>JAUTXW010005273.1:0-1348301 GCA_030620095.1 Kuschelorhynchus macadamiae
AATAATTAAAAACCCATTTAATAGTTAATATTTGATCAATCTAAAACTAAGAAATTTTCTCAATATAACTATCTATGCGATACGCCTGATAAAATAAATTAAGACATCTATAATAATATTACATAAAAATGAAAAGCATATGTAATAATAATAAATTTCCTTCGAACGTGTTTTACAAAGCGAGAATTTGCGATCTGTTGATTCGGGATCGATATAATTAATAATTTCGGTGCCAAGCGTACGGTACTTAATAGTCCAAGCAATTGTTAATCCAGTAAAATTGTGATTTGATGTTATTAATTAGAAAATTGTTAATATTATTTAGTTTAAATTGAATTTTGAACCAAACATTGTAACGAACGGAAAAGTTTGTTACACCAGGAATCAGAGCCTTTTCTTTGGTCGGACCTGAGGAAAATCACGATTTTTGTTAAATTGTAGCCTCTATTGTAGCTCTTTTCAACTAAACTTCTGGCCATTTGAAACTTCACCTGCATTTTTTTGGTCAAATTCAAGTTCGAATATTTTAAAACGAGACGAGACGAGATACTGAAATTTTGAATTTTCAGCTGTATGTTGCAAATTTTATTACATATAACCGATAAACTTACTAAGCTAAAAAGTTATTTATACAGGGTGTTAAACAAGACTCTGCAAATTTTTCAATTTTTGGTGAAACTGTAAAAAACAATTTCAAACTTTTTTTTTTAATTTTTAATATATTTTGAGATATGATTTTTTTTGTCAAAAAATTTAATTTTTCTACATAATAAGCTGTAAATTTTTATTAGCCATTTGATAGAAAATTTTCTTGCTAGAGGGCCCTTAAAGTCATATTTTTTTTGCACTACGCAGGGTGTGAAAAAATGAGGCAATGTTAGGTAAAAACATAGCAATCCTAAAGATCATGTACGTATATTTCAACAACCTGTAGCATAAAAAAGTATTTGAATTTAAAAGTGTTTACTTAAGTTTTAAGGAGTACCGGGTATTTTCTCTAAACGGTTTTTTAATTTTCTCTTTAACTTTATTATTTTAAAAAATACAAGTGTTGATTTTACAGCCAAAATTACCAACATCGGGTAACACAAGAAAGATGTAACAGGCTGCCACCTTTTTAGTTTTAAAAATATCAAAAAAATTAAACTTAAGACGTTTCTATTCTATAGCTAGAGAAGAGGTAAGTTTTTTACCGGAAGTAACCCCTACTTTTTTATTTTAAATGGAACTCTGTACAGTTTTATTAATTATCGTGTTCTGCTTAAAATTCGCTTAACAACGATATATCACAAGGTAAGTTTTGTTTTCAAAATGGCGGCTAGACAGTCGTCTTTAAAAAACAAAAAAAAGCTTTTCCATTTGACTCAACATTTGATACATTTTTAAAAAGACAATCTAACAACGAAAATTAATGAAAAAAAAATATAAAAAGTCATTAAAAAAATAGTAAATTTCTCTTTCGGTAAAACAAAAAAATTTAAATTAGGCTTATTGTGGACTGCTTAAAACAAGTATTTTGTAAAAAGTGACTGCTTTTTTATCAAGACAGGCGTTGAATTTTGAAAAAATGGCTGTCCAGCCGCTATTTTGAAAACAAAACTTAAATTGTGATATATCGTTAAAAATCTAATTTTAAGCTGAATACGATAGTGCGTTAAATATACAGGTCATATTTAAAATAAAAAAGTTAGGCGGGGGTTTGCCAGTTAAAGCGGAAATGACTTAATTACAAATTTTTTCTTTTATGGAGTTTTAGAGACATTTCAAATTCTAAGTTAATATTTTTAAAACTAAAAAGGTGGCAGCCTGTTACATGTCTCTTGTGTTACCCGATGTTGGTAAATTTGGCTGTAAAATCAACACTTGTATTTGTTAAAATTATAAAGTTAAAAAGAAAATTAAAAAACCGTTTGGAGAAAATATTCTCTACCACTTAAAACTTAAGTAAAAACTTTTAAATCTGAATTCTTTTTTATGCTACAGGGTGTTGAAATATAAGTAAATTTTTTTCACACCCTGTATATGTTCTAAAAAAAATGTGGCAAGGTTAGTTAGAAACCTAGCAATCCTAAAGATCATTTACGTATATTTTAATACCCTGCACAAAAAAGAATTTAATTTAAAAGTTTTTACTGAAGTTTTAAGTGGTGGTGAATATTTTCTCCTAACGGTTTTTTAATTTTCTCTAACTTTCGGTTAACACAAGAGACAGACCGTACACATTATAAAAAAATGCTACTGAAGGGCCCTCTAACAAAAAAACTTTTCATCAAATGGCTAATAAAAAGTTACAGCTTATTATGTAGAAAAATTAATTTTTTGACAAAAAAAATCATATCTCAAAAAATTGTTCTTTTACAACTTCACAAAGGATTACGCTAATCTAACAATTAGAAGTAAAAAAATTGTTTTTGTAGTATTTCGGAACAAATAAAAAATTGAAACATTTTTCTTGTCTTGTTTAACATCCTGTGTAAACAACTTTTTAGCTTGGGTAAGTTTTACACCTAACATCGATTATATGTAACCGCACCTCAGGACCTCGTCTCGTTTTAAAATATTCGAGCAGGTGAACTGTTTCAACTGGCCAGCAGTTTAGTATTAAGTTTGCATTTTATAATAGTTGTTTGAAATTCCATCATTAGAATTTAAAATTGTGCTTAATTCTTCACTAAATAATAGTTATATTGCATTCTCTCAAGGCTTTTTTCTTTAAAAATATTTTATCAACAGTGAAAGTAAAAGGTACGAGCACATTGCTATAACCCAGGGGTGCTCAAACGGTCGATCGCGAGTGCTTTTTGAGTAGATCTCGAGAAGAAAAAATTTTTTAATAAGTAGGTGCTTAACCAAACTACAAAAATTTATTACGTAATAAAATAACACTCAGCTAGCGGCAAAAGGCGGCTTTATCAAAGGAACGCGCGGTATTTGTCAAAGAAAAGCCGCGTTTTTTATTCTTGCCGCTTTTCTAGAAATTTCGGGCGGCGCGTTTGACGGGGACATTCGAGACTTTCGTCCACGCCGATATAAATGTTGCGCCTGCAGGAATTGGAGTCATTCTGAATTGCAACTTGAAGGCAATACTACGTCCATACAAAGTTTATTATTAAATAGCACAAAATGAGTGCAGCCAAGAAATCTAAAACGTATCATTTTAATAACGATTGGGAGGAAGAATTTTTGTTTTGTATGGCGAAGGATAAGTGCATTTGTCTTATTTGTCGTGCGTCAGTTGCAATACCTAAGCGTGGTAACTTAGAGAGGCATCATAAAACGGTTCATAAGTGAATTAAGAAAACGAAAAGTACGTGATTTGATATCTTGTTTAAAAAAAGAACAAACCATGTTCACAAGACCAGCCAAACAATCAAAAGCTGCTACGATCCATCGTCATTTAAAATATCTCATATATTGGCGAAACACAAGAAACCATTCGAAGATGTATCGGTTGTGAAGGAAGCATTTATTGGAAAGGGTAAGACTTATTTGGAGATTTTAAAAATAAAACAGAAATCATGTCTGCTATTAGAGACTACGATTATCTCGTCCGACTGTCACAAAGCGTATTGAAGTCATGAGTCAGGACATGGCAGATAAACTAAAAAATGATATCATGGAATGTACATTCTTTTCTTTACAGTTCGACGAATCCACCGATGACAGACACTGCCCTGCTGTGTATTTTTATTCGGATGGTATTCAATGATATGTTGGCTAAGGAAGAATTTTTGCCAATCATTCCTCTGAAGGGGAAGACCTGTGGCGAAAATGTATATGACGTTTTCTTCAATTTTGTAAAAACTACAAGCTACCAATATATAAATTAGTGTGCATTACAACCGATGGAGCACCAGCAACGACTGGAAACAAAAACGGTTTTGTGGCATTGTGTCGAGCTAATGAAGATTTCCCTTCAATTTTTTCAATCCATTGCATTATACATCAACAAGTTTTGTGTCCAAAGGTTTTAAACACGGAGGAAATTATGGGCATTGCAACAAAAATTGTGAATTCCATCCGTGCACGTAGCTTGCAACGGCGGCTCTTTAAGTTGCAGTTGGAAGATAGGGAGTCAGCTGAACACATTGATTTCGTTCTTCATACGGACGTCAGGTGGTTGAGTCGCGGAAAATTCCTGGAAAGGTTTCAAGAATTATTGCCCGAAATAACAGCTTTTCTAGACGAAAGAGGTGATGACACTCAGATGTTGAAAAACGAAAAATGGCTGACTGATTTGGCCTTTTTGACTGACATCACAATGCACTTAAACACCATTAACTTGGAATTTCAAGGTAAACGAAAAACTGTTATTGAGATGATTAGCGCAGTAAACGCATTCAAAATTATATTGCAACTTATGATAGATCAACTGAAAAGAAAGGATCTGAAACATTTTCTGTCTTTGAAAGCAAGGATTCCTTAGTTGAATTATGATACGTATGAGGCTGAATTATCAAATATTTTGGGACAATTCGAAATGCGTTTTTATGATTGTAGTAAATTGGCAAATGTAGCATCATTTATGAGTTATCCTTTTTCTTGTAAAAACATTGAGGAATTAGCTACTGAAATAGCAAGTCAGTTTAATATGAACTCATGTTCTGTTGAAAATGAGTTGGTGCAGATTATATCAGATATACATCTCAAAGCTACAGCATCTGATACAAATTTCTGGTGTTTTATATCTGAAGTTAAATATCCGAATCTAAGGGAAATCGTCCTTCAACTGACAGCAATGTTTGGGTCAACTTATTTGTGCGAGGTCTGCATTTTCTGAAATGAAGATAATTAAGTCAAAATATCGCAATCATCATGCTTGCGATTAACACTCAGTGGTTACGTACCATCTTATGAAAAGTATGCTGAGGACATGAAGTGCCACGCTTCAACATCCAAAGTCACTCCTTAGTTAAGTTTAACACCATATGTAACTCTTTTGTTTTGTAACAACCAATAAATTCGCAATTTTGAATAACTATGAGTTTTTTCATTGATATGTGTGTGAGAAGAACCTAACTAAACCTAACCAAACCTTGACTAAAATAATGTATATTGTGCGGAAAGCTAATATCTATATATGCTCCTACCTAGGTAGGTAGGGTGTATGTATCGTGTATGTACGACAGACAACCCTGCATCACGCTTACTTGCAGCCTCTCAGAGTCGATCGTAAGTAGTCTAAAAATATTGAGGTAGATCGCCAGCATTGCGCTAATAAGCAATTCGTTTTTGGCCGACTTTGGCGGCTTCAACATTTTAGAGCGACTTATAAATAAAAACATACCTATCCAGTGTATAATTTCTAATTATTTCAAAGCAATTTTTTTTTATTACCAATGTGAGAGTAGTTTTAAACATTTGAGCCTCTCGCATCGCCAATGAAACTTAAATGCAGGTTGTTTGATGTACGCTTTAAAAAGCAGTTAAGTAAAAGTAAAGTGCCTCACTTTAACAAATTAAACCGTTCCCCGATTTAGCTCAAAAAGGGGCTTTTCATCTTTATTCAGCGTGGAAATATCCTGTACAAGAACGAAAATATGCTGCGCTTCATTTAAAAATGCTTACGCTGTTGCATTCTCTCCGGGACTTAACACAAGTAAGCCGGATTATCTTTTGTTTTATTTTGTTTTGAGAAACGCTTTATAGACAAGTACTTTTAAAATAAGGAGTTTTTTTTAATTGTTGCTTTTTGATTGTCTGTATATTATTATAAATGTTCCAAAATTATTTCAACATTTTAGACAAATTTATTAAAATTGAAAAAGTTAAGCTGTCTTCGCTGGGACTCGAACCCAGGACCTTATTTGCCAGGTAAACGCTTTATTACGAGATTTTAACTTATTCAATTGTATGTGGAATTCTTAGGATATTCCAACTTTCGGTGGCATTTCAGTATTCAATTAGTCTCTATAATAATGTAATAATTTACTATCCGACGTTATTCCTTCAAATGAACAAGACATTTTCAGGAATCTTTACTCTATGAGAGCTGAACACTAAATGAGCTTGGAGAGATTTATGAAACTATTGTCATTTCTCCTCATAAACAGAAAAATGTCATATAACATTAATCAGCAACACCCGGTGGATTACATTCACATCGAAGAGTAGATAACTCTGATTGTTAAAGTAAAAAGGATTTTTATAAAATAAATATAATGTAAATAATACACTTGTTTGTAGTGATGCCGCGGGACGATACTAAGGCATTGTTTCGTCTGTTCTCGAGTTTGGCTAGTTTCGTCTCGTCTGAAAAAATCTCGTGTTAAATATGTTAACCTATCCGCTTAAGGGTCAAATAAATATATTGACTGAACATGAAAGTTTAGTTATAAACTCGTACCTGCCTGGATGTTAGTCCCTTGAAAATGTCTTCAATTTTTTGTTTGATCACTAAGTACACAAAATATCTGCTTTAATAAAATCATTTTTTGACATTTATTTTTGCCTTCCTCTCTAAATAATTGAAGTTTAAAAAAAAATGACAATTGACTGTGTAATGATCTCTTTTAATCAGTTTTCATACCTCATATGCTGAGAGAAAAATCTAAAGTATATTCAAATAAAGATCACTATCCAAATATTAGATCAACTGTGTAAAATGTTTTATGAAAATAGCTAAAGAATCACAAAACAACAAACTAAACGTTCAATAAAACCTGAAAATTAAGTAATACGAATGAGAAAAGAAATTTTCAATCAGCTAATGACAGGTAAAAGTAATGGACTCCAAAATCTATAAATGTTTATAAAGAAAATCTTTAAGTTGTTTTAATTTACCAAACAATTTGATCTAACAGTAAAAATTTATCAAAAGATGCAAAATAATCAAGCAATTAATTAACTTCATTAATTCAAATACAATTAACAATAATAGAATGAAAGAAAAGAGTATTATGTGAATCTAAGAGCAAGCAAATAACAAGAAAAATTTATATAACTAAGTTTCTAATCCAATCACCAATATTACCTAACAAATTGACACCATTGTTTTATATCAAAATACCTTTCTAAAGCAAGTAAATACAATAAATCATAAATATCATCACATATTCCAGTAGTGTTACCTGTCTATAACACTTCTTATATACCTTGTATAAACTAACTAGATCTTATATGTTAAAATTTCAAGATGTGATCACACTTTACAACAACACTGTATCTTAAAGTATAATATACTATCAAATGTTGGCAGAAACCTTTAGACTATTGTGTCATAAACTTATACTGTGATGTTCTGTATCTTAAAGCCTACTATATTGTCAAATGTTGACAAAAACCTATAGATTATTGTGTCCTAAACTTATAATGTGATATTTGAATATCAGCATGAGTTATAAAGTAAAAATAATCATGGTTTATGCACCCCAGCACTAGTTAGAACTTTATATCAAAAAGTATACTCTACACTCAAAAGAAACAGAAAAAGTCATAAAGTTGATCAGCAATAAACAATAAACAATAAAGTCAATTCAGCACAAGGGATGTTAAAATTAAGATACTTATCTAAGTGTCTATCAGCATCGGTGACTTAGATCAGCAGTCTATGATGTAAGGGTCATCGAAGACATTTCTAGCAGGAAAACTGGGTACGTACACACTTAAGTACTAGGTAACAGACTTCTGCTCCACTTACAATGACACATCCAGGTTCCAACCCTGATTAGGAGGGAGAAGAAGAAAAAAAAACCCTAGAATAGTACAAACGTCTAAGATTTATGCCCCAAATAAAAGTATATAGGTCTGTTTAACAACTCAACACCCAGTATATCAAATAAAGAAAATAATTCCAAACAAAAATGTATCAATATTTCCCAGCTTGACTTCATTTAAATAAACCAATTTACCCAAATTACAAACAAATCTTAAGTCATTCTATTATAGAAATTCAAAATATTAGGCTCGTACATGTCCGTTATGATACATAATATTATCAACTACAACCCCTTAACATTATATAAAAAATATAAGCAACATATCTATTAATTAATACTAACTCTAGGTACATTACAGCCCTTATAGTGAATAGTAACAAGAATCCACCCTTAAAATCTTGTAAATATCAATACAAAATGTCATTATATCAGTATAAGTAAGCTAATATAAGATGTTACAGACAGAAAATGTAAATCACTGATACAATATTGTTCAATTTTGCCAAATTGGTTAAAGCAAATAGCATGTATTTATATCTTATAAGGTTGTTTCGGTCTTCAAAGAAAAATTAAAGTGATTTTTATAGATATATAGGCCTCTTTCCTAATTATAACATACACCAGTAATAGTTGTATCGAAACACACTTATTAAAGAAAACAAATTCTCCCCAATGTATTTACTATTCTTTACTTTATGCAAACTTAAATAACAATTGGCTTATGGAGGTTACAAATAGACCTTTTTGTATTGCAGAAATAAACTTAATAATTATAACAAACATAAGGTATCATATATCTTAAGAAAATGAAAAATACTATTGAATACATTGTTTGCTACACAAATCAAAGGGCAATCAAGAGTGTCCCCATAGCTCTTAATTTCAATAAGTAAAATAACTCAGTGGCCTTGTATTTACTTTTTAATAAGAGAACTAAGTAACAAAAAAAAATAACCCCTTATTTATATATAAACAAAAAGACCTTAGTGATAGCCGAGAAACTATATCTAAGCTAGAGGTTAGAACATAACCTATAAAAAATAATGTGGCAGAATACAAGAAAATATGTACAGGGAAAATATATCACATTTTAGTGAATATAAAATTGGGTTATCTTACCTTATTTGATGGTAAAGGGTTTGTTATTAGTCATTTCGTAAAGTTTGTCCCATCAAAAAGATATGGTAGGTGGTTAAGTGCAGTTAAATCCTCACAAGAGAGTAATAAAAGGTTCCTCAACCAACAATATTAGGGTACAACGTAATTAAATACACATAGGAGTCTTTTTAACTAAGTTGCCGACGTAAATGCCAAAAGATGGCCTGGATTAAAACAGCGCTGACAAACTTTCACACTTAACCTTCCAGAAAGACAAGAAGCTTAACCTACCTCACCACCAGGTCAAGGCAGCAGTAGGGGGATGACAATCCGTCAGTGGTGCCACTTTACTAAAATCAAATTGACCAAATCTGGACAATAGATCAGCCAATCCCTGAGCTGGATCACAGGAAAGAATAAATATTTAAAGAAGAAAGTAAAATTACTGATTGAACAAAACTAAGGCGCCATCTACACGAAGACTAGTGAATTGCCTCAATATGAAGCGGAAGATTTCGCTAAGCAGAGACCGCGAGCACCTTACTACATCGATAGGAGACTTACAGTACCGGAATTACGGATTTTTATGCAAAATGTGGTGACGAAATTAAAATGTTACAACCTTCAATTGCCTGAGAAAAATAATAAAGCAGGGGTTCTCAAACTGTGGCCCTATTAGCACTGTATGCGATACTGTGGTATTAGGAAGTTTTCGATGCCACTTACACAAATTTTTTTTGATTGACTGTCATAGTATCTATTATTTATCTAATTACAAGGAAATTAAAGAATAAATAACAAAGATAGGACGACATTAAAGTTTTTGAATTATTAATTTAGTTATTGAATGAAATTATCGATTTGTTGCTTTGAAGTGACCCAAAAATTAGATAAATGCACGAAATTATGAAGCTGCGAACACCCGATATTTTAAGAAGAGTGGCAGCATCTTTTCACTCGTCTTCGTTTGTGTTTGGAAGAAAACGGAAGACACATTGAACATAAGTTCTAGTGAAAAAATTAGATTAAATATAGTTGAATTTAGTATAGTGTAAGTCTCAAATGTGATACTTAAATAGTAAATTTTTAATTTTAATATCAAGATAAATGATAAATTATAATAAAATTCATTATAAAAAGAAATAAATAAAAAAATAAAAATGTGCGATATGTCAAAATTGTCTCTTGTCATATTGATTGAATTCTACGTCATTTATTTTAATAATCTAAGCCACCTTGGATTACTTTTCATTAAAATGGCTGCTAAAATAGGACGCTTTACCAGTTTTTGGCGAATATCTTTTAATACGTTAGAAATTTTAATAAAGATGTATTTACAAAAAAGTTTTATTTTTCAATTAGGCATCGATTGCAATGAAAAAAGTATAGGGTTGACGTTTAAAATAAGAAAGAAAATGCACTTTGAAGTTTGGTAATTTTGACACTTAATTTTGTCGACCCTGTATAATTTAGATCGTTTAAATTTGGTCAGCGAGATTGTCAAACCTTATTTAATGAACTCCCAGTTTGATTCTTATGTCGAGGCAATATTTGAATTTTTATAATTTTTTTTTACCAGTGGTGTAAATTCACTTTTTTTCATATTTAATTTTTTTAAGCGGTTATTTACCAATCGAATCCTATAAAATTTTAGGATGATATAAACAACTATGGAAGCCATCTAAATATGCAAAAAAATGAAGATCATCTAATTTAAAAAAATATGTCATTGTGACGTCACACTCTTTTGGGTAACCCTGTATAATCAAAAATATTTTTAGAAAATGCGCCCTAATATACATATGAGTTGTGCAAAATTTCAAATTCATGAGTCAAATGATAAGTGAGCTACAGAAGAAGCGAGCTGGGATGGACCACCCTGTATACATTTTAAAAAATTTAAAGTTGCAAAAAATGTCATAAATAATTGAAAATCGATTGGGACCAAATATGGCAATTAAGTTGAAATCGTCCTTTAAAAGGTTGATTATCGATGTTCATGTTAGCAAAACGGACGCGTCAAATACATTTACAATTATGAATCCCGAATATATTGAAATATGTCAGAGGTATGTAAACGCTGTGTAAATGGACACAAAGCATGATGACAGCTGATGTCAAAGGTTTCTGTTGCGATTATTGATGTTCTTGTTCCAAATTTCGAACCACATACATTTGCAATTATTAATCCCGATTAGATTGAAATATATCGAAAGGATGTAAACGTTAGACCACCACATGTTGCCACTAATCGCCTTTTCCTTAATTACGAAAAAAAACTCACAAGCATGTTTAGATGAAATTAGATTAGCATCGAGCTTAATTGTGGAGTTTCTTAATTTTCATAACCCATATTGTTCACCTCTCGTGGTTTTAGAAGATTGCTGGAAGCATTTAAAGGAGCACAGCCTTCTCAATTCTGAAATTCTCTGAAAAATTAATATAAAAAAAATTATTTATAAACTCTTGAACTGAAAAGTAAAAAATTATTAAACTTACATAAATTTGAAATGAAAAATGAATATTTTCTTAAAATTTTGAGACCTGATACTTCATTACACTTAAAATAAAGCCTCATAATTTTAAGAAAATATTAAAATCTTTAAAAGTTCTGTGAAGTCTATCATTTTTCCGATAACAGGAACTGTTTTGTGCTATTTGTCATTATTTTTAACGCACCCTGTATAAGACATTCACGATTGGTCACCATAATATTGTACTGTCATCGGATTATGTATGGATACAATTACAACAATTTAACCCCAACATACTACTAAGATCTAAGTGAAGTTGAAGAAAAGTTTTTAATAAAAGGAACAAAATCATCCTGGAGGACATGCCACCAAATCTAAATACAAAAATAACGACGCTATCACAGAGCATTTACTTATAACGCTCCCAATAAAAAAATAACAAATTTGATTTAAACAAAGGATTTTACTAAAACAAGTATTTGGTTCCTATAATCGAAACATATATTTGTTTCAAAATGCCAAAAATTTCTTATGCCGTTCGTTAACATTACTGGTTACCAAATAAAGTTTTATTTCGTATAACTAAAAAATTACAAACCACTGTTTGCTTCAGATATATATTTTGTTCAATCAATACATTATTTTTTCATTCAAGAACATAGAAACGTCCTATCTAATGGCCGATGTTAAATTTAAATATATTATTCATTTGTGTGAGAAATAAATATGCAATTATTTAGAGTGTTGCTGGTCTAGTTTTCAAAAGTGAGTTCAGGAGCATTATCTAAATGGTAAGAAAAGTTTTTATCGTCATTGATATATCGGTAATAGTTTGTAGTAGTTAACTGTTTCAATTAATACCACGGGGAAACCTAAACCATTGTCAGTCGGAAAAATTAAAATAGCCATAAATTAACACATCATTTGATTTAAACAAAAACAAATATTTGTTTGCTGCCATCAAAAAAAAATATGTTGGAAAAATGTCAGAAAATGTGTATGAACTAATTTCGTCTAGTAATTTAATGTATATTAATTAAATAAATGTGTTTAAAGTGTGGTTTACTACAAATATGTGTATTTTTAAATGAAATATATTATTATTTGACTTAAAAACAGAAAAGCGTCCTGCCTGTTAACCTTTATTAAATTTAAATATATTATTTGTTTGTGTATAAAATAAAAATACTATATATTTTTATTATTTAGAATGTTATACTCTATTTTCATTTATACCATTTATTTGTGAATTTTTTCGACACTAATATGTAAACATTTTAGGTAAATATTTGTTTCAACTAATGCACTGGCTCACTCATTTTATGATAGAAACAATAGCAAACCCAAACCAACGAAATAATTAAAAAAAATAACAATAACTCAGCTATATATAGCTCTAAAAAATGCATGTAAAAATGACCTCAGATTGGCTTCTACAAAGGACACAAAGAAACCATTTTTTGTTTGTTTAAAACAAATATAATTACTCCTAGACAAAAACGTAATTGCATCAAATAATCACTATTATTTCCTAAATAACGGTTTGTCTAAGGGAAACAAATAATTATTGAGTATTTATTCGTCGCTTATGAAAATGGATGTGACGCCATTTTTACATACATGTTTTAGACAGTGTGAGAGAACAATTTAAATAAAGCGGTTCAGGCACAAAAGGTTATCAAAGTTGTTTATATAGGTATGTTATTTTCACTTTTTACTGGTTGCTATGGTTTCTACCATAAAACCGAAAATAAATGAGCCCTTGTATATTAGTTTAAGAAAGTGATTTACTACAATTTTTTATATATTAGTGTCGATAAAAATCTTTCCTACCTTCAGGTGAACTCCATAAATAGTCGAAAATATATTTGTCCAGCAGCTTTTGAAGAGCCATAACTCACTTATATATAAAAAAATTCACCGAGTCCATTCTTATTTTCGACTATACCTCTAATTATAGGAGGATCTATACTAAACTAACCAAGTCAGCAAAAAAATTTTTTATCAAAACCGTCTAACAAAATTTAAAAACGTTTCAAAGGAAACCTGGTCCATTATCAATGACCTCAGAAACAAATCAAATCCCGTGACTCAGATCTTGGCAAGTCCAAATGACCTAAATGATTATTTTGTTAATGTAAGCAAAAATGTTACCTCTGGTATCTCGCCAAGTTTGGACCCTCTTTCGTTTCTCCCTCCATGGAAAAATGCCCCTGATAGCCTTTTCTTAAGCTCTGTTAGCAGCATGGAACTATTGAAAGAAATTAATATCATCACAAGCAACTCTTCGTGTAGCACTGATGGCCTATCAATTAAAACACTCCTGAACCTGCCGCTCCCAGTCATAGAGGTCCTTACAACACTAATAAATGAATCCCTTATAAAAGGTGTATTCCCTGAATGCCTTAAAACAGCTATAATTATTTCTCTTCATAAACATCTAAGTATCAAATTATTAACAAAACTAACAATAAATTATAAATGTGACGCTATTTTAGTGAGAGATTTTTTAGAATAATTTAAACAAAGCCATTCAGGCCTTAAAGGGTACCAAAGGTATTTGCAGCTCATTTATTTTCACGCTTTCTATTGGCAATAGTTAAGTTTTCTACCATAAAACCCCCAGTATGAATGAGCCTCTGTATTAGTTGGTTATTGCCTCACAGAACTAAATAAATATTAATTAACATAATTTTTTTTACAGTGTATCAAAATAAAACAGTAGCGGCACGGCCTCCCTTATTTTACCTATCGAAAAGCTCTAATTATTTTTAAACAGAATTGAAAACGTGCATTATTCAATATGCAAATTCAATTATTCTAAAAATTCAATAAATATTCAAATATATAAACGCCGATATAATTTATTTAAATCGTCCCGCCCAAATTTGCTCCATCATGCATAAACAAATTATTTGTCATTGTTGATTATTTTTATTGGGACGGAATGATTATTATTATTTAAAAATGAAGTGACGATGACGCCTCGCCGGTCAAACACGGAAACACTCCGTGTAATGGTTTTCGAGTTTTAATTATTTTTGCTAGTGTTTAATTTGTCGAATAAAATATAACTGAATTGTGTACGAATAAAAATAATTAAATCTGTAACTTGTACTTACTGGTATAAAGGTTTTGATATCTAATTGGATTCCACCTTTAATAAAAAAATTACTCCGTGTAGTCGACGCTAATCTTATTCTTAATTAATTAATCACAAAAATATAATCATGTGTTTAGTCAGTTCGATGTTTTAATGCAAGGGTCTTCAACCCGTGGCCCGCCTTGTAATTTCTCGCGGATCCCAGAGGCTAAAGGCTGAAGGTGTTTTTTCTAAAGCACTTAATCCTGCGAATGTAGTACCTATTCATAAGAAAAGTGCTCGTGATAACATTGAGAATTTCCGTCCAATATCCTTACTTAGTGTAAAATATTCGAACGTCTAGTTTATAACAAAATCATAAATTTTATTGACAGATATAATTTGCTAAATTCCGCACAACATGGCTTCCTATCTGGCAAATCTATAGAATCGGCCTCGTATCAGTGTCTAAACCAGATTTACGAGAGTATAGATGCAGGTAAACTAGTGGTCACGATATTTTTTGACCTGTCAATAGCGTTTGACACAATAAATAAATGCTTCCTCATTAGTAAACTATATAATATGGGAATTCTCGGAACACTTCTACAGTGGATTGAATCATACTTGTTTGAAAGAGAATGTAGTTAAGTACGGCGGTGTAAAGTCTAGGGCGTGTTCAGAAAATATTTTATTCTATATGCAAATGATCTGCCGCTATATATTAATCAGGGAAATGTGACGATTTATGCTGATGATACTACTATTGTGGTTGAAGCCGAAAATGTGGACGACTTGAGTGGAAAGATCTTGAATGTCTGTAAAAGTATGGAAGCGTGGTGCCAAAGAAATGGACTAATATTAAATATAGAAAAAACTGTGTATATGAATATGATTAATAGAAAGTCGTACTCGGATGATCTTGAGGAACAGCTTAATATTAAGTTTGCTGGTAGCAATAGATTCTTAGGTACAATTATTGATTCGCGGCTCTCGCTCAATGACCATGTAGACTATGTTTGTGGTAAGCTTAACTCTGCGTATTTTGCTATTCTGAATTTAAAGAATACCCTGGACATTGATGGCCTTCTGTTTGGTGAGTTGGGATCGGGGAGCACCTACAACACGCGAGGAGGGAACTTTCTTATGATCCCCCCTCATAGAACATCGTTCTTTAAGAGATCTCCTTTGTACAATTGTATTAATTTATTAATTTGTACAACGGCTTACCATTGGAGATACGCATGTTGCGTGGCAAAAAAATTACTGCTGGGTGAAATCCCTTTTACTGACTAAGTGTTGCTATTCTATCAAGGAGTTTATTGGACATTAGCATAAATACGATTATTGCGTTTTTTCGCCTGCTGCCTGGTTACTTTGTTTTTTAGATTGGCTTCTTCAATATTTATTTTATTTCTAGCCGCACTGTTTTTTGTGTTTACCTGTTTGTTAGGTTAAATATTAGTACTTTGTTTGTTTTACTGTTATTTTATTTTGTTTTATGTTGTTTTTATTTCGACATTGTATTAAAATTTTGACGAATACAGTAACGTTTGTTTATGCATACAGTACACGATTTTTATATTTTATATAATTCTTTTATATTTTATATAATTCTTGATTTTTTTTATCTGTTTATTGTAAAATTATTGACGACCCAATGTACAAATTTGTATATTTTTGGTAATATATTATTCTATTCTATTCTATTCTAAAGAAAATGTTGTATCGCGCCGCGCCGCGAATGACACTCCAAGGACGCTAGCGCCACCGGGTTCGAAGAGATCCACTCTGTGAACTCGAGATCGCGAATCCCCACAAAGCCACTAGATGGCTTTGCATGTCTGTTGAATCTTTCTAATGATTCTAGACATTATCACTACTAGAGGGACCTACTACTCCAGACTCATAGCTGCTCGAAATTTCGAGAGATTCAAAGTTGACGCGCTCGACCTATATAAAGCCAGGATCACACGGTAGCGGCCAGTTCCAATTCCAAGAGCGAACGAAGCGATACAAGCGAAAGAGTGCCAACTAGCAGTGAAGTTGCTACCTGTGCGACAAGTGATTATAGTGAGTGTAGTATAGTGTGTTTTGACTCGTGTAAGGCGGATAATTAAACTCATTTCTTCTACCTTGGCACTAAAAATGGCTTCTACTTCGGGTAAAAAGCGCAAAATTAGTGAAGAAAAGATATTTCAAGAAAAGTGGACTGCGTTGTATTTGTTCGTTAGTGTTAATGAAACACCCGTCAATTTGGTGTGTCAAGAATCCCTTTGAGCCTTGAAAGAATACAACTTAAAAAGACATTACAATACAAAGCATGCCACAAAGTTTGAGACATTCAAAGGACCATTACGACAAGATAAAGTGAGAGCTCTAAAAAGTTCAATTTTCAAAAGCAGAACATTGAATGAAGCAAGCGTGAAGGTTAGCTACATTATATCCGAAAAAATAGTTTTGAAATCAAAACCTTTTCCTGATGGTGAATTTATCCAGGAATGTATGGAGGCCGCCGCTGAATTGATTACACATAGTTTAACATAGGAAAGTATGAACGATTTTAAACAAAAGATTCTTATAAATCATCGGTAAATTCGAAAGGGTTTTCGAGATATGTAATTTTAAAATTTTTAATTTTGGTGAGGGTTTCAATTAATTCTAAGACAACATGGCAACATTGCTATTTGCTTGGACATCAATGTGTTTTGTTAACAAAGAAGTATAAAAAAACTTGTAGGTTTGAAAACGATTCAATTATTTTATTTTGATTATTTTTTTGGAATGTATGAACTAATTTTTTAGTAAGTTGTGGTTTGTTAGCGTAATATCGGCTTGTATAAAAAAAATAATAAAAACGTGTTATTTGAACTGTTGAGATTATTTATTTGTATAGTTTTTAACTGCGCAACCCTAATTAAGTTTATTAGTTTCCAAAAATTAATAAAGAATATGAACTTACCAAGCATTTTAATTTATAGCACTAGATAGGTAATTCACACACTAAAAAGAGCATTTTAAAAACTTAAAGTAAATGCTGAAAATGACTACCGCCACTATTTAAACACTAATTTGTTCCGCTGCAGCAAAAATACGGTTTCTAAGGTCATCACTAATGTGTTCATGTGGCCCCAAAAATAAAAAATCAACAGGGTTTAGGTCTGGTAATCCCGGAGGCCATTTTCTAGGTTCTGGGGCATATCCACCTATTATTAAACGTATTATCCAGATGTTGTAATACATTCCCATGAATGAAGGCAGGAGCTCCATCATGAAGAAACCAGACACTCACTCGCTGAGCTAAAGGAATATCTTCTAAAAGAGTTAGTTAAAAATCGGAGGTAGGCCTCTCTTGTTAAACGCCTTGGTAGCTCAAAAGGTCCGATTAACCGATTGTGGATTATTCCAGCCCAAATATTTATTGAAAACCGGTATGTGGTGTGGATTTTCCATCCTCGTAAAACAACATTCATCGGTTGTCAGTATGTTTAAAATAAAATTTTCGTGTTCTCTTTTTTTTTTCGGAAAAACCACCGGCAATATTCTCTTCTTTGAAGTAAGTCCTCTAAAGTCAAAACCTGTACTCGCTGCACAAGATAAGGGTACAGAAGGTTTTCACAAAGGGTACGATGAATGGTCCAATTAGAAAATCCAGATTGTCTCGAGATTTCCCCAACAATGCTCCAACTAGGGTTTGCCTCCACTAGGGCTAAAATATGTTCCTCGTTTTCGGGTGTTATTTGTCTTTGAGGCCCACGATTAGTTTGACGGACGCTTACAGCTCCCGTATCGCGAATTCTTTGTAAAACCGCTACAAATGTTCTGTCATTAGGATACCTCCTGTTAGGATATCTTTCCCGGTATGTTTGGGACGCCAAATGAGCATTCTGTCAACACTCTCCATAATTAAACCACGTATTAAAACGGTATGGAATTGCCTCATATGGCAAAAAATTAAGGTAAAAGAACTAAAAAACAAGACAACTGCAACTGATATGTTTGCGAATTATTATGTTGGCGTCAACCAACATAATAATTTGAAGCCTGCTGGTTTCTCTACGATGGGCAGTGTTGCCGTTTTCAAATAAACATTCTATGGTAAAATAAAACAATTAATTCGTTTTTTTTTTTAATTTAAGGTTGTTCATATATTTTATTAAGAAAAAATGTGTAGGCATTTTGTAGAAAAATCATATAATTAATTGTTTTACATAATAAAATTAATAAATGTGTTAATAAAACGTTGATAAAACAAAATACAACTTTAAGGCCGTTTTTCTCAAAAATTATAAGGAATTGACCTAAACTAGGCAATTTGTGTTCATGTACACTTGATTCCGAGCTTGACACAACACACAAGCGCGAAAACGGTTACTAAGTGAGGTATATTCATTCAGGGCAAACAAAGGGGAATGTGAAAATAATTAAAACATTTTTCTCATTTTAAAATATTCAAATTTTCTCGAGCGCCATTTTAAATATTTACACTAGGATTCAAAAAGCACTGCGCTTATTAAGGCAGGTAAAAAAAAACGTTGGAAATAAAAGGGGATATTAGCCATTACGCGAATGTAGGAAAGCGCTTTTAAAATTTTTATGTGTTAGTCCGATGCAGTTTTCTTTTTCGTGCGCTTCGGTTTGTTTGGGAAGAGTTAAAGTTAATTAATGTTTTAGAGATTACAGTCGTTAAACTAAGTTAGTACTTATTCAGAAAATGAGGTCTGAAATACAAAACGATTTCATATGATGCCTTACTGTTTGTTTATTAACCCGGAAGTATGAGGTTGAAAAAACGGGTTTACATTTATAGGGTACTTAAAGTTAATTAGTTTGACTCGTTCCTTCTTAAAGAATGTAGATGAAATTTTAAAAAATTGCGACATTGAAGTCAAAGTAAAAAATGTCGTTGTTTAAATCTTAATCTATATACAGTGTGTATCAGCCAAATGGAATAAATTCGATAATAAATAAATGGGGGCGTGTTCGGAAAAACGCTTGGACCCGTCGGTTGGTATTTTTAGTTGCTCATTTTCTCCAATAAAAACTTTTTATACAGGGTGTGTCCTATAACAGTGGTCAATGCCAACTTTCTTATTTCAAATGCAACACCCCGGATATTATTTAATTTTTGGATTCTTTAGGAGATTCTAAACATATTTTATGTTCAATGTCCTATACCTATCTTCAAGTATTTCGGCAATATTAAGTGTTTTCAAATTTATTGCAAAAATTAAGATTAAAAAAATAAAATTATTTATTTCTTCATAATGTATAAACAAAAGTAAAAAGTTAATTTAGGAACTGTTGAATATGCTCGTCGCGAACGTCTTGGCAAATTCCTAATCTTAAATAGAAATTTCTTCTAACGTTATTTAGCATCTCAGGCGTGACCGATCTAATCGCAAGCGTTATTCGTCTTCTTAAGTCAGCTAAGTCGAGGGGTTTAGTTTTGTATACAACATTTTTAATATGTCCCCATAAGAAAAAGTCTAATGGCGTCAGATCAGGGGATCGCGCTGGCCATTCTATCGATCCTCGTCTCCCGATCCACCGATTTGGAAATATTCCGTTGAGGTACTGCCGGACATTAATTTGGTAATGGGGCGGTGCTCCACCTTGCTGAAACCATATCATATTCGCTGGAGCTTGTGGGTTTGCTGGATCCGGATACAAATTTGTCAAAGTTGGCACGACATTATTTTGGAGCAGTGCTAAATAATTATCGCCATTCAAATTGCCGTCAATGAAAAAGGGGCCTATGATATGATCCCTAACAATTCCTGCCCAAACATTAACCTTTTCAGGATATTGAGTATGTTCTTCGCTGATCCAGTGAGGATTTTCCCTAGACCAGTAGCGGCAATTTTGACGATTTACATGACCGTGAAGTGTAAAGGTGCACTCATCCGAAAACAAAACATGTTCTAATTGAATAACATTGTTATCTAACATAGCCATCATTTGTTCACAAAAATAAGTTCTCCTATCATAATCGTCTTCCATGAGCTCCTGAGTTGGTATCACTTTATAGGGATGCATTTTATTTTCTTTTAATGTTCGAATAATCGACGAATGGCTAATATCGAACATTGCGGCGACTTGTCGACTAGAAATATGTGGGTTTTCCTCAAGCTCAAGCATAATATCCAATTTAGTATCATCATTTATTGAATTGGCAGCTGCTTTTTTATCTGCCTCACATGTCCAAGCTCGGGAAACTGCTTTTCTATTTTACTAATTGTCCCTTGGGATATATGCGGCAAATTTGGAAATTTTTCATGAAATAATCGAGCAACTTCCACTTGTGTTCGTGTGTTATCTCCATAACCAATCATTTGTAGAATTGTTATTTTATGCATTTCTGTTAAATGAACCATTTTTCTGATATTAGGTATTATGCAGTTAACGAAATTCAAAAGACTATGACACTGACACTGACAACTACTGTCTTGCAAAGAGAAAGGCCAGGCATTTTACACAAAAGTAAACAAAACTTAAAAGTAAACAAAACTGGCTCTTTTTGTTCCATATCAATAAAAAGGAACGCTAAAATGGTTTTTGCTTACATTCTTAATATGAAGACCTAAATGGTAAATAAGTATTGAGTGTGTTGTAGCGAATTTTTGTAATCAAATAAATAGTTCAGTAACCAGAGCCACTTTCATGAATAATAATAAATTCGAAATAAATAAAATAAAAATAAATTTGAAAACACTTAATATTGCCGAAATAGTTGAAGATAGGTATAGGACATTGAACATAAAATACGTTTAGAATCTCCTAAAGAATCCAAAAATTAAATAATATCCGGGGTGTTGCATTTGAAATGAGAAAGTTGGCATTGACCACTGTTACAGGACACACCCTGTATAAAAAGTTTTTATTGGAGAAAATGAGCAACTAAAAATACCAATCGACGTGTCCAAGCGTTTTTCCGAACACGCCCCCATTTATTTATTATCGAATTTATTCCATTTGGCTGATACACACTGTATATATATAGTGTTGGCCATTGAAATAGAGCCAGTGCAATATAATATATTATCTGACAAATAAACTCTTAATAAGAAATCTAATTTGTGCGACACTTTTTATTATAAACATGTAATGAATAAGCGAAACATTAATAACAAACCTAGCATAAAAATTGCTTCAACAAAATGTTTAACAAATAAATTAAAAAGAAAAACACCAAAAATGTCTGGTCACAATAATAGAGCCACCCGGGATACAGATTTAATCTTATAATATTGAGCAATTATAACATGATTAAAAACTACGTAAACAATTTTTAAATACTTGGTTTTATAACCTTTATGTTTTAGAACCTCGGCGCATCTTCTGGGCATAGAGTTCGCAAGTCTTTGACACAGTTCTAATGGTATTGCAAAAGTGGTACACATCATGATGAAAAGATTTTAAAACATTTTAGGTGTTTTTTGTATATTGGTTTTAAACTTATTCTAAAAAAATGTTAATATTTTTTTATAAAATACTAGACTTAAACAGAAATGTTTTCTGTTAGTCGCTAAAAAGACAGTAAATTTAAATTCTTAGCCCTATTTTTCAAGAAAAAATTTGAGATGTAGGAAACCCTGCCAAAGGTACAATTTTTCAAATGCAATATGACAACTTTATAGGTCTATGAATCAAAATGTTCTTTAGCTTTTTGTTAGTTTTCTTTATGTTTCAAACGCAACAACATTAAATCAGCTTGTATAATAAAATTTCATATTTCGCCTTTGTGAACAAAAATAAAATTAATAAAACCTCCTATAAAACGTTACTTTGCAATGTATTATGTTTTTACCTGATTATATTTCCCAAAGTTCGTGGTCTATGGTGACCAAAGGTCCGTAATTTTTATGTTTATGGCCTTATTTTTCAGAAAGTTATAAAAGTGGGGAAACCCTGCCAAATGCATAATTTTTTAAATATATGAATGAGGTTTATGAAACAAAATACAAATGTACTTTAGCTTTTTGTTAGTTTCCTTTACGTTTCAGTTATCCCAAACGCAACAATAACTCAATTTGTATAATTAAATTTTATATTTCATGTTTGTGAGCAAAAGTATAATAAACTAACCAAACTTTGTACAAAACATCACTTTGTAATTCAAATATTATGTTTTTACTTCGTTATATTTGCCGACGTTCTTGTCCTAAGGTATCCTTTTTGTTAGACATTATGTCCCCGTCTAATAAAGTAGGAACTTTAAACAAGGGTTTTTTGTTTCACGCCTCTCATAAAGGGAGTTAATTTTCTTACAACATGGAAACGCACATTTTGGCCCTCTTTAAAATTACAACTTAAAATTATATTAAATTCTAAATGTTATTATGTTAAGAAACTTTTTTTTTGTTTATTAACGTTCCAAGTTTTGAATTTAAATTTACCTAAATAATGTCTGTATTACTGTATTCATATCTTCCTCTTTCTTCACTGCCTCGTTTTCGTTTTTCTCTCTTTTCCCTTATTCCTATCCAATCTTAATCCCCCTTCCTTCTCTCGTTTTTTTTTTCTTTTTTAGTTCTTATAGGAGTATATTTTAATTTGCGTTCTTTAAGAAAATTCTTAATTTAGAGTAGATTTACATTACATTTCTGACTGCTATTTTATAGAAAGAATTTAAAAACAAATATATTTATCCTTTCTCCTCTTCTATTCTTCCCGTTGTAAAGCTTCACTACCCGCAGTGTTTCTAGGACGTATTCTCTTTTAATACATTCTGGGTATATTAATTTTTTTACCAATTTGATAATGGTATGGTTACTATGGTTTTTATAGCAACCATGTTATAAACGTCTAACTGCCAACCTGCAGTGCAATACAACAATGCTTGTTATCACAACAAGATAAAACTTTAACTTGTATGGATTGTTTTAATGATTATATCCTACAACATGTTCAGTAAATATCAGTGAAACCTTTTTAAATTAACTGCTTAACCAGGATTGTACGGAAGCGTAGAAGGGCCACAATTTTTTTTATTGTGCAATTCTGAGTTTAAAGTCGGAATTTAACAAAATTCTGAGTTTAAAGTCACATTTTAAAAAAATTCCTGAGTTATAAGTCGGAATTTAATAAAATTCTGAGTTTAAAGTGGGAATTTAACTAAATTCTGAGTTTAAAGTCGGAATTTAATAAAATTCTGAGTTTAAAGTCAGAATTTAGTCCGTACGATTGCATAACAGACTGGAACCGAAAAAACAAGTTCAATATTCTTGTTTGAATAATGGTAAATGCGCTATGAATTGTTCCACCAAACACAGATAGTTAAAAAGTGATAAAAGTGGGGGAGGGTACAAAATAAAGGTTTCCTATTTTGATTTTTTAATGTTAAATATGTCCCTGACAAATTCATATGTTTAATTAATTCATTTTATATATTTTTATTTATTTCTATTGCTGAAAAAAAAAACCAAAATGAATACAAGAAAGCATATGCATTAAAAGGTTCACAAAAAATAAAAACGGTAATACAAAACGATAAATAAGTCTTAGGAAAAGGTTCAAATATGTTTCAACGATGTAAGGGTGTCTCGCGAAACATACTGACAGATCTCCCCCTCTGTTTCAGGGTGATTCAAGTGAAATATCTGGAGAACCACCGAATAGGATGTTTTGAGAATTTGGCTTTAGCCATAGATGAACATAATATACGCTCGTTATAAAACATTTTATTATATTAACATCATCCGTTTTTTAAATGAAATGCCCTATATTTTATTACATTTTTATATTTTTTTAAAAATTCCAAGCACTTATTGAGTTATCTTTCTCATGCCTAAATTTAACTGTTTTCGAGAAAGTGTCGCTTGAACAATGACAATTTTGACCCTTTGAAGTTCGATAAATCTCCAACGCGTTTACTTGCAACGAAAGGATTTCACTTATATCTGTCTTAATAATTAATTATCTATCTCCTGACACAAATTTCAGGTTTGGCAGGAGATGTCAAAAATGCATTTTCGTTAAATTCTTATTGTTTGCAATTTATTTTTTTTTCTTTTGTTCTAGGTGAGTACAAGATATGACACAGTGGTCCATATTTGTCTTTTATTGAGTCTTCGGTAAGTAGGTCATTATCCAAATTGCACAAAAAGTAATTAATAGAAATTCTACACAAATCTACAAAAACGTTGAACAGAAAATACCTCGTTCCCACCTATACCATAACTGAACCTCCTTGAAATCTTACTTTGTAAGTACAGAGTTATTGGTTATAAATGTCACCCCTCCTCTAACATCTTTATTTTTAAAGATAGAAAGCTCATTTTTTGTTGTAGGAATCGCCTGAATTTTTTTATTGAAAATATTAATATGAATCAAATTTATATACGTTTTAATGGAACACCCCGTATATTATCGAAAATTTAGATTCTACTCGTAAAACTATTTTGGCAGCTATAGAAAGGCAGAAGAGAATTTATAGGAAATGCATTAAGCAAAATATTGTCGTAGGCAGCGTAAAAGTTACTGTTATTTGTCATCTTCATGTTGCTCATTTATTTTCCGGATTTCATTTTTGTTTTATGTAAAATTGATAAAAGTAAATATAATATAATTATTAATAGGTATGAGATGTATTTCTAATTTTTAAAAATAAACTTCTAACAACTATATCCGAGGATCAGTGTTTTCATAACTCTGCAATGCGAGGTTTGCTTTCTCTGTTTTCAATTTCAGTTATTTGTAAAACATACAAAAATCCTCACAACTCTACTACATTATTTTTTTTGTATCTCTCTAAACAAGCAGGGTAACATCGCCTGAAATTATCTATCTGCCCAGGGCAACGATAGCTTTTGAAAAGTTAAGATAGAAAAGTGCGCGTCATATTTAATCATCTTTAACTATTTTGTTGTTGCAATTATTAGGCAAAGTTGGTTGGTAAAAAGCCAGTGATACTAGTTTCAAGATTATTGTGAATATAAAGATTTTTTCTGGAACTGTCAAAAATTGATGTTTTCCGTTTGATCGAACGTTAGTGTCATTAAATAGAGTTTCAAAAATTGATCAGTCAAATTTGACAGCACTTCGAATTCTCAAGTTTTCATTTATCAACTGCCATTTTCTCGAAAACAGTTGAAGCTACGCGAACATTTTAAATACACAAAATTATTATTTTGCGAGTAGAATCTATATTTTTGATAATATACAGGGTGTCGCATTTAAAAAAAATATAAGTTTGATTCGGTGCGTCTTTCTGAAACATCCTGTATCATAATTATATTGTCAGTAAAAAATAAGCTTTCTATCTTTCAAAATAAAGATGTTAGAGGCGGGTACATTCGGCATATCGTTGCCCTGTTCGTCTCCAAACACTTCTTCAATCATTTTCAGCCCAATTTTTGTGTTCTCTGGCAAATCGCAACCGGATGATCCGATGGTCCCTAGTTAGTTGTGGTCCCGCAGCAGACCTTCTTGTCATAAGATTTGCGTCATTTAACCTTCTTCTTACAGTTCGTTCACTTATATTTACGTGCCTTACGTGGTGCAATTCATTACGAATTTGAACAGCAAACGGCGGTTTCTTAGCGATAAACTTAACAATAAAATGATCGAATCGATTGGAAGTTCTAAGAGGGCCTGTTCCTCGACATCTAGCGTATGAACCTGTTAGCTATAGTAAGTGCCAACAAATAATTTTAAGTGTACAGTGACATTACAAAAACAATAAACACTATTTGAGGGGTCTAGTTGCAGAAGTCACATTCTCCATTTTTTACAAAAAGTGAGCTATTGGCGTCATCTTGTAGAATAGGTTTGAAATTAATGACATGGTAACATAAAATCGTGCCAAACTCACTTTATCCTAGATAAATTCGGTTCTGAAAATCATGGTTCGGTGCAAAAATAACATTCTCCCATATCAATTTATCATGTAAAATCGAATTCCGTTGCAAAACTCACATTGTCTACATCCGATTCATGCGTCGTTCTTCGATTAGTTTCAGTTTGAGGTTATACTCGTACTGTAAGGGTTGTGTTTGCTAATTTTTACGTTAATAAGAACAAACTTTGGGAAAAAAACAAACACAGTGTGTGATGGAAATTAATGGTAGGGGAGAAGGGGGCACAGAGGACCGCTGGGGCACAAAGGTTCGCTCGATTTATTCTATTATACGTGGCGCCATCTTTTAAATGTTGTTAAAAATAGTAAGCAAGCTGTGTATTTTTATATTTCTGACAGTTACAGCAATGTTCGTGCAGTGTGCAGGTCGCAGCAAACAAAACATTGGTTTTTAAGGTAAGCCATGCTAAATTTTATAGTGTTGTCAAGTGTGATTATTGCGTTATTATGCGTGTATGATTACTTCTTATTATAACCCACTAAAACACAACTTTTTTAATTAAAAACAAGTTGGTTAACTCAGGTGTAAACAAACATTCAGGGGAGTGGCGGGAAATTTAAATTTATTTTCTGCAACTGGAGCACAAAGCAGTATGTTGTGGCTTAAATATGAATTTAAGTGTCTTAGAATTAATTCAATTATCTGATGTGTGTATATTATCATAAAAAATATTGTTTTTAGATGGTACGTAACTACGTAAAGAAAAAACCCGAGTCTTCGTGGGCGGAAGAAGACATGACCAGGGCACTGGAAATGATCAACCGAAACGAAATTTCAGTTCGACAACCAGCTCAACGTTTTAAGATACCTGAGACCTGTATTTTGCGCCGAAAAAATAATGAAATGATGCCAAAGACACCAAGAAATGATCATTTTAAACAAGTGTTTACTGACCAACAAGAAACTCAACTAGTGGAGCATATTCTAGACCTAGAAAAGCGATTTTATGGATTAACCCCTCTCGATGCTCGTCGATTTGCATTTGAGCTGGCAGAAAATATGGGCTTGAAACATCCATTTAATAAGAATGCCAAATTAGCTGGTAGTGACTGGTTGGCGGGGTTTAAAAAAACGAAATCCTCAACTTTCTATTAGAGCTCCCGAAGCCACAAGCATAGCACGAGCTGCAGGATTTAATAAGCTTCAGGTTCAAAAGTTTTTTGATGTTGTACGATCAGTTTTAGAGAAGAGCAATATTCAACTAGGCCAAATATATAATATTGATGAGACTGGGATTAATTCAGTGCCTGTACCCAGAAAAATTCTAGCTAAAAAAGGAAAAAAGCAGGTTGGGCGGATAGTGAGCACTGAACGTGGGTTTAATGTAACTGCAGTTTGTGGGATTTCAGCCGCAGGATCTTACGTCACTCCGTTTTTTCTTTTTCCTCGACAGCAAATGAACCCATTATTTATGAAAGCATGTTCGCCGGGTGCAGATGGCTATGCAAATGATTCTGGATGGATGGATTCCGATCATTTCGTCAAGTATTTAGATCACTTTATTCACTATGTGGAACCCGGTCCCGATAAGAAAATATTATTAATTCTTGACAATCACAATAGTCATAGGACGCTTGCCGCCATAAATAAAGCAAGAGAAAATAATATTATAATGGTCTCTCTCCCGCCCCACACCAGTCATCGCCTCTCCTTGACTGCACTGTGTTTGGGTCCTTAAAACATCAGTATACAAAGGAGTGTGACTTATGGCACACTTATAACCCTGGATCTCGTGTGGATTTTATGATATCGTAGAAATATTTTCAAAGGCATTTCTTCATGCTGCCACCTTGGAAAAAGCCATAAAGGGTGTTCAAACGACGGGAATTTATCCATTCAATAATGAAATACACTGCGCATCTTTTGAAGTGGATAATTCAAATTATTTCAAAAATAAAAAACTCGTCGCCTTGTAATAAAAAAAAATTATTACTAGATTATTTATTTATAAGTAATGTAAACACCTGCAGAAAGTAAACAAAATCGTGCTAAGGACAAATCTGTTCCAACAGTAATAAAAAGTTATATACAAAATTAAGACGAAATTCTTTAAAAACTTAATAATCAAAATTAATTAAAACACAACGTAAATCGCTACAACTAGCCAATCAGTACTTGGTAGGTCCTCCCCTTGCTCTCAAAGTACTGACTGCACCCTCCTTGGCATACTCAGAATTAATGAACGAACAAACTGTTGATCCATAGCTTGCCATTCTTCTGTCAAAGCATTAGCAAGCTCCTCCAAATTTTGTGGCTGATGATCTCGAGCATGAATTTGTCGTTGGAGATGGTCCCAAACGTGTTCAATCGGATTACAATCGGGTGAACGCGGTGGCCATTGCATACGAGTGATACCATGGTGTTCCAGAGCCACATTTATCATTCTGGCACGGTGGGGCCGGGCATTATCGTCCACAAAGATAAATTGAGGTCCAAATTGACGGGAAAATGGAACAATAATGGGCTGTATAACCAAGTCATGATAGCGCTGAGCATTCATAGTAGCCCGATTTAGGATTATCAACTCGGTGCGTGACTCTAAAGAAATTCCACCCCAAACCATTACAGAGCCACCGCCAAAGGCAACAGTGGGAGCCATATTTTGTTCACGATATCTCATACCACGTTCACGCCACGTTAATATACGGCTGTCCGAATGATATAATGTGTATCTGGACTCATCTGTAAACAAACAGTTCCTCCAATCCGCCACAGTCCAAAGACTATGCTCGTTAGCCCACGCTCTGCGGGCAACACGATGTTCCCTGTTTAACTGGGGGTGCCGAGCACGTCGTCTTGCGCTAAGACCAGCTTCATGCAGTCTTCTTCTTATCGTAGACAGACTTACACGGACTCCAGTGACTGCACGAATCCTGGATGCAGAGAAGGTTCGATTTCGTCTGGCAGTGGTAGTCACAAAACGGTCCTGTCTTCTGCTTGTAACTCGTTGTCGGCCACCACCATGTCGTATATTACCACTACCAGTTTGCTGATAACGATTCCAAGCTCGACTGATCACACTTTGTGAGACATGATACATTTGGGCTACTTGTTGTTGTGTAAGATTCCCATGTTGCAAAATCGCAACAATAGCAGCAAAATCTTCCGAAGAAAGTCTTCCTTGAGGCATTTGTCGATGTCACTTTAACAACTGAATTGTTACTAATAAGAAATAAACGATAAAATGATTTCAGGTATCTCAAACCAACCAAAAAAAAAAACTTCAGTAAAAATACCAATATTGAGATATTGTACACAGATGGAATGTAGTTTATTTTTATTACTGATCAAACGATAAACCTAAATTACAAACAGTGCGGAGGTGCCAAATGTTCAAAGATTATTATTACCTTGAAGAAAAAAATTAAAACATATTTTATACTGATAAATTTAAATTATCTACTTCAAAAGACGCGCAGTGTATTTCCTGACGAATGTTTTCTGCCCGCTGAAGTTACAGACGTCCCGGTACAGCAAGAAACCGAGAGGCCTATCGCTGCCGAAAATGTTTCAGATGAGGATGATCACCAACCTGAACCTCAAAGCTTATTCAAAGAACCACAACCGAACTGCAGTTACACTTCCTTCAAAGATGCTATCCTAAAAATTTCCCCAAAGCCAAAGTCAGATGCCCGTAAAAACAAAACTCAAAACCCACAGAAGGTAAGCAGAGCTCAGCATGCTGAAGAATTAACAAGGCCCATTTAAGGACCAGCTTATGGCCAAAGAAGCAGAAGAAAAACAAAATACTAAAAGTGTAAAAAGAAAACTTACTAAAAATGTAGAACAAAAGTCCAATATTAAAAAAAAAGAAAACCGGGCAAAAAAAAGTGGTGGAAGTTTCAAGTAGCGATAGTGAAGAAGAAGACACTAACACCATATGCATTTATTGTCCGAGTAGGTATATAGTATATAGTAAGGGGAGGGATGGGTTCAATGTCAGAATTACAAAGGTTCGGCACATGACGCTTGCGCAGGAGTGTCAGAAGACGATGCAGAATTTATTTGTCTGAAATGTTCTTAAATATATTATTAAAAATAATATTTTTTGTTAGCTGTTAAGCTGCTATAAACGATGTTTGCAACCCATCAGTCTTTTTGTAAGAATTCTATTCAAATATTGTTTATTCAATGCATGATCTCAACACCCCGTACTAGGACCTCTGTGCCCCAGCACTAGGTCCTCTGTGCCCCATTGCTAGGGGCACAGCGGACCAGCGCAGGGTATTAAAAAAACAATTGTAACTCATATATCATTTTGTTTAAAATATTTTTTTGGTCTTAAATGAATAAAGTAGCCACTAAACTTGACACAAATAGGTTTACTTATTTTTAATATATTTTTTTAATGGATTTGTACACTAAAAATCCTTAAGCGGTCCTCTGTGCCCCCTCCTCCCCTACTCCATGCCAAAAAGGCAGTAAACACGGAAACCCAAGACAACCCCAAAGAACTGTCAACGAAACAAGTTGAAAACAATCAGGTATTTTCAAGTTTGTATTACTTTTATTCAATTTAAACTTACTGGGATATTTTTTTTTCTTGCATGTTTTCAAAAAGGTTTCCCGAACTACCTGAATGGTCTCATAGAGATGGGGCACTAAAGTGTAATACATTGAAAATGCAAGAGATTCGCAGATTTTATCAGTTCACATGTTCTAGATAAAGCTGAGGAGACAGCCGGCGAGGAAGCTGATGAACACTACGTTTTTTTGAAATAAAATGCTTTTTTTTGTTTCCTAGTTTGTTTACTGAAAATTTCCTGCGGCAAAACTCACAGTCTGCAAAATTATTTCTTGCAAAAATCACATTCTCCTTAAACATGGTGCAACACTCGCATTCTCCAAACGAAAACTCCAAATAACTCAAATTTGGTCTTTTTAAACTGAGTTTGATATACAGCACTGAAAACCTAATTTTTTTCTAGATTTTTTCTGTCAAACGTAATTTTTACTAATTTCTGACATTATCAAGCTACACGATTTTTCCGATTTCCCAAAAATAGGTTATGGTAGAGAATGTGAGTTTTGCAACTAGACCCCTCATTTTATTTCATAGGTATGTTGGTTGAGACAAAAAGCCAAAAGTACCCTTTTAATGCTAAAATAACTGTAAATCGTCTTCTTCAAAAGCGCATATCTCCAATAAAAATAAAGTTATTGAGATGAAACAAAAAGCAAATTATCGAGAAAAGTTGTACCTTGATAATAAAATGAGTTTTAAATTCCTTGTTTTGCTAAATGATTCTACAGGGGGTTTCAAACTTTCGCCGAGATAACAACATTTTGTTTTCCCTCGTATAATAGACAGATGGAAACTTTCATTTTTAATTTAGAAAGAGACTAAAAAGTCAAGCAATTTAGCTACGAATTGCTAAAAAAATCATTAAAATCGGCCTACTAGCAAAAAATATATTGAACTTTAAAATTCATCAACATTTTAATGAGCCCGTTTTTCATGAAGTAGCTTGAACATTTTTTACTGCATAGTTAAGCTCACCAAAATCATCTTTAATATATTTGAATCAATTTTCTAAAAGTCCTTGTTAGATATTATGTCCAACATGGTAATTTCAATTCAGATAACCGTCTTCTATAATAATGCATTACTTAGAGTAAATGGACTTAACGGCACTTTCGAGTTTTTAAAGAACGTACTTAAAAAGCAAATAACTGTTCGTCGGGTGTAGTCAAGCTCCAGTAAAGTGGAAATAACTAAGTAATTAAGAATCAAATTCGATTTTCCGCTGCACTCGAAAAAGGAAGATAATTATTTCTGAGTCGGACCGAAGAGCAAAAGTTAAGTTTAATTAAGAATTTCTTAAGTAAATTAAGGTCGAATCTGAAAGATGTCATTTTAGGATAATTGATGAGGAAGCCTTTTTTTGGGCGAATGGTAAAAGGATTTTAGTCTTAGGAAATAGACAAAGGGAATGTACAGGGTTTTCGTTTATATTTCGACACCTACCTACAACTTTAACTATAGGAAATATGTATGTTTTTTTAAATTTTTTAAATGTTAATAATAAACTAAACTTCTTTTTATAAAATCTTAATTTGTTAATAATTTTTGAAATTGTTTATATGCGAGTTTTACACATTTTTCTAGACGTCATTCCAAATTCATACTTACTCATATTTTTTCTAGAGTAGAGATTTTGGGTTTGTGAACTAGACTAGAAATCAAAAACTTTAGAAAGTGAAAAACAATTCTTTTTAGTAAAAAATAATCAATGTTATAATGCATCATATGATCATTCCTTTACATACTTCAGACATATTTTAGGAAAAATATGTTATTTAACAATATCTTACGTACGCCAAAAACAAATTACAAACTACTTTCCAAAAACTTAGTTTTTGTGGTTGTAATTTGAGGTGTTTCATCCATATATTTTTTGTGTTACAGTCATTAAAAAAAATAACTTTTCTAATTTGCCTAATTCAGTAAAACTAAAAGTTAACAGAAACCATAGAAAATGTATCTTTGTTTGGGAAATCGATACATTTTTTTTATTTATTTATAGCCTTTATGAAAACAGGTCCTCACTGCACAAATATGATCATTTCTCACCAATTACACTACTAAAACATTTCAAAAAATATCTACGTAATTAAACTCTTCGCACGGCTATACAAATCACCCGACTACGCCTCAAAGTCGTATTTTTCCACAAAATAGTCGCTAATCGCCTGCGCTGTGTACATCAGAATTAGCGCAAACAATTCCCACTAAGAAAGATATGAAGCTATGTGTTATAGTAAGAGGTGACGTGACATGAGCAATATATGCGTTCACCATATTATCAGGAAAAAAATAAGATGGTTATAAAATTTGGTATGCTCATTGGTAACACTTAGAAGTGTTTATCAAAATCCATCAAAAGCCATGTAACATTATAAGGAAAATTCGAAAATTCTTTATGTCATGTGGTTTGTTTTTATGTATTTGTGAAAAAAGTGTCACTGTTTCGAAAATTATTTACTTTTTTACATCACTGCCAATTCTGATTTTTGGTCTATAGATATATTTTGGCGCGCTGATTACGAATCAGAAGTAATTACTTTTACTTTTTTCTTTGTTCTTTTTTATCAATATTGACTGGTTTTTTTTGTTACAAGCATTAACAAAAACAGACAAAAAAAATCTGTTTTTCTTTTCTGATTTTATTTTGATTAAAAAAAAAAGCTAATAAAACCATAATTCCTATTTTTTGGACCAGGTACTAAACAAAACCAATAATAAATCGCAGAAAATGCTCCGCGATGTTGTCAAGTTTTTGACGAAGAAATTTTTTTACATCAAAACCAAACTGTAACATGGGCTAGCAAAAACTCATTTTTGGGTGTAATTGTATTCGAATATCAAACTGCGTTTTTGCTTATCCCAGGTTAGGTTTTTTTTTGCTTTTGATGTAAAAAGTAGTAGGTATAAAAACTTGGCAGCATCACAAAACCTTTACTGCCATTCGTCTATTTAAATTTAAAATATTGTATAATTGAGTTAAGTAAATTTTATTAGTTATTTTATAGTTTTTTTTAGAGCAATACGCTACACTCTATAAATTTAAAGAAGGCTCTATTTTGCAGAACCTTAATAGCTGAATTTTATTCTTCCTTCAGTGATGCAATTTGCTGTTGATCGCCTTTTCTGTTTGGGCTTTACCGATGACCCTGACCTGGTACTAATATACCTATGTATGTTCCAAAATACCCATAATTAATTTGTGTCAATTATTATGTTTTTAAAGTTGCAACTAACTCGATGTTTTCTCAAGATATCAACATGCCAACATCAAAGAAAAAAAAGTATCAAGTACGGCTGTTTTTGAGAGTTCGTTAAAATTTCGGTGTGAGCTCTGCTTGCTCGACAGTAGGGCCTCGGAATTGGATTGTAAACTTGGAATTTTATATGTAGTGTAGACATTTTTTTGTGCTATAGATATATATATATATATACCGGGTGTCAACGATATCGTTTTACACGATGCCATTCATTTGCTTTTTAGGTTAGGATATTTATATTTGGGTTAACGAAATATGGTATTAAGACACATATTTTTCATGAAAAAACAATTGAATATTACTGCCAGTTTTTCCGATATCAGAACCAAGTTAAGAATTTCAAATGGAACCCTGTATATTATTTTACATAGTTTGATAGAGCTTAGAATTACCTTTTCAATGACATATCACAAGTTATATTTTTTTTCAAAATGGCGGACCAGGAAGCGCTTTTTCAAAATTCAATAAGGCGGTCGTTTCCCGATACCGATGAAATTTTGTTTAACAAATTATTAAAATATTAAACAAAATGGGGTTTTCAATGGATTTTAATCAAATTTAAAATCAAATTTTTAATTTATCACAAAATGGGATAAGTTTAATTTTTTCTTTAAAATGTGAACTTTTTCTTAAATTTTCTCAAAGATTTTAAATAGAAAGTTGTATTTATTAAATATTAGTATTAAAGTATATCTTATTAGCTACACGAAACCGCATAACAAGCCGTATTTTTGTTTTTTGTTTCAGAAAAAATTGACAAAACCTTGCCGATACACATGTTTCCTAATACATAACATGAAACAAACACACACATATTATTAATCAGAAAATCCTGGAATATTTTTTATTGTTTATTGATAAGTAATTTTGTATTATTTTGACATTTTGTGACTGTTGTCTTATTTTAGGAAAGCGAGAAAAAATCACAAGTAGTATTAATTTTATTTTACCAGTAGATACGGTGCAGTAACATGAAAGATGACTTAACTAAGATAAGTAGGTCTTGGAAACAATTGCATAGGGATGCCATTATAATTTTCATTAGATTTAACCAGAAACGTCAAAAGTACTGTTTTGTATCGACATTTCTGATAACTTTCGTTACATTTTTACACTGAGAAAAACAAAAAACAAAAACAAAACCGCATAACAAACCGTATTTTTGCTTTTTGTTTGAGAAAAAATTGACGAAACTCTGCCGATATACATTTTTCGTAATACATAACATGAAACACACACACCCACACACACATATTATTAATCAGTAAATTTCGGAATATTTTTTATTGATAAGCAATTTTGTATTATTTTGACATTTTATGATTTTTGCTGTCTTATTTTAGGAAATCGAGAAAAATTCACAAGTAGTATTAATTTTATTTTACCGGTAGGCTTTCGGTTTTTCCGGAAATACCTAGACCTAAGTCAAGAAGTTTAAAAAGAACCCTGTATATTTTTTCACACAGTTTGATAGAACTTAGAATTCCCTTTACATTGACATCACAAGTTGATTTTTTTTCGAAATGGAGGACCAGGAAGCTTTTGTTCAAAATTCAATATGGCGGCCATTTTCTAACACCGAAGATATTTTTGAATTATAGGTAGAAATAATAAACAAATATGGGGGTTTTTATTGGGTTTAATGCTAATTTAAAATCAAACTTTCACAATTAATACAAAAGTCACTCAATTAAATGTTCTATGCGCTGTCCGCCTTGTTCTTGGCATAGTGTAACTCTCTGAACATTTTCCGCGAGCAGGTTTCGTAAAATGCTGTCTTATTCTATTTTCTAACATTTCCAACGATATTACAGGAGTTGCATACACTTTTTCTTTCAGATGACCCCATATAGAAAAATCAAGCGGGGTTAGGTCAGGCGACCTCGCTGGCCATCGAATTGGTCCATTGGTTCCCAACCAGTTCTCACCAAATCGTTCATTCAAGTAATTTGCAACAATTCTTGAATTATGAGCAGGGGCGCCATCTTGTTGGTAAACTAAATCATCATTTTGCTGCAAATTATTTATAAAATGTTCAATTTCATTTTCGAGAAAGTCCAAATACATCTCGCCAGTTAAAGGCTGATGGAATAATATTGGACCAATAACGCTTAGTCCTACAACGCCTAACCAAACATTAACTCCAAAACGTTCCTGGAAGGCACCTTCTCTTACTAATCTTTGACTTTCCTTTGCCCAATAACGAAAATTATTTCTATTAAACATCCCTAGATTAGTAAACCTTGATTCGTCCGAAAAAATAATCTTATGATGAAACACAGGACTTATTCTATAATTATCTAAAAACCAATTGCATTAAATAAGTCGTCTTTGGAAGTCATTTTCAAATAGGTGGTGGTGAATTTGATACTTAAACGATTTAAACCCGTGTTTCTTTAAAATTTTTCTGGCGCTTTCATGGGACGTATTGCACTGTTTGCCTAATTCACGAAGGGAAGCTGTACGGTCATACTCGATGTACGCTAAAACGTTTGTTTCCACTTCTTCGCTTACTACGAAACCATCATTGCCATTAGCATGGACACCACCATTATTTTCATTTTTTAAATGTTGTACTAGCCAAGGATAATATGCATGTGAAGGAGCGTCACGATTCGGAAAGCGTTCCTGGTATAATCTCTCTGTGTCCCTTGAATTTTTGCGACATTCCCCATAAATAAGGAGCATGTCAATTTGATGTTCTCTTGAATAAACCATAATATTTATTTTTAAAACTAACTAGAACCACTTCTCAGTGTAAAAATGTAACGAAAGTTATCAGAAATGTCGATACAAAACAGTACTTTTGACGTTTCTGGTTAAATCTAATGAAAATTATAATGGCATCCCTATGCAATTGTTTCCAAGGCCTACTTATCTTAGTTAAGTCATCTTTCATGTTACTGCACCGTATCTACCGGTAAAATAAAATTAATACTACTTGTGATTTTTTCTCGCTTTCCTAAAATAAGACAACAGTCATAAAATGTCAAAATAATACAAAATTACTTATCAATAAACAATAAAAAATATTCCAGGATTTTCTGATTAATAATATGTGTGTGTTTGTTTCATGTTATGTATTAGGAAAAATGTATATCGGCAAGGTTTTGTCAATTTTTTCTGAAACAAAAAGCAAAAATACGGCTTGTTATGCGGTTTCGTGTAGCTAATAAGATATACTTTAATACTAATATTTAATAAATACAACTTTCTATTTAAAATCTTTGAGAAAATTTAAGAAAAAGTTCACATTTTAGAGAAAAAATTAAACTTATCCCATTTTGATTAAAATCCATTGAAAACCCGATTTTGTTTAATATTTTAATAATTTGTTAAACAAAATTTTCATCGGTATCGGGAAACGACCGCCATATTGGATTTTGAAAAAGCGCTTCCTGGTCCGCCATTTTGAAAAAAAATATAACGTGTGATATGTCATTGAAAAGGTAATTCTAAGCTCTATTAAACTATGTAAAATAATATACAGGGTTCCATTTGAAATTCTTAACTTGGTTCTGATATCGCAAAAACTGGCAGTAATATTCAATTGTTTTTTCATGAAAAATATGTGTCTTAATACCATATTTCGTTAACCCAAATAAAAAAATCCTAACCTAAAAAGCAATTGAATGGCATCGTGTAAAACGATATCGTTGACACCCGGTATATATATATATATATATATATATATATATATATATATATATATATAGTATATATAGATAAAACAGTGTATCTATATTGAAACAATATATTAAAAAATATGGCAACACTGTATGCCTATGCTCATGGATTAGACGCTACTTTTTGAGTGTTCTCCAATTTTTAAACATAATAAGGCAAGGAAAACAAAAATTTGACTTTCGATTCGTAATCAGAACACCAAAATCTACCTGTACATACAGGGTTTTTCGTATATTTCGAACCACAAGGATTTTTCTTTCCTGTATCAGTTAAAAGGTAAGTTTAAATTTAAAAGTAGATTTATTTTGTACGAATCATCAGAATATGTAACAAAAAAAAAACAAAAGACGATCATAACCTTAATATTTCAGGACAAACTTAGTTTTTTTTTATAGAACGCCTCGTATTTGTTCCAATTTTTTTTTCATAGAAACTATTTTTCTGATATCGAAAATATGTAGTTTTCTCATGTTTGCTTAATCATTTCCAAAAACGTTTTTAATATATATATTTTTAAATGTTACCTTATCTTATAGTACCAGGAGCAAATTGAATCGGTTTTTAATGCTGTTATAAATATTAAATTATAAATAGCCAAATAGCCAAAATAGATCAAGAGGCGTAAGATCTAGACTGTTCGCAAGCCATCCTATAGGACCATTTCTTCCGATCCTTACATCATATCTGTTGTTGAGAATTTCTGACAGGTATAGTGTTGTGTATTGGCTTCCCATCTTGATACCATATAATATAATTAGACTGCGTTAGACTGCTCAGAAAAACGAGTGGTCCAATAACTCTATCAGCCATAATGCCACACCAAACGTTCAGACTATTCTGCCCTCCTAATCAAAAAGTTCGAATCTGACAAAATTGTGAAAACTGAGTTATCGTGTTCCATAGTATCCTTGCACTTTATTTTAATATTTGAGCTACAAAAAATAGTCGTATGTTACATTTAAAAATATTTACTAACTTATAAATATTGGCATATCTGCAAAATCTCCTCATTTGCTAACAAAAAAAGTCGAAAAAAGCTGATACTTCGAAAAATAGTCGTAACTAACAAATCGGTTGACAGATATGACGTTTTTACGTAGGAAGGGGGATCTATAAACCTTAACCTACAAAATATAAGTTTCGGTTCTGGTTTATTAGGGGTATTTAAACTGACTTTTGTTAATTATATGTTCTGTTTATTGTGTTCTATTTTACGGAGTGAAGTAAGATTTGAATAAAACAGGTAAGTAAATATGTCTTTTATAGTTATTTATTATTATTTTGCATTATCGTTATAGTTAACGAAAAATATTATTAAAACGATTTTGTTTAGCTACAACTTATTGGTAAAGGCTTTTTCCAGTCTAGATATTATTAAATTATCTATTAAATGTAATTATTCAAGTTAAAATTTGAATATTACTACAAAAAAGATTTTATTATTATTAAAAAAATGAATTTTCCATAATGTCACATACGACTGTCTTGATTAGTTTTTTTCAATTTCGGTATTTACTTCTTTTATACCTAATCCATTAAATTAATGCTAATGAATCGGTCTAGAAAAATTGTTAATTTGGCATTAAACGATAAGCAAAACGCTGCACAAAGTTCAGTTTTTGTGAAATCTATGACAGAAACTAATAAGAAATGTGACTTTGCGGCCGATTTGGAACAGCGGCGATCAAACCATAGGAATGGATCAACTCTTGTAGATAAACTTCCAGCCGATAATTATTCAGATATTTCCTCGGCTTGGAAAGATAATTCCCTCAAAGATAAGACGTTGAACCAAACACAAGAACCATGCTATCCGAGCATTCAGCGAGAATCAATAAGCCCTGTGAATGGTCTTAATCAGTTAGAAACTGAAAATTCAAATCATTCAATTGAAGAATTAGATGATGATTCCCCGGAAGATAAGACTTTTACCCCAACACAAGAACCACATTCGAATAACGATGACCTCAGTGAAATCTCGGATGAAGACACAGAATCACACTCGGCTAGCATTCAGCGAGAATCAAGCTCTGTGAACGATCTTAATCAGTTAAAAACTGAAAATTCTAATCATGCAATTGAAGAATCAGATGATGATTCCCTGAAAGATAAGACTTTTACCCCAACACAAGAACCACATTCGGATAGCGATGACCTCCGTGAAACCTCGGATGAAGACACAGAGGATGACCTACCATTATCAGAATTAAAAGTCAAACTATTATCCAAGAAATTGGATATCCAAGTTTATACAAAAGAAGGGACTCTTAGAAAAAGAAAGCGGTTCGACACTTCACCTACAGCTAGAAAAAAACAAAAGCTCTTAGAAACAAGAGCGAAACATACCGTAAAGGGAAATTGTACAGAAAATTGCAAAAAGAAATGTATTCAGAAAATAGGAAGAAGGCGACAAGAAGATTTAAATATACAATTTTGGGCAATGACTCTACAACAGAGGCGAGCTTTTGTGCTTAATGCGACCACTACAACCAATATTAAAAGAAGATCAATCGTCATAACCGCAGATAGTACATCAAGAAGAAATCAGTCTGTGAAATACTTTTTATCCAACGAGCAAGGCGAAAAATATAGCGTCTGCAAGAAATTTTTTCTGGCCACGATAGATTATGATTTAAAAAATGACAGATTCATCCGGAATGTGACTCTTGAAGCTAATAACAGACAATTAATAACACCTAAGGTAGATAACAGAGGAAGGCATAAAAAGGAGAATAAGTTTGACCAGAAATTAATTGAAGACCACATTGAAAGCTTTGAACCTGCGATATCGCACTACCGGCGTGAGCACGCTCCCTTAAGGCGCTACCTTCCCAGTGACATTACAATTAAGATGATGCACGAAGACTTTAACAGAAAACACGGAACTGATATATCATACGAACTATACAGAAAAGTGGTTAGCAAATTAAACATCTCATTTGCTTCTCTAGGAAATGAGGAATGTTACATATGTGAGACTTTTGCGTTACACAAAGAAGCCACTGGTCATAATAAAGAAGAACCCAACCCAGACTGTTTAGAATGTACATTTTTTGCAAAACACCAGAACAAGTACAGAACTGCCAGAGATGAGTATAAGGCCGACAGTTTAAAGAAGGATGGACTTTATGTATCTGCAGATCTGCAAAAGGTAAAAAAACTGTCTAACCAATCGCTTTTTGTGTAATCCCTAAAAATGTTTTCAGGTTATTATGATACCGCGATGTGAAATGTTCAAAGAAATCATCTTCGTGCCACGTTTGATAGCCTTCAATGAGAGTTTTGTTCCGTTAGGAAAGTCTCAGGAATCCATTTTTGCTGCTGTATGGCACGAAGGAGTATCTGGACGCTCAAAGGATGATTTGATATCAACTTTTTATAACTTTTTTTTATCCGTTCGGGATCAAGAGAAAATTACCATCTGGTTAGACAATTGCGCGTCCCAGAATAAAAATTGGGCATTATTTTCGTTTTTTATCTATATTATTAACTCTGATGAATTGAATTTAAGATCTTTATCCATAAAATATTTCCAATCTGGGCATACCTTTATGTCTAGTGATGCATTCCATCATCAAGTTGAGCTAAGTCTCAAAAGAAAAAAAAAAGTCTACGATTTTTCTGATTTTGTAGATTGCGTAAAAAACGCCAAATTAAAAACCGTAAATGTTAAGGAGATGAATATTTCTAATTTTTATAACTTTACCGAGTTTACATCTCAGTATAAATTAAGCAAGACTACACCAAGGCCATATTTGCAAGACATGGTATTTGTTGAATTTGAGCGAGGACTAAGGTATTTAAGATACAAAACCTCGTTTTCAGGAGACTTTGTAGATTTAAAGTTTTTATTAAGTAAATATGAGACTGGTAAATTGCCAATCCCAACGAAAAAAGTTACCGAAAGAGGCATTTCAAAAGAACGACAATTTAATATTTTATCCAAAATTCGCGGAATTGCACCTGAAAATAGATTAGTTTTTTGGGAAAATCTTACGATCAATAATAATCCCAATGATTTAGATTGACTTTCCTGTGTTTCGATTATTTAGTGTTTCTTTTGAACCATGTTTATATAAGTTTTAAATAAATTTTTTGTAGTTACGTCTTTTTTTCTTTTGAGAAAATGAAAAAAATCTTAGTGATAATAGTCGTATCTGCAGTAACAGGACTGTGTGATTTGGTAAGTCACGTGTTTCATGCACAAAAAAATGTGTTTTTATATATGTCATAAACGTCCACAAAAACAATGAACATATTTATATGTTTTTGAAAAAATATCCAAAAAAACATAAATTATCCATTTTCTCAGAACTACATCAAATGCAGATACGACCCTTTTGATTAGGACGGCAGTATTGTGCCCTTGGATTTTTACAGCCTGTATCTTATGTGGATTTCGAGTAGCCCAGAAATGTTTATTCCTTCGATTCAACATTCCATTAGTCTTGAAGCTGGCTTTATCCGTAAAAATAATGGAATTAAAAAAATGTTGATCGAATTTCTTGTCAAAACTCAAGTCTTTGTTTCATGTGATTAGCGGTTAAACTTTGAACCGGTAAAAATTTATAGGGATGATATTCGTATTTACGGAAAATCTTTTAAATCTTTGAGCAGGATTTATAAAAATGACTGTGGATCGTTCACGATTTTCTGTAAAATATATAAAAATAACTTTTTTTGGTAATTGCTCCACTTTCAAATAATAGCCAAGTGTCTTCCTCGTTACCAACAGCTGACCTTTTTTTCCTTTTGAATGGAGTTTGCCTACTAACGTATTAATTGAATATTTCAATTTGGCATTCGGATTCATTTGTCCGGCAATATAACATTTAAAAATAATGTTATTAGAAATATGTTTAAAAATGTTTAAGCAAACATGGGCAAACTATATATTTTTTATCACAAAAATCGTCTCTATGAAAGAATTGAAAAATATACGACGTGGTCCATTTAAAAAAACTGAATTTGTAATGAAATATTGAGGTTATGATAGTCTTTTGTCTTTTTTTGTTAATTATCCTGGTGGTTCGCATAAAATAAAACCACTTTTATATTTAAACTTACATAACTGCTACAGGAAACAAATATGAACACCATAAATCATTAAAATGGACAATGGTGTAAAAAAGTAAATAATTGCCCATGTGTTCGTTAAACCACTCATTATAGCATATACGGTGTAAATCAACTCAACGCTATGTCACCTTTGCGGTCGCCCCGTCCCAACGCGGAAGATAGAGAAAGAAAATAATTACGTGCTTGGTGCCGGGAGAGGGAGTTGAGCATTGACTGCTGATTAGAGCTTTTTGTTTTAATCTACCATAATGAAAGTAATTCGTGTAGTTTTAAGTTTTAATTCAGAGTTGGGTACATCAAGGTACTAAACAAAGTAATGCTTTCTAACCCAAGTTTGTATATTTAACCCACCCTGCTCGTAACATTCCCAGGAGTCCCCAGAATAGCATCGAGGGAATTACGAAAAAGTGTATACGACCTGTAATCAACACCATGTTTCAACAAAAGTAAAAAAATGGCCCCTGTTCTTTGTGCAATGCAAAAAATCAAGATTTCCTTCCTTTGTGGTTCCACCAATATGTTTATATAATTTTAGTTCGTTTTCACTAAAATTTCTAGCAGATTGACTCCAGTGACTCCACTAATATTTATTGGCCTATTACTATATAGTAATAAAACCTATTTTTTTCTACGCTAATAATTTTGCTCTCCAGTACTTGCGATGAAACTAGGCGTTCCCCGTTTATATTGCCCAAAATAAACGTTCACGGTATATGAACCTCTTAACTCTGAAATTCGTTTTAATAGTTTCTAGGAGCGATTTCATTTTCTTAAAACGCGATAAACGCAATTTTAACACCCAAGTTCGCTTCGTTGCGCGCGCGAAACTAATTTCGATATTTTATGTCACTCTCCGCCAGCTTTTTTATGGAAATCTTTGCCGCCAAATTAGTTCGCGCCGCCGAGAAGAAGTTTGCAGGAGGCAGCAAAAACTTCTCTCTCTCTCGGCTGCATTAAAGTTCAACTTGTAATGAGGTGGAAATTAACTAATGAGGAGTTACTGCCTCGATGTAGCGATTTATTCGGTCGCTTTTCACTTTGGTAGGCTATTTTTATGTTCGTATTTTGTGCGGAACTTAGCGCCAACTTAAGAAATTAAGAAACTTTATTATGATTTTAACAAGCTGACTAGTATGTTTAGTGATAATAAAAGGACAATAAAAACAACTGCACTGAAAAAAAATCATTTGATTTAAACAAAAATAAAATTTACTCAAACAAATATTGTTTGAGTAAAAACTTATGCCTCTCGTTTAAATTAATATACCTTTAGTTTCTGAGATCATCTTTCGGTTATAATTGATGATGGCTATGTAAATATTCCTAATAAGGAAAAAAATTCTAAAAAATTTAATAACTGAGAATTATTTTCTGAAAAATTAATAAATTCTAAGCCTATTATGAACATAAGTAATTAATTACCAAATAAACATTGCAGTAGATAAATTTACCATAAAGTTACGCAAAGCCCTAAATTCTTCGACAAAAACCTCAAAATGTACTAAATATGGGGAGTTTTTTTGGGAACTTCGTAAAGAAATTAAGATTAAAAATAGTCTAAAAAATTGAGCTTTTCGAACTGGGGACCCAGATATTAAAAGACGAACCCGAAAAAATAAGTGATTTATACAACCAGGAATGGAAGGATAAGTTAGCTCAAATAAAAATTCAAGACAATCAAATTTTTAAATACCCTAAAGGCCTTTCAAAAGGTCCTAGATTTCCTATGCCGCAGATTACAATAAACAACAACCAAATTATCTCTGAACCAAATAAAAAAAAAGAAACTTTCGCCGATGCCTTTTTTGAGCAATAATCAGAAAGTGATATAGTTGTTTGTCAAAATTCCCTTAGTGGGACCACCCCCGGTTGTAAGTAAGTATCAATACTGTCTGTGACGTAGTAAAGTTGTCTAACATAACAAAGGCCACAACAAATAAATTTTTAATTTGACCCAAATAAAATTTTGTTTTCTTGCCTTCACGTCATCATAATCAAACTAAAACGTAGAGAACAAACGAAAATTAGTAAGGTTAGGTAAAATAGCTTAAAACTCTTTAAATTAATAAATTATTACTAATTAATGGTAATAAATACTTACAAGCGACAAAAAATAAAATAATAGCTTCTTAAAATAACTGATATAAAGGATTGATTGATTAAGTTTTAAGCACAAAACTGTATAAAAAGACAAATATGACCAGGCTGAAGTGACAAATAATAACAAATGTCAAATCGAACTATAACCGTACATTGAAAGGTAACTTAAGAATTATGAGTCAATCCAGCCAAGCTATCTTCAGACCTTTGTTTGACACGTTACGTTATTCCTTTAACGTATTTCTTGCATTATTTCAGACTGAGAAGGCAAAGTTTCATTTTTCATCCTTTTTTTTTCATGTCTTTGATATTTCATCGATTGATGATGCAGGGATAAGTATCCAACGGAACAACCGAAAATGTAGAAATAAAAATGCTATAAATAACTTTTTTCGATAACCTCTGGGGTCTGATTAGCTTTATTTAAATTGTTCTAAAAGTTCTCTCACAGTACCTAAAACATGCATGTAAAAATGGAGTCACATTATCTTTCACAATCGACGCAGCTTGTAAATAGAATAACAAAACTTTTTCTTGTGGTAAAAATTAAGATTCTGAAAATTATTAATATTAAAACTAAGCAAATGTACTATTAACAATTTCATTTGTAATATGTTAAAAAAATTCCCTAATATAGACAAAAACAATAACCCCAATTTTTTTGTTTGGTTTAAACTAACATAATTATTCCTAAACAAAAACACGTGTGTATCAAATTATCACCAAAATTCCCTAAATCTATTTGTTTAAGTAAAACAAATATGTATTGCCTATTAATGCTTCGTTTGTGAAAGCCAATGTGTTTCCATTATTACATGTATGTTTTAGATGGTGTTGGAAAAACAGTTTAGTGCTAAAAGGTTATCAAAAATATTTATAGATCATTTATATTCGCTGTTTCGATTGACAGTGGTTTATACTAGTTAAAACAGTTATTTACTGCATTGTGTTATATTACCAATGTGGACAAAAACCTTTCTTATTTTCAAATAAATGCCATAAATAACCGAGAGTACAATTATTCAGAACTTTTGCACTTGCAGACAAGGAGGGGGAATCTGTACTAGATATTTAAATAAAAAAATGTGTCCCCTTTAATAAATATTTGTTTAGCAAATATATTTACTTAGAATCAGTGGCGGCTCTTCCATAGGGTCATTTGGTCAATGAACCCTCCAAAAATATTTCAGAAAATAAATTATTCGTTTGACCGTCCCTCCTAATAGTTGTAATAAAACGCGAACCTTGGGAAAAGTTAAATACGTTACACTATTAGCCGCGCGCGGCGGTTCGAATGGTTTCGTTCCGTTCCTTAGGCATAATAAAATACGCTATACTAAGCTATTTGAGTTGTGAATGTAGATGAAATAAAATGTCGGTAGTGCAAAAAATTAAACAACTAAAGAGTGCTAACGAACTTAATTTTGACAAAATAACCGAATTCAAGGGAAGTGGTCGCAATTTGCCAGAACTTAGTATACGACAAACTAGTAAAGACAAAAATAAAGAGGTTCATCGAAACTTTCGCAAAAGTATGTACGATTTAGCTAACTGGATATGTGGTTGTGAAGTCTCTAACTCATTTTAGTGCTTTGTGTGTTGTTTTCTGAGGACTCGTCGGACTCATTATGGTACAAAACCGGTGTTAAAGACTTAAAACATTTAAAAGAAAAAATAAAAAAACATGCGTTTTCTGCAGGTCACATGAAATGTTTGGTGAACTCTGCTAGAAGTGTTGATATTCGCACTCAGCTAGACACAGGTTATAGAAAATTCCTTAGAGATTTTTATGAAAATGTATCCAAAAATCGTTATATTTTAAACAGCTGGCACTTCGTGGCCATGATGAAACGGCTTTGTCTAAAATTCCAGGGGTTTTTCGAGGGCTTATAAATTTTGTTGAGGAGTTGGGCCAAGATAGACTATTCGCTTTAGCAATGTTAAGTATCGAGAAATCGTTTATAAAAGGAATGTGCGTGCAATTTTAACGAACGTGTCATTCAGGATTTTTCCAATTCTAGAGAATGAAGAGTAGACCTGAACTTCAAGACAATTTAAAGCTCAATTTAAAGATAAGATATTTATTTTTATTATAAGTATGCCTATTTTTAAATTTGTTATTGACCTCCCAATATAATTCACCACGGGCCGCTACTGCTGAGAATAACAAAAAATTAATTCAGATTAATATTTTTTTGGTTGCATCAAAGCCTGAGTAATCCAAATAAATACCTTATAGTTGTATAAACCAAACAAATATTTATTAAAACATTTTTCAGTGTAATGTTTCTATTTACCCCTACGTAATTGTAAATTGTAGTAGTCATGAATAGAGATGGGATTTATATCGGTAGTTCATAGACATATCGCATAACGACAAGTAAACGAAAACATGTCTATGTATCGAGAGTTATAGATTAGTGCCAATATCGATAGGTAGCCAATGACACCGATAGTTATAGATAAATGGATTACAGATTTACAAAGGTTAGGACCAACTGTCGATAGGTAGCATACCTCTCGATGACTTAATTGTATCGACTAAATTTCACCTATCGATAAACGATAGATAAAATCTATTACTTCCCATCCTTAGTCATGACGAACAAAATAAACTCAGTTTGCAGTAGAATTATTGTTTACATAATGCCTCCCCGGATAAACAAACAGCCATAACTCATTAACAAATGAAGGCACATTATCGATATTTCGCACATATATTTTGCTACTTATAGGCTAGATTTAATACGAAGTTTCAGATTTATATGTTGCAAGTTATTGATATTTACGAAAAAGTTCATTTTTAAGCAGTTTTTCGGAAACTAACCAAGGTTTTTTCATCGCACAGATCTCAAAAGATAGCGTTTTGAAATATATGCGACTCTTAAAAAAGTCAATATATATAGGTGTACAAACCATTTTAATAAAGAAGGAACTCATTTTTTTATATAGAAAATAGATCTGACTTAAAATGACTGAAAATTAAAAAGTAAAAAATAATATTTTATTCCACATGAAAATTTGACTTTATAAAATCAGGGTTAAACTAGGTCTTAATTAACCATGAACAGACGTTTATATAAACAGTGTCTACATATATACCGCAGCAAATAAACATGGTCTTTACTAACAAACATAGGTCTTTACTAGTTTGACATCGACTGCATAAAGTCAAATTTTCCATGTGGAATAAGATATTATTTTTTACTTTTTTTTTGAAGTCGGTACTATTTTTTATAAAACAATTTAATATTATAAAAAATTAACAATACATGTTTGCAAAATTTAAAATGATGAGTAGAATTAAACTTCGTGCCATTAAAACCCCCAAAAATCATATGAAACACGATATTAATATGCTTACTTTTTTTCCTGATGATATGGTGAACGCAATATATATGTTGTCTCCGGCGCTTGCGTACACATGTTAACCATGTTTTTAGTATGCTTGCTATGGGACGACTCCGGTAATATTCTCGGAAAATTTTATCCAAATTGGTCAAACCATCGAGGAGAAATCGATGTACATACAGACAAATACATAGGTTCGATTTGATAACCTCCTCCTCCCTTTTAAGAGGGAAGTATTGTAATCGTGAAGAAAAAAAACACCTTCAGATGTTTTTTCAGTTCTCTATGTTTCAGGGACCCTAGATGCCTAAAAACATGTTTCCTCTGTTCCCTCCCTCTGTCTATCTGTCTGTTTGTTGGTCTGTCTATTCGAGGCATAGTCAAAAATTTACTTATCCGATTGACTCCCAATTTTGGAAAAAAAATAAGGGTCATATGGGGATTACCTGGTGACATTTTGGTGAAAATTCATTTTGGCCAAATTATTTCCAAAGAACTACTTACCCAGTTTAACTCAAATTTTGCACAAAAATCAAGTATTATGTAGGAATCAACTGGTAAATGAGTGAATGAATCAAAAATACTGGAACAAAATGGTGGCTTAATAAAATATTTAAAAATTCAGTCTGAAAAATCTGATTAGTGAACTGATTTCAAATTGTATGCTATAACTAATTGTCGTATAGAGATGAACTAGTGTAACTGTAATACTAATTCAAGATGACGGAACAAAATGGCGGCCAAATAAAATGTTTCTAATCGCCAGAAAATTCACCCTCCCAAGTTTTACATAACTTCACGTTTTAGCGTCCCTAGATGCCAAAAATTATGTTTTAATAATTTCGTCGGTTCGTCTGTCACTTTGCCTGTCTGTCTGTCAGTTTGCGGCATAGCTTAAAAACTACTTATCAGATAGACTTAAAATTTTAGTCTAAAATTAAGGGTCATATGGCGCTCTTGTGTGGTGGCCAGCCACTCGCAAGACAACATACAGGAGGATGCTTGACAAGCTCCAGAGACTTGCGTGTCTGGGCATAACTGGAGCCATAAGAACCACACCGACCCGATCTATGGAGGTTATCCTGGGACTAAGTCCTCTGCACTTGCTTGTAGAGGAAGAGGCTCGGAAGGCTTCTGTCCGTTTAAACGACTGGGGTCGTTGGATACATAGAGACTGGAATTTTGAGCATACGCAAATTTGGACTGAACTGATCAGATCAGACCCTCTCCTAGCAAGGAGAGATGCCCTTATTCCGGTCTCAATTGCCTCTAAAAGGTTTTGTGTAATTGTTCCTGAGAGAGAACAATGGAGGGATTCCTCCCCATCCTTCCTCAAACCGGAGGGCCTTGTCTGGTTTACAGATGGCTCTCTAATGAAGGAGGGATCTGGGCGGGAATTTATGAGTCCCAGGGCAAGAATTAGTCTTGCTCTTGGACGGTATGCGACTGTATATCAGGCTGAGATTACAGCAATCTTGGACTGCGTACAGGAAAACCTTTCCAGAGGATATCATGACAAGCATATCTATATATGCTGTGATAATCAAGCCGCGATTAATGCTCTGTCCTCTAACAGGGTCAATTCGCTGCTAACACTCGAATGCAGAAGAGCCCTAGAGCGGCTGTGTGAGTCCAATAGGGTTAGCCTCATTTGGGTGCCTGGCCATCAGGGCATTGGGGGTAATGAAGGGGAAGGTAGCAACAATGCTTTCACTGGGCCGGAACCTGCTCTTGGAATTGCTCTTTCAGCTGTCAAGGCTAGGATTAAGAATCGCACTGTCGAGGAATTCCATGCTGAATGGCACGAGCTAGCAGGACTCAGGCAGTCTAAGGTCTTCATATCAGGCCCTTATAGCCGTTCTGAGTCTAACAGACTTCTAAGTCTAAACAGAACTCAACTTAGAACTATTACCGGGGTCCTAACTGGACACTGGCTAGTGAAATATAAGGTTGGACTCGACAACGATCCATACTGCAGGTTTTGTGCTGAGGTAGATGAAACTACCGAGCATCTGGTCTGTTGATGTGACGCTTTAGTCAACGCCAGACTGCTTTGCTTGGGTGACACCTATGTGGAACCCGAGCTTGTGGGTCGTGCGCGACCTGAAAGGGTCCTTTCCTTTCTAAAAAGGAGTGGGCTCTTGGCCTGACACGCCTACTTGGGGGATAGCACAATGGGCCCCATTGAGCCTAAGTGCTGCCCTTGTCGGGCTCCCCATCTACGTCTATGTCTAAGGGTCATATAGGAATGACCTGGTAACAAGGTAAAAATCCAGTGTGCCGGGTCAAGATGGCAGTCTAGTGAAACATTAAAAAAATATATTACTAAAAAAACTAATTATCCAGTTACCTCAAATTTTGCACAAAAATCAAGTATTACATAGGAATGAACTGATAACATTTCGGTATGTATATATAAGATAGCAAAATGAAGTGCCGGTCTAATAAAATTAAAAAAAAAACACCGTGAAAAAAACTTATTCATTTAATTGACTTTAAATTTTGCAGAAAAGTTAAATGCGATATAGCGATAAACTGGTACAAATTCAACATGACGTAACAAAATGGCGGCATGTCTCAATGTAAAATTTACTTATTGTGTGGCATATGTACAAACTCATAAAATATTGGTAGGTAAGGCACTATATAGTGAACCAAAGAAAATTATGGCTATAATTTTCTTTGACTGAACTAAATGGGGTCACACTTCACTATCCCTACAAAAGAAAAGATTCATGACGAGGGAAATTCCGGGTAAAGGAAATTTACCGATTTTTTAAAGTCGAAAATCGATTTTTGGCCCTTTAGACAATTATTTATATACTTTCCTCAAAAATTTTTTGTATGGATATTTATATGCACTTGAACAATACGCGAAGTCAGTTTATTTATAGACGTTTATATATAAAAAAAAATCATGTTATGTAATATTTTCCGGATCTATAACAAAACGAAAGATACAGACATCACGAACGGAAAAATAGTCACGTTATCAACTGTTGACCCTAATGAATTAGTTGGGTATTAATGTCCAGCTTGTCTTGGATGTTTGACACGAACTCTCCCTAATTTGTAACAAATAATTGATGTTGTTTTAATGACTCGCGGAACAAAGAGGAACACGGTCGCGAGTGAATATTTTATTTAATAAAAATGTAGCGGCTCGCGGCGATATGTAATTTTAGAACCAAATTGGTATTATGTAATGAAAATGTTAGGTATTTACGTGAACATGCTACAGTTATAAAACAATACAAAATTATTATTTTTTAAGGTTTTGTTTGTATTCGGGGACAAGTTTCTGGGTGCTTATCTGTCTTTCTACAAAAATTAAAGTGAAATGTTCTTTTTTTATAAAAGATGATAATCAACTATATATTTTATTAAAACCTCGAAAAGAGAGACGTTTGGACAGGGGCGTGCAGTCCATGGAAGCAAGGAAAGCGGTGCTTCCCCAAAACAAATTACAAAACATCTTCTAAAATGTAATTTTTGAAATAGGAAACCGTTAATTTAGTTTATATTAAAAATGCTAAAATATTATCTTAATTATCAAGCCCATAATAAATGCGACCGAGCCACAATAGAAATCGAATAGAACCTATACGGGCCGTTAGCTTTTCTGCAGCCAAGTCCTGTATGCTTGATTTCTTTTGCATTTCAGTCGCGTGCTTTAAGTGGGGGCGGAAGCTATCGTTGGAGCAGGTTCTTTGTTTGAACGGCTATCCGTGTGTTGTGTGATACGTACGTCGCGTCGTGCATGGTGCGATATGGAAGACAATAATACGGACGTGGATATGCAAATACCGTCAACTTCGGCTGTCGGTAATAACTTTGAAAATGTTGGAGAATTTAGTAAGAAGAGTGTGTGTGAATGTGTGGTGTGTGTCTTAATAATAAATGGATTTTCAACATTAAACTTCGCTGATAAGCTTCAAATAATTTTCCAAAGGAAGGGCAAAACCGCCTATGAAAAATTTAACCACAAATATGAAAACTGTATTAGACATTTTTATCCGGAAAAACAATATGAACAATTTAAATGGCTAACAGGGTGTGCAAATATAAGTAAATTATTTTGTTGGGCATACTTTTTGAAAATGAAAAAGGTCTCTGGAACTGGTTTTTCCGATTTAAACAATTTCCATAAAGCTGTAAAAAGACACATTATGTCCAAAGCGCATTTGCAGGCCGTCATAAAAGAAAAAGTCTTTGGAAAAACCGGAATTGAACACGCCTTTAATAAACAGTTGGAAATTAGTCACCGCCAACACAGTGAACTAGTCGATAAAAATAGGCAAATATTAAGAAGACTTATCGATGTCTCGGACAGCACGAATTGGGATTTAGAGGTCCTGGCGAAACAAGGGTTTCTTCAAATGGAGGAAATTTTCAAGATTTACTTAGTTTAATGGCTAAATATGATGATTGCTTAAAAAATCATTTAGAGCAGTCTAGCGTTTTTCGCGGAACGTCGAATCGAATCCAGAATGATTTAATTTCCGCTGTTGCAACCATTATTCTAAAAAGAATTAAGCAGGAGATTGGCGAATATATAATTTCTGCAGGTGCAAAACGGCCTAAAAGAAGCTCGAGAGCAATCTGTTATTTCAGATCTCCCTGGGTATAAGCCTGCCTGATGAGGGTAGAGGCCCAGAAATCATGATCGCAGGAGGGTACCCTGTGACATAATCGAGAGCAATTCTTCTTTTAGGCCGTTTTGCACCTGCAGAAATTATATATTCTGCTATTATACCAATTATCTATAGTAATACGCGACGTTAAAACAAACGGAAGTATTCAAGAGCGATTTTTAGGTTTTAAGAATGTGTCCGAAAATCGTACAGCAGATGCATTATATACCGTAGTTTATAACGTTACTAAAGAAATTAATGTAGAGAAAAACTAGTTGCTCAAAGCTATGATGGCGCTGCAGTGATGGCAGGACAATTAGGAGGTCTGCAAGCTAAAGTTCGAGATACTTTCCCAAGTGTTGTTTAGTTTTATCCCAGTCCATCAATCACATTAAAGAGTGTAAAGTATTTTTCGTTACTTTAAGTGGCATGGCTGCTTTTTTTTCCAAGTCAACAAAACGTACACAAGCTTTGGACTCCATTGTCCACAAACGATTGCCCAAAGTAGCTCCTACTAGGTGGAACTATAATGGAAGACTTGTGTTAACAGTATCTGAAAATCGTTAATCACTAATTGAACTATTTGAGAATATAATAGAAAATAATGAAACGCGGGACTCAGAAACAATAAATACTTCCAGGGGGTTTTTGGACTGTTTGAAACGAGATTTTAATTTTAATTATTTGTTGAACATATTTTCAGAAATATTTCCATTCTCGGACAATGTTTTTAATATATTACAAACTAAAACAAATGATATTGCTTTTTGCTTAAGAAAAAGTGGATGATTTTAAGTCCATGTTAAACCAAAAAGGAGATGACTTTGACCTATTTTGGGAGAAAACGATGACGTTAAATGTAGAGCCGCAAGCCAAGCGTCTTCGAACAGACAAGATGGGAGATATTCAAACATCATACAGACGCCTCTTTTATGAAATAATCGATCACATTCAGCAACAAATAAACTATAGATTTAACGGTTTAAATGATTTTAAATTCCTCGAGCTCTGCAATTTTGATGCATTTAAAGGAAAATCTTTTCCCGAAAATCTCTTCTTCATCATGGCCAGTTCTTCTACCCAGTGTTACTGCGATCTGAACTAAAAGTGATTTACCAAACTGATGACATTAGCGCAAAAAATAACGCTAAGGAACTAATGCAATTTTTAAAAGACAAGGAGCTGGAAGATGCCTACACCGAAATGTCGAAATTGTGTGAATTAGTATTGACAATACTTGCCACAAGTTCATCAGTAGAACGCAGTTTTTCAACACTTAAACGTATATAACATTTCGTGAGAAATTCAACGGAGCTGGAGAGACTTTCGCCTTCATCGCTGTTGTCCATTAAAGCTAAACTTCTCCAAAACATGTCGGAGCATCGACGTTTTTATGATGACGTCATTGACGAATTTGCAAAAAATGATCGAAGAATCGAATTACGTTACAAATAGGTAAGTTTCTAAAAATTGCTTCCCTTTCTTAAAATTTCACCGCACGCCCCTGCGTTTGGAGTTAAATAGTCCAAATTTTTCCACATTTAACCATAACGCTTAAGAAGTCGTACAAAAAAAATATCAAAAATTATCCATAAACTCACACAAATCTCCCAAAAGCAATACTTTTACTTAAAGCAACGCCGCTTTGTTCGGATTTATATTTTACTACAGTTTTGTAAATTCGTGCATACTGCGATTCAAAAATGTGCGGCGGTGTTGTCGACTTTTAAGCAATGGCATTATATGGAAATAAAAAACAGATTCTTTGAATAATTATGTATCGATAATAATTATATATAAATAATGAAATATTACAGAAGTTATTATTACAGTATCAAAACTATCTTAAAAATTAATTTTAATTTTACCAGCAAGTATACATTTTATTCTATGCGTAGATGTACTGGGTGACACCTTAAAAACTTACAGTGGCTATATAAGAGGAACCAAAAAAGATATAAAAAATTGTTGTTCACTTACCCCCTCACCCCTAGCCACCCCAACTAAATAATTTTTAATAGCAACCCCCTACTTGTTAAACCTTATCTTAAAGTTCTCAAAAAAAGCTTTTCAGTGGTAGTCTACAAACTAACATTTGATGTAATAATTGTCAGTTTTAAAACAAAACCACTGATATGTATACACATTTCATTTTTCACTATTAATTTAAGAAACATTCTTGTTAATATCGTAGCATTAATCTTGACTCTTATAAACATTTTAGGCCTGTATTATTTTTTGTTTATTCGTTGCTATGGAAAGTTTATCTGAAAATATTGACACTGATAAGTCTAAAAAGGTGGTGTTAATAAATCCTACTTTAGCGACTCGTCAGGAAGCTACAGCAACGGGATTATCCCACGAATCAATAAGGAGAGTACTCAAATTAAATTAGTTTCATCCCTTTTAAATTGCAAATCGTTCAAGAACTTGGTAACTATGACAAATTGTCAATTGGAATTACTATCCGACGTTTCGCCTTCCATTGCACGAGCCATCTTCAGAACATTGAATGAGCTCGAAGAGATTCAGGCGGGCTTTTTTAACCTACTTATGCTCGCCGAACTGTGACCCTATGTTAAGATCGGTTTCCACGTGTGAGCATAAGCCGTATCTCTATTGACATTTTTTGTATCTTTAAAAATTTCAGTAGATTCTCTAATTTTTCGTTTCTAAAATCCTGGAGCCGATGCTAGAACCTTGGTTTCTTGGTGTTCAGATAGGGCAGATTGAACAACTTGTTTCTTTTTAATAACTCATTCATGTTTCATAAGTCTAGTTGATGTTGAGCGTCCTGTTTCTCCCACATACACTTCTCCACAGGAGCAAGGGATTTTGTATATTCCTTCTGTTTGAAAAGGCACAATATATTTTCATCAGAAATCGAAATAGCTCCAAATACTAGTGAGTTAATAACCGATTTCTTTTGCTCTGGGTGGTGGTGGGAGCTTGCATTTAAGTATCTATTTGTATGGGTCGGTTTTCTATACACAGAATGTTCTAATGTACAATTTTCCTTCCTTTGAACATATACATGTAGAAAGGGGATCGTTCCATTAGATTCAATTTTCATTGTGAACTTGATATTATTATGATGTATCAAGATTATTATGATCCAGTATGTCTGATATAATAAATATAAAATAAAATCAGTATGTCTGATATAAATAATATAAATTGAATCGTTGACAGGAAAACTTGTGTATAGTGATTCTACATCGAAACTGACCAAAATATCTTCAGGTTCCAACTAGTTTGCCTAAGTTTTTCCACGAAATGTGCAGAGTTTTTTATAAAATAATCTGTTTTTTCCAGTAAATGGATGATTAAGAAAATTGGAAAGATATTTACGTAGTTTATATGTGTCTATTCAGTGTTCAGATCTCGTGAAGTAAAGATCCCTGAAGATGCCTCGAGCAATCGAAGGCGAAACGTCGGATAGTAATTTCATTTTGACACGTCTAATCACAAGAACTGTGATTTCTTAATTGAACACAGCCGTGAAAGCTTACGTTTTAATACTGTTTTTTTTTCTGAATGATACTCCGAAATCTCTCTGGAAAACCTGGGAACTAAGGGAGCGCTGAACACCGTGTTTATAGAACTAATTTAATAAAGAAAAACAGTACTGAAAAAGCAAAACTGAAAAGAATAATCCTCCGAACAAGCAACAAAGTGGTATTATTTCCTAATTAAAGGGAATGCATAATTTCATTTGTGCGATGGGCAAATTTTAAAAAACAAATTCTCCAATTGTCGCTGCCAGATAAAAAGTTTTTATCTTTGTACGAAAAGTCTATGAAAGCAAGTCGACGTTATCTAAATTACAGGAGATTGGAAACTGCCACTAACTTAATTAAAGGAAGTTGGAAAATAATTAATGAACACAGGATTCGTTAGGATCATATTAAGAAAATCAGGGGACTGTTCTTGAAATGAATTGTTTAGGTTTTTTTTTTTTAAATGACGCAATAGGATTTGGATCTCTACAGCTTCATCTTAACATTACTTCTTATCAGATATGTCAGCAACAGCCCTGAAAATGGAAGAAAATTAAGATTCAGGTCTAAATAAAATTTCTGCAACGGATTATTGGCAAAGTGCGACTCCTTTACCTCTCTCGATCAATTTCCCTAAGTGCAATTAGTCCTTGAAAAAGTCAAAATCATAAACATTTGTAGGGGTAATCACTTTTATTTGCCTGTTTTTATGACTGCGAAACAAACTGACATTTGAAGGAAATCCGTTCTGAAAGTAAACTGTTTTTCAACAAAGTGGAGCATGTCAACACTATGCTGTTCCAATTTGCCAATATATTAATAAATTTCCTGGAAGATGTCGTGATCGGTGGAAGAGGTTTAGTGAAATGGCCTCACCGGTCACCAGATCTATGGCCGTTGGATTTTTTCTTCTATGGCTATCTGAAAGCTAAGCTGTATGCGATAATACTAAAATCTCCTAAGTCCTAAGTTGTCAAAAAATATAGGTTGTGTTTATTTTTATACTATGCAAAGAATTTTTAAAATTTTCATATTCTTAAAAGTTTATAGAGAAAAAAATCCTACAAGCTTTGTATTTAAAGTTTTTTATATGTCCCATAGTTGGAGCTAGGCTGTAGATAGGCTCCAAAATATAAATAAAACCCTGTACGTATATTTTAAAGTCATTTCCAAAATTTTAAAAATGATTTATATAAATCTTATCAGATAATTTTTTCTTTATCCTCAATATTTCTTTAAAACAAATGGCTAAAAATTAATGTATAAAATAAAGAATTTCCCAAAGTATTGCATAGCTCCCCTCTTAATTGATGCGTTTTGACGAAATCTCTTTAAGGTGGAGGGGAGGTGATGATGGGTGAGAAACGAGGCCATTATGTGCAAAACTTGCTATCTATTTTAATGTATTTTTTTTACGGAAAATTGAAAAAAAAGGAGCTGGCTATGTTTGTTTTTTCGTTTTTAAGCAAATAATAAATTTGTAACTTTTAAGCCTAAAATGTTAAGATTTTTTTTTATTAGCCAATAAAAAATATATGTTTAAAAACTTGCCAGTATTGAATAGAAAAGTATTATTTTAAAGTTTTATTTAAAAATCAAATAAACAGTTTTCTAATAATTCTTATCAAATTTCATACGACAAAGTTGTCGTTTTGATATTGATTTCCAAAGGTTGAACTGCTACTTTCCCCTTCCCCTGCAACAGAAGTAGCTGGAAAGAAAGGGGCGGGTTTTGCAATTGAAACGTCAAATCAAAGGCTGAATTTTGCAAATAACTTGAAGTTTTATTGTAAGATTTAGGTATCAAAGAAATAGTTTACTGAAAATCTGACTGCACCGTTCGATTCTCCTTTAAAAACCGAGCAACCTTAGCCTAAAAATTGGACAGTTTGATTAGAGACTTTCGCAAATAATGGACTTAAAATAAAATATAATGGATTTCCATTAAGGATCAGGTAATTCAATTAAACATATAATGTGGTTTGTCCAAAATCTACAATAAAGCATCTGATATATTGCGAAAACAACTACATACTATAACTTATGGAGTTGCTTAGTATACCTTCCAGCCTAGGCTTTAAACAATCGTTCATTTTTCTTTTTTTAAAGATATATTTTTATTTTGTTTATTGATTAGTCAGTAAAGTTCTCTATTCTGCAATTTTAGGGTGAAAAAATACTTCAAATATAAAACTATCCTGCAACTGCATACTGCAACATGAATAGCTGGACATTTTTTTCTGGGAAATACATTCATTCGGGCATATATAGACGATTCCACACATACTACAAATATTTGCTTCCGTACTACGGACTATCTACTGCAATAACTGCCGAGTTCCATCTCCTGAGAAACGTGGAAAATGCAAGACATTTTACGACACGTTAAGGAAATACGCTGAGAGGACATCTAATACGGCCGATTTCTCTTAATAAAATATAAGCATATTTGACGGCAATTTTATTATTATAGGAAACACTATTCTCTCTTTATTTTGTCTGGTTTTAATACTATACTTCTACGTCGCACATAATTGGCTTTGTCTTACTTTCTACAATCGTGTTTGGCATATTTTTGTGGTTGGAAGTTCACTTATGCTAGAATACTAGAAGTATTATTTATTTATAGTTTTATTAAAGGTACAGTACAAAAGTAGATTAATTCAAAACTATTCAAACTTTTAACACGGTTGCAGAATACAGATTTAGAGTTAGTAACAGTTCCAAGGTATATAAACATTTCCATCAACACCGTCACATGCCTGTAGTAGTTCCTATATTTTGAAAGATTGTTTTAAACGTTGTTTTAAAAAGCCGTTTCTTTAGTTAAGGGAAAAACCGGTTAAAAAGAATGAATAATATTTATTACTATCATTATACAGGTTGAAAGGAAAATGACTCAATATTTTAACACGCAAAAGTACAGATAATTTAGTATTTTATAACACCACCACGATACAGTAGTGCAGGGGTGCTCAAACTTGAACTGCTGACGATCTACCTCAATATTTTTAGACTACTTACGATCGACTCTGAGAGGCTGCAAGTATGTGTGATGCAGGGTTGTCGTACATACACCATACATACACTCTACCTACCTACCTACCTAGGTAGGGTGTACCGTAGCATATATATTTATATATTTATTTATCTTTATTTATTTCAAAATACATATACATTTCATAGTATAAATACAATTCTACAATAAATAATTCACGTAATTTTATGATTGTTATTTTGAGACAGTACCTAGATGTACAAATGACATCTGTACGTACTCCATCTGTTGACTATAAATAATATGAAGTTTTAAAAGAATAAACATTTAAGAAAATCAAAAAAATCCCATGATAATGATCAATCAACCGAGTATAACTAAGGCTATAAAACCCAATAGAGAAAACATATTGCCACAAAAAAGGTTGTTGTAGAATCAGCATAATTTGAAGAAATTTTTTTTTAAATATTGAGTATTAAATTATGCTAAACATTATTAGTCATCAAGGATCACCCTGAAACACACCAACAACGAAAGCGAGCACAACATGATTAGGGCTGATCGCTATAGTAAAAGAGAAAAGAGATCCAAATTTGAAAGAATATAAGCCTTACTTTTCTTGTTAAACAACTTTAAGTTATGTGCTAACTTTATATCAGGAGCTATCAAGTTGTAAAATTTGGGAGCTAAATAAGTAACCAAATGCAGATTTATGGTTCTATTACTCATAGGCAGTGTTATATAGATATTAGCTTTCCGCACAATATACATTATTTTAAGGTTTGGGTTAGGTTTAGTTAGGTTCTTCTCTACAATATCAATAAAAAAACTCATAGTTATTCAAAATTGCGAGTTTATTGGTTGTTACAAAACAAAAGAGTTACATATGGTGTTAAACTTAACTAAGGAGTGACTTTGGATGTTGAAGCGTGGCACTGCATGTCCTCAGCATACTTTTCATAAGATGGTACGTAACCACTGAGTGCTAATCGCAAGCATGATGATATATGATCGTCAGTTAGTCGATTGCGATATTTTGACTTAATTATCTTCATTTCAGAAAATGCAGACTCGCACAAGTGAGTTGACCCAAACATTGCTGTCAGTTGAAGGGCGATTTGCCTTAGATTCGGATATATATCTTCAGATATAAAACACCAGAAATTTGTATCAGATGCTGTAGCTTTGAGATGTATATCTGACATAATCTGCACCAACTCATTTTCAACAAAACATGAATTCATATTAAACTGACTTGCTATTTTAGTAGCTAATTCCTCAATGTTTTTACATGAAAAAGGATAACTCATAAATGATGCTACATTTGCCAATTTACTACAATCATAAAAACGCATTTCGAATTGTCCCAAAATATTTGATAATTCAGCCTCATACGTATCATAATTCAACTGAGGAATCCTTGCTTTCAAAAACGGAAAATGTTTCAGATCCTTTCTTTTTAGTTGATCTATCATAAGTTGCAATTTACTTTTGAATGCGTTTACTGCGTTAATCACCTCAATAACAGTTTTTCCTTTACCTTGAAGCTCCAAGTTAATGGTGTTTAAGTGCATTGTGATGTCAGTCAAAAATGCCAAATCAGTCAGCCATTTTTCGTTTTTCAACATCTAAGTGTCATCACCTCTTTCGTCTAGAAAAACTGTTATTTCGGGCAATAATTCTTGAAACCTTTCTAGGAATTTCCACGACTCAACCACCTGACGGCCGTGTGAAGAACTAAATCAGTGTGTTCAGCTGGCTCCCTATCTTTCAACTGCAACTTAAAGAGCCGCCGTTGCAAGCTACGTGCACGGATGGAATTCACAATTTTTGTTGCAATGCCCATAATTTTCTCCGTGTTTAAAACTTGAACACAAAACTTGTTGATGGATAATGCAATGGATTGAAAAAAAATGAAGGGAAATCTTCATTAGCTCGACACAATGCCACAAAACCGTTTTTGTTTCCAGTTATCGCTGGTGCTCTATCGGTTGTAATGCACACTAATTTATATATTGGTAGCTTGTAGTTTTTTACAAAACTGAAGAAAACGTCATATATATCTTCGCCACGGGTCTTCCCCTTCAGAGGAATGATTGTCAAAAATTCTTCCTTACCCAACATGTCATTGAATACCATCCGAATAAAAATACACAGCTGGGCAGTGTCTGTCATATCGGTGGATTCGTCGAACTGTAAAGAAAAGTATGTACATTCCATGATATCATTTTTTAGTTTATCTGCCATGTCCTGACTTATGACTTCAATACGCCTTGTGACAGTCGGTCGAGATAACTGAAGTTCTCTAATAGCAGACATGATTTCGGTTTTATTTTTAAAATCTCCAAATAAAGTCTCACCCGCTTCAATAAATGCTTCCTTCACAATCGATCCATCTTCGAATGGTTTCTTGTGTTTCGCCAATATATGAGATATTTTAAATGACGTGATCGTAGCAGCTTTTGATTGTTTGGCTGGTCTTGTGAACATGGTTTGTTCTTTTTTCAAACAAGATATCAAATCACGTACTTTTCGTTTTCTTAATTCACTCTGTGGCGGAAAATCCTTTTCATAGTTTTTATGAACCGTTTTATGATGCCTCTCTAAGTTACCACACTTATGTTATGACGCACGACAAATAAGACAAATGCACTTATCCTTCACCATACAAAACAAAAATTCTTTCTCCCAATCGTTATTAAAATGATACGTTTTAGATTTCTTCGCTGCACTCATTTTGTACTATTTAATAATAAACTTTGTATCAACGTAGTATTGCCTTCAAGTTGCGATTCAGAATGACTCCAATTCCTGCAGGCGCAACATTTATATCGGCGTGAACGAAAATCTCGGATGTTCTCGTCAAACGCGCCGCCCGAAATTTCTAGAAAAGCGGCAAGAATAAAAATGGCGGCTTTTCTTTGACAAGTACCGCGCGTTCCTTTGATAAAGCCGCCTTTTGCCGGTAGCAGAGTATTATTTTATTACGTAATAAATTTTTGTAGTTTAGTTAAGTACCTACTTTTTAATTTTTTTTTTCTCGAGATCTACTCAAAAAGCACTCGCGATCGACCGTTTGGGCACCCCTGTAGTAGTGTCTTCCTGGTACTCCAAAAATAAAAAATAGTGGAATTAGTTTTTCTGTTTCTCATACGCATTGAAACTGCCACTGCCAATCATGTTTATGATACTAGAAGGATGGGCAAGTACAACCTACTTTTCGCATAGGCGATACATAGTTACCTTGCTTATGTTGCATGCTTACCTGTGCTATTTTCAATTTTTAATGCTGTATGTTTTTTTTGAATATTTTTTTGTGTATTATTTTATCCTGGATGTTTTTTGACCGTTAACTGACGTAGCTAAATGTGTTTTCTGTCACCCTTCAGAGTAAATAAGCATATTCAACTTTTGTATACATTTTCAAATACACACGAATATCACTGATGCACACAATTTTCGTGTCCGAAATTTACGTGTACATATGTAAGTACAAAAAAAATTCAATAATAGGAAATGTTTACCTGTTTAAGGTAGTAATTTAGAGAAAAACAATTGCAACGGCGTGGGTGTTTCTTTCCCTGTTACCGGATTGTCTATTCTGAAATAAGGGTCAATCAATACTTAACATATGTTTTTAAATTTTGGAAGTTTTAAAAAGAAACATTAATTATTAAATTATTAACATAGTTTTGGGTAATAAAGGGTATAAAACACTTCGTTTTCTTTACAGATTTGTTTCATTAACATATTAAATCTGCAAATTTTGCAACTACCAAAGAGAAATCCATTTCATGGTCAAATAAAATACAGGGTAATCTATTAAAAATATAAATTGCTTTTGCACGCTTTTTCGTAACCCCTTATATGCCCTAGAATATTCTTAGAAAAAAATTCAACCTTATTAAGGAAAAAAATTAAGAAATGGTCCCTTTTTAGTAGAACTGTCATTACCAAATGAAACAAGTGAGACTTTTTACTTACAAATTTTCCGTTAACGACATCCAATGTAAAATTTTCAAAAACTATCCATAACTCTGGAGAAAATCTAACGAAACTCACTTCAGGCACCTGAGATGTTAACTATCTTTGATGATTTTCTGTATAAAAACATTTGTTTTCTCAATAGGAGAATTTTTAATATATCCAAATAATAGAGTTAATTCGAACGTAGGCGTGTCGCGGTAAAAAAATTTGCAAAAAAGGCAAAGCTAACTTGATTTTAGAGGCCTGTTTTAGCAATAAGTTCAATATGAACACGTTATGAAATTAAATAGCTTTATATATCTTAAGATAACATTAATTTAGTACACAGGCAATTAATTATTTGGTGATAACTTTATACAAATCCTGTGAACTATAATTTATTTCAGTTTTTTTTTTGGTTCTTATTTTATTTATTATTATTAATAATATTTATGTAAGTATTCTACAAAAAATAATTTAGCGAATATTTAAAAATGTATAAGGCCGCCATTTTGTTTCGCCACATTGGATTGTTATCAAAATGTAACCGTTTCATCCCCTTATGAACCCCGATTTTTCACCAAAACTTAAGTTAGTCGGATATTCGCTTTAAGCTACGCCGCGTACAGACGGACAGACCGACAGACTGACGGCAATGGGCGAACAGGTTTTTCGGGGTCCAGGAACCCGAAAACGCAAGATCTTACGAGGGAACTAAAAGTATTTGGTGTCACCTAAATTTGAATAAATGATTTTTAAATTTATAAAAAATGAAGAATGCCTAGAGCAAATCTCTGATGACGATGAGAGTTATGATAAAAACGTCCAAGAAGTTTAAACATCTTTTAGATTTTGAAATTGTTTAGAAATTTGTTTTGGGTTCATACATTTTATTGATTGTTTTGTTCCGTTTGTTTAATTTTGAGTATTCTTAAAACACATCTCGAAACACATATTTTTTGTATTTTTCCGTTTTTTTTTTTCAATCCTTTAAAACACTGCTATGTAGCAATGATTTAGACGGCTACACTAAAAGCATGTAATTGCATTAAGGCACTGCACTTTTATTTGGTTAAAATAAATGTAGCAATTAATCGAGCACAATATTTTTCGGTCTCTTGGCTTTCCTGCGGATCTTCCAGGAGTAGACCAAAAAACCGTTTTTTTTTCAAGCCTTTAAAACACAGTTATGTAGCAATGATTTATACTTCTTCACTAAAAGCATAAAAATGTCAAAGAAAACTGCACTTTTATATGGCTAAAATGACTGTAAAAATTAACGGGGCACAATGTCCATTTAGCTTCACAAAGAGCCATTACTTTCAACTATCTGCTTTTTATTCCGGATAGAATAATCTCGCAGATTTTTCCTTAAGAAACTGTAGACAAGATGAGAAATTTTATCGTTTTAGAAGCTCAAAATTGTTTTTAAAGAGTTGTCATAATAGTCATGGGTTTAAAGCAAAAGTTGGAATTAGAAAACAAGTCGTTTTTCATTAACATTTGCTGCGACCAGAGCTGGGCAAAATACTTTAAAAATATATTTATTTCCTAAATTTTAAATACTGGACCGTGTTTGTAAAGTATTCAAATACTAATTATATTTGTAGTATATAAGTATTAGTTAGTTAAATAAAAAAAGGATTTGAATACGTTTTTTTTGTTTAACTCCATTTAAAATAGGATTTCAATACATTGATAATAATAAAATACTATGGCGGTATTTCACTTCTAAATCGTGGGTATTTAAATAATTTTTATACGCCATTGATAAATCGAAAATTATATTTTCCACGAAAACCTCTACCATGTTAAATCACAAACGTTTTACAAATAATAAGAAACATATCTAATAAAAATCTAGAACCACCAAGTTTTCAAAATTATGATCTGACAGTGCATGTCTCCTAGAGGTACCCATTTATAAATGTGACAAATTTTTGTCTGACTAAGGGCCAGTTTCACAATATGTGGTGATCAAAAAGTCTGGGTTAGTAGCTAAAGAATTAATGAAAATTCACCTTCTCAATTATAGGAACCAAAGTAAATAACCATAACCCAATGGTTACCACACATTGCGAAATTGGGCCTAAGTATTCTTTTAACTCAAGGGTCTTCAACCTTTTTTAGTGCAAGGGCCAAAAATCGATTTCACATCGTCCGAAGGGCCACAATGGACCACGTCACTTTACCACCATATCAATAAAATAAAAAACTATATAATTTAATAATAAAGTGTAATAATCTTTATTGGTTAAAAAGTTCAATCAATCAATACGATTTTTAACATTGTTTGTTTTTGACAAGCATGTCGATATTTGGTTTTATTTTTGTAGTTGCGACCCGCAAACTTCCTTCCAAAATGGTCGGGCAAAGAAATTGATGTAATTTCATTATTAATACGTACGTATATAAACGTCAATTAAATATTTTCTTGATTATATCAATAGCCTTCATCCTAATATAAAATTCACAATTGAATTAGAAGCAAATAACAGCATAAGCTTCCTAGATTTAACTATTAAAAAAATAAACAATAAACTTGATTTTTCGGTATATCATAAACCAACACATACAGATACTACTGTACACAATTCTTCATGTCACCCAATTCAACATAAATTAGCGGCTTTCCAGAGTATGATTCACAGACTTATCTCATTACCTTTAAATAAAACTAATTATCAGACCGAGTTAAACATCATTAAGCAGATAGCAGTTAACAATGGATATTCATTAAACATTATTGATAAAATATTACAAAAAAAATTATATAAAAAAGCTATATCTATGATATATCCTAATATTAATGAAAAAACTACTCCGTACAAAGTTATATCCTATATAGGTAATTCTAGTTCTAAAATAGGTGCATTTTTAAATAGTTTAGATATTAGAATAGCGTATAAAACAAATAATTCTTTAAGTAGATATATCAAAAATAATAAAACTAAGTCTGATAAACTAGAACAATCAGGTACCAATTAAACTGTGGAGATTGTGACAAAACATATATAGGTCAAACAGGCAGACATTTCGGTAAAAGAATAGAGGAGCATTATAAATGTTTTATTAAAGGGAAAACCGAATCTGATTATTCAAACCATTTAATTGAGAGCGGTCATACTTTTAATAAAAATTTTAAAATTTTACACCTAGAAAATAAGGGTCATAAATCGAATATACTCGAGTCTCTAGAAATAAATAAACTCAAACATTCAAATTGCTTGCTAAACGATCAGGTAGATCTCAATAATTCACCCTTGTTAAATCACCTTAACTTGTAAGCTTGTGCATTCGAGATGTAACGTCCGAAGAAGCTACTGTATAGTGAAACATGTCACGTTAAATTAAATATAGTGGAAGTGTTTGTAAAAAATAGTGTTTGTTTTTTACATTTTACATCATATTATTATGGATTTCCACCGAGTATCGGCTGACACAATCATAATTTCATCATCTCTGTGATGTCGGCTTTATATAGGCCGAGCGCGTCAATTTTGAATCTCTCGAAATTTCGAGCAGTTACGAGACTGCACTAGTAGGTCCCTCTAGTAGTAATAATTTCTAGAATCATTAGAAACATTTAATAGACATGCAACGCCATCTAGTGGCCTTGTGTGTAGTCTAGCTTGTCTGACTAGGTGGCGCTAGCTCCTCGGAGTGTAATTCGCGGGCGCGGCGCCTTCTTTAGCCTCTGGGAGCTGCAAAAAATTAGAGGCCCGAGGGCCGCGGGTTGAAGATCCTTATGTGAGGACTAGATTTTGATTGAATGTATTTAAGTACTGAAAATTAATTAAATACAAAAAAAAAGAATTAAAAAAAAACAAATACTGTTCATCTCTGGCTGCGACGCAATTAAATTGACAAACATACTCTCTGTACTGGATCTATAAGAAAAATGCTTTTATATTAAACTAATTAGTCTGCTATCAACTGCGATTTCTGCATTTTACCGCTACTAAACAGGTTTGTATGGAAATAAAAGGGGTTTTCGCACATAACATTAGATAAATGCTCTTACTTCAGGGATAGGCAAGCAGTAGTTATTAAGTAATTAACTATTGCTATAATATAAAAAAAATTACCTAAGAACATGAATAACAAAAACAACTCATGATATATAGTGATATGTTACATAACCAGATATAAGATTAAACACTGTCCAAGTTTTTCAGTCGGTTACTTCCAAGGAGAATTTACTATGGGAATGCGAATCATCATAATTTACCCGATACATAACGTTTTCTTCTCATTAAATGTTCGATTTGTTTCTTTATTTATTCAGGTAAACCAGTGATTTATTTAATTGGTGGTTAAATCAGTTCAATTTAATTTCAAACTTGTTTTCAATGGGTTTACTGTTACAAGTTTATAATCTGGGTTTAAGACAGACTTCCTGGATAAAATACACCTAAAACCTTATTCACATAGCCCTCTTATTTTCCTTCTGCCCAAAATAAAATCGATTCATCGTATTTCTCAAGAAATTCAAAATAGCAAACAATTGAATGAGAATTAAAAGACTTACTTACGCCAAGGATATTGCGTTTTTTAAACCGAACATGCTATTGTTTTACATTTTTGGATTCTATGGTCGATTCTAAATGTTTTTTAATATGGGTACTATATGTCTATCTTCAAATGTTTTTGATTTATTGATTGAAAATTGACATTTTTGCTTCTTTGAGCCGTCATTGCACCTGAACGGTTGGACCTAGAGCAAAATAACTTGCACATTCCTATCTTAGTTTTTGATAAGCTATCTTATGATACCAGTCAAACAAAAAAACGAAAATTATTTTGCTACCTATTTAATTAAATATACTCATATGAAATGCAGGTGATCACCTTACTCGTAGATATTATATTAGTTTGTCGTAATGAGATATTCATTAAATGAAAAACTACAGATTGTAACGCTGTATTATAAGGTAAAACCCCCAATGGTTGACACATTAACGACGAAAACCGCATATTTTTGCCTCCTACATGACTAACTTCAGATTTTTCAATTCACCCAAGTGATGAGGTATATGTTAAGGTTTAGGGAATAAGTAGGACTGGTCAGAATTAGCAGTTTACAGATTGTTTTTTTATTAGCGATTTTTTTTAAATTTGTATTAAAAAGAGCCAATAGTTGACAGGCAAAAATTCTAATCTACCCAATAGATGACATTTAGTTTACCCAATGCTTGACATTTTGTACATTATTCTGCTTTCCTGATATTTTATGGCATTATAAAAGTATTTTTTTTATTCTCAAGTATTTATGGACCTAAAGACTATATAAAAAATAAATTTGGGTAATGTGTGTGGAAAATATTTTTTATTTTGGTACACACCGTTTTAGAACTAATAGTTGACATGACTATTTCTAATGGTTGACACAATAGGACTTGCTATAAAAGTTAAAAGTTAAGGTTTTAGTAAAAGAAAACAGTTTATTTTCAAAAGATGTGAGGTTTTACATCAAAAACTAAAAGTACATTGCAAAAAATAAATTATTTTAACCATCGGTATCAATCGCTTTCTTAAATTGGTATTTTAGTCTATCTCCAGCTACTTGCATGTTGGGAAACTCGAGAATTTCAATAACTTGTGTTAATTTGATGATTGATATGTCATTCTCATTAAGTATGAATGTATTCTTGGTTAAACCGAGGACTCTTTTCATGCTAACTACCTCAGCTTCGTCATTGGGCAGCATTTCTTGTATGATGCAAACATATTTGTGTTGTTTTTTATTACCAGGAAATAAAACAACCACATAATCGCCTTCTTTGCAAACTAAGTTCGTTTTTTGTTTTTGTTGAATTACGGATAACGGAACATCTTCTTCACTAGACTGGCTTTCATAATCTTCATTGGCAGGCTTAGGAAAGTTAAAACTTACGTCGTCCAAGCTATCGCCAGATTCCACCCATGACGCTTCTGAATCTGATGATTCTTCTTTCTTTTTTTTTGTTAATTTTCTTCGATTTTTCTTCTTTTCAGCTTGATTTTTTTCTTGTATTTCTTTTTTCTTATTCCGTTCTTCCAACCTTTTTTGCTTATTTTCCTCTGATTCTTTTTTCAAACGATCTTTTCTCTCATAATACTGCTGCCATTTTTTAGAGGTTACGACAGAAGGTATTTTTTCTTTCCTTTTTCGTTTGTTTAAATTCTGCTTCGGTTAGGGCCAAAATAAGGCACGTTTAAAGGGAGTCGGTACTAACTGATCATTTTGACATATTTGTAGCACAAAGTTCTCTGTTTTCGAAGATGGTTTATTTTGAATTTCAGCATATTTCGAAGTAGTAGTATCTGGCGTCTTTTCTCCTATCGGAGAATAGGTACTTCTCTCGTACTCAATTAAACCAGCATTTTCATTGATTATAGTATCAGCAATACCATTGACTATGTTACTTTGAGGATTAATTTCACACAACTGATCATTTTGACATATTTGTAGCACAAAGTTCTCTGCTTTCGAAGAAGGTTTATTTTTAATTTCAGCATATTTCGAAGTAGTAGTATCTGGCGTCTCTTCTCCTATCGGCGAATAGGTACTTCTCTCGTACTCAATTAAACCTGTATTATTTTCATTGGTTATAATATCAACAATACCATTGATTATCTTACTTGGAGGATTATTTTCACCTTCTTCCTCAGTACTTTTTTCTATTATTGGTAATGGATTTTGTTTTCCCAACTTCTCTTTCAATTTTGAATATTTTCTGTCAATACTTTTGTAGAATTCAAAAAATGATTTGTCAGACGAGTCACCTTCCCAACGCTCACTTCTTTTGAACTGAGCTAACTTCTCTTGATCCATGTATCTCTCTAGAAACTTTTGACCACTTTCCAACTCCTTTAAACATTTTACATCTATGTCTTGGGAGTCTACAGATATGGTTTCAATTATGGGACATTGGACAGCATTGGGATCCCACGGTACCAAGCCACACTTTCGAAAACCATTTTGCAGGACCGAAGGGCAATTCTATCGTCAATAGCTTTTTTAAGCAGGGGACAAAAATCTGTTTTTTTGACAATCGGATTTCCAGAATGCTCTAACCGCCATTGATAGATATTTTGTTTCCATCCAGCTTTCAAAGTTTTGAATACTGCTACATCCATCGGTTGTATTGAATGTGTAGCATTAGGATATAAAGCGATAAGTATAATGCCTTTTTCTTCGCAAAATTTGCTAGTATGCAGGGTTAAGTGGGATACATGACCGTCGATGAATAAAATGATGGGTAGTGGTATATTACTTGCTTCTAAATAGGGGAAAAAAACGTTCATTACGTATTCATAGAAAGTCTCCCCTGTCATCCACCCCGACTCGGATTTTCCAATGCCCCAGTCATTAGGAACACTTAGTGCAATTTCTCGAGGGATTCTCTCGTAACGAAAAACTACCATCACCGGAGCAAGTTGTCCAGCCGCATTACCAGTTACTAGAACTGTTATGCACTCCTTTTTGTCGCTGTTGATTACCTGATACACGTTTTTCTCACCTTTCTTAGACAAAACTTTTTCCCCCTTTGGGCTTAAAAAAAATGCGGCTTCGTCTGCATTAAATACTCTGTCAGGATGGTTTAAAATATATTCAAGCTGATGATCCTTCAAATAGCCATGTACTTCTGAAGCCCACTTTTGTATTTTAGCTGTCGTTACATTAGCCCTAGTTAATGTTAAATTCTGCGGTGTTCTGGCACTTATTTCGGGATTTCTTCTTAAAAAACTATTATACCAACTTTTTCCAGGTCTATTGTCGGTAAATGGATTAGGTCTTTTTAACTCGACCATTAAATGCTTCACGCTATCAAGAAGCTGATTTTTTCCTATAGGAAACCCAGCCTTTGCCATGTTACTAATCCAAGAAACAAGAACTTTCTCCTCCTCTGAAGTGAGATATGAGTCGCGACCCATTTGTCGATGTCGAGGTGTTTTTTTCTTGACCTTATACATAAGTGTTATCCTTGGAACACGATATTTTTTTGCTGCTGTAGCGCAAGGCATTCCTTTTTCTCCTTCTTGGATCGCTGATTCCATATCATCCTCAGAATATTTCAAAATTTGGCGTTTTTCAAGAGGCATGCTGATTCTAAATCTGAAAGAAAATATTTGATACCTAATAGTTGACACCCTTTTAACCCAATAGTTGACAGTATGTCATCCATTGGTTCTGAACGTTATATCAACATGAAATTCATATTCAATTAAATCTCGTTGACTAGGAATTACACATGTTTAACAAAATGCCAAAAACATTTAAACGACAGAGACACCAATGTTTGACACCTGGTGTCAACTATTAGACCTACATAATTATTTTGGACCAAAAGTTGACACACAAAAAAAAAACACTCAAAATGCAATGTGTTTGTAATATATAAGGTTCAGTACCTGCTAAATATATTTCCAAACTGTTGAGTTCAACTATGATTTGTCTAGGACAAAAAGTACACTAACTATGGAAGAAATGAACAACACACTTTCTTAACACTTTGGCTTAGGAATTACTAGAAAAACGGTTTTCATAAATGGACCATAACAAACATGTGTTTAATTTCCATGCAAACTAATCCTCTCAACATTTGGTGTTAAAGATAAACACTAGAGGTCACCACCTGTAAGTTTACCTGCTCAACATTTGGCGGGCTGTTTGAAAAATCTTATGAATAGTGATTTTGTTTGAAAGTGTCAACTATTGGGTGACTGTCAACCAGTGGGGGTTTTACCTTAAGTGTCAAGAAAACGCCAGTAAAGCAAGCAGAATATATATTGCCAATTTTCATAAAAATATATCCGTAAAAACAATTATAAAGATAAAAAGATTAAGGTTTGGAATTTACACATTATCGCTAAATCAGTTTTTTTGGCAGTTTAACCTTTTTCCACCCCTTCTACATTTCACCTTGCAAAGGAAGGACAATTTAGTGACCATAGTCGTCATAAATCGAGGTTGTAAACTTTTAACAGTAAACTCAATAAAAACAAGCCTCAAATTAAATTAAACTGATTTAGCCACAAATTAAATCACTTTATGCACCATTTATGGAAATTTTATGCAGGGAAAGGCACTTATTAAAAATCCAAGTTTTCGACCTTGGGGTGTCGCCGCGTCCATAAAATAAGGAAAATTTCGACTTTTTGAGTTTTCATTAAATAAACCTCAAAATGGGTTTTTGAGCAAAGTTGATTTTTAAAGAAATTACAAAGACTAAATGTGCTACAATTTGTTTTTTTTTGAATAATTTTTTATACCTAATGAGTTCCCAAAATACGACACTTTCAAATTATCAGCAACTGTGGAAAAAAGGTCTATTGATAGACAGATATTTAGATTTCGAACTGAAAACTTATTACTTCCCTCGTAAAAGGGAAGTATTGTAATTCCGTCGGCCTGTTTGCGGCACAGCTAACAAACTACTTGTCCGATTGACTTCAAATTATGTTAAAAAAAAAGGGTTATCTGGTAACATTTTGGTAAAAATCCAATGTGTCGAAACAAAATGAAGTCCTAGTGAAATGTTAATGTTCGCAGAAACATCAAGAACTATGTTGGAATCAACTGGTAATATTTGGTACAAATCCAATATGGCGGAACAAAATGGCGGCTTAATAAAATATTTAAAAATTCGGCCTGAAAGAACTGCTTAATGGTTTGATTTCAAATTGTGTGTCATCATAACTAATTCTGGTATAGAGATCAACTAGTAAAAAAAATGTTTTATCAAATCCGTCGGTCCGCCTGTCTGTCAGTTCGCGGCATAGCTTTAAGATTACTTACCCGATTGATTTCAAATTTTGATCAAAAATTAAGAGTCATATGGAGATGAAACGGTAATATTTTGGTAAAAATCCAATATGGCGAAACAAAATGGCGGCCTAGTTAAGTGATAAAAAATATTAATAAAAAATGTATCAAATTTATCTGAAATTTTGCACAAACCTCAAATATTATATCGGGAGAAGATCATTTCTTGCATTTTGTCGACATTTAATAGTAGTTTATTTGACTGGACACACAGACCACCCCTGCCGTGCAATCTCCTATATATATACTGTAGTGTCATCCGCAAGCAGTACATATTTCTCTGGAGTATCGGTCAAAGGAAGATCATTGATAAAAACCAGAAAAAGAATTGGCCCAAAGACCGAATCCTGGGGGACACCGATATTAATACCCGCTGGTGCAGATGACAGCCCTTTCACTCGTACAGTCTGGCTTCGATCTTTGAGATAGGAATCAATTAATTGGATGTTTTTCTCGTTAAAGGTATAGTGCTTGAACTTACGTATTAGGAGATCATGTGTGACACAATCAAACGCTTTGCTCAAGTCGCAGAAAAGAGTTGAAAAGTATAAACGATTTTCAAAAGCCGTCAATATGATGTACTTTTCCCCTGTCTGAAACCAAACTGACTAGCAGAAAAGAGTTTTTTGACACAATTTGACTTGTCACTCCCTTTTCAAAAATCTTTGAGATAATAGGTAACAGAGATATCGGCCTATCATTTGTAACTTGATTTACACCTCCCTTGTTAGAGGTACTCTGATTACATGTTTTATAGTTTTAATGATATCTACAGTTAAGCCATAAATATCAGCACTTTTCTTATTTTTTAAAATGCTTATAATATCTCTTACCTCATTAAACTCCCTGAAAGCAAATGTCTCATCAGGGACATGAAGCTATTTTGAATACTGCAGGGAGTCAACATCGGTTTGGCAAGAGCTTAATTAAGTTTTTAGCTATTTCAGAAAAAAAGTTGTTGAAATCCTGAGCTGAAATTTGACAGTCGTTTTTATGTTTTGTGTTAATACCTCTGTTTTTATTCATAATGTTCCACTTTGGATGTCCTAGGTTAAAAGCTCAGTTCATAATTTAACTTATCTATTTTAGCTATCTAATTTTAATATACTGATACCTTTATAACTGAAAAGGAAATAATATAACGAAACGTGAATTATATAGTTTTTATACAAACTTATATTCTCAATTGGGTCGAGACTATCTAATCCGAGCAATTACTAAGAGTAATTTATATTGGAAAAAATCGTTCATTTGCAATATTTTAACTCTAATAACGAATAAGTAGATATAATCAGTCTTAAAACGTATTGAACGAGAAGAAATCGTGACCGCAGAATTACTACTTTTACTCGTAGGGAGCAGAGAGAGAGCTGGCCATGCACTCGAGGTAATACCAGATAAATATGCGTTCAATTAAGTGACCGCCACGCCCAGTAATAATGCATTAAAACTACATTGGTATGATTATTTTACAAAATTCAATGCAATGGTATAGAAAGGCATGTTCTAGATATCTTATATCTCGCTTTGATTTCGGTTTATTTATTAATGCATGTATTGTTGGTTAGGACAATGTGCTTGATTGTCTTCTACGCGCTATACAGCCCTCAAGCTTAGTGAGCTATTCAATTTAACTCGATGTGATGTGTTTTTACATCATTTTGGTCATGCTCGTGATTATATAATTTTTTTGGGGTATAAAGTAACCTTTATGCTTTTTCCTGAATTTCTAAACACCTGGTCGAGAATAGTCATTAATTAAGTGGTAAATATTTTTTGTTTTTGGCTTTTAATTGCCGCCTGACAAGAAATGTGTTCCTTACAAACCGTTAAGCTAATAAGAATGAAAACTGTCATAGTCATAAAAAAGTCTAGAATCTGGTTAGTCAGTCATTTAAAACTTTTGGAATTTTCACCAAATACGTCAGATGTTTAAAGTGCTGACTATTTACATGTAAGCAATCGGTAATACTTTTCATCACATGACATGTAGTAGCTCATTGAATATCTGATGAACCAAGTTGATCAAAAGCGTACCTTATCCGATTTTCAAGATCTTCTTTTCAAATTACTGGTATTTTATAAACTATTTCTTTAACCCTACCCCAAAGAAAAGAGTCTAATAAAGTAAGATCTGGGGATCGCGGAGGCCAACAATTTCTCAATTCGATAAGCGGTAGATTATCCAAAATGTCTTATACGATATAGAATTTCAATATATTTTGCAGAAGTTACATTTTCACTTATAATCTCCGTAGTGCTTGAATTAATACCCAACCTTTTTTCGAGGCCACGAATTTTTTTCGAAAATTATTCCGATCCGAAGACGAGGGAAAATTTTTAGCAAACATTCGTGAGCGAGAAACAGTTTTCGGTTATTAATTCGAGTACATGGGAGATTCGGTATGAAAATTTCGTGTGTGACATTTTGGTAGTACATCAAAATAATAGTACATATAAAGATGCTATTATCGTTTATCGTGAAGGGCGGTCCAGAAGCAACGTCTTATGGAAACAAATAAGTCGTTTCAAGTAAAAACGGAGCGTGTGGAATACAAAATGTACGTTTTACACGGCTAAACTCATTTTAGATGAGTAAACAAGGTAGATTATTCTATTGTCTAAATATTATGTCAAAAAATTCTTCAAAACAAATATACATTAAGCTTATTATATTTTTCTTAAACAAAAAAGTTTTATAAAAAAAAAACAAAGTACTAAGTTTAGTACAATTATTTTGAACAAGTGTATGTATATATATATATATATATATATATATATATATATATATATATATATATATATACATTACAATCGCACATAAAGGATATCAACTATTAAAAAATAATTTCAGTCAACTGAAATCAAAAATTCCCAAAAATAAAAAATCTCACGTAGTTTACGAAATCCCATGTCAAAATTGCAATGGCGTGTACATCGGTCAAACCAGTCAGTATTTGAAAAATAGAATTAACAGCCACAATACGACAAAAAAAATAAGACCGCCCTTACCGACCACTGTCAAGAAAAAAATCATACTTTTAACTATGAAAACACTATTAAGAAGAGAAAATCATACAAAAAAGCAAGAGTTTTTGGAAATGATTGAAATTAAAAATAACCCGAACGCTATAAACTCAAAAACCGAAATAAAACATCTTAGTAAAATATACTACAACATCCTAAAATAACAATATTTAAAAGGAATTCCAGTTTTGTGAAGCAGATACCTTATAATCTAATTAAATCTTAGAAAAAGTTTACAGAAGAAGTCACCCATAGCAATAACAATAATGATCTCGCATCGACACTCAGTCTGAAAATTTCTCTGTCCCATATATGTTTACTGTTTTTATTTTACTATTGTGGATTGTCATACTAAACGTCGTGTTAAATGTACTTACGTGTAATGACTAAAACTAATTTGTATTTTATGATAAATTATCCAGAAAATTATAGTTTATGACTGAAACAATGCATTTTGCTAGATTGATTGTTCCTAGGTAAGTGAAAGTAAAAAATTGTACAATACAGAACATGATTTAGCAGTTAAATTTTTTTTTAGTTTCTAACTTCAATGTATTCTGAAGAAGGTCAAAATAGACCAAAACGTTAATAAATATGTGAATAAGAACATAAACACATCTTACTTTTACAAGGACCCTAAGAAAATCCCAAGAAAATTAAAAACCAAAAAAAAAATATAAAAGTTACAGTCCAAGAAAACATACAAAAACAAAATATATATATATATATATATATATATATATATATATATATATATATTTAAATTTCAAAAACGGTTTTCCTATCCACTCCATCAATCCATCAGACTTTATTTTAAGTTTTTCAATAAAAAAAAACTTTCTTTAATATTATCCACTCTAAACCAACACTTAAAAAATGATTCAAAGGTTTAACATTTTTTTGGTAATATTTCAATGCAGCTGGCGAAGTTTTTCAAACAAGGGCCAAAGATAAGACCCAACATCTCTCAAAATCAGGGGTTTACTCGTTGGGCTGTGGAGATTGTTCTGCTGTATATGTCGGACAATCAGGGAGAAGAATTTCCTCTAGGGTCCGGGAATATCTTAGCCTTTTTGATAAATATAAAAACACTGATATCACCGGGACAAAGTCGGGTTTTGCTAACCACTTACTAACAACTGGACCAACCAAAATTATTGAAATCAAGTTTTTTTTTATGGAAATATTAAAATTATAGTATAGTAAACAATGCATTTAATGTTACAATAAACACATAACAATTTTCTAAATTCTTACCTAATTTTTGCACAAATACTTTACTTGAACTCAAATATTACTATCACCGCCGATTATTTTTTTATTTTATTTATTTTTTAAGACATCTAGTTTTACAGGATATGTTGTTTTTAACACTAAAACGCACACTCAAACACTTTAAACCTAAAAATAGCCATGCACCGCCAAACGATTAGTGAATATGGGTAATAAAAATGTGAGGTTGGATGTGAAAATTTCTTCTTTTATTTTTTTCTTGCTTTCGACCAGCGTTGCGTGCCACGTAGGGTAAAATTATGACAACTCATGAAACATACACCAACCTTTTAGTAAAATTTGGATGCATAATGAATTTTTAAGGATGTTTGGTAAATTCGCGAAGTACTTTATTGTTAAAATGTTTTTTTTACATGTAATAGTGTAAAAACACATTTTAATAGTAAAATATTGATAACCATTAAAGAAAATTTTGACTAAGATAGAATAACAGAACCCATTAATTATTGTTACAGTTAAAAGTATATAATTTTAACCCAATTTTTAACTACCTACCTTTCTACCTACGCCACACGTGAATTTGATGATTTTTCAAAATTTTGACAGCTGTCATTTTTTTTGAGGAAACGAGCCTGGAGTATTTCGTACGGTCATTCGGAAGCTCCCTAATAATAAGTGCCTTCCTCCGTCAACTCTTTCAGTATGCTCGTTATCGGTTCCTTTGGACGAATAGGGCGTTAAAATAAAAATTTTCCGTCGTTAATATATCTCCAGTAAAAGAGGGTATGCCGTAGTTGTACGATCGCGGAATATGAATAGTTCTCCCTCCTGTCTTTATGTCGCCATTTGAGAAATTGTTTCCGGACAGGTCGTTACGTGGATCCAAATTACTTTTTAAACTCAATAAAAAACGACGCCGAACGAAAGTCGAGAAGATAGTTTAGATGGGGACTAAAGTTCATCGTGAAATGTAATGCACCGAAGATTGAAATGTAACCTATAATGTAAACACTGCTTCCCTGGAGGGAAATAAAGTCAATCGACTCAAGTAATTTAGCAAGTATATACGAGTACACTGACGGGCACGAAAAATGGGCACCTTAAAATTTTGATGAATTTTGAAGTTTAATATATTTTTTTTTCTAGTTAGCCGATTTTAACGATTTTTCTAGTAATTTGTAGCTAAATTATTTTACTTTTTACTAAATTAAAAATGAAAGTTCCCATCTGTCTATTATATGAGGGAAAACTAAATGTTATCTCGGCAAAAGTTTGAAACGCCCTGTAGAATCATTTAGCAAAATAAGGAATTTAAAACTCATTTTATTATAAAGGTACAGCTTTTCTGGATAATTTGTTTTTTGTTTCATCTCAATAACTTTATTTTTATTGGAGATATGCGCTTTTGAAGAAGACGCTAACGATTTACAGTTATTTTAACATTGAAAAGGCGCTTTTGCTTTTGGTATCAATCAGTATACCTATGAAATGAAATAGTGTTTATTGTTTTTATAATGTCACTGTCACTAAAAAGTCGTTATAATATTGTTTGTTGGCAGTTACTATAACAGAATTGGTTTTAAGTCCAGAATTGCACCACCTATTGTTGCTTTAATTGAAGATTACAGATCAAAGTTAACAGATTCAAGTGTGCACGAGGTACAGTGCAGCGCGTTTACGCACGTTTTTTCGAGACAGGTTCACACGCTATACGTCGAGGAACAGGGCCTCGTAGGAGAACTTTCAATCGAGACGATCGTTTTATTGTAGGTTTATCTCTAAAAAACCGCCGTTTGCCAGCTGTTCAAATTCGTAATGAATTGCACCACGTAAGGCACGTAAATGTAAGTGAACGAACTATAAGAAGAAGGTTAAATGACGCAAATCTTATGTCAAGAAGGCTTGGTTCGGGACCACAACTAATTAGAGATCATGGGATCATCCGGCTGCGATTTGATTGGAGATATGTTTTATTTACCGACGATCCAAGGTTTTGTTTGAGATCCCCAGACGGTCGTCTCGTTTTTGTTTATTATAAGTGAGTTTCCTTTAAAAACGAAACATTTGTTCATATTTTTCAAACTCGATTTTACCGAATTTCTTGATCTTAAGAATATGGAGACGAACAGGGGAGCGATATGCCGAATGTACCTTTAGTCCCAGAGTAAGCTTTCAAGAAGGTTCAGTTATGGTGTGGGCGGGAAAAAGCTGCTGTACTGTCTGTTCCCAAAAAGAGGTCTAGCTACAGACACATAGTAGAGAGAGAGTAGGGATTCCCAATTATGAAGATGGCATTAGAGAAATATGTCAATACTGATCTTTTTAATTACTTCGAAAGGTTTAAACATCCATGACAGACAAAGGGCTACAGCAGATCTTCTTACCTTCGTCATTCACAACTGGAACAAGTCCATCGAATTCCACGAAGACGCCAAATTATTCACATATCCAAAACACTAGATCAACAAACATCCTGTCTATGATTTTCTTCCAAAACTTTGTACTTAGATTACCAGTTTTCTTTCCAACAAAAGTCCAGTTTAACCTCACTAAGGCTCAAACATGTTTACTATCTAACAGATTATCTCCCAATATCCACACTATTCAAATCACTAATCAAATACTAGAAGTCGAAGATTTCTTTAGCTTGGTATGACTTTCCAGCAGTATCTTCACTGGCACCGCTTTTTACAACTAGAGTCATGCATATATTGATAAAAACTAAAAAAGTTACAATTTTTAAATATTTGATAGGATATTCTTGCTTTGAAAGTAAATATTAAAATTTTTAATAACAATAAACCAGACGTAAGAAATACTACAGAACGAAATCTTTCACGGCTGTGGTCAATCGAAACACAAAATTCAGTGTTCCGTCTCGTGCAGTATAGATCCCTGAAGATGCCCCGTGCAATAGAAAGCGAAACGTTGGAAAGTGATTCCCATTTGACACAGTCTAATTCCAAGAATCATAATTTCTATATATTTTCTACAACTTTCTGATTTACCATTTGATTCCAAAAAGTACCGAAATACCAGAAAATCTAACTTGAAGACAAAAATGTACATGATTTTGACACATAAATAGGGCATGCCTTGAAAGACCAGGGGTGGATTTTACTGTCACGTTATTATTGTACTTTGAAAAGTCGACAATTTGAACATGACATGTTTTGGCGTAAAAAATAATTTTCTTCTGCCAACCTATATTCCCTTTAGCTTTCGCAAATTATGCCTAACCTTGAGTATTGTTCGCATATATCGGAAACAACAACAACCTTGACTCTGACGAGAGTTATTCGCGTGATTTATGATCCAAACATCACAAGGAAGCTTGCCTCATTCAGGCGAAACCAGGATTTTAGTTTGTGGGGGGGAGTCACTCATGTAAAATAAAAGATAGTTTCGGAAGGGGTCCTGAGTCCAAAATTTTTGAACTCAAATCTCTACTTTGAGGGCAATTTTATAAATACTTCTTTTACGCAGATTTTTAAACATTTTATTTATATTAGCCTACATCGTTAAAAAAAAAACAATATGTTCTGGATTTGTTCCATAAATAATTATTATGTCATTTTTGATTTGTATTCGCGAATCGCAGTAGGTCTCTATTAGAATGACCAGAACAACATAATGAAAGTTGGACCATTGTTTATATGAAAACCAGAAACTGTAACGCGTGCCTTTCATGTGTGTTTGGAAGGTGTGGTTGCGATATATCAGATAAATTCGTGTTGATTCGTTTGCTTCCGCATCACGACCCATACCTAAATGATTGCATTCACAAAATTGACAATGCGGTATTTGCCTTATTCGTAATGACAATGCCCCGTGTTAGTTTTAATCGCGCCTCGTTAGTGTGAATTACATTCGCCAAAAAAATGTTTTTCTGTTACAGAGATAAATTTTATATCTGATCAGACGCATAGGAACGACATTTTTAAGGGGGGGTACAAAAGACCATATTTTTAGCAAGCCCTTAGAGGACTGTGGGACACATTTTTTTTGCCCGGCGGGTAAGGGGGGGTTTGATTAAAAGACCAAACGCCGTTATCTCAAGAATTAACAGGAATATCAGAATTTGGCAAAAAAACGTTGATTTGATGGGGTAAAATGTAATTATTTACGTCTAATACAGAAACGACGCCTTCAGAACTTTAGGCGTCGCGACTCTAAGAAAAAACAAAAGGATTACAAGAACTTTAAAAGCTTAGGGTTTTAAAAATCGTTTATTTCTCAGACATTTTTATTATATGCATCAAGTTGATTACACAACTGTATACTGTAGTGTTTGAAACAACGATGTCTAGCATATTTAGAATCAAAATTTGGTAAGAAGGAACTTTTTTTATTTTATTGAGCAAGTTGTAATTAGTAGGAACTAGAAAGAAGCCGTCGCCGACATCGATGTGGGCATCGCGACGCCAATAAAAAAGCCAATACAACTGTAGAACTCATTGTTCAGAAATGTTACTGAAGAAAATCATTGGTTGTATAAAAAAATACGCAATAAAACAGTACAAAAAATAGTGTTAAAACGTCTCGGTAACTAGACGATCAGACAACTCTCTCACGAACTTGCTGAAAAATCTGGCTTAATGTTTTAAATATATAGATTCAACTTAGGCTTCAGATATGCCACTAATCATAAAAACTAGAGCTAACAAAATTAATTAAAATTAGCTGATTTTATTTCTGTTACATCGTTACTGTTAACCACTGTTGTTAGAGGAAATGATAAATTAAAATAAAATAAATATTTTTTTTGTTTCAGGTAAAGCATAAGTAATTCGAACTAATCGACATGTAAGTCAGAAGAATTTGGTAAGGAAATTAAAACGTTTTTTTTTAATTACCAAAAAACAGTACTTTAAAATTTCAAATTATCGATCTATATACATACATTAGGAACACCTTTTATAAATAAAAGTAATACTATACTAATACTATATATTTACACTCAAAAAGGAACGATTGAATGAGAAAGTCGTGGTTTAGACCGTGTCAAATTGGAATTGCTATCCGACGTTTCGGCTTCGATTGCACGAGGAGTCTTCAGGAATTTTTACTCTACTAGATTTGAGAACTGAATTAGCTCGGAGAGATGCAGGCGGACATATCCGACTTGTGCTCGCCGAACCGTGATCCAGTGTAAAGGTCGTTTTCCACGTGTGATGTAGACCGTAACCCGTATCTCTGTTGAAGTTTTTTGTATGTTTAAAAATTTAATAGATTGTTTAATTTTTCGTTTTTAAAATTCTGGAACCGACGACGCTGTAACCTCGGTTTCTTTTACATTTAAAATATGGCTACTGGTATGCTGGTGTTCAGCTACATTTGTTTCTTTTTAATACTTAATACATCTTTTTTCGCATGTTCCCTAGTCTAGTGGGTGTTAAGCGTCCTGTTTCTCCCACATACACTTCTCCACAGGAGCAAGGAATCTTATATAATTCTTCTATTTTAAAAGATACGTGTTTCGGGGATCGCAAGCTTGCCCAATCTTCTTATGTGTATTGATTATTGTACGTATGTTGGACCACTAACGTTATCGTCCTATTTTGTCTGTAGTACTATGTGTGTAGCGAAGAACAACACTACCTATCGGTAGATCCTTATAATTTCCCTTTCGCGGTGTTGGATTACTATATCTTTCGCGTAATAACTTTAGTGCAATAGCCATCGCCTGAACCTCTCGAAGCACATTCAGTGTTGAGATCTCATGAAGTAAATTACCCTGAAGATGCCTCGGGCAATCAAAGGTGAAACATCGGACTATACTTCCAATTTGACACGGTCTAATCCCAAAAACCATGATTTCGCAATTAATCAAAGCCCTGAAAGCTTCCATTCTACGTTATGGTTGAATCAATCAAAAAATATAATGGAATTGATTTCATTTATATGTTTTTCCCTTCCCATCACTCTGCAATACTACAACTTTTTCCATATTTGTGGAGTGATATTTTCAAAAGCTTTATTCCACATTAGGCTTACAGCGAGGCTAACAGCCTCAGCGCTATAGCCTTTTTGTCCAACATTGTTATCATAATTGTTACATATTGTTACTCATATATTATGTTTTTGACATTATAGTCCTTAAGTTTGGTTTAGGAATAAACAACAATTTTGATTTAGATGCAGCTTTAAAAAAATCGATATTCTCCTTTTTTAGTCAATTAATAATGTCACCTTTCGAACGGGCTTCCGAATGATATGGAGCATTGCCGGGAATTATTAATGGTAATGTATTAAGGGTGGTTAACAAATTTTCCTTATTTCCTTATTTATATCATTTTGTATACATTTCTGTGTTCATGTTGTCATCAGATTTAGTGGAAAAAGTATTTCCGTACCTTTTACGAACCTTTGTGAACTTCCCAACATGCACTACTATGTTCTTTTTACCTTCACTAGCAGCATCGTTGTATTTGATTAATTTCAAGTTGTCATCTTACCGAACACTTTTTTGACTGGCGCTTGACAATATCCACGTCTGATCCAAATATATAAAAGAAAAGTCATTCTGCTTTAATAAGTTTAAATTTCTATTGCTCTCTTTCCTCTATTTGAATCCAGTTTTCTTGATAGTTTTGTGAAAACTTTTCCTTCTAACATCTGTTATTTCTTTTGTTTCGCTTCGAGGAGAATACTTTCTAAAAATACATATTTCTTTGATTCTGGCATTTCATAATTAATTGAAAATTTTAAATAAAACCCTCTTATTTTACATTTTTATTTCTTAGTGTACCATGAACATATAAACAATTCAACGTTTTTCACGATTTTTATTTTTTATACCATAGTATAAATCATAAAAAAAGGAAATTGAAATATTGGAAACAAGAAATGTTTGAGTTACCCTGTATAATTTGTTTTGTTTTTGAATAGCCTTATGGGATTTAATAAATTCTATCGTTTTGCTTATTGTCCGTTCATAAACACTGAAAATGGTACGCCGAAGGTGTGCATACTTATAGACACAATATAAATTTATTGAAATTTTATTACCAAAATAAAAATTATATATAATATGTACAATATACAGGGTGTCAATTAAGTACTTGTACAAACTTTAAGGGACTAATTTTAGGATGAAAAGTTCATATGAACATGGGTCTGAAACGGCTTTGTTTCTGAGATAGAGGGCGTCCAAAAAAACCATGTTATTTGGTTTTTTGCTTATGTTTTTGTTAAGGAACATGACAATTTGACAAAATCTGGGATTCTCGGTATATGGATGAGGAGAAATTCAAATATTAACTTAGTTTTTTATTTAATGTTAGAGGGCGCCACATACAGCGTTGTTCCTAAAATTAATTAACCATAACTTTTTTGTGAAGCCTTTTATGTCACTTTTGACTAGGTAGACCTATTCTCCATTTAATTCTACATAAAAAAGGTACTCTTAGTGTTTGTCGCTAAAAGCAGCCATTTTGGATAAAAAAGGGTTTGAAGTTAAATCTGCGTTGAAATTTTTTAAATTGGATCATTTTCTAGATTTCGAAAAATTAGCAAAAAAATATATCTTTTATTGATTCTATTATCAGGTAAAAAACTTAAATCATTTACAAGACTAGAACTAAACTAGTTAAAAACTTTATTTTACAATATTTGTTGAAAATGACCACCGCCTACTTCAACGCATGCAATAAGTCGCCTTAACATTGATTGCCGAACTCTTTCAAATATACCTGGCGTCTGATTAATAATGGCACAAGATTCAAATATCCTATTGCTTAGATCTTGTTCATTTTGGACTGGACTTTTATAAACCAAAGACTTCAAGTGACCCCACAGAAAATAATCCAAAGGATTCAAGTCTGGTGATCTGGGAGGCCAGGCTTGTGGTCCAGATCTTCCTATCCAACGATTAGGGTAATTCTCGTCCAGAAATCGACGCGCAACGACACTAAAGTGTGGCGGAACTCCGTCGTGCATTAACCACATCCTGTTTCTGGTTTCTAAATCAACTTCTTCTAAATGGTTGGGAAGTTCGTGCTCCAAAAACCTTCGATATTCTTCGCCATTAAGCCTTTGCGAAAGAATGCAAGGTCCAGTAAAGTGATCACCGATAATTCCTACCCAAATATTGAGAGAAAATAGCACCTGAAATTGATTTTCTCTGATAGCCTTCGGATTATCCTCAGCCCAGATATGGTTGTTATGAAAGTTAATATTGGAAATTTTGGAGAAAACGAGGCTTCATCTGTGAAAAGCACATGGCTTAAGAAATCCGGGGTTCGTACTAATCTATTACGCAACCAAACACAAAAATCGAGTCTGAGGGGAAAATCTCTAGGTAATAGAGCCTGCACACGTTGCATATGATAAGGATAAAGTTGTTGGGACTTTAAAATTTACCAAACAAGTTTGTGTGTAGTATTCAATTCAAGAGCTATTTTCCGTGTACTAGTTTGCGGGTCTTCTTCAATTCTGTTTAGCACAGCTTCTTCAATCTCAACTGTTCGAACTGTTGCAGGCCTTCCTGGAACATCTGTTGTCTTTTTAAAGCTGCCAGTTTCACAAAGTCTTGCGTGAATATTAGGAAATCACGCCTGATACATTCGTCTTGCAGCTTGTGCATTACCGCGAGCCATTCCATAAATAAAATGAATGTCTGCCATTTCTGTGTTGGTATATTGGTACATTTTGGACAAAACACACGATAAATTATTACTTATAATGCCAAATGATAAAAAACTACTTGTTTTATTCTAAATCAACTGCCATGACTGATTCTGCTACCATGGAAACCTCTCAATGGTTTTCCAAGGCCTGCTATGGATTCAACTATACTATTTTCTCCTTGTACTGCGGCTGCAGAGGAAAGATGCAGCACATTTTTACGATTTTATTATTTTTATCCAATTTTCACAAATTTGGTAATTGTGATATGTTAATGTGATAGAGTAACATAGCACATGATTTTGAAAAAGTATTTTTTCGCTTATTTTTCAAAATCTCGGAAATGATTCAATTTAAAAAATTTCAACGCAGATTTAACTTCAAACCCTTTTTTATCCAAAACGGCTGCTTTTAGCGACAAATACTAAGAGTAGCTTTTTTATGTAAAATTGAATGGAGAATAGGTCTGCCTAGTCAAAAATGACATAAAAGGCTTCACAAAAAAGCTATGGTTAATTAAATTCAGGAACAACACTGTATGTGGCGCCCTATAACATTAAATAAAAAACTAAGTTAATATTTGAATTTCTCCTCATCCATATACCCAGAATACCAAATTTTGTCAAATTGTCATGTTCCTTAACAAAAACATAAGCAAAAAACCAAATAACAAAGCTAAACTAAAACTTCATATATATATATATATATATATATATATATATATATATATATATATATATATATATATATATATATATATATATATATATATATATATATATATATATATATATATATATATATATATATATATATATATATATATATATATATATATATATATATATATATATATATATATATATATATATATATATATATATATATATATATATATATATATATATATATATATATATATATATATATATATATATATATATATATACAGTGATCGTCTAATATTTGAATTATCGAAATTTGGAGGGCTTAAATTTTTTTTCATCAATATACCCATCTTGAATTAATATTTTTCCAAATTTTGTCCAATTGTCATGTTCCTTTCTTTAACAAAAATATAAGCAAAAAACCAAATAAAATTGTTTTTTTGGACGCCCCGGATCTCAGAACAAAAGCCGTTTCAGACCCATGTTCATATGAACCTAAAATTAGTCAAAGAATCACCCCTTAAAGTTTGTACAAGTACTTAATTGACATTTCATTACAACGTTTCGTTTCAATGGAACCACCATCAACTTTGATTTTTCTTATGGGACGGAAAAGAAGTATACCCTGTATTAGATTGCACTTTTCTATGCGAATTCAACGATGTTCAGCACAATATGATTACTTATGTTTTTATCCAGAAAAATGGCTTTTTAATACATTTCTAGCATTTTATTATAGTAGGGCCAGAAATCCTAACGATAAAAGGAAGAAAAAACGGTTGACGAGTTCAAATGAATGTATTTATTTATTTACTAACCATAACAAATGTTCAAACAAATTACCTTCATTTTCTAAACAGAAGTACGCCCGTCTCACGGTAGACTCCAAAATATGATTTAACATTTTAGGAGTAATTGTATTAAATGCTGCTCGTACTGATTGATATAATTGTTCCTCGTTGTCAAAACATTGCTTAAATACCTTACTTTTTATGTAGCCCCACAAGAAAAAGTCCAAGGGAGTTAGGTCCGGCGACCTTGGAGGCCAAGGTGTTTCACTGTAAGTCCCAATGTATCTTCCTTCAAACCATTCAGCTAAATATTGGCGAACTTCTATGGAGTTATGGGTTGGAGCACCATCTTGTTGGAACCAACAGTCGTGTACAACGCCTAACGATAAATTATCTAATACATCTTCTAATTCGTGCCTCAGGATCTCAAGGTACCGCTCGGAAGTTAATGAATTGTGAAAGAAAATAGGGCCTATAATCTTGCTACCAAAAATCCCACACCAAATATTAAATCCAAAGCGATCTTGATGTCTGGATGGTCTATTTACACGTGTATTTCGTTGTGACCAATGGGTATTGCGCCTGTTAAAAATACCGTTATTGGTTACCATGCTTTCATCAGACCAAATCATTTTATAAGGAAAATTAACACTTCACACATCCTGGTATACCACTCACAAAAATGTCTACGTCGTTCATCGTCACCCGGTTTTAATCCTTGACATATTCGGAATTTGTAGGGCTTAAATTGATTTTTCCTTAAAATAAATTGATCTGTAGATTTAGCTACCCCCGTCTGTAACAGATTGTAGAACGTTGTATTGGTTTTCTTCATTGGAAGGTTTTTGTCGGGATAATACAGGCTTTTTAAGTGATCGATATTCTTTTAGATTAAATAGCAAACGCCGAAAAATACACTTGTCAGGTTGTCCCCGCTCTGGGTATTTGTTAGAATAAATGCGCTCGACTCCTACACAATTTCTTTGGCATAAAATATAGCAAGATAGCACATCACATTTTTCTTCGTTTGTAAAATTACCACCATCCATTGTAGAACAAAATAAATTAAAAAACGACAAAACAACAATACAAACATTTACTTGTTTGAATATTTGTTAAATAAATAAATACATTCATTCGAACTTGTCAACTGTTTTTTTTTATCTTTAGAATTTCGTGGCCTACTATAATAAAATGCTAAAAATGTATTAAAAAGCAATTTCTCTGGATAAAAACATAAGTAACCATATTGTGTAGTACATCGTTAAATTCGCAATCTAATACTGGGTGTACTTTTTTCCGTTCCATAAGAAAAATCAAAGTTAATGGTGGTTCCATCGAAACGAAACGTTGTAATGAAAATTTGTTAACGTCACCTTGTACAGCTTAAAAAGTGAGAATGAAAAAGTGTTTTCTGTTTTCTCATATCTTTTCAAATAGCTTCAAAAGAAAATTAAAACGAAATCGCAATATTTCGGTTTTTCTCGGATATTTCCGGAACGGCTTAGAATTTTCAAATTTGTAAAACGAGATTTTGTTGGGCATCAAAGTACGCAACTTTTGTGTAATTTAACCGACACTATATCTCTTACCGTTTTCGAGATCCCCATGCTGTGCATCCTTATCTTGGACACACTTTATATAAAATAATTATTATGAGATATGTAATTATTATATAATAATTATTAATATGTAGTCATATACAAAAATTAAATTATAATAGGTTATATTCTTCGTCTTCCGAGGAACTGTCATCACCTCTTGACATAGCTAAAGGGTGGACCGTCTGATCGATCAGGTTGTCAAGGTCCACATTTTCTTCTCCTGTTTAATCACATGCTGGTCTGCTTTTCGACAGTTCTCTAGTGTCACTTCCTTAATGGCTTGATCAAACAGTATATTTCATTTTAAATGTCATGTTTTGTCTTCCTAGAAATCCTTTCAACTTGCCCCATGTAAGTTCTATAGGATTTAGTTCGAAATGATACGGCGGTTAAGCGCAGCTTACTATTTTTCTGCTATCGTCTACGGCTTATTTCATAAAATGGTTCTTGTGTAAATTTGCTATGGCTAGTAGTTCTTTCTTTATCAAATTGTGTTCAAACTCTATACCTTTGGTAGTTAGCCAGTCGATAATTTCTTGTTTTTTTGTTCGAGATAAAGTTGGTGTCTTTTCTATGCGCTGTGAATGATAGCTTGCGTTATTCATAACCACTATACCGAATCAGCCGGAAGATATTTTCATTTCACCAAAATAGTCTTCGTAGACATCCGAATTCATCTTTTCATGGTAATTTCCCGTCCGGCATGGCACTAGAGTGGGTATAAAAGGGTATTTCTTTTTTTTAAATAAAAAGAGTAAACTTTTCTTCGAATTGCACATTTGGTGTCTCCATCAAGGAGTTTTGCTGGTCTTCCTGAAATTTTCTTGGTAGGTTCTAATTTGACCTGCTACCACCAACTTTCCCGCAATAATGTAAAAACCGTGGACTTTTCAATTCCAGTCATTCAGGAACACCGTTTAACAATTTCTTTATACAGTAAAATTATGATAATCATGTTGTATGCAATCGTGTACATTTAAAATAATAACTTCTTCACTCACTGATAGTGGAGAATTATTTTCTCACATATTTTCGTTGGAGTGAATGTCTCTATTTTATTAATATTCTTATTATACTGTTAACAGTACAGGGTGTCCCATTTTCGTAGGTTTTACGGGGTTTCCAGGTTTTTTCGATGAAACTAAAGAGGCCGCAAACAGATTTGCCCTAACCATTTTAATTTCCGTGCTACAGGGTGATTTTGAAAATTTATCATTTTCGGACACCCCCTGTAACTCAGCTATCGTAAAATATATTTAAAATGTTTCAACTGGTATTTATAGATTTTTTCACGTAGAATTCAGTGGCGTACTCAGATTTTTGCTGAGAGTCATAGTTTTTGACATATTGGCATAACCTACTATTTTTTAAATGGGAGACCCTATATATTATTTTTTCATCTTATTCTTCGTGTCGAGAGCTTTTCAAAAACATACCGTAAGTCATATTTATTTTCATAAATAACATGAAAAAATGCATTTTTCTTTAAACGGATTTATGGCATAGCAGATCAATCGAAATAAGAGAAGGTGGCTGTGGTAGCCATGGCAACGCCAACAAAAATATGATCAGGCAGCCATTACTGCTGTCATTTTTGGCATTATTGCGTTTAAATTTTTCTTGACGTCTATTATAATTATTGTTTTTAATATGGCTCAGAATCAAAAATTTGAATATTTTGAGAAATATGATATGAACGCGTGTTTTATATTGTCTAATGAAGATGCAGATCAGGCGGCAGAGCTTTATCTGAACAGGTTAGTTCTTTTTTATCTTCCTGCATTTTGACTTTATTGGTTCGCTTTTAGTTCAGGGATTTTAAATAGACACAACACGCGATTTTGGAGTCAAGAAAACAACCATGTTATTTTTCCTAGGGAGCGTCAGGGCAGATTTGGATTCAATGTCTCCTGTTTTATTTTCAACCGAAAAATAGTTTACCAAATATATGAAGGAAATCTGAATTCGATTGGTTACGTGCGAATCCTAGAAGACGCATTAGGAATTTTGGATGATGTTCCTTTGGCTCAACTAAATAGGATTTATTTCCAGCAAGACGGAGCTCCAGCCCACAATGCCAGAATAAGTCAAAACTGGCTTAACGACCATTTTCCTGGAAGATGGATAGGAACACACGGACCTGTTCGATGGCCACCACGATCCCCTGACCTCTCAGTTTTAGATTTCTTTTTGTGGGGTTATTTAGAAAACAAGGTTTATGTAAGGCGATACGAAAACTTAGAACAACTAAGAATGGCCACCGAAAACGCTTTTGCAGAGTTACAAAGACAGTCATTTACAATAGAAAATGCATTGAAAAGAATTTTTAAAGTTTGTCACACTTGTAGGACACATAATGGTCTACAATTTGAACAATATTTGTAGTTTTAATGAAATTATAATTATTACCTTTTACCTACTTCCTAATTTTTTCTGATGCTGTTACTTTGTTATTTCGTTAATAAATATTTGTTAACTTTTTCCATGGCTCCACAGCCACCTTCTCTTATTTCGATTGATCTGCTATGCTATAAATCCGTTTAAAGAAAAATGCATTTTTTCATGTTATTTATGAAAATAAATATGACTTATGGTATGTTTTTGAAAAGCTCTTGATACGAAGAATAAGATGAAAAAATAATATATAGGGTCTCCCATTTAAAAAATAGTAGGTTATGCCAATATGTCAAAAACTATGACTCTCAGCAAAAATCTGAGTACGCCACTGAATTCTACGTGAAAAAATCTATAAATACCAGTTGAAACATTTTAAATATATTTTACGATAGCTGAGTTACAGGGGGTGTCCGAAAATGACAAAATTTCAAAATCACCCTGTAGCACGGAAACTAAAATGGTTAGGGCAACTCTGTTTGCGGCCTCTTTAGTTTCATCGAAAAGTAGCACGGTGTCGCGAAAACCGCATCTCTCTATCTCTACTCATAAGCTGGAAACCCCGTAAAACCTACGAAAATGGGACACCCTGTATAGCCTAACAGCAAATACTAATATGTTTAAACACAATTAAGAAGTATTTATATTCTGTGTTTTATTACTTGCCTTCATTAAGTACTAGCCTAGTAGAGTAATAAATGTAGAGAGTAATAAAACTTCATCAGTTATGCAAAAGTATAGGGATTTAAAAGGATATATTATTAATGTTATTTCTATAAACAAAGTTTACCTACGAAAGTCAGCCAAACTGGACGGAATTCTCCATTTTATTGCTATATATATTTCTGAAACAGACTATAGAACATCGCATTTTTTTATGAACATACTACAAAAACTGTTTCTAATAATCTGAGGGAACATTGCATAGAGACATGAACTCGGTGAGTATACCGTAATAAATAAAATCAAAACAAAAAAGGCCATATCGGCATGCAAAGTTGATCGACACAACTCTGACCCCCTGATATATCTCGAACTTATCCAAGAAACTGCCCTAAAAGCGTCTCTATAAAAATAAAAAAAATCTCCCATATTAGCATTTTCGCTGATAGTGCTTCCACCGCAGCCCAGGATAAAAATTAGCATATTCCGCGTTGCATGCACGAGAGCCATATATTCCTACTTGTAATTTTAACCCTCTAATCTAAATTGGTTAGCAGTTGCTTACAGGCTTTTTACGAGGCCCTGTCCGCCGTAAAAAATCGTATTTTAACCTATAAAAAAAATTTAAAACGCCTTTTTATAATTTCTGTTTGCATACGCGCGCAGTAAAAGTTAATCAGTTATGACAGACCGTATGAAATACACACAAACGGTAAAATGCGAGTATGCGAAGCGGCGTTGTTTGAATTTTTTTCCAGATACGAAGTTAGTTCTAAAATTCCTTTTATGTTTTTGGTGTGAACGACCGCTATTTTTCTGTTAAAGAAAACTCTAATATGATCACTGACTAGTTATTAAAGATTAAAAAAAAAATATTATTATTACTATTATTTCGCCACAATATAAAAAAAATGGGTAAATTTCTTTTACCCAGAACTTCCTTCGTTATGAATCTTTTCTTTTATTAGGAATAGTGAAGTGTGACCCAATTTAGTTCAGTACCTGGTCCAGTGGCGGCTCGTGAGTATATTGAAGGGTGAGGCTACTAGAGGTTAATTTTGTTTAAATGTGAATAAATTTCCACGTCACTCATGAGGTATTATTCTGCGACGCGTTGACCTTTTTTTTTAATGGAGGTCATCGCCAATAGCCCTACTAAACCATTAAAAACTAAAAAAATAAACTCTAAAAAAAGTAAATAAAAAGTAAACAAAACAAGTAAAATATGTACACCTATCACTAAAATATAGCGGTGATTGCGATAATAAAAACATAATTTAGTTTATTAAAACTTAAAATAAATAAAAAACTACTTTTTGTACATTAAATCTATACGTCTGTCTTTTAAGGTTGCAAATTTATCTATAATTTGGTCGTAAAAGTTTTGGTCTTCACTAAGTTCTGACAGTAATTCCTGCTCTATTGACATCATTGCTAAACCCGAAAGCCGTTCTTGTGTCATTGTGTTTCTTAGGTAGGTTTTGATCCGTTTAAGACATGAAAAATTTCGTTCGGCCGATACACTTGTTGCGGGAATAGTTAAAACTAAATTAAAAAGCTTATATGCTTCCGCAAAAATTGCTTTAAAATCTTTAAATAACAAAGCTAGACTTTTTTCGACATCTAAATTTGAAAATTGTTCATCCCTATACAATACAGAAAGCTCATTCTTTAATCTATCTCTGTCAAAAATGTTTGGATAATTTTTTAATAAATTATTTAATAAGTCGTCTGGAAAGCATTTAACATATTCCGAATATTTTGTGCAATCGACTAAAGCAAAGAAATTTAAATTATTTAAATTTTCAAACCGCGTCCCTAATTGAAGAATTATACAATCTATGATTTCGAAATATAATATTTTATATTTAGTAAAAATATCAAAGTCGCTAGAACATTGCCCTCGACGTGTGTTAGTTGACAGAATAGTGGCTTTTTTAGCAATATTGAAAAGTTCTTTGAAATGGTCCTCGTTTCTAAATTCAATAATTCGTTGCTTGGCAAGGTTTATTTGCGAAATGCACTAATTTATATCAAAATGCTTTAACTGTAATATTTGAAACAGTACATCAGTGCAATTAAAAATTTGTTTATAAATATGCGTTAAAAGGCAAAATTCGAAATCATTAAAATGCTTTAGAAATCCTTTTGCACCATTAATAGATTCTGTTCCAGAACTTAAGTCATTAATAATAGTTTCAAATACTATAATTAAATTGTCCCATTCATTAGCCACTAAGTTTAAAATTTTAGACCGTGTATACCATCGCGTTTCTACAGCTCGCGGAATTCTTTTACCTACTATCTGATTAAGCACAAAAGACCGTTTTGGTGATTGGTGGAAATAATTTGGTATTGCTAATAAAGTGGCAAAAAATATACGACTTTGGGTAATCAGTTTTGTTCCCTGTTGTAAAACTAGATTTAATCTGTGGGCGCAACAATGAGTAAACATAGCTAAAGGAGCAATAGATCTAACTTTTGTTTGAAGCCCATTTATTTCACCTGCCATAACACTAGCCCCATCGTAACAATGCGCGACCAATTTATTTTTAAAGTCATAAGGCTCTAAGCTGTTTTGTATTAAATGAAAAAGGCTCTCTGCTGTTCTATTATCGCTAACGTCAAAAAATCCTAAAAATCTTTCTTTTAAAGATCCGTTGGTCACATACCTAACTGTTATCGAACACTGTGATTTTTCTGTTATATCAGTACTATCATCCGCAATTACGCCAAAAAAACGACAATCGGTGTCGTTGATTTCTTTTTTTATATATTCTTGAATATAGTCATGTATGCAACCAATTAGTTCATTTTGTATAGTCTTAGATTGTCCCGTAAATATATTACTAAATTTAGCACAATGTTCAGTAAGTTCCGCATTTCTTTTTATTAAGCATGCAAATATTTCCTTAAAATTGCCACGGTTAAAAGAATCTGTTGTTTCATTAGTTCATTCATTCAAAGTAATAGTAACATCAATTAAATAATTTAATAATAAACGGTTTTTTCGAAATTTTTCATTATAAACAATTTTATTAAGACTTGCATTTTCTTGTAGTGCATCCGCAATAGTCGCCCTATTTTGCTCCAGTCTTGTAAGTGCTACCGAATTTTTAATATGCTCTCTTGAACTTTCATGCGATTTTACTGCTCGTGAAAAATTTTTTAAATCCAAATATCCGCCCACTGAACTCCAATTATTTTTGACGCAACCTAATAAAATATAAGGCCAACAATATAAGCTTTCTTTATAAATACTTCCGCATAGCCACCTATAAGTTTCGTACCAAGATATTTGAAAAGTTCTTGAATATTTTTTACCTTGCCTCTTATCCTTAAATATTGCTAAAATTTTCGGCGTCGGACGGCTACCTAATATCTGTTTCTTTTTAGTTTCGCTTCTTCTTAAAAAAAGCGTTTCAATTAATGAAGTAATAATGTCGTAAATAGGATTCATTTCAAAAGCAAAAAGTAAATACAAAAAATGGAACGGTCCAACTTACCAAATCAAAACAAAACAAAAACTTACGCGTATTTATTCACCTTAAAAGACAGAACGCCCTCAATCAGCGATTATCGCAATCTATTTCCTATTTCCTTCTCAGCCGCACGCACCACGTAAAAAGAAGCCGTTGGAATATTTCGCTAGTCATGTGATTTAAATAACCAATAAAAGCATATCCAAGCTACAGATTTATCGCCTCAAGAATGCAATAGAAAACGCGTGCATCGGCAATCGCCATCCCGCTCTGTTGCAGTTGTATTTGACATACACACGTTTTTATGTAACTAATAAATACTAATACTAATACAAACCTAAAAAATAAACAAATTCATATAGCCATAATGGCATGTCACATACGACTTAATAAAAGTAAACATTATAATTAAAATTTTAAACAAAAACATGTGATAAAAAGTGCGTGAATTCAATGACAAGGTTGATATTCGGAGTGTAATTTAATACAGCCATTCGAACACAATTATCCAGACGTTCATCTGTAGGGCGATTACGGTATTTGTTCTTAATAAACTTTAAGGGTAATCCTGCCAGCCCGGTATTAGCCAGTTTGGTTATGAATGACTTGTTTATGGAGATATCAAATAAATTACCTTTTGACTTACCCTTAATAAAATTATATGTCGATGATACAATCCTCTCTTGCCCATCTAATAAAGTAAATTACCTATTACAGTATTTTAATAGCTTTCACCATAAATTAAAATTTACAATGGAAATGGAAAGTGACAAATGTATACCATTCCTTGACGTTATTGTTCAACGCAACCTCGAGGGAACGTTACTAACAAACTGGTATACAAAACCAACCTCCTCGGGTAGAGTGGTCAACTACCTCTCATCACATGCCATGTCCCATAAACTAGCTACCATAAAAAAATTGTTATATAGATCTTTTAAACTAAGCAGCCCACAGTATCATATTTCTAACATTGAGAAAATTAAGAGCATATTAAAAAATAATAACTACCCTACAACGTTAGTAAACAGAGTAATTAACAACTATAAAATCACTAGCCAAGTAAAGAGCGACAAAGGGACACTAAAATATTTCAAATTTCCATACATTAGTTCATTGTCGGAACGGATTCAACGTAATATTCGGGAAAAGGATCAAACTAGTAAATTAGCATTTTATAATTTAAGAACAACAAATGTGCTCTTTTCAAAACTAAAGGACCCAATACCACTTGAATTCAGCTCAAATTTGGTTTATAAAATTCCATGTCATAATTGTGATAAATGTTACATAGGTATTACGAGGCCATATTTAAAGACTAGGTTATACCAGCACAAGTACGACTGTAGGGTGATAGACATCAATAAAAAAGAAAAAACTGCATTATCGGAACATCACTTTTCCACAGGCCACAATTTTAATTTTCAAGGTACCACCGTACTAGACAGGAAAAAACATTATATTAAAAGAAATATGAAATGATACACATACAATTAAATAATTCGGTGAATCACAGAACTGATACTCAAGGCTTAAGTGTGCAATATAACCATATTTTGAATCGCTATAGAGAAAGTACTTCTTGACATGCCCTAGTAAACAAACCATTGCCCTAATAATTGTTTGATAAGAAATATTAATTTATAAACCAAACCATTAGTCGTTGTTTTGCTGCAGTGGGTTCCGGAGTTGTTTATTTGCGTTTTTTGTTTTTCTGAATAATCCTTTTTGAATGTTTTAAAGCTCCGAGACCTGCTAAATGTCCTTTGTTCTTTTACTTGTTTGCCACCTTGTGTTTTAATGTATTGTAGTGGTAATCACCATTTGTGTTCTATGGAGAAGTATAATTATATTAGTTGCATTTTTTACGTGAGCCTCTAATTCTAAGGAATTAGGTAAGTGAAGTGTCACAAATAACAATTCTTATGAACCCTGGGTTTCCTTTTGTTATTGTTATTTAATTTGTCTTTTTATGTTGTTGTGGTTACCTTTTTGTTCATATTTCTTTGTTTTCCATATGTATATGGTTTATATTTAGGAAAAAAATGTATTTAAAAATAAAAAATAATAACTCTTTAGTATCGAACAATTATATTTCCTAAGACTAAAACAAACATTATTTTTTTTAGATTAATTTAAAAATATTCAGTTAGTGTTGTTTGTTAGCCATGTTATACTTGATTAAATTTTAATAAAAAAATAATCTCTCTCAGCCTTGAAGAAGACGACAAATAAATCGTCGAAACGTCGGCCAATTTTTTAAAAAACTGAGGTTTGATTTATGTCCCTAACCCGCTAAACACCATCTTGAATAAACTTTATATTGGATAAAGAAGATTTGCACAAATAGGTTGAAGTAAATAACTCTTTCACTTTTAAGGCAACACCACATTGCATATTTGTCTTTACTTACTATAGGCCCCATTTCAATCACTTTGAAATGCAATCACTTCCATTTCAGTTGCAGCGATGTCTTCGCCAAAGTTCTGCATAACACAAGTTGCAAAGTGTTGGATATCAATTTCCATGAAGTGTGAAACAACAAATTGAGCTACCAATGTCATTTTCTTGAAATCCTTAAACCGATTTTTGAAGTTATCCTTCAAGTTAGAAACTATTTCTGCATGAGATTTACTGTCATAGGGTTCCATTGGATTTTGAGATATCTTCTCTGAAAGAACGGGAAAATGCTTGACATCACGGTTGATTAGGGTTTGTTCCCAAAACTCAAGTTTTTTTATGAATGCATTTATATCGGAAATCATTACCGCCAGTTCTTTATCTCTTCCCTAAAGTTGCAAATTGAGTTCATTCATATTGTCTGTAATGTCCACAAGAAACCCAATATCTCTTAGCCAAATTGAATTTTCCATTTCCTGAATCGGTTCGCCGCATTGTTTAAAAAATTGAACTATGACAGATAGGGCTTCATTAAAACGTGTTAACACTCGTCCTCTACTTAACCATCCACTTCATAGTAGATCTCCATACGGAAAATCAATTTCATCGGCTAAGATTTTGAGTAACCTTTGTAATGCGTGAGCTCTAATCTTATTTACAATTTTTACTACCAATTTCATGACGTTTAGTTTTAAAAAATTTTCACATAATGCTTGCTGATGAATAATGCAATGCTTGCTCAGAAGATATAAAATTGTTTAAATGAGAAAACAATTCCTGTCCAGTGGTATATCGTTTTAGTGGAATAAACTTCAAAAGATCTTCTTTAAACATAAAATCACTAAAAACCATTCTGACGAACACGGCCATCTGGGAGGTATCAACCACATTTGTTGATTCATCCATTTCAAGAGAGAAATAAACACAGTTACTTAATTCAGTTTTTAACTGTGAAAAAATATCCTTGCTCATTACTTCCACCTCGCTCATCACTGTATTAGCAGAAAGTTACATAGATTTTATTGCTAAAACTATCTCGTCTTTATTTTTAAAGTTGTTTTATCATTTCCCCGTCTTCATACGGTTTCCTTTTTTTGTGAAATTATTTAAGACACACGGTATGCTGCTTCCGTTGCGGACTTATTTTTGTCAACTGCTTTTAAAAATATTGTCTGTTGTCCAATTAACTGATTCTTTAATTGTTTCTGTTTTTATTTTCTGCTGGCAGCATGTAATGGGAAATATTTTTCAAGATTCGGATGTACAATTTTGACAGGCATTACATAAAAAACATACATTTTTACCTTTAACTTCTGTGATGAAATACTCTTCTTCCCTTTCCGAATAAAAATTGTGTGTCTTTACTTCCTTACTACTGCTTTCTTTGTTCTCAAACATTCACGCTCTCAGGTAAATTCTAGCAGCTGTTGCCCAGAGCGCTCACCTCAGTGTTGCCGCTGCTAGCTTTCATATTGTGATTTTTATTTTCAAAATTTATGAACGCTTTTATTTTACAAGATATGTTGTGAGCTACCAGAAATGTGTTGCTACCGGTAGATCGCGATCGACGGGTTGGCGACCACTGGTCTAGGACAATCTCTTGTGATGAATAGATTGTGGCTGTCATGAGCGTAAATCCTCGACTGTTTAAGGGGTATGAGAATATTTAAAAAAAAAACATATTTTGAGAATGAGAAAACCGATGTTATTCAAACAGAAATTAAAAATAATTGCGGTAAATGCTTTGGCATCGGAAAATTGTGGACGACATTAGGCGTAGATACTTGATTTATTATCTTAGAAAAAGAACCATACTTCAGTTAATAGTGAAACATTTTTTTTTTTGTATAAAATATATGTTTTTCCATTGTATACAGTAAAAAAATACAATAAAAAAAACAATCCTTAGCATTTTTAAGACCAAATTTGTTTTTTTGTTTTTTCCTATGTCTTCTTTTCCATATCTCAAATATTAAAATAATCTCGAAAATAACTTTTAGAAATAGATATTACAAGGAAAGTTCCGGGTATTGTGAATTTACCGATTTTTGTTTTAATTGCATTTTTTTTTAGATTTAAAAAAACATATTTCAAATAGATTTAATTTTTTTACAACTTTATTTATATGGTAGGGTGTATAATAATATAAATTATCTCTTTTTATATTTTTCTCAGTAAAAATAAGGTTTTATTCTAGAAAATGGAATTTTACCGATTTGTTGAACATTCCATTAAGGCACCATTTTCTTTTGCCATTAAGGATTTGCGCCAAAATGTTTACCAGTTTTATCCCTTTACGTCACTTGATTTTATACTGATATTTTATTAGGCCGCCATTTGCTTCCGCTATGAGGGTCTTACACCAAAATTTTATCAGTATATGTCTATGTCAGGGGTGCTCAAACTTGAACTGCTGGCGATCTACCTCAATATTTTTAGACAACTTACGATCGACTCTGAGAGGCTGCAAGTATGTGTGATGCAGGGTTGTCGTACATACACGATATATACACTCTACCTACCTACTTACCTACCTACCTAGGTAGGGTGTACCGTAGCATATATAGATATTAGCTTTCCGCACAATATACATTATTTTAGTCAAGGTTTGGGTTAGGTTTAGTTAGGTTCTTTTCTACAGTATCAATGAAAAAACTCATAGTTATTCAAAATTGCGAATTTATTGGTTGTTACAAAACAAAAGAGTTACGTATGGTGTTAAACTTAACTAAGGAGTGACTTTGGATGTTGAAGCGTGGCACTGCATGTCCTCAGCATACTTTTCATAAGATGGTACGTAACAACTGAGTGCTAATCGCAAGCATGATGACATATGATCGTCAGTTAGTCGATTGCGATATTTTGACTTAATTATCTTCATTTCAGAAAATGCAGACTCGCACAAGTAAGTTGACCCAAACATTGCTGTCAGTTGAAGGGCGATTTGCCTTAGATTCGGATATTTATCTTCAGATATAAAATACCAAAAATGTGTATCAGATGCTGTAGCTAATATAATCTGCACCAACTCAGTTTCAACAGAACATGAGTTCATATTAAACTGACTTGCTATTTCAGTAGCTAATTGCTCAATGTTTTCACATGAAAAAGGATAACTCATAAATGATGCTACATTTGCCAATTTACTACAATCATAAAAACGCATTTCGAATTGTCCCAAAATATTTGATAATTCAGCCTCATACGTATCATAATTCAACTGAGGAATCCTTGCTTTCAAAGACGGAAAATGTTTCAGATCCTTTCTTTTCAGTTGATCTATCATAAGTTGCAATTTACTTTTGAATGCGTTTACTGCGCTAATCATCTCAATAACAGTTTTTCCTTTACCTTGAAGCTCCAAGTTAATGGTGTTTAAGTGCGTTGTGATGTCAGTCAAAAATGCCAAATCAGTCAGCCATTTTTCGTTTTTCAACATCTGAGTGTCATCACCTCTTTCGTCTAGAAAAGCTGTTATTTCGGGCAATAATTCTTGAAATCTTTCTAGGAATTTTCCGCGACTCAACCACCTGACGTCCGTGTGAAGAACTAAATCAGTGTGTTCAGCTGACTTCCTATCTTCCAACTGCAGTTTAAAGAGCCGCAGTTGCAAGCTACGTGCACAGATGGAATTCACAATTTTTGTCGCAATGTCCATAATTTCCTCCGTGTTTAAAACTTTTAAACACAAAACTTGTTGATGTATAATGCAATGGATTGAAAAAAATGAAGGGAAATCTTCATTAGCTCGACACAATGCCACAAAACCGTTTTTGTTTCCAGTCATTGCTGGTGCTCCATCGGTTGTAATGCTGATTTATATATTTGTAGCTTGTAGTTTTTTACAAAATTGAAGAAAACGTCATATATATCTTCGCCACTGGTCTTCCCGTTCATAGGAATGATTGTCAAAAATTCTTCCTTAGCCAACATATCATTGAATACCATCCGAATAAAAATACACAGCTGGGCAGGGTCTGTCATATCGGTGGATTCGTCGAACTGTAAAGAAAAGTATGTATATTCCATGATATCATTTTTTAGTTTATCTGCCATGTCCTGACTCATGACTTCAATACGCCTTGTGACAGTCGGACGAGATAACTGAAGTTCTGTAATAGCAGACATGATTTCTGTTTTATTTTTAAAATCTCCAAGTAAAGTCTCACCCGCTTCAGTAAATGCTTCCTTCGCAACCGATCCATCTTCGAATGGTTTCTTGTGTTTCGCCAATATATGAGATATTTTAAATGACGCGATCGTAGCAGCTTTTGTTTGTTTGGCTGGTCTTGTGAACATGGTTTGTTCTTTTTTCAAACAAGATATCAAATCACGTACTTTTCGTTTTCTTAATTCACTCTGTGGCGGAAAATCATTTTCATAGTTTTTATGAACCGTTTTATGATGCCTCTCTAAGTTATCACGCTTAGGTATTGCAACTGACGCACGACAAATAAGACAAATGCACTTATCCTTCACCATACAAAACAAAAATTCTTCCTCCCAATCGTTATTAAAATGATACGTTTTAGATTTCTTCGCTGCACTGATTTTGTACTATTTAATAATAAACTTTGTATCGACGTAGTATTGCCTTCAAGTTGCAATTCAGAATGATTCCAATTCCTGCAGGCGCAACATTTATATCGGCTTGAACGAAAGTCTCGAATGTTTCCTTCAAACGCGCCGCCCGAAATTTCTAGAAAAGCGGCAAGAATAAAAAACGTGGCTTTTCTTTAACAAGTACCGCGCGTTCCTTTGATAAATCCGCTTTTTGCCGATAGCAGAGTGTTATTTTATTACGTAATAAATTTTTGTAGTTTAGTTAAGTACCTACTTATTAAAAAATTTTCTCTTCTCGAGATCTACTCAAAAAGCACTCGCGATCGACCGTTTGAGCACCCCTGCTGTATGTTTTTGCTGTAGGCAACTTTTTCAGTTTCTATAAAATGTTTCACAAACTATTAACAGCAGATTCAATCGAGTATAATAAGTTAATTTCAATATTTTAAATTCACTAAACTAAAAAATCTGAAGGAATACTTTAAATTGACTTGGCAAGGCCGTATTGAACTCCCCATAATTATTTATTGTCAAGCGTCAAATTTCTTCCCAGCAGCAAATAGTTATTTCAATTCTTATTTCAGAAAATTGAGTTCTAATCGCCATACAGTAGATGCTACTACTTCTGGCAAAATTTAAAAATATCCATATTTTAAAACCGTTGTCGCCTGCGGACTCAAAAACGGTTACATATTTTGCAACCTTTGTACATTTTGTTTACAGTATTTGCAGATTTTTGGGATTTAAAATCAATAGCTGGCTTTGTTTTCTCTTTTCCGTTAGATAGATAGGATATAGAGTTCATTCACCATATCGTCCAGAAATGTTATTACATACAAAAATATAAACAATACAAAAAAGTTTTGAGGGGTCTCGGTAACGAGGCGATCATTTAAAAAAAAATCATTTAAATTGATGCAGTACATCTCTCTCACTAACTTGCTGAAAAAACATGGCTTAGTGTTTAATATATAGATTTTTAGGAATTTTTGGGATTTAAAAACGTTACTATTGGATTTTCCAATGGGTTTACACAGATTTTGACGATTTTTAATAAAAAGGATTTACAGATATAAAGAGGTATCGCAGATTTTAACTAAAACATATACGGATTTTTAAGAGTGTGCGACCTTTGGTCGACAGACAGGCGCAAATAAGTGTAAAAGTGTCGATAAATATTTAAACACAAAAAAGTTGTGTCCAAATCTTAGCTAATTTTGCAACTTGGGTATTTCCGGTCATATAATTTTTTATCATACATAATAAAATCTTTACGACTTAGTTCTCACCAGCTCCGTTCGTCCTATAGTTGACCATTTCCGTACGCCATTCTGCGGACTGTTAAATTTTAAAAACAAGTCAGTGCCGTTATATATAGTGGTTTTTCAGCGCCCAAACACACAATTCCGGACTTGCTCCACAAGATAATGACCAAGTCGGGTTGTTTTATGCGCCTTTTGGGTGTACACATATCCGCGTGAAAATTTTCTCGAGATATTGTCGTTCACTCCACTACGTACGCTGCGCTGGAACCGGGTAATAATATTTTATGGGAGCCACTTTTGACGTGTCCATGTCAGTCTAGTTCTTTATTATCCGAGTGCCATTTGGTTTACGACCCGTCGACAATAAGCTAATGTTGAGACTGATGTAGAGTGGATGGATGACTTTAATATGTTTTATATTGGAAGCTTTACGATTTTAGATGGCGCCGGGGGATTGTGATGTGGCCGTGGAAGTAACCAGAGTGGCGCAGGCAATATTAGGAGATAATAATTTTCGAAAGAGCGCTAAATGAATTATTAATATGACGTTGGATATTTTAGTGACTTTTGCGACAGTAATGTTCGCTTCCTAGAATATTAATTATTAGGGAGCAAGCCATTTTTATAAATTATAGCTCATTTGAACTACTTACTTAAAGTTTCAGTTACCAGCCCCTATGCAAGTTCAAAAAAAAAATTGGAAACAGTTTTCGTTTTTTGCCAAAACTGCATCTAAGAAAAGGTTATAGGTATTTTAAAAGTAGAAAACATGAAACTTTAAAATATTTATTAAAATACTTCGAAATTTACAAGAATTTATTATCTGACGTTCAAGTCAGCCTATCCAAATGGATATGAGACTATGGCTATATTTGCAAAAACTAGATATTTGATAAATTATCGGAGATACCTAGACGTTTTTCTTCGCAAAATGAAAAATTCGGTAAATTGTCTTTACCTTTAACTCCCCTCGTTGTAAATCTTCTCTTTTACTAGGATAGAGAAATGTAATCCAATTTGGTTCGTTATATAGTCATTTAGTAACACATACAGGGTGTCCCGAATTGCAGTGTCAAAACTTTAACAGCGCATTCTGCATTCAAAATAAGCCCTAATTTTCTATATAAACATATATCGGCAAATGCTTCGTTTTCGAAATACAGGGTGTTAAAGTTTTAAGAAAAAAATTGTTTTTTAGTCATAACTTTTTTATTAGGCATTTTTTGATTTGAAATATTTTTTAATTCTTTATCAGTGGCGTCCGTACGGGATTTTTTATTGAATATTCTTGAAGAAAAAATGGTACTCTACTGCTTTTTCTGAAAACAAACATCATTCCTAAAATCCCCACTCAGTTTGGAGCAAATTTGATCCCTTGTCTTTTTTTCGTGCAGTATAAGGATTTCGAGTAAAAAACTAAAAACCATTTTTATGTATGGCATAGTTAAAATTTCCATTATTGTTAATTTCAGTAGCAAAACCTTTAAGGTGGGATTGTAACAGCAAGTTTTTAAAATTATTTGGTTTCCGATATTTATTTCATGCATTCCGGGTGAGTTCATAATTTCTGAACAACGTATGTAGGGTTTCTAAAATAAAAGCTTGTCTGACAACTAAGGAGAGATGACGTCATCGACCCGTTGTAATGGAGATTTGCATTATGTTTGGGTTATCAGGGTGACATCGCAGAAGTTAGCAGGCAACCTATTAAAATCTAATCTCCTTGGTACTTACCATCATTCCTTCATTGTCGACTCTTGGTATGCCATGATTGCATTTTTGTGATAATTGAACAATTGCTAGGTTCGTCTTTAAAGTATGACAGATGAGTTTATAATTCTAAAATCGTCGATTCATTTTGCAAAACGGTAATTAGAATTAATTTAATTTTGAAGATGATACTTCATTTTACAGAAACTACTCTTTATTAACTAAGTTCGTAATTAATTTTACAAAAACTAGAATTCATAACTTTTATTAACTTAGATCGTGAAAAAAATTTATAGAGCACTTTAAATATCATTAAGGATTAATGTGGGCCTTAAAATTCACAATAATTGCTCAAAATGAGCTCCTCTAACTTCGACACATTTTCGGCATCTGCTCTTAACTGTGTCAGTGGCATGGCGTATAAAATTCGTATTGGTTCGCAAAGTTTCACAGGCTTGCTCTATCCTTAGAATCAGTTCTTCTCCTGTGGGAACTGGTCTGGAATAAACTAAATTTTTCAAATAACCCCACACAAAGAAGTCGACAGGTGTGAAGTCAGGGGAACGTGGTGGCCAGGCTGTAGCTCCTAATCGTCCAATCCACCGTTCTGGATAATTATTATTTAACCACTCGCGATTTACAAGTGCAAAATGCGCGGAAGCCCCGTCCATTTGAATCCAGAATTCGTTTCTAAGATTTAGAGGAATATTTTCTAGATATTGAAATAACTCATTTTGCAGAAAATCATTAAATAACTGTCCATCTAGGCGTGGTGGTAGAATATGGGGCACGCAAAAAATTTCATTTATTACACCACACCAAACATTAACAGAAAATTCTTGCTGAAATGCTCTAGTTCGTACAACACGTGGATTGTCATGGCTCCATGTATATAAAAATTTTTTTGAGAAGTTCTCGTCTTCCTTTATTTGGCGCAAAAACCAATTGCAAAAACTGACACGTTTTTCGGCATCACCAGGTTGTAAATTTTGAACTGGCTGCATCTGAAATGGCTTCCTGTGATCTTTCCTCAAAACGCGATGAACCTTATTTTTAGAAACAAAAATTGCGTTGCCTTGTAAATTATGAGCTGCTCTTCGTAGGCTTAATGTCCTATCGTTGTCAAACTTATTTAAAATTACGTTTCGATATTGTTCATTTCTCCTACCTTCGTTTCTCGGATTCTTTTTGAGTCCAAAATTCCTAAACATAAAATGCGTTTTAATGAAAACTTGTTTGCAAGGTAATCTTCTATTTGGAAATCTTCGTTGGTATTCCCGTACTGTTGCATTTACATTTCCATTACAGAGACCATAAACGAAATGAATATCAGCATACTCAAAGTTACTGAATAACACCATTTTGAAATCACTAGTTAGACTGATAATTACCTTTTTGTATTAACTGTAATGTACCTGACATTTATTTACTCTAAAAACTCAAATGTCACACTTTAAAGACGAAACTAGCAATTGTTCAATTGTCACAAAAATTCAATCATGGCATACCAAGATGTTAAAGGTTTTGCCACTGAAATAATTAACAATAATGGAAATTTTAACTATTTTTTTAGTTTTTAACTCGAACTCCTTGCATCGCACGAAAAAAAGGCAAGGGATCAAATTTGCTCTAAACTTAGTGGGGATTTTAGGAATGATTTTTGTTTTTAGAAAAAGCAGTAGCGTACCATTTTTTCTTCAATAATATTCAATAAAAAATCCTGTACGGACGCCACTGATAAAGAATTAAAAAGTATTTCAAATCAAAAAATGCCTTTTGTTACTCAAATGCTGTTTACCAAATTTAGTAGCAATATCTCAAGTACTAAAAAAGTTATGACTAAATAACAATTTTTTCTTAAAACTTTAACACCCTGTATTTCGAAAACGAAGCAGTTGCCGATATATGTTTACATAGAAAATTAGGGCTTATTTTGAATGCAGAATGCGCTGTTAAAGTTTGGACACTGCAATTCGGGAGACCCTGTATATGCTGTCTTTTCAAATATTTTTATTATGCGCCATTTTGTTCCACAGTTTTAGATTTCTACTAAAATTTTTCAAGTTTCTACTTATGCCACACTTGATTTTTGAGCATACCTTAAAATAAATTGAAGAAGTAGATTTTACACTGACATAGACATAGATGGGGAGCCCGACAAGGGCCGCACTTAGGCTCACTGAGGCCCATTATGCTATCCCCCCAAGTAGGCGTGCCATGACAAGAGTACTCTTTTTTAGAAAGGAAAGGACCCTTTCAGGTTTCACGTCCCACAAGCTCGGATTCCACATAGGTGTCACCCAAGCCCGACCGACAATATTGATAAAACATAGTATCTGGCATTTAGGGACGCTTAAACGTGAAGATATGTAAGAGGGTGATTTTTTCACAATTATGAACATTTTATTGTTCCACCATCTTGAATTCGAACCGCATTTATGCCAGTTCATCTCTATACCACAGTTAGTTATTGCACAAAATTTAAAATCAATCCATTAAGTAGTTTTTTTTCAAGCATTAGCAGCTTATCTGTGGTTCCATAAATAATATTGGAGAAACTGGACGATCCATATCGACTAGGATTAAAAAACATGAACGATGAAAGAAACAAATTGTATAATCTGCTGTATCTGAACAGCAACATTCCACTGGACATGTCATAAATGTAAAGGAAACCAAAGTTCTTGCATCGGTTCCATGATTTTATAAACATAAAAATTAGAGATTCTATAAACGGAAAATTAGAGATACTATTGAAATTTATAAGCATCCTAACAATTTTAATAGATTCGGGATTCAGTCTACATCATACGTGGAAACCGATCGTTACACCGAGTCATGGTTCGGTAAACACAAGTCGACTATAAATAACCGGCCTGAGTCTCTCCGAGCTCATTCGATGTTCCGGTCTCGTGAAGTAAATATTCCTGAAGATGTCTCGTGCAATCGAAGGCGAAACGTCGGAAAGTGATTCCATTTTATCACGGTCTAATCCCGAGAATCATGATTTATTAATTGACCACAGCCGTGAAAGCTTTCGTTCTATTTTAAATATTTTATTAAGCCGCCATCTTGGATTCATACCAAAATTTTACGACTTAATTTCTACATAGTACTCGACATTTGTGCATAATTTGAGGTAAATTGGATAAGTAGTTCTTTAGTAATAATTTTTTTAACATTTCATTAGGGCGGCATTTAGTTTTGCCGTACTGGATTTTTACCAAAATGTTGACTAAAATCTTTAGCTATGTCGCAAATAGACGCACCGACGGAATTGAGAAAACATGTTTTTCAGCATCTAGGAACCCTGGAAACGTAAAGACCTGAAAAAATCTCGGAGAGTGATTTTTCAGGATAGCAATACTTCCCTTTTACCAGGGAAGTAGAAATGAACATCTTTTGCAAACTGATGTGCCAAAAAATGCCATAAATTTTTCAAAAATTCATTTTAGTTAAGGTCTGACAGAATATTACAATTGGATCATTTAATTATCAACAACAAAATAAAGTGTTCAATATTCCCTGCAAAAAAGCTTGATATCATGTTCTTGAAGAGGAATAGGAACGAGAAAGCAGTTTGCCAAAATAATGACATTTACTAGCAACTTTATGTATACATAATATTTAAAAAAAATTCGTAAATACTCACAATCAGTTGCATTTTTATCTTCATCATGATTTACTAAAGAATTCATTCGCTCTTCGTATTACAGTTCTGGTTTATCATTCCGTTTTTTTAATTGGAAGAATTTTTTTAATGCGCTTTCTTGCGGTATCACTTTCCAACTCAAAGTGGCATTACATTTTTACAACTTTTTCTATTACGTTGATAATATCTTCTAAATATGACATTTACTAACAACTAACAAAAGCCAAGTTTAGTTTTTATGGGCTTTTTTGCAATGTTACTTTCCAATTCAAAGTGGCAATAAACTTTTATCTATTAAGTTGATACCATCTTCTTCTTTAACCCATTTATGCCCAGAATTATTTTTTTCTTTAAATTTTTATAAATCTCAAGCATTTTGGTTATATGCCATTCAATAAAAGAAGTAACTATAAAAAAACGAATTTCAGTCAAGAGATTTGATGTTTTGATGTGGGTCGTTTTTGACCCACTTGGGCAAAAAGGTGTACTATGCGCAAATGTATACAGAAAAACATAAAAACTTGCAGGGTGTTGTTATTTTCATATATATACATGCAAAAAGTTTTAGATAAAAATAAACAATTATAATATTATTTGAACACTTTTATTTTGTATGGAAATCTACAAAACATTTATCATGTAATGCAACATCACACTGGCCACAGGCTTTAGTGGTTTTGTTCTTGCAATGAGCACACCTTCGTCGTTTCTGACCATTCAAAATGAGATGCTGACCATGTCTACGAGCTGCTGGACTAACAAGAATAGGCTTTGGGCCAGTAGATAAGGGGGATTTTCCATATTTTTGTAATATAGATAATACAATTGATCTCCGAAATTCAAGATTGTCAATTTTTTTCCCAAATTTTCGGGCCAGTATCCATGCATTATTCATGCATACATCAAACGTCCAAAATAATATGGGCATATACCATTTTTTGCCGCGAAATCCTATGGGATAGTTTGCCACATTGTTGTCCATTTGGTCGACGCCACCCATGAATCTGTTGTAACAATGTATCACGTTTGGCTGAGGTATTTCAACCTTCCTTTTCTCTTTTGCAGAATATCTAACAGCTTGACGAATAGGTGCTACGCCATATTCATTCGACAACATTGTAACAACACTGTTATCCTTCCAACGGACACAAACAATATTATCATCTTTGTCAATGGCATTATCAAATACTCCTCTAGCCCCTTTTTACACCTGTGAAGAATTTTGAAGTGGACATTTGTCGGTACGGTTTTCTCGCACTGTACCTGTCGCACCAAAACCGAATTCTCCCAATTTACTGCTAAGAGCAGTGCTTGTAAAGAAATTGTCGAAGAATAATGAAAACTCAAAATCGGGAAAATTAGTTTGCAACAATTTTCCAAAATTAGTTACAACAGATTCACCGAGTCCAAGTTTTTCGTCAGTCTGTTGAGCCTTTCGTCCTTGATATACGTCGAAGTTGACGCAATAGCCTGATGGAGTTGCCAAAACCCATGCTTTGTATCCGAAGCGGATTGGCTTTCCTCTGATAAACTGTTTACATCCGTTTCGGCCAAAATACGAGATCATGGATTCGTCGATAGACATACAAGAGCTTACAGGGGTATATTTGATAAAATTCTGGTTCATTTTGTCTATCAAAGGACGTAACTTCGCCATTTTATCATTCGGTACTAAGTTGTTGTTATCGGCTGCGTGCAAAAATCTAAATATTTCTTCAAAACGATTCCTTCTAATAGAATTATAAACCAAAACATTTCGAGCGTCATCTCGTCCTTCCCAAAACATGCGACGTCTGGGAACGGGAACGTAACCACTCACATAAAGAACAGCTATAAAAACAAGCATCTCATCATTGCCAATTTCTAATCTACAGTTTTTGCTGGCAGCATATAAGACGTTATGTTTCACAAGAAGTTCCAATATTTCCGGGTTCAAAAAGAGTTCCATAAATTCCAGAGGCTCACATTCATCACCTAATGTCAACACAGGTAACAGTTCTATATTTGTTTGTTTTGTTTTACCCTCATTCAAGTCACCTTTTAGCCATTGTCGATTTTTTCGGGACTTTTTCTTATTTTCTTCAGGTTCTGTTACGGTACTGTCTTCATTATTATGGCTGTCTTCTTGTATATTGGTTTCCGCTTGTGCCTGAAGCTGCAATGAATTTAGTCTGTTGGGGTCATTACAGTCTTCATCCCCTGAGTCTCCATTACTTTCGAATCCATTATCATCTGGAGGAGTTATATAGATGGCATCTGGAACGGGATCATCTTTGGAGAGTTTTTCTATTTCGTCTAACAGCTCAGCCGTCGTCAGTGGTTTCTTCCTATATTAAAAAAATGTGTATCACATATCTGCCCAACGCGCAACGGGTCTATAACGACCCCAGCAAGTTTTTATGCTCTTCATTTTCAAATAAACAACCCTAACCTCAAAACAAATATTACATCGTAAAAAGTGAAACCAGTGTAATAAATAGTATGAAAAACAACACAATGAATACTTAAATAAACAACTTACCAGTAAGAGTTTCTATCCATGTCACACTGCAATATTTTATCACTTAAATTTATTAAGAAAACTGAAAACACGATTTCTCAGCCCGCTTTACAATATGATATTAACGATGTCTATTGTTTTGACTACTAAATGCAAAGATAGGCAATACTTTAAACATGCACATGTAAAGCTGATTGCATAATTTAAGTACCGGGTCGTTTTCGACCCGTTGGGCATAAATGGGTTAACAGCACCTTTGTATCAACTCTTGGATATAGGCATCTACTTAAATTTTCCACTCCTGCCAGTTTTCAGATTGCTGGTACCAGTTTTGTTCTACAGTCGCTTTAGTGTCGTCTAGTCATCGGTTTGGTGGTTTCCTGTACCTCGTTTATGGTTGTTTGGTCTCCATTGCACTACATTCATAGTTTATCTGTCGTTCTTCCACATGCCACACCCAGTTCCACTTCAGTTTTGCTATTCTACCGATTACATCTTCCACCCTTATCATGTTTCTTATATTTTCGTTCTGTACAGGGTGATTCAGAAATAAGTACCGAAAATTTACAGTCATGTAAACCTTGGCGGAATATGAAAAAAGTTTTATATAATTTTTCTCTAACCTTTAGAATATACAGGGCATTAAACATGTGTGATAAAAAAGACATATTATTATATACTAGGAGCGAGATATCAATTTCAATTTTGGAACATGTTATAACTGCATAATGACCCATTAACTTAACAAACGACAACCACATAAGTCACTTCAGGGCTGAACAGGGTCATATTTTTTACCACTCGATATATTGCCTAATTTCATTAAAAATATTTATAGATTGGCTTCTTTACTAAAATTTATTACCCTTAGAATTTTTACATTCGAGCTATCATTTCCGAGTTTTATTCGAGTTAATGCGTCATAACCCTTTACAGACCAAACAGTAGAGCAGAAATGTATTGATTTTGTGACAAAAATACTACCTGAAAACCAACTATGTCATTACTTAAAACACATTCTGCCGGTTCATGCTGATGTCTTTTCTACTCGTAACTATTATTTATTAATTTGTTATAAACAATTTAGTGCAAAAATTTTTTTTTCGTTTTTGGTTATAAAATGAAAACGATTCAAGCAATCGCAATGCTATAAGGAGGTGACTTGTAGAGAGTTGAAATACGAACAAAACGAGAGAAAATCCCGAAAAAAAACGAATGTTCACCATTTTTTCAAAAATGTACGGACATTTTTTAAGTTGTAACGTAGATCTTCCGGGAAATGGTAGTTAATGACATGAATTTTATGCAAGCACAAGACAGGCTTCGGATAATTAGTTTTTAAGTTATTGAAATTTCAATTTTTTACTGCGCTAACTTCCAGCGGGTCTTGATGCGACGCGGATTGGCCCATTTCAATGTTACAAGAAAATTTTGAAAACTCACTTATCATACTTCTAAACGTGTATTCTCATTTTGCGGTAAAATGTTGCAAAACTAGTGAAAAATGCTTACAAACACGACATATCTTCACTGGTATCCAATCACTTTGTCAAATGATATACTCATTTCTCAAATCAAGCGAATCTAGGGTAACTATGATTTGATAAAATGACTGGATACAAGTGAAGCAATGTCATGTTTGTAAGTATTTTTTACTAGTTTTGAAATATTTTATTACAAAATGAAAATATACATTTGGAAGCACGATAACTGAGTTTCCAAAATTTTCTTGTAAAATTGAAATCGGCCAATTCGTGTCACATCCAGATTGCATTAACTTAAAAACTAATTATCCGACAGCGCCTGTCTTGTGTTTGCATAAAGCTCATGTCATTGACTACCATTTCCCGGAAGATCTACGCTGCAACTATTTTTTTCACGGATTTCTTCGAAACTTTCAATTCTCTATAATTCGCCTCTGTTTAGCATTACAGGTGCATAAACCGTTTTCATTTTATAAGCAAAAACAAAAAAAAACGCCATTTTTGTACTAAATTGTTTATAACAAATTAATAAATAATAATTACGAGTAGAAAACACATCAGAATGAACCAGCAGAATGTGTTTTAAATGATTTTTAATAAAAATAGGCAATATACCGAGTAGTAAAAAATAGGACCATAAATGCAGGGCATATACCCCAGTTCTACGTCTCTAAAGTGACTTACATGGTTTGCTAAATTAAGGGGTCTTCATGTAGCGATAACATGTTGAAATTGAAATTGATATCTCGCTCCTAACAGATATTACATAATAAAATGCCCTTTTTATCACACATGTTTAATGCCCTGTATATTCTAAACTGTGAGGTTTAGAGAAAAATTATATCAATTTTTTTTTCATATTTTGTCAAGGTTTACATGCCTGTAAATTTTCGGTACTTATTTCTGAATCACCCTGTATATGATGCTTCAGAATCCCAACATAGTTCAGTCAGTATCCCGTTGTGTTGTCCCTAAAATCCACTTTTTTTAGCAATAATAGTTGTTACTTTATTATTAAAGATCGGAAAGTAATTCCAATTTGAAACGGTGTGAACCCAAGAAGCATAGCAATCTATATATTCAAAACACTAAGACAGATTTTTCAGCAAGTTGGTGAGACAGTTGTACTGCACGAGTTTACATAATTTTTTTTTATAAAATCGTTTGTTACCGAGACCTTTTAACACTATTTTTGGTATTGTTTTATTGCGTATTTTTTCTATAAAACCAATATGTTGTTTTTTTCAATAACATTTCTAGACTATGTGGTGAATGCGCCCCATATTCTTAGAATTCCACTGGAAACCCATCGCGACATCCAGCGGAAATAGCAGAGCAAGGTCTGCCGGGCCAGTTAGTTAACATAAACTCACTATCCATCGCCCAAAGTTCTCCTTTTAGAAAAAGATTGTGTACCTGAACTATTTGTAAAAAGTGAAAATATACGACTTTTGCGGCTTTTTCGAAATAAAAAAACTTGGCCGATGCTAAAAATAATGTAATTGATTATTTCATTTATTTCCGACTAATCATGTTATAAATTTATAAGTGTTTTCTATTTATCTAAATTCAAAAAATCAGACCGAAATAGTAGTTCGAGCTTTTCTAAACGTAGCTAAAACGGCAAAGCGGAACATGTAATAAAGCTCATTTGTATCGAAAAATACGCGTACGAAACGCATCAGTTTATAGCTTATTCAAAGCCGATTCAAAAAACAAAAAAACCCATATCGAAAATAACGTTTTCAATTCCAAATAAGCCATTACCAGAGAAGCAAAACCGAAAGCAAGGCCAATCGATAAAAAAATAATTGTTCCGATTGTTTCTAAATGGATTTTTTTTTAATATCTATCCCGGATATTAAAAGCGTAGTATTTGTGTGACCATATTGACAGACTCATCAAATGAACGTTATTTATTTTTGAATTAACTGTTTCATACGATTCTAGGCTAAATAATAAATCAAGGATTTTAATTGTAAAATTACGAATTATGGAGTTCTGGCCTCCGCATGTTTGAATAATTTTTAATTGACTAGTTAATTTATTGTTCCCGTCATAACAAATTTAGAAAATATTAATAAAAAATAATTGTGAATTAGAAAAAAACTCAAAATATACTTTTTACTTCCCTAGTGGAATGTAAATATCTCGGAAAGTATTGTAATCCTGAAAAAATCATCCTCCGAGATTTTTCAGATTACGTTTCAGGGTCCCTAGATCCCAAAAAAAAGTTTGGTCAATTACGTCGGTCTGTCTGTCTGTCTGGCTGTCTGTTCGCTGCATAGCTAAAAAACTACTTACACGATTGACTTCAAATTTTGGTCAGAAATTAGTGGTCACATGTGGATGATCTGATAACATTTTTTTAACAAAATCCAATATGGCGAAACAAAATGGCGTCATAATAAAATGTTATAAATATTATAACTACGTATCCAATTTCCTTAAAATTTTGTTCAAAAATCAAGTGCTATGTAGGAATTAACTGGCAAAATTTTAGAACGAATCTAAGATGGCCGAAACAAAATGGCGGCTTAATCTAATATTTAAAAATTCTGCCTGAAAAAGCTAGTTAATGGATTGTGGAAGTGGTGGTAAAAAATGGCGGCCAAATAAAATGTTTATCTTCATGTTTTAGCGTTCTTAAATGCCAAATATCATGTTTTATCAATTCCGTCGGTGTGTCCGTCTGTCAGTTCACGGCATAGCATAGGCAAAATTTAATGGTCATATGGGAATGACCTGGTAATATTTTGGTAAAAATCCAATATGGCGCAACAAGATGGCGGCCTAGTGAAACATTAATTAGTACTGAGAAACTGATTATCCAATTTGCCTCAAATTTTGCATGAAAGTCAATTATTATATAGTATAGTATAAGATAGACATTATTCGGACACATTTTTAAGACAAATAAGATGGCGTATATGACACGTCTTGTTTTTTGTTAACCCGCAACCCGCCTCAACTTTAATTTTTTTTATGGCCGCCATATTGGATTTTTCGATTTTTGGAAAAATCCTAAAATTTCCAGTCTAGTGATATCTCACAAGTGCATTAAAGATTTTAGTATCATCGAAATATTACACTTCGTAAAGTTAGGTTTCAGTTTTTTCTAAGGAGGCCATGATTTAAAGTAATGTTAGCTCTCAATGCTTTTCTAAGGAGGCCATGATTTATCTGCAACAAAATTGGATTTTGACTTTGACGTTAAGTTAAATAGTTGAAAGTATCAAAGCTGTGTTTTAATAAGTAGTAGGTACGCTTTTATCCCAATAAAATCATAAATCTGACACATAAGTTGTCAAAACCTATAGAAAATAGCCGGCATTCCGTATTCAAATGAAGAAAAGGTTGACATGTTAGCTTTGTACTTTCAATCATACAGAAACCCCGACGTTACCTCAGCAAGGTATTTGGAGATGTACCCCGAACGACGGCAGCCTCATAAAATCCAATTCGGGAAAATCGTAGTTAATTTACTTAACCATGGTGCCTTCGAACAACCTAGAAGCGGACACAATAATAACAATGAAAATCGAGACAGAAACATTTTACAAGCTATCAACGAAAACCCTAGTGCATCGGTAAGAACTGTAGAACAGGAAACTAAAGTGCCAAAATCAACAGTACAGAGAGTTTTAAAAAAGAATAAGTACCATCCAAACAAACCCATAATAGTACAAGGACTCAAGGAAACTGATTTTTCCAAGACGACTACAGTTCTGTGAGTGGTATACTAGGAGATGTAGTGAAAATCCTGATTTTGTAAATCATGTCTTGTGGTCCGGTGAGAGCAGGTTCACGAATTGTGGAGTCTTTAATAGGCACAACCGTCATCATTGGGCTGTGCAAAGTCCTCACGAAGTGGCAGAGAGACGTCTGCAGATCAGATTTGGAAGTAACGTTTGGTGTGGGATCATTGGTAAGTTGATTGTCTGAATTTAATGATTTATTATTACCAGGGAAGCTTAGTTCTTGTGTTATGAAAAAAATACCATATTAATCAAATGTCGAATTATTTTTCGATTTTCATTTTAGCAGTTTGACGAAAGAATAATTTATTTAAATGGTCCAATATCTTGGCCTCCTAGATCCCCTGACCGGTCGCCCTTGGATTTCTACCTCTGGGGTCACACTAAGAATGAAATCTATGACTTTGATCCCCCGTGACCATAGAAATCCTGAGACAAAGAGTTCTAGACACATTTAGAAATATTAACCGAAATACACTTACCAGCGTTGTACGAAAAATAGTCACCAATTGTCAAAAATGTATCGACGCAAATTTGTAAATTAATGTTACCCACTTACAAAGTAGTTGAAGCTCATTTAGATTTTTTAAGTCGTTATTTACGTTATTGTTGTATTGAAAATTCAATGCGTTCAATGCATTACTAAAGGCCGTTTTACATGCTGCAATTCTTCTTTGCAATATGCAAGTCTTGAACAAAGGCATGCGCAGTTTAACAAAAGGTACAAATGTGTTGTCACTGCGCATGCTTTTGTTCAAGACTATTGCAACTTGCAAGAAAGAATTGCAGCATGTAAAACATCCTTTACTATTAATGTAATCTTGTGACAAATAAATCATGGCCTCCTTTAGAAACATTGAAACCTAATTTACGAAGTGTGATATTTTAATGGCCCTAAAATCTTTAATGCACTTGTGAAATATCACTAGACTGGGAATTGTAGGCCCTTTCCAAAAATCGAAAAATCCAATATGGCGGTCATAAGAAAAATAGAAGTTGAGGCGGGTTGCGGGTTAACAAAAAACAATGAAGACGTGTCGTATACGCCATCTTATTTGTCTTAAAAATGTGTCCGAATAATGTCACATTTTGACAGCTGTCAAATTTACCGTTCTGGATATACTGGCGAAAAACGAAATCCACCATTTTAGGTTTTTCGCCGATATTTCCCAAACTTATTGATCGATCGTAAATCTAAAGCCAGATATCGAATGCAACAGGTTTCCTCTAAAACTTTCCTTATTTAAACTTTGCTGTAAGTATAATAGGAGCCGAGATTCCTATATAGAGAAGGGAATCTGGGACACACTGTATGCTGAACTAAATTGGATTACGCTCAACTGTTCCTACCAAATGTTCCGGGTAAGAGAAATTTACCGATTCTTTTGTACTTAATATTATGTAATGTTACATTAGGCATTTAGTTTTTTGAACTTTTGTAATGTTTTAGTTAGTTTTATATATTATACTTATAAGAGTTTGTTAGGAATATGTTACATATATAGTTATTATTGGGTTTATTTAAAGTATTTTCTAAATGCTATTTTTGTAAATAAACATTTAATCGGCAGTTTTTGTTGGAAAATTTTAAAAAATCATGGATTTTTTTTACTAAAAATCCCTCTTTTCAGTTTGGTAGCAATTGGGCGTGTCGACAACCCTAAGGCTTAACCGAGGGCTTAACCGAGACTACCGCGCACATTGTAACCGCAGAATAATAGAAATGCAATAATATACTCCGTTCGTCATAAATTACCATTTATGCACCAATAACTTTCAAAACTCATGAATACCCCCGTCAGTAATGCGTTAAAATTCCCCCGTCGCGCCGCGCGAATATCTGGGAGCAGTCTGTACATGATTTAGGACACCGGTTGTCCCAGATTATCTCTGGTTAAATGTGGCGGAAAATGTCATTTAACTTATTCTTGCACTCCCGTTTTGACGGGAGTTGTGTTTTAGAGTTCTGGAGTTTTATGGGACGAGGCAGGAGAGTTCGGTTTCGAGATAAGTCCCTGGGACGTTTTCAGAGAAAAGTCGCGATGGAGTTTAAATAATAAACGGCGGCGTTACGCGACGAGGGAGATTAGAAGTTGATTTAAATTGCCTCGGAATGACACCGGAAGTGCTTTTTTGATATTTACGTTCTATTTTTTTAACTTTGAAGTTTCAGGTCGAGGATTTAATCTCTCTCTTCTGCCGGGTACAGTCAGGTAAAATATAATGGCTGTCTGATTTACATTCAACATTCATTTTTTTTTATAAACACAAAATGGGAAAATAGGGCAGTATGTATAATTAACATTAAATATTGAAAAAAGCCATATTTAAAAAAAAATCGGTAGATTTTTTTTAACCGAAACTAGTAAAGTGTGGCCCAATTTAGTTCAGTACAGGGTGTTTCATTATATATGGAACCCCCGATATTTTGTAAACTTAATGGATAGGCCTCGTCTTCCTGATTACGAATATATATAATTTGTAACATTTATTTAAATATTATTATCAGAAAAATGATTTTTTACATTAAACTCGGCTGGCGCGGCAGTAGGCCATGGATCGTCAACGCGCTTGTTTTGAATGACACATAATAAGTACATCTGACGAAACTTTTGCCAAACGCGTCCTTAGGAGTTTAAAATGAGTTATTCGGAGCAAGAAAAATTTGATATATTATTTTTATACATTAAAAATAACAAAAATTGATGTACAGGGTGTCCGGATTTGGTTGCAAAAGCAGGGTATCTCGCTTATTTTTAAAGATAGAACCTTGCGGTTTTCACGAACCTGAGCTAATTTTTTGTGAACCTCATGAAGCCGTAAACAAAATTTTCATAGCCTTCTTAGTTTATGAGATACAGGGCGAAATAGAATATTTTGCATTTTGGGACCCCCCTTGTATCTCGGTTATCCTTGAACTTAACGCAAAGGGAAAAATTGCTGCTTATGCAGTTTTTTACGCTGGATCCAGTGGCATAGTCATATTTTCATTTGAGTTGTTATTTTTTAGATATGACCCAAAGTTGGGTTTTTTTAAATGGGACACCCTGTATATTTGTCCAGAAATTGATTTGTCCTTTTAAAAGTTTCTGCCGTTTTCTTTTGTTTTCTTGGAAGCAAATGACATTTCCCAATTTTGTACGCGTATATAAAATATAGCGCTAGTTTTTTGTATTTATTTATTGTGTAAAAATATACTTGTATTATTATGGAAGAAAACCAAACTTTCGAACATTATGAAAAGTACGATATATTAGCTTGTTTTATATTAAGTAATGAAAATGTTGAAGCGGCTTTTGAGATGTATTTTAACAGGCAAATAGTTAATTTTTAGGTATGTTGAAATACTATTGCTTAATAATTTATTTAGATATCCAGAAAGGAGGCAACCTAATATATCCACTTTTTATCGGATAAAAAAGAATTTACTTAATCACGGATTATTTATCAAACCTCGTACGAAAACATATAATAAAGAAAATCGAGAGGCTGAGGAAATTACGGTTTTGGCTAATGCAGAAGCTTACCCTACAAACTCTTGTAGGGCCAGTGAAAAGAGCATAGGGATTCTAAAAACTAGAGTTCAAGAAATTCTAAAAAAGCACAAATACCACCCATACAAATTTAGGCTCGTGCAGCACTTACAGCCAGGGGATGCAGAGCGTCGGGTAGTCTTCTGCAATTGGTTTCGAGAAAGATGCGATATGATTAGAGATTTTGAAAGGAAGGTTATATGGTCAGACGAAGCACATTTCAGTAATTCTGGTATACTCAATAGGCACAATAGTAGATTCTGGTCCCAGAAAAATCAACACCAAATATTTCCCAGAAGACAGCAGGGCAGGTTTGGTGTAAATGTGTCCTGCTTCATATTAGGAACACATATAAAATTTTATATATTTGAGGGAAATCTAACAGCCAATCGCTATATAGAAATTTTAGAGGCAGCTATACCTGAATTACTTGACGATGTTCCTCTAGCGCAAATTAACGAAATTTATTTTCAACAGGACACGGTGCTCCTGCACACAATTCTGGAATGACGGGATTATTTCTGGACAATAATTTTACCAATCAATGGATCGGAACAAATGGACCTATAAGATGGCCCCCTAGGTCCTCAGATTTGTCGATTTTAGATTTCTTTCTATGGGGATATCTGGGAAATAGAATTTACAAAGACCACTATGATAATGTCCAAGATTTAGGAAATACAATAAGAGAAAATTTTCGCTATTTACAAAATCATCGCGTTATTTTGCAAAATTCCCTAAAACGAATACGAAAATTGTGCGAAGCATGCATAGAACAAAATGGAAAACAGTTCTTTTGATTTCCTTGGTTACTGTAGTTCTTATAAAGGCTTGTTACATAATAATTTATTACTGTTTTGCTCTTGTGTTACATAAATCTAGGTAGGTGGTACTTTTTTGGTGCGAAATTATCAATACATATTTTGATAAATTGATTTAATTACATATTTATTTTGATTTATTGGTAGGATGTAGATATTGTTAACGACTTTAAATAAAATTGTTTTGCATGGCCTACTGCAAAATTTGGGATAATTATAAAAATTAGGATTTTTGTTGTTGTTTATTAAAATAAACCCATACTATTATATATTTTTAAAAGGACAAATCAATTTCTGGACAAATATACAGGGTGTCCCATTTAAAAAAACACAACTTTGGGTCATATCTAAAAAATAACAACTCAAATGAAAAATATGACTACGCCACTGGATCCAGCGTAAAAAACTGCATAAGCATCAATTTTTCCCTTTGCGTTAAGTTAAAGGATAACCCAAAATGCAAAATTTTCTATTTTGCCCTGTATCTCATAAATGAAGATGGCTATAAAAATTTTGTTTACGGCTTCATGAGTTTCACAAAAAATTAGCTCAGGTTCGTGAAAACCGCCAGGTTCTATCTTTAAAAATAAGCGAGATACCCTGCTTTTGCAACCAAATCCGGACACCCTGTACAGCTAGGAGGGAATATATAACTATTTATCGAAATAGACGCATACCTGCTTTAAACAGATTTAGGCGAATATATGAACGATTTAGTGAGTCTTTCAAGAGGCCAACAAGAACCGTTACTACTAATGAGGATATAGAATTAGATATCCTATTATATTTTCAAGGTATCATTATTTATAACTTTTTAACAAGTTACCCCACATACATAGTTTTATTATTTTTTTCTAGAAAATCCTGCTAATTCAATCCGAGACGGTGCTAAAAATCTACAAAAAAGTTTTGGTATGATACATAGAACATTAAAAAAATATAACTTTCACCCATTCAAGCCGAGAAAAGTTCAACATTTAACCGAAGCAAGCAAACTAGAACGTTTGCAATTCTGTAGAGATATATTGGAACAATCCGAAACGGATTCAAATATCTTTAACGGAATTCTGTGGGCTGATGAGTCCTGTTTCTGTCTGACGGGTAATACTTGTCTTAACATGCTTCGTAATGACGTTGACAACATTATTGACGTTTTTCCTCTTACGGAGATGCGACGTGTGATATTTCAGTAAGGTGGGGCACCAGCTCATAATATTGCAACACATTTTTTAAATGAAAACTATGAAACCTGGATTGGTAAGCATGGAACGATTAAATGGCCACCGAACAGCCTGGATTTAACTACCCTTGACACTTTTTTATGGGGTTATTTGAAAAATAATATTTACTTTAAAGAACACGACAGCATAAATATACTTCAGGAAAATATCCAAAATGGCATAGGAACTATAAATCAAAATCCATTTTGGATAGTAAAAGCAGCTCAAAGCGTTTGAATAATTTAATGAGAGTTTCTTCTTATTTATAAATATTACTATAATAATATATAATTCTAATTTTTAAACATTACTGTTCTAAATAAAACTTTCCTTTCGTTAACGAAATATGAGTTTTTATTTTATGTATAATAAATTTGAAAGAGCACAAATTTTATTATTTAACATAATTTTCCTCGTATAATAAATATTACATTACTCCAAACGATCTTTGGAATATGTTCTGCTGCACTTTATAATTAAAATTTTTTCTTGCACTGAATAACTCACTTTAAACTTCTAAAGACACGTTTGGCACAAAAAAAGTGTTGTCAGTTGCCGCTTTTGAAGGCATAGTATAAGATCGTTAGAAAATATTGTAAAAGGTAAGGGGCCCAAGATGGAGCCCTGAGGAACGCCTTATATTATCGATCAACAGCTGCTCTTTTTGTTATTAATAGTGACATACTGAGTCCGACTGGTAAGATATGAGGTAAGAAAATCTAACGCCTTATCACGAATCCCATAACGATAGATCTTTGCTAGTAAAAGTCGATGATCCACCAAATCAAAAGCACGTGAAAATCTATAAATAGACCCATCACAAACCTGTCAACTGCATCAACAATTTTGTTTTGAAAGTATGATAGGGCAGTTTCTGTACTCTTTGATGGTGTAAAACGATGTTCTTCAGAAGAAAGCAAGTTATATTTACAAAAAAATGCAGTTAATTGATCTTTTAGACACATCTCAAAGACTTTTGATATACTACTTAGTAGAATTATTAACACGATAGTTGTCATAATTTTAAAAACAGGAATAACCGATGCTATTTTCAGTTTACTGGGAAAAACAGCCTCCTCAAATGATAAGTTGATCAAAAACATTAATACATGAAAGAGGTACAGTTTACAAGTCTTAAGCATATTATTAGAAATGCCATCAGAACCAGTTTTTTAGTCTACCCATAGCAGATAAAACTTCTGGGGGGCACACAGGAGACAGAAAAAAAAGTATTGACACCAAGCGGAATGTTTCCATCCAAGGGGTCGAAGTCTGCATTATCCGGACACATCATTGTAGTACATTTTTTATATAAATTAAATAAGTAGTTTTACATTGAGACACACCGCCATTTTGTTCCGTCATATTACATTCGTAATATTACATTCGTAATATAATAATAATAATAAGATTTAAGTCAATTGTATAAGATTTTTTTTACGTTGATTTTTTTAAAAAAATATTTGACCGCCATTTTGTCCTTCATCTTGAATTCGTACCACAACTCTACCAGTTTATCTCATTATCACACTTAATGCTTGCACAAAATTTGAAATTAATCTAACAGGTAGTTTGTTTCAAAAAAAAATCGAAGAAATTGTCCATATTGCTCAAAGAGACCTAGTTTTAATAACAAACATAGAAAAAGACTCCAAGTCTCGGTCTCATTAAATTATAATTTTACAATTCACAACAAACATGACACGTGTTTCGCCCTTTCGAGCCTCATCAGGCCTACAAACAACAGAGAGAACCTTAGTAAATAAACACTCACAAATCCTAAAACAATAACTTACAAATAGAATAAAACACACTAAAGCACAACAAAACAAACAACTACTTATACATATTTGATGGACATTAAAATGAGGTTAAGTCTCATGTGAATAAACAGAATAAAATATTAAAACAGATTCATGTCTCTAGACGGGATCGAACCACCCGAGTGAGACGCCGAAGCAACCACCCACAGACCACTGGACTAGTCGAAGAAAAGAACCAAAAACTCTAACTCTATGAATTAATGAATGAAATGAAGGTTGCCTACAACTATTATTACATTAAATTGTTAAATATTAGGGTTGGTTCAAAATTAAAAACATCGTTAACGCAAGTGAGATTGGGACTTTTTATAGCTTTGGTTATTTCCATTTTTTCTAGAAGGTCAAGCTTTTTCCCCTTCGGACATTCATGTAAAACATCAACGTCAGAAATGGAAAATTCATGACCTGACTCCAACGAATGATTGGCAAAAGCTGAAACAGTCTCAGTTACATCCGTATTTCTGAATTTGTTGACAAGGCTTAAATGTTCTCTCACCCTTGTGGAAATTTTTCGACCTGTTTGTCCCACATAGGTCGTGGAACATTCGCTAAAATTTAGCTCATAAACCCTAGATCTGGACAATTTATCGGTTGTGTCCTTTGTCCTTACTAAATGTCTCTTGAAAGTATTTACTGTTTTGAATGAAATATTGACATTTTTAATATTTTTAAAAAATTTAGCCAATTGGACAGAAATACTTCCGAAAAAAGTAATGCACTTGAAAAAATTTGTCTCATCGCTAAGTTTTGAATGTATGACAGTATAGGACATTTTGTACTTGTTTATAAATTTGTTATATAATTTGGTGATGGACAAAGGAAAACCGTTATTCATAGCAATCTGCATTATAATATCACGCTCCTTATTAAACGCTTCCCTTGACAATGGTAAATTACACAACCGATAGAAAAAGGAGTTAAACGCGGCGAATTTATGCGTGTAAGGAGAGTTTGAAGCATACTGAATAACATTATCCGTGGACGATGTTTTCCGGTAAACCTCAAACTCTATCCTACTGTGTTTCCGCGATAGTAAAAGGTCAAGTAACGGTAGTTTTCCTTCATCTTCCATTTCCAATGTAAACTCAATTTTAAGATGCAAGGAGTTAACGAATTGTAAAAACTCCTCCAACTGATTTCTGTTACCATTCCACACAATGCAAATATCATCCACGTATCTTTTATATACTGTTAGGAAGGAGGCAAAATAACTATTCATTATCCTGTTTTCCAAATTGTTCATGAAAACCTCACTTAGAAATGGCGACAAACAAGAACCCATAGCCAGCCCAGACCTTTGCCTATATAACTGTCCATTAAATTGCAAAAAATTTTAGTATAAAACTAAGGTAGGAAGAGAAGTGAGGCCATCAACGAGTAACTGTGGCAAAGAAGATCTCGCCAATAAATCCCTTACCAACTGAATACAGTCCGCGGGAGGCACACTAGGAAACAAATTCTTGACATCCATGAAACTAATAATGCATTGTGCGGAATATCAACGTTTTTCAGATGATTGGCAAAGTCGATGGAATTCCTGGTAGAATATGTGCTATGAAAACCCGTTACGTTCCTAAGAACTCTATTTAGCCAAGCTGAAAGTTTATAGCATGGGGAATCAATAAATGAAACCACTGGCCTCATGGGCCTGCCATCTTTATGAATCTTTGGCAAGCCATAAAGTAAGGGTGTTTTCGGGTTCATAGGATATAATTTATCTTTTGTCACGCTAATATATTCTAAGGTTGTTAGAAATGTGTCCAGACTACTTTTTAACCTGGTAAAAAATGAGTTTGTTGGGTCTCTGCTTATTCTATCAAAATCACCAGAGTTCAAGAAACCAATAACCTTGTCAACATAATCAGTTCTTTCCATAACTACTAAACAAGAGCCTTTATCGGCCTTGGTGCAAATCAGATCGTTGGATTTGATCTTATGTGCCAAAGATTTTAGGTGAGCCCTGTTGTAGCTACAGCCTGTGTCATTCGTAAAATTAGAGTTCAGAAAATTTATTATTTTAGCCCGCAATATATTTTTGTTAGAAATGTCGGTCGTTTGAATAATACATTCGGCCTCTATAGCCAGAGTTTCTTTAATATCAGTATTGATGTTGTGGGAAAAATTATACTTAAGGTTAGAATTAAGTATATGTTCCTCTTGAGGAGTAAAAGTAACACCAGACAAATTAATAAAACGTTTGTGAAAACCAAAATTTGTGCTACCCAAACCTAATCTGTATTCATCAATATTATTGGATAAAAGATAATTTCTTTGAGCTAATTTAAGGCAATGAATTTTCTTACCCAATCTCCTAAACGTATTCTCACCCAAAGACTCAACCTCATCTCTAAAGTCATGATCTAAAACTACAAATTCAATGTAGGATAACAGAAATGTTAAAGTTAGATAGAGATATTTGAGTTTAGAGTTTACTGAGTTCAAAGTTTTATAACGTTGTTTAATCTCTTCCTTGATCCAAACGGTTTGAGCTTTCTTCAATGCAGCTGATGCGGCTTTAGTATGAATCTTGCACTTGATTGTCACGAATTTAGGTGTCAATTGAAATAGTAAGCATCGTTGAAGGAACCAAATTTTTAGCAGCAAGTTTTTTCGTGTAATTAGGTTCTTTCTGTATAACTGGACAAGTTTAGCCTGACTGGCATTATAAAAATTGAAGAAATTGTCCATATTGCTCAAAGAGACCTAGTTTTAATAACAAACATAGAAAAAGACTCCAAGTCTCGGTCTCATTAAATTATAATTTTACAATTCACAACAAACATGACACGTGTTTCGCCCTTTCGAGCATCATCAGACCTACAAACAACAGAACCTTAGTAAATAATCACACTCACAAATCCTAAAACAATAACTTACAAATATTTTGTTTCAGGCTGACTTTAATCTTAACAGTAACATTTAAGAAAAGCACGTATCAATAAATAGTCCGAATACGCACCATTCAAACCCGTAGACTCCGGGTCAAACCCGGAGAGGTGGCATTTCTACTTACAAGTGAAGTTAAAAAAGCTTTTAAAAAGCATATAAGTATTCCAAAAATACGTAAATACAAAATGTTTCCTATAGCCCAGCTGTACAGGGTGATCAGTTAAGGGTAGCGAGCGGCCATATCTCATAAGATATTGGTCGTGTAGATTTGAGAAAAAAAAAATCATAATAAAAGTCGCCAAGAGAAATTGCTGAAAATTATTTTCGAGTTTGTCAAACGTTCGCTAGAGGGCGTAACAACCAACACCAAGTAGAAAAACGGGGTTTTTATAGAATTTTGCCTAATGAAAATATATCGATGATATCATTTTCATATTTAGTGACCATTTCCCTACACTTTTTGTCTAAAATGTTTTGTTCTATATATCAAAATAAAGCGGTGGGGGAACTTCAATTGTTTTTTCAAACAAACCAAGATGTCTCCCGTTTCTTTTGACCGATTTTAGCAAACTTAGGCTCATATGAAAGAGCATAATTTGCACTACAAAACGCTAATTTGGTTTTGAATTTTTGACTTTTGCTGGCGTCGCAACATGGCGTTAACTGAATTAGTAGCATATTTTTTAGTTTTTTTCAAAAAAAAACAAATGTAATGGTATATTCATTTTTACATATTTTAAAAGGGGATACATTTCTCTATAATTTAATGAAAATAATTTATCATATACCTTTTTTAGAACCGTTGATATTGACCAAAATATTATTTTATTTTATTAAAAAATGACACGCCACTGCTTTTTGTCAAAATAAAAATCATTTTCGTAATCACTTATTAGTTGCTAACAAAAAGAACCTCTTGACTTCTTTTCGTTAGACGAACGGTTTTGGATTGAAAAAATAAGATGTTTAACAATGAAAAATCTTAATAAAACTGTCCAACAACAGCAGGAGCAATAACACTAAAAACAAGAACATGGAACTTTAAAAATAAACGCTAAAAATAAATTAATAGTTTTGTCGTAAATGTTCAAAATGTTGTCCATTATTTTGAATGCACTGGTCCAATCTCTTTTGGGTGGAGTTGACAGCTGTCTCAATTTCCGCTCTTGGTATAATATTTATGGCGTTTTGAATTCGGACTATCATGTCTTCTCGAGTAGTTGGTCGAGTTTTATACACCAAATCCTTTATTCGGCCCCATAGATAAAAATCAAGGGAGGTTAAATCGGGGGACCGTGGTGGCCAGAAAAATAGACTGCCTCTACCAATCCAAACGGTTAGGAAAATGCCTGCAAAATCTTGCACATTTCGTGAATAATGTGCCGGGCATCCGTCTTGTTGAAACCACATGTTTCTTCTTAGTTGTAAAGGCACATTTTCTAAGAGTCCTGGTAAATCGTTAAATAAAAAGTTCAAATACATGTCACCGGTTAGATTGCCATTAAAGATGTGCGGACCGATAATAGATTTACCCTGCCATTACTGCAAAACGATGCTTCGTCTGTCCACAATATTTGTGACAAAATATGATGGTTTTCCCTAATGAAGTCTCTAAGCCAGTAGCAGTAATCGAGCCTTACGTTCAAAGTCAGTGTCATTTAGGGCTTGATGAATCACGATGTGATATGGATGCATTTTAAAATCCATTAATATTTTTTGCACTGAGCCATAGGATATTCCTAAATCTCTGGAGATCTCTCTTATGCTTAAATGGGGGTCTGCATGAATATAAGCCAACACATTTATAATGTTATCTTCTCTTCTTACTCTACGATTTCTTCTCAAAGTTGGAGTTGATTGCACTTGGCCATGTCGCCTTTAACGTAAGGCTAAACGATGAAGAACCATTCTCGAATATTTTTTGGAGGGATAAAGCAGTGCATACTGCCTAGAAGCAATCGCCGCATTTTCAAAACATTGAAAATAAATTCTCAACATATCAAAGGCAACACATTCGTAAATAATGATTTGTTGTAAAAATACTTTTTACTTAACATTAAATTACATGTCAATAGCAGGAACTATCAAAATGAATATCAACGTGATTGACAATTTGGTGTTTTGTTTCTTAACGTAATCATGGCCTGCTTCGCTTAAATGCGATGTTAGTTAAGTTTGATTTTTAATTTAATTTATGAAATAATAATAATCATTAATAATAAATTATGAACTAAAGCATTCTCTCTCTAATTAAATGATTATTAATGATAAAAATAATAGGTAATAATTTTATTATTGTGAGATGTAATATTTAAAAATAATTTTGAACCTTATAGTTATCATTGTTAAACATCTTATTTTTCAATCCAAAACCGTTCGTCTAACGAAAAAAAGTCAAGAGGTTCTTTTTGTTAGCAACTAATAAGTGATTACGAAAATGATTTTTATTTTGACAAAAAGCAGTGGCGTGCCATTTTTTAATAAAATAAAATAATATTTTGGTCAATATCAACGGTTCAAAAAAAGGTAGATGATAAATTATTTTCATTAAATTATAGAGAAATTTATCCCCTTTTAAAATATGTAAAAATGAATATACCATTACATTTGTTTTTTTTTTTGAAAAAAACTAAAAAATATGCTACTAATTCAGTTAACGCCATCTAGCGACGCCAGCAAAAGTCAAAAATTCAAAACCAAATAAGCGTTTTGTAGTGCAAATTATGCTCTTTCATATGAGAGTAAGTTTGCTAAAATCGGTCAAAAGAAACGGGAGACATCTTGGTTTGTTTGAAGAAACAATTGAACTTCCCCCACCGCTTTATTTTGATATATAGAACAAAACATTTTAGACAAAAAGTGTAGGGAAATGGTCACTAAATATGAAAATGATATCATCGATATATTAGGCGATTGATTAGGCAAAATTCTATAAAAACCCCATTTTTCTACTTGGTGTTGGTTGTTACGCCCTCTAGCGGACGTTTGACAAACTCGAAAATAATTTTCAGGAATTTCTCTTGGCGACTTTGATTACAATTTTTTTTTCTCAGATCTATACGACCAATATCTTATGAGATATGGCCGCTCGCTACCCTTAACTGATCACCCTGTACAGGTCGTAAACACTTCGGATCTCAGGTAGTTTAATAAAACCTTTTACTTTTAGAGGTCAGTCCGCGTTAATTTCAATTGCACTCCACCTTATTACACAACAAATTTTCTGTCAACCATATTTGCATGTCATTTAATTCTCAAGACTGCATGCCTGACTTTCAGACCCACTAAACCCGCCACGGATTTACGAGTGACTAAAAAGTGCCCATTCGTCTCCGTGTTTCGCGCTCCACGTGTCCCATAAACCCCGTCGGAACTGGGCAATAACCAATAAAAAGAAATCCCGATCGCGTACGACCTCATGAATTTGGAATTGCGTTGTTTAAGGCGATTCGGGAAAATTCGCGAATATTTTTCAAGTTATATTTATGGACCGGTTCCATATAAATCGGATTACAGAAAAGTTTTATTGTTTCCAGTCAGCAGTTTTAATTCCTCCAGGGTACGGCAGGCGGCGTTACGTACGGATAATATTTTCCTTGCGATATATGACTTTCCATTTTGCGATGTTATTTGTAGTACAAGTTTTCCGTTTATTCGATTTGACTGATTATGAATGGAAACGTCTGTTTCACGTTCAGTCTACGTAGTTGACCGATGTAGTTGTGTATGCATAATAGCTCAAACAATATGTTGTGTTGGTTCTTGATATTTCTCCTGAATTTAGAAGTGGCATAATAGATATTTACGATACACGTGGGATAAAAGCGTTGTTAATAACGATATATCGTCCGTATGTAGTACAAAATTTTATCTACGATCGTTTAAAATATCCGAGTTATAATATAATTTACATTTTCGTGAAAGGATTACCTATCAAATTTAAAAACAAATTACCTATGTTACCTGTACTTACTATACCATAGCAACCAAGTAACTAAGGTTTTGTTAAAAAACATTAGTAAATAATGCTATCAAACAATTTGCAATTTGTCACAAAGTTCAGAACGAGTTTCAACATGAGCGATTCAGATCCTCCATCCGACATCGAAAACGTGGCTACCAGCGTAATTTCACAGTCTCCTGCCCGAAAAATCACGGTCAAAATACCAGTAGGCCTACTCCCGGAATTAGAAATGGTGTGAAGAAAAAAACATAAAAACTATCTCCAGTGAGAAGGCATCGTTGGCCTATTTTAATGATCTATCCAAAATTCAAAAACCATCCTCTCTTTGCTCTACTAACAGGGACGCGCCAACGCTTCTCGGCGCCGTCGTGCGAAATAATAATTGGCGCCCGGCCCTTAAAAAAGCCCACCGCAGGGGCCGCTACTGGAGGCAATTTTTTTTTTGTAGTCATGACTGCCACGCCCAAAAACCTCCATTTTGAACCCATAAAAACCCTTTGCTAACCCTATATCCCTATATCTGAATCTGATCTATGTAAACAGACCGTTACTTATGTACATTACAGTACACGCACTGATTAAAAAAAAACTATACTATATTTTTATATCTACATATATTTTTTTGGTGACAAACAGGAAACAGATAACAGATAGTATACAAAATAAATACCTACATACATTAATAGATCCGAAAGACCAATAACAAACCAAAAACAGTATTAATTATAAAATAACAAAACATTATTACAAAATAAGAAATAAAATAAAATAACGAATGTTTTTAAAATAGATACATGATAGATGATAAAAAGGTTTTACAAAAATTGAACTTTTCTTGCTTTATTTTTCGCAAATTCTTTAACAAGATTTTCTATATCAAGTTGTTTCAAATAATCAGACTCTATAGAAATGATAGCAAGATTTTGTAACCTCTCTTGGCCCATTCTAGATCGTAAATAATTTTTTATCAACTTTAATTTAGAGAATGACCTTTCGGCTGTAGCTACAGAAACTGGAATTGTTAATAATATGCGCAATGCAATGGTAATGTTTGGAAATGAGTGGGTTAGGTTATTTATTACAATGTGATTAAGTGTTTCAATTACAGTTGCGGTTTTGTCTCCATTTTGCAGAAATTGTAATTCGTGTAAAAGTTCTATTCCGTCTATATCTTTCTCGTCTCGATCTTTGTCAGTTAAGGTTTCTTCCAGTTTTTTACAAAAATTAAATTGATCCTGGTCAGAAAATTTGCCAAAATCTTCAACTTTCCACAAAAAGTTAAAAACATCAAAATGACACGATAATAGTTTAAACCTTTCATCTATGGATGAAAGGGTAATATCTAACATTTCAAAAAAGCAATTTACTTTAAATTTCGTTTCTTGATTTTCGATCGGCTGGTCGTCAGCTTCGTAAGAAAATTGTTTTTTAATCTTTCGTGGCCTTAAATTTTCTGCAGGTGTAAATTGTGCGTTAAGATCCAAACAAGAAGCTAGTTCTTTGGCATCTACTAATAAGTCACTAAAGCCTTTGTCAGATCGATATTCTTTTAAAAATTCCTTAAGGTTACTTAAACTTTTGCAAGCCTGAGAAATGTCAAATGTTTTTAATTGCAGGATCTTAGTAACTATATCCACTTTACTTAAAATCTTGTACCATAAAACTGTCATACAAACAAACTCGAAATTTTTAATTTTTTTGCCTAGATGTTTTGTAGCATTATCAAATTTATTTCCGGATAAAATTTCATAAAGAGCATCGTAAATTTCGCCCAACTGAAATCTTAGAGGTGTTATTGCATCAATTCTACTAGACCATCTAGTATCTGATAAAGGTTTTATTGTCAGACTTGAAATATTACTTTTTAAAACAGACCAGCGATTCGTTGAGGCAGAAAAAAAATTATATAATTCTTGAACAATTGAAAAAAAATTTATACTAAAAATATTGGATTTGACAGCATCGTTTATCACAAGGTTTAAACTGTGGTTACAACAAGGTACAAACATTGCTCGTGGGTTAATATCTAAAATTCTTTTTTGTACACCTTGATGTTTTCCCTTCATATTTGAACCATTATCATAACCTTGGCCACGCATATTATAGATGTCTAAGCCATAATTTTCCAAAGTTTTTAGTAAAAAAAGTGTTAAGCCTTCACCTGTTGTATCACTTATGGGCTGAAATGTTAAAAAACGTTCTTCGACACTAAATGTATTGTTTTTTATATTAACGTACCTTAAACAAACAGAAATCTGCTCTTGGTGGCTAACATCAGGAGTACAATCAAGTAAAATAGAAAAATACTTGGCTTCTTTAACTTCGTTTAAAATATTACTTCTTATATTGTTACCAATTAATTGAATGATTTCGTTTTGAATTTTATCTCCAAGGTAAAGTGGCATATTTTTTTGAGATCTATTAATATGGGCAGACATTACTGGGTCAAATTTTGCTATCATTTCTATACATTTTAAAAAATTTCCATTATTTCTTTCAAATAATTTGTTACTAGGACCACGAAAAGCTAAGTTTTGTTCAGCCAAAAATTGAATTGTATAAATTATTCTTTCAATGATACTGCGCCAACGTTTAGTTTCATTTTTTAATAAAATTTGCATTTCCGAATCAATGGTTCGATTAGTTTTTAATCTTTCTTGCAAATCTGACCAGACACTTAAATTTTGAAAATGGGATTTATTTTTTTCGTGAATTTTCAGATGTTCGCTTAAATGATGCCAATCATTGAAACCGTTTTGGTTACTTAATTTTGTATTTTTAAAAGTTAATGGATTGTTGGGATCATTGAATATTTTACAACAGAAGCAAAATACTGCATTTTTTTCAATAGAATATAGCAACCAATGACGCTGGACCTTTTCACCATTTAACAAAACTCGAGTAAAATATTGATCGGAAAACTTACGTCCACTTTTGTCTTTAGGATATATAGTTTTATTTTGATAATGCATTGGACCTTTTTCGACAAGTTCTTGCACCTGAATTGGAGATAATACACTCGGCCACAGACCCGGATCGTTGGAAAGGGGCGCTTCTTCGGATAATTCGTCTTGCTTGCTCGAACATGATGATACTGTTGGTACTGACAACGATTCAACCGTATCAGCTTCTGCTTCTAGTTCCATTGCATTTCCATCCTTATTAGCTTGCTTTTCTAATTCAGATGGCAAGTTCGATTCTGTTGAATGTAGAAAATCACTCTTGTGCGGTCGTTCGAAAAAAATTAGTTATTTTGAAATTAGTATTCTCTAAGTCATTCTCCCCTTTTCGCTTGTTAAGCAAATTTTGATAACCAGACAATTTCTTTTTTTCTTCTCTGGGCATCTGTAAATACAATAAATAAAAAAAATAAAAGGAAAAAAAAACTTTTTAAAACAAGCTTTTATTTAGGTGCACTAAAAAGTAGAAAATAAACGTTAAAATAAATCAAACCCATTATTTTCTAACATTAAATATTTTTTATATGAAATAAAAGCTTGTCGCGAGAATATAAATATTACCATCGATTTTCATACGTAGGCAGGGAAGTGAGGATGGGAACTAGAAAGACAGAAATGTGACACTTCCAAGTTGTTAAAAAGTTAGTAATGTCAATATTAGTTTGTATTTACATTCTCGCGACAAGCTTTTATTTCATATAAAAAATATTTAATGTTAGAAAATAATGGGTTTGATTTATTTTAACATTTATTTTCTACTTTTTAGTGCACCTAAATAAAAGCTTGTTTTAAAAAGTTTTTTTTCCTTTTATTATTTTTTACTTTTTAGTAGGTATTAACGTAGTAACAAATTAGCTTTACTTCCATCTCCCGATAACTTTATTCGACGGATATTATAAATTTTATATTTTTATTCATAGAAACGGAAAGTTAATTTTGGGTCCCGCCCTCCTGGATGCGGCCCTGTAAGAATTCAATTATTGGTTCATATTGCATTGTGATTCAACCTAAATACGTGTACGAAATTTCAGCTTGATCGAATAGAAAAGTTAAATTTGGGCCCCGCCCTCCTGAATACGGCCCTGTACCAATTCAATTTTTGAATAATAATGCATTGTCATTGGGCCTAAATATGTGTACAAAATTTCAGCTCGATCGAACATCGGAAAGTTAAATTTGGGCCCCGCCCTCCTGAATACGGCCCTGTACCAATTCAATTTTTGAATAATAATGCATTGTCATTGGACCTAAATATGTGTACAAAATTTCAGCTTGATCGAACATCGGCAAGTTAGTCAAATTTCACTTGCAAGATTTTGCCCGAACAAACATACATACATTACAAGCAAGTTAAATAAAAGCTTGTAAAAAACATTAACCCTCATTTATTTTGTAAACAAAAAACAGTAAAAACTAAACCCTTTCAAATGACATATTCATTCATTCCAATCGGTCAAGCCATCGCAAAATAATCCACGCTTATAAAAAGCACAACATAAAAAATCATACATACAGAAAGTCAGTTAAAAAGAACAACAATAATTTGTATTTTTGTTAATTTATTTACTTACCTTATTTCAATTTGTAATAATTTTTTGCAACTGCAGTAGATACGTAATATAGCAAATAAGTTACTCTTTATGTGTCTTCGCGCCTATCACAAAAGACGAATTAAAAATTGACAATTAACCTGCTAGGCTAGATCGATTACGAACACGCAAAATTTTGCGAGTTTAAACAAGAAAATTGTTTTCCGATCGCCGCAGATAATGCGCCGTCGGTCGGCCTCGCGTCGGTTGACGTCGCGAAAAAGGAGTAATAAAATTTCATTACAGGTGAACAATATAATATATTTTCACCACCGGTACGTACTTTCAGATTTTTTTACTTTTGTGTTTATTTTTTTTGAAAATTAAAAAAAAAGGATTTTAATATTTTTAAAATATTTAGGCGCCTTCGGCGCCTTTTTGGCGTGGCGCCGTCGTGCGCCGCACGACCTTGCCCATATGGACGGCACGTCCCTGTCTACTAACACTAGCATGTAGAAGAGAAAAGCTGACTGACTGTTTTCGATTTGTAATACCATTCACGAGGACAAAAGTAGCTCGAGAATTGTTTGTAACATCCGGAGACATTGAAGGTTTAGATATAGTGGAAATTGTCCGAAATTACATCAAGTTGCGCCCTAAACACGTCGATCATGGTCGTTTCTTCGTGTGCTATAACAACGGTAAATGTACAAAACAGTCATGAGGGCTTGGACACATCAAACTACGTTCTTGCCATCTTCTTTGACTTAACTCGAGCTTTTGACTGCTTAAATAGTTCCTTTGTACAGAAGAAATTATATGTATTAGGGTTAAGGGGAGATATCAACAAATGGTTAGTATCTTATTTAGAGAAGCGTAAGATAAAGGTTAAGATTAGGGATGTTTATAAATAATCTAGATTATTTCTTACCTCTGTCACTATCAAAAAATAGAATAATTCTCTATGCAGATGACTGCACTATTCTGATAATAATTTCGAGAAATTGAAAAATAATGCCAATATAATTTGGGAAAAATTTGCTTTATGGTGTGAGAAAAATTGCCTTATTGTCAACGAATCCAAAACCTGCTTTATGACATTTTGTATAAAAAAAGATATACCTTGGGTTCCAAATTTCTTATTAAACTGCAAACATGTAAATAGGATCGATAATTTTAAATTTCTAGGATTACATCTACATCCACACAAAACATCGTGCAACCACATGAACCATGTCGCAAGTAAGTTGAATACTGCCTCTTTGCAATAAGAAATCTAAAAAACACTTTAGAAATAAAACTACTTTTAAATACCTATTACGCACTAGCATATAGCCATCTAAGCTATGGTATTATTTACTGGGGCCAATCAACAGATTTAAAGAGAGTTTTTATATTACAAGAAAGAATAATTTTTCTCATTAAGTCCATTAGACTCATGTAAACCCTACTTCAAGCAGTAATAAAATTCTCCCTATTCCATGTATTCTAATTTTACACTCGGTATTATTCGTTAAAAACAATTCACCAGGTTTAGTCGTCATCTAGAACTACATAATTATGGTACAAGAAACTTCACAAACATTTATATACCTCCCTATAGGACTAGCACTTTCCAAAAAAGTTAAGTTAAGTTCATCAAGTACAGGGTGTTCCAGCGAGGACTGAACAGGGACCTATTTTCGACCTTCCTTGTATTTTGGAAAAATTCAAAACAGCCAATCGATGTATTTTTTCTTGTAGAATCCAAAAATGTCATCGAAAAAATATTTGAACCAGAAACAAAAGAGGTACGCTATGCATCAGGTGTTTTTTAAATGGAATGTATCGTTTTTTATACGATTTTTGGAAAGAGTGATTTTTTTTATGTCCGTTCTGATTAAAAGATTTGATTTTGCGATAGCTGTTTATATTACATTTTAATGTTTTACAAACTAAAATTTTAGCTTCACCTGTTTAAAATATACGATAGGTTGGTATAGGTGATCAAGGTAAAATGACGTTTGAATACTTTGTCAATAAAAATTGACATTATTTTAATTATTGTCGAAGTCTTCACCTAAAAAATATATATTTGACTCTGATCGAAATGAAATACTCTTTGGACGAGAGACTACAGATTGTTATGCTGTTTTACAAGTGCCAGGAAAATGTAAGAGAAGCAAGAAGATTTATTGCAAATTTTCATAGAAATATATCCATCAATACAATTCTATGTAATAGTATAAAAAACCTATTTGAGGAAAATAAAACTTTACATGATAGAAAAAGAAATATACAAAGAAGAAGAAATCGAGACCAGGCCATTATAAATTATTTTCAAGTTAATCCAACCAAATCTATTTCGGATGCAGTTCGGGAAGTTCAGTACGGTGGCGGTGTAAGGCGCAGAAGAGTTACCCGAGGGACTGTTCACAGGACTCTGAAAATTCATAAATTTAGGCCTTTTCGTATCCTTCCACTTCAGCACCTAACACCGGCACAAAAAGAACTTCGCTTCCAATTTGTTTCTCAAATGGTAATTCGGCAAGAAAACGAAGACACTTCCAATTTGTTTCTCAAATGGTAATTCGGCAAGAAAACGAAGACCCTGATTTATCCAAAAATATTGTGTGGACCGACGAAGCTACTTTCACAACATCGGAAGTATTCAACAGACATAATAGTCACCACTGGGCCGTTGAATTCTATTCATGTTTGGTGTGGGATAAAAAACAATAAAATTTTGGGACCAATATTTTTTAACGGGACTTTAAATGGGCACAGATATTATGAGTTTTTAGAAAACGAAATTGAAAATTTTTTGGAAGACTTACCATTGGCAGAATATCAGAATTTAATTTGGCAACATGATGGGGCGCCTCCTCATGCCGTGCATGATGTGGTTCAATTTTTAAATCGGCGCCATAACGAATGGATAGGGCGAAATGGAACATATGCTTGGCCGCCCAATAGCCCCGACCTCTCTTTGGATACATTTCTTTGGGGCCATTTGAAGAACGTCGTATACAGACAACGAAACGAAAATATTCAAGAGGTCATGGGAAAAATTGTCGATGAAATAAACCGCCTTAACCAGGAAAATCATATTGTAACAGCAAACAGCACATTGAAAACTTATGTTATTAGTAGTTTTATTTGGCTCTTGTAAAGAATTTTACCCATGGAATTTAACAAATTTAAAATATACATTTGAAAGATTACCTTTTTTTAATAATTCCTATACACAAAAATTTATGGATGAGGCACTTTTTCAAATTATATCCAAAAAAAACTAAGGTTTCGGAAGGTTGCACTGAACTTGTTTTTGGCGTATCGCTAAAAACATATTTTTCACAAACTTAATTTATGAACTACGTAAAAGACTGATTATATTATAATGCTTTATAACACAAAAATGATTATTTCTAACTAAAAATTAGAAGTTATTATTATATTAGACATTATTAAACGTTTTTAAACATAATTACAGCTGCTAAATAAAAAGAGAGCGGCAGTGTCGTCTGTTGGACGGAAATCCAGTGTGCTGGGGATGCTACGTTGCCAAGATTATTTTATATATGATCTTTATAAATTATATAGGAAAAACAAAATGCATTTGTGGGTTGTGGATCGGTACTATCAGGAGCGCGAAGGCACTAGGTGGATTGGTACCGGGTTAGCACCAGGTTAGGCGCCGTAGGCGTTATCGTTGAAGCCCTAAAAGACGAACAACAGCGCAGAGCATCACTGGCGAAAGTCTAACATTCGGCATCGGCCCAGAGGGCCGATGTCGAATGTTAGGCTTCCGCCAGTGATGCACCCGCCTATTGATTAGTGTTGACCGCACTAGGTAGATTGGTACCGGGTTAGCACCAGGTTAGGCGCCGTAGGCATCATCATTAAAGCCCTAATATAAAAGACGAACGACAGCGAAGTGCATCACTGGCGAAAGTCTAATATTTGGGATCGGCACAGGGATCCACATGCGTTACTAACGGGAGACAAACATGAAAAATGTAATACAATACAATAATGTAAGTTTGGCAACAATGCAAGATAGCCTTTCTTCAAATTGTCATATTAAGGAATATAACGCGTTGGAACACAGTGAAAATATCGAATTTCTTTTCGGTTTTTTTAATAGAAAAAGTGGTTCATCCATTTCTTTTATTTTCTTAAAACAATTAAATGAAGGTAAACTTTCTATTTTATATTAAAAAATTATCAAATTCCGTGGGTTTAATTGTTTAGAAGACCCTAGCATAACAATCTGTAGTCTCTCGTCCAAAGAGTATTTCATTTCGATCAGAGTCAAATATATATTTTTTAGGTGAAGACTTCGACAATAATTAAAATAATGTCAATTTTTATTGACAAAGCATTCAAACGTCATTTTACCTTGATCACCTATACCAACCTATCGTATATTTTAAACAGGTGAAGCTAAAATTTTAGTTTGTAAAACATTAAAATGTAATATAAACAGCTATCGCAAAATCAAATCTTTTAATCAGAACGAACATAAAAAAAATCACTCTTTCCAAAAATCGTATAAAAAACGATACATTCCATTTAAAAAACACCTGATGCATAGCGTAACTCTTTTGTTTCTGGTTCAAATATTTTTTCGATGATATTTTTGGATTCTACAAGAAAAAATACATCGATTGGCTATTTTGAATTTTTCCAAAATACAAGGAAGGTCGAAAATAGGTCCCTGTTCAGTCCCCGCTGGAACACCCGGGTGTTGATATTAATTTAAATAACTGCAATATTTGTGTAACTAATATTTACAATAAATAGTTTGTAATACTGTATTTTAAATAAAAGTATTTTTTTAAAATCTGTTTTAATTTTAATATTAGTATACATATCATTATCGCACTAGTGAGGTAATATCTAACATTAACTATAGATAGTAGTATAGATAATAGATATTTACGATAGAAGTGAGTTAAGAGCATCATTAACTTAATGGTAGGTTTTTCATGGTCTGTGTATGAAGCAACCGGTTGGCATTATGCTATATCTTTAATTTATCCCTCGAAAAAGTGAGTTGAAGGTAGGGGAAGTTATTCCACTTTATAAAAAGAGTGACGAAAACTATCGATGTATTACGGGCCTGCCTACCTTTTCTAAACTTAAAACACGGTTTTAAAAAAGATTGCTCCACTTCTACAGCTGCTTTTGAGCTATTAAATTTTGTTTATGAGGGCTTGGACCCATAAAACTACGTTCTTGCCATCTTCTTTGACTTAACTCGAGCTTTTGACTGCTTAAATAGCTCCTTTTTACAGAAGAAATTATATGAATTGGGGATAAGGGGAGATATCAACAAATGGTTAGTGTCTTATTTAGGGGCACGCAAGATAAAGGTTAAGATTGGGGATGTTATCTCTTCTGGACATAATATAAACTGTGGTGTACCTCAGGGAAGCATTATTTCACCACTGCTATTTACGCTTTTTATAAATAATCTGGAAAATTTCTTGCCTCTGTCACTATCAAAAAATAGAATAATTCTCTATGCAGATGACTGCACTATAGCAATTTCTGATAATAATTTCGAGAAATTGGAAAATAATGCACTTTAGAAATAAAACTACTTTTAAATACCGATTAAACTCTAGCATATAGCCATCTAAGCTATGGTATTATTTACTGGGGCCAATCAACGGGTTTTCTCGTCATCTAGAACTACATAATTATGGTACAAGAAAATTCACTTTACAATAAATAAAAACGAAACTCTAGACAATAAATGAAAATGAAACTCTAATCGTAGAAACCAATGATCAGATTGCCTTCTTCTTTAGAACACTATAAGAATCTCAAAAAAGACATTAGTCCGTGGTAAAAGAGCATAAGTTGATGCCCCATGGAAAATAAATATGTTTTCGACATGGTAGACATTTTAAACTCATCACAGATCAAAAGTCGGTTAAAAATCGATAAATTCACTTTTACCCACAACTTACATAGTACAGAATTCCTCAAATTACGGTAGACACTGTATACAGGGTTGTTCAAAAAAATACGAGAACACATGAAGTGGTTTAAATACTTTACGTATTTTCAGCCCCCTCCATGCAAACCCTTAAATTATGGGCACCTTAACTTTTTTTTTTCAAATGGCAGTCTAGGTCAAGTCAAAATAGTTCTATGAGAAGGTCTTCTAAAACTGAATCGGATGCTAGCAACTTCACTTACAGTAATGCGACTTGACATGTAAGTTTTTAATTAAAATTAACTATCGAAGTAGATCCTTATGCTGTAACGCGAAATGTTTTTGGTTATTACAGTGACTTGGGAAAATTTTATTGAATTATCATTGGAGTATTGATTAAACGCTGGTGGTATTTATTATTGCCATATACGTTAAGAAGCAACTTCCTATTATCACAAATTTTATACCTCCCTATAGGACTAGCACTTTCCAAAAAAGTCCTTACTGTTTTTGTGGGAATATGTACAACCAACTACCAGCAAGCCTAAGAGAGGTAACTTCTTACAAAAATTTGAGAAAAGTACAAAGGGTTATCTTCTTGAAAAAAGTTATGTTACAAATTACTTTTCAATTTTACAATAATTGTTTTCTGATATTTAGCCCAATCTTAATATAGTTTTAAAAATATCTTATGTTAATATTTGTGGGTTAAGAGCTTCTTATGTAGATAAAAGTTATTAAGGTTCAAATTGTATTCCAATTTAATTACATATCATAGAAAAAAGTAACATAGTCCTGTAATTTAAACTACCAAGACTAGACTCTTTTTTTACAACCCCAAAATATTTCGAAAATAAACCCTAATTCTATTTACGTAATCTAAGGCGAAAAAATCGAATTACTTAATTCTGCCCCAGAACCTGTTGTATTAAAACTCCACAAAAAAAAATGTCAAAAAGCCCTTTTCTCTCTGAAATTATGTCGATGAAGAGAAAAAAATTAATAACGTTTTATAAAGTTCGTGGTGTTTTTGCTTTGCTTGCGGCTGGTTAAGCTGTCTGTTAAAATTCTACACAAAAAAAAACGCGACGTAAGTCTGTACATAATAAAACAAAGACAAGTTTAAATGGCTTCAGTTGGTGGGTGTATTTGTTTCGGTATAAATATAGCTCAATTTATCGCTGTAGAGGGCTAAAACAAACAAGGAAATTAATTTGATATATATTTATTCTAGGAAGTTTTTTTTTTAAATCGAAAAGAGATCTTGAAAATACGTATTGTTTAACATTTCTTCTTAAATTAATTAAAATGAATGGCTAGGTTTTAACGATGACTTGCCAATAAATAATTTTCATCTGATTTGAGCAAAAATAAAGAACATCTTTTCTATGGTTTCAGTGTCTAATTTTTATTTCCGGGTACTCAGGATATTCAATAATACCTAGATATGTCTAATAAAATGTTGATTGCATTATATAAATTACAAGCATAATAACGTTAGATCAGTCATTCCCATTGACAAAACATTTATAATGTCCGCTTATTATATTGTGGAAACTTCCACCTGTCTGGCCTATATAATTTATAGACACCTGATTTATTATTTAAATTTGTTTATGGTTTATTATTTTTAAAAATTTGCCCAAACAAATTGTATAGTTTCCGGTCTTTTTTGTATAAGGTATCAAAAGGGTTCCCAATAAATCAGACCAAAACAATGTGATATACTTTTCTTTTATTACGATTTTTTTTTATTCAGCAACGTTCAGGCTAAAACACATATATTTTATTTATAAATTTTAAATTGTAAATACAAAGGACAGAAATATGGAATGACACTACAAGTAGATGTTTTCTTTTTTTTTGGAATAGGGTGAAAAAGAATAAAATATTACAGACATACTTTTAAATTCAAGTTATTATTGGTTGGTTGGTATAAAAAAACAAAAGATTTGTCTCTGTTTCTTTTCTCTTGGTTACCTACTAATAATAACAATATACATATAACGTGTATTAGCTATATAAATAAATAAATAAATAAATAAATGCTTTATTGTCAAAAAAAATTTTACAATTTTGTGGACAAAGCTGTTGTAAAAAAAAATAGTTTACAAACATCAAAATTAGCAAACAAAACAAAACAAAAACACATCATAAATATTATAGAAAAATAATATTTAAATCAAGAATTTAGAATATTAATATTATAGAATCCTAAAAGAAGTACATTAGAAATGTACTTTGTCAGTCGTACTATGTTATAAACATTTTCATAAATATAATGTAAAAAAAATAAAAAAGCAAAGTAAAAAATAAAAAAGTACGAAACAATTAAAAAATACATATACAAAATTCGGTAAAAATGGTTGGTAATGGCAACTATCACACTAGGGGTTCATAAGGATAAATTTATGTGTTGTAAAACTCGTTCACGGTGTAGAAGGCACTTTCCAGTAAGAATGATTTCAAAGCCTTGCGAAATGAAGTCAGAGATATTATGGATTTGATGTTAAATGGCAGGTGATTATGCATTTTTTTTGCATTGTATATTACTGATCTTTTAATTAACTCTGAGTGTGGGGTTGGAAGATAGAGATCGTGCTCAGTATTTCTGAGAGGGTAGTTGTGAGAAGGTCTCTCTAATAGAGCAGGTGCATGCTTACGAATTAAGCAAACCGATTCCAAAATGAATAAGCAAGGAAGGGTTAGTATAATTACGTTTGTTTTTGAATTTAAATGTATGTATGTAATATTTTATTCTTTTTCAACCTATCACAAAAAAGAAACAAAACATCTACTTGTAGCGTCATTCCATATTTCTGTCCTTTGTATTTACAATTTAAAATTTATAAATAAAATGTATGTATTTTAGCCTGATGATGGTGGTAAACGACCGCCGAAACGTTGCTGAATAAAAAAAATCGTAATAAAAGAAAAGTATATCACATTGTTTTGGTCAAGTTTGCCTAAGTTAGTTTTCTTAAAAAATTGCCTATTTTGTTATTGTATTTTCCGTGGTACTTAATACATTTATAATTAGTGGAAAACAGATAGCTTTTTTATAACTTGTTTTCTTTAAAACGTTATCATTCATATTTTGACTATAACCATTATTAATTGAATTTTTTTAATTAGTCAAGTTCATTTTAAAAAGCCTCTCAGTTTAGGGGTAATGTGATAAAGTTGTGGATCATACTATGAAAGGCTGCTAACTTACGTTGTATGAGATGGCATGAACTGTAATGTTTTTTTGGATCAATGTGTGTTGATCTGTGGAAAACAGAAAAAAATTGATTATCATTTTCTCTTCTCATGGTTAAATAAAGTTAATAGAACTATTAGTTCATCATTACTTGCCTCCAAGCTTAAGTAATTTTTAAATATGCTACACTATAAAGGATGCTGTTTGGTCAATTAAGAAATCATGGTTCTTGGGATTAGACCGTGTCATACTATCCAACGTTTCGCCTTCGATTGCACGAGGCATCTTCAGGATCTCCATGAGATCTGAACGCTTAATGAGCTCGGAGAGATTCTGGTGTACTTTTATACCCGACTTGTGCTCGCTGAACGGTGACCGTGTGATGACATCGCAGCAGCTCCAAGATTCCCAGGTTTTACGGTCTTCCCAAGACGCACAAGAAACAAACTGATAAATATCTTTCAAATTGTCTTAATCTATTTACTGGAAAAACTTAAGTCGAAAAAGTACTATTATAGGACAAGTCTGTTTATTAAATTTCCAATAAAAAGGACATTACAAAAAACTACAAACATTAAATTCTTTTGCCAGATATTTAACATCTTTTGTCTTTAATTAAGTTGTCTATTTGTGGCGTGAATTTATCGGCGGAAATAACTTTTAAAACTGCGTCCAAGTGTAGGTCCGTCAATCGCGATCTTGCGGGAGATTCGTTTCCTTTCATCAAAGAAAATAGTTGTTCACACTTATAGGTACTTCCAAACATTGACAGGATTTTACAGGCAAATTTTCTCATGTCTTGGTATTGAACAGGCAAGTACTTATAAAATTCGAATCTACCAACACTATCAAATTTTTGTTTTAAATGGGTGTGACACTGAATCTCAATTACTTTCATTTGCGAGTGAGGAGTGAGGGGGAACTTTATCAATATCGATACTGAAAAGACCAGTAAATAGAGAAAAATTGTTTTCTTGGGTCTTAAAATTATGAAAACGCTTCTCAAATTCTGCCAGAAGGCTTCTCATTTTCTCTGAATATATTTTGTATGATATTGGGATACTTGTGCTTTCCTGATATGCCTTACAAGTCAAAAAATGTGACAGATTATCCTCTGCTGTTTTTCCCACATCATCTTACACTTGAAAGCTTTCACATGATCATGCATATCTGTAATAACTTGACGTGGTCCTTGCAATTTCGTATTTAAGTCCGACAAGTGTTTTATGGTATCTACCATAAATGAAAGCTTGTAAAAAAGGTACATCGCATAATAAGCTGACATCTTCTCCTTTTGTTTCCATGAAAACACGTATTTCTTCTTTGAGTTTCCAAAACCGGTCGAGTACCATAGAACACGAAAGCCATCGCACCTCTGCATAATATAATAAACTAGTGTACTCACTTTCTAAATCACGTAAAAATGCAGAAAACAGTCGCTGATTAAGGCCTCGTGACTTTATGAAGTTTATAATTTCTTTCACTGACTTTAAAACACTTTCCAACTTGTTCACTTTTGAGCATAAAACTTCGTGGTACATTATAAAGTCCGCTACATCAGTCAAGCCTTTAATATCTGGACAACATAACAACTTTCACAACAAACCAAAACACTGTTCGAAAACTCTAAACCCAACTCGAATAGTATTTTAACCGCGGCCCCTGTAACATTTTCCTCGTTCATTTTCTGCTCTAACGATAGGCGATAAAAGGCCCAAACTTAAACATGTTAAACACAATTAAAGTGAAGGCAATTACCAAAGCGTGCACAAGCAACGTTCGAAATCTATGGTTCTAGGTTACATGCACTTAGAAATTCAGTTATGGAAGTTTAACAATGCACTCTGCTGGAGAAGCGGGCTAGTCTCTAAGGCTCGAAACCGCTGCCTCTTGGGTTGAGTGCTCTAACTTTAAGATTATTTTTTAATAAATTATTTAATATCATGTGCCTTATACCGAGTTATTAAACAGTATAATTTGTTTCGTAGAATTCCCCGCATTAGTAAAGGAAAACAATTTTTCGTAAAATTAATAAAATATAATCTAATTATGATTTTACCAAATTTAGAAAATAACATACCTTCAGCCAGTGGCGGCTCGTGGGATTTGAGTTTGGCGGTGCACCAGAAGGTAAATAGCGCTGCAGGTAAAAAATCGCGCCGCCGGCGAAAATTTTTATAATAGAAAAAATTACTAGTTACATCCATCATATACCATTTATACTACTTGCTAAATTAGTACAATTTTCACAGTGTTTCTGCATTTGGCGAGAACGGTGAGACGTTCCACCACGATGAGTTGTGAATGGACCTCTCCATAATATACGGAAAGCAGCTGAGTCTCCAACATATCGCTAAGGTTTTTTAACAGATATAGCAATGACGAAAACTTTGTTTTGAGAGACGTGCAATGAGTTTTCGAGTCTAAACTATTGTCGATTTTAAGTCCCAGGAAACACACCTCAGAACACTCCTCTAAAGCTAGCCCATCAATGTTGATTTGAAGTGACATATCTCTTCTGTTTTGCACAAAATGGAAACGCAAAAAGTTCGTTTTTGAGCTATTTAGATAAAGTTGCTACATCATTCGTTTTTAGACAACTAATAGAATATCTCTACATATCAAATGTGTCCGCAATAAAATAAAAGAAAATAAATGGCCTTTAACACTAAATTTAATAATAATTTTCTAACTGGTTTTGATTTCCATATTGTATACAGTTTATTGCACAAACCACCTAGGCGTCACAACAATATCAATCGGAACTACTACTCAGTAATGTAAGGTTTAAATTATGCCGTTGACCTTTACTGCAGTAAATCAACTACCTGATTTAACCCCATTGTGTAGGTCCCAACATCTTCAAACCGCAATAAATTGGTGCAGGATCGGCTTGAAAATATGCCCATTCAAAATTCAAATTCAAATATATTTATTTGGTGAATACACATGTGTGTTTACCTTCGTCAATATAGTTTTCCTCTAATTTCCACTTATTTATTATTAATATATTTTAAGTGATTAAAACTTATATAAAATATATACATATATATATATATATATATATATATATATATATATATATATATATATATATATATATATATATATAGAATAAGCAAGTTTACAAGAAAATATAAATATCATCCATTTCATATTACATTAAACCAAGAGTTACACGCTGAAGATTTTAAAATCCGTGTTAAGTTTTGTAACCCAATGATAAGGCGAGTAGGGTCATTTCCGAACTTTTTAGATAATATTATGTTTTTGGAATGAATCTTACATTTCAAGGCAAAGGATCCGTGAACTGGCATAATATTATAAATATTTAAAAATTGTGTTGAAAAAGGGGTCTACTTGTCTAGTTTGCAAATAAGTAAATACACTTCAATGAAGGAATACATTTCAATTTAGATAGTCGAAAACCTATTATTAATAGGTACTAATTTTTAAAGTTACACAGAAAAAAACACTTATCAGACTAAAAAAATCGCTTTTAAAAGTTAATCAAATGTTTTCATAGTTATATTTTAAAAGATGCTCAAATAAGCGTCCGCCTTCACGAATACACATGTTGAACCTTTTAATAATATTTTGCCTAGTTTTAACTAGCATGTCTGGTGATATAGTGGCCCATACATCCCTGATTCGTTCCTGCATGTTCTCCCTTGCTGTAGGTGGTTGGGTGTAAACACGAGCTTTAATATAACCCCACAAGAAAAAATCTAATAGAGTTATATCGCAAGATCTGGGTGGCCATTCGATAAAACCGCTACGACCAATCCATTTTTGATTAAAATTAGCGTCCAAAAATTCCATTCCCGATGGTAATGAACAGGTGCACCGTCTTGCTGCAGCCACATGTCTCTTCTTTCTTCTATGCTGAGTGGTCTGAGAAGAATAGGCAGCTCAACGTTCAAAAAATCTAAATATCTTTGTCCATTAAGTGGTTCATTAAAAAAATAATATGGACCTATAATATGGTTTCCAATGATTTCACACCAAACATTTAATGACCAGTGCTTTTGATGTTGTGCCTCTCGTACCCAGTGGGGATTTGTTATTGCATATTATGCCTGTTTACAGCTCCATTGCTTCTAAATGTAGCTTCATCGGAAAACATGATATTCGCTAAAAAGTCCGGATATGCTTCTATTTGCCTTATCATTAAGTTGCATCGTGCAACTCTTGGTGTAATTCCATATGATATGGATGATATTTATATCTTCTTGTGATCCTGCTTACTGTAAATTCTGATGCCTCAGTTAACTAGCAAGTTGTCGACTACTTAAACTGGGATTTTCTTCTATATGAAGTAGAATTTTCCAACTCTTTATCTTGATTTGTAGCAATTTTATTGACAACTTTTCGAATATGCCACATTGCCACTAACATCAAATCTCTCCATGACATTTTCAAAGGCCACTTTAGAAGGCGCTCGTCGATCCGGATATTTTGCTTCATATAGCCTTTTGGCCAGAAGGCAATTTTTTTGAGCTTCACCCAATATATAGATCATATCTATCATTTCATTTTGTGAAAAATTCATTTTAAATTAGACAAGAATACCAAAGACGAAATACAATGCACTAACAACAACACGTTTTTTCCATGGCTACTTTGATTCCTAAATTACGCAAAAAAAAAGGAAATTTGAAAATATTTCGAAAACTATTGAAGATATAGTTGGCGCATTACCTTTCTGGAATGACGTCATTTTTGGTTATTTTTGTTTGATTTATGTTAACTGACAGTGACAAAAACATTTTGAAAAAACTCATTGTCGTTTCTTTACAACAGTCAATGCCGGTTTTGGTTATGTGTCTTTCAGAATATATTCGTCAAAATTGACATTGATTTGTTGTGATTCTTTTTAAACTTTTGCAAGATGCCGCGAAGATATAATCAGCAATCACAGCTAATAGTTTTGAATATCTTGGCTTTTTTTCAATTGGAAAAAGAGCAAGCTAAAAATGGAATCCTTCCGCAAACTGATAATATAATTGAACGAGCTTCAAATGCAACAAAACTTAGCCATACAACAATCATAAATATTAAGAAAAGAGGAATAACGAGCGATGAATCCTTTACCTCCAGAATGTCTCAAAAGCAAAAAGAGGTAAAAACAAAAATTACAGATTACTTAAAGAACAAAATAAGAGATACGATCTACTGCATGTATGCGAAAAATGAATATGTTACAATGCAGACTTTGCTTAAAAAACTAAAAGAGATAAATGAATATTTTAATTTTTCCATCACCTCGCTAAGAAAATACGTAAAAAGTATTGGTTTTAAGTGGAAGAAATCAAATAATAGAAAATTCCTGATGGATTTGCCCCACATCGTCCACAAGAGAATCAATTTCTTGAGGGAATATGTCAAAAATCAAAATCTAGGACAAGATGCTTATACCACCGTATTTATTGATGAGACTTGGATTTTTAGTAAAGGTTCGTTTAGAAACAGCTGGCAGGATAACACTATGTCTACAAGTTCTAAAAAAGCTAGTGAAGGTCATCGATATATTGTAGTTCACGCTGGATCAAAGGAAGGATTTATTAAGGGGGCCAGTTTAATATTTAAAAGTGGACTAAAAAGCGGAGATTATCATGACAATATGAACAAGCAAAATTTTGAAAATTGGTTTAAAAATCAGCTGGTACCAAATCTTCCTCCAAAAAGTTTGATAGTGATGGACAACGCAAGCTATCATTCCGGCCTTTTAGAGGATATTCCAAGAAAATCATGGACAAAGCAGAGATTGATTGGATGGTTAAAAGAAAAGAACATTGACTTCCCAGAGAGGGCCATGAAGGATGAAATATGGAGCATTGTAGAAAAAAATTGTAACATTGAAAAAACATTCTACCTTGACGAATATGTGAAACCTTTGGGCCACAAAATACTAAGACTTCCTCCATACCATTGTCAATTTAATGCTATTGAAATGGTATGGTCTGAGTGTAAGAGGAAATACGACCAATACATTGCTAGTCTGAAGGGGACACCATCGGAAGTTTTGGCCATGTGGGAAAAAGCGATAAATGAAGTATCTTCAGAGCATTGAAAAAATTATGTCAGCCACACAGAAAGGGTAATCCAAGAAGCTTGGAAGACAATACAGATATGTGATGCTTCAGACATTGCGCCACTTGTAATTAGTACCGACGAAGACAGCAGTGACGATGAAGAATTTAGTTCTGATTCTGAAGACAGTGAAGGGGAGTAGTTTTTATTTAAGTTAGTTAGTTATACATTAATTTCTCTCTTTTAGTTTTTAAAGCAAAGTCTGCATTGTAACATATTCATTTTTAGCATACACGTAATAGATCATATCTCTTATTTTGTTCTTTAAGTAATCTGTGATTTTTGTTTTTACCTCTTTTTGTTTTTGAAACATTCTGGAGGTAAAGGATTCATCGTTCGTTATTCCCCTTTTCTTAATATTTTTTCAGTATTGTCTGTAATTGAGAATTAAAATAATTTTGATGAAAATGGGTAACTGGCGTCAATTTATTACATTGCAAACAAAGAATAAGACTAAGATGAAAGAATTTATATTAGTAAAGTCTTATTTGCAAAATAATTTTAGTTTTTGAAGTTATAATAGTTATTTTTGTATTAAGTGTGCAAAATGAGGGTTTTTTTATGGCAATGAGAGTGTTAATTTTTTGCCAGCCATTTTCGACAAGTTGCAGCGCTTTCTGTACAGAAAATGCCAATTTTAAATTCGCTTTAGCCAGTGTTGAACGCACCCCTCCTATCTACATCACTGCATACGTTTAGGTTAGGAATCATCGCTGAAATATAAATAATATAAGAAATACGTTATTTGAAACCAGCGTGACGTCATTCCAGAAAGGTAATGCGCCAACTATAGCTGTATAATATTTTTAATAAAAGTTGTAGAGTTTTTTATTTTTAACAAGATTAAATGAAAATATACAGGGGGTCCATTTAAAAAAACTGAAATAAATTGGTTTGAAAATGTTAAAGCTGGGCATTTAAATTTGGACACCCTGTATGTGATATCTTCAATATTACGAAAGCAGTCTTTTATTCCATGCTTATTTTGTGCAGAAGCAAAATATTTTATTTTTAGTGGCCCAACTAGGCGTTATATTGCTAATCATAGATGTGCATCAAATTTAATTTTTTTTTGTTTTAGTAAAGGTTCGTTTAGAAACAGCTGGCAGGATAACACTATGTCTACAAGTTCTAAAAAAGCTAGTGAAGGTCATCGATATATTGTAGTTCACGCTGGATCAAAGGAAGGATTTATTAAGGGGGCCAGTTTAATATTTAAAAGTGGACTAAAAAGCGGAGATTATCATGACAATATGAACAAGCAAAATTTTGAAAATTGGTTTAAAAATCAGCTGGTACCAAATCTTCCTCCAAAAAGTTTGATAGTGATGGACAACGCAAGCTATCATTCCGGCCTTTTAGAGGATATTCCAAGAAAATCATGGACAAAGCAGAGATTGATTGGATGGTTAAAAGAAAAGAACATTGACTTCCCAGAGAGGGCCATGAAGGATGAAATATGGAGCATTGTAGAAAAAAATTGTAACATTGAAAAAACATTCTACCTTGACGAATATGTGAAACCTTTGGGCCACAAAATACTAAGACTTCCTCCATACCATTGTCAATTTAATGCTATTGAAATGGTATGGTCTGAGTGTAAGAGGAAATACGACCAATACATTGCTAGTCTGAAGGGGACACCATCGGAAGTTTTGGCCATGTGGGAAAAAGCGATAAATGAAGTATCTTCAGAGCATTGAAAAAATTATGTCAGCCACACAGAAAGGGTAATCCAAGAAGCTTGGAAGACAATACAGATATGTGATGCTTCAGACATTGCGCCACTTGTAATTAGTACCGACGAAGACAGCAGTGACGATGAAGAATTTAGTTCTGATTCTGAAGACAGTGAAGGGGAGTAGTTTTTTTTAAAAAGTTAGTTAGTTATACATTAATTTCTCTCTTTTAGTTTTTAAAGCAAAGTCTGCATTGTAACATATTCATTTTTAGCATACACGTAATAGATCATATCTCTTATTTTGTTCTTTAAGTAATCTGTGATTTTTGTTTTTACCTCTTTTTGTTTTTGAAACATTCTGGAGGTAAAGGATTCATCGTTCGTTATTCCCCTTTTCTTAATATTTTTTCAGTATTGTCTGTAATTGAGAATTAAAATAATTTTGATGAAAATGGGTAACTGGCGTCAATTTATTACATTGCAAACAAAGAATAAGACTAAGATGAAAGAATTTATATTAGTAAAGTCTTATTTGCAAAATAATTTTAGTTTTTGAAGTTATAATAGTTATTTTTGTATTAAGTGTGCAAAATGAGGGTTTTTTTATGGCAATGAGAGTGTTAATTTTTTGCCAGCCATTTTCGACAAGTTGCAGCGCTTTCTGTACAGAAAATGCCAATTTTAAATTCGCTTTAGCCAGTGTTGAACGCACCCCTCCTATCTACATCACTGCATACGTTAAGGTTAGGAATCATCGCTGAAATATAAATAATATAAGAAATACGTTATTTGAAACCAGCGTGACATTCCAGAAAGGTAATGCGCCAACTATAGCTGTATAATATTTTTAATAAAAGTTGTAGATTTTTTTATTTTTAACAAGATTAAATGAAAATATACAGGGGGTCCATTTAAAAAAACTGAAATAAATTGGTTTGAAAATGTTAAAGCTGGGCATTTAAATTTGGACACCCTGTATGTGATATCTTCAATATTACGAAAGCAGTCTTTTATTCCATGCTTATTTTGTGCAGAAGCAAAATATTTTATTTTTAGTGGCATAACTAGGCGTTATATTGCTAATCATAGATGTGCATCAAATTTAATATTTTTTTGTTTAAAGCTAAATATATAAGAAAGTATCAATTTTAGTCATATAACACGTTATTAAAAAAAGTGTTTTTTTTATGTAGAATTTAAAAATCAAGTCAAATATAGGGGGTCCTATTTAAAAAAATACAACTTTTAGTTGCTCTACTTTTTTGACGCACCCCGTATAATTTAGAATATTTTTAAAATGAGCACATATATATTATATACATATATATCCTACAGCATAAACAGTTTGTTTCCAGATTTTACCTGTTCGACGTAAATTTACTTTTTCCAATCGTTGTTTCAGTACAGGGTGAGTACTGAAACAAACATTCTTAAAATTTTTTTTTTTTTTTTTTTTTTATAAAAACAACTTAAGTTTTCGAGATTTTCACTTATATATTTGTTGTCAACATGACATGTTTCCCATATACAATAGCTTCTTCAGATGTTAAGGTATAACTAAAATACTACAATGTCAAGATGTAAAAGGTAAACAACAAGTAACAAATATAGGGAAAAACCCAAAGACAGTGGTGTTACAATAAAAGGACGGTTTAGTGAAATAAATTTAACAAAGGAGAGTTATTTAATTTTAATTTGTCATTTAGCAAATTACCAGATGATTTTAATTTGTTTATTTCTAGAAATTCAAGCATGTTAAGTTTTATGCCCTTATTTTCGATATGTAGAATTTCAAAATTATTATTAAATGAATGATGTTCAAGTAAAAGATGATTTGCAAAGGTTGAATCAGATTTTTTATTCAAAAAACTACTTTTATGCTCTGAAATGCGTTTGTTAAACGTTCTACCTGTTTGACCTATGTACGTTTTTGGACAGTCACCGCAGGTTAATTTGTAGACACCTGATTGTTTTGTTTTACTTGTTTTGTCTTTATTATTTTTTATATATTTACCCAAACTATTGTCTGTCCTGTAAGCAACATTTAAATCCTGTTTACGCAACAAAGTAGCCATTCGTTCAGAGGGTGATCCAATATAAGTTAAAACTTTATAAAACTTATTAGTTTGATCTTTAATATTACGATATACTTGACTAATGGCTTTATTATATTGTTTCTTGGCAAGAATATTATTTACGAGATTTGGATCATATCCATTATTGACAGCAATTTGTTTTATTATGTTAAGTTCTTTTTCAAAATTAATATTTGACATTGGAAAATTAATTAGCCTGTAAACCATACTGTTATAAGCCGCTAATTTATGTTGATAGAGGTGAGTAGAGCTAGCGTGAATAGTAATATCTGTATTAGAAGATTTATGAAAAATAGAGAAGTCGTGTTTATTATCATTATTCTGTATAGTTAAATCTAGAAAATTAATAGAGTTATTTTGGTCTAATTCAGTTGTAAAAGTTATATTGGGATGGATATTATTGATAAAATCAGTAAAAACACTTAATTGTCTCTGTGTTCCAACAAAACAAGCTAAAATATCATCGACATACCTAAACCAATAAAGAAAGTTTTTTGTTAGTGGATTTTGATGTATAGTGTGTTCGATATTGTCCATAAAAATTTCAGCTAGTAAGGGACTCGATGGGTTTCCCATAATTAAGCCTTCAGAGCTGGAGTAAAAATTATTATTGAATTGAAAGTAATTCTGAGAAAGGCAAATATTTAAAAGATTGATGATTTCTTGTTTTTTAACTGGATTTGTGTGATTCTTTTCTAATAAATTGTTAACTAAATGAATCGTATCTTTGGGCGGGATACTGGGAAATAAATTTTTTACATCAAATGAAATCAAAAGGGCATTTCTTGGTAACGAGATGTGTTTTATATGTTCTACTAATTCAAAAGAATTTTTAATGCTATATTTTGGAACGAATTTACAGTTATCATTTATGAAAGAAATTAGTTTATGTGAAATTTTAAAAGAAGGTGCTGTTATAAAAGAGACAACTGGTCGGATGGGGTAATTTTCTTTATGTAGTTTAATCAACGAGTACATTTTAGGAGCTTGTGGGTTCATAGAAATAATATATTTGTCTGAAGGACTTAAAATACTTCTTGAGTTGTTGATTGCTTGTCTAATTTCTTTTTGGTATAATTCAATAGGATCAGATCTTAAAAGTTCATAGACTCCGGTTTCTAAAAAGGAAAGAGTTTTTTCAACATATAATTTTTGGTTAAGTGCTACAATAGTATTTCCTTTGTCTGCTTGCTGTAAAAATTATGTCGTTATCTTCAGACTGATTTTTGATAGATTTTATGACTAGATTTACTGGACTTTCACTAGATTTAATGAATTCTTTCTTGATTATATTAGAAGCTAGAAACTTGTTGTTTAAACAATCAGGGCTATTCCTTAAAGCGATTTCCGTTTCAACGCCTAAATTTTCAAGGGATTTAATATTTACTGAGCTTTTTAAATTATAGTTGAAACCCTTATTTAGTAACTGATGTTCTTTTTCGTTAAATATAGTATCGGATAAATTAACAAACCTATCAAAGAAAACGTGGTCAGAAAAATTAGTTAATATGTTAGTTTTTGAACTCCTTTTTTGTTTTAATAAACAATCCAACTTACGTTTTTGTCGTAGATACTTTACATGTATTAATGAATTTGTTTGTTCTCTAACACTATAGTCTAAAATATCAAATTCCAAACGATGTAGCCTGGATGACAGTTCTGTATGGATTACCTTTAAGTAAGTAGAATATATGTCACGTTTGCTGTATTGAATCTTTCTGTCTTCTTTGAGCCACCTTGTTCTGCCACTCTTCATACCTCGAATTGCTGCAGAACTCCTGTTACTTCTTAACTTTTTCCTATGCACGATTTCTTAATACATTCTATGCGTTTAAGCTCTCACTTTTAAACCGTTTTGGATGAAAAACTATCCGCAACGATATAGAGGGCTTTAAAATGTTCGAAAAACTACTTCGGTTGTAAAAAGTACGGCAATAAAATTAATGAGCAACCAACTAATGGCTTTTGCCTATACAGATATGATGCCACATGTTTTCCATCCTCATTAAAACTAAAATGCACGCCTAAATAACGGATACTCCGAGGAGTCTTAATAAGGCCCGCGAGATTGGATGGAACGGCCAACCGTCTCGTTAGCAAATTTAAAAACGCCTCTTAGAAAATCTGAAAGCGCTTTAAATGAACTCCACACTCGTTAAAGTCTGCAAATGTTCGGGATTCCGCCAAAACTAAATTGCTTCTTATAGCGTACGGAACGGTCTTAGGACCAATTAAGTTTTGCGTAGTTATGACACTGTGTTACACTTTTCCGTGTTATTGCTCAATTTCGGACTGAAGCGTATAGATAAGGGGTGGCGGAAACACCCTTAGGGGTGACGTTTGCGTTCGAAACTAATAGTTGCGGTTAGAGGGTGAAGCACTATATTCCTGGTAGGGAAGAGATAATTAGCTCCTTTAAATTTTTTGATAAATGTTTGCTGTTGTATAACTTAGCTGGCAGAATTATCTATATACTTATGAAAATATAGCACCTACGCAGTCGAGTGAGGAAAACTAACTTTCCGCACGAGTTAGGTACATAATTTTTTCTCTATGGGCGTGCATAAATTACGTACCAATGTATTAGAAAATGCAGTTGACTGAGGAGGGTAAAATGAAGCATGTTAAATTTTTATTTATTAGAATTAATTACTTCAGGATTTCCATCCGCCATGCCTCTTGATATTAGTTATATTTTCTCCTAAGTCAACTAACATTGTGGCAATCCCAGGTATCCGGCAATATTGGATGACATCTTCCCAAATATATTAAACCCCATACATTATATTATGCGTTTTCCCCTGTTTGTAGTTTATAAAAAAACGACGATGTGATGTGTGTTCGAAGAACGTGGAGCTACATATTTCCTGTAAAGCTGAAGGTGAACTGTATCTCCACTAATTAGAAATGTTCTGAAAATATGCTTTTTTGTATCAAGAATTTTAATGATTAGTAGGATCTCTTTGTTTTCAATGTTATCATTGGTTAATTTAGTAAGATCTTTGCGACGACATGCAACTGCCAATCCAATAATGGTCTCAACTATAATTAACAAATAGATATATTTACAATTTCGGCTTTTGAAAAAACTTTAGATTTTTTTGGACTGTGTCCGACGTTTTCCCGTTTCAAAAATGCTTGTTAATTTTGAATATTTACCTATATCCACAGATCAATTTGAGCACTGAAAAAATTAACCATAGCGTGGATTGCAGGTTTCAGATTTTTCGTCAAAATAGGCTAGAAATATTTCATCTTTAAGAGATTTTACTTATTTCTTCACACACCATTGTGTAAAAGCTTTGTATTCTTTTTCATGCCTATGCCGGGGTTTTGAAGGCAATACCTGCAGCTTCATCTATATATCAAAAAATTCACCGACTTCATTCTTATTCTCGGCTATATCTCTAATTATAGGAGGATCTATATTAAACTAATCAAGCCAGCAAAAAACAAATCAAACCCAATGACTTAGATCTTGCCAAGGCCAAATGACCTAAATGATTGTTTTCTTAATGTAAGCAAAAATGTTACCTTTAGTATCTCGCCAAGTTTGGACCTTCTTTCGTTTCTCCCTCCATCAAAAAATGTCGCTGATAGCCTTTGGTTAAGCCTTGTTATCAGCATGGAACTATTGAAAGAAATGAACATCACAAGCAGATCTTCGTGTAGCATTAATGGCCTATCAATTAAAATATTCCTGAACCTGACGCTCTTAGTCATGGGGTCACTAATAAATTAATCCTCTATAAAAGTATATTCACTGAATGCCTTACAACAGCTATGATTATTCCTCTTCATAAATGGGGCGAAAAAACTAACTTTTGCAATTATCGCCCAATTGCACTACTACCAGTGCTATCAAAAATCATTGAAAGGTTACTGAACAATCGTCTTATGCAATTTGTCCTTAAACATCAGATAATATCGCCGGATCAGTTCGGGTTTTTACCCAACAAATGCACCAGTGACGCCATGTTCTCGTTGCTTAGCGACGTCTACTTATCCCTCAATAACAACCACTCCACCGCCTCAGTTTTTTGTGACCATGCAAAAGCGTTTGATTGTGTTAGTCATGAAATTTTGATAAGCAAGCTGAATTTTTATGGAATACCTGGTATTTTTTTAAAAATGGTTAAAATGTTATCTCGGGAATAGGCAATAATTTGTAAGGGCAAATGGTTCTGATTCTGATTCTGAATTGATTATAGAATCCTTCAAGGTTCGGTCTTGTGACTACTTATTTTCTTGAAAGGGGAAGGGCTGTGTGCACGTAGAGGTAAATAAATTGGAAAATCTTTTCTTTGTATTTCGTGCAAATCAATTTATTAAAAACGTAGCAAAGCGCTTTCGGCTTTCGCCATCATCAGTGCCACCTGAAAGGAAGGAAATAACTTCCTTTAGTTTTCGATAAGTATTTTATGAAGAAAGTTACTAATGTAGAAGTGAAATTGAATAAGGACAAAGAAACTATGTAAAAAAGAGTAATTATGAAGATAATTTGTATTAAGAAGCAGTCTGTAATAATAATTCAATAAGTGATCTACTTACTTAGTCAAGTGTGCACAGGAAATAAATCCATTTAAACATTTAAATTATAAGTTACATGTCAAACATATAACAAATCACATTTAAACCTTTTATAAAACAAGGGATCACCCCCTTTTTGGCGACCTAAATTATCATTTCGTTCCAGTTAACGCTGAAATGTGGTGGTCTCAAATAACAGAGTTTGAAGGTTAAACCTACAAGGAAAATTAGCCCTGTGAGGTTGGCAACCTATCAATATATTTAAAATTTAAACCTGTAGAAAAAGAAGTGTCAATGAAGAAGCAAATCAAATCAAATCTAGTAAGGAACTATTAGGGGAAAAATTTTCTCAAGTATTTTAAGTTGGTCATATTGATGAAGCAGGGTTGGCTTCAGCGGAGTTGAAACCAACTTGTTTATAGAATTATGACCTAAACAATTTAATTTTGATTTAATAAAAGTATTATTATTCCATTAAAGTTGTTTAAATAAAGAGGAGAAATGCCAAACAGGAACTAGAATAATCAATGTTTTGTGGAGGTTCTGTACAAATTAGTGAACAAATTAAAACATATATATACATATTTCAATCTTATTCACAACTAAAGATGTTTTCATATAAATGTGTGTTATGTAAACAAAGTGGCGAGGAAAGAGAATTTGTATCTTGAATTGAAAATTAAATTTATTTATTTTCAAAATAATAAATTTTGAAACTGGTATAAGTGAGTAAAGGAGATGTTGATCGGAAAGTTATATAAGTTTTTTTTTTAAATGAATATTAATATAAAGAGAGGAAAAAGAATGGATCAATCAGACAGGGTAAATGACTTTAAGTCTGGGTTCATCATAGAGCGATGGAATTAGTCCAAAAGTCTGCGGTGTAGAGGGATGAAAGATCTATTGAGGGAGACTTGTGTATTAAGACATAAGTCATTATTCTTTAGTTCGTTGGAAATTTCGATATCCTCCATAAAGTCCAACCTGTTGAAGTTTTTAGACGTTATGATATGAAGTAGTTTAGAATTTGAATCTCTTGCAATTTATTTACAATATATACAAATAATATAAAATATTCCCACGGCCTTCCACATTCAATTTGATTAATTTTCTAATTATTTTGGTTAAAATTTGCTTCTTCATTGAGACTTCTTTCCCTTGTAGATTTAACCTTCAAACTCTGTTATTTGAGACCACCACATTTCAGCCTTAACTGGAACGAAATGATAATTTAGGTCGCTAAAAAGGGGGTGATCCCTTGTTTTATAAAAGTTTTAAATGTGATTTGTTATATATTTGACATATAACTTACAATTTAAATGTTTACTGTTTTAACTGTTTGTGGTACTTTATGGATTTATTTCCTGTGCACAATTGACTAAGTAAGTAGATCACTTATTGAATTACTATTACAGATTGCTTCTTAATACAAATTATCTTCATAATTACTCTTTTTTACATAGTTTCTTTGTCCTTATTCAATTTCACTTCTACATTAGTAACTCTCTTCATAAAATACTTATCGAAAACTAAAGAAAGTGATGTCCTTCCTTTCAGGTGGCACTGATGATGGCAAAAGCCGAAGGGGCTTTGCTACGTTTTTAATAAATTGATTTGCACGAAATACAAAGAAAAGATTTTCACAATTTATTTACTTACTTTTACATTAATGATACCACCAACCTGAAAATTAATGGAAAAATCTCTCTCTCTCTTTGCTGACCACACAAGCATAAAATAGAGCGATTTTGATACAACGTCTTGAGATTCTAATATTTCCAACGACCTTGTTATGATTAAGGCTTGGTCCGATTTCAATCTGCTTTTCTTCAATGTGGATAAAACGGTGGCATTATCTTATAAGGGTTCTTTACAACCACTTCAGCTACTTAACCGCAATATTAAATACGTTGAGTCGGTTAAATTCCTGGGTTTGAATATAAATAACAACCTAAACATAGTGACACCTTTAAAAAACTTTCTACCACCGGCTTTGCCATTCAATCAGTTTCAAAAGAAAAAAGGACGTGTCTTCTGCCAGACTATGGCCTTTCCTTTTGGGGCTGCTGTACCACCGAGCAATTTCTTAGTATTTTTAGGCTTCAAAAGAGGGCAGTTTGCTATTTGTTTGATCTAAATTAAGTAATAGATCGCACTGCCAACAGTCTCAAAAAACATGAAATTCGTTTCAGAATTAATAAAAAAAATAATAGTTTACAACGCCATAAAACTTTACAATTATCTTCTAGTACATTTAAAAACTATCCCTATGTTTGCACTCTTTCCAAGAAAAAACAAAGCGTACCTCATTGAAAGGCCTTTTTACTGCGTTAATGATTTTTATAATGAATAAGTCTCATTAAAATGTGTTTTATTTGCTTGTTTACTTAAATCTTTTTGGTTTAATACACTTTAATTACTATATTAGTTCAGTACACTTTTTGTTTAACTTCAGTTATTGTGCTTGTATAACAATAACAGAATAGAGTTTAATGTCGCGTAGTTTTAATTTCAATGTCATGTCGAAGTTATTCACCTCACATATGTATTGTTTATTTCCTTATTATTAAGGCCACCTGGATTTATTAACTGCTTTACGGCAATGTTATGTCCTAGCGAATGTTATATTTACAATTTATGTATTTGCATTGAACTATCGAAAAATGTGATTTTTTTTCGATTAACATTTTGTTTTTTTTTCTTTTTAGGTAAATTTCGCTTTGTTTTTATGATATTGAAGAATTACAAATTCAGATGAGAAATTGCTTCTTTCTAGCTGTTAAGCGGATTTTTTAATAATTTTTGAAAAAGAAATATCTAATTTTTGATACAGCTGAAAAAAAATAATTTGTTTTTTTTTTTGTAATCACTAGTGCGTAAAGTAAATTATGTGCATGCGGAAAGTGCTTACTTTCAACACGCTCATAGGAAAAATAAATTTCACTCCCGTATTTTTTAATTATCTAGATTCCAGCACCAATTTCTTGTTTGACAGGTGTCAAAATTTAATATTTGCAGCCAAATTAGAAATTGGTTAGATTAGGTTAGATAGTTAACTAAATAAAATTTAAAAGTCAAAGTCTTGTAATATAAATGTTAGTGTTTTAAATGGCAAAAACGTAAAAACCAAGTATATACATATGATCTTGTACTACAGACCTCTTACATCTGCATAGAGAATTGTCCTGAAAAACAATGCATTGAAGCGGAACTACGCCACGCTTCATAGGCACTATTATTTGTTTTTCAAACTCGTGTCTGTGCAGTGTACCTTTCGTTTCTCCGCAACAATTCCCGTACACAGTTATGGCCCCTCCGCTTTTGTCTCTCTTTCCATTATTCGTGTAGTTGCAACGGACAAATTGGATTAGATGAAAAAGTTCTTGGGCTAATTTCTGCATTGAGAAATTGCGACCAATGCAATGTAGGTTGTTTGTTTTATTGCGTATACAGGGTCAGTAAACTGGACGTGTACTATTGCTACACATTTCCACTATATTTTCTAAACAGTACGTGATATGTTTTACTACACGATGGTTACTTCGGATGTTACATCTCGAATGAACGAACATATAAAATTAATGTACAGGAATTTTCCTTATAATTTGGCTCACAAGGTGTTATTAGAAGGAGTACAAAAAAAAAAGGTTTATATAAAAGTTTTAGATTTTTTACTATTATAAATTTATGTCATTTAAAAAATCAACTGACAATCGGAAAATAGAAAAATCGGAAAAATCATTATATTTTAATTAGAATATGAAATCTCCTGGTTTTCAAAAATATATAGTTTGTCTATGTTTGGATGAGAGCTTTCTGTAATAATTCGGCAGCCCTTCTTTGGTCTAGCCAACCTACTGAGGATATTGGTATCAAGATGGCGCACATTCCCATAACATTCAAACGGTGACTCATTTTCTTAGACGCGGACCCATTCACTGGCCAGCAAATAGCCCTGATCTTACCCAACTAGATAATTTCTTGTGGGGGGGTATTTGAAGGAGAAAGTTTACTTCAATAGCACACATATTTTGGCAGAATTGAACAATAACTTATGATAATTAATTTGTTCAAATATTTATTACCATTTCTAACCGTTAAACTTAAAACTTTTCTTAATATATTATTTCAGTTCATTTGTTTTGTTATCCGTTGCCATCCAAACATAGACAAACTATATATTTTTAAAAAGAAAACGAGGATATTTTATATTTTAAATAAAATATAAGAGATTCCCATAAAAGGAAAAAAACATTCCAACTTTCACAAAAAAGATTAACATGGTGACACACTAAATTAGGCCATATTATTTTTAAAAAAGCAAAAGACTAATAAATATTTTAAAATAAAAAAGTGTGTCGAAAAAACGATTAATTAAAAAAAAATAAAAACTGGCCAAATTCCCTACAATTTTCAAAACATTGCAATGAAAAAACTCCCTAATCAATGTTGTCAAGAGGGCGGGTTTAGAAATCCTCAGATGTAGGCTTCAAAAATTTGTAGAATTGAATTAAGGAAGGTTTTTTTGTTAATAAAAATGCAAATTGAAATATTTCTTTCATTAATATGAAACAAAAAATGTTTTGTGATACTAGAATACAGGTTTTCCTCTATAAATCCTGAAAATAATCGAGGATCGAGCCAGTGGTGGACGCTGCCTTGCTGAAACCTTAAATTTTTTCATGATATGGAATCTTTAAAAAATCCCTTTTGTTCTGAAAATCCTTAAAGCTAAGGAAATATTCCCTAGTATGGCATCACTGTCCTTAACATTTAACATTGTAAATAAAAGGATACTTGCAGTATTGTCAAATTGTCTTATATATTTCTGAGCAGCTAACCTGGTGATAAACTGGTATTGTTAGGTAGCCAGTGATTGAGGTGTGGTTTTTTTATATTATGGTTTTAATGATGGTGCCATTGTTGCCTAACCTGGTGTTAACCCGATACCGTATCACCTAGTGCTTTCCGCTATACCGCTGCCAGAGGACCTGGCGTTTTAACTAAACGGGGCTTTAATGATGACGTCTTGGACTCCTAACCTGGTCCTAACCCTATACTGTTTCACCTTGTACTTCGGATGACAGCGTTTCAAACTATACATCAAAATATTTGAATAAATTAACTGTTTATTCATTCAAAGAACAAAACGATATTAACAACCCTAATAAACAGTAATGAAACGTAGTACGCTGACAAAATGGAATTATACTTGGCAACCTTGCTCCTTGACTACGAGGAAACCGTCGATTAATCATGAAATGTCAAATGTCAGTTAATTATCCGTTTGAGAATGTTCTAGTTGGATAACATTAACATATTTTGTTAATACATTTTTAACATAAGGTCTTTAAAAACTTAAAGTAAAAACAGTATATTATATAATAACATACTCTAATTGTCTATTCTGCATGCAATTTTATCATAATTAAAGTAACAGTGGACGTTTATAACCCTATAGTTCCTTACAAAATTATAACAATTTCTTGTGCTTTTTTCTTGTAAAAAAAGTGGTATATTTTTTTTTGCTGGAATGTGTTTATATTTCGAAGTACAGTGAATCCAAAATAGAAGTGAGACCCAATCTCTAAAAAAACCTTTTTTTTGACTACCTATTTGAAACAGTAAGTTAACAAAATAAAAAATACTGCAATTTTGGATTGTTATTCCGACGTTTTGTCTGCTTGATCAGAACACGACTGGAAATATCTTTGAGAAGGCGTTGTTAAATTTCCATTAAACTTGTAATGCATATTCTAAACTAATATCTTCTAATGACGTTTTTCTTTTAGTATACACAATTGTACTTAAACTGCGATATTTCGAAAATAGGCAAAGCGTCTTTGAACACCGTCTCTTCACAGTCGACTGGTGCCGCCCATTCGAATTAAAAATTGAACTGATTCTGGTCCGTATTCAAAACGTCGATCTGATCATCATCGCCAGCGGACAAAAAGTCGATTCTGGAATCAGATACTGCAGTTTTAGAGGAAAAAGGTTACAATATAAATGTAAAATGTATCTTAAATTATTTTTTCAAATAAAGCAAAAAAAATGTTTTCTTTTTTTTTACGATCTTCGTATTTATCAGAATTTATCAGCCTTTGATCGGACAACTTTACCCCCATTTAACCGAATTTATATACTTTGCCGTTTCCGGGATCCTAAATAACACTAACACCTTGTATATGATTATTTACATAATGTCGGTTGTTATCCACATTTTTACACATAAATATAAAACATTTTTACGGTCTGTCGAATGAACAAAACGTCTGTGAATAAAACTAAACCTCCATATCTATGTTAAGACTATAAATTTTCCCTAATTGCGCTAATAACAGGTTTCTCGTTTTGCAGGTTTCTGCTACGTCAGTTCGGACGATACAATCCGGGATGCCCGAGAGGGAGAAGACGTGGCGTTGGAGTGCCGATTTCCGCCGCCCTCGATGGGTTCCCTGTCCTATTACTGGATCCGACAGTCGAAAACTGGCCACGACAACGTCGCCATTAAGGACACTCCGTTTGATCCTAACTACAAGTAAGTAGAGTCAGGGCGTTTAATAACAACCACTTTACTTCCAGTGAAAATGTGGAGATAGATAAATAAGTAAAATTTATTACTTTTAGGTTTACCTAAGCAAAAATGTAAAAGTTAAAGGTTTTTATTGGACCGCAGTCCCTAGTTTGTAGTCTATTTTACAAACTCAAAATGGTGTTAATTCTCGCTACTGCTAGTTAAAATATGAGCTCATTGATTTCGGAGCGCTGTTAAACTCACACATAAATAGTTTCAACATATTATTATTTAAAAAAATGAGGAGTTTAGTTTTTTTGCAAATAACTCGGAAAGTATGAACATTTAAGAATAAAAAAAAAAAGATTCTTTCAATAGAGGAGCCTCTTGTTAATAAGCAATTTTATTGCAGTTTTTTTACAGGCCTGCATTTAAATAATAATAATAATGATAATAATAATAACGTTTATTATTTACCACATGTATACATATATAAAAACAAAATTAAAAATCACAAAGGTAAGGCAAATAAAAGCACGCATTTCAGACTTCTGAAGTCCAGATTCTGTTCTACCAATGCGGCTACAAACTAATATTAAGACATTTTGACAAGTAGCTAGTTAATAAAAATACAACAATAAATGATACAATATTAAAAAATGAAGACACGAAAGGAAAGAAGAACAAGAAGGAAGAGTAAGGCTGAGAGTAATTTAAATGCTATTGAGAATTAAGTAACTGAGTAGTAATGTTTCTTTTAAAACTTTGTAATTACGTAGAAATTTGTAATAAATCTGGAGGCAACGAATTTATATTTAAAGAAATGTTATAGGAGAAGCATCTCTTAGATATTTCAGTTTTTTGGCGCGGAATCGTTAAGGTATTCCTGTGTAAATTCAAATGATGTACGTCCGTGCGAAAAGTGATTCTGTTATACAGATAAGGAGGTGATTTAAATTTAAGTAATTTATAATAAAAGCAAAGGGTATGGAGCTTACGTCGGTTATACATATTTAGCCATGAAATTTCTTTAAGTTTGTGGGTTATCCTGTCTCTCCTCTTAATACCAAAGATAAATCGAATACAGCGGTTCTGCACTTTTTGAACTCTTCGTAAATCATAACTATCCAAACATGGACCATATATATGATCGTAATGATTAAAATGTGATAATATTAATGAATCATAGAGCTCCTTTTTAGTGGATTGATCAAGGTAGTGTCTGTGCGGAAACAATGATTTCAGGGAGCAGTATGTTTTTTTAAGAATGTGAGAAATATGAGAACTAAATCGAAGATTTGAATCTAAAACAAGACCCAAACTTTTTGCGCTTTCATTGCTTATAGCCATATCTGGCTTTATTTCATTAAGAATATTTTTATTACCAAATAAGAGAACAAGCGACTTAGACGGATTCAAATTTAGCATGTGTTTAGAGGATATTTTAAGCAATTGGTTTAAATCGAAGTTAATTTTAATAATGGCTTGAATATAGTCAGACGGTTTAAAAGATAAATACAGCTGGGTATCGTCGGCCTACAGATGGTACTGACAGTATTTAAAGTGTGCATGGAAAGTGCATGTATAGATACTAAATAAAAGAGGTCCTAAAATGCTGCCTTGAGGAACCCCAGAATCAACTTTAAGAAAATCTGAAGAATTTTGATCAATTTTTACACAATTAATATTTTATGATTTAAAAAATCGAATGCTTTACTAAAATCCAGTAAAATTAATACTGTGATTTCGTTATTGTCTCGAGCGGAAAAGATATCGTCAGTAACATCCGCCATTGCCGTCGCGCAACTATGTTTAGGGCGAAATCCGGATTGTTTCGTTGGTAAAATATTATTTAGATTAACATGTATGCGTATTTGAGTTTCCAACACTCTTTCTAAAATTTTTGAAAACGTTGGAAGTATGCTTATTGAACGAAATTGTGTACCTTTTTTACGTAAAAAACCTCCAGGTATCATATCATGATATCAGAATGTAAAGTAAGCATGTCATAAAAAAATGGGGTTGTTTTTACCCCCAACCCCTCCGGTATGGTACACCCCTGATTAAAATTTTGATACTCTGAGCTCAAATTCTGATTTAGCATTCAAAGTTTGTACGATGTACCAACTTTCATGATTTTTGTATGAACGGTTTCGGAAATATAGAGGAAAAAACGTCTTCAGGGTGCCCCATTTGAAGGGGCGTAGCTCCCTTAGGAAGCATTTTTGACAAATGTTTATAATAACTTTTTTTCATAAAAATTTTTTACCAATGTTTAGGAAACACCCTGTATAATGAATAAAGAAAAGTTTTAATTAATGCTTGTGATTTAAGAAATAACAATAATTCCCACACTTTCATATTCTATTTTACATAGTGTAAATTAGTCATAATATGAATGCTTTGAAGATTTGGGGAGAATATACAATACCAATACATTTATTATTGTCTACTCTAGAGTATGGGAGCTTCCAGTACATTGTAATTTTGATACATTTCGTTGTTCGTTTAACAAGAACGTCAAGAAGAAAAAGTACTATTATATGAAAATTGCCAAATCATAATCACAACACAATAGTGGGTAATAGCGAGACAAGTACATTTATAACGCATCACTGATTTTTAACATTAATTTCACATGCATATATTTTTGTTATTATTCAACCGATTTTATGCATTTGAAATTAATGTTAAAAATCAGTGATGCATTATAAGTGTCAGTTCAGTTATTAGGATCAGTTATTAGGATTAATAAAAGGCAACACTAATCTTCTAAACTGGCAAAGAATTGAACTAAAATCACGTGTAAACTACGAGACGGTTTCAAAAATTACGTCTTTGCCAGGTTTTCTCGTTTTTCCAGAGGCCGTTTTCATTTTTAAATTTGCTAATACAACGTTAATCTTGGAAGCAACTTTTAACTGTTCCCGTTATCGGAGTTGACTGAAATTTGCCATACATGCATAAACCCGATGGCAATACGATATTATGGTGTCCAATCGGGAATGTCTTATACAGGGTGCGTAAAAGGTAATAGTGAAAAGTACAAAATGAAGTAAATGTAAAAAAATATTTAAAAGGTTTTTATTTATAAATTATTGAACTGACAAGTATAAAAATAATTAAACTTATATAAACACAGAACGTTTAAAAATTTTGAATATTTTCTTAAACGTTCGTGGCTTTATTTCAAGTGTGCTGACGTGTGTGTTTATGTCAGTTTAATTATGTTTTACATTTCAGTTCAATAGTTTTAAAATAAATGTTTTTATGAAATATTTTTTTTACATTTAGTTTATTTATAACATGTTTCTATTCGAAAAATCCCCCTTTTGTGTCAAACATGTTTGGCAATATTTGATTATTTATTTAGGAGATATTAATAATTCTCATTTAGTCAGCTCTGTGGATTTAGATAATTTAAGTTTTACTAGTACATAGCCTCCGTTTTCCCACTAGGCCTCTGACACATGCAAGGGTCAAGCACAAAGTTAGGAACAGTTTCAAATTTCAACTAATAACATTATGAATATCATTAGTCTCGCAAATCTGGTCAAAGCTGGTATTAGGCTATGCGAACGGCCTGCACGATAGATACACTCCGGGTCCATAATGTAAACTAGCTTTAGCTGGCGCCTCTGAGACAAAGCGTTCAACTTCCCCAACGCTTCTAACAGGTGGCTTGCTGCGAAATGCAATTAATTAGTCATTGATTACGTAATTTTAGCTTTAAGTTAGAGAGAGGTCAATCTGCGAGAAAATTTTCGTGGAAAAGGAACTGCTCTTCGCCCTCTTGTTTGTAGTATCTCAAAGGAAAGGAATGTTGAATTTTTTTTACGGCGGGAAGCCATATTTCTTTGTTTTTGTTGGTAAATGTGTAACAGTTTAATTTTGTTATAAGTGCATTTCATTGTATGATTAATTTAATATTATAATCTACTACTTTAGTATTAAGTTTAGTGATTAATATGTACGCCTTGTTGGTTTGATTTACTTAGATTTTAGTAGTTTTCTTATTAGAAGCGGTTACATTGTTCATATTTAAGCGAAATATAAATTCAACACCTTTTGCAGCAAATTTCGGAACACACAGTGTCACCTCTCGATAGATAATTTTGTACCTATATCTGAACTCAAGATATAAAGGAATAATTTTCAGTAAATGGTATGTTTAGCGTTCGTTCATAGATGTCGCCAAAAAATAATCAGTGCGAATATAATTGTTGGATTTATTTAATTTTGGCGAATTTAATAATTATATACTGTATAAGAAAAACTTCAAATAGCACTTTAGACAAACTATTTATTTCCCATATATTTTACAGAGTAGATATAAATTAAATTTTTTTAATTTTGAAAACCTGTTTTCGAGTCCTTTATACAAGTCTTGGGATTTTTGTTTTCTTTGGCTAGATATGCTGCATTTTTAGATTCGAGCGTATATTTTGTATAACTCTTCTGTCGCTGTAAAAAAAAACCAAATCATTAGTACCCCAATAAATTCTTTGATATAAAGTTATGGAACGCCGTTTTACTTTTTAGTCATACGCGTCTTTGATACCAAATTTAATTGCAAAACATATAAATGATGCTGCCTGCATACAATTTTTATTCTTTTTAATTCTTTCGATATCGAATTTTTGTGGATACCGATTTTACCGAATGACATTTTTATGATAAGCAATTTCTTTGCAGACCATTTCAATTGATACCACAAAAAAGTAGTTGTTTATCCTTTTTTAACACGTATACAGCCTACTTAAAATTTCTATATACATGCGTCTTTCCTTAGCTATTGCATTTCAACAAATCGATGTTAATAAAAATTGGTATGAAATAAATGCTATATACAAAAATCAGTTTAAATATTTAATAAATTGACTCTTATTAAAATGTAATCGCTTCAAACGGGATCGCATTAAATTAATATTAATACCGAAAACATTAGAATGCAATAACGACTTTGTGGAGATTAATTTATTTCAACCGTATGAAGGCAAATCTGGTTTAAGAACTCATGTAATAAAAAAAATTAATTTATTTTTATCGCATATCAAAAAAAATTAAAGCATCTCTTACGATATCATTTCTTTTTAATGTCAATTCCATTAACACCCTAAAAATGTAAATAGAAAAATGCTCATTATTTTGATTTTGATTTTCGTTTATATGTAATTTATACTACATCAAACGGATATAACACGGGCCCTTTACCATTGAAATTAAAATACTTGAATATACATTTGAATAAATAAATAAAAGTTAATACGAGATTTAATTGTATAAGAGTTGTGGAATTTAAATGATTAGCGGGTATAAGGTAACTGGTTTTATTTAATATGCATTGTTTTGATTTCGAATTTTTATTAATGTCGATTCTTCTGAATATCAATTTTCATTGAATGCAGCCACCTTGTTTCAATTTAAATTATCGGACGTGGAGCGATCTAGTGCAAACTAAGAACAACAAGAGCAGAAATCTGTAATTTTTTAAATACCCGAGTTTCTGGCTAGGCATGCGTTCGAAGATTTAAAAGTGCATATAAAATTAAGACTGTGTTGTGCATGACGTTATGACGAGTCGGATACGAATAATGAAAAACGTGTTTAATTATTGTTCGATTGGGAATACTTAGTTATTAGTTAGTTATTAAATCATTGCGGAATACGATATACACCCCTATATTTAAAATGTGACCACGTACAAAATACAGATCATAATGAAAAAAAGTTAAAACGAACGTATCTAGCTCCCAACATCCTATTCCAAAACAAGCTATTCTATATATTTATACCAGAATAAAGAAAACAAGGTTTTGAATTTCCCAGCTATAATTCACAGATTACAACGCAATGTAATTTGTAATGGCAAATTGCAATTTCTCCTGGAAGCTGTGTGCCGGCGGCATGCTCTACTACAGTTTTTTTTGGCTTCTTAAACGTGATTTAAAGTAGGCTGTCCAGATTTTTTTAAAATGAAAAGAGTATATTTCGACGAAATGTAAAAATAGGTACCAGCGTATAATAATTAAGTAAAGTCACTTTCGCAGAATTCAATGACTTTCAATAATAATTATAATACACATAATAATATGGACTAAAAATAACAAAAATAATTAGAAAATGGCACCAGATTTCGCAAAATAGAGATCATTTGTCCCAGATTTCTCATAATAGAGGATATTTGTCGTATTTATGGAAATAGTAAAAGTACCAGAGTACATGGACCCGAAAAAGAGAACATTCCTCTTAAAAAGAGTATATGTCGTCACCCTATTTAAAGCAAACTGTAGTAAGGTTGTATAGGTATATCACTATATCTTTATTTACAATATTTATTTGATAATTAGGACACTATTTTCATGTTTGTCTCCCTTTTTTAATATGTGAGTAATTATTATAATTTATAGGTATGTGCACTTCACTTTCAAAGCTGCGTGTCGATCAAGATACGGATTTACAAAAATGAACACATCAGTGGTGTATTTAGAATGCCGTCTTAGAGGGGGAGGCAAACATTTGATAACTAAAAAAAAGTTCTAGGTTCTTGTTGGAACAACATAAGCATGAAGACTAAAAAAAAACAAAGTTCTCAATGTTTGTGAGGTAAAAGTCCCGAAATGCTTTATATAATGTAATTTTTGCTTGGGTTATTAGCTCGGGGGAAAGGGGTGCAGGGTGCATTTGTCTCCTGCACGTACTCAAACCGAAACTGTCGTATGTTGGAATGCAGAACATGTTATATTGAAGAATACCCCAAAACAAAACATTGCATTCATGCCCTATTATCTTGGTAATTTTGTTCACAAGGTCTCTTTACACACAGCTTTGTGGGTTACACAAGTTTAACCTACAAAGCTGATTTTTTTTTCTATTTTTAGTTTTTACATTCTGGTACTCACGCACATATTATGAAATAAACGGCTTTTAAAAAACGCAGGTCTATCTAAAAAAAAAATTAGTTGATCTGACCGCGAAAAAGAAACGTCGGATTTCAAATCTATGTGCACCATCTTGTTGATAATGGATAAAGTAGCTATAAAGATATAAAATTTATTTTGTGATATCTCTTCAATGCAGCCTGAAAAAAATAAAATATGTATAGCTGATTTTTCGGTATTTTACTATATCCTCGGAGGTAGTCATAATTGTCTAACTTTGTCAACTACTTATTATTCGATGTTAAATTGCGCAACTTTGCTCTATTTTAACCGACATTGTATCGAATTTGTAACACCCTGTATATGTTTGCGTGTTTTCATTCGTTGGGACCATTCCGGTATACTACCTCAATGGTTGAGATATTCCAAGTACAACCATATGTAATTCTCACATTGAATGTTATTTTTTAACTAATTTTTATTTCTCAATCTAGAGTGCTGTGATTTGGCAAAAACTATTAACTTACCTCCAAGAACTCTGAGAAAAATAAAATTATCTGTCTATTCACTAAACATCTTTTACGCCCATTTAAATATTAAACGGTTTTTTCTAAAAAATCTTTTTTTTTAATGTCGCTCTTCGGGTTAGCCTTTGCGAGTAATATATAATGATACCCCCCACAACAATATGCAGTATTTTAAAAAATCGGCAAATAAAGGCATAATATGCATTTAAGCCTAAGCAATTTTTAGTCACCCTGATATACGACACGTCATAGTTACAATATCATAGTAAATAAAAATAACAAACAAATATAGGGCGTCCCATTTAAAAAACAAAAGTTAATAGCAGTAATTCGGAACTAAAAGAAGATACGGCAACACTGTTACAGTAAGATATATTATAAAACAAAATAGATAAAAATCAAAGTGGAGGTGCTACAGATAGAACGTTTAAACACGCATTTCAGATTTCAAAACATAAAAATAGCTTTCTGGATAAAAAATCAGATTCAGCTTTTGCTGGAAGAACATTCATTGCTTTATTTTACACCTACCAATAAAATAAAGGTTGTGTTGTTTGATTGAAATTGTTATATCATTGTATAAACGGGGGCTTAACAATAATGGTTGTATATATATATATATATATATATATATATATATATATATATATATATATATTTATTTGATAAATTAAAAAAATAAATCCGAATTCAATGGCCGATTCAAATTATAAACCTTTCATTAACATCAGAATCAGACACTATCACTAACCGAGAAAATAAGTGTTACTTCACAGATTGTTTTGTAATCTGTGACAATATAGCTTGTACAAATTTATTTAAAACTAAAATCTCGAAGTGTTGAAAGTAGTTTGCCGAACCGTCGGCGTCGCAAGTCATGCGAATACTATTTTTTACCTTCTCCCTCCCACTTCATATATAACGGCCCGCCACTGACTCAGGCCCCTGCCGCGCCGTCGCGTCGGCAGTGGCCCCAGCACAGAGCTTGCGCGTCTTGTTTTTGCGGGGATTTAATGATTGAAAAGGCCACAACGCGTAAGGCTCAAATATGTGGTGGGGGCCCCGAGAGACATCAGCGAGCGAAATACAAAACTGAGGATCTTTTCTTTTTTTTTGTCATCATGTAAATTTTGAGTTACTGCCGAAGGGCCCCCAAATACGTAAAACCCATTGACCGTTTTTTGTATCGCAAAACTTTGCCTCGCCCAGATGAGCCCCAACCATCGTAAGTAGTTAATTCGGCCTTGTTGCTTCTAGAAAAGCAGCCTCTATAACGCAACATGCGAGTCGCCTTTTAATACTCATTGTTTATAAAATTATGATTAACACCACGATACACTTACAACGGTATGCCCAAATAAAATTGAAGTTTACAAATATCAGATTATCTAAAGTGCTCATCGTGAGGATTCGTGATATTTATTTTGATTAAAATAATTAATTAATTTAAAATAAAAGTTAAGAATGCTGCAAGTAAAATAATTGCAGGGGAAACTTCCATTCATATTTTATAACATTTGTTACTTGAGTTGCTGCACTAGTGCCGTCTATTGACATTTTTAGTTTTTACTTGCAATTGAAAAATACAAACCAGTTTTAAAAGTGCCCTATACAAGTAGCTAAAACCATATTGTTCTATTATTATAGTAAATATATCCTAAATTACCATTTTTTAAATTTATCTTAATAGCTTGACGGTAAGCACCAATCCACATTTTTGAAAATGTATTATTTTGGAAATTTGAAATATCTTATATCTGTCACTTGTTTATCGATTTTAATTCCAATCTCGATTTCTACTGCCTGCAACTGCACAGGTAGGACGTAATAAACTGTATTGAAAATAAAATCTTTAGATTCAAAATAAATAGTTTAATAATTTTAAAAACATTTTATTGAAGCGTAAATTCTACAAACGTTTTCAAATGACAATGCATTACGGCCTATTTGACTCCCTGACTGAACGCTGTACATAGATGTGACGTACTTGCGCGAGAAGACGAGTTTAAATTCGGTCGGTATCATCGTCGTTTATTGCACAAATGATATTAAAAAATCAGCAAGCAAGATTATTAGAATGCAATCCAATGTTAGCGCAATACGCAAACCAAAGAAGTCGGCTCATACTTCAGAACACATAATACCAGACCAGAGAAGCTCCAGAATTTTACAAACCTTTTTGAGCGCGAAGACTTCTCTTTCGTATGACGACACATTCGCAAATTAATTTGAGTTATCGAACACACTCACGCAAACACATTATATTTCTTTTGGGAGGCTATAGATGGCGAAACTTCCGATAATAAAAATGCATTCGAGGTGCTTGTATTCAATCGAAATTGATATCAATGGAAATTGGTTTCAATGAAAATAGATAATCATAGAAATCGCTGTAAATGAAAATACTATTCATAAAAATTGATAATCGGCTATATTGTTTCCCACAAAATACTACAAAGGTACTCGTTAAATATTGGATAAATATTGATATCAACAAATTTGTAAGTAATAAAATTATATTATAATAAAAAAAATGCATTTTAATTATAATAATATAATAAAAATTGAATTAATTTTGTAAAGACCCATCCAAATATCCTGACATACATTTTAATAGCTAAATCAAATTAATTGATTGTTAAAAATCTATATGAAGGCTTTAGCTCTAGATGTTCCAAGGATTCAGTTAAAATTACATTTTTATTCTAATATTATAAAATAAATTGCCATAATGAAGTCCCATTCAATTTAAATTAATACCGGGCATATAGCAGACTAAAAAGTAAAACGGCGTTCCATATAAAGTCCATATTATGTATTAATATTGTAATGTAAATACTTGTACTAAAGAAAAGGTTGAATTGATAAATATTTCTTTTCAGATATACCTAGGATTATTTTTAGACTATAGATACTATATATACACCACTTCATACTTTCTCTTAAGTCTACATTTTATTATTCGTGTTCCCTTTTGCTGTGAATATGTAACATATAAAATTTTCATTTAAGTTAGACATAAATAACGCAAAGGTATTCCTCGATTCAATATTAATATTCTTACCTTTTTTTTTCCTGAGACTATATAAACTACAGCCTTCTTATAAGTTCTATCAATGTTTGATGTTCCGAAATTCAGATCGACTTTTGTTTTGTCCATAGTTGCATAATTACTTGGAGCCTATTATAAACTGAATTTTCGTTACGTCTGCGTCTGATGCATTTCCTAAAATAAATAGTTAATAATTGTGTGAATACATTCCTGTTTTATGGTTAAATAATGAGTTTATACAGTTGGGAAAATTTAATTAAATTAAACTCAACTTACGTTTCATTTTTATGGCATTTAACTACTCCTGCATTAGCACATCATTTTTTTTTACTCTTTGGTACTCTACTCCGGACTAATATTTGACTTTTCTGAGTGGTCCTTTTCCATTAGTACTAGAGTAATTAATTAAATATTATTTGTTTATTTACATTTCCATTTCGCCTTGGCGTTGCTTTTAAATTTCAGGTTAGTTGTTTCTGTCAATGGTATTATTGCGTCGTCTCGAAACCCTCCATCCGGTACTTCCTCATATCAAGAGCGCAGGCATCTTTTTCGCTGTTGCCAAGTGTATTCCTGCATTATTTCCTGTATCTTTCTCAACCAATGGAGAGTCCTTTTTCTTGTCTAACATGTTAATCATATCCTTGTTTTATTCCGTCTATGTGCTCTTTTGGCAAGGTTGTTAGCACCTGACATATTCTAGCCAATGGTATTCCGCCTTCTTAGTTAACCAAAGTTCTAGATGGAAAGGAAGCTGAGGGAACACATTTTTCACTTTTCTGGTCACTTGCAGATAACCCACAGGTCTTCGCGAGTCTGAGGAAATAATCCAGGAAAATTTTGGAAATCCGTTAGCGGGATTTTTCCTCAACACCGTAATAGTTTTTCGGGCACATTATAGTTTGCACTGTGAGTGTTATTTTTCGTGCTAGAAAATCTCTCTAAGAGAGGATTTTACCTGAAGATTGGACCAGACCGCCATTTTCCATGCCCTTGTACTTGGCACGTGAAACCACTTTTTGACTAGAACTGAGTGACCCTACTGGATAGGGTTCAAGTCAGGGGCCAACTGTAAGTCACGGTCCTAATTTCAAGTCAGGGGCCAACTGTAAGTCACGGTCCTAATTTCAAGTCAGGGGCCAACCGTTAGTCACGGTCCTAATTTCAAGTCAGGGGCCAACTGTAAGTCACAGTCCTAATTTCAGTCAGGGGCTAATTGCAACTGCAAGTCACAGACAATTTCAAGCCACGGACTTAACTTTAAGACTCAGGACTAATCCCATGTCACGGGCCTAGTTTGAAGTTAGGAGAGCTAGGTGCTGCTGGATTTGGTGACACTTATTGTTTACTTTTTTTCTTTATACCGTAACTGATAACATACTTATTGTTTATATATTTTTTTCTTTTATACAGTAACGGATAAATGATTTTTTTTCTTAACTTCATTTGTGTGTTTTATTTAGCTCACTCTTTTCCTTTTAAAGTATCAAGAGGAAGCAAGTGCCGCGAAGATCAAGGGGCTTTCCAATTTAAGTCGTTATAAATTGGTGGCGCTCATTTCTTTTTTTTTCCTCTCTTTTTCTTTCTTTAAGACTTCTTACGTTTTCCCACGCCCTACTCTCCGGGTTAATTGAGCTAGGGCATCTACATTGCACGCTCTGTTGACCACGAGCTGTAATCTTGATACCTTTTTGTGATAAAATAAAACAGTAATAATAATTATTATTAAATAAGAGCGTAGCAATCTTGTAGCTTGTTTTGAGAAAATCCAGGGATACAAATGTCGATTTCATATATTTTTTTTAACAAATAAAAGAGAGTTGCTTCTTCTGAAATCAATCGGTTAAGTACTTTTTAAGCTATGCCGCGAATTGACACACCGACAAACAGACAGACAGACAGACCAACACTTAGATCGACGAAATTAATTAAATATATATTTTTGGACTCTAGGGACGCCAAAACGTGAAGATATGTAAAACCTGGTGATTTTTTCACAATTAAAAACATTTTATTTGGTCGCCATTTTGTTCCGCCATCTTAAATTCGTAGCACAATTTTACCAGTTTAATATCTATACCGTAATTAATTATTGCACAAAATTTGAAATCAATCCAATAAGTAAGTTTTCAGGACAAAATTTTACCAGTTGATTTTCTCACAATACATAATTTTTGTGGAACATAGGTCACGAACAAATGGACCGACATACAGACAAACAGCCCGACAGAATTGAGAAAACATGTTAAGATCCAAAGAAATCTCGAAGGGTGATTTTTTTTTTACGATTACAGGACCTACTTGCCTTTAGGAGGGACGTAGAAATATATTTCTTTGTCTTCAAATTTCCAATAAAACTGCGCTGGTTGGTTCAGACGTCTATGTCCAATACATAATCTACAAAGAAAACAACAAAAACCACATGACATAAAGAATTATCGAATTTTTCTTCGATAGATACTTCTAGTTGTTACTAATAAGCAATAATAAACTCTCCATATTGTAGGTGTTTGTATACAGGGTGTTTCTTAATTGAGTGTCAATATTTAAGGAGGTGAGTTTTTGGGTCCATTTTAAGAAGAAATCTTCATATAAACATATGTCTTAAACGGTGTAAATTTTGAGATACAGGGTGTTAAACTTTCAATAATTTCATAATTTTTCGATAATATCTCGAATACCACTCTAGATATTGTAATGAAATTTGGTATAGAGGTACTATGCATCTAGTGGAATTTTTTGATGTAGAACATTTTTTTAATTTCCACCAGTGGCGTCCGTACGGAATCCGACCTGCATATTTTCCCAGACATTGATGGTACGCCACTGATTTTTTTAAATAAAAATTATTTTTGAAATTTCCATTCATTTTTGAGCAAGTTTGATCCCTTGGTAATTTTGTGTTGGACGCACGGTTTTCGTTTTAAAAAATAAAAACCGTTTCTCTGCATGGTCCAAACAATCCTGGTCATAAGACGGATATCACCATGCATGCAGAGGAATATTATTGTATTAATCTCGAGAAATCAAATCTTGTCGAAAATAAATACTAAGTTTTCAAAAACAAACAAATGAATCAATAAAAGTGCTTTATTTTAGAAAAATCAGTGGCGTGAAAGTAATTACTATGTCCATTCTTATTAAAATCAGAAATCGCTTTATCTTAGTGAAAGATATTTGTAGATAATAGTATGTAGTCTTCAGCCACCAATCTAGGGCCACCATGTCAATGTTTTTCAGAAGTCTGTTCCTTCATAAATACTTTTTATAAATTTTATTAAAATAATAAGACATACTTCAATAATAACAAGTTATTTACACAACTATACTAATACAACTAGGTACATAATTAATAATTTCAACAAAAATAATTAGGTTTTAACAAATTGACAGCACACTTTGTGAAACAAAATAGAAGAAAAAAATTAGATAAGTTGTTAAAAATGCCCACCACCTTGGAGAATACACGCTTCAGCCCTTTTCCTCATATTGTCGCGAACTCTTTAAGGATACCCTCGGTGTGTCTGATAATATCGCAAGAATCTCTTATACGATCCTTCAGCTCCTCTACAGTGTTTACTGGGGTGCGGTAAAGTAAAGATTTAAGATGTCCCCATAGAAAAAAATCCAAACTATTTAGGTCTGGGGACCTAGGGGGCCATGGTTGGGGTCCGCCACGACCTACTCATCTGTTGTTAAATGTGCGGTTCAAATATTCTCTGGCTTCAATACTAAAGTGAGCGGGCGCGCCATCGTGCATGAACCACATTCTGTTTCTAATCAGAATTGTTATATCTTCTAACAATATCGGCAAATCGTACTCAAGAAACCGGCGATAATTATGGCTATTTAGTCTTTCTGGGAGGAAAAAAGGTCCAACTAGGTGATTTTCGATAATGCCAGCCCAAACATTTACAGAGAATTGCTCTTGATGATGATGTTCTATAATGGCATGGGGGTTCTCGTCGGCCCAGATATGATTATTGTGGAAGTTTCTGATAGCGTTCCTGGAGAAGTTCGCTTCATCTGTAAACATTATTTCGCGATCAAATAAGGGATTACGCGCAATTTTTTCCAAAAACCATTCACAAAAATTAACTCGGAAAGGAAGATCTCGGGGAAGTAAGGCTTGCACTCGTTGAATGGGATATGGGTATAAAAAAAATCATGTAGAATTCTCCAAACTAGGATGTGCGAAATATTTAGGTTAATTCCAATTTTCCTAGTATTCAGTTCAGGATTTTCATCTATGGAATTTAATACTGCCTCTTCAATTTCTGGAGTTCTTACAGTCCGATGGGCCCCTTTTAATTGATTATTTGGCTTGAATGTACCTGTTTCAGTCAACCGTCTATGCACATTTGCAAATATTCGCCTATCTGGTATGACTCTACCAGGAAAGCGCTCTTGATATAACCGCCTAGCTTCCGGTGAACTGCCATCAGCCAAACCATACATGTAATGGATGTCTGCCAACTCTTCATTGGTAAACTCAACCATTTCTTTTCTCAGATATATCAGATATTTAGAACACAAAATTAATTAAACCCGACTGAATCTGAAAGCTGAACTGTCAAATTAAGTTACAAGAGAAGTATTAATTCTGACAGCCAAAGCCTACTACAATAATAATTATTATTAGTAATCTTTCTTTATTGATGAACTAATAGTATTTTATAGTTTCGTGTTAAAAAATTATAAGCTCAAATAATAATTTTGAAATCTTTGGGTATTAGTTATTCATAAGCAAATTTGATTTCTTGAATTTCAGTCAAAAAAAATTTACTCAGGATAGTTTTACGTTTTCTACATTTATAAATAACAAACAATTATCAGCAATATACCTTATTCTCTAATTAAAAACAGTATAATTAAACATTGGCCACAAATTTCAGAACATACTAATTTAACTCAAATAAAGTTTCTGGAGATAGTACACTTTATTTTTGATACAACCTACTGCAAATTTAATGACACTTACTATAAGCAAATCTTAGGCACACCAATGGGAGCGACATTATCACCTATAGCCTCTCAGTATATAATGGATGACTTACTTAATGAATGCATACCAAAATTAAGCTACCAACTACCCTTTATCAAAAAGTTTGTGGACGACATTGTGACGTCCATACCGTCCAGTGGCGTAGAAGAAATACTAACCGTCTTCAATAGCTATAATAACAATATTCAGTTCACTGTGGAACAAGAAAAAGATAAAAGTGTCCCCTTCTTGGACACAAAATTGATTAGAACTGAAAATAACGTAGTTAAAGTCGACTGGTATACAAAACCCACATACTCAGGTAGATATATTAATTTTCATTCATACCATACACAAAAAATGAAAGTTAATTTGGTATTAGCGTTACGCAATAGAATACCAGCCATCCAGACTATACAAGAGAAAATCTAAAAAAACTCTATGATATATTGATAAACAATTCCTACACTAAATGGTTTCTTAATAAATTTTTACATAACTCTATTAATCCAACAATAAATAATAATAATAATAATAACAATGCAACTGTATTACTTTCTCCAGGGATCAATGTTTCTTTAAATAATAATCAGAGTCCTACTAATATCAGTGCCCTTGTACCTAATAATCAACAGATTTACTATTTCTCTCTACCTTATTGCCAGGAATTGAGCCATAGACTAGAAATAATTCTTTCTGAAAATGTTAACATCAAAATATGTGGCAAACAAATATTAAACAAATATAATAAATATCGAGATGAACCAACTAAGAAATCAAATGTTGTTTACTCGCTTACATGTAATGATTGTTATAAAAAATACATAGGGCAAACCTCCACTGTTTTACAACAAAGAATAACTAGACACAAAAGTGACTGCAGATTACAAAAAAATTCTTGCACACTTGCAGAACACACAACCGACACAAATCATGTCATAGATTTTCAAAATTGCAAGGTTCTAAACACAGAAAAAAATTCGAACAAAAGAAAATTTTTAGAAATGGTGGAGATTTTCCTAGACAGTGAATGTCTAAATAAGAAAAAAGACATTAATGATCTTAGTGTTATTTACTCACACCTTTTAATGACTTTAAAACAGTTAGATACTAATTCACAATTTGAGTAAAAATAATTCAAAAAATATGCACCCTTTTGTGATTTTCTATAAACAATAACTACAGATTGGTAGAATTCTGTGATTGTTTTAACAGTCAACCAATTACACCTTATTAGTTAGCCACCCAAAATTAGTTAACTCTAGTTTATAACGTAATTATAAGAAAGAACACAAGTTCAAATTTTGCGCCAGAAAGAGATACTATTACTTGTTATACATGCTTACTCTGTCAGATCTTTGTATCGATTTTTGTTTATTCACCTAGTTTATAAAAAACCACAGAAAGAAATTCAACTGATAATACACTCGGTCGTCTTCATTAGATGCGATCAATCTAAAACGTAAACGTGTAGAATAATTATATTTTTATGTAAATATACCAATATGTAGTCCTATATAACACAAATGAAAAAAATTGGAATGTTTCACATAGAAGCTAGATGTAGTAAAAAACTCACCTTGCACGTAAGTCCTAGAGTATTAATTAAATTTAAATTAATTTTCATGAACTAATTTGAACATAAATGTAGAATCCTAATATTTTAACAAGCATAATTTACCACAAATAAAACATAGAATTAGTAATTAAATTAAGTAGTTAAGTAAAATGTAGGCACAGAAAATAGAAAATGAAAGTAATAATTCAAAATAAGACATTTTTCAGTCAACCAGAAATGTTAAAATCTTTCATCTCTCTTCCTTGATATCTTTATATAGATATTGTATATAATTTTCAATATTAAAAAAACGTTAAAGCTTAATTTAGAGAGCTGGTGCAATATTGTAAAGTTCTGTTTTGTATTGTAGTCTTGAAAAAGAAAACGATAAATTTCCGAAAGCTCGGCGTATGTAAAAACGAGTTTTACTTCAGCCTCAGACCGCTACCCCAAGAAAAAAAAATTGAAACATATATATATATATATATATATATATATATATATAAGCACAAGGCCTGGCAACCCTACTCAAGACACCCAGGATCATAGCTTGGACCCACCAACAGAAGATCGGCGACGATCTTCTCCAGGAAGTCCCGCTAACATCCGAAGAAGGGGGAGGCAGCATTGGACACGAGAGATGAACATTAATCTCATGAATGCTTACTTCCAAGTCACTGAGGGGGAGATTAAAAGGAACCGATACAGAGCCCAGTTACTGGAACGATGGAGGGAAGCTTATCCTGCGTCGACACATACAGCACAACATTTAGCCGCCCAGATCAGCAACATTAAATCACGAAAACTACTATCGCAGGATGAACTGGAAGTGATGAAGTTGAATGCTGTCAGGGACCCGAATAGAATGAGACCAGTGATAATCCGCAGATCACTTCAGGCCGGCCACAACCCTACTCAGGCAGTAATTGGCAGCCCCCAACAGAACGCAGCGCGCCCGACTCGGGAGACACAAAGACAGGGGCACGCTGAAATAAGAGCAATGTTTCAGGAGCTAGATCAGCAATACGCAGGAGTTGAAATGGATGCGAGATCAGCAATACCCAGGCTTAAGCTAACCACGGCCACGAGAAAAACAGTGGCAGCCACTAATTTTGCACTGGCAGAAACATTTAAGGCATCGGAAGATCTAGAAACTCTTTGCCACAAAATCTATAGTGCGGCAGTTGTAGTCACCGCGATACACTGTAAATCAACGCACAAAACGACAAATAAACAGCCAGGTAAGCCACCATGGGAGAAAAGACTAGAAACCAAGATAACAAATTTCCGAAAGGAAATAGGAGTCCTGGACAATTACTTAAAAAATCCAGAACACAGCCGAAAGGTGGGCAGAAAAACGAGGCTATACGCAAAAAGGGCCAACATAAAACTTAATGAGCCAAGTTTCAGGGACAAACTAAGAGTGCATAACGAGCAGCTAAAACAAAAAATTGCGGCACTGGGGACCAGGATGAAAAGGTATCATAAAAGAACACTCAGGTACAAACAGAACCAACTTTTCGTCAGCAACCAAAGACTGTTCTACCGCAACTTAGAAACTGAGAAGAAAGAATGAAATAACGATGTTCCACCCGAAGCCGACATGATTGACTTCTGGGAACGCATCTGGTCGCAGGAAGTGGAGCACGACTCAGAGGCCCACTGGAAGCCGAGAAAGAAGACAACCGGCATACACCCCAAATGCAGCAGGTCCATGTCAATGAACAAGACATATCAGAGACCGTGAAAAGGTTAAAAAGCTGGACCTCGCCGGGCACAGATGGTAAACACAATTTTTGGTGGAAGATGTTTGCAGAAGCACATTCCATCAGATCCAACAAAGGTACCTGGATACTTCACTTTAGGAGTTACACACATGCTGCCAAAAAAAGGTAATCTAATGAATCCCAAAAACTATAGGCCGATCACCTGCCTACCATCTGCATACAAGATAATTACCTCCATATTGGGGTCAAAAATAAATGCACACATCAAGAGCAACAATATCCTTGCCTGGGAACAGAACGGGTGTAAAAGAAAGGCCAGAGGTTGCAAGGAGCTTTTAATAATTGACAACATCACCACTAAACAGCCAAAAAGAGACTCAAGAACTTATCAATGGCCTGGATTGACTATCAGAAAGCATTCGACTCGGTGCCGCACTCTTGGCTGCTAGAGATCCTACATATAAAATAGATGCGCATGTGACGGGACTCCTGCGACACCTTATGACTACTTGGCGCACGGCACTATCTGTCAAAGGAGAGACATCCTACCGCACTAGAGAAATCACCATCAGGAGAGGGATATTTCAGGGCGATAGCTTAAGCCCAGCTTGGTTTTGCCTTGCGCTGAATCCCCTTAGTAAAATGCTCAACCGGAGTTCACATGGATATTCACTAGACGATCAGGCCAAACTCACACACCTCTTTTACATGGATGACCTCAAGCTTTACTCTAGAGGACCACAACAACTAATAGGTGAGTTGGACATAGTCAAAAACTTCAGTTCTGACATCCGAATGAATTTTGGGCTTGAAAAATGTGCAACAATTCATATCAAGCGAGAAAGAAAATTGGTAGGAGAGGGCAGTGTCACTCTTGTTGATGGAACAGAGATTCAAAACTTGGGAGCGGATAATACTTACCGGTATCTGGGAATACAGCAGTCGTTTGAAATAAGGCAAAAAGAAAACAAAGATGTAGCAGAAAAAGAATTTATGCGACGCATTACAAAAATTCTTAGAACAGAGCTAAATGCCAAAAATAAGATAACAGCCATAAACGCTTGGGCAATACCTTCGCTTACTTACACTGCTGGAATCCTTAAATGGTCTAAAACAGATCTCCAACGATTAGACCGCCAAGTGCGAACACTCTTCACCAAGCGTGGTATGCTCCACCCCAACTCGGCAACAGAGAGACTGTACTTACCCAGAAGAGAGGGGGGACGCGGATTAGCGAGCATAGAAACCGTCACTCTGAAGGAGAAAAATAAATTGACAAGGCACTTCCTGACAAATAACTCACCATTCCACCGGCGGATCGTGGTCTGGGATAGAGAATACACCACGCTCAATCTTGCAAACCTCGAAGAACCTGAAAGGGAAGAAAGCCAACAGGAGAATCGAAGAGCTAGTTGGCGAAGTAAAGCTTTTCACGGAAGATTCTATTCAAGCCTGCACCGACGAGAAGTGGATAAACCAAATCCAATACTTACCTTACTTCGGGATATCTTTTCCCAGAAACGGAAAGGGCTCTACTGGCTATACAAGATCAAGTTGTTCCAACCAGAAATTACGCACGGTTCATCATGAAGCAGCAAGTGGACAACACAAAATGCAGAGTATGTAACGCGGCTGAGGAAACTGTGCAACACCTATCAGGGGAATGCACACCACTAGCCTCCACTAGGTATCTAGAGAGGCATAACAACATGGGAAAAGTTGTTCATCAATTACTTGGCCGCAAGTGGGGAATCTTAATGTATTTTGTAGAACACCACAGATACACACCACGACCTATAATCGAGAATGACCAAGCAAAAATTTACTGGGACATTCCCATAATAACTGACAGGACAGTGGAACACAACCGGCCGGACGTAGTAATGTGGAACAAAGCGAACAAAACTGCGGTAATCATAGACTTTGCTGTGCCTCTGGATCACAACATGTCGCAAACATACACGACAAAAGTAAATAATTATACAGCCCTTGCGATAGAAATGAAACTCATCTGGGATCTCGATAGCGTCAAAATTATGCCTTTAATAATTAGCAGTAATGGGCTCGTACACGTCAATACCATCAGACACCTGGAAGAACTCGACCTACCCGACACAGCCATCCTGTGGATGCAAAAAGCAACAATATTGGGTACGGTTGCAATAATCAGGCAAATAATCTTCCCGCACTGACAACTGTGTGTGTCCTTGGCTGAGACCCGGACACCCACAGAAACAAAAACATCCACAATTGTGTGAAATCCAAAAAAAAAAAAATATATATATATATATATATATATATATATATATATATATATATATATATATTATATATATATTTATATATATATATATATATATATATACGTACCGCAAAGCATAACGGCCAGGGTAATTTTTTTTTATATATGAGGGGGACAACTTTTGCCCTTAAAATGATCGCAAAATATATATATATATATATATATATATATGAAGGATTATATATATATATATATATATATATATACCTCCATACAGTAATATATATATATATATATATATATATATATATATATATGTGTCCCCACAGAAAAAAGTCTAAAGGAATATATACCCCTTCGTCCTATCCACCGCCCGGGAAAGTTAGTGTTTAAATAATTACGCACATTTTGAGAGTAATGTGGAGGTGCACCGTCTATGTTGAAATATATATATCCAGGATTATGTCAGTTATATGGTATTTTCCAGTAAATATATATATCACCTGTTAGAGTTACAATAGAATTTCCAAAAATACCAGCCCACACGTTCAATTTCTGAGGATGTTGTGTGTGCACCTCGTGAAATACCCTGGGGTTGTTCTCAGCCCAGTACCGACAGTTATGCCGATTAACTACACCGTTCAAAAAGAAAGTGCACTCATCCGAAAAACACACATTGAATAGAAAATTATTATTATTGGCCACTCGTTCACTAATAGTTTCACAAAATTGCAAACGGCGATCAAAATCGTCTTCGTTGAGTTCTTGTACCAACTGAATTTTATACGGGTGGAAATGGTGTTTTTTCAATATTCTTTGGACACTTGTACGATTCACGCCGGTCTCATTGGCTAATTTTCTTGTACTCAGCGTACTATCCATGGCAACTTGGCCCAATACAAAGACCTCCATAGCTTCATTTACTACAGGATTTTCCATCTGCCTCTTTTTATTCATAAGGGATCCAGTTTCGCGAAATTTTGCTACTAACTCGCGAACAATTTTGCCGGAAAGGTGTTTTTCAGGATGTCGTTCATTAAATATCTGCGCAACCCGATTGCCACATTCATTATTTTTAAAATAAAGTTCGATTATTTCCACTTTTTCTGCAAGTGAGTACATCATAATTATTGATAAAAAATTTAATGATATTGAGAAATTTAAACGCACAAGTTACAGAACAGCTATCTAGCAACTACCGCACCTGATCGTTGTGGCATGTCAAATCATTAAAATCAGCAGTAAACATCTAAAATAACAGGACAAAAATAGCGAATTGGTCGAAGGAATTTATCCTTATCATTTACTCTGATAATTTGTAAATAAACATTTTAAATTTCAATCCTTCATATTTTCTAAATATCTTGACCGATTTTCAAAACCAAAGCGGGAATGTATAGAGAATAGAAAGCCCTTTTCATTGCGGTACCACTTGACCCCTCTTCCCATTTGAAAAAGTTTGGGGGATGACACCCCCGCTTAGAGGGTTGAAAATTTTGCGATTATTTTAAGGGCAAAAATTGTCCCCCTCACAAACAAAATTGAGGTGTTTTTGGATTTTTTGAAAAAAAAATTACCCTGGCCGTTATGCCTTGCGGTACGTTTTCGATATATATATATATATATATATATATATATATATATATATATATATATATATATATATATATATATATATATATATATATATATATATATATATATATATATATATATATATATATATATATATATATATATATATATATATATATATATATATATATATATATATATATATATATATATATATATATATATATATATATATATATATATATAGTTTTGAGTTAGTTTTTCTTGAACATCCGTGTATATATAGTTACTAGATTTTTCTTGGGTTATAAGTTCATAGCATTAAAACAATTCTCAAAAATTATTAGTCATCTATTCATTTTAAAATTTGACGTTTCGGCAGGTGGCTCCGTGCCTTTCTCAAAAATACTTTCTAAAATAATTTAAATTAGAGAACCTGCACACTTTAGTAAAACAAGACAGACTTACCATGAAACGTAATTAAATTATCCAAAGGTGTTTAAAATCACAAAAGACACGACGCTGATCGCGTTATTTGGACAAACATTTTTAACAATAAACATATGAAGGACGACGAACAGTTATTGACTGGAGAGCAGATACGTATGATAGGTAGGATGTTATGGTTTTTTTGTTTTGTTGTTGACATTTTTTAAGTTTTTACCGGGCGGTTCAGAAAGTAATTTTATTTTGTCTAAGATTATTATTTTTAAGTTTTTCAAATGTATGTGAGAAAATAATTAAATAATGTCAAGAAAAATAAAAACTCAGTAAACGACAAACAAGATATCAACCTTGTAAGCAAAATTTATTTTGACATTATTTAATTATTTTCTCACATACATTGGAAAAACTTAAAAATAATAATCTTAGACAAAATAAAATTACTTTCTGAACCGCCCGGTAAAAACTTAAAAAATGTCAGAAAACAAAAAAACCATAACATCCTACCTATCATACGTATCTGCTCTTCAGTCAATAACTGTTCGTCGTCCTTCATATGTTTATTGTTAAAAATGTTTGTCCAAATAACGCGATCAGCGTCGTGTCTTTTGTGATTTTAAACACCTTTGGATAATTTAATTACGTTTCATGGTAAGTCTGTCTTGTTTTACTAAAGTGTGTAGGTTCTCTAATTTAAATTATTTTAGAAAGTATTTTTGAGAAAGGCACGGAGCCACCTGCCGAAACGTCAAATTTTAAAATGAATAGATGACTAATAATTTTTGAGAATTGTTTTAATGCTATGAACTTATAACCCAAGAAAAATCTAGTAACTATATATATATATATATATATATATATATATATATATATATTTATATATATATATTTATATATATATATATATATAAATATATATATTTATATATATATATATATATATATATATATATTTATATATATATATATATATATATATATATATATATATATATATATATATATGTACCTACCTATTTGTATTCTGTGCTAATAACTCGCAGACATCCGTTCGTTGTCGTTCTATCTTAAAATAATATGGGAGACGTCTTCACTGAATTTTTATTGAAATCCTGTCGAGATTTTCATGTTTTCGTAATAGACTGTCACGTACTCTGTCCATTGTGGTGTCAGACGTGAGGATACTGAAGATTCGTTTGAAAACATTAATTGGAATTCTTTGGCTTTATCCGCAATAAATGTCTTGATAGTTAATTAATACAATGCGCGATATGAATGTGTAAAAGTAGGCATTTGATTGTGTAAAATGTAATTATTTAGGCCTAGAAGAAAATAGTATAGGCGTCGCGACGCTAAGAAAAACAATTACAAAAACTCTTTAAAAGTCTAAATTTCAAATATAACTTTAACTCTAAGACTTTTTTGTTATTTGCACTTTAAATAAATAGTTAAAAAGTTATGGCCAGTCTAATAGATTCGTTGACACCCGATAGAGACAAACTAGTTAAAATGTGCTACGATTTCAAGATGGCTGGATAAAATGTTTAAAAAATCAATACAAAAAAATCTTATTCAATTGACTTCAAAAAAATTAAATGTTATATAAGGATACATTGTTATGAATTCAGCAAACGCGACAAAATGGCGGTCTTAAAAAAATCAGTGTAAATATTAATATTTAATATATTTTAACTGATAGGGTCGTATACCAACAATTACAGAAACTCGTTGGTCTTCAAATTCGAAGTTAGTAAATGTGATTATTCAAGTTGCGTTCTTCAAAAAAAATCGTTTGACATTCATTTTTGCATATCAAATATAAAAGGCTGTCGTGAGGCGCTCTGTAAAAAAAGAAATGAACTTTTTTTTTTTAATACCATGTTTGATAAAACAAATTCTGTTACAGAAATAAATCATTGCGAACGTGAGATTGCTAAGCTTCCACCTGAAGAAATTAGGGCTAAATATAGAACCCTTTTTTATGAAATATTGGACCATATTTTAGTGGAAATGAACTCTCAAAAACTTACATTTTTATGTTTGGCAGAGTCTGCTAAATTTTCCGAATATAGTTTAAATTTTCCGACTGGCCCGTTTGAAAATTTGTTACAGTTATATGGGGAAATATTTTCAAAAAGTCAACGAGTTAAAAATGAGCTTGGTCTTATTTTTGCCAGTGACAGTAATTAGAATGTATCGCTGCAAGAGCAAGTGAAAAAAATTAATGAAAATAAAGATATTTTAACCAAAGCATATAAAGTGTTTCTTTTATTTTGATAATACCGTTGACAAGTGCTTCAGCACTTGTCAACGGTATTGAACAGCAAGAAAAACTTCTTTCCTCAAACGTGTAAAAACTTATTTAAGAAATACAATATCTCAAAAAAGACTTACTTCTCTAGGCATTATTGTAATTCAAAAGGAATGTCTGGAGGAGATTAGGGCAACTCATCGATTTTATGAGGATGTTGTAAATAAATTTGCTGCTATGAAGCATAGGAGAATTGATTTAATATACAAAATTTAGGTATGTCGTAAACAAATATTCTACCGCGAGCCGCACTGATTAAATAATAAATCACATAAAAGAATTTGAAAACAGAAAATCACCTGACCCAAAAGTATCAATTAATTTCTTGCTTTCATTCTTGCTCGTTATTTTGCCGAGCACGTCTCCAGTCGGTGGTGGTGAAAAAAAAATCCGCTTTTGTGTAAAAGTAACGACAACTGCATGCAGCACGATTCACTCGGTTCAGTCTCTACGCTCTCTCTCTCTTTTCGCCTATTAATTATTTTTTGCGACACATTATTATGTACATACACACTGTGTTGGTGCACGTGAAAAAGCTCTCCAGAGAGGATTCTTTGTGCACTTTTAAATAATATTTCGCTTTGAAGTCTGCTTTGAAAAATCGCTCCAAGCTGGGCCCGTCTTGTTCGGCACTTTGAAACAATTAGGGAATGATTATGTAAAAGAATAGTTTGTGGGTGGCTGGTGACACTCGACTGTTCCATCTCTTTTGTTTTTAAAACTTATGCAACGTTCATTCAACTCGTGCTGTCTGACTTGCGTTGTTTTTGTTTTTTTTTATTTCATTAGTTTCGAATAAAATCTCCAATCGTTCAGAACTAACTATTGAACGTACTTTATTTTAAGCTAGGTTTAACAGAAACTTTAATTTCTATTCGAATATTATTGCTTTACTAGTAATGTAGATATCTAAATATTTACTACTGATCCAGAGGTGCCATGCCGGTTCGATCCCAGCCATCCCGTATTATAACTTTTGCTGTTAATTATAAATATTTCTAAAAATATATTTCGCAATTTAAAAATAAACTGATAAAATACTTCTATTCAAAAATTTGGCTTATACGAGCATAACGTAAAATTATAAATTTAATAATATGGACGGTACTTAATAGCGATGTCAGATTTGACGTCCAGTCAGGAAAGCCGCGTCATAAGGTTAGAATATTTGGAAGGATCAACTGGTGGGTTTGAATATGTACAGGGTGTCCGGATTTGGTTGCAAAAGCAGGGTATCTCGCTTATTTTTAAAGATAGAACCTTGCGGTTTTCACGAACCTGAGCTAATTTTTTGTGAAACTCGTGAAGCCGTAAACAAAATTTTCATAGCCTTCTTCGTTTATGAGATACAGGGCGAAATAGAAATGTTGCATTTTGGGACCCCCCTCGTATCTCGATTATCCTTTAACTTAACGCAAAGGGAAAAATTGCTGCTTATGCAGTTTTTTACGCTGGATCCAGTGGCGTAGTCATATTTTTCATTTGAGTTGTTATTTTTTAGATATGACCCAAAGTTGTGTTTTTTTAAATATATATTTGTCCAGAAATTGATTTGTCCTTTTAAAAGCTTCTGAAAAATATATAATGGTATGGGTCTATTTTAATAAACAACAACAAAAATCCTAATTTTTATAATTATCATCCCAAATTCTGCAGTAGGCCATGCAAAACAATGCTGCCTTTTATTTAAAGTCGTTAACAATATCTACATCCTAACAATAAATCAAAATAAATATGTAATTAAATCTATTTATCAAAATATGTATTGATAATTTCGCACCAAAAAAGTACCACCTACCTAGATTTATATAACACAAGAACAAAGCAGTAATAAATTATTATGTAACAAGCCTTTCAGCAAAAATCAACTGTCGTATAAGAACTACAGTAACCAAGGAAATCAAAAGAACTGTTCAAACTGATTTCCATTTTGTTTTATGTATGCTTCGCACAATTTTCGTATTCGTTTTAGGGAATTAAGCAAAATAACGGGATGATTTTGTAAATAGCGAAAATTGCATTTCCTAAATCTTGGACATTATCATAGTGGTCTTTGTAAATTCTCTTTTCCAGATATCCCCATAGAAAGAAATCTAAAATCGACAAATCTGGGGACCTAGGGGGCCATCTTATAGGTCCATTTGTTCCGATCCATTGATTGGTAAAATTATTGTCCAGAAATAATCTCGTCATTCCAGAATTGTGTGCAGGAGCACCGTCCTGTTGAAAATAAATTTCGTTAATTTGCGCTAGAGGAACATCGTCAAGTAATTCAGGTATAGCTGCCTCTAAAATTTCTATATAGCGATTGGCTGTTGGATTTCCCTCAAATATATAAAATTTTATATGTGTTCCTAATATGAAGCAGGACACATTTAGACCAAACCTGCCCTGCTGTCTTATGGGAAATATTTGGTGTTGATTTTCCTGGGACCAGAATCTACTATTGTGCCTATTGAGTATTCCAGAATTACTGAAATGTGCTTCGTCTGACCATATAACCTTCCTTTCAAAATCTCTAACCATATCGCATCTTTCTCGAAACCAATTGCAGAAGACTACCCGACGCTCTGCATCCCCTGGCTGTAAGTGCTGTACGAGCATAAATTTGTATGGGTGGTATTTGTGCTTTTTTAAAATTTCTTGAACTCTAGTTTTTGGCATCCCTATGCTCTTTTCACTGGCCCTACAAGAGTTTGTAGAGTAAACTTCTGCATTAGCCAAAACCGTAATTTCCTCAGCCTCCCGATTTTTTTTATTATGTGTTTTCGTACGAGGTTTGATAAATGATCCGTGATTAAGTAAATTTTTTTTATCCGATAAAAAGTGGATATATTAGGTTGCCTCCTTTCTAGATATCTAAATAAAAATTAAGCAATAGTATTTCAACATACCTAAAAATTAACTATTTACCTGTTAAAATACATCTCAGAAGCCGCTTCAACATTTTCATTACTTAATTTAGCTAACATTTCGTACTTTTCATAATGTTCCAAAATTTGGTTTTCTTCCATAATAATACAAATATGTTTTTACACATTAAATAAATACAAAAAACTAGCGCTATATTTTATATACGCGTATAAAATTGGGAAATGTCATTTGCTTCCAAGAAAACAAAAGAAAACGGCATCGTTTTGCATGGCCTACTGCAACATTTGGGATGATAATTATAAAAATTAGGATTTTTGTTGTTGTTTATTAAAATTGACCCATACTATTATATATTTTTGAGAAGCTTTTAAAAGGACAAATCAATTTCTGGACAAATATACAGGGTGTCCCATTTAAAAAACCACAACTTTGGGTCATATCTAAAAAATAACAGCTCAAATGAAAAATATGACTACGCCACTGGATCCAGTGTAAAAACTGCATAGGCAGCAATTTTTCCCTTTGCGTTAAGTTAAAGGATAACCGAGATACGAGGGGGGTTCCAAAATGCAAAATTTTCTATTTCGCCCTGTATCTCATAAACGAAGAAGGCTATGAAAATTTTGTTTACGGCTTCATGAGTTTCACAAAAAATTAGCTCAGGTTCGTGAAAACCGCAAGGTTCTATCTTTAAAAATAAGCGAGATACCCTGCTTTTGCAACCAAATCCGGACACCCTGTACAAGTTCTAACGAATTGCTTGTCAGTGGTACGATAGCGTAATTGGTTAGTGATTGGATGGACTAGTGATCCAGAGGTGCGGGTTCGATCCCCGCTCGTACCATAAGTTTTGCTGTTGATTATAAATATTTGTGTTAATACTTTAAAAAAATCGATTGCTAAAAGTTTCAAAATGGTCGAGAGGGCCACGAGAACAGTATAAGGAAAACGCTCAGAATGGTCACAGAATACTATCTGTACCAACTATAATTCATACGAAGAAGTTATTGGGATTGGGAGATATGGACCAATCAGCTGGCACGCAAACAGTCCTGATCTAACGACCATGGACACCTTCCTTTGGGACTATTTAAAAGATATGGTTTATAAAGCAAGATATAATAATAATAAAGAAATCTAGATAAAATGTTTGTTATATGTTCGTGTGCTATAAGAACGGTAAATGTACAAAACAGCCAATGGGAATAGATACTTTTGGAGGTATGCCTAAGACTATTGCTTTGTTTTTAAAATTATCCAATCCAGAACAATATACCGGCCGCTGCTTTAGAAGATCTTCTGTATCTCTGTTAGCCATCATCAGATTGGATATTTTGACCATAAAGAGGCACGGGGGATGGCAGTCAAATACAGTTGCAGAATGATACGTTGAGGCTTTGGAAGAAAACAAGAAGACGACTGCTGTGAGTATAATCGGAAATAAGGAAAATGAAGCAACTAGTATCCAAAAACTGAACATATTTAATGCAAGTTCATCGAAAGTTAAGTTCATCAAGTACATCTGGTATTAATTTAAATAACTGCAATAGTTGTGTAATTAATATTTACAATAAATAGTTTTAAATGCTGTTTAATTTTAATATTAGTAGTTATCATAACCGCACTAGTGCGGTAATGGAATCATGACCGCACTTGTGCGGTAATATCAAACATTACCTAACTAAAATCAGTGCGGTAATGGCTTCTTATCTCACGATCGTAGATAAAGGGCTTTATACCAGTGGTTTAATATCAGAGTATAAAACCGTATTAAACGGTTAGTATTAAATTATACTGTGACTTCGAACATTTCGGAGGTTAGCCCTAACATGGCTCAAATCAAAACGCTATTAATGGCGGTGATTTGGTCAAAGTTGGCATTAAAACTTTCATGGCTTTACTAAATTTATCCTCTGTTCCGTTAGGATACATAACACAAATGTGCGTCGACATCCAAACGTCGACATCTAAATACAGCGATCTCATAGGGTGCCCCCAACTTCCTATAGGCCCTATAGTTAATTAACTAAAAACCATCTAATTTAACTTTCAGCTTCAGATTAGTTGTTTATCAAATTCAGTTTGTGTGTCTGACGATGTAAATTTTCTGCGATAATGGATATATTCATGTAAAATAAAAAGAAAATACCATATATGCGTAGCTGGATGCGAGTATTAATTAGTTAAAGTTTGACGGGAAACGCTTTGCACCAGATTCTCTTGTAGCGATTAATTTATAGCATATGTGGGGAGTAGATTTAGATTTCTATATTCCATTCGATTTACATATCCGTAGGCTTTTTTTCTTACCCGACTGCGCATGCAAAATAGATTAACGTGGTTATACATGTGTGGATAAATGCATCCATTAGTTTTTATCGACTTTTTTACCACCTACAGGCTAAATGCCTGGACATATTTTCATAACTATTCGCCTGAGACCCACTAGTATTGTTAGCTAGGTTTATCTACAAAATCAAAATGGAGAACGGGGCGTGTGTTATTTTATTCAACATGAAAGAAAAAGGGAAACTAACACCATACTTCGAAAATCTAGTAAGACCTTATTAAGAGAACAAACAACTAGCCGAGACAGAGAAAGAATTTTAATTTTGCATTTTAAACTAAGTAATGGCATTCGCCCTTGTGGAATCGCATAGAAACTTTGGCATTTTGACGAACAGGATCAAATAAGAATATTAAGATCGATAAACTTTCGACAAAATATGACAATCTCCTAAGAAGGTCCTGTCAGCCACAAGTATCATCAGAAGACGTCGAGAAATTAGTGCATAATATATTTATTTTTTATTTACTTATTGCTTTATTGTTACAGAGTAGCATATAATAATTACAATAATATTATATTAAAATATAAAAATGTTACCACTATCTGTAACAAAGGCAGAGTTCGCACTCACCGCTTCCATCATCCTATAATCTCTCAGAAAGTGAAAAATCCGTACTGAGTAAGGGTTTTAATTTTGCGATATCTCCTAGGGAAATCCCTAAAGAAGAAATAATAGTTAGAGTGAAAGCTGTCGTTGACTCCTCTGAAGAAATAAAAGCAGAGGAGATTCGACAAGAAGTGGCAAGAGCTTTAAAATCAAGCAAACCACCAGAATAAAACTTAAATGCCACTGAACAAAGGGCCCTAACAAACCTTCGAAAAAAATAAAGACATCACAATCCTTCCAGCAGGCATCACAATCCTTGGAACAGTGGTTATGAATACCCAAGACTACATACAAAAACTGCAGGATATCCTACAAGAGAATTATTATGAGCTTGTTCCAAGGGACCTGACTACGTACCTATAAAAAACAACTATAAATAAAATAAAAAGTTCACCAATAAATCCCGAAATTCAGCAAAAAATTATACCACGGGAAAAGGCGAGCTTATGCCCTAAACGCTATGCGTTACCAAAAATACACAAACCAGGGGCGCCCATCAGACCTATTATTAGTGCTGTTAATTCATCGCTACAAAAACTGGAAAAATATCTTGCTGAAATTATCCAACCAGCTGTTGAAAAAGCTGATTTATTTGTAAGAAACTCGAAGCATTTCACGCGAATTATACAAGACATCGTTCCTGAAAATGAAGCTATCATAGCAAGCTTAGATGTCAAATCGTTGTATCCCAGCATTCCCGTCGAGGAAGCATTAGACGGAATTGCTATGAACGAGAATTTCCAGGCAAATATAATACAATTCTCGGAGCATTGCCTTAAAAATACTTATTTTTTATTCAACGGGCAAGTGTATAAACAATTTATTTATAGTATACTTCGAGAAAGAAGCTCTTGAGAAAGCAAGTTTAAAGCCCAAATTATGGATTCGTTATGTGGATGACATCTTTATTATATGGCAACCTGGTCAGACAGAGCTCGAAAAAATTCTAACTTACCTAAATTCAATCCACCCCATAACGCAATTTACTCTAGAGTTAGAGGAAAACAACAAACTTCGATTTTTAGAGAAAGCTATTAATGCACAGGATTCCCGCACAACAAACGACATAAATTATGCACCGGGAAAGCAACAAGTAGTCTTACCATATGTAAAAGGCACAACAGACAGAATTGGAAGAATTTTTAGGAAACACAACATACAAATTATACACAAGCCACAAACAACTATAGGTAAACTACTTGGAAACCCAAAAGATAAAATCGTCCAAGACTGTGAAAAGATGTACGTGGGGCAAACTAACAGGCGAATATCGGAAAGAGTGGAAGAGCGTAAACTCAGCATCAGAAACAAACAAACAACCTCACCTCTATTCCTACATCATCAGCAAACCGGCCACAAAATAAATTTCGATGCAGGTGGGGAGACTGCCAATATAGAACATTATAAGACCAAAATAATCCGAGAAGACAAATCTAAAATCACTGACACAGTTAGAAAATTCCAACTACTTCCGAAGATATTTGTAAAAAACCGAAAAACGTCATTTTCCTTTTTAATTTTTCAGATCTTACGAAACAATTTTACAGCCACTTTTTCTCCTCTACAAGATGGTACACCCAGATTTAAAATCCGCCAGCTTGCTCCCCAGATCTTACATCCCTTGATTATTTTCTATGGGGCTATTTGAAATCTTTTGACTCCGGATTCTCTGGACGAACAGCGTGAACGTATCATCAACGTGTGTGCATATATAAACCCTGAAACATTCCATAATTTAAGGGATGAATTCACTATCTGTATTCATTTGCTAAGAGGTACAAGGTGGACATTTATAACATCTTTTAAAATGAAAATTTAACATTTTTCTTTTTTCTGCTTGTTTCAGTTTTCCAATGTTCGTTTTATTAGTTTTTTGTTAATTGGAACAATGTTTTAATAAAACATTTACCGTTTCATCACTTAGTATGGAATCGAGTATGGGGTATTGAAATTGGTAACTATTGGTAAAATGTTTTATACAACTAACGAATAACTGTAGCCAAAATTGGCGTTATTTTTACTTTCAACTGGTAATAAACATATACAAAAAGTTTAATTAACAAAGTTTGCTGGCCCTAAAACAGTAACCTCCAGACGTTAAAATTAATAAACTATAAACGGTGAGACAGATAGCTGACAATGCCCAAAGCGTCGTAGCCACGTCTACAAAATGAATTTTTTGCGTGCAACAGTATTAAAACAAATTAAAAGGGCTCTGTGTCTTCTCGAGAGAATCGTAAATTTTACCTGAATTACGCCACATAAATAATCAGAAACAGGGCGAAATCTTAATTGCCATCAAGCGCAGAGCAAGCTAATTAACGAGAAATAGGTAGGATATGAATCGAGGGATGATTATGATTCGACAATAGGCTCGAGTTTCCATTATTCTGTTGGGTACAAAACGTTGAATTGGGAACCTCATTAACATCAATACCCGAATTGCGATTATTAGTGATTTGATGCAGAAGGTGTAAAAGCAAAGGAACAAATACATAAAGAAGCATGAAGCAACGAATAGTATAATACATAACGAACATGGAAAGTGGCGTATAACGTAGGAGTGTGACGTTTCACGCGAGTATGTTAGTGCTCTTTTCAGAGAGTTACGTACAATATTTTTCACACAACACAAGCTAATATTAATAAGAACACTTATTTATTACAGCATATCTTTTAAAAACATAAATGGTTAGGTAATGCGTCAGTCGATCACGCGTAATTTGCCTTTTTGGTTTACCTGTCCTAGCCTACTTCGGAACATTTTAACATTCGATGCGCCGCATGTTGAAACCGATTCCATGGAAATTACATTATTAATAATATTCTTAATTATTTTAAGAGTAACGGTATTTCTGGGCGCAATAATATAAATAACGTTTTTTTTTTATTACAGAGTAACATAATATTCTATTTTTAAATTTTAAGAGATATATAATAAATATAGTATAGTTTTTTATGCTGGATCCAGTGGCGTAGTCATACTTTTCATTTGAGTTGTTATTTTTTAGATATGACCCAAAGTTGTGTGTTTTTAAATGGGATACCCTGTATATTTGTCCAGATATTGATTTGTCCTTTTAAAAGCTTCACAAAAATATATAATAGTATGGGTCTATTTTAATTAACAACAACAAAAATCCTAATTTTTATAATGATCATCCCAAATTTTGCAGTAAGCCATGCAAAACAATGCTGCCTTTTATTTAAAGTCGTTAACAATATCTACATCCTAACAATAAATCAAAATAAATATGTAATTAAATCTATTGATCAAAATATGTATTGATAATTTCGCACCAAAAAAGTACCACCTACCTAGATTTATGTAACACAAGAACAAAACAGTAATAAATTATTATGTAAAAAGCCTTTCAGCAAAAATCAACTGTCGTATAAGAATTACAGTAACCAAGGAAATCAAAAGAACTGTTCAAACTGATTTTGTTCTATGCATGCTTCGCACAATTTTCGTATTCGTTTTAGGGAATTAAGCAAAATAACGGGATGATTTTGTAAATAGCAAAAATTTTCTCTTATTGCATTTCCTAAATCTTGGACATTATCATAGTGGTCTTTGTAAATTCTATTTTCCAGATATCCCCATATAAAGAAATCTAAAATCGACAAATCTGGGGACCTAGGGGGCCATCTTACAGGTACATTTGTTCCGATCCATTGGTTGGTAAAATTATTGTCCAGAAATAATCTCGTCATTCCAGAATTGTGTGCAGGAGCACCGTCCTGTTGAAAATAAATTTCGTTAATTTGCGCTAGAGGAACATCGTCAAGTAATTCAGGTATAGCTGCCTCTAAAATTTCTATATAGCGATTGCCTGTTAGATTTCCCTTAAATATATAACATTTTATATGTGTTCCTAATATGAAGCAGGACACATTTAGACCAAACCTGCCCTGCTGTCTTCTGGGAAATATTTGGTGTTGATTTTCCTGGGACCAGAATCTACTATTGTGCCTATTGAGTATACCAGAATTACTGAAATGTGCTTCGTCTGACCATATAACCTTCCTTTCAAAATCTCTAACCATATCGCATCTTTCTCGAAACCAAGTGCAGAAGACTACCCGACGCTCTGCATCCCCTGGCTGTAAGTGCTGCACGAGCCTAAATTTGTATGGGTGGTATTTGTGCTTTTTTAGAATTTCTTGAACTCTAGTTTTTGGAATCCCTATGCTCTTTTCACTGGCCCTACAAGAGTTTGCAGGGTAAGCTTCTGCATTAGCCAAAACCGTAATTTCCTCAGCCTCCCGATTTTCTTTATTATATGTTTTCGTGTTTGATAAATGATCCGTGATTAAGTAAATTTTTTTTTATCCGATAAAAAGTGGATATATTGTTGGTTGCCTTTCTGGATATCTAAATAAAAATTAAGCAATAGTATTTCAACATACCTAAAAATTAACCATTTACCTGTTAAAATATCGTACTTTTCATAAATTTCGAAAGTTTGGTTTTCTTCCATAATAATACAAATATATTTTTACACAATAAATAAATACAAGAAACTAGCGCTATATTTTATATACGCGTACAAAATTGGGAAATGACATTTACTTCCAAGAAAACAAAAGAAAACGGCATCGTTTTGCGTGGCAAAATTTGGGATGATAATTATAAAAATTAGGATTTTTGTTGTGGTTTGTTAAAATAGACCCTTACTATTATATATTTTGAGAAGCTTTTAAAAGGACAAATCAATTTCTGGACAAATATACAGGGTGTCCCATTTAAAAAAACACAACTTTGGGTCATATCTAAAAAATACCAACCAAACAAATGAAAAATATGACTACGCCACTGGATCCAGCGTAAAAAACTGCATAGGCAGCAATTTTTCCCTTTGCCTTAAGTTAAAGGATAACCGAGATACGAGGGGGGTCCCAAAATGCAAAATTTTTCTATTTCGCCCTGTATCTCATAAACGAAGAAGGCTATGAAAATTTTGTCTACGGCTTCATGAGTCACAAAAAATTAGCTCAGGTTCGTGAAAACCGCAAGGTTCTATCTTTAAAAATAAGCGAGATACTCTGCTTTTGCAACCAAATCCGGACACCCTGTACATATTTCTATCTTTATTTCTATATGTGGTGAAGTTAAAAATTGGAATGCAGTTAGTGTGTAAAGTATATGCAATCGAACACGCTGTATCTTTAAGCTTCTTTCTTACTCATACCTTTTATTTTTTAAATTGTTGTGACAATTTGTTATTAAAATAGATATCTTATAATTTATAATATAATGTTTATTTTTAAAGTTTTAAAAGTTGATAACTCAGGTTTGTAAGGTGTTTTTCTTTATTTAATTATTAGCTTTAATTACAAACTGACACCGTTTTAAAAGGGGTGATAGACGTTTACGAAGTAAGAGCGTGTAACGTCTAATTTATTCAGATAAATATTTTATAAACTAAGTATATTTTTGAACTTTGGGTTCATCGTCGGAATCAACGCTGTTTGGATAGGATTATTAGGAGTTTCGTTGGGTTGGTTATTATATCTATTTTATTAGTTTTGATGTTTTAATTTTATCGTGCTGGGTTAGTTATTACGAGATGATTATTGGAAGTTGATTTTGTGTCTCTCTCTAAAATTTAAAAGTTAAAATATACCCTAAAATCATGCCACGAAAAATATTTACATAAAAATCATGACATGTAATAAAATCCCATTGATCAGCGGGAAATGCCAATGTCTTAAGAGCTGACAAATTATTCCAAAACGTGTCTAAGGGAAGACGTAGCGATGTACACCTTTTGCAAAACTAGCTCTACGGCAAATTTCTAACGCTTAGCAATACTCGTGAATGCGTAACCTTCGTTTGAGGACCGCTGAACAAGTAAGTAATTATAATGGTTGCTTTTCTAGATGCCAAATTAAATAATTAAATCGTTTTTGGTATCAGAAAGCGAGAGTTTAAATGAAATAATGCCTTAATGAAGTAAAATTAGTATAATCATCATAAAATGTTAGGTTTGAAATATTAGTTTCCCCGTCCTTATTTTTTTATTTTCAAGCATCGAAATAAATTGCTCGAGGGCATCTTCAGGGATCTTTACTTCACGAGATCTGAACACTGAATTAAGGCGAGACGTCGAATAGTAATTCCAATTTGAGAAGATCTAATCCCAAGGACCACGATTTCTTAATTGACCAAAGACGTGAAAGCTTCCGTTCTGATATTTAATCTGTTTTCTTCTTTTTTCTAGACTAAATTACCACGTCGAGGAAGGTATCTACGATCTACTGATCAGCAACGCGTCCTATGATAGAGACGACGGACGATTCGAGTGCAAAGTGAAAGCGGGCGGTTCGGGACAGACCCTTCACGTTCAGCGATACGCTTTGACAGTACTGGCACCGCCTCAACTTCCCCAGATCGCTCCCGGATCCAGAGTGACCGCGACCGAGGACAAGAGACAAGAACTGACTTGCAGTTCCGTAGGAGGTTCACCTGATCCCCAGGTCAAGTGGTATAGAGATGGTAAGAAAATTAACTTATATCTTTACTACTATTAGAATACTAGCGGTATTGTTTATTAATTTGGAAAAGTTGGTCTCCATTAGAATTTTAACCAATATGCGCATAGATTTAATGCAAAACATTCAGCTAGGTTAAGTTTACATTCAAAGTGTAAATTAAATCATTTCCAAAACTCCGAGAGAGGAAGAAGAAAAAGGATCATGTGAACGTTTTTAAAATGTTAAAATTTATTTAGTCTTTATGATACACCTGGTACGTTTCTAAACATTTTTATATAATTTCTCCTGATATTTCACCTAAAAAATAGCTCTGCTTCCTGCAGTGTAGTAACGTTTCACTTTAATTAACGTACACGGTAACAGAAAGATTGCAGTTTCCAGTTTTGTGCAAACCTCTCAAAGGTCTTTAGTTTCTCACCTCGAATAAGCCAAGCAAGCTGAATTCGTTAAACTGCTTTCACAAACGACGGGTTTCCTTACATCGAGACAAAGTTAAACGGACCAAAGCAGACTCGTGTATAATTGGCACGAACAGAAGGAAGGAAAAACCAGCGTCGGATAGAATTGTGTCATGTTTTGCATGAAAACAACTATTTAGTTTCCAACAATTTACTTTTTTAAATGAAAAAATTCAATAATATATGGCAATGACCTTTATTTATTTAACTGGTAAAAGTGTTGTGAAGTAACATTCATGAAATGTGGTTTTGACTCAATAACTCCAATAAAACTACCTGGGTCGATTCCAGTGTGTAGAAAAAAACTTGGCAATAAACAAACAAAATAGTTGGGAGGGCCTAACCTATCTAAACCTCGCATTTGCCTTATTGCATTGCCTACATAGTGGACTATATAGATTTTATTTTTGTTTTTCGTAATTGTTATTGTCTGATTTTGTATTTTTCTGAATTAGTAAACCTTGTGGATGGCTTTAGAGTTAAAATCAAAATGTCGAAATGTACATATTATTAATGACGTGTGGCATACCTCAAAAAAATTGAAACCTATGCTTCCCAGATTTTATCTCCAAAGGGAAAAACCCTGAATATATTTTGTACTATTTTTTACTTCCGATTAACTGTAAAACGTGTCGGCTTTTCAACGATATATTAATCGATGTAGAAAAAAATGTTCTGAGTAAAAGTATGTAGCGTTGCTTTATATATATATATATATATATATATATATATATATATATATATATATATATATATATATATATATATATATATATATATATATATATATTTATATATATATATATTTATATATATATTTTTCGTATATATATTCTAAAATTTAATATTTTTCGTGTTTTATTTTTTTCTGTTTCAAAACAGTTTATCTTTTTGTTTATCGAATTTAGATATAGTTAAGATATATATTATATATTTAATTTTTTCTATAAAACTGAAAATTAAAATTTTTTTTTTATTAAACGACCTCGAGTTTTTCAGATCATCTTTTTTTTTTATATATATATATATATATATATATATATATATATATATATATATATATATATATATATATATATATATATATATATATATATATATATATATATATATATATATATATATATATATATATATATATATTTATATATATATATATATATATATATATATATATATATATATATATATATATATATTTGCTCATATATATATGGCTAATTTCACAAATATACAAAAAATGCCTCTAATCATAGACACGTGTTTCTGACTTAAGGTCTTCATCAGTACAGTCAACTAGTTGAAAGACGAGTACAACTAGCGCCAAAATGAATACACAAAACAATACCAGAGTTACCAACAGGAGCAAAACCGTCATTTATGATTACCAAAAAATATATATATATATATATATATATATATATATATATATATATAAAGAGAGAACATCCGAAATCTTCGCCTAGTTGAAAGACTTGATACTCTATTTACCACGGAGCAGCATATAGCCACCTGTGGCGAAACTCATAACCCAAGAGTAGTAAATCAAAAGTAGAAAATATATAACGCGGCAAGAACTAGTATATAGTAAAAAATGGATTCTTTGCGATGACCGCTAAAGCAATGGAGCCAAAATCATCATCTCTATATCATATTTAATTCTTGGGCAAAATTTGATATTAATTGAATACCATTTTATTAGGCCGCCATTTTGTTCCGACATCTTGAATTCGTACCACAATTACATCAGTCTATATATCACACTTAATTCTTGCACAAAATTTATAATCATCCTTTAGTACAAGTAGTTTTTTCAGACAGATTTGTTAAATATTTTATTAGGTCGCAATTTTCTTTTGTCCTCTTGGATTTATACCAAAATGTTACCAGTTCATTCCTATGTAGCGCTTGATTTGTATGCAAAGTTTGAAGTAATTTGGATGATTATTTTTTTTTAGTAATATTTGTTCATTCAACATTTCACTGCGTCGCCATTGTGTTCCCTCATAACGGATTTTTAGCAAGATTTTACTAGGCCATCCCTATATCACTTAATTTTTTACCGAAATTCGATTGTTATTCTTTAGTTAGAGATACTTCGAACAGACAAACCAACAGAAATAAGAAAACATGTTTCTTGGCTTCTAAGGACCGTAAAAAATTCTTGCACAAGATTTGAAATTAATCTAATAGGTAGTTTATTCAGGTTATTTTTTTAAATATTTTGTGAGTGTGAAACTAATTTCGACCTCATATTTTCTTTTGGACCACCCAGGCTTCTTAAGATACCGGGAATTTAATTTAACTTGTATGATTCAAGCCCCCTTTCTAAATGCGGCGTGGGCCTCCATAAATATCTCATTATCATCCCATTGGCATACATATGCAAAGTTTTAACTTTATCAAGAGAAAATGGAAAGTGAGTCAACTTTAAGAATTGGATCTTCCCAAATACGGCCCTGTACCAACTTAATGACTGGATAATATTGTATTGTTATCCGACTTATACAGGTAGATAAAATTTCGGGACAGTTGGACTCAAGGGAGAGGTTAAACAAATTTCTTATTCGCATTTTCACAACTGGCAAGAAATATTTTAATTTAAAATGATGCGCAAAAGCCAATATGAAATTTGTTTATCCTTCAAACGCAACTAATAATCGGAACACATTTATAAAACAAGGAAGAGGGTCGAATTTACTATGTAAAATTTGAACTTCCCCTCCTCAATAGTGTCTGGGCCTCAATTATGTTGAATTATTCAAATTCCAAGGGGGTGAAACCACCCCTTAAATTTTACAGTATTTTTTATTTAAAAAACGGTCCTTTTTCGGAAAAACGCTTGAACACGTGTTTTTTAATTTAATTTTTTTACATGTTTTAGGATTTTTAAAAAATTCATACAGGGTGTTCAAAGGGGTAAAACCACCACTTAAATAATACGATATTTTTTAATTTAAAAACCGGTTAGTTTTTGGAAAAATCACTGTTTTTTATTTTATTTTATTACGCATTTTAAAATTTTGAAAAAATCGGGTCGTTGATTAATTTTTGCGATCTTTCTCAAACCGTTTGCCGTAGAAAGCTGAGCTTGTGCAAACAGCTTGATTTTAAAGTGCAGAAGTTTGATAAGAAGAGATTCTTCGGAACTTAGTTTCCAAGGGGTTGAAACTACCCCTTAAATGTTTATAGCGGACTCGAAAGTTGGCAAAATAAAACCGCTTCTGGGTTTAAAGAACGAGCTATATTAACTCATAGCACAGCAGATAAAATAAATCTAGCTTTATTGGAAAAATTACTGCTCCACAATTAACATACTACTCAATAGATGCAGTTACGAGACCAAGAAAATGCGGTTAGTTATCCTGTCGCGTTTCTACACTCTCTAAACCCTTCAGGAATCTCTCCTTATGAGTAAACTTTAAAAGTGGGGACACCAGTGACGCTTATTCGAAATTTAAAACCACCAAAATTGTGTAGTGGAACTCGGCTACAGGTTAAAACATTACAAAACAATGTAATAAAGTCTACTATTATTTCTGGCCCTGGTCTGGGAGAAACAGTTTTTATACCACGTCTCCCTTTAATTCCGTCAAACTATCCTTTTCAGTTTAAACGTGTACAGTTTTGTTTGAAGCTCTGTTTCGCCATGACAATTAACAAAGCTCAAGGGCAATACTTAAGTAGAGCTGGAGGAGACTTGCGCTATGATTGTTTTTCACATGGTCAACTCTATGTCGCATGCTCTAGAGTAAGTTCTTGTAGTAGCTTGGCTATTTTACAACCAGAAAATGCAACAACAAACGTGGTTTATAATGAGGCATACAACGCATACAAGTAAAGTTTACGCAGTACAAACTTTTAAAATAACTCGTTTCTGATTACGATTCTAACTTCTTGATCATCTTATATATCTCATACATGGAAAAAATAAACCGGCTTTTTCCTGTTTTGAAAAACAACCATCATCTGCAGAGGAAGAATAGGTAAATCGAGTCACCTGTTCAAGTGCTGCAACATATATTTTTATTCAGTAAACTTTGGTTATACTTGGTTTTTGTGCAAAATTTGAGATAAATTGGATAGGCAATTTATTAGAAATAATTTTTTTAACATTTCACTAGACAGCCCTTTCATTCCACCATACTGTGACCAATAATTTTGACCAGAATTTGAAGTCAATCGGATAACTATTTTTTAGCTATGCAATGAGCAGACAGACAAATTGAGCGATATAAAGTACGGGACACGAAAGAAAACCGGGCGGAGTCAATCGGTTTAGGAACGTCGGCCAAGAAATCTCTTTAAACCAGTGATGTCCCGTCGTTCTTTAAATAATATGGCACTCCTTTTTGACTATACGCACTTCAGTTAATTAAAAAATGTAACAATGCTTAATGAACCTTTTTCTATATTTGTCTGTTTTCTTTCGTGTACCGCACTTCTATATGTCTTTTGTGTTGCAAAAACGGCGAACTTTCGAATTTTAAAATGATTTAATTGGATTTTTCTTGATCGATTTACCTATAAATATATTTTTTCTTGAGTTCTGTCATTAACGGTTCCCGGGCTACTGCCTACGTCCACTATTATTGGACCACCCAGTATAGTGATACACGATTTACAAGTCCAGATTTTACAAGGGCAGTCAGCATCAGATCCAGTGAAAGAGATTTATCAAAATCTTAATTTATGCAGTTCGACTTTGGGCTACTCGGGTATGCCAAAAGTGGCCGTCTGTCTCCGTTTGTCATATTACTTTATACAGGGGCCGTCATTGTGAAGTACTATACAGGGCGTTTCCTAATTGCATGCTGATGTTAAAGGGAGTGTTTTTATGTCCTAAAAGTCTTAACTTTTGAGATACAGGATGGTAAAGTTTAAAAAGGAAACATTTTTTTTTCATCCCATTTCTGATGCTATTATAGATAACTGCATGAAATTTGATACACGTCTTCTATGCAGGAGGCTACTGATTTACCCAGGTTAATTACATATGCACGCCACTGGTAGAAATTTCAAAAATTGATTGTTAATAAAAATGCCCTTTTATGCATAAAAGACGTGTATCAAGTTTTACTCAGGTATTTATCTATAATAGCATTAGAATTAGGATCTTAAAAAAATGTTTTTTTTTTAAACCCTGTATCTCCAAAGTTAAGACTTTTAGGTTCATATTAAACTTTTTTCTTAAAAGGGTTCAAGAATCACCCCCTTTAACACTAGCACGCAATTAGGAAACGCCCTGTATAGTACTTCACAATGATGCCCCCTGTACAAAGTAATAACGACAGACGGAGACAAACGGTCACTTTTGGCATACCCGAATAGCCCAAAGTCGAACTGCATAAGCTAAAATTTTGATAAATCTTGTTCACTGGATTCAGTGCTGGCTCCCCTACTATAACTACATTGATGTGTTCATTTTGGAAAAATATGAGTTCTGCAGTTTTTCTAATATTAATTGTAATATTAGATATTTTTTGACACCCGGTATTGAACAGAAAATTAATTATTTTGAAGCAGTTTATTGACAGCTACTTTATAAACGATTTTACAAAATATATGAAAAAAACTAAGCCATTTTTGAGGTTGACCGGTGTGATTCTAATGGTTCGATTCCTTCTAAATCGTTGTCTTCCTCTGAAAATGATGAGGTTTCGTCGTCACTACTTGAAGATCCCAGTGTGATGACTAAATCATCAATAACCGTTTCAATTTTGCCATCTACTTCCCAGTATTTATCTTCAATAGAACGAACATGTTTAACATACGATTTCCAATTTTCAGCCGATATTGAGTCAATCGCTTCTAATATTATTTTATTTAAATCTTTGATTGAAAGCCTGCAAGTTCAATAGAGTTGAGGTGGCACATGTATGGAGGCAGCTTTAAAGGTGTATGACTGAGGTTACGTAAAAGACCGTCAATTTTATACTTTTTTTCTCCAGGCTTGTTGGCTGATATTACTTCATATAATTGATATTTTCTCCATGTTGGATCACATACAAGATTTTTCGATTTGAACCACGATATGATATGAGCTTTTGTAGAGTATTTAGTTTATCTTCTACGTGATAATGATAAAACGCATTATCCATTACCACGACTAATTTGGGAGGAATGTTAGGTAGAAGCTTCTCGAGCAACCACTTTTCAAAATTATCTCTATTCATCTGACCATGATAGTCTTCAGTTATTAGTCCCTAGCGAAAAGCAAAAGTTTATTTTGGCACTTGCTCCAAACAAAACCATTTGATCGTAAAAGCCGATTTAAGGTTTCATACTCGTGCGGAAAATCTATTTTGTTCTTTACAGCACGAAGTAGGGGTTTGCAGGTCGGAACCTTCTTCAAGTTTATATAAAAATCCTCTATTGTTCGTCGAAGTACTTGAAAATCACCATCGTCAATTTTATCTTTGTATGATAATCGGAGTCTTTTTTTACCAGGAGATTTTAAAGGTGAAGTAGAACATGCATCATTATGTTCTCTTTGAATTTTTCTTACAGTATTTTCCGAAACACCAGTGTAAAATGCAGCGCGTTGTGTTCGATTTTGAATTGGAATAGTCAAACTATTATTTTCAGCTTCTCTAGTACAGGCCTCTATAATGCTAGCAATAACTTCACGTGCACCGCTTCGAATTGTTTTTCCTCTTTTGCTCGCCATCGTTACTTCGAAATAATAATTCAAATTCAATGCAACGCATTTATATAGAAATGAAAACAATTGCTCGAAATGTATAAGTGCCACTGGAAATAGCTAGAACCTTCTAGCGGCAAGTGCATGGAGACTCTAGGCACATCCCAATTACAAGTGGACCAGTGCGAAATTTACTAAATCCTCGATTAATTTTCCGTACCGCTTAGCTAGCGCACTTTATAGGTGAAGCGATAAACTATTACAACAAATAAAATGACATAAAATTTATTTGCGTGCACAAATTTTACTTTTCCGCTTGCTTAAGACTATGAACCTTTATTTTAAGGACCGCCCGGCTTTCTTTCGTGTCCCGCACTTTACCAAGGGAATTGAGAAAGCATGTTTTTTTTGCAACCTAGGAACCCTAAATTGTCAAAATATGTAAAAACCTGGGAGGGTTTCAGGATTACAGTACTTTTAGGGGATATACATTAATTTAATTAATGTACTAGTAATGACAAGTATAATGCTGTTTATGATAAATTTGGACAAAACATTTTTTCTGCTGATTATTTGAAATATCCACATGGAATAAAAATATACAAAACAAATTAAGTTTATTAACTTATGGATTTTAAACTTAAAAACCTTAATAATGTGACACAGATTTTCTGTATAAGTAATTCAAAAACGGCTTACAAGATTGGTTTCAGACAGACAGGCACAATTATTCGTACTTTGCTTTATTTTTTATTTAAGGCCTGTATTGCAAATTGCCATAAATACTTGATACATTTCCTTAAAGGATTCTTTTAATGGAATACAAAGAAAGAAATCTTGTAAAACGCGCAGAACTGGGCTAAACGACACAACCCCGGCCCGAGAGCTAATCGGGCTTCAACTTTCCCGTCTTGTTTCTTTTTCCAGGGTGTGCTGAATTATGCAACTTAGCTTTTCTACTACTCCGCGTTTTCTTCCGTCGTAAAAACGCCTCTCTCTCTTTATGGAAAGGGCCAGTTCTTAATGGTTTTAAGTGTTTTGCCAATTCTGTAGAAAAAAAAGTATTATATAAAAGGGCCAGAATGCACAACATATTTTTGTATATACTGTTTAAGAAGTTTTACCTTTTTTTAAATGTCATGTGTAATGAAACAAACTAAATAACACAAAGCAAAACTACGAACTAGAAAGCAGAAATATAAGTAGCTACATTACTCGTTCCAAAAACTTATCGTGTTTTTGTAGCCCGTTTTAAGGGGGTACGTAATTTATTGGCCAATCTGCGACTGGAAAATTTACTGTCCCGTTACGGAACGTCGTTTTAAATGCTCTTACATTAATCAGCCAATTTGGAACCTAATTAAATTCTAATTCGAAAGGGATCCGATACGTATAAAAGGGAAAATTGTCGGCAAAATGAAAGGGATTTTCGAAGAATGTACAGCACGCTGATTCGTTTAGAGATGTAGCGAGTAATGCTTGTTAGGATCCGAAAAACCGCGTACTATTTTGTGTTCGACTTTATCTGTATAAGACTTTTATTTTACGACATTAATTAGAAGATATTATTTAAAAATACTGGTATCTGTTAATATACTAAATAACTGTGAGTTTTGTAATTGTAATTTTGTTTTAATAATTTTTGGTGTATGTGCAGGATTATTTTTTATAATTTGCCATTCCCTGAGAAACTTATTACTTAACACTTTAACAAAAGGCGATCATCAAATCACTAAAGATTTAGATGGCGGCAATTTTAAAAACAAAAGGCGATCGGAAAATCACCAGCAACTTTGTTATTTTAAATGGGACACCTTGTATTTTTTGACATTTTTGGATTCTCCTCATTCTCCCCTTTCCAAAAATATATAATTTGTCTAAATTCGGAACAGTAGTTTTTAACTTATTACACCTTAAAGTTACCACATATGATAATTTCACAGATATGCAGCCATCCTTAAATCGCGGTACCCATGAAATGATGAAATCGCTTTATCCAAGGAATGTCACCAACAAAAACAAAACACTTACTTTTACATTACATGCTTACATTATTATACTTAACATTTTATTAAATATTTAAGTTATTTAACAAGGGTCTTGGAAATTATATTGATCGAAATTGAATAATACGCCTAGACATGGATCAGACGATCGATTTTTTCTTTAGGTAACTCATCCCAAAATAACTCTATACTTGGCGCCGAATGTCATGCAGTATCCATTCTTGAAGTCATTATGTCTAGGTCTCTGGGATCAAAGTCAGGTGATCAAGAGGGTCATGATAAAAGAGTGACAAGTGCTATCGCTCTACATGGCCTTTTCTATTTAAAGCCTGTCCAACCGCATATTTTATTTTATTTTTTTTTATTTATACATACACTGTCTTACAGGACTACGTCCCAATTACAAAACAGGTACAAAACAGCAATTACATATATAAAAATAGTTTTAGCAAAATTAAATACTTTAATAATAGGAAGAAACAAAATACAATTTAAACAAAAATCATCAACAGTATACAAATTCAAAAAAAAAATGTCTTTTGATCGTGCCCAGGTTACAATTAAAAATATCATATGAATTTTTGTGATTATTATAGTTACTACACATTCGGTTAATTGATGAAAACTTCTAAATGTTTGTTCTACAAGGGGGTAAGTAAAAAGTATCAGAGCTACGAAAGTTTAGCGTAGGAACGCGAAAATTTAATTTTGACAATAGTTCTTCGGAAATAATTCTGTTGTTAATAAGTTTATGGAGAAATAGCTGGGAAGAACATACACGTCTCTCGTCAAGGCTGACAAGCGAAAACCGATGCAGCAACTGATCGTGGGGAAAACCTCTAATTGGGCAAGCTCTATCACCTCTAAACCACAATGCTTACTTAGAAGAAGGACACCAAATTATTGACGCATATTCCAGTTTAGACCTTACTAAAGAGAAATACAACGTTTTTACAGGCAAAATAGTTCGTAGAATAAAGCTTAAGGCTGTTTGATACTAAGTCAGTCATATGGGGTACAAAGGAAAGTGTTTTATCAAAAACAACGCCCAAGTCTTTAAAAACATCCGGACGAGTAAGGGTAACACCATTGATAATATAATTAAAGTTAATAGCGGTATTTTTTGTCTTAAATGTCATAACATTGCATTTAGACACGTTTAAATCCAAACGATTCACAATACACCAATCATGCAAAATGTCAAGGTTTCGCTGTAACACAAGGCAATCATTTACAGAGGATATATTCGAGAAAATTTTTAGATCGTCTGCATAAAGCAGACAGTGGGTCGAAATATCGTTGATAAATAGGGTGAACAAGAGCGGACAAAGTATAGATCCTTGGGAAACTCCTGACGTTGCCAAATATTCGCTCGACTTGGCCCCACCATAAGCTACGAACTGTTTTCTATTTTGTAGATATGAGGTAAAAAATAATATCAAATTGTCTAGGAATCCAAAATGTTGTAGTTTTTGCAGCAAAATCGAGTGGTTAAGTCGATCAAATGCTTTGGAAAAATCAGTGTATATGACATCCGTTTATCCACGTTGATCTATTCCCTCAGCCAGAAACTGAGTAATACAAACCAAGTTAGTAGTTGTCGAGCGTCCCTTGACAAAGTCGTGCTGCGCAGTTGAAATTAGATTTTTAAGTTAGCACCAGATATTATCGTGAAGGAGTATTTCAAAGACTTTGGAAAAATTAGGGATGATAGAGATGGGTCTAAAATTGGTAATGTCCAGTTTGTCACCCTTTTTATAGACCGGACAGACCTTTGAGCCCGTCCAAATATCTGGCATTGAACAATTTGTTAGACACTTATTAAATATTATTGAGAGAGGATAAGAAAAAATACCTGCACAATCTCGGACAATGAAAGCTGGAACATCGTCTGGACCAGTAGTCAGCTTGGGCTTTATTCGCATTATTGCACTAAAGACATCAGACACATTAAAATTAGAAATAGTTATATTTAAATTTGAAAACATAGGTAATAAAGTTGTGGGTAAATTAGAAGGAACAAGATAAGAGCTACAAAAAAAAAATCTGCGAAAGCACACACAATTTCATCAGCTGTGGAAAGGATTGAGTCATTAAAACGCATTCCCCTTGTTATACCTGGTGATCCCCTTCTAGAGGCAGCAAATGACTAAAATGTGTTAGGGTCTAGGCGAACATCGTCTTCAACCTGTTGAATATAATTTTTATAGGCAGTATCAATATCTATTTTTAGCTCATGCCTTAACCTGAAGAAGGATTCATATTCTAGTTTACTTCCAGTTCGCTTATACTTCCTCCAGTGAATAGCCTTAAGTCTAATTCTGTGCCTAATATCAGCATCAAACCAAGGTGGGTAAATACGTCTGCCGCCCTACTCTTAGGTACACACAGCTCAAACACATACATAAGAAAAAAATCAGCCTTTCTAAAATTATAAGCCTCGGAATTGTTTTTTGGAATCTGTCTGTTTCGGTTAATACTATCGTTATAATGAAAAGAGATTAATAAAGGAGGATGATAATTATCAATTCGAGTTAGGGCGACATCGGCACTACTCACGGTACAGTGTCGATTAAAAATTACTAAGTCCAATAACCGATTATTATCATTGTTTTCAACATAGTTATATTGATTTAATCCTTGCAAGTTTAAAAAGTGTATGAAATTGGTAACATAGTTATGTTGTCTCCCATTTCTTAAGAAAAACTCTGAATAATTAGGTATATTAAAGTCACCCAGTAAAAGAGTGTCGCTTTCTTGTAAAAAATATAAAGAAGATAAGAAATCAAAAAATACTGCATAATGATCTGCGTTAAGGCGCGGAGGTATATATATATATATTGCAAATTGCCAAAAATATTTCTGGTAGTCTGTGGGATTAAAGTCAGGTGATCGAGAGGATCGTGATAAAAGAATGACAAGTGCTGACCTTTTCTATTTAAAGCTTGTCCAACTGCATATTTCAAATTGCTATAAATATTTCTCGTTTCCTTTCATAGTTAAAAACACCTCTATGTCTTTATGAAAAGAACCTATGCTTAAGGGTTTTAAGTAATGCCTGACGATTACAGACGCAATGGGATCCACTTCTACGATGGCAATGCAGGTGCTGCTGTATGTCGTTGACGTGTGGTGTGGAAAAAACTGGAGTCCGGGACATGCCCGAGTGTTCCTGGAGGCTGTCACACGACAACCTCTTGTGGAACACCGAACGGATGCCCTTTGAAATTGACATCAGCGGCTCAACAAAATCAGGAAAAGAGGCAGACATACACATCTACACTGACGATTTGCAGAACCAATCTGGGGCTGACTTGGGAGTGTATGTACTCGAACTCGACCTGGAAAATTAGTACGGCCCTAGGCAAAGGGGTGACCGCCTTCCAGGCAGAACTGCTTGGAATTCTGCAAGGACCCGTACAAATAGAAAAAGAAAAAATAACAGGTAAAAAATGTATTATTCTCACAGACAGCAAACAAATCTTGCAAATCCTAAAGAAGAATAAAATAACATCCAAACTTATTCTTGAGTGTTACCAGATGCTGGAGACGGTTTTCCGGAGGAATACGGTCGCAGTATCCTGGATTAAGGACATAGTGGAATGGAAATAAAAAAGCAGATAGGCCCGTAATGGAGCAAAGGGTAAACCATGCGGCCCTGAACCCTTCACGCCGCTGTTCTCTAAGGCGATCAATCTAAAATAAACGAACAATCAACAAAGATTCTAAAAGAGAGATGTTAGAGACAGAGTTCCGCCGCTGCAATATTATGTTAAAACTATAAGAGATATGTATTAGCTTCAATGTGATTTTAATAGGGAACTATGTATAGTTGGGCGCTAAATGCGAATTTTTATAAAAAAATCAAATCTAGAATTATAAAATAGAAGTAGATTTGTCCATTGTCGACCATATTTTTGACCACTTTTTGACGCAAATTCCGTCGCATATAATTTTTTTCCACAAAATGGTTCTTTATCGCCTTGCATTGATTTTTTGTCTACGTAACTGCAAAATTTGAAATGGTAAATCGTACTCATGTCTTTGTATTTCTGCAGCGCGTGAAGCCTTTTGAACCTATTTTTAAACGAAATGTAATTTAAATTGCCTATACATAACACATTTTTTTGAAGTGGGACGTGCAGGAAGTTTTTTCTAATACGTAGGTACCTTTTCATCTTACTTTGAACTTGACTAGACCTTGTCGCTGGTTTTTCACTTTTTGCGTGCAGTTCTCCCTTAAGAGGTATTTACTCGTTTGAAAAACTTATCGTATTTTTGTAGCCCGTTTTAAGGGGATGCGTAATATTATTGGCCAATCTGCGACTTGAGATTTTACTGTCCCGTAATAGAAAGTAGTTCTAAATGCTGTTACATTAATCAGCTAATTGAAACCTAATTAAATTCTAATTTGAAAGGCACATATAAAAGAGAAAATTGCCGGCAAAATTAAATGAATTTTCGAATAATGTACGACATGATGATTCGTTTAGAAATATAACTAGTAAGATTTGTTAGGATCCGGAAAACCGCGTATTATTTCATGTTTGATTTCATCTGTATAAGAACCATTATTTTACCATATTAATCAGAAGATTGAAAATACTGGAATTTGCTAATATACTAAATAACACACAATGGTACACATGCTTATATTTATTAAAGGTCTTAGAAATTATATTAATTAAAATGTATTAATGCGCCTAGGCCTGGATCTGGTCAAACGGTCAATTTCTTCTTGAGTTAACTCATGCATACTAGCTCTATAATTGACACCGAATGTCATGCAATGTCTATTCTTCTCATAACTATGTCTTACACATAGTCAATGGGATCAAAGTCAGGTGATCGAGAGGGTCATGATAAAAAATTGACAGGCTCTGTTGCTCTAAATGACTTTTTTATAACCTGTCCAACTGCAAATTTCCATAAATACTTCTCGTTTCCTTTCACAGTAAAAAGGCCTCTCTCTATGGAAAGAAGGCTTAATGGTTTTAAGTGTTTCGGGCTGGAATATTCGAACTGTTTAACGGAGGTGCTTAGTTTATTGGCCAATCTGCGACAGGAGAATTTGCTGTTCCGTAACAGAACGTAGTTTTAAATGCTCTTACATTAATCAGCCAATTTTAAACCTAATTAAATTCTAATTAGAAAGGGACCCAATACGTATAAAAGAGAAAATTCGGCATAATGAAAGGGATTTTCGAATAATGTACGGCATGATGATTCGTTTGATTTTATCTGTTTAAGAACCTTCATTTTACGATATTAATCCGAGGATGTTATTTGAAAATACTGGAATTTGATAATATACTAAATAACTGTAAATGTTTTGTAATTGCAATTTTGGTTTAATAATTTTTAGCACACATGCTTTCAGTGTTGTGTTTAACATTTGATTAAATATTAAAATTGAGTTAACAAAGATCTTGGAAATTATATTGATTCAAATTTAATAATGAGCTGAGACATGGTCAGATTAGTCTATATCAATTTCTTCTTCAGGGTACTTATTCCAAACAAACTTTATACTTGAAGCCGAGTGTGATGCTGTGTCCATTCTTCTGTTTTTTACACGTTTTCTATGGGATCAAAGTCAGGCGGTCGAGAGGGTCACGGTGAAAGTTTGTCAAGCATTGTTGCTCTAAATTACTTTTCCTATTTAGAGCTTGTCCAACTGCATATTGCAATTTGCCATAAATACTTATCGTTATCTTTCATAGTAAAAATACCTCTCTCTTGTGGAAAGGTTAGGAGGGATCCACATTATTGGTTCCAAAAACTTATCAGGTTTTATTTAAACAAAATACATTTAAAAGAGAAAATTGCCGGCAAAAAGAAATACATTTTCGAATAACGTACGACATGATCTTTCGTTTAAGTTTATGAAGTTGTTGTCCATTTTGTTCGATATAAAAAGATAAAAAAATCGTTAAAATTTAAAAACAAATGTATTTTCTTTGTTTTTTTTTCTTAATAAATATGTATATATTATTTATTAAAAACAAGATCGATAATATATCAGATTGTTTATTTTTACATCATTTTTTGTGTTTTTAATGCCAGAAAACCGTTTTTAATTTTATTTTTTAAATTGTATCATTAATCAATATAGGCATTCGTGTTTATTATTATTGTCTTGTAGTTCTGTTGAAACCGTGGTAATCTTAATTAAAATTGTTACTAATTATGTACGGGTGTTCCAGCGAGGACTGAACAGGGACCTATTTTCGACCTTCCTTATATTTTGGAAAAATTCAAAATAGCCAATCGATGTATTTTTTCTCGTAGAATCCAAAAATGTCATCGAAAAAATATTTGAACCAGAAACAAAAGAGTTACGCTATGCATCAGGTGTTTTTTAAATGGAATGTATCGTTTTTTATACGATTTTTGGAAAGAGTGATTTTTTTTATGTCCGTTCTGATTAAAAGATTTGATTTTGCGATAGCTGTTTATATTACATTTTAATGTTTTACAAACTAAAATTTTAGCTTCACCTGTTTAAAATATACGATAGGTTGGTATAGGTGATCAAGGTAAAATGACGTTGAATGCTTTGTCAATAAAAATTGACATTATTTTAATTATTGTCGAAGTCTTCACCTAAAAAATATATATTTGACGCTGATCGAAATGAAATACTCTTTGGACGAGAGACTACAGATTGTTATGCTATTTTACAAGTGCCAAGAAAATGCAAGAGAAGCAAGAAGATTTATTGCAAATTTTCATAGAAATATATCCATCAATACAATTCTAAGGATAAAAAACCTATTTGAGGAAAATAAAACTTTACATGATAGAAAAAGAAATATACAAAGAAGAAGAAATCGAGACCAGGCCATTATAAATTATTTTCAAGTTATTCCAACCAAATCTATTTCGGATGCAGTTCGGGAAGTTCAGTACGGTGGCGGTGTAAGGGGCAGAAGAGTTACCCGAGGGACTGTTCACAGGACTCTGAAAATTCATAAATTTAGGCCTTTTCGTATCCTTCCACTTCAGCACCTAACACCGGCACAAAAAGAACTTCGCTTCCAATTTGTTTCTCAAATGGTAATTCGGCAAGAAAACGAAGACCCTGATTTATTCAAAAATATTGTGTGGACCGACGAAGCTACTTTCACAACATCGGGAGTATTCAACAGACATAATAGTCACCACTGGGCCGTTGAAAATCCAAAAAAGTTCCAGACTATTAAATTTCAAGAGAGGAATTCTATTCATGTTTGGTGTGTGATAAAAAACAATAACATTTTGGGACCAATATTTTTTAACGAGACTTTAAATGGGCACAGATATTATGAGTTTTTAGAAAACGAAATTGAAAATTTTTTGGAAGACTTACCATTGGCAGAATATCAGAATTTAATTTGGCAGCATGATGGGGCGCCTCCTCATGCCGTGCATGATGTGGTTCAATTTTTAAATCGGCGCCATAACGAATGGATAGGGCGAAATCGAACATATGCTTGGCCGCCCAATAGCCCCGACCTCTCAGTTTTGGATACATTTCTTTGGGGCCATTTGAAGAACGTCGTATGCAGACAACGAAACGAAAATATTCAAGAGATCATGGGAAAAATTGTCGATGAAATAAACCGCCTTAACCAGGAAAATCATATTGTAACAGCAAGTTTAGAAAGGCTACAAAGGGGTTATCGGTGTTGTTTCGAGAAAAACGGCGCTCACATTGAAAACTTATGTTATTAGTAGTTTTATTCTATTATTTAATAATTATTTTTTATTGAATTTCTTTTTCTATCATGTAAAGTTTTATTTTCCTCAAATAGGTTTTTTATCCTTAGAATTGTATTGATGGATATATTTCTATGAAAATTTGCAATATATCTTCTTCTTGCTTCTCTTGCATTTTCTTGGCACTTGTAAAATAGCATAACAATCTGTAGTCTCTCGTCCAAAGAGTATTTCATTTCGATCAGAGTCAAATATATATTTTTTAGGTGAAGACTTCGACAATAATTAAAATAATGTCAATTTTTATTAACAAAGCATTCAAACGTCATTTTACCTTGATCACCTATACCAACCTATCGTATATTTTAAACAGGTGAAGCTAAAATTTTAGTTTGTAAAACATTAAAATGTAATATAAACAGCTATCGCAAAATCAAATCTTTTAATCAGAACGGACATAAAAAAAATCACTCTTTCCAAAAATCGTATAAAAAACGATACATTCCATTTAAAAAACACCTGATGCATAGCGTAACTCTTTTGCTTCTGGTTCAAATATTTTTTCGGTGACATTTTTGGATTCTACAAGAAAAAATACATCGATTGGCTATTTTGCATTTTTCCATAATACAAGGAAGGTCGAAAATAGGTCCCTGTTCAGTCCTCGCTGGAACACCCTGTACCACTAAGCAATGTGATTTTCATTGCAGCCTTGATGAAGGCGAAAATAGCCGTCAAAACGTTGGCAAATTTTTAATAAGAGTTATTTTTTATGGCGCCATTCAATTCACAAGATGACGTGAGTCAGTTTATAGAATCTTAAAATTAAAATGAAGTTCTTGGGCGAATATCCCTGAAGATGCATTGAGCAATTACTAGAGGAACGTCAGGAAATAATTTTGTTGAAATAAAGTTGAAAACGGCTAAATTCAAGAACCGTGAGTTTTTAATTGACTGTAATCAAACTGTTGAAAGTCAATTGAAATTTGATTAATAAAAAACCACAATAATAACGAAAATAAACCAGACGTTGTGGAAAAGATGCTGGAAGAAAAAATTACTTTTATCACCAAAACTTGAAATATTCCGAGCGATACATGAGCAACGAAAGTAATCTTTTTCATTTAGGGCACGAGGCAAGTCTCTCGCTAAACTCGTCTAAAATAAATAAGGGAGCCCTGCCTGCAAGATGTATATGCCGAGGCACCGAAGTAACAGATATAATTCTTGCGCGAAAGTTAATTTAACTCGGATTTCTTTTCCGCTTTTTTCCCGCTGATATTGCACTCCTTATCCTTAAGTTTAGCAGATGTAAAAACATTCTATTTTTTCTTTCTCATATAACAGTCCAGATACTATATTTTTAATATGATATACGCCCTATACAGTGTATAGAGGGTTTGGAACAATTCGCTTACATTAAAAACCTTACTTTTTTATGTGATAAACAATCATTAAGTTTATAGATTTTTTTTAATACTGCCATGAATAAAACGTCTATACTTTTAATTTCTACTATATTTCTTTATGACAATTGTTTGAACACACAAGGTGTTCTTCGAACGGAATTTACAGTGTAAGTTTCTTTTACAAGGAGCTTTATGTATATATATATATATATATATATATATATATATATATATATACTTCAATTTTCTTGGGTTTAGGTTTATGTAAAAATAAAAACGCCTTCTTTCAACTTTGTTCTCTCTATTTTACGTTTCGCCTAACATAGTAGGCTTTTTCAAAAATGTACAAGATTATCATACCACCTAAAACAATAGAATCAGGACATTAATACACAATTATAAATACGGGACATTACGTTATTTTTTTTTTATATATATAAATCACTTCGACAATGTATATCGGACAAAAATTAGTACAGAAATAAATAAAACCGAAATTCACTTTGGTTACATACCTCGATCGATTTTAGGTAGGCTTCATTCATCTGGATGTTATGAATGAAGCCTACCTAAAATCGATCGAGGTATGTAACCAAAGTGAATTTCTGTTTTATTTATTTCTGTACTAATTTTTGTCCGGTATACATTGTCGAAGTGATTTATATATATAAAAAAAAATAACGTAATGTCCCATATTTATAATTGTGTATTAACACATTGTTTTAGGTAGTATGATAATCTTGTACATTTTTGAAAAAGCCTACTATGTTAGGCGAAATTAAAATAGAGAGAACAAAGTTGGAAGAAAGTTTTTATTTTTACATAAACCTAAACCCAAGAAAATTGAAGTAAAATATATATAAATAAATGGTTTAAGAAACTACCAAAAATTATATATATATATATATATATATATATATATATATATATATATATATATATATATATATATAGGGTGTCCCAATAGTGCGTTCTCGGTTGATATCTTGATAACGGATAGCGATATAAAAAAAGTTGAAATACAAAAGTTGTAGAACAATACGGGCTACATAACCTAAAATTTTCATTTATACAGGGTGTCTCAAAAATCTGTAGCGAAGCAAAATTGTGTTTTTTCTTATGGGACATCCTGTATATTTTTGCATATTTAGATTCTGCTCGTGATTATACGTGATATACACATTTTTTGTATAACATGTCCTATGTCTAAATCTGATAGTTTTTCTAATATCCGCCATTTTGTAAAAAATTATGAATTGCAGTGCCTTTATTCAAACGGCGTGGGCCGTTGGCTTTTTGATATAAGATTATGATTTTTGGCAGGAACATTAACAAAAGTATGGGTTGACTTTCAACGTGAACAAAATTTGTCGTCGTTGTACAGGGGGTCCTAGATAAGTAGGAGAAATTAAAAAAATTAAAAACATCATATCTTCATTTTTTTTAAATGGAATGTATAGTATTTTAATATTTTAGACTATTCGTGACCCAAAACCCTATCTTTCGTTATAAATATGTCCTATACCTATTTGTCATAGTTTCCGAGATTTTGACATTTTTGAATTTATTATTTGGTTTTCAATGGCAATCGCCTTAGAATTTGCTTTATTATCGAATTTTCTAATTATAATACACTACAAGTGACGCAAAATTAAAAATTCAGCTCATAACATTGTGCTAAGAATCGCGACCTAAAGACCTAAACAGATATTTTACCAACTATTCTTAAATATTTACTATTTTGGCTATTATAAAAGCGTAGGTAGTGTCAACATTTAGTTAGAACTTAATGTACGAAGATGCCTTAGACAATCCTAAAGTAAAAACAAATGAAAACGGGGAAAATTGTCATGGCGAAATGTCAAACTCTTGTATTTGTGTAGTAACGGTGTTCATATTGATTCAAAATGAATTTTTCTAGAGAAGAATTAATTAACATGATTTATGTTTTGGGCGCAAGTGATCAAAATTGTTTTTTAGCAAGTAGAGTTTATGCGCAACGGTTTAGCAATGCCGAACGTCATCCTCATGAGGTATCATTTGTCAGACATAAAGAACGATTTGAAAGAACTGGATGTGTCGATTACGAACAAAAATTGGAAAGGCAGAAAACAGCCGCAAATGAAGAAACTGAATATCTTGTTAAGCAAACTTTAATTGAAAATCCTGATATTTCATGTAGGCAGTTAGAAATGGGGAGAGGTGTTGCTAAATCTACGGCAAATAGAATAATTAGAAAACATAAATTTCACCCATACCATATTCAACTGGTACAAGAGCTGGATCAAGACGATTTTAGTCGAAGACTTGAATTTTGTACTCTGGCATTAGCAAAAAATAGAGAAGAACATGATTTTTTCAATAACATTTTATTTACTGACGAAGCGACATTTCATAGAAATGGATACGTCAACCGACATAATTTCCACTATTATAGTTCTGAAAACCCCAGATTCATTATCCCCTTGGATCACCAGTCTGTTAATGTGTGGGCTGGTATAATCGGTAACCTTATTTTTTCGAAAATAGAGATAATGGAGACACTTTCCTAAATTTACTGCAAAACAGTTTGCAGGAGTGGATTGACGAATTACCTTTGAATCTAGTGAAGCGGATGTGGTTCCAACTAGATGGCGCTCCGACACATTTTAGCAGGCAGGTGAGGCAATTTTTAGACGAGAATTATGAAAATAAATGGTAGGGGAGGTCCAGTATCATGGCCGGCAGGGTCTACGGACCTCACAAAACTAAATTTTTTCTTGTGGGGTTTTGTTAAAGAGCAAGTTTACCAAACGCCACCCACTACCATAGAGAATATGAAAATGAGAATTAGAAATGCATGTACAAATATCAATGCCGCGATGCTGAATAGAGTTAACAATTCCTTTGTGAATCGGCTACAAGTGTGTGTTGAAAGAAATGGTGGTCATATTGAACGTTTAATCAAGTGATTGTAGGACTTCTTTCTCTGTTGTGTCTCTAATTAAAATATTTATTTGCCTTTTTACATAAAGAAAAATAGTAGACTGAATTTTTAATTTTGCATTTTTTACTGTGTATTAATGTACAGGGTGATTCACCGAGATTTGTCACCCCCCTTAATTCCTTTATTTTTAATAACAGAGAAAAAGTTGAAATACAAAAGTGTCCTTCGGATATCAACTTTGTTATTTTAAATGGAACACCCTGTATATTACTACATTTTTGGATTCCTCGGAAAATTCTATAAATTAGATAATAAAGCAAATTCTAAGGCGATTGCCATTGAAAACCAAATAATAAATACAAAAATGTCAAAATCGCGGAAACTATGACAAATAGGTATAGGATATATTTATAACGAAAGATAGGGTTTTGGGTCACGAATAGTCTAAAATATTAAAATACTATACATTCCATTTAAAAAAATGAAGATATGATGTTTTTAATTTTTTTAATTTCTCCTACTTATCTAGGACCCCCTGTACAACGCCGACAAATTTTGTTCACGTTGAAAGTCAACCCATACTTTTGTTAATGTTCCTGCCAAAAATCATAATCCTATATCAAAAAGCCAACGGCCCACGTCAAAACTATTAGATTTAGACATAGGACATGTTATACAAAAAATGTGTAGAATCACGAGCAGAATCTAAATATGCAAAAATATACAGGGTGTCCCATAAGAAAAACACAACTTTGCTTCGCTACAGATTTTTGAGACACCCTGTATAAATGAAAATATTTTAGGTTATGTAGCCCGTATTGTTCTACAACTTTTGCATTTGAACTTTTTTTATATCGCTATCCGTTATCAAGATATCAACCGAGAACGCACTATTGGGACACCCTGTATATATATATATATATATATATATATATATATGTTACAAAAATAAGACAAAAAATATGGGAATTAACAAGTAATAAAACTAGAGCAGGTTCAATTATGGGGAATTATGCAAATTTACCTGATCATTTAGTAATAGCCAGATGTTTTAAATTTATTAATTTCCATACTTGAGAAATATGGACGATTTTTTCGAATTGAATACTCAAGGCCGGGTCTGATTTGTGAAGTGCAAAGGTTATACAGGTTGGCAGAAGAAAAGTATTTTCGAGCCCGACAAAGGAAATCCAGTTTATTCGGGAATACTGTTGGAATTGAGGTGATGTGTTCAGGCCAGCAAAGATCTTTCCGAAAAGTTATACCGACTAGGCTGAAGGAATTTTTGGCTTCAAGCATTTGATTATTCATTTGAATTGAGTGAGTATTGGAAGATAATTTGTGAGATAGTAAATATGATTGTGTCTTATGGCGTTAAGCTTGACACATTTTTTTGAGACTTATTCATTATAAAAATCAATAACGCAGTAAAAAGGTCTTTTAATGAGGTACGCTTTGGTTTTTTTTCGGAAAAGTGCAAACATAGGGATTGTTTTTATCCAATAGCTATTTCAGTTTTTGTATCTAAGGGTGTAAAGGAGACCTGTTATGGCCTCATTGAATATGATTGAAATGATAATACAGGCCGTCGTTGCATATAAATCCCGTTATTCTAATAAAACGTTATCTCAAACAAAGAGTCCTGGACGCAAGTATTAAATCTTCTGTGTTCTTTTATAGCTTGAATTCTAAACAGAAACGAATAATCAGACTCGAAAGCCGTGAAAGGCGAAGCTCTAAGCCGCAAAAGGGGGCAAAGAAGATATTTAGAATATTCGTTAAGAGGAACGTCGAAATTTGTTATTTCCGATATTGAAAAGCCGACGCGTTAGTCGAGCTTCTTAAAATAAGGGCCCAAGCAAACCTGACAAATCTCTTAAAAGGTGGGTCAGAAGTTTAATGCGCCCTAAGCGGCTTTTGCGGCATCACGAATGCTTAGGGCAAAATCTGCTGTATAATGGGGCTTAGGGATAAGGCCGGTGTGCCAACGGGGATTCTCACCAACCGAGACAGCGCGCATTTATCTTACCGTTTTATTAGTTGAACCGTGTTTTATGTGTTTTTTATTTTCAGTTATATAACTGTTCGAATAAGAGCCTTGTCATTATAATTTTCTAATCATTTGAAGTAACTCTTACTTGTTACGTTTTTTTGTTCTTCTAAAAAGCAACTTGCCAGCTCATAACGGGATCACTTGGATGTTCTCCAAGTCAAAATCATATCGAAAGGACCGAATTTACTAATTTCTACTTTATATTTTATAAACTTTCATAAATGCTTCCGATGTTTTCCTTGGGCGTACTAAAGATGTCACACGCGTAACCTTTTATGTCAAGTCACGCCAGTATCCCTCCTATACTTCTGCCATGCTTAGTTATGTCGTACATCCCCGAACCAATAGATAAAACCCAGTACACGAGACACTTTGATGTGATGAAAAGTAAAAACGGTTATCTATTTTTTAACCTAATTATACAGGGTCCTTCATCACACCTGCCTTCTTTTGTAGCTCAGTTATTGACTTAGGATTTTAATGTTTTACATAGATTATCTGTATCTTAATGTGCATTCTAGAAAAATATTTTTGATTATACAGGGCGACCCAAAAAAGTGTGACCTCAGAATGACATATTTTCTTAAATTACATGCGCCATATTTTTTTGCATATTTGGGTGTCTCCTATGGTTGTCCACATAACCCTAAAATTTGACTGAAATCGGCTGTACAGCATGCATTTTAAAAATTGCTAAAAATACAAATAGTGCCCTGTTCAAATTCAAACTTATTAATTAACGTGAAGCAGTTTCGCTGACCAAGTTTGATCGATCTAAATTATACAAGGCATCGGAAATTAACTTTCTTTCTCTTCTAAGCACAAACAAAAACGCGTATGAAAGGACTTCTTAATAGATCAGGTGTAATTTTTCGAGATGCCTATCGGATTCTTTGCTGGATGTTTGTTTCAGGTGTTCTTGGAGGTTCTTCATAAACGCTTTTCTTAACGTAGTCCCACAAAAAAAAAGTCTAATTTAGTTACGTCTGGTGACCAGGGCGGACATCTACTTGGCCCTTCTCTTCCAATGCCGCGATCTGCAGTGGTTCTATCGAGGTAGTTACTGACCTGCAATGAGTAATGTGCTGGGGCTCCATCATTGCATCCCTTATGGCTATTGGTAAATGTTGACTTAAACGTCATTTTGCAACAAGTCTAGATACATATCCTCATTTAAATGACCGTTGAAAAAGTATGGACCAAGGACATATTCACCAATGATTCTCTATAGACCATCTATGTTGTCGATCAATCTGCCTGAAAATCCTTGGATTTTAATCTGAGTGGTAATGAATGTTATGGCGATTCAACAATCCGTTTTTATGGAAGGTAGTCTCATCGCAGAAGAAAACCTTATCAAAAAAAGTCTACACTCAAGCTTATTTTAGCTTGCGTCCAGATACAAAACTCCAGACGTTGCTGAAAATCGTTTTCAAAAGATTCTTGATCTAAATCTTCATCAGCGTTGCTGAATTATTTTCCGCAACATGAAGTACCACAGTTAATTTATTTCTTTAGTTCGACTCAGCATATTTCGAAGTGGTTTTGGATATTCTACGTCTCCCGCTTACATAAACCTTTCAAATAATTTCTGCAGGTTCCTCTTATCGTCGTTCTGGATAACTCTTTGCGTAAAGTCTACTCGCCAAAAACAGTTCTTTTGGAATTCTCCTAAAATGAAAAACATATCTACAAACCACTTAAAAATATTGCAGTGCTCTCAATCTTAAAAGTTTGCAATACTTTTGTCAAAAGAACTATCCCTCTTGTCACTTGAATAAAACCTAATGTCATTAAATTGTTTGGAAGACTATCTCTAATTTTTATCCCGAGGCTTTACGTGTTGATATAAAATACCAAAGATTATCTAATGAATTTATCAGCCGACATTGTCCTGTGCGTCAAATTCATTGCGATGGCACAACCTGAAGCAAAAATTTCCATTTCTTTATATGGTATAGGGCCACAGTTTACGATATAACTTTACCAAACACGAAGGTTCTACCCTCCCCTCACCCATCACTCATCAGGCCACCTAACCTATTTTACTAAATTTTGAGAAACTAGGATAAGAACTAGGTTTGATATTATATGTAAAATATATAAGAGGTTCCCAGATGTTTAAGATAAATAATCAAATTTAACTTCAAAACACGTAACAAGTAAATCCCATGTATTTATCTTATATTCTACATATAATCTCTCCAAAAATTACAAAAAAAATGGAATGAATAAATAATAATTTATAATGAATATTAGCATTTGGATAAATATTTCAAAGCCGCGGTCCGTAAGTTGTAGAATCAAACAGCAGAGTTCAACGTTTTTGGTTGCTTCCACAACCGAAAAACAACGTTGCCATGTTGTTAGACTTAATTTAAACCTTCAAAATTAAACATTTTAAACTCTAATGTCTCGAAAACAAAGTCAACCATTGAGAATTTACCGAGGGCATATAAGAATTTTTTGTTTAGAATCATCTATACTCCATATGTTAAAATATTTGTAGTCAAACCCCTAACACCCTTTATATCTTTTTTATTTTATGTTCAACTGTTTTTTCGAAATTCAATTTAAATTCTTTATTAACATTGAGAACTAGTTTCTCTAATGTTTCGTGCAGGTCCGTACAAACAAGGGCGACTTTATAAAAAAAGGCATTGTCTGCTGGCAGACAATTGGTCCCAAAAATATGAAGGCACAGGTTTAATGCGGTTAATAATATAAAACACAAAAACTTCACTCTAAATGCAAATGCGCGTCAATATTTACATTTATAACGAGTTAGTCCGCTTTGGATCTCCCAAATTGGCCGATTGTGATTTAAATTAATTTTTTTCGGGGTGGAAAGGGTTTGGCTGCCGGCTCTGGCAATTTACACTTTTGGAAACAATACCGGGCTTAGTGGCGTTAATGGCGAAACGGCTCTGGCTTTACACGGATCATTAGCCCATTCATGTTAAATGATTGATTGAGTGTTTTTTTTTGTCTATAGGTTTTCGCTTTTGCCACTTTATTCGTTACACATCAATCCGTTTTCAGATTTCTTTAAATAACGATTTTTATTGTTGAGGTTTTTACAATTTTTTACTTGTTGGTTTGCTTTAGTTGGCACCAGTTTATGCGAAAATAAAAAAATTCATTTATTTTATCCGCAACCATGTCTCGTCTTGTGCTCCAAAGTAGGTCGCATTTAAAGCGAATTAGTTGCACCATACTACCTACAGATGGCGCCACTGTTTGCCTATTTTCTGCCTCAAAGAAACTGTCTTGTCGGGGCAGATACCACGGTAGCAGAATGGCTCCTTGGTCCTTAAACAAACACAGCGTCATGTTTTGGTCATTTCTCGACACAATGGTGAAGGAGTAAATTTCTTCATATTACTTTTACGACCAAAAACCGTACAGAAATTAATAGTTCTGTTATCTTCTATATTTGCTTAGATGTGTCGTCTTGTGCTCCAAAGTAGCGACAAAAAGCGATTTAGTTATACCATAGTACCTACAGATGACGCCACTGGTTGCCTATTTCCTTCATCGGCTTTCAAAGTCGAACGACATGACATCTTGTTTGTTTCAGGGTTCGGGTATTTCGGTTTTCAGGGCTGCCAATTTGCCAGTAATAAGGACACTTGCCAGTATTATTGCCAGTACTGACCCTATGCCAGTAATTTGACAAAAATTTGTTATTCTTGATTTTTGAAGTTTTGATGGAAATAACGGAATATGTTTTTCCTTTAAAATATCTGAACTTAATATCGCGAAATCGTTATTCGATATTATACCTCATTCCTAGTGCTTATTGCATTTTCCTGCTTGAGCCGCTTGTGTATCTAGTCATGCGCTGTTAAACCATTCTAGTTTAGATTTAAATAGCAATTTCCCAGCGGAACAGTACTGGTTAAAAGTGTTCAATTTAAAAAATGTCGCTGGTGCTGAAATTTACCCCAATTTATTTTTTGTATTTTGTTTATCAGGTTTAGATTTTAAGCAGTACGTGTATTTATTTAGTTAGGTATTTTGTGATAAACTTTTCAGTGCTATATGAGCCCAAAAAGAAAATAAGATGTTACAACTCTTACAATAATTTTTTTGTTTTTTTTTTATGTTTAATTTAATAGTTAAGCAATACATCTGATTTATTTAAGTACTTACATAAACTGATTGATATTTATTTCTTTCGTAATTATTTATAATTTTTTATTTATTTTTATTTGTTCGTTTCGATTAATTTGAAAAAAAAATGTACTTCACTAATAGTGAAGTAAAGTTTATTAATAAATGCTAGTTATATTTACAGAATGTTATTGATAAGTTCAATACATCGATATTCATTTTTAAATTATACCATTCCTAAACGCCGAATTTCGACTTTGCCAGTAAAAGCGAAATTCCCCGTCAGTAATTTTGTAAGGAGCTGTTGATAGCACTGTACGGTTTTAATACTGATACCCTAGAAGGAAACTACCTGATGAGCCTTACCGGGGCAGGCAAGGTAGCAGAATGGCTCCTTGGTTTTTAAACAAACATAGCGTCATGTTTTGGTCGTTTCTCGACACAGTGGTGAAAGGAATAAATTTCCTCAGTTCTTTCGTAAAAGTTTTGACGACCAAGAACCGCACAGAAGTAGATATTTCTGTTCTCTTATATATAATTTGGATAAAAGACAAACTTTTGCGATAAAAGCTCACATACGCCGAAATTGTTTTAAATCCAAATATCTCGAAAACGGTTTCTCGTATCAACTTTTAACAAATATAATTTTTTGACGTAAAAATGTCAAAGGAATCATTTATTTTATTCAAAAATGTAATACAGGGCTGTACCAAAAAGTTGTGATTGTTAGAAGTAGTAGAAAGACATGTAAGAGTTATACTAAGATCAGATTCGAATTAGAATACCAAAAAAACCCCAGGAAAAAAATTTTGCACTCCAATATTTACGGTATCATAGATTTTATTTAAAACATAGAGAAATTAAATGAAAACTTTAGCACCCTGTATCTCGAGAACGAAGGCCTTGCATCTGAAATATTGACATTTCCTTATAAATCAGCCTATATATATATATATATATATATATATATATATATATATATATATATATATATATATATATATTTATCCTAATTTTTCTTGGTTTGAGGTCAATACATTAACAACAAAATTAGTACATATTTTTAAACATATATTTCGTTTCTAAGGTGACGTTTCGACCATAGTTTTGGTCTTTTTCAAATAGACTTTTGCCAACTACCGATATACTATGTAACATTGAAAACGGTATAAATCATTTGAGAGGTGGAGAGAAAGACGAAATTAGAGCAAAATCTTGTAATATATTAACAAATTTTAAAACTAAACTGAAAAATCAAACAAACAAAAATAAAAAACACTCAATAAACTTAACAAAAACTAAAAGTTTTTTAAAAAATAACCCTTCTATAAAGGTTCTAAAAGCCGATAAAACAAACAAAACAGTGTTAATGAGTTCTGCTAACTACAACATAAAAATGAATGAAATATTAAATGACACTAAAACATATAAAAAAATTAAACAAGATCCCACAAACCAGTATCAAAAAAGAAATAATGAATTAGTTAACTCTTGGGAAAAAAATCTTTTTATATCACCCGACACTGCTAAAAAACTAAAAATCCGCAATAGTGTACCACCCAAAATTTACGGATTGCCTAAACTACATAAAGAAAATATCCCATTACGGCCAATTGTCTCATGCATTCAATCCCCGTTTACACCACTATCAAATTTTCTAAAAAAAATCTTAAAAAATATTGTACATAAAAATAATTACTATATCAAAGACTCCTATCAATTTAAAGAAAAATTAAAACAGTTAGAAATTTCGGAAAATTACCAACTGATATCGCTTGATTTGTTTCCCTGTATACCAGCGTTCCAATCTCATTGGCTACCAGAATAATTAAAAAGAAATGGTCTGAAATAAAAAAATACACAGATATTCCTCAAGATGAATTTCTTAAAGCAGTAGAATTAACACTAAATTCTACATATTTCATATACAAAAATCAGTTATATAAACAAATAGAAGGTTGTGCTATGGGAGCATCTATATCAAGCGTCGTTGCCCAAATAGTTATGGAAGATTTAGAGGAGACTGTTCTAAGTAATGTGGAATTTAATATACCATTTTTTTATCGTTATGTCGATGATTGTATTACTGCAATCCCATCTGGCCAAACAGAAATTATTTTAAAGCAATTTAATCAATACCATAAAAGACTACAATTTACAATTGAAAGCGAAGAGAACAACAAAATCAATTTTTTAGACCTAACATTACATCATATAGGAAATAAAATTAAAACGGAATGGTACACAAAACAAACTTGGTCCTCTCGATACCTAAATTTCAGCTCCTGTCACCCAATGTCTCAAAAAAATCTGTAATTATTGGTCTGGCAGATCGGGCAATTAAGCTGTCCGACTCTGAATTCAGAGAACGAGCAATTAAAAAGGCTAAAACAGCATTAACTCTAAATCAATACCCTAAAAAATTAATAAATAAATTATTCAAAAGCAGAATACATAAATATTATAATTCTGAAAATGCCATTATTACATCAAATCTACCTAAAACAAAATACATTTCTCTGCCTTTCATAAATGGTTTATCCCAGCAATTTCAAAACCTTTTTAAAAAATATAACATCACGACAAGTCACAAAGCCTATAACTTATTATCAAAGAACTTCAGCAACTTAAAATCGAAAACGCCAATTAATAAAAAAAGCAATATAGTCTATCAGATCCCTTGCAATAATTGTAACGGTGTTTATATTGGACAAACAAGCCAATACTTAGAAAATAGACTGAAAAGTCACAAATATGATAAAAAGAACAGCACCGCATTAACACATCATGAGATGTCCAAAAAACATACTTTCAACTACGAACAAGTGAAAGTATTAAAATCCGAACCTCAGTTGAAAAAAAGAGAATTTTTTGAGATGGCTGAAATTCAAAAAAACAAAAACGCCATAAATGACAAAAAAGACATAAACAACCTAAATAAATTGTATATATCTTTACTATAACAGTGTTCGCTCAGTCGCTTGTAATTTGTCTGTAATAAACGTCCACAATATTTGTAAAATGTAAATTAAATATGTGTAGTATATGTCAGATATGTGGATTATGTATACTTTTTAGTCAACTATTTTACGTTCTATGGTAAGTCCTAAATTTTTAATACTTTATAAACTTAAAAAAATAGTGCTAAACAAATTTTAGGTTTGAAAAAGACCAAAACTATGGTCGAAACGTCACCTTAGAAACGAAATATATGTTTAAAAATATGTACTAATTTTGTTGTTAATGTATTGACCTCAAACCAAGAAAAATTAGGATAAATATATATTGAAAAAAAAGGTCAAAGAACACAAAGCAAAAAAAATATATATATATATATATATATATATATATATATATATATATATATATATTAGCTTTGGAATGTTTTAACGTATGTGATGTTTCAAAACTAAATTTCGTATACTGTGCCAGAGAGTTTGTTTATGAATTTTTTGTTTGTTTATATATTATTATGATGCCGGAAATTACCTTCTTAGAAACACTGAACAAACAAACAAACAAACAAAAGTATGCTTTATTGCCGCAGAAAAATTTTACAATTTTATGGACAAAGCAAAATATACCTAAAAATAAGACATATCAAAACATTAATCGAAAATAATTTCGACAGGTCAGTGATGATGGGATGAAGGGAAAAACTTGCCGAAACGTTTGTGAATAAAAAATGCTACCTATAAACTAAGTCTTCGTTTTATATATAAAAAATTAGGACCAAAATAACCATGGGCGTCATTTTGTTCATCATATTGAATTCCTACTAATATTTTACCTATCTATGTTTTCTACTCTCGCGTATTTTAAATATTTTTTGCCTTTTTTGTCACCCTGGTTTGTAAAAAAGGTAACCAGCGCTTTTAAATGGTCAAAGGAAGCGATATATATTTTTAGGTGAAAAATTAATATTCTGCATAGTAAAGAAAATTCCCCAAGTACATGACGATCCATAAACTCAGAAGTCGATGCACTAAAACGTTACATGTTGTTATTAAAATCGAAAACGGGCCAAACGTTTAAAATGCATGTTTAGAAAATTAAAATTTTAATAGTACGGAATAAAATACGATATAGCTGAACATGTAACACACATGCCTTGCGCCAGTCCATGAAATTAGCCTCAGTAAATTACGTTTCCGTTTATAACGAACCAAACTGCATTTTAATTACATTCCCGGAACATTTTAAGTCCTATTCCTATGGCAGATTGCTTTCGTTTTATGGCGACCCTAAACAGCATTTTTATTTATAGTCATTTCTCAGTTTTATTGGCTTCAGCTAATCCGAAATCCAATACATTTTAACAAAAAGGATTTTCACATCATAAAGTGGATTTTACGGTAACATCAATCGAATGTTTTATACGATTTACAAAGATCTGAGTGTTGTCTGGTAAAAACATTATCTCTTTGATGTATACAATTACTGGTTTTTTATGTTTTCGTAGTTAATTTTAATTTGACAGCGGACTGCAATTGATTGTTGTTTTAACTGACTTCATAAAAGGAGGAGGTTCTCAATTCGACTAAATGCATTTTTGAATGGTATGGGCATCATATAGGGTGGCTTGATCGATATATATATATTGTAATATATAGAGAAAACAGCCTATATAAAATGTATTGTATCAAATTCAACTTGTTGCAATAATGGGCAACCACGCAATAACCTGTTTTGCTATGTCAGCAGGTCAACCACCTTCCCGAGCGTATATGGCAATTAGATTGCATTTTAAAAAAGATTGAGAATATACTTTGGGTAATGTTAAGGTGAACATGTAGTTTCATTTTGCTACCCTTTGTTTCAACCCTAAGTATTACATGGCGACCCTGCCACTTGACGATTTTTTTGTGAAGTTATTAAGATGGGTAATGCCAAGTCCAAAGAAGAGATTGTAATTAATCAGGCCTCCAATGGCGATGCAAGGGGTGAAATAGTTGACCAAAATAAGGGATTAAACTTAGCAGAGATTTTGCTTATAATTTTGGTTGTGGCAACGGCAACTGTTGCAGTAGTATGGGCCATTAGACATGTTCAAAGGAAACTAAGGCAGACAATTAGAAGAGAAATTTATAAAAATGAGCTGCGAAAATCCAAGGATGATTTAAAGATGGAAGAAACTTAAATTTTTTTTTAGGGCGGTATTTTTCTTGTAGGAAAAAAAAAAAAAAAGAAGAAAGAAAAAGTAAAGACAATTATAAATGGAGTTAGAAAATTTGTTATGTGTTAATGTAACTGAAAATGTAAATAATAATGCAGGCATGTAAGTTTAATTATTATAATATTATGTTATTGTTTTATAATTATAATCGCAAAAATATGGACCCAATTAGCAAGTTTAATAAGTGAATTAAATTTTTAATTTCATGGGAGACAAACTTATTGAAATTTTACATTTATTTAAATATATTCGAACAAATTTGGTAAAATTAAATAGCGAAAGACGAAAAAGCCCTATTGTCGAATCAAAAGTTAAAGTGGCAAAAACTTTATATTCTCAGTTAGGTAAGGAAATTACTGATTTAAACGTAAAAATAGAAAAGTCTGAAATAGACAAAGAAGATATTTTGACTTTTAATAACATAATAACAGAAATTAAAAAACTTTATAAGGAAATTTTAGAGTTTGGAAATAAAAATATTAATAAAGATAAATTAAAAATGTCTTCTTTTGATCTAAAAATAGCTACAAACCTTTTACCGGTCATGGATGATACAGAATCTACAACTTCTAAATTAATAGAGGCTTTAGATTTTTATTCGTCAACGCTTGATAATGATAGTCAACCTTCTTTAATTAAATTTGTTTTGAAAACGCGTATTTCTAACAACGCCAAATTACGATTAGGTTTGACTTATAATTCTGTAAATAATTTAATTCTAGATATGAAAAAACATCTCTTAACTAAAAAATCAGATACGGCCCTTCAGGCACGCTTGTTCTCTGCTAAACAGGGTGAAAAATGTATAACGGATTTTGGTAAAGAGTTAGAGGATATTTTTGTAAATTTAACCATTACGCAAGCAGACGGAAATGCCAATGCTTTTGATATTCTAAGACCTATTAACGAAAAGGTTGCAATAAAAAGGTTTGCATGCGGACTTAAAAATCAAAGGCTGGGCACAATTATATCTTCCAGAAATTTTGAATTCTTAAAGGACGCAATAAGGGCAGCTCAAGATGAAGAGCTGGGTAATCAAAATAATTCAGGACACATTTTTAATTTTTCTCACAGAGGAAGGGGAAATTTTAGAAATTTTTCCAGAAGACCAAATAATAAAACAGGAAATTCTGGTAGATATAATAATTATCAGAATTTTAATAACGGAGGAAATAACAATTCAAATTGTCGACGAAACGCTTCGACTAATCAAGGTAATTTTAATAATCAGCGGTTTTCTAGAAATCACGGTGGTCGTACATTTACGAGCGGTAATAGGAGAGGATCTCGGGCAGTAGGTCACCGAATGCATTTTGCGGAGCACACCGGAAATTCAGAACAATCCTCAGCTGATATACAAGATTCAACATTTTTTCGTGCCTAAAAATACTAAAAATAAACAGTTTAATAATATTTTTACCTATTCAAAAAACTACTCGAATGCTGTTTCTTTTTGTGTCAATGGTAAAAGCTTAAAATTTTTGGTAGATACGGGTGCATCATTAAGTGCCCTTAAATTAAGTTGTTTAAATTCAAAAATACAGTTACACAAAGAAAATATTGAAATTAAAGGCATAGGAGGTAATTTAATATCTGTGGGATATGTTTATTTAGATCTTTGTATAGAAAATGCGATATTTAAGCAAAAATTTTATATTTTTAATAATTTACCATGTCAAAGTGATGGCATAATTGGAGAAAACTTTTTGAAAACTTTTAAGGCTAAATTAGATTACGAAGAAAATACCTTATCTATTTTAAATCAGTATAATAAAATAAATACATTAAAATTAAATGCGGATAGTGAGAATATATTAAGTGTTCCCCCTAGGTGCGAAATTATACAGTATGTTCCTACAGGGTTAGAGGATGAATGTGTACTTATGCAAGGTGAATTATGTGAGGGTGTGTTCATGGCTGGTGTAATTGCACAGCCGATAAATGGTAAAGTACCAATTAAAATTTTGAATACAAGAGAGACAGAGGTACATTTGAGAAATTTCTCGCCAAAAGCGGAAAGTTTAAGCAATTATGAGTGTCATCAATTTAACAGCCAAGAAAATTCGGCTACTCGAGTTAAAGAACTATTTAAAATTCTTAAGCTAAATCATCTAAACCGCGAGGAACGAGATTCTATAGAGCAAATTTGTGCCAAATTCTCAAATATATTTCATATGCCAGGAGATAAGCTTACAGTTACTAATTTATATAAACAGTCAATTCAAGTTAAACCAGATACTCAGCCGGTCTATAGAAAGCCATATAGGTTACCTCAAGTACATAAAGAGGAAATAAATAGGCAAATTTCTCAAATGTGTCAGGATGGAATAATTGAGAGTGCGCAGAGTGAGTGGTCTTCACCTTTGTTGCTTGTACCAAAGAAAAACGATACGAATGAGGGAAGAGCTAGGTTAGTATTGGACTACAGATTTTTGAACCCATATATATTAGATATCAAATTTCCGATTGCGAGTGTAGTCGATATTTTAGACTCCCTAGCAGGTGCACTTTATTTTTCACATCTAGATCTTAGCCAGGGCTATTATCAGGTCGAATTAGAGGAAGAAAGCAGAAAATACACAGCTTTCACTACAGATCGCGGTCAGTGGCAAATGCGAAGGTTACCAATGGGGTTAAAAATTAGCCCTAGTGCCTTTTCAAGGTTAATGACCATAGCGATGGCGGGCTTAAATTACGAAAAGTGCTTTGTTTATCTTGATGATCTTATAGTATTTGGCAGAAACCTTAATGAACACAATAAAAATCTAATTGATATTTTTTCTAGATTGCGAAAAGTAAACCTAAAATTAAATCCTGCTAAATGCGATTTTTTGAAAAAAGAAATTCTGTATCTGGGTCATATAATAAGTTCTGAAGGAATATCACCTGACCCTGATAAAATAAAAGCTTTAAAAGATTATCCTATTCCAAAAAAGGCAGATGAAGTTAAACGCTTCGTGGCTTTTGCCAATTATTATCGAAAATTTATACCACATTTTTCAGAAATTACAGTTCCTCTAAATAAATTATGTAAAAAATACGCTAAGTTTGAGTGGACGGACGAATGTGATAAAGCTTTTAATTGTCTTAAAAATTCGCTGATTAAGCATCCGGTGTTAGATTATCCCGATTTTTCGAATGAAAATGAATTTATTTTGCAAACAGATGCGTCTGCTTTTGCTATAGGAGCAGTGTTATCAAATAAAAATAATAAACCAGTGGCGTTCACTAGTCGTAGTTTAAATAAAGCAGAAATTAACTACCCTACTATACATAAAGAACTTTTAGCAATTTATTGGGCTGTAAAGCTTTTTCGACCATATCTGTATGGCCGTCGTTTCAAAATTTTAACCGATCACAAACCATTAATTTATCTTTTTACGCAAAAAGACCCTGGTAGCAGATTGACAAAATTTCGTTTGTGTCTAGAAGAATATGACTTTTATATCGAATATATCAAAGGAAAAGATAATGTTACAGCCGATGCTTTATCGAGAATAATCTTGTCCTCAAACGAATTAAAAGATATGAATGAAGGTATGATTGCAGTTTTAACCAGAGCACAGAGTAAACGTAGAGACGGACAGGAAGACGAGTTAATTAAGAAAAGTACTGAAAATATTTGGCTTGATCACCCGAATATTGTGGAAATTCTTAAGCAACCCACTAACTGTACCGAATTAATTATAATACCATCCTTAAAAATTAAAAAATTGTCAAAAGATGTCACTCAACAAGTGGGAGACTTTTATTATATTCCATTACATTTTACCCTATACTTAGACCAAAAAGCTTTATCACCATTGGCGCGAGACGAAATGGTGAAAGATTTGGTAGAAATAAGTAAAAAGGTTGAAATTAAAGAATTAGTTATTAATAAAAATAATGATAATACAGAGTTTATTAAATTTATTGGTAGTAAAATAAAAAATTATACTAATTGGAGGGGCCCCCGTATAAATGTTGTAAAAGGTATTAAAAAAGTAATGGACAAAGACGAAAAAAGAGTAATCCTTAATGATTTTCATTTACTACCAACCAGTGGTCACGCTGGAATAAATAGAATGACAAATAATATTAAAAAGTATTATCTTTGGCCAGGTCTGGATAGTGATGTTCGAAATTTTGTAAAAAGGTGTGACATGTGTCAAAGACAAAAACATTCGAATCATTATACTAGAGAGCCAATGGTAATAACTACTACAGCTGAAACAGCTTTTCAAAAAATATATTTAGATATTGTTGGTCCACTTCCGGTAGACGTAAATGGATTTGTTTATATTTTAACACTTCAGTGTGAGTTAACAAAATATGTAGAGGCCTACCCTCTTAAAAACAAGGATTCCGTATCTGTGGCAAGATCTTTGGTGGATAACTTTATCTTAAGATATGGTATCCCTCAGGAAATTGCTTCAGATAGGGGTACCGAGTTTATTTCTCACACTATGGCAGAAACATGTAACTTGTTAGGTATAAAACAGATTCATTCTACGGCGTATCATCACGAGAGTATCGGGAGTTTAGAGGCCTCTCACAAAGTTCTAGGTGCTTATTTGAGAATTCAAACTCAAAACCATGATTCTGCATGGAGCACATGGCTTCCGTACTGGTGTTTTTCTTATAATACTGCAGTACATACGGAAACCAAATACTCTCCCTTTGAACTAGTTTTTGGAAAAAAATGCCAATTACCAAATAATTTAAATAATGAAGTTGATCCTATTTATAATTTTGATAACTACCCCATTGAATTAAAATATAGGTTACAAACAGCTCAAAATGATGCAAGAAATAACTTAATACTTTCTAAATCTAAAAGAAAAGAAAATTTTGATTTAAAAGTAAACCCCATTCAGTATAAAAAGGGCGATAGAGTTTTAATCAAAAACGAAACTGGTGATAAAATTACCAGCCCTTGCTTCCTGGGGCCATATTTAGTGGTAGAAGATGTTGCACCAAATGTAAAAATAATTAAAGATAAGAAACATATTTTAGTCCATAAAAATAGAACTAAGTTGTATAATAGCTAATTAAAATTAAGTTATAATAATAAGGGCTCTATATTACTATACTATTGCATGTATTTTCTAATAACCTTTTTCTAAAAGACCTATCTATTTTCTTTCCTACTTTCACTATATGACGCTATTTTCCTTCTCTTATATCTGAGTTTTTATTTTTCTTTTCATATATTTAGATAAATAAGATAATATAAAAAAAAAAAAAAAAAAATGGTTTAAATAGTGTATTGTAACATTTGTCTCTAGTAATTGTATTTTATTTACGAATTTCAAATTTTGAAAATAAATTGAAATTCTTTTAATTGCCCGGGGAGGTGTAATATATAGAGAAAACACCCTATATAAAATGTATTGTATCAAATTCAACTTGTTGCAATAATGGGCAACCACGCAATAACCTGTTTTGCTATGTCAGCAGGTCAACCACCTTCCCGAGCGTATATGGCAATTAGATTGCATTTTAAAAAAGATTGAGAATATACTTTGGGTAATGTTAAGGTGAACATGTAGTTTCATTTTGCTACCCTTTGTTTCAACCCTAAGTATTACAATATATATAGTGTTTCGAATTTGCTCATAGTTTAGATTTGTCAGGTATTAGGTCAATTTATTTATTATTTTAAATGAATTAAACTTACCTTAGTTTTTGTTCCATGTGGCGACTATGTTAATGTTATTAATCCTTCCTGAATATTCTATCAGTCTCAATTCTTTTCTCCCTGTATTATATAGATGCTTCTAGGCGAAGGGTCTTCAACCTTTTTTAATGCAAGGGCCAAAAATCGATTTCACATCGTCCGAAGAGCCACAATGGTCCACGTCACTTTACCACCAAATCAATAAAATAAAAAATATAATTTCAAACTGTAATAATCTTTATTAGTTAAAAAGTTCAATCAATGCGATTTTTGACATTGTTTAGCCGACATTACCTATGTTACCTGACACTGAAAGATCCACGAAGACATGAGAGAAGTTCTTGAAGACAAATAGAATCCAAGGAGTTACAAAGCAAGTAATTGAAGACTTTAGAAAGGACAAAGAAGATGTCAAACAAGAAATACAAAACATGAGAACAACGCGAGACGAATTGAGGCATGAACTAAAAGAAATTATGAAGAATTACCAGGGAGACGAAAAGCAGTAAGACAAGGGATTATAAATAATCGGGAAAAATAACCAGGAAAACGTTTGTTGGGAAGCAGGTCCAAGAGGTTCGTGAACAAAAACAAACAGGCAATTCAAAGTTGTGATTTCAAAAAAGTAAAATCTCATTAGCACATATCATGAAACCGCCTACTTTTAATGGTACTAGACCATAGCTCACCTACCTGCAACCTTTAATAATTGGGATTCAACAGAGAATGCACGATCATTGGCATGTTCTGTACCTGGTCAAGCAATGAAGTTTTAAGAAAGATACCTGAAAATAACCAATAGGAATTTGGTACATTAATAAGTTATCTAAAAATGCGCTATGGGGAAAAGTCTTCAAGGGTGTGAAGGAGATATCGTGAGGCTAATCAACCTATCATATCTATTGTAACCTGAAAAGATCAAGCAGGACATGGCAGTAAATAGTTTTATCCAAGGACTTCGTAAACCAGATACAAACTAGGCGTTTGGCTAAGTTGAGAAATATTTCTTATACAGGGGGTTTATCGCTTTTAATAAACTACTGCTGTCCACTTTTCTTACCTCCATCTTGAAATATTATTTAAATGAGCAAAATACTGACAATTCAGGTCATCAGGAATACAATAAAACCTCGCCTATCTACATTTCTGGCAGTTCCCCAAACAACTATCAAGTATGTTACAGGTAATTTATCGTATTCGAACTTTTTCTTTCCAGCCTAACAATAAAACGCAGTCGTTGTTTTTTTTTATAAACTAATTCACTGACAATGATTTATTCTTAATTCAGGAATATTATGAAATGTAAAAACTGCCTTCCAGTCCCAGTGACATAACCTCTTTGACAGATTGTTGGGTTCCCTAATTTCTGCCAGGGGGGCTATACTTGAAAGTAGACTGTGAACTTCATAACTGACATAACATATGTTCGTGTCACATTGTTGACACTTCGCATTTTTAATGTATGTGCATCGATTACTCCAAGGTGAAATTTAATGTCTGTCTATACTGAAATAAATTATTTTTTATCCCCATTTATTTACAATATGAATTATTGTAAATATTGGAAAGATATTAATAATATTTAATATTTAAATGGTTATTAAATCTGCACCTGGAGATCTATTCCCATATTTCTATTTCACTGTCATAAAACTTGATCATTATTATTTAAGTTTTTCATAATATATACTGATTTTTGTTTTTTTTTTGAAGTTTTTTCCTTAGTTTGTGTTTTTTATCCTAAATGGTACCTGTGAATTTTCTTGGAGACTACCAATTGATCCTGGAATTCTTATTACTTCATTACTAGTGTGAAATTATTGTTATTCCAAATGTACAATTATTTTCATCCGATAATAGTTTCTTTTTATCCTAAAATAGACAATAATTAAATATTAAATACTTGAATAATTTAAAACAAGATTATTTAGTGAGCTATGCTTTAACTGTCGAAATTAAATTTCGACGGATAGCAAATATTCGACGGAACAATTACTGGAATTAACAGATCGACAACTTTAGACGAGTCTAATTTTGCGTCAATCAGTGTTGCCGTTTTAGTACTTTTGTAAATACATTTATTAAACTTTTGATAGTGATGTACAAAATTATGAATCATTATAATTATCCAAATTTAGTAGATTTTGCAATGATACATTTTGAAAACATTTTTTTTATTTAGTAAAGGTATAATATCACGTTATAGTAATACAAACTTAAGGATGATAGAGCCACGTGCTCGCGTATACGAGCGAGGTTAAATATTATAATTAAATAATATAAAAATGCGATACTGTATATTTTATTAAACATTTATTTACAAGGTTTTGTATATTACATCTCAAAGTATATTATGTTTGATGGCATTAAACTACACACGGCATTATTCACACCTGGAAATTTTTTATCGTAAATCGGTAAAGGATTTAAATAGATTTAAATGTAGTTTAGTTCTAACAGTAGAAATAGAAAATTGATAAATGGTTTATTTATGATTATTAAAAGAAGTAGGCTAGATAAGCATCCCACATAACTTACACTTGAAATAATTCAGACTTAAAAAATACCTTAACTATTACAAATCTAACCTAAACTTATTAAGAAAATATATTTTAAGGTACCAGAAATGTTCAGCCATATGTTCTTTACTGATAAAAGACGGTTGTAGTTGGATTAGGGCTTCAACGTCGACTAACACAAATGTAGTATTATGGGCTGCCATCCAGTTTTTACAGTGGCTTATATTTCCTCTTTAGTTCTGGCTGATACGGCGTCAATCTTAGAACTTTGTAACCATTATTTCCTAATAATTAGTCTAACACGTAAGTGGGCAGAAATCGATGTTTATTGTTTGAATTATTGTGTTCTGTTTTGTTAATTTTTCTATGATAGCAATATTTTTATCTTGTAGCCACTTAATCATTATTTTTTAAGGTTGAAGAAGTAACATTTTTCTCTATCGTTACATTGTGGTAGGTTATGTTGTCGAGTACTAAAACAGACCTCTAAAATTAGAGTGGTTCATGTTGTCATGATAGTTACCACTCATTGAGCCTAAAATAAAAATATATTAGCTTCATTGTGGATTGTTGGAGTTAAATAATGAATGTATCGCAGACAGATTTTTTGAAATAAAAATGTTTAGTATTACTTTAGCTAATATAAAGTTGAGTAAAAACATTTGATACAAAACCAATTTCTCCTCATACCTGAACGGTTACAAGTCTTCTGTCTTTAGAAATGGGTTTCTTTAATTCTCTGTTACTCTGATCCGACCAACGATGAGATTGTATGTGGCTGCTATCAGTGTAGGTTTAACCTTTATATATTCCTTCTTCCCTAAACTGAATAATTTTGTTTGAGAAACTGAATTTATTTTAATCGAATGTCGTGTATTTTTATTAGAAGAGATCTGTTTTCTTCTGCTTTTTTTTTTCACCTGAAATATTAATAACTTATATATATATATATATATATATATATATATATATATATATATATATATATATATATATATATATATATATATATATATATATATATATATATATATACATACATTGGAACATGTTCTGCATCACAGCAGACACAATGATCCATTTTAGTCAAACGACGATCGCGATTTCGCTCTTATTAGAGCTCATCAGGCCGCCATAGACTAGCGAGCCCCGTGTAGGGCAAAGGCACAAAATGGAATCACGAAAACAACTACTCCGCTGGCTAATACCACGACCGGCATTGAATTACATTGTGACTCCTGGCTTTCGTTGGGAGCATTAAATGATAGTATGTTTTCATTCCACGTACACCAACGTCATAACAAGAAAATGATCCTTGTTTGTAACCTGTTCTGCATCACAGCACATATATATATATATATATATATATATATATATATATATATATATATATATAATGTGTTTTCATTCCGGGTGTACATCCGTTCACTAGTGTCGTTCTGAAAAGAACAGTTTTGCTGACGTTTCGCCAAAATCACATTTGGTATTTTCAAAGCATCGAAAATGCCAAATGTGATTTTGGCGAAACGTCAGCAAAACTGTTCTTTTCAGAACGACAGTAGTGAACGGATGTACACCCGGAATGAAAACACATTGTATTTTTCCATCCGTGAAGGAGTCAAAATCAACACATATAGCCAGAAAAGTTATTTACCAATTTTTTAAAGTACCCTTTTATTCCTCAAAAACTGATTCCCTCCAAAACTTTAGGGGTTCATTACTTTGTGCAAAATTTGAGATCAGTTAGATAAGCAGTTTTTTGATACTGATATTTCAAATATTTTCTAGGCCTTCATTTTGTTCATATCATGATAATTTGTATACAAATTAAAAACATTTCTGCTTTCAAAATAAAATATTTTACATGTCAAACTAGTCAACAAAAACACCTTTTTCTTCTACATTTTCAAAGAGCTACAATTTAAAAACAGGCAAATTTTAATTTGGTTTTTGGACTTCTTTTTACATCTCCGGTTTTTTGAAACAGCTTGTATATGTTTTGGAGTTCTAATATTTTTTTCTGAAAAGTTCACTAAAAATATTGCTTTAATTTGGCTTTATTAACAAATGCTTTTAGATGATGCCAAAAAAAGTAGTTTTTGAAAAAAAATGTTTTTATTTGATTAGAAAGCAATAATTAAAAAAAATGGCCCAAACCTGTCGAGATATTAACCTCTAAACTTAACTCTGCATTCCAAAATCATGCAAAAAATAGTAGTAATTTAGGGCACCCCTAATTTATCTTAAATTTTACACCGGTCTCTTTAATACCCTGTATTTCATACAAATCCTGGAAATATAAATTGCCGTAATCATGCAAATTGTAGTAGAACCAAGCTTTCAAATGCCGAATTGCAAATTAAAATCTTGTTACCCGAAAACCAGACACTATAAACTTGACAAGTTCATATCATTTAGCATTTTTTTTTATAAAAAGCCAATTTATTTGAAATTATAAGTCCAAAAAGCTGAAATATTCACTAGAAATATGCCTTAATCTACCCTTAAATCGCCGACCGTTTTCCTGCTCCATTTCATCTATTTCTAATTTAATCGGAAAGCAAGAGACATTTCGGTTTGATTGGCCTGTCAAGAAATATAACTGACTTCTTGGGGCTTCGCATTAATCTCTTGCGCAAATCGCTATAATTAGCAAACTTTAAGAATGACTGCCGTAAACAGCCAACAGGAGTTGTTGCAGCAGAGAACCTGTGCAAAACAAGAATCATATATATATATATATATATATATATATATATATATATATATATATATATATATATATATATATATATATATATATATATATATATATATATATATATATATATATATATATATATATATATATATATATATATATATATATATATATATATATATATATATATATATATATATATATATATATATATATATATATATATATATATATATATATATATATATATATATATATATATATATATATATATATATATCTATATATATATATATATATATATATATATATATATATATATATATATATATATATATATATATATATATATATATATATATATATATATATATAGATAGATAAACTGATGAGCGCTTTCTTTAGATATGAACTGTGCTTGTTGATCACTTACCCTGTAATTAGTACAGTTTAGTACCGATTCTTGTTTTGCACAGGTTCTCTGCTGCAACAACTCCTGTTGGCTGTTTACGGCAGTCGATTCTTAAAGTTTGCTAATTATAGCGATTTGCGCAAGAGATTAATGCGAAGCCCCAAGAAGTCAGTCTATATTTCTTGACAGGCCAATCAAACCGAAATGTCTCTTGCTTTCCGATTAAATTAGAAATAGATGAAATGGAGCAGGAAAACGGTCGGCGATTTAAAGGTAGATTAAGGCATATTTCTAGTGAATATTTCAGCTTTTTGGACTTATAATTTCAAATAAATTGGCTTTTTATAAAAAAAAATGCTAAATGATATGAACTTGTCAAGTTTATAGTGTCTGGTTTTCGGGTAACAAGATTTTAATTTGCAATTCGGCATTTGAAAGCTTGGTTCTACTACAATTTGCATGATTACGGCAATTTATATTTCCAGGATTTGTATGAAATACAGGGTATTAAAGAGACCGGTGTAAAATTTAAGATAAATTAGGGGTGCCCTAAATTACTACTATTTTTTGCATGATTTTGGAATGCAGAGTTAAGTTTAGAGGTTAATATCTCGACAGGTTTGGGCCATTTTTTTTAATTATTGCTTTCTAATCAAATAAAAACATTTTTTTTCAAAAACTACTTTTTTTGGCATCATCTAAAAGCATTTGTTGATAAAGCCAAATTAAAGCAATATTTTTAGTGAACTTTTCAGAAAAAAATATTAGAACTCCAAAACATATACAAGCTGTTTCAAAAAACCGGAGATGTAAAAACAAGTCCAAAAACCAAATTAAAATTTGCCTGTTTTTAAATTGTAGCTCTTTGAAAATGTAGAAGAAAAAGGTGTTTTTTTGACTAGTTTGACATGTAAAATATTTTATTTTGAAAGCAGAAATGTTTTTAATTTGTATACAAATTATCATGATATGAACAAAATGAAGGCCTAGAAAATATTTGAAATATCAGTATCAAAAAACTGCTTATCTAACTGATCTCAAATTTTGCACAAAGTAATGAACCCCTAAAGTTTTGGAGGGAATCAGTTTTTGAGGAATAAAAGGGTACTTTAAAAAATTGGTAAATAACTTTTCTGGCAATGACTGAAGTATATTACAATTTGAATAATACGTGTAGAGATATTAACAAATAACTATATGCTGTATTTTCTGAGTGAGGTAGAATTGCTTGCGACGAAATATTTTTTTTTTTGGATTCGTGAACTAACTATGCAGGAAAATGGGTCCCTTTTGTCAGCCGTATGGTAAATTTTCTTTAAGGAAAAAGTCAAGTTACGCAAATTTATAGAAATCTTTAAGGCGTATTCAAACTAATTCCAAGATGATGCATCCCGAGAGGATCTATTTAATAGCTCTCATTCTCTGCCTTAAATAAGCGAAACCCACCGGATTGTAAAGAGAAGCCCGTTCCATAAACAGGCGTGTTTACAACAGGGGAAGCGTTAGCGGTAAGAAAGGACCTGCATAATTCAGCAGGAAAAAAGGACACGTCGAGAATCCGGGGATCCGATTAACTTTCGAGCGTCTTATGCCTCTTTTTCTCGCGTGTCTCGCGCTTTCCACGTTTCTTTTCGAGCTGATTTCGGTGTTTCTAGTTTAGATGCAAACAGCTGTTTCCAAAATTCTAATAATTTGCTTAAAGCCTTAACATTCTCAACTGTGAACGCGATCGTATTAGGAAGGTGCAATAAATTGGACTATAAAGGAATCTTCAAAATCTAAATGGTTTTATATATTTATAAAGTGGCTCTAATACCTGTAACTTTCTGTCTTATTTAACTGTTCTGAAACCACTTTTTTCTTTTAAAACCGGTCGCATGTGTTGACATCGTGTATGGCTTATGTCAGCCTTAAACAAGCACATATAAATTGAAAACAGACCATCGACTAATGCAAGGGTAAAATATACTCCTTTCCAAAAAAAGTGACACACTTGATTTTTGGCCCAAGTTCAATATTTTATTTCTTGTAAACCAGTGGATCGATTTTGGACAATTTTTTTTTCGTTGATAGGTAATACCTTTGTCTTTCAGCACAAATGAAACAAATGAAAAATTTCTTAAAGATTTTTGGTTAATGTAAAAACTAGAGCTTTGCTTTTTTGCTTTTTTTTTGACTTGCCCTGTGTATTAGTTGAGGATTCGTATAGAAACTGTTTACACCCTATATGAAAGACCCATTTTGTTTTTTTTTTCCTGAAGCAACAGCTCGTAGTGCGATCCTGAAATATGAACTGACAGGCTCAAGCATTGCTCGGAAGGTTGGTTCTGGTCGCCCTAGAAAATCCTCCTCTAGAGATGATCGCTTTTTGAGACTGCGGATTTTACGGAATCGATCGAATACGGCTGTGAAAGTTCTACAGATTAGAAGCTTTTAGAGTTGCTAGAGGAGGCAATACTCGGTACTAAGTACATAGAATCACCGTAATTAAAATTAGATAAAACAATTATCCTATTATTATATTTTCTTATAATAATTACAATTTCTAACAGAGTCCACAAGCGTCAGTTTAATGCCATCTATATAAATATTAATATTATTTTTAAGAAAATCTGTTTTATTTTTATTTCCAATTAACATTAGATGCGATTTAGCTGGATTCTGTGTTCACAAAATTTTCACTTCAGCAGCATTATTGCCACTGAAGCAGAAATATATTTGGGTGTCTTGTATAAGACAATATTGTAGTGATCTAAGTATATTGGAAGTGTAAATTAGAAATAATTTTTGGCCCAAAATTCACCCTTGTGGAACACCCGAGAGTATCCTTACCTGTTCAGAATATTTATTATCTGAGCTTATTTTCTGGAATCTTTTAAGTAAATATGATCTAATAAGACAGCCTGAATTAAAGTCAAAGTCGTAAAATTTTAATATAGACACGACAAGCCGGTGATTAATGGTGTCAAAAGCCTTGGAAAAATCTAAAAGTACGAGCAGAGTGTGCATTTGTGTGGGCATGGCTAAAGCTGAGTGATATATTTATCAATAAACGGACTGCAATACTTTATCATCAGAAGAGAAATTTCGTCAATGCCGCTTGCATTCGTTTTAATGTTATTTAAAATTTCATTAATATCAGATATGTCTGATATTAACGATAATATAACGAATTATAGTCTAGAAGTAAAGTTAAGATTATTGTTATATTTATTATTTTCATAAAAAATAGTCTGTTCATCGCAGCAAGATACATTTTGAAGAAATGGCGCAAAGAAATTGTTGATATCGTCAGGGTCAGAGAGATGCAAAGGGATTGAGTTACTTTGATTTGAGCCTATATTTAAATTACGAATTGCATTCCGGGGGACGTTGTCTTCATGGCACAGCGTATTAATATGATCTTTTTTCGTTCTTCTCACAGCTGATAAAATAATATTTTGTAACTTGACCAATCATCCAATCATATATATGTTAGATGTTTGATAATTGATATTGCTGGATATTTTTTTTCTATATAACTTAATATTTGCTGTGTATCCTGCACAATAATAGGGGCTATTGGCCTGTGGGGTAGTGTAAATAAATAAATAAATAAATATTATAAAAGAAGAAGGATGTTTGATCTCCAGTATTGAAACTTTGCTTTTTGCTGATAAATAATAAAATATTTTTCAAGAAAATTGAGCTAATGTTTTTGAAAATCAATTTCTGAAGAACGTATCCATACTTTAAAGCATTCCAAAAATTCCCGATCTATAGCTACCGGACCATGCTGCTTTTATCCCTAAAACAGAGCCCTCATTTTACTTCGACATGAAAAGCGTAGCTAGTGTGTGTATACACGATATAAATTCATATTTGTTCGTTGAGAGATGAAATAAAAATAAACATAAAAGACGAAAAAACATTGGAGTGTGCTTTCAAGAAAATATAAAAGCATAACTGTATGTATATACGTGTGCATATGCATGTGTCTCCCGTTTTGTTTTCCCGCTTTTGCTTATATGCATATAACTTTACGATTCTGAAAGGTACGAGACATATTACTATTAATAGCATTACTTGTTGAGAAATACGAAAAGGGAATTTTTTCAATCGTTGAGATTTTTATTTATTTTTCTTTTCTTTCCCATGCCAATTTGTATTATAATTACACTATACAGGTTGGTTATAAATGGCTGTAGGATGTCCTTTTTTGGTCATTTCTAGGCCTGAAGTTTTATATAAACATGTCAGGATATTAGATTGGCGTTAAAAGTAAGGCGTAGACATCTGATATTTTTACGCGGTTTAAAAACGTAAAAAATACATTTTGAAGACGCGCAAATCGATATCAGCCAAACTGATCAAAAATAATTGACGCAAATGTTTCGCCATCGAAAAATTGTATCGTTGCCGTAGACACTTTTTTAAAAATTATTTACAGGGTGTTTTCTAATTGAATGTTAATACTTAAGGGGGTGATTTTTGGGTCCATTTTAAGAAGAAAACTTCATATGAACGGGTGTTTTAAACGCCTTAAAATAATAAATTGCCTAAGCAAAAAGCATCAAATTGTGGTATTTTCTGTCATCAAAGCATTCAATGTTTATCTAACAAGATACTCCCACTTATTGCAAACATACAGAATGTGAATTGTGACACTTTCTGTTGCACTGGCAGAGTGATGAGGAATTAAACCAAATAGTTTTACGTAATTATAATCTATGTTTGTCTTTCTCCCGTGCTTCTTTGAAGAATAAAGGTGTAGCCATTTTTAAAAATAATTGTTTCATGTACAGTATTTTCGTAAGTATTAGCGGTTTAAAATTAAAGTTAATTGTTGTATATAGGCCCCCTAAAGGAGATTTTAAGGTTTTTTTTAACGTGTTTTAATGCGCTACTCGAAAATCGATTTGATCCACTTTCTACCCTTGTTATTGGGGGTGATTTTAATTTAAACCCTTTTAGAGCAGTTAGTTGTGTATTACAACTATCGATTTTTCTAGATTTAATAGCTACTTTTAGTCTTATACATACATTTTTTAATAAGTTCAAACACATAGTTTTCAGCATCTGTTGTTAATCTGAGTATGCCTGTTTACTTGTCAAACACAATTTGATACCAACTGTACTATTACAAATCAAACAAATAATATTTTCTTTCACTTCACAGCAAAAAAACTCTAATTCCCACTTTTCTTGAAAGATACGATGCTCATCTACAAGTTTCCTCTTACGTCCACTTGGTTTTGAAAGAGACATGTTAAAAACTGTATCCGAAATAAATTATAATAAGTACTGTTAAGTGTTGTAGCAATAAGTGCGCAACTCAACTCGAAACTCTATCGCAACTGACTCATAACTGACTAAACACTGAACGACTGAACTCAATCGAATACGGCTTATTTACAGATTGTGATTTCTCGAGTTCTTTCCAGAATGTTCAGATAGCGTCATCTGCGTTTTTGCGCTATAGAATTTCATGGAACAAGCTAGATAACGTTTGGCTTTAGGTTTTAGGTTGAATATGTGTAGTTCATCCTCCTAAACATAGATGGCACTATGTATAATTGTACATTTTATTATACCGACTGTTATTGCAGCGGCGCGCGCTTTCAAAAACTGTTTTCAACTTGTTCGCGGGCCGCATTATCTGGCTATTTTCAAAACTGATTTGGGCCGCAGAAAAATGCTCACTGGGCCGCATGTTTGACATGGCTGATCTATTGGGTTTATTTGTGGATTTCCTCTCGAGCATTTGATATTGTTAGCCGTGAACTGTTGCTAATAAAGTTGCATCGTTATGGCATTAGAGGACAGGCGTGGAAGCTCATGGAGTCTTATTTAAGTGGGCGTCAACAGTGTGTTATGGTGAATGGGATGGGAAGCAACTCATTGCCAGTAAATCAGGGTGTTCCCCAAGGTTCAGTCCTTGGTCCGCTGCTATATCTTGTTTATTCTAATGATCTTATTTCCTACTTAAAGAATATTTCCACTGGTATTTCTGTCATATCATATGCAGATGATACAAACATTGTGATCGTGGCAAAGAGTGCACTATCTCTCAAAAGCACAGCAGATTTGGTTTATGATGGTATTATGTTCTGGTCCAAAAATAATTGTTAAATTCGTTGTATTTTCAAATAAAAAGCAAAACAATGACAATTTTTTACTTCATGAAACTGACATTGGTCTAGTACATCTTTCAAGTCCTCAGTAATGTTGGGCTTGGAAATTAATGAAAACTTAAGATGGGGAAATCATATAGATAGTTTAGAAAACATTTTTATAGTTTGAAATCATTGTCAAGTTATTGTAGTCAAAATGCTATGATATCGATATATTATTCTTATATACACTCTCACCTGTCCTATGGCATCAAAAATTGGGGTTCAAGCTCGGACGTGACAAGATTCTTTTTGCTTCAAAAGTATGCGATCCGAATTTTGTGTGGTCTTTTTTATTCTGTACAAGAGTTCTTAAATTAGTTTTTTTTTTATTTTTTTCTAAAGTACGTATCTAATGTAAATATTTTTCGAATTTTTCCTTTTCTGGTCATTATTTATGTACTTACCTAAAGCTTTTTGACGATGTACTTTTGTAAGTAGGTATACTTGATTTACTCTTTTTGATGCTATATCCAATTACTGATTGTGTATTATATACATCTGTTTTATTGGTGAAATAAAATTATTATTATTATTATTATTATTATTCGGCATCAATGGGCATTTTTTGATATACCACATTTCTTTTTATTTCCACCAGTAGCGTTCGTGCGGAGTTTGACCTGCATATTTTGACACATGTTGATGGTACGCCAAACAATATCACCACGCAGAGAAATAGATTTAATTTTTTTAAGCGCAAATCTAAGAAAACAAATTTTGTGGTTTCTTTTCCGATATAATATACTAGTTCTAAGCAGTCGGGTTTTCTCTTTTTTTATATTTTTTGTTTAGGAGCAACAAATTTTGTTCGAACTATTTAGAAATTTTAGTTAACCGATTAAATATATAGCACTAGATTTTTTTCGTTAAAATATTTTTTTCCAATATTCTATTTATTTTTATGTCCATACGCTTTCAAATGATATCTACTGTTTAATTTCCTCTTCATCGCCCGTTTCTAGATGTCCTTTATTGTACAAGAATGATTTGACGTTATTTATTCTCTGATCCTTTTCATACTTATTTTCGAGGGTCCAGAATGTCTCGAAATACTGAATGGGCATTATCCCAGCTTATCTTTATAGTTGAAAAGCTTTGTGCATTGATATATTCTTTAAAAAGAATTTTATTTGAGTATTTCGTGGCAATAGAAATGTTTGAAAAATAATAGTTATTTGCGTAACAAGATCGGAAAGGGAAGACAGGCAAGGCCTACAAGTTAGAGAGTTCCGTGGTTGAGATGTTTTTAATTATCTCCAAAAAATATTGCAATATAACAAAAAACTTTCTTTTTTCTTTCAGGCTCAGTATATCCTCTTGAAGCAGCTCTAAAGAACGGAGGGTCCCGAGACCAACCAACAACGGCTACTCTGACGATAATTCCGACGAAAGACGACGACGAAGCGACTTTTAGATGCGAAGTATGGAACAGAGCACTGTCCCAAGACAAAGTTCTCACCTCTACTGTGTCCCTAAGCGTTCAATGTAAGTATTGTTTATCATATTTTTGTATTAGAGATGCAAGTGCATACCAAATTCTTCAAGGCAACCATTTCCCTGTGGAAAAAAATAAAGTCCGTAGATCGTTGTTTCATATCCTGCTCGAAGGAACTTGTTCAAACATGTTAAGAATTATTTTAATGCATAATTATTGAACCAAAAAAATCATTCAATTAGTGAAAAGTATCGCTTTTATCTTTCTCACGCTTTAATAAACTTCATATTCGTTGACATTAATTAATATATTGAGCATTCTTTTATTGAAGGTTGTTATATCTAAAAAGTTAAGTTTTTGTATTCATGGAGGACATAACCGAATCTAAACCTAACATACCTAACATACCGGCTCGAAGGTGAAAAAGTAAGTGAAGTACAAATGAAGCAAGAAAATATCGCAATATTTTTTCTAGAAATTTTTTTATATGTGGAAGGGGTAGAATATTTAGCAGCAAATTTATTTATAACATCCTCACAAAATTGATTAGTTGCCCTAATCTCATCCAGAAATTCCTTTTGAATTGAAATATTGCCAAGAGAAGTAAGTCCTTCTTGAGATACTGTATTTCTTAAATAAGTTTTTACACATTTGAAGCAAGAAAAACTTCTTTCCACTGAAGCACTTTTCAAAATAAGGGAAAACAATTTATATGCTTCGGTAAAAATATATTTATTTTTATAAATTTTTTTCACTTGCTCTTGCAGCGATATATTCCAATTACTCTCATTGGCAAAAATAAGACCAAGCTCATTTTTAAGTCGTTGACTTTTTGAAAATATTTCCCCATATGTAACAAATTTTCAAACGGGGCAGTCAGAAAATTTAAACTGTATTCGGAAAATTTAGCAGACACCTGCCAAACATGAAAATGTAAGTTTTTCAGTCTTGAAGTCTTAGTGTCATTTCCATTCAAACATGGTCCAATATTTCATAAAAAAGGATTCTATACTTAGCCCTAATTTCTTCAGGTGAAAGCTTAGCAAGCTCACGTCTGTAATGATTTAGTTCTGTAATAGAATTTGCTTTATCAAACATGGTATTAAAAAAAATGTTCATATATTTACAGAGCGCCTCACGACAGCGTTTTATATTGGATATGCAAAAATGAATGTCAAGCGATTTTTTTTGAAGAACGTCAAAGTCTTTGACTGATTGAGAAAATGTCATTAAACATAATGCCAGAAACGCGAATTCAAAATCGTTCATCTCACCTAAAAATCCTTTCACAAGACGGATTGATTTTTCATCAGAGTTGTCACAGTTTGTAATAAATTCAAAGACGTCTTTTAATGTATTTCAGTCTTGAACAATCACATTTACTAACTTCGAATTTGAAGTTGTAACAACACCATAAATATATATAACACAAAACAGTCAAGTTAACTGCAAAGGAACTCACCGGTTGTAGCGAAATCCTCGAAAATAAAAGTAAACAACCACCGCAAACTGAACGACACGTGGGTGTAGTGTACTGCGCCTGCAATTCATCGAGAGCGTTGTATGGGCGCTGGGCTCGACGTCATCGAGTACGCGTTGTCATGGCAACATAGTAGGAAAATCCTAAACTAAACATAGCACCTCCAGCAAAGTCAAAGCGGTTTGCGCCACTGTTATAGTTGTTATAATAAAGTTCGATTGAAAGTTTTAAAAAGACATGCCGCCAACGGTCAAGTAAAATATTTATTCGAGATGTACAGTTTATTTTTTACCAATTAGATGAATAAATGCATGTAAAAACTAAAATTTTAAGAGATATGTAATAAACATAGCTAGATGTTTGCTTGTTTATTTTTCCTGGTGAAGTAGCACTTCACCTACTTCACCTGAATAGCCGCCACTGTCTTCCATTTATAAACATAAACAATTTGTTCATTTGCTATAGTCCACTTGCACTTCTTTTGAGCTGTATCTTACAAAAGGAATAAGCTATTACTGATTTTTCCATTTATTAGGTAAAAGTATGATGCTTTTAATATTAATAGTTGATTTACTTCACCAAAATTCCATACCAAAAAAAACTTATAAAGTTACTAAATTAATAGTGGCGAACAAGTCAATAAAAGGGATATATTCCGTTATATTTTTCCAATAGTTAGTTTTATTTATATTTCAAATTGTCAATAAATTTTAATTTCAGAATAAAATGTCCATTGCCTGTGGAATAAACAGATCAATGTCGGTTTTTGCCGTCACTAGATTTATATTAATATTAATAAAAAAATGACATTTCAGTCTGTATCTCATTCACAACCAAATGTTTTATTCAGAGATGTAATTTGAAATGGCAGAAATGTTTTCAAGTTAAAATTCGATAATTTGAACAATGCCGGCATAAATAGGCGTTTCAAAATTTACTATGAATTTGTTTTTGCCAAATTGATATTAATTGTATTAATGATATTAATTAAATTAATATTAATTAACATATACAAAATTCCAAAGCTGGCAATTGTTACAAGAGTCTAGCCGGACCCAGGAGATATCGATTGCGAGCTTTGGGACCTTTATTTGAGGTGTGATAATTTATTTAGTTATTTATTTATTTATTTAAGCAATAATTGTCTAACAGGAAAACCCATTTACAAGACAATAATAGTAAAACAAAAGCATTGACACAATAATAGAAAGAAAATAAAAACGATTACAAAACAAAGAAAAAAATAGTATATGAATATAACTATAGCCTAATAAACTAATGCTAAATGTTAACCAAACAGAAATACAATAAAAATAATAAAAAATAAAAACCAGCATCACTAAACAGTCAATTAAGGAAAAGCAAAGTCTTCAGTTTTGGCGAGTACTGATTGCAAGTCATGAAAAAAAAATAGGCTGGCAGCAAGATTGTTATATCGCTGACAAACATTATATAAGGGTTCTCTCATCATAAGATTGATTGAAGCCGCTGGAAGATAGAATAATGACTTGGATATAGTGGAAGAGGATGGGACACGTAAATTTAGACCACTACGTAGTTGGTCACAGTCGATCATTCCTCTAACCAGCTTGAAAAGAAACATAAGGCTTAAATAAGTTCGCCTCTGGGCAAGCGACAGGAACTGGAACCTAGTGAGAAGGGTATGGTGATTACAACCGCGATCCGGATAAATACAATCAGTTCTGAAAGCTAGATATTTTAAAAATCTTCTCTGGACGTTTTCAATAGAAGAAATATATTCATTATAGAAAGGGTTCCAAATTGTTGACGCATACTCAAGCCTGGTGCGTACATATGACTGGTATAAGACCTTAAGTTCGTACGTGTTTTCAACATAAAGATGTCGATTGGAGAGATACGAGGCGATAAAACTACAAAAGTTTTCATCAAATCCCAAAATAGACAGCTTCCTGATAAGGATATAATAGTCAATTCGGTCAAACGCCTTTAAAAAATCTGTATATGCAGTGTCAATTTGCTGATGGGAATTTAAAGCAGCACTAGTATGATGCATAAAGCAGGCTAGATTGGTAACAGTGCTTCTAGCTGAAAGATCCTATCATATAACGCCAACTCAAAGACCTTAGCGAACGCGCTAAGAAGGGATATAGGTCTATAGTTTTCAACCAAGTTTACTTTGCCTTTTTTAAGTACCGATTTGACCCTTGCCATCTTCCAGCAATCAGGAAACCGTCCGCTCGTCAGACAAAGATTAAATATGTAAGCTAGAGGGCGCAGGAGTCACGAGCCAGGAAACAGGGCACATTGTCGGGACCCACAGTCCCTTTTGGCTTCAGCCTATGCATTGCCCTCAAAACGTCAGAGTCGGAAAGCGAGTTAATTGATATATGTGTGTTTGTGGAGTGAAATGGCTGCTGATGAGATCCAATTAACTTGGGCGAATAAACGCTTTTAAAAAAATCTGCAAATACATTAACTACCTCTTGACCGCCAGTGTATTCGACATTGTTGTAGAATACCGCGTTAGGAATGTTATGTTCAGACCGCTTGGACTGAACATATGACCAAAATCGAGAGGGATCAGAACTAATAATCTCTTCTCTACGTGTGGTGTAATTTTTATATTCAATATTCACATCCCGTTTCATTTTGACTCATTGTTCACATTGTTCAAAAATAGAGTATAGATTAGCATAGAAATAATTGCAAGCTTAATCGGGAGAAGAGCAGTTTAATAGGGACGACCAGTCAGCATCAGTCAGTGCTTGGTAGAGTGTGTGAAAATTGGCCTTTCTAAAATTAAAACGAGTTGAAGCTATGTTAGCCTTTATATGTTTCAACTTGTTAGTTAAGACATCAATCTTGATACTAAGGGCAGGGTGGTGACTATTTTCAGGGACGAAAGGTTCCAAGTCTCTTACCACTTCACAGGTGACGCTCGCAAATAGCAAATCTAAAAATCGGTGGTTTGAGTTGGAAATATGATTATATTGGTAAAGTTTATAAAAGTTCGCAAAGTCCAAGAGTGCCTGAATTTTGGCGTTATTGGATGAGTTGCATAAGTTGAAGTTTGGTAGATTAAAGTCACCAGAGTATTAGTACTTAGCAGAGACGAGATACAACCAAGAGAATCAAAGAATGAACGATAAGTAGGAATAGGAAGGTTAGGCGGTATGCATACAACGAATATATACAAAACCTTAAAGTTTATAACAATCTTACTACCAACGACGTCAATAGATGGATTATCCCTCATTACCCTAGACAGGTCAAGTTGGGTAACCTCAAAGTATTCAGTCTACCTCTACGTCGAAGGGTTAGCCAGGGAACCGTTCACAGAACTTTACAAATTTATAAACTCAGACCCTTTCACATACTTCCACTTCAGCTTTTAACAGCTGCACAGAAAGATGTCGCATTTAATGTGAGTCTCAAATTATAATATGGCAACAAAACGATCCTGATTTGTTTAAAAAAATTGTTTGGACAGACGATATCATAATTTCCTTTAAAACCAAATTGAAAACCTTTTGGAAAAATTGCTCTTGGAGAAATATCGAAATTTAACTTGGCAACAAGACGGAGCTCCTCCACATGCCACGCGTGATGTTAGAGACTTTTTGAACCGACGCCAACGCCATAATGAATGGATTGGAAGGAATGGAGCCATCGCTTGGCCCGCCAATAGTCCTGATCTTTCACTTTTGGATATCTTTCTTTGGGGGGCATTTTTCAAGAACTTTCACTTTTGGATATCTTTCTTTGGGGGGCATCTCAAGAACGTGGCATACGTGGCAATTATGGAAAAAATTATGAAATTAATAGACTTAATCAAGAAAATGAAATTATAATTGCAAGTTTGTAAAGGCTACAAAAAGGATACCAATGTTCCTTCGAGAACAATGAGCATTTAAATTATTAGTTATTATGTTTTGTTACTTTTTTGTTAATATTAACTATTGTTTTTTTGTTATGGAATGATTTGGTTTCTTCAAATAGGTTTTTAATCCTTATAATTATTTTTACCGATATATTTCTATGAAAATTGGCAATAGATTTTCTTCTTGCTTCGCTGGCGTTTTTTGACACTTATAATAAAGCGTTACAATCTGTAGTTTTTCATTTAACGAATATTTCATTACGGCAAATTAATATAATATCTACTAATATGTGAAAATTACAGTGATTTTGAAGTCGTCTGAAGATCACCTGCATCACCTACATTTCATATGAATATATTTAATAAAATAGGTAGCAAGATAATTTTCGTTTTTTTGTTTGACTGGCATCATAAGAGAGCTTATCAAAAACTAAGATAGGAAGGTGAAAGTTATTTTGCTCTAGGTCGAACCGTTCGGGTGCTATGACGGCTCATAGAAGCAAACATGTAAATATTCAAACATCAATAAATCAAATATAGTTGAAGATAGACATATGGTACCCTTATTAAAAAATACTTAGAATTGATTATAGAATCCAAAAATGTAATAATATATAGGGTGTTCCGTTTAAAAAACGCAACATCCTTGGCATAAGTCTTTTGTTTCTCATTCAATTGTTTGTTTGTTACGATTTTCGAATTTTCCGAGCTAAAATATACCGATTGCTTATTTTGAATTTCTTGAGAAACACGGGGAAAGTAAAAAAAAATACTGTTTTTCTTCCTCAATGGAGGACGCTGTACACAACCCTTTAAGTTTTCAATTATATTAATTATATTACAGCACAATTAAGGCGTTCTTATTTATAGAATCAAAGAAAATGTGGTGAAATTTTGGTTAGAAAGTTTGAGAAATATCAGTAAGTATTTCTGTCACTTAAGGTTATTCAATTAAAAAAAGTTAATGGCTTTGCTGCTTTTTAATTAGATTTCTAACTGTACATTTGGTTTTATTTCTAAAAAAATGTAAAATATCGGTATAAAATGTCTAGCTACAAACTGATTGTGGAAGAGAGTTTTATATTTATTATTGACATTACTATTTCAGAATTGATAACATGCTGTTCAAATGCATTGCTTCGATAGAAAAACAAAGCTGTTTATTTTAAATTTCCCCATGCTTATTATCCCCTGATTAGTCATTCAGCGTTTCCAGCGAATCTAGCAAATTGCAAAACGCAAAATAGGAGAAATAGGGCGAACGCAAACCTAATAATTTCAGCGCTTTTGCTATACATAACTAGGGATAATACGGTAGAATTAGCATAGGCAAGCCGCTCTAAACTGGGAAGATCAAACTGGTAAACACTGCGAGTTGATTATAACCGAGTTGAAAAGCTCTAATCAGCTAAAATAACGAGTTCCAGGACAGTTTGATCCGATTGCGTTTGTGTGTGTGGAACTATCGGCAATGATTAAACGCACTGCAATTAAAACGTGCGGAAAATGACGTTTCGCCGTTCGTTTGTCGATGACGTGTGTGTGTGTGGGCACAAAGCCATCGTTAGGAACGTCGCCGATTGAAAAATGAACTTGACGAGATGATCCGATTAGTGGACTTTGTGCGTGAATTTATATAGAAGGCCAATGATATTTAATAACTCTTGAAGTGTAATGACTTATACTAGCTACTACAACTGACCACTGAACCAGGATTTATCGCTCGTTTTGGACAAGGGGTAAAAAAATGGCGTTTTACAGTGTGTACATCGATAAATTAATAACTCTTGAAGTGCAATGACTTTAGAACTTATACTAGTTACTATGCGTATATCCAACTGACCACTGAACCCGTATTTATAGCTCGTTTTCTATTAGGTGGATTAATTTTCAAGGATGCTGGAGAATTTTCAGAATATTGTTAACAATAGTCTGCACGACTCCTGTTTTTTTTGGCATTCAGCACGCTCTAGCTCGGTAAAAGTACGTCTGGGAAGAAGTGAGCTCGAAGACCAAGCAGATGATATAAACTAAAGTAACTTATCCTAACCGAGACTATTTATCACACTTGGTTGCACCCGACTCAGCCGTTGTCAAGTAAAGAATAGAGAGGACTATAGGGAATAGGCCTACTGTCTTTATTTAGTGCTTTCTTACTTTTACGTTACACTATTTCTATACTCTCAAATGCATCCAATAATCTATTATTAGATACATTTTTAATCAACATAAGATTATTTATTCCTCTTCGGTGATTATTTTCCAAAGCATGTTGGGCAAAGCTTGACTTTTCTGTTCTTCCGTTTCTTAAATGTGTCATGTGTTCTTTGAAACGAATGTTTATATGAAGCGTCTAGTTTGCCTAACATATTTTAGATCGCAGTCATTACAGCTAATTTCATAGACGCCACTCCTCTCCTTCAAGTCCACTTTGTCTTTAGGGTTTCCAAGCAGATTTTTCAAACTATTCTCCATTTTGTAGGCTATTCTAAAACCTACGATTTTAAATACTTTTTCTAGACATCTCGTATATCTGGGATCATATAGGGTTATTATGAACTTATTGGGAGCCTCAGGTGCTTGAGTAGTGGCATCTTTTAACATTTTCTTACGCTTATGTCTGTTTACTAATCTATGTACAACATTATCATTATATCCATTACTTTTAGCTATATTTTTTTTAATCCGATTAATTTCGTTGTTAAAACGTTCTTTACTTAATGGAAAATTAAGAAATGGAATGCTGCCATTTTGTGTTGACGGCAATGAAATGAGTCGGATGTTATATACCTATCAGAATTAGTAAATTTCCTATAAATATCAAATTCTAAATTATCCTTATTTCTAATAACTAACGTGTCGAGAAAAGGTAATTGCCAATTGTTCTCCTTTTCGTACGCAAAATTAATGGAAGGATATTTATTGTTTAATGTTTCTAAGAAAGTGTCCAAATTTTCGGTTTTAGTATCAAAGATAACAAATATGTCGTCTACGTATCTATACCACACCCTTGGGAATTACTTGAGTTCTTTTTTGAATTGGGTTTCTAATCTGCCCATAAACAAATTTGCAAGGAACGGAGATAAGCAATTGCCCATCGGAGTTCCCTCAAGTTTATAATACTTATTGTTGAACTGAAAAAAATTTTGATTCGTACATAATTTTGTAAGAAGTGAATATTCATCAATAATTTCTTTCTTCAAATTATTGATTTCAAATAGTTCCTTTAGGTACTCTAAAGCTAGTGGTATGGGTACACTAGGAAACAATGAGCTTACATCAAAAGATATTAAAATTTCACCTTCTTTAAGTGAACCTTCTTAATTTTATCTAAGAATTCTAACGAGTTAGTAACCTTAAAGTTATCATACGAGATATTTAATTTGCTGAATTCTTCTACTAACCATTTTGAAATATTTTACGTTGGTGATCCAACAGCTGAAACAATAGGTCTCATGAACTTCCCAGGTTTATGGATTTTGGGAAGGCAATACAGTTTAGATAACTGTGGGTTACTATGTGTTAGTTTGAATTTTAGTTTATCGGACACAAGGTTTTTATACTGTTTTAAGTTATCATTTTTGATACGGGTTTTTTTCTGTAAATCGTAAGGACCAGTTGAATCAAATTGTCTACTCTTTCAAAATAATCTGTTTTGTCTAGTATAACAACCCTATTTCCTTTGTCAGCTTTTGAATACAAACATATTTTAACTTGTTGTTAACGTCGTTTTTCGAGATTTGATTTCTGCAAGCCTCTCTAATTATCTATAATAGTTGGTAAACTATTTTTTATTGGAGGCTCTGCAAAACTGAAACCTTTATTCGAAAGGGCGATTTCTCTATTATCAAAGGACTGTGGTTTCAACTTTCTTCAAAAACTTGGCATCGATAAGTACGAACCTTTTTCTTTGGAAATCTAACCATTGTTCAAATTCTAAATTTAGAATTTGCAAGCATTTACGGTTTCTTTATATGTGTGTCTTTTTTTTGTTACTGTTCTTGAATTTCCACAAATTCGTAAGTTAATTTATTAAGGTTTTTATTTGCTTTTTGTTTATTAAGTGATCTGGTTTATTTTTATTCGGTTCATAACGTAAAATTTTGGTTTCTTCAAAGTTAAATTTATGATGTTTCAGGTTTTCAGCCGGTTTGTGAGGGCGGTGTTTTTTTTTTAATTAAAGTTGTGGCTGTTTAGGCGGTTTTGAACATATTGAGATGTTTGTCTGATTTAAACACAAGGGCAATTGCTGCAAGGAATTTGATAAGTAATAAATATATAAGGTGATTGTTATTTTCTAGAGGTAATATAAAAATTGCATTTATGAACTTTGAGGGATAATTATTTTTAAGTAATATTTTTTTTTGCTTTTTCTATTGCTGTGGTTCTAAAAATTGCATCTGTTAATTTAATTGTTCGGTCGGCTAGCCCTATTACAACAGATTCTTTTTGTGACATAGGATGTTGTAAGTAGAAGTTCAAATATCTTCCTAACTAGGTCTGTTTTGTGTACCAGTCCATTTTTATTGTATTTTGATGATTGTGAATTTTTATTGTATTTTGATGATAATGAATTAGTATTGTAAAAATTTTCTCTTTCGATAGTAAATTTTACTTTAGGATGATAAGAATTAAAGGATTTCACAATGTTCCTCACATATATTCTTTAGGAGGACAGTAATACAATCGTCTTCGTATCGGTCGGAAGAAGAAGAGATGATTGTATGATAGTTTTTGAATGAAATTATTATATATATATATATATATATATATATATATATATATATATATATATATAATTGATGACAACATAATATAAGAAAAATAAAACAATACTGCCGTTCCTAATAACAAACGGTTCATTTTAACGGCGCTGAAAGTTACGTAAATATTAATTAAAGTGCATTATTCATTACGTCGTCGTATTAATTAAGGCCACGTTTTCACTTAAGAAAAGTTGGAGAAAACGAGTTTATTATGAGAAAAATTTGAATTTTTAGGGTGACACCGCGCAAGAAAAATCTTTTTCACGTTATTTTTAAGTAGGCTTTTATTTTTGTATTTAATTTAAAAGATTCATAAACAAAGATCCTATAGGAAAATTAGTTTAGAACTGCTTCAAAATATCTTACAAATCATAAATTATGCCAAAGCGCCCCCTCTAAGCGTGCTTCTTGCCTCCGAAAGGTGACTGAGCTCCAAAAAAAAAGAAACGTGTTTTTTTAAGTAGAATTAATACGTTTATTAAAGCTCTTTATATATTATTAGCCACAATTATTTGAGTGAGGTATTTGAAAACAAGTGATTTGGTTGAGTTGGCCCACTCAATTAGTCTGTAAGTTCCTCCGTTCTGAAGACCCTTGACTTAATTTATGAAAGATTACTTTCATAATGTCTTTCAGTGACAGGTGACACATCCCGGAACCAACGCTATATGAATATGAATAGGTTGAATAATTTGTTTCTATTTAATCGTTCATGTTCCTTAAGTCTAGTACATATTGAGCGTCCTGTTTCTCTCACATACATTTCTCCACAGGAGTAAGGAATTTTATATACTCATTTTTGAAAAGGTACAACATCTTTCGGGTATCGCAAGCATTGTCCAATTCAATCCAGTCCCAAGAACCATGATTTTTTAGATATACAGGGTGTTAGTAGTTTGACATACCGATTTAATATGTAGTGGGGTTTTAAAAATGTATACAAATAATGAGATGCAAACATATTTATGGAGAATGTAGATAGAATGCACATTTGGCGTCCCAAACATGCCAGAAAAGGTACAGTGTCCTTTTCTGCGTCCATATGACAGAAAATATATGTCCGTTTTGCATCGTGTGTGGGACAGGAGAAGTTTCGTCATAATAAATGTTTATCTTAGAGACAAATAGCACCCTAAAAAGAGGAACATAGTTTAGCTCTAAGCAAATTTCAGAATTTACTCTAAGTTTTTCGAATACTTTTCCTAGTGTGTAAATTACCTACCTATTGCTATAAAGTGCTTGGTAATGTTAAATTTTTTATCAATTTTTAAAAAATAATAAACTTAATTAGGCTTGTGAAATTAAAACTGTATAAATAAACAATCTCAAAAATTATTATTGTTTAGTTTCAATGAAAGGTTGTTTCTATTTTTTTATATGCTCTGATATTATGCTGACAAACCATTATCGTTTTTGTAAAATAATTAATTCATACGTCCTCAAAAAAATAATCAAAATACATTAATTGAAGCTGTCTCATACGTACAGGTTTCTTATGTTTCTGTGTTGACAAAACAAAGGTGATGGGATTAGAGTGCGATCTCGTACATGCGAATAGCAACGCTGCCATGTTGTCAAGAACTTAATTTAAGCCTTCTCCAATATTAAACATTTTAAAGTGTAAACTCGAAAACTCACGTTGAATCAGCCATACTATCATATGGTCAAATATTTATAACACCCTGTATAAGAAAATGTCTTAATTAATTGAAAAAAGGAGGGGGTGCGGTAAAGACAATCTGTCGCAAACAGGTTTCAGCATCCAGAGGAGATGTAATGTTTTAAAATAGGAAAGCTGTCTGTTAACCTTTAGATCAGTAAAAGAGATTACTATTCAGATGATTATTCTAGCCGGTGTATAAAATCAAATCACTTATGAAGCTCCACGCCCGCCTCTTCAATAGCCCTTAACAATAGCTGATACCCTTTCGAACTTAAATTGCTTCAAATCTCTAACGAATTCAATCAATCCTTAATGAATCGCTAGCATTGTCTTTGCTCCGTTCCGGCTCCAGAGTCAACAGATTATTCTTAATCCGAAAGTTTAATTTAACGGGATTTGTGAATGGATTCGTACTTAACTCTGCGACGACTGACTTTTACTGGCCGGATACTTACGTAGCAACGCTGGAGACAAGTTAAAACGTAATTTAGACGCGATTGTTTGCCGACTGAAAAGGTCTTGAAAGGTAAACATAATCGAAGTTTTGTTCTCTCTCTCTCAAACATTTATTTATTGTCATAAATATAGATTCATTGAAAAAGCTGATAAAGTAGCTACAGACAAAAAATAATACGTATGTATATAGTTTTATACTCTTACTTATCTATAGTCATTTTAAGTAAAGAAAAAACGAATATATGTTCAAGCATACAAACTGGCAACCTACATTATTAAAATAATGAACATTTACAGGGTTTTCCCGTATATTTTTCCACCCACCTAGAGAGTTTATTTGAATAGATACGGAAATGTCGTAATTACAAAAGTTGTTGGGTTTTTATGAAGATTTAGAATATTATATCATAAGTGCGAAAATATTATTGAAAATGTCAAATTTTGACAGGTTGTCAGTTTTTTTAAATGAAACACCCTGTATGTTAAATCATATTCTTGAAGATCTTTTTTTTCTAATTTCAAATATATATATACTTTTAATATATTCTGTCAATTAGTTTAGGATATATAAGCATTTAAACATTAAAGAAATGGGAAGGTAATTTGCGCTAAAACATAGTGAGCCATGGTCAAGACAATTGCAATGAACGACGCCTTTTTGACGTTTACCGGTCAGAAGTATCTAATTACGAGCATTTTTAATATCTGATACGTTGGACGATGGGTTATTCGGAAGAAGAGAAACTCGATATGATAGAATTATTTTATTTACATGGTAAAAATGCATCGATAACTCGTAACGAATATCATAGACGGTTTCCAGATAGACCAACACCGACTTGTAGGACAATATTAAACATCGATAAACAATCGAATGAAAGAACAACACTTAAGCGAAAAATTAGAATGGTGGAAAGAAACGCTGAAGAAGATTTAAATATTTTATTATATTTTGAATGTAATTTTGAAACTTTTGTATTAAAATAATTTATTTATTCTTGTTTTAGAAAAACCTGAGCGCTCAATTCCCGATGCATCCACTTTTTTTAACAAATCATGGCATAAAATTCACTCAGTTTTAAAACATTATAAATATAAGCCATATAAGTTTTTACCTACTCAAGAATTAACCGATCAAAATAAGATAGACCGATTACACTTCTGCCAAGAAATAGAAAGACGTGTTATGATGAACCAACTAAATCTGTCAAACATATTTTTCACTGACGATGCAACATTTACCACTGGAGGCATGTTTAACAGGAAAAATAAGCATTTTTGGTCAAAAGAAACCGCGCGAGCTCTTCAGGCGGTCAAAATTCATTCCCTACATGTTTGGTGTGGCCTTCTTAACAATCATGTTATTGGCCTATATTTTTAAATTGGAATTTAACAGGACAAAGGTATCAGGAGTTATTAGAAAACGAAATCGAGGGGCATTTAGAACAACTACCGATTAATTCATATCTTAATTTGATATGGCAACAAGATGGTGCCCCTCATAATGTCCAGCCGGTTACCAATTTTTTAAATGGCCAGCAAACAGTCCCGATCTCTCTCCATTGGACATATTTTTGTGGGGGTTATCTGAAAAACAAGATATACTACAATAGACCAAGAACCATCCAAGCTTTAGAGCAAAATATAGTCCAAACAATCGACGATTTAAACACCCAATCACCTCATTTTATCTACGCATCCATACACAGAAAATTTAGAAGAAATATTCAGAAATGCATTATAAACCAAGGAGGCTATATAGAAAACCAAAACTTAGTTCTTTAAGCTAATATTATTATTTACCTACTTTATATTATTGATTTTTTATGGTATTGTTTCTTTCCACTATTCTAACTTTTCGCTTAAGTGTTTTTCTTTCATTCAATTGTTTAACGATGTTTAATATTATGCTACGAGTCGGTGTTGGTCTATCTGGAAACCGTCTATGATATTCGCTACGAGCTATCGATGCATTTTTACCATGTAAATAAAATAATTCTATCATGTCGAGTTTCTTTTCTTCCGAATAACCCTCGTCCAACGTATTAGATATTAAAAATGCTCGTAAATAGATACATCTGGCCGGTAAATTGTCTTAACCATGGCTCACTATGTTTTAGAGCAAATTACCTTACCATTTCTTTAATGTTTATACGCTTATACAGGGTGTTCCTTAATGACATGCTAATATTTAAGGGGGTGATTCTTGGACCCATTTTAAGAAAAAATCTTCATATGAACTTATGTCCTAAACGTCTTAACTTTTGAGATACAGGGTGCTAAAGTTTTCAGAAAAAAAATTATTTTTTTTAATAACTGTGATACTACTGTAGATATCTTTATAAAATTTGGTACACGTGTTCTATGCATCAAGATGCATTTTCTAATGTACAAGCAATTTTATTCTTTTTACCAGTGGCGTCCGTACGCGTTTTGCTTAGAATATTTTTGGAGAAAAAAATGGTACGCCACTGCTTTATCTTAAAATAAAAATTATTTTTGGAATTCTCATTCATTTCTGAGCAAAGTCGATCTCTTGATTTTCTCTCGGCCGACGCATAGTTTTCGCTTAAAAAAATAAAAATCGTTTTACTTCAGGGTCAAATCGTTAAAAATCTGATGTGGTGACTGTTGTGTGGAAAGCGTTTTTTTTCTTTTTTCGTGCTATTCAGTTCATTTAATAATAAATATTAATTAATTTAGAAATAAGTAATTGATTTACTTTACTTTAGGATTGATTACTTTAGGAAACAATTTTTAAAAAACTTTCATGTGCCAATAAATTACAGCGGGGATTTCAGCTTGCAGAAAACAAAGTTTACAGAAACGGCGTAATTTTATTAATTATTAACAATACTAACATTAATTATAAAAATTGTTGGAAGTGGCCACGTTCACTTAATATGCATGCTTCCGCCCGTCTACGCATGGAATTGCGCACTTGTTCAAATATTCCCGGCGTATTCCGTTTAGTTTCACACGAGGCAACTATTCGCTCTCTTAAATCTTCTACAGTGTTAACGGGAGTTTTGTACACTAGAGTTTTAAGGTGCCCCCATAAAAAAAAATCCAAACTATTGAGATCGGGGGATCTTGCTGGCCATTGCTGAGGTCCTCCGCGACCTATCCAACGATCAGGATAAACTGTATCTAAATGATTTCGGACAATTACGCTGAAATGAGCCGGTGCTCTATCGTGCATGTACCATATGCGATGCCTTAACGCAACTGGTACATCTTCAAGCAACCCAGGTAGTTAAGACCGTCCATCAAGACGTCCTGGTAGGAAAAATGGGCCTATGAGATGATTACTAATAATTCCTGCCCAAACATTAAGCGAAAGTTGTTCTTGAAAATGGGTTTCGGTTATGGCATGCGGGTTTTCTTCCGCCCACACATGATTGTTATGGAAATTTTGAATAGCATTCCTAGAAAAAGTTGCTTCGTCTGTGAACAAAATTTGTGACTCAAACTGCGGATTTAGTGTAATACTCTGAAGATACCACTGAGAGAAGTTCACACGCTGTGGGAAATCCCTGGGGAGTAACGCCTGTACTCTTAGAATATGATATGGATATAACAAAAAGTCAACTAAAATACGCCAAACAATTTGGTGACAAATATTCAAAGCTCTAGCGATCTTCCTCGTACTCGTCTCAGGATGTTCGTCGATTTCTTGCAGCACCGCTTCCTCAACTTCAGGTGTTCTGACAGTTCGAGGTCTGCCTTCCGAAGTACCTTTATTGAAACTACCTGTTTCGCTAAGTCGGCGATGAATATTCGAAAAGGTTCGGCTATCTGGCAAGGCACGATTAGGATATCTTTCCTGATAAATGCGTCTGGCTTCTGTTGCATTACCATCTGCGAGGCCATATGCGTAATGCATTGCCGCCATTTCCGCATTCGTATAATTTACCATATTTAATGATATTATTCGAAAAAACGGCGAAAATAACTTCAATAACTTCAATGAAACACTAAAAACCAAAGAGATGACACACTGAGATGGTTTTGAACACCAACAGCTTACTTTAAGTCATTTGACATCGACGTTTGTAAAAACGTAATTTATTCCAGGACTACTAGATTTATGGGTTTAAAAATTATTATTAGTTGGTATTGAGATATTATGAAGCAATTTTAACTCAATTATTTAATCAAGAACGGACCATCAGACGAGAAAACTTTTTCGTTTATGAACACATTCGATGTCAAAATTTTCTTTCACCCGATAAATAAGCGATTTCCACACAACAGTCACCACATCAGATTTTTAACGATTTGACCCTGAAGTAAAACGATTTTTATTTTTTTAAGCGAAAACTATGCGTGGGACGAAAGAAAATCAAAAGATCGAATTTGCTCAGAAATGAATGAGAATTCCAAAAATAATTTTTATTTTAAGATAAAGCAGTGGCGTACCAATTTTTTCTCCAAAAATATTCTAAGCAAAACGCGTACGGACGCCACTGGTAAAAAGAATAAAATTGCTTGTACATTAGAAAATGCATCTTGATGCATAGAACATGTGTACCAAATTTCATAAAGATATCTACAGTAGTATCACAGTTATTAAAAAAAATAATTTTTTTTCTGAAAACTTTAGCACCCTGTATCTCAAAAGTTAAGACGTTTAGGACATCAGTTCATATGAAGATTTTTTCTTAAAATTGGTCCAAGAATCACCCCCTTAAATATTAGCATGTCATTAAGGAACACCCTGTATATCCAAAACTAACTGACAGAACATATTAAAAGTATATATATTTGAAATTAGAAAAAAAAGATCTTCAAGAATATGATTTAATATACAGGATGTTTCATTTAAAAAACTGACAACCTGTCAAAATTTTATATTTCCAATAATATTTCACCCTAATGATATAATATTCTAAATCTTCATAAAAAACCCAACAACTTTTGTAGTTACGACATTTCCGTATCTATTCAAATAAACTCTCTAGGTGGGTGGAAAAATATACGAGAAAACCCTGTACATATTAAAGTATATATATTTGAAATTAGAAAAAAAAGATCTTCAAGAATATGATTTAATATAAAGGGTGTTTCATTTAAAAAACTGACAACCTGTCAAAATTTGATATTTCCAATAATATTTCACTCTAATGATATAATATTCTAAATCTTCATAAAAAACCCAACAACTTTTGTAGTTACGACATTTCCGTATCTATTCAAATAAACTCTCTAGGTGGGTGGGAAAATATACTTGAAAACCCTGTACATTTTTAAAAAATTGGCAAATTTTTTTACCCGGAACTTCCCCCGTTATTAATCTTTTCTTTTCATTTGAATGATGAGGTGTGACCAAATTTAGTTCAGCATTTTATCATTTAGTAACATATATACTGTCGATTCAAAAATTTTTATTGGGCGCTATTTTCTTCTACCATATTGGATTCGTACCAATATTTTACCAGTTTCTATCTATGCCACAATTGATTTTTGAATATAATTTTAAATAAATTGAGTAGTTTTTACATTGATTTTTCTTTAAGATCGGCATTTTCTGCCGTTATGTTAAATTGGTACCAGTTTATTCCTATATCACGTTTAATTCTTGTGTAAAATTTGAAATCAATTGAATAAGAAAAAAAATGTATATTGATGTTTTAAACATTTTATTTGGGAGCCATTTTGAATCCCTATCACAATTTTATCTTTATATCATTCTTAATGCTAGCACAAAATTTGAACTTATTTTAATAAGTAGTTTTTTCAGCTGATTCAGACTATTTTATTAGACCTCTATCTTGGATTCATACCAAAATTTTACCAGTTTATTTATATGTAAAACTCTAACTTCTAATTTGAGGTAAATTAGATGATTAGTTTCTTAATAATAATTTTATTAACGTTTCACAAGCTGCCATTTTTCTCAGCCGTACTGGATATTTGCCAAAATTTTACCAGATTTTCTTTGCTCGCCATTTTGAATTTGTACCAAAATTTTACCAGTTCATCTCTATATCACATTTAATTCTAATTTTTTTTTAGGCTGATTCTTTTATTACTTTATTAAGCCGCCATTTTGCCGTCTTGGATTCTACCAAAATTTTACCAGTCGATTTCAACGTAATGCTAATTTTTATGCAAAATTTTTAACATTTCACTAGGTCGCCATTTTGTTTCACCATCTTGGATTCGTACGAAAAATTTACCAGTTGATTTCTACGTAACACTTCATTTGTGTGCAATATTTTCGGTTCATTGGATAAGCAATTTTTTAGTAATATTCTTCAACAGTTGACTGGGTCGCCATTTTGTTCCACCATATGAAGTACACTAAAAATTAAAATTGAAAGTAAAACTTTTGCTTACAAACTCTACTATACATATATTATACAAGTAAAATTGGGTAAAACATAACTTCTTTTCCGAACAGGTGGTGATTATTACCTTTTATAGAAATTATTAAAATCCAACGGTGTACAGCAAAAATTAAAATTCAAGGTTTTTTTTATTATACTAGGAAAAAAGACCGTTTTATTGGAGTCAAAAAGCCAGAAGTATTATCAGGAAAATTTCATACCTAAGATCTTCAACCAATGGAGAGGGTCTGTTTTGACAGGTTACATGACAACAACCATGATTTCTGGGATTTTCAGAGTACCCTGGAGGTGATTACACTGGAAATGTTTTGACATAATTCACGTGCTTAATTAACACACAGTTAATGTATTCTATTTTTTTAACTATTTATTTTTTTTGTGAATTTTTTTTATTATATTTCTTTTAAATTAATAGTATAACTCTTATGAGTAATTTTAAAATTAAATTTGGTTTAGTCTTTTTTAAATTATCTTTTCCACAACGTAACATGAGAATGAAATTCACTTCTGACACCACAAACTGACACTTCTCTAAAACCCTCATTTAAATATGTTTGCCATTCATGGCCGACTTTATTATTTGTAGACATTATTACCTATTGTTAATATTTTAGTTTAGAAAAGTACAATTTGTATGAAATATTCTTTCCGAATCTCCCACGTGCTCGATTTAATACCCGGGTTTGTTTCTCGTACTCAATTTTTCTTTGAAAATGTCATACCTATACTTTATAGCCAATCACATGACTTTATTTTTCAACGTTACCATAGCAACGGGTCGGATTTCCGGATATGTTTTGCCTCCAGGGTAAGCTAGAGACATTATTGCATTATTGTTTAGATATTTTATTCCAGAGTTTGGGCTTTCAATAATAAAACAACTTTATATGTTCGACAACATATATTACATATTTACTTTAGATAAACAACGAATTATTCTAATCTAGCATCTAATGCAGCAAAATATTTCTTAAATTCTTGCTTTCTTAATGGGGAGTAAGGAGTTTCAGGAAGTAGATATATTATTTGAACACTATTTTGTTCCGCTTACTTCGGGATAATCGGTCCAAGAAAGAAGATTCTTGATAAACTATTTTCTTGACATCCTCAAAGAGACTTTTACTACTTTTATTAGGAAAGGTGATGTTCTGTGGATTATTTTAATATCTTTAATCTTCTTACAAAACTTATATAAAGTGTAACTCATTAAATTATCCATTTTTAAAAAATCTTCACATATACAGTTGCGCGGTGTGTCACTGTCATTCTTAATTTACAAGTTACTTTCATTTGTCGTAGTCGTGGCAATCTCTGTTTTACGATTAATATGATAATGTAATATAACCCCTACATAATCTACTCTCAGGATAATTTTCATGCAGTTCCGTCAAGTTTACTAATATTATATACGGCAAAATTTCAATTTCAAAATGTCCTGAATCTGATAAAGTATACTTCTCGTTAGTAAAGTTTACAGAAATTAGTTTTTTTGTAGGTAACAAAAACTCCTACCTGACCACCTACATGTAGATAGCAGTTTTACTTAATAAAATATACTTCCTTGAATTTTAGTAAATTAAGCTTAAATAAAAATAAAATTTTGGTATGGTTTAAAGATAGTACATAATATTTTACTTAGTTAGTTTTAGGAAAGGTTTAATTTTAAACCTAAATAGAATGTTTTTATAAGAACCAAAATTATACTATATAATATACGGATAACTAGACCATCGTAAACTAAATCAACAAGGGGTCTGTCATCCTGACTTTTCATCATTCACAGCCGATTAAACAATAATTATCTGAACAACAATACGTCGTTTGTCGAAAATCGAGATGAAAATTAAAAATAAATTTTGGTGTGAAATTTTCTTACCGAATCTTCCACTTGCAGGAATTACTACCGGAAATTATTTCCTTGGTGACGAATTTTTTAAGAAAATTTTTCCTCATCGACTCGGGAAAATTTTCGAAACATTCGTCCACTCGCAAATAATTTCTGGCAATAATTCAAGCACTAGGGACATTACTAGTGAAAATTATCCCTCGTCGTTACGCGGTATTTTTCGAAAAATCGTGTACTCGGAGAATTTCCGGAGTATTTCAAGCACTAGGGAGATTGTAATTTAAAAAAGTACTTTATATTTTGGAAAACCTTTGAAGTACACGTATTATCACAGCAGAATATTAGAAATTATATTAGCAAAGGTCCGAGACTAACAATTAGTAGAAATGTTCATTTTGGGTCGTATATCTATGGATAATTCGTAATCGTAATCCCTTTTAATGGTAAAAGGCACCGTTCACTGGCGTAGAGCCAGGCTTAAAACAAATTGTAACTTTATTTAATATTTTATTTATTGAATAATTTACATTAGTTACAAACTAAAGGCAAATTCGCACTAACTTTATGTATGCTGGGTGATACGACAAAACTTGTTACATCTAAATTGTGTTGTTTTTAATTAAAATGAGTTGTAGTACAATCATGAAGTAGGTGGTGGTAAAACTATTTGATATTCATGCTCCTAAACGAGAATGCCGTATTACTAAGCCAACAGCACCGTGGTTAAACGAGAATGTCAAAATCTTTATGAAGCAGCGGGATGATGCATTGCGTTTATCTAAACAAACAAAAAATTTACAAGACTGGAACAATTATAAGAGGTTACGTAACTTTACATTAGACCAAGTAAGAAAGGCAAAAAGGCAATTTTTGGAGTCAGTATCTCGAGAAAATAATTCAAAAAAAATGTGGTCTGCTCTTAAAGAATCTGAATGTTTGTTCTACCAAAAATTATACATTACCTAAAAATTTATCTGATCCCAATGAAATTAGTAAATATTTTGCCTCTTTCCTCCAGAATATTTCCGACTGTAGCGAGGAGGTCGACTATTACAATAATTTGAAGTACTCCAACCAATCATTTTCTTTTAAAATGGCTACTACTAATGACATTCATAATATATTGAATAACCTAAAATCTAATGCAATGGGCGCTGATGATATATCCCCCAGTATGTTGAAATATTGTAGCCCACATATAGACATATACATTACACATAATATAATAAACTTTTGTTTGGAAATTGGTTACTTCCCAGATCTGTGGAAAATTTCTATCGGAAAACCTCTGGCTAAATTAGATAATCCAACAAATTTTAATGATTTACGTATTATCAGTATCCTTCCAGCGCTATCAAAAATTTTCTTATATGCCCAAATGTTTGACTATTTTATTTCAAATAATATTATTCCTATTATGCAATGCGGGTTTAGAAAACATTTTGGGACATCAGTGGCTCTGATTAACGTGGTTGATGATCTCATACGTGCTATGGATAAACAATTAAATGTTATATTAGTACTTTTAGATTTCACTAAGGCATTTGACACCATTAATCGTTCCCTTCTCATCGCAAAGCTGCAATATTACGATTTTAGCGATATAGCTTTGAGTATATTACATTCTTACATGTCCAATCGAACTCAGAAAATATACTCTGATAACAAGTATTCTGAACTAAAACAAGTTTTGTCTGGAGTACCTCAGGGGTCGGTCTTGGGTCCGCTTTTATTTCTAGTTTATACTTCGGATATTTTGAAATCTTTACAAAATTGCTAAGTACAGGCTTTTGTGGACGATACACAGTTATACTTCTGTTTTGAACCTAACTTCTTCGTAAATGCACAGGAGCGTATTAACTTCGATTTACTTATAATTAACGAGCTTTCAAAGAAACATAATTTATTTTTAAATCCTGCTAAATCATTTGCAATGGTGTTCTCTAATAGGAATCAGAGTGACTTTTTGAAACAGAATATTAATATCTTAATTGACGGATGTAAAATTAATATTGTAGATAAATCAAAAAATTTGGGCATTATTTTGGATAATGACTTGCGTTTTAGGGACCACTTGAAGGTATTACTTCAGAGAGCATACTTTTCTCTAAAAACTCTATATAACTGCAAACAGTTTTTAAATCCTAAATTGAGGAAGAATTTGTGTGAATCGCTGGTATTGAGTAAATTCAATTATTGTGATTACATTTATGGATTCTGTTTGGACAACGAAAGTAAAAATAGAATTCAGAAAGTTCAAAATGCTTGTGTTCGCCTAATTTATAATATAAGAAAATGTGGTCATGTTTCACTTTGGTACAGGGAACTTAAGTGGTTAAAAATGGATCAACGCAGAAAATTACATTTTTGTTGTTTTTTAATAAATATTATTAACAACCCCTCAGCCCCATCCTCAATTAGAGAACGTATTATTTTTCGAAGTGAAATTCATAATAGAGTAGTAAGGATTGTATCAAGATTGGATATGCCCATCCATCGGACAGCCTTGTTTCAGAGAAGTTTCTCATACAATGCTGTGAAATGTTATAATGCACTGCCAAGCGAATATCTTAACCTAACGTTAAAACAATTTAAGTTTGAATACAAGAACCACCTTATTAATGACCTCTAATTAAGCAATTGAATATATATTTTGTTAATTATATCGTATGTGACAGCAGTACTATGGACTTTTTTGGTGATTATCTATTTTACGTCATCGAATTTTGTTTAGTTTATTGTGATTATGTCTTTGTTTGGTTCAGTAGAGTAGCTTTTAGCTAGACTGCGCCAAGCACTGGCATGCTTTGTTTTTTTTTTATTTTTATTCTTTCCTTTGTGTATTATTTTTGTTTTGTAATTTCACTTAAATAAAGGCTATTTATTATTATTATTATATATATATATATATATATATATATATATATATATATATATATATATATATATAGTGTGAAAATTTTCAAAGATCGAAAAGTCCAGTCCTGTTTTATTTTCATGGTAAAGAATTAAGGTATATGTAGACATCGGTCCCAATTCCCTAATTACATTGATAAAGACACTAAAGCCTAAACTCTGAAGAATAATCTGAACATTACTAGCATGACCTATATAATACGTGTGTCAAATTTAAAGGTAGTATCTCAAAAAGTTTTAAACTTATCGAGGACAATTATGATTTCTGAACTATAAAAACTCTATTATTTAAAATATAATCCCTCAACCTTTACATTAGTTACAAAGTAAAATAAAAAAATATATATTTGTGACAAAATTAATTTAATTAGTACATATGTAGCTTCAGCAGTCGGACTTTTGATATTCTGTGGAGGGTATCGTAGTCGCAGTTACCTTATCCATTATAATACAGAGATGTCATATTTTCTAATAAGTTTTGTGGTAATTTATTTCAGTGAATCAGTAAAAAGTATTTTTATATCACTGATTTCGGTAAAGTGTTGGTACATCGCTTTCACTTCAGCCCACATGAAAATTGGTGTGCAGGTAAAAAAAATATAGGTGTTATTTCCTAGAACATGCGGTCACTTTACAGGTAGAAATGGAAAAAAAGTAACACAGTCTTTGATAAATAACAAAAGGAGTTCGCCAGGTGCATCACCTCAGGTTGTTCCATTTATTATACATACCTGGCAGTCAGGTAAAGATGTTTGCATTCTTGTGCATTTTGTAGGTCGGTTTTGTAAACAGATGGGTCTTGTAGCATTTCTATTCCGACAAAATTCTTTGTCGAAATAGGGAAAGAGTATTAGATGTAGTAGGTCGTATAGTGGAAAAGAATATATTATCAAAATAATAAAATCTGTATTTTCTTTACGAGGAATATGTCCATATTTTTATAACTTTTTTACTTCCCTCGTAAAGGGAAAGTATTGTAATCGTGAAAAAACCGCCCTCCGAGATTTTTTCAGTTCTTTACGTTTCAGGGTCTCTACATGACTTGGAATTATGGTCAAAAATTAAGGGTTATGTAAGAATGACCTGGTTACATTTTGGTAAAAATCCAATAGGGCGAAACAAAATGGCAGCCCAGTGAAATATATAAATATATTACTAAATAATTACTTATTCAATTTATCTCAAATTTTGCGCAAAAATCAGATAATATGTAGGAAACAACTGGTAGAATTTTGGTATGTATCCAAGATGGCGGAACAAAATGGCGGCTTAATAAAAAAATGGCCTCAAAAACTACTTAGTGAATTAATTTCAAATTGTGTGTCATAACTAGGCTTAGGATAGATATGCATTTGCATGAAAGTATATGCAAATGCATATTTTGGCAATTTTTGTATTCAAATGCATATTTTGCAGTTATTACAGGAAAAATGCATATATTCTAATTTTTCTGAATATATTTTTATTTCCCGAAGCAAATTTGATGTATTTCAAATATAATCCATAATAATAAAATAATATAGTGTCTAGTTGCTGGCAGGCCAAGGGATTTACCCATCCTTTCTTAAAATTGTTATAGGTACCCAATAAAACATATGTGCTTTAAAAACTATGGATTTACCACGGATTTGCAATTATAAATACGCACGTTTTAAGAATGTTAGAAATAATTTTTCTATTCAAAAAAATTAATTTATGATTTTTTTTTAGAAAATCACCACGTTAATAAAATTCCATATTTACCTGCGTAAGCGAGATAATTACTAGATTTTTTTTTCTGGGTTAGAGAATGCATATATTTAAAATACCTATATGTTAGAATAGCGATATATTATACAGGGTGTCGTATAAAAAGGGCATTTTTATCGAAATTTAGTAATGGTGAAAAATCATTTATTTTAAATACAACACCCTGTATTTTATGGTATCTTCGAATAAACCAATATCTTACCTACAATATTTCCATATATATTCCTATACCCATCTCCCATAATTTTTTAGATATGAGCCAAATTTGAATATTTTCCTGTTTTCAAAGACTACCATAACCAAACCACCCGCTTAACGAATAACTTAGCTTGGTAGGCCATGGAAGGTTTTGTTTACTTCTTCCTGACATCTTTTTGACATTAACAGATAGTTTTCAATTGATGCTCCGTAAAAATGGAAAACGCAAATGAACATTCCAATATTGATATTTTAAATTTATTTTACATTCACGAGGAGAGTGTAACAAAGTTATTTCAAGAACCTGCAGAAAATTTAACGAGATGTATCCTCATTTACCTCCTATGCACAGGAAAAAATTCAGAAGGTACTAAATGCAATAATAGTTTTTATTTCCTTAAAAATCAATTTATGTTGCTGAAACAACAGGAGGTTGTCAGTATTAACGTGCATAACATAATATTTTGATGATGGTCCTTGGACTCTGATTATACACATTAATACTGACATCCTCTCTTTTAGTACAATTCTTTCGTACGTGTACACAGCATTTTAGGTTTTCTATTTATTTTGCCTTCATATTTCAGAATGAAACAAATTTTAAAAATCACGGCAAAATTATAAAACATAGATCATACACAAAACTACAAACTGATAATAAAGGCAATGAAATAAATGTACTTGGATATTTTAACGTTTACCCTCAAGCAAGCAAGCAATTAGAAGTGCTGAAATAGATCTAGGACTTTCATATTCAACAATTGAACGTATTCTAAGCAAACATAACATTCAACCATTTAAATTTATCACCCAGCAAGGCCTTTTACCAGAAGATTTTCAGAGACGTACTGAATTTTGCGAAAAAGTTCTAACTAAAATTGAGGAAGACCCACTATTTTTGAAAAAAATTATGTGGACTGACGAGTCGAAATTTACGAGGGAAGGAATATTTAATAGACGAAATAGTCATTTTTGGGCGGCTGAAAACCCAAAATTGGTTATAGAACTAAGATTTAAGTTTCAATTCGGGTTTAATGTTTTTTGCTTACTGATGGACAATAAATTTGCTTATTGTATCTACGATGAAAATTTAACTTCGAATAAATATCTGGATATTTAAGAACTACGGTTAATGAGTTTTTGGATGAGTTACCACTACAATTATTGATTTCTTGCTGGTACCAATTGGATGGGGCTCCTGCACATTGCAGCAATGGAGTGAGTCAAGAATTATATGGAATGTTCGAAGATAGTTGGTTCAGACGTTTGGGACCATGGGATTGGCCACCTCGGTCTCCGGACCTAACTCCCCTAGATTGTTACCTTTGGGGAACCATCAAAGAGCGAGTGTATGTAGGAAATCCAATACAAAATTTCCGGGATCTGGATAATCGAGTATGTCGAGCTTTTGACGAATTAAATCCTGAGGAAATACGAAGAGCAACAACAAGAAACCAATTAACATGTTTGCACGAATGCCTTAATGCGAATGGTGGCCATTTTAAGCAATTTAACAATTAGTTATCTTTCTTTTGCTAAAGATCAACGATTATGTATTATTTGTTTGTTTAATTATCACTTATAACATCTAACACCTTTAGGTTACAAATTGTATTTAAAAAAATACATTTTGGATTATTCACCGTATTTAAAACTGTCTGTTTATTTCAAATATTTGTCAGTACGAGGTAAATAAAACCTTACATGGCCTAACTAGTTAAGTGATTCGTTAAGCAGGTGCCGAGGCGGGTGCTTTTGTTGTGGATGGTCTTTGAAAACAGGAAAATATTCAAAGTTGGCTCGTATCTAAAAAATGGTGGGAGATGGGTATAGGAACATATATGGAAATATTTTAGGTTAGGTATTGGTTTATTCGAAGATACCATAAAATACAGGGTGTTGTATTTAAAATAAATGAGTTTTCACCATTACTAAATTTCGATAAAAATGCCCTTTTTATACGACACCCTGTGTGATATATCGCTATTCTAACATATAGTTATTTTAAATATAGGCACTCTCTAACCCAGAAAAAAAATCTAGTAATTATCTCGCTTACGCAGGTAAATATGGAATTTTATTAACGTGGTGATTTTCTAAGAAAAAATCATAAATTAATTTTTTTAGAGAAAATGGTAGGAGCTGAGTATAGGAAGATGTTAACAAAAGTTACTTAAAATCATGCGTAGAATCAGAAACTGCAATAAAATATAGGGTGTTCTATTTGGAATTTCAATGTTGCTATTGGTTTCGGAGAGATGTGGCAACGCTGCACTTGCGAAAATATTTTAAAATATAGATTATTACCTATTATGTCCGTATGCCGAATTTGAAAAAAATCCCTTTTATAGTTCTCCAGAACTTTTAATAGGACACTCAACGTGAATCACCCTGTATATTATGTGTTAGTTGTTCGTAAATGGGTCACACTTCACTATTCCTAATAAAAGGAACTAATCATAACGAGAGAAGTTCTGGGTAAAAGGCCTTTTAAAATTATTAACGAAAAAAGCATTTGTTAGGAAATAAAGAAAAATGTGTTTTTTTTTTTCAACCCTGATAAAAAATGAATTTTCCGTATATTTTAAAAAACAAATATTTAACAAAAACAGTTAATCTTAAGTAATCCTGATCTTTCTATGATTCATTTAATTTTACATTGAAACCCTTGTTCTACTCTCCAATACCAGAAAAAGCTCTGCGTTGCTATAGTTCAATCAATTCCTAAATATTTTACCCCAAAATTCTTTTATTTAAAACCCACGCTTACAATGACGCTATTTTGACTATGCGAATCAAAATGCCGCCTTAAAAGTTGAAAATTCCGAATACTTCCGAAGATATTCTTAAAAAACCAAATATCCGCGATTCCGTTTTTATTTCTGGCTCTATTTGAAGTGATAGGACAAAATAAATTCCACATTCTCGTTGTTACTTTTTCTGCTTTACAAGATGACGCTGCTAGATTTTCAATCCGACGTTTCGTTTATTCGCAACCATCATCAACTTTGTTTTTTATAGGGAAAAAATCCATTTTATACTTAATTAACTTTAATTTAAATTCTAAATTCAATGACATAACACACTTGACATGTCCGACGTTTCGAGCCGAAAATCCATCATCAGTGCTAGTTGCTGATGATGGCGATGGAACGAAACGTCAGATCAAAAGCCTGATGACGCCATCTTGTCGAGAAGAGAAAATGGCCATGAAAATGTCGAATTTATTTTGGTCTGCTTCTTTAAGTAAAATCAGAAAAGAATAATTTGTTAAATTTTATGTTCTGGCAATTAATTGCCAGAAGTCAGAATTTGAAATTTGATTTTATAATAAATTTATTTAAAAATAAATAAAAAAAAAATATTTGTTTTTTCAGTGAAAGCTTCGAGAATATATTTCCATTAAAAACTAAAAAAATTAGGAACTACAGAAATTTTACAAATTTAAATTTAAAAAAATTAATTCAAATACATTACTAAGTATTTAACAAGTACATGAAAGTAGCAAAAGTTTAAACATTACAACAAGTATTCAAATTGAAAACCGTTTGCTTCAATACATTTTTGGGTTAATCGATTAATTTTGTAAATTGCGCGTTGAATCGTTCTTGCCCGTCTAGCTCTTATTTCTCTCAGTAAATTATAACGCAATTCTTCGATATTTTCGGACAAAAAAAAAACAAAGAGAGTAATCTAAGGGGTTTAAGTCTGGACTTCTTACTGGCCAGCTTACTTGATTCCCAATCCGTTTACCGGGAAATAAACGATTGAGAATCTCTCTCACTTCTCTTCCATTATGGGGAGGAGCACCATCTTGTTGCTACCATAGATTTCTTAATACTTCGTTCGATAAGTCATTCATTACTTCTTGCTCAATCAAATCTATATATTTTTGAGATGTAAGGTGACCATCCAGAAAAATGATTGATTTTGTCGCGGATTATTCCAGACCAATAATGTTGATTGTGTCGGTTAAATATTCCAGACGTGGAAAAAGTGCACTCGTCAGTCCAAATTATTTTATTCAAAAAATCAATATATTCTTCTAATTTATTTTGCATCTCACGACAAAATTCTAGAAGCCTTTCAGAATCAATTTCATTAAAGTTTGACTCACGTGAATTTTGAATGGCTTGTACCCATGCGATGCAAGAGTTCGCCAAACTCTCATGCGTGGTATTTCCAAATCTTCTTCATTTGCCCTAAGATGATCTAGGTGCATTTTCAACCTATAATATAGAAATTAGTAAATAATTAGTTACCTTTTAGTACGCCATATTAGGTTACAGCATCTAAAATACGCGGTATTATTTCTTGGTTTCTTCCTCCATGCTCTGCTAAATTTTTGTCAAGTCTTGCAAAATAGGAAAAATGTGGCTGTTGCCTTTCGGGGTATTTCTGCAGATATCGTTGACTTGGAATTCGGGCATAACTTAAAAAAAGTAACGTCGGCGTCATATTGTAAATCTAATGGCGTCATCATGTAGGGGAGCAAAAATTAACGTTTGTTTTAATCTATTTTTCTTTTAATAAATTCTAGGATTAAGTTCTGGCAATTACAAACATAAATTCTAACAAATGATTTTTTTCTAATATTATTAAAACAGACTTGCTTTACTTTTTCATAGTAATTCTCTGCAAGATGGCGTCATCAGGCTTTCGATCGGACGTTTCGCTCCATCGCCATCATCAGCAACTAGCACTGATGATGGATTTTCGGCTCGAAACGTCGGATATATGTCAAGTGTGTTATGTCATTGAATTAAGAATTAAAATTAAAGTTAACTAAGCATAAAATGGAATTTTTTGCCTATTTAAAAAACAAATTTGAAGATCGTTGCGTAGAAACGAAACGTCGGATTGAAAATCTAGCAGCGCCTTCTTGTAAAGCAGAAAAAGTAACAATGAGAATGTGGAATTTATTTAATATATATTTATAATTTTATTATAAATTTATTTTATTTTATCGCGGATATTTGTTTTTTTTCGAATATCTTCGGAAGTATTCGGAATTTTCAAACTTTGAAGGCGGCATTTTGATTTGCATGAAATTGCAATGGTCTAATTTAACCGACTTTGTATGTCGTATAGTTTCCGAGATCCTAATCAAACGTCTCGAATTTGAGACGCCCTGTATATTATCCACTTTTTGTAATAAAAAAAAATGCATTGAAAATGATTAATATGGTCATTGTTTAAATGTTTAAAAAAATTGTATTTCAGTCATGGCTAAACGGTGTTTTCTTATTCGTGCCACTTTTTATATAAAATACTATTTTATGCTTAATATGTTACCTTCTCACATACATATGACCATTCCAAAAAAAAATATAATGTTCTTTTGTTTTATTTTCTCTGTAGGATTTTTGACCCCTACGTTTTAGGCAATTTACCGAATAACTAAGATTGTGTGATCTCAGTTAAGGACTAACAACTCCATATTACTGTCTTCTAACCGATTAATTTTGCCCTCAACTAACTATCAACATCACAAACCTCCAACATATATTTTCTACGCGAATGGGAAAATATTGACAGCGTTAGATTAGCGGCGTGAAATGCGAAATAAACTTCTGCGAAACTTCGTTTGGGAACAGCAAAGGGAGGAAAAAAAACCGGGAAATCATGCACGTCATTTCCAGTTTGCAGACATCCAAAACGACTTTACGTGTTTGTCGTAATTAAACAGGCAATCATGTCGGGAAAGCTTTGCAAGAACCTGTGATATTTTCAGGTAAATTGAATTATGCTGCCTGGCAGGGTATTTATGAGATATAAATTGCTGGCCATGGAAACAATGAAACGCTTTCAGATAATTGGTCGTAGTGTTCTGATTGTTTTATACTCTGAAGTCAGAACTAAATTACTATTATACAAGGGCACATGCCTCTTTCGTACCCAAGGGAGGACAGTACATTTGTATTAGTAATAGCCGAATAGAAATGAAAAATTATAAAGTTTTGCCTTTTGGAGATTATGCGCCCCAAAGGGAGAGTTTTGAAAATCAAAAGAGTTCCCAAATTAAAAGTGTGAACTTTACCAAACAAAAACTATATATGATTATATAATTAAATAAAAAAAGAAAAACACTATGATTTATTCATTAAGAAACGTACAAAATATGTTTTTATTCTAAAGTTTTATATTAAGCTATTTGATAATAACAAAGCCAAAGCGTTTTTGGGCTAAAAAAGTTGGTAAAAAATGGCTTTTTAACAATATTTTAAAACGCAAATTCTAAATATAGTCAAATGCATTGTTATCGTGCGGGTCATACGATTTATCAACGACAAACTTTTTAAATTTGTTTCTCTTTTGTTACGTGTAATCATATCCTCCGCATAAAATCCGAAAGATGAATTAGATAGACCTATGATATTTTCATATGAAAAAAGAGGATAAACATATAAATACCAGCAGTTGCAAAAATCTTTGAGCGATGTCACTTTAAAGTCAGATTGACAAGTCAGTGACAAAATGAGTAATAGAAAACAATTCTCGGGATTTTTTGCATCCACAAGCGAAAAAAATGGTATTAAATCTAATAAAATATTAATTTAATAAAATTCACCGGCCAATATCCAGGAGACAGTAGGAAAAGCTCTGGGAATCGGTATAAGGACTGTGCAGAAAATTGTGCATGAAAAAAAGCATAATTTAATACCGAATAAGATTAAGAAATGTGCACGAAAAAAGCCAAAGACAGAAGACTTAAGTGGCAATGTTCAACTAATACAACCCTGCAAGTTTTAAAAGAAGCTTTAAAAAATCGAGGCATATTGGAAATTGGATTAAAATCGTTATCAAAAATTAATAAAAATGTTGGGTTTTCGATATAAAAAGGATTGTAATAGAAGATTTTTATGCGAGTTGCCACATATAGCAAGTCAGCGTATCCAGTTTTTAAAAATTTAGAAAAGTGGTATTTTTAGATGAGACTTGGATATTTTCTAATGAAAGTGGTTCGAAATCTTGGTAGAACGAGTCTGTAAAAAGTGTCAAGAGAAAAAAGGGATGTGGGACGGGAAAACGGTTCATCATTTTGCATGCAAGTTCTTCAGCAGGATTTCTCCCAGGTGCAAGTTTACTGTTTTCTTTAACATCCAAAAGTATGGACTACCATGATAATATGAACTGTGACCTGTTTGAAAAGTGGTTAAAAGAACAACTGATTCCAAATTTAGATGCTCCATCTTTAATCATTCTGGACAATGCATCTTATCATTTAAGAATCTTAAATAAACAACCTACTTCATCCTGGAAGAAAAGTGATATTTATGACTGGCTAATAAAACAAAAACAAAATCCTTTACCCAATATGCTGAAACTAGAACTTCTTTTAATGGCAAAATCTGGGCTGGGGCAAAATCATATTACGAAAAACACGTGAACGATGGTCTTACATCAGATGAAGTGCAAATTGTTTGGCAAGATTCATTAAATTATATTAAGCCGGAGTACTGGAAGAAATCTGTGGAACATACGGAGAAATTAATATGGGATTGGTGGAATCGAGAACGAGTTCTAGATGTCGAAGTAACACCAATGATCATTGGGCGATTTGAGGACGACAGAAGATGAGGACTTTTTAAGTGATGATGATATTTTTTAGTCTATAATATTAAAAAGTTTCTGAAGGATTATATTAGTCTTTGACGTGTATAAATAATAAATTGCATTTTTAATATCCATTTTTGCATTGTAACTTAAGTCTTTTGCCTTTGGATTTTTTCGTGTACATTTCTTAATCTTCTTCGGAAGTAAATAATTTTTTTTTTCATGCACAAATTTCCGTACATTCCTTATACCGATTCTCAGAGCTTTTGCCACTGGCTCCTGGATATTAGCCAGTGAATTTTAATTTAAAAAATTTTGTAGGCAATAAATAAATAATTATAGAATACTTGTTCCAATTTTAAAGCGTGTTTAAAATAAGTAAATTTTTTTATTAATTATAAAACAAAATTTGTTATATAAAAATCGGTAAAATCGCTTTACCAGAAACTCGGGGCTAACGAAAAATACGGGCTATATATATATATATATATATATATATATATATATATATATATATATATATATATATATATATTTGACGGACCAACGGAGAATTATATACAGACAAATTTTACATAAGTCAAACTAGTCACACGTTAAAAAACCGCCTTATTCAACACAAAAGCGATAGTAGAATAGATAAAAGATAAAATAGATATGCAGCTCACTATAGGTCTTAAAGGAACATTTGGCTTGTGAATCTTAGGTAAGCAATATAGTTTTGGGGCGATGGAGATATAAGTGGTTAAGTTTTTTGCTGTACTACCATTGATTTATTTATTATTTTTCTATATTTTAATTAAATTATTTAAATCCCGTGGGGAAAAAATAGAAAAATGTGGTTGTGTGGTTGCCAGTTTATTGTTTAAAACCGTACATTTTTACCTACCGATGCTCCCGATGTGATTTAGCCATCAGGAGACTTTCAACACGCGTGTTTTTTTTAGCAATGTTTTTCAACTAAAATTTGTTTAACGTTCTGTATGGTAACTCTGAATGTAAGTTTGTTTTATTTTGGATTGTACTGTTAATTCATTAGGGTTGTATTTTAGCTATTTATCTCCTGAGGAAGCCGTTAATCAATGGCGAAATATAGAGAATTGATGGATAAATGAGATTTTTTTTTTGTTGGACACACACCACAGACCGTTTAACCGAGAATTCAAACTAGCTGATTTAGTGTACGTTCTTTTGTTTATATATATATATATATATATATATATATATATATATATATATATATATATATAAACTCTCAAAGAAATAGTAACTGCATAAATTTGTTAAAAAATTTTGTGGAATTCTTTAATCTCGAGCAGTATAACTTTATTAAAAATAACAATCAAAGGATTCTGGATCTTATTCTGATGAATAGCAACTCTAATTGTAACGTAGAGCGATCACTTGATATTCTTATCAAAGTAGATATTCACCATCCTGCTTTAATGATTTCCTTTAAAAGACCAAAGTCAAATAATTTTAAAAACTCTATAAACTTAAATATGAATAATCTATACAATTTTCGTAAAGCTGATTTCAACTTGCTTTATAACTCATTTCTTCAGCAGGACTGGTCCTTGCTGGAAAATCCGACAACGGTGGAAAATGCCTGTAATACTTTTTATAACTTAATATTCTCCATATTTGACCTAGCACTTCCCCGTTATCGCCATTCGTCAAATAGAAGATATCATCCGTGGTTCACTTCAGAAATTATTAAAAATATAAAAACTAAAGATAAATTGCATAAAAAGTACAAAAAATATGGCAGCATACAGGTTTTCGAAAGATTTCAGACTCTGAGATCAAAAATCAAAACTGATATAAGTATAGCATATAAAAAATATATTCAAAAAATGGAGACGGATATCAAAAAAGATCCCAAACGCTTTTGGAATTTTGTCAAAGGCCGGAGAGAGATAACAGGCATTCCAAACAGTATGCACTTTGATGGTCAGAATCTAGATAATCCACCCGGTATTTTGAATTCGTTTGCTTCATTTTTTAAGCAATCTTATTCAGTTTCTAACAATATCCAAATTTCAAATAATTCATTCTCGTCTATACAATATAACTAATATAAACATATCTACAGTTAGTGAACGGGATATTATTTGTGCTATTAAAAAACTTAAACCTAAATACACTGCCGGAGCAGACCTTATTCCAGCATTTTTGATACGTGACTGTCGATTTGTGTTAATAAAACCTCTTCAAATCCTATTTTTGACCTGTTTCCATCATATGCAACTTCTCAAAAGTCTTTGACCTGTCATCATCATCATATGCAACTTCTCAAAAGTCTTTGACATATCATTTTTCCGTTGGTGCAAAATAAAATTGTTCCTGAACAGCATGGTTTCTTTAAAAATCGTTCCACAACTACCAACCTGGCCCTTATAACACAATACATTGCGGACTCGATTGATGAGGGTCTGCAATCTGATGTAATATATTTAGACTTCTCCAAAGCATTTGACAAGTTAAATCATCACTTGTTAATTAATAAACTTTCAAATATCGGATTCTCGAATTCCCTATTACGGCTCTTTACATGTTACCTTTCAAATCGCACACAATATGTGGCTATAAATGGTTTTCAATCGGAGAACTATATGGCATGTTCGGGGGTACCGCAGGGTTCCGTTTTAGGACCCTTGCTGTTTAACATTTTTATTAACGACATTGGTGATTCTCTGGATATTGTTTATTTACTCTACGCTGATGACATCAAACTTTTCGCTAACATTAAGTCTATGGAAAACTGCTTAAAAATCAAACAAAATTTACAGAATATTATTGACTGGTGCCAGGGAAATTGTCTACAGCTAAATATTGGAAAATGCAAGGTTATGTCGTTTACTACAAAGTCAGAACCAATTATTTTTAACTATAACTGCAATGGTGAAATTGTAGCCGATCCAAGGAGTTCTGTGATCTGGGAGTTACATTCGATCAAAAATTATCATTTACCTCACATTACAGCGCTCTTAGGTCAGATTCTTCTAGAATGTTAGGGTTTATAGTTTGTACTACTAAAGAGTGGAAGCCATAAAGCTGCTGTACTATAGTTATGTCCGATCCAAACTTGAATATGCGGCAGTTGTGTGGTCTCCGGGATATAGTATACATGTGTCTGGTATTGAAAGTATACAGCGAAAATTTGTAAAATATCTAAGCTTTAAACAAGACGGTCGCTATCCCGCTCAAGGATGTCCACAAGAAGAGCTTTTAGATAAATTTTCACTGACGAACTTAAAAACCAGACGAGATAACCTGCAAATGATATTTTTGTATAAGCTATTAAATAATAAGATAAACTGCCCCTGTTAAAATAAAATTTCAACGTGCTTCGTTTAAGTTCACGCACAAGCAGTGCTTTTTACTTGCCGACTCTTCGTACAAACATCTTAAAATTTTCGCCTATTTATACAGTGTGCGATAACTTTAACAAAAAAACTAATTTGGATCTTTTTTCTGATAGTTTACAATCATATAAGAAAAATTTACGACGCTAAACCGTTTTGCTAATTTAAATCTTATTCAAATATCAGAATTTGGAAAATAATTACTGTTATTATTAGCTATAAGCTTCTTTTTATGTGTAAAATGTAATTTTTTTGTAGGCTTGAATATGTAGTTTCTCACTGTCTTGTAATTGGGATCATCCTGTAAGACAGTTAACTGTAAATAAATATATATATATATATATATATATATATATATATAATTTAGAAATAAATTAGTATATTTACGAACAAGGACTCATTTCACCACATTTCATCACACGAATTCAAGTTTTTCTTTTGATCAAAATTATTAAAAAACTACATTTAATATTAACAATTTCTCAACAGTATTTAAAAGATAAATATAGGATTTTGACAAAGTAATTATTTTTGTTAAATATCAAAAAATAAACATTTTTATTTTTTCTCGGCCAAACACGTTGAGCTTTTAACCAAAATCCTGGTTGTGTTTATCAATTAAATTATACTATTTTTGAAGATTTATAATTCTGATTATTGCCGGAATGTAAAAAAGTTATTTTAATCCCAAAAAAATAAAAATGAATATGTTTTATGGTACAAAATTTACCGATTTTTAACCATTTTCGACAGCTTGTATCATTTTTATTCTTTGATATTTAATACAAATAATAACTTTCATACACTCTCATATTATTTATCTTTGAAATACCGTTAAAAAGTTGTCTATAATAAACTAGTTTTTTTATGATTTGGGTTAAAAGAACACCTTAAATTAGCAAAAATTTTAAGCCGACTGATGCTCTTACTACTAAACTAAATTAAAAAAAAGACAAATAGAGTCAAAATGATGGAGCAAACTTACCTTCACCGCTTTTTGAAGGGCTTGTAAAAGACCCTTTACTAAATATCCATGTTTCACCAAGGAAGACTGGAGTAAAACCGTTTTCTAGTGAACTCATATTTTTTGTGTACTGCCTCAAAAATGTAATTCTTTCCTAAGAACATCTGGTAAATCCACGAGATATTTGCGGTTGTTACATCTCTTCCATCGAAAGCCAATTTCTCTTACCCATTTTCATTTGGACATATCATAATTTAGTTTCTGATTGAGAGAGTTTTTGGTAATATGTATATGAAAGTGCTGTTAATAAAATAAGAAGATCGACGTCTTATCCCGCATCTATACATTTTTCATTTTTCTCTGATATTCTGATGACAGTACGGATGGACATCAGCATCATCTACTGCAATGATGTGCTGATATCTTATGCCTTTTATCAGAACTAAAATCAGTTAGCCTGTATCTAAAAAACTAGGGCTGATAGGCGAAAACTGATATTTTTTGAATCAGCACGTTTACAATATCCAAAATTAATTCTTTGTTTTCCAGCACCCAAAAAAACATTCATTTTGTTGGCCTGTGATAATTTTCTTAACTCCATCTCTATAATAACATTTATTAAAATAAAATTTCAATTAACCCAAATCGAAAGAAAAATGTTGACGGAAAATTCATTCCATTCAATATCGGAAAGTTTTCAAGTTCCTATAATAACAAAAGTGGAAAAACCACAAGCGTTTCCATTTTGTTAATGGATTTTTCTAATAATTTCTAATGCGTTAGAATTTTTTTTCTTGATGGTAATATTTCTGTAGTTAAGTTAACAAAATATCGTGTTTTGTTAATATTTCTTTACTTAGCCTGCTCTTTTTAGTTGGATCTCAAGGACTAATGATTTTTTTCGGCTATACGAGTATAATTAGGTAGAATTTGGTCATTTAACGACCTTCAAGTTCTACATGAGTGTCCAAAGTAAAGGAATGGAATTACTCGAAAAATTGGATTTTGCCAGAGCGAAGAATTCAGAGACTCATTCAAATTTTAATAACATAATCTTGATTCGTCATAGTTTTTAAATTCACTACTTACCACATTATGCGTTATACTCCCTAGATCAAGGGTCTTCAACCTTTTTTAGTGCAAGGGCCAAAATCGATTTCACAATGGTCCACGCCAATTTACCACCATATCAATAAAATAAAAAAAATATAATTTCAAAGTTTAATAATGTTGTTCAATCAATCAATGCGATTTTTGACATTCTTTATTTTTGACAAGTGTGTCGATATTTGTTTCATACTACGCGTATAACGTCTTACTGTCTTTATTAGTTTGGCGCCAACTTCAAGGGGTAAAATTTCACTTTTTGATGTCGGTTTCATTTTGTATAAACATTTTATATAAAAACTTGTAATGTAAATAACAAAATTATAAGTCAGAATACTTTCACACCAACGTTAAATAAACCAACAGTATCTACCAGCCAAAAATAGATAAGTGTGATCAGGGGGGTGCGGTGAAATTTTTAGAAAGGGAAGCAATTTTTGGAAACTTACCTATTTCTAATGTAATTCGATTCTTCGTTCATTTTTTGCAAATATTTCAATGACGTCATCATAAAAACGTTAATGCTCCGACATATTTTGCAGAAGTTTATTTTCAATAGACAACAGCGATGTATGCGAAAGTCTCTCCTGCTCCGTTGAATTTTTCACGAAATTTTTTATAAGTTTAAGTTCAACAATTTCGACATTTCGGTGTAGGAACTTGCTCCTTGTCTTTTAAAAATTCACACAAGTTCACTTAGGTTATTTTTCCAGCTAATGTCATCAGTTCTTTTAAAAATTTTAGTCAGATCGCAGTATAATTCTGTCGAAGAACTGGCCATAATGAAGAAGAAGAGATAATCATATTTTATTAAAAGTTTTTATGAAATGGATATAATCTTCAAGGTTTGATGATGTTTATTTGTTCGTCATCGTTTTCTCCCAAACTAGGTCAAAGTCATCTTTTTTTTTTGGCTTAACATGGACTTAAAATCATCCACTTTTCTTAGGCAAAAAGCAATATCATTTGTTTTAGTTTGTAATATATTGAAAACATTGTCCGAGAATGGAAATATTTCTGAAAATATGTTCAACAAATAATTAAAATTAAAATCTCGTTTCAAACAGTCCAAAAACCCCCTCGAACTATGTATTGCTTCTAGGCAAAACCCACGCAATTTCATTATTTTCTATCTTAATTTCAAATAGTTCAATCAGTGATTCACGATTTTCGATACTGTATGGAAACAAGTCTTCCATTATAGTTCCACCTAGTAGGAGCTACTTTGGGCAATTCGTTTTGGACAATATATAAGCTTGTGAGGTTTTGTTGTGAAAAAAAAAAATTTTTTAAATACAGTAACATTTAAATATTATAAAAATACCTTATACTCTTTAATGTAATTGATGGACTGTTTTAACAGAGAAAATTTAATTTATGAGCAAAACAATGGACAAACACAGCACTTGGGGTGTCATTCTCGAACTTTCTGCAGAAATGTTTAATGGCAAAAACCGCCTGCCGATATTTTCACTGACACATTCTAAAATAAAAGGGCGTTTTTCAATTTTCGGCATGTTTTAAAATTGTCCGTATTTTAGATAATTTGCTAATATTAACATCTCAGTTGTTTCGTCCAGAACAATAGCAATGAATCGCAGTCGCCAATCTCCTGCTTTTCTTTTTAGAATAATGGTTGCAACAGCGGCAAAATTTTTTTTTTCTGGATTCATCGACGTTCCGCTATAAATTATAAAAAATGATTTTTAAGCAATCATCATATTTAGTGATATAAAGTTGTAAGTGTTGAAAATTTTCTAAATCCCAATTCGTGCTTTGGAAAACAAACAACATCGATTGATTTGTGATGACAATATTTGCCTATTTTTATTGTTAAGTTCATTGTGTTGTGAGCAATTTAAACACAACTGTTTATTAAGGGCGTGCTCAATTCTGGTTTTTAGACTTTTATTGTATGACGGCCTGCAAATTTTTTTGGACATATTTTTTTTTTTTACAGCTTTATGTAAATTGTTTAAATCGGAAAAAAGTTTTATTCCAGAGACCTTTTTCATTTTCAAAAAGTAAACATGGCCAACAAAATAATTTACTTATATTTTCAACCCTCTTAGCCATTTAAATTGTTCGTATTGTTTTTCCGGATAAAAATGTCTAATACAGTTTTTCATTTTTGTGGTTAAATTTTTCATAGGCGGTTTTGCCCTTCCTTTGGAAATTATTTGAAGCTTATCAGTGAAGGATAATGTTGAAAATCCTTTTATTATTAAGACACACACCACACATTCACACACTAATTTCTCCAACATTTTCAACGTTATTACCGGCAGCCGAAGTTCACGGTATTTGCATATCCACGTCCGTATTATTGTCTTCCATATCGCACCATGCACGACGCGACGTACGTATCACACAACACACGGATAGCCGTTCAAACAAAGAACCTACTTCAACGATAGCTCCCGCCCCCACTTAAAGCACGCGACTGGAACAGCCGGTGGAAAGTTCAATAACCTCTGGCTCGATTCACAGGAAATCAAGTATACAGGACTTGGCTGCAGAGAAGCTAGCGGCCCGCATAGGTTCTATTCGATTTTCTATTGTGGCTGGGTCGTAGTCAAGGCCGCATTTATTATGGGCTTGATAATTAAAATAATATTTTAGCATTTTTAATATAAACTAAATTAATGGTTTCCTATTTCAAAAATTACATTTTAGAAGATGTTTTTGATTTGAGCACTGCTTCCCTTGCTTCCATGGACTGCACGCCCCTGAGTGTGGTGCATTCTGCCAGTTTTCCGCAGCTATAATTCTGACGCAAAGTTACTTCTAGTATACAGATAATCATATTTTATTACAAAGTAGATAGTAGGATATAATCTTCAAGGTTTGATGATGTTGACGTGTCACTTTTACCAATCTTCGATTAAGACATTTTTTTGATTTTATTAAAATATGTCTTATCCAATCTATACCAAAACATTTTTAGATCGAAGTACGAGTGCGCTGCATTTATCTCGATCATTGCAACATTTACCATATAAAATGCAAAATTCAATTGAGCTTTCAGATGCCAGAACTGACCGTAATGCATGTTATGCTTTAGGCAAAACCCATTTCGCAATTTCAGTTTGATAGAATCTTAATTTCAGTAAAATAGGGAGGACGGGAAAAGCGGCGTATGGAAATTGATAGGATCGTTATTTTCCTCTATTGGACCGTTTATCAAATTCAGTTTTTTAATATATAACTATTCTGATTTTTTGTATTTTTTAAATACAGTAACATTTCGAATATTATAATCATTGTTGCTATTCTTAGGATGTACATCTATTATTATCGCATTAAACAACCCTATTAAGTTTAAAAAACAACTTATTCATTATGAAGAAAATTCGAAAATTTTGTATGCCCTGTGGCCTTTGTTGTTTTGTAGGTTATTGGATATAGGCGTCTGAAATTAACACAATGTTTGTCGGAGATTTGAAAATAAAGAAATTTCTTTTAATTTTTGTTCTGATGGAGGCGATAGAAACTCAGTGGCGTGCCTAAAGGGTCCGCAGGGCCTGGAGCGGGTGGGGGGGGGCTAGCTCAAGATTAATAGTTTTGATATATTTTATATATATCAATATTATATATATCGGCAATTTTTAATTTATATTTGAGATTTTTTATTATTATTAGAAATATTTTTCTGTTTGATGAACAGGAATTTCCAATTTATTTTGATTTCTAATATGTATTTGAATTATGATATATAGATATAGATAGTTAGGCAATTTGTTTAAAATTTTTATATGAATAACATAAGAAAGTGGATTTTGCGTGCTAAATTCTAATTTAGTTAATTTAAATCTATTAAAAATTGGAGATATACAATCATATTTTGCGCATGACCAGTTGCATATCTGATACAATTATTATGTAAAATTTTTAATTTATCTTTATCATTAGAACTGATACTTTTATGATAAATTGAATCGCGAAAATCAAGGCCACTTAGAATTAAAGCATAAACCAATTTTAGTTTAGGGTTAGTATTTAAAAAGTCTTTAAAATTGTATAAAATTTTTATTTTGAAATATGCAATTTTAATGATTTTGTTTAGATGGGCATTAAAATTAAAATTTTGATCAAAAATAACACCAGGATTTCTTGAAGTAACCAAAATAATAGTATAACTCTCATGAATAATTTTGAAATTAGAATCGGTTTTTATTTTAGTAAATACATTTTTTAGAACAATCGATAATAATTTAGAATTATTTACATTAATTTTTAATCCCTGCTTTTTAATGTTTTTGCATTATATTTTGCAAGGACTTCATTTATTAAATTATTTATATTTATATTTTCAAAATTAATTTTTTGATAAATTCGTGTGTCATCTGCAAATGCTAAAACGTTACCATGTGTAATTGACCTTTGATGTATCGATAGCGTATTAGAAGTGTCAAATTTGTATTCATTAAAGATTCTAATAAACTGATTATGGTTAGAAAGGTAATTAATAAACCATAGACATGTTTTGTCACTGAAACCTATGTATTTAAGACTGGCTAAAAGCATCTCATGATTTAATAAATCAAAAGTAATATTACATTAGTAGCAAATTCAGTATCCCAATTTCCTAAGCTATCATCTTTTAATTTAGTAAGTAATGTTATGATGCAATCTTTTTGTCCAAAACCGGATTGATTATCTGGTAAAATATTATAGGTATTAATATAATTTATAATTTGGTTAATATTGTTGATATTATTGAACGTAAAGCAATGGGATGAAAATCGCGTACTTCATGTGCATCGTTTATTTTTGGTATAGTAATAATAGTGCTAATTTTCCATATATCTGCAAAATAATTATTTAATATTGACTTATTGATAATCTGTCAAACACGCCATTTTTCTGTAAAAGCCAGAAAATAGGGCTTCTGGTGGTTGTAAAAATTCAGTATTCCCTTCATCTTTGATACCCCCAGCACAGGAACGCTAGTATGAGGGGAAGTTAAAAACCTAAAGTGTTTGAGTTTTGAAATTACCTTTCTTAAGTTGGGAAAATGTAGATATGAATAAATGGAACTTATGACTTATTTGCCGATTGCCCCCCCCCCCACAACGACTAGAATGTCTGGGAGTCCCTGCTCTAACATGTTTATACAAAAAAAAAAACCGGGAGGAAACGCAGTTTTTTTTTTTTTTTCAAGCAACAGCTTTTGATTCTCGATTTCTTTTTCAACGTATTTATCAGTAATATCTCAAGTGAATCTAATGTTTCCGGGAAAACTGGATAAAACGTGTCGAGGATTTCTCCACTTCCGCGAATGCTGTTTGTCAAACAATTTATCAGAAACGAGTATTCCAATTTTTTCGTAAATGCACGACGGATATTTGGTAAGATTATATCCTGATTCGATAAATAATATTTAATATAACAATATTTTTATTTAAAACAACCGCAAGAACAATCATTATTAAACTGAAAAACATATATTAATTAAATCGTTCTCATTTTAACTTATCTTGTCAAACCTGAATGATATGTTTCCGATTTTTTTTCCTGACAAATATGTCAGGCAATTTTTCCACTTGAAAATTGAATATGATGAACGAATTTTTGTCAGTGACTGGTCATAACTGATAAGAACAAAATAATCTAAATAAATAATTAAACTTAAACTTTTCGCTCTTTGCATTACAAGAAGAATACTAATAATAGTAATAATAAAAATTTGCGTAAATATGTATCAGATTTCTGTTTTAAGTAACAAAGCTCGTTATTAAAAAAATTACTGCATTAACCTATTTTCTTCATTTTCTAGACTTTCCCCGAGTCAGTGTCGGACCCGAAAATCCACTCCGAGTCGAGAGGGACTCTCAGGCGACGCTCGAGTGCACGGTGGACGCGAAGCCGAAAGTGACAGGAGTCAGGTGGATGCGAAACAGCAGATTTATCAGTCCGAATTACAATCACGTGATCCACAGGGTGTCCATACAGGATGCAGGTGAGTCCGATTGGTTTATAGTTCGTAATTTTTATATATAGCTCAATAAGGAGTGCGAATTTTTGGCTCGTACTTCAGGAAAATTAGGTAAAAGGCCAATTTTTTAAATTCTGGGTTTTTGAGAGCTCTTTTGAATTCGTTTACAACACTACTGCAAAGGAAAATAACAGACAAGAAATATAAAAGGCCAATTTTTTAAATTGATTGGGTTTTTGAGAGATCTCTTTTGAATTAACCAAAGTTTACGTGTGGTGTAAAACATACTAATGAATTTTTTTGTATGTTTAAGTATTTCAATATATTTTCTCTGCAAAAGCAAACTATAACAGAGAAGAAATACGTAAATATGATATATTAAAAAGAAACAAATTATTCAATCTGCTGTGGCGGAACACCAGCATACCACTCTAGCATCGGTTTCAGGTTTCTATAAACGAAAAATTAGAGAATCTATTGACATATTTAAACATACAAAAAAATTTCAATAGGTTCGAGTTCATTCAATGTTCGGATATCGTAGAGTAAATATCCCTGAAGATGCCTCGTGCAATCGAAGGCGAAACGTCGGACAGTAATTACAATTTGACACGGTCTAGTCCCAAGAAACATGATTTATTAATTGACCATGGCCTTGAAAGCTTCCGTTCTATGTAAATATGTAATTATATCTTTATATACGTATAAAGCAGTATGTTGCAGTTGTCCGGAAAAGAAAACCGATTTCAGGAGATAAAGTTGAAATAGCCTTATTTGTAGCCTTTATATATATAATGAATGCAGAATATAACGCCATGTTATTTAAAATTGAAGCTTAGGTCTTGAGGTACATGACATATGTCTCAGCAGCTCTCTGTTGTTGCTATTTATTCGGTTGGTTTTTTCTTACCATTTCACCTTTGTGCCTTTTGAATACTGAATTTGTCAGTTTCACGCAAATTTCAACTGTTAAATATGCTTTAGTTCCTTTTTTTAGAAATATATGTGACGTAATTTTTAGAAAACATGTAAATATTATTTGTAATTTCTGCAATTATTTACGTGAGGCGGAAACGTTTATGTATAAAGAAACATTTGAGTTTGTTCTCATTTTCAAGAGTGGTTTAAAACAATGTGTTTTTAGCTTTAAAATTTAAAAATCATATAAACTAAGATAACTTATCTTTTTCATTTTCGTACAAAAAGTTAGGGGATCGGTCCAGTGAGTATTTTGAGATCCTCCAACTAATTTGGGGAACTCATGGGGAAAGAGAGACTCTTAAGTGCACTCAGGCCATCTAGATCCATGCACATCTGAGTGGCAACTTCTGTAATTATCCACATCAACTCAATAAGCCACATTAGAATTAAGAATTCCAAACGTTAACTCGTTAAAAAATAAGCAAATCAAGGAGTTAACAACATCATAACTCGACTTAGTAATTACTAATCAGTGTAATATTGATAATAGTAATAATACAAAATTTTAAGTTATAAAAGGAGGAACTGGGCTGCTCAAATTCAGAATTCACTTCGTTCCATAAATCAATTATAAAGATGACCAGAGATTTCCATGGAAATATGGAATGATGGGCTTAAAGGTTTAGGCAATAAATATTGGAAATAAAACAACCCTTTAGCTGTCTACCAGCTGAAATCTCTGTCCTTCAGAAACGAAGTCTAGCGTCCTGTATTACCGACTGTACCTTTATATCGAAATTATGAAAAAACCCAATATACCACCTGAACGAGATAATATATCCGATTATTAACAACAAACCAGAGTTTATATTAAACTGTAGTCGGTAGAATATTTTAAACAGCATAATATTAAGTATTAATATGTGTTTAAAGGAAAAACACTGCGGCACCTATGAGACAATGGAATCACCGTTCTACTAATTTACATATAAAACTCAAAATTTTATTAAGACAAAACTTATTTGTGAAATCATTACTAGCAATTTCTCGAATTCAAAATATTTAGATACTCTCTGCAAAATATTCGCATTTCAAAGGAAAAATTCGGTAGCGCCATCTATGAGTCGAAAGAACGCTCGCCAATCCTGGCCGGATTATTCTATGACGAATACTAAAGTTTTAATTTGAAACATATTCTGATTGGTTGAATGAAAAAACGAGTAAAGGGGCGCAAGATATTATTTGGACATAGAAAAACAATTCATAAAATATTATTTTCATTTTAGGTTATACTGTATCTATAATGTTTGTTGTATTTATTTTAATAACTAATTAGTTAAATAATTCAATTTAGTAGACACAATAGCACACTGAATATCTCAACTGAAGAGGTATAATATATAACTTTTATTTTTATTAAATTGGTGCAGCTTCAAAAAGTTGTCTGAAATTTTAAAATTTCTATAGGTGAATTTTTTGTTTAAATCTATAATACAATTAGATAATTTGGGAAAACAGTGTGTATGTTCTAGTTAAATAAAGAGAATCATGTCAAAAAAAAATAGAAATTAATTTTGCTACAAAAAACTCTTCCTAACTCCCGCATATTTGTTGTTTATAAGCAGTCTTTATTTTGTAAAGAGTAAACCGGATAAGTACTTTTTCTGCTATACAGACAGACCGACGGAATTGGGAATTCTAGGCATCTAGGAACCTTAATTTGCAAAAATATCGGAGGGTGATTTTTTTTTCACGACTACAATACCTTACTCTTACGAAGGAAGTAAAAACAAAATGTTCAATTAGGGCTGCCTGTTATTCATTAATCTTGCTAATTACCACCACAATTGTTTTTTCATGTAAATTTAAACAGATTTCCACCGTCTTACCATTTCTTTTAATATGACTGAACTTAATTTGTTGTGGGGTGTTCGGCAACTTCTGATTTCGGCGTCTGTCGATTTACCAGAACGATTCGTTGGAGAAAATTAATTCCAAACTTTACTGAAATTTGCTCATTTTGAGCTTTGCTGTTTGTTTGCGTTCCGAGCTTACGAACTAATCGAAATAAAAATAAAGACAGAGAACATATTTACAATTCTCGGTGTATGACTAAGTGTTTTTTTTTTTTATTTTAAACATACTTTGTTTTAAGCTAATTTGCTAGTTTTATAATAAAATTTAACTTGTATTACAGTATTATGCTTATATACTAGACGCTGAGGTATTTCACCAAAAGTTGAAGGTATGATATCATAGTACGGGCACAGATTACCACTACAAATTGTTTCTTCATAATTCACCACCACCATATCGGTTTATTTTTAAGAGATAGGAAAAAATGTTAAAATAAAAGTTGTGGTGTTTATTATGTTTTAAAAAAATTGCTATATAGTTACACAGGGTGTTCTCCAAGTTGAGTCATTTACTTTGACAGGTTGTAAAACTCGTAAAAAGAAGTTACCTATATAAAAGTTGCAAGATAAAGAAGTTACGTAAAATTTTAAAAAAATTATCACAGGCCTGATTTTTGATACTATCGACCACTGCGCTGTGTGTTGTAAATAAAGAAATTATTAAAATTTCAAATATTTAAAACTTTATCACAGACCTGACTTTTGATATTCGCGACCACTGCCTTGTGAACAGATAAGGTACAAGTTTTTGTTTATTACTGATACTAAGGAATTTTTTTATTGTATTCGATCGTACTTTTAGATCGTGGATTTGTACGAATAAAATGGCACACGTTTATGACAACAATGACCTATAGTGGACATTATCCTAACTTACGGGGAATGTCAAAAAAAAAATGCAGCTGCAGCGTGTCGTTTGTACGCGGAAAGGTTTCCCCTGAAGAACCCATCCAGCCCCACGGATGTTTGTAAATATAGTTATAGGCTTCGTGACACAGAGCACTCCACAATGAGGAGGTCACGCTGGAAGACCTCCTCCTCGCGAGATGGTAGATACTGAGAAAGATATCTTAGATACTGTCGAAAACAACCCAACAACAAGCACTGGGTCTATTGCAGCACAGTTGGTATTGGTTATAGTAAAGTATCGAAAACTATACGACAAGAACAACTTTACCCGTACCATTATCGACGGGTCCAAGCGTTACAACCCGAATATTATTCTAAAAGAGTTGAATTTTGCTAGTGGCTTTTACATCAACACAACTTCAATGAAAATTTTACCAAACTTATTTTAGCTACCGATGAGGCTACATTTACAAGAAATAGAATAAATAATTTTCATAATAGCCATATTTGGGCGTAGTGAATGGCGTGCTTATTGGGCCCTACTTTTTTCCAGATCGCCTGACAGGTGAAATTTATTTGGACAAAACGATCTGCCCAATTTATTAGAAGATGTTCATTTAGATGTGAGACGGAATATGTGTTTGCTACACGATGGAGCGCCGCCACATTTTAGACGAGGAGTTTAAGAACATTTAAATAATGAGTTTCCTAATAAATGGATAGGGCGCAATGGACTCATTTTTTGGCCTGCAGGCTCCCCGGATTTATCGCCCTGTTATTTTTTCCTCTGTGGCTATTTAAAACAGTAGGTTATCAAAATGGAGAAATAGATTCTGTACAAAAATTACAACGCATCGAAAACGCTTGTGGTGTTATTCGTGGACACCGGGATTTTATTTTTGAAGCCTCTAGTGCTTCATGGGTACGCCGAGCAAGACTTTATACTGACCGTACAAATGATAACAATTTTGAACAATTTTTGTAACAACGAGATGCATTTCACCGGTGGGCAAAAGATTTGTTTTGTTATTTAGTTTTCAACACAGACCGCAGTGGTCGATATAAAGAATTAGGCCTGTGATAATTTTTTTAAAATTGTAAGTGTCTATAACTTCTTTATTTTCCAACTTTTATATAGGTATTTTTTTTGTAAATTAACTTGTTTTTACGAGTTTTACCACCTCTCAAAATATGTTTATGAAAGTCTACAGTTTTTGTGAGAAACAAGAATCTAATATTCATAATTTAATTTTATTATATTTTTATTTTTATTTTTTTTATTTATACATACACTGTCTTACAGGACTACGTCCCAGTTACAAAACAGGTACAAAACAGCAATTACATATAAAAAAATAGTTTTAGCAAAATTAAATACTTAAATAATAGGAAGAAACAAAATACAATTTAAACAATACACATCAACAGTATACAAATGCAAAAAAAACAGGATATATAAAAATAAGAACAAAAAGCTAGTGGTAAAAATGTCTTTTGATCGTGCCCAGGTTACAATTAAAAATATCATATGAATTTTTATGATTATTATAGTTACTACACATTCGGTTAATTGGTGAAATGTTGATTGGTGTAAATGTTTGTCCTACAAGGGGGTAAATAAAAAGTATCAGAGCTACGAAAGTTTAGCGTAGGAACACAGGCAAAATAGTTTGAAAGTCGCTAGTCGTTGGTAGAATAAATCCATGAAGCTTAAAAAGGACACCAAAAAGGCTGTTTGATACTAAGTCAGTCATGTGGGGTACAAAGGAAAGTGTTTTATCAAAAACAACGCCCTAGTCTTTAAAAACATCCGGACGAGTAAGGGTAACACCATTTATACTATAATTAAAGTTAATAGCGGTATTTTTTGTAGTAAATGTCATAACATTGCATTTAGACACGTTTAAATCCAGACGATTCACAATACACCAATCATGCAAAATGTCAAGATTTAGCTGCAACTCAAGGCAATCATTTACAGAGGATATATTCGAGAAAATTTTTAGATCGTCTGCATAAAGCAGACAGTGGGCCGAAAGATTGTCAACAATATCGTTGATAAATAGGGCGAACAAGAGCGGACCAAGTATAGATCCTTGGGGAACTCCTGATGTTGCCAAATATTCGTTCGACTTGGCCCCACCGTAAGCTACGAACTGTTTTCTATTTTGTAGATATGAGGTAAAAAATAATATCAAATTGTCGGAGAATACAAAATGTTGTAGTTTTTGCAGCAGAATCGTGTGGTCAAGTTGATCAAATGCTTTGGAAAAATCAGTGTATATGACAATTTTTAGCAGAAACTGAGAAATACAAACCAAGTTAGTAGATGTCGAGCGTCCCTTGACAACGCCGTGCTACGCAGGTGAAATTAGATTTTTAAGTTAGCACCAGATATTATCATGAAGGAGTATTTCAAAGACTTTGGCAAAATTAGCGATGATAGAGATGGGTCTAAAATTGGTAATGTCCAGTTTGTCATCTTTTTTATAGACCGGACAGACCTTTGAACACTTCCATTCCACTTGATAGCACATAAGGCTTTGAAATAACCAATTTTTAGCTTTAAATATATCTTTTCAATTTTAAAGTTGGTAATGAGTGTTGGTTATAGGTTTCTTAAATCATTTTGTTTGAAAATCTTCTATAACTTTGACGTTTTGCAGGAAAATATACTTGCAGTGCCGACAATGGTTTAGGGAAAGTGGGCGAGAGGGAAATCACGCTCGACGTGCTTTACGCCCCTATCGTCAGTCTGGAGGCCAAGACGAAAGAGGCCGAAGAAGGGGAGTCTGTTTACATAAAGTGCAATGTCACCGCCAATCCGAGTCCCGTCACCGTTGAATGGGTAAGTTTAATCGTTTGAATGTTTGTTATATGATTTTGAATATGGAAACGTACATTCCACTATTGCAGAAAACTTTTTTATCTCAAAATAAAAAGTAACAAAAAATGTTTACTCATAGTCTATGAATAAACTGTGAAGAACCAAAAATGGTAAACTTTTATTCTTGATTTCTTAAAAAAAATCTTAGGCCAGATATACAGGATCTATAAAAAATTTAAAACAATAAAATTCATAATTGCCAGTTTTAAAGCAAAAAATTAAAGGTCATAAGAATATAAGAAGAGTGTAACACTCTCTTTTTGTAGAAGATACGGTTGTGCAGATAAGAAGGAAAAATAATCGAAAAAGCTGACATTTCCGACATTGATCACCTTTATTCCCCTTTTGATTTTCTTGCCTCAACTGACAAGTTTATTTTTGGGTAAGTTTTTCAATTTTTTACCGACCTTGTATATCTGGCCTATGGTTTGACACCGTCAAAACTATTGTTTTCATTTTTTTTTAAGAAACTTAATTTACTTAATAAAATGTGATGAAAAATAACTGATAAATTACGATTAATTGGTAAAATTGTAATTTACGAACTAACATGACTGGAGAGGGATAAGCTCATCGGCGACGTTCGTTGTCGACGTCTTAGGCTATGATTTTGGACATTTTATAAAAATGACGGGATAAAAAATCACTTGTAAATATTCAAATTTTATACGCTTTTAGTCAACTGAAGTGTAATCTGGATTAATTGGTTTACGACCCTCATTTCCATTTTTTACACTTCCCGTCGGCATTTTAAACAAAAATAATTCATACTGTAGCAGCTATCCCCGCTCTAAAAACCATATAGGAATAAATTCTGGTGTGTTCATAATCATAAAGTTTAATTACTTCCCACTTTTTTTCCCATGCCTTTTTGTTATGGCAGCACATTCGCTTGTAACTGTGTAATGCGTTTTCGTGTATTTTTAGGAGATATACATAATAATAATCACAGATATAAAATTTGCGAGATTTATTTTGAAAGTGCTATAATTTACAGGATAGGGGCTGTTATCAGGGGAAAGGCGGGTTTTACATTCGGTTGTACAATTGATGTTGACGTTTTATACAAATGGGTTTTTTACCCAGTTCTATTTAATATATGTACAGGGTGATTCATGAGGAAATGTCAATACTTCAGGTACATATTCAGGACCAAAAAATTAACATAAAAGTCTATATAAATAAGTGTCCGCAAGGCCTTAGTTCTCGAGATACAGGGTGTTAAAGTTTTTATTTAATTTTCCTATTTTTTAAATAAAATCTATGATAATGTAAATAATGGAGTGAAAATTGATATACGGGGGTTTTTTGGTATGACAAATTCGAATCTAATATTAGTATTGCTCTTACTTGTAGGGGGCGCCACCTAAATGTCTTTCTACTCCTTCGAACAATAACAACTTTTTGTCTTGTATTACATTTTTGAGTAAAACAAATTAATCCCTTGCCATTTCTACGTCAAAAAGGTAAGGTATACCTGTTAAAAGTGGATACGAGCAACCGTTTTCGAGATATTTGGATTTAAAACAATTTCGGCGCATGTAATTTTTTATCGCAAAATTTTAAAAGTTTATTATTTTGTCAAAATTTAAACGCATCTTGGCACAAAAGCTTTGAAATGAAAAACTAACACATTTTTTTGAGGTGTGTATTCAGTGCCTCAGACATAAACTAAACAAAAGGTATTTAATTTTTATCAAAATTGTTATTATTAAGTTGTTTTTAATAAAATCTAGGTTACGTTTTATAATTTTCAAAAATTTCACCATTTGCTTCTAAGCACAGGTCAGCTCTATGGTGTATAGCTCGGGTTGCTCTGTGGATACATTCGGGCGCATTTCTTAGTGTTTGTGCTGCGTTTGTTATCCGATCCAATAATGCTTCTCTTGTATTTACTTTTGTGGAATATACCAGTGATTTGAACCATCCCCAAAGACAATAATCCAAAGGATTAAGGGTTGGCGATCTAGGTGGCCAATTAAACGGACCTCCCCGACCAATCCATCGGTTTGGAAAGTTTTGGTTTAAAAAATCTCTTACAAGTAAACTGTAGTGTGCAGGGGCTCCATCATGCTGCAAATACATGTTTTGTCTTACATTAAGGGGAACATCTTCTAATAGATTTCGCAAGTGATTTTCAAGAAAGTTTAAATATTTTTCTCCTGTAAGACTACCGTCGATTATAAATGGACCAGTTAAATGACCATTTAACATTTCACACCACACATTAATGCTAAATTTATGTTGGAAATTATGTTCTACTGTAGCGTGAGGATTTTCATAGGACCACCGGTGTTCATTGTGAAGATTATTTATACCATCACGCGTGAACTGTGCTTCATCAGTGAACAAAACATACCTATACAACCTTCGATCTTCATTAATCCAGTTACAGAATTGCATTCTCAACTCAAAATCACCCTCCTGCAAATGTTGAACCCGTTGTAAATGAAATGGGTATAAACAATTAATGTGAAGATTTCTCCAAGCAGACGATTGTGTCATTTGATAAGTATCTGCAATCCGCCTAGTGTATGCTTGGATCATTTTCGACGGCATTGAGTATAGCCTCTTCTACTTCAACGTTGGGTCCCGATTCCCTTTCAGATACAATTTTTGCACTTGGAAACATCCCAGATTCTGCAGAAATAGTGAAAACTAGTTGAAAAACTTCTATCTGGCACCCTTCTATCTGGAAAACGACGCTGGTACTCCGCGAATGCTTGAATTGCGATCCCATTGCAGAAGCCATAGACGAATATCATATCTGCATATTGCACGATGCCAGAATATCACAGGCATAATGACGTATTTAGATCTAAAGTTTCTTAAATGATTATTGTCAGATAATAAAAGTTATGAACAGAAATTGACAGTGACAAAATTTGATCTTATTATTAACTGACATTACTATTGCTAAGTAACAGGAAAATCGATGAGAACACCAACCAGCAGTTGTTCTGTGAGGCAAGGCACACTTCTATTTTTTTACAATACATGCATACTTTATGTGAATTTGGTAAAAAAAATCACATGCGCCGAAACTGTTTTAAATCCAAGTATCTCGAAAACGGTTGCTCGTATCCACTTTTAACAGGTATACCCTTTTGACGTAGAAATGGCATAATTTATTTTACTCAAAAATGTAATACAAGACTGTACCAAAAAGTTATGATTCTTCGAAGAAGTAGAAAGACATGTAGGTGGCGCCTCCTACAAGTAAGAGCAATACTAATATTAGATTCGAATTTGTCATACCAAAAAACCCCCGTATATCAATTTTCACTCCATTATTTACATTATCATAGATTTTATTTAAAAAATAGGAAAATTAAATAAAAACTTTAACACCTTGTATCTCGAGAACTAAGGCCTTGCGGACACCTATTTATATAGACTTTTATATTTATTTTTTGGTCCTGAATATGCACCTGAAGTATTGACATTTCCTCATGAATCATATATATATATATATATATATATATATATATATATATATATATATATATATATATATATATATATATATATATATATATATATATATATATATATATATATATATATATATATATATATATATATATATATATATATATATATATATATATATATATATATATATATATATATATATATATATATATATATATATATATATATATATATATATATATATATATATATATATATATATATGTGTCCAAGAAATATACACCATACTCTATTATGTATCTCTCGACTTTTTTCGACTTCCCGTGCCTGGCCACCGTGCATACCTACGCAAAATCATGACTCTTCACTAACAATCACTAGATACCATTTCTGGTGGTGTTACTGGTGTTCAATGTAGCATACCCGATTGTGTCGTCTATGCTTAAGAATATAAGGTTAGCATAAATGGCAACGATAAGAATAAAGTTAGTGTACTTTATCCCGTGCTCAATAACAGCTGATTATCGTGTGTTTTTGCTTCTGATCATTTTTGTAGCAACAACATTTTTGTCTCCCTAGTCCTGCTAGGCAAATCTCTTTGATCAAATTCACTTAATTGGAAAAGAAATGCTTGTCTTTTTACTTTCGATGTTATTTTCAAACTGAAAAACGTTATTGACAGCGCTTTACCAGATCCAAACACTTTTTGCTGTTGTCAATAACAGATATCATGTAAGGGAATAAAAATGTCCGCGCAAAAAAGTAATGGACTGAAATACTAACTTGAGATACACGCTCCTGCAAGATATTTTAAAAATAAAATCATAGAGACTGGGTGTATATTTGTATGTTGTTGGTTGATCATGAGGATGTTTTCTTTTAATTTGCTTTTCATTTTATAATTAATTATTCTAATGTGCAAGGATCCCCATATAAATCTTTTAAATTTGCAAACTGGCATTGGGTTTTTTGTATCGTAATAGAAAGTATAGGAAACCTAATTGTCGACTATAATGATATATTTGGTAATATAGTTTTACTAAGAAAAAGGCGTTGTAATTTAATGGAATGGAATTTAATTTTAATCTAACCTAATATGTTGTTTTCAGGTAAAAGAAGGCAAACCGGACTTCCGCCAATCAGGCGACACTCTGCGAATCTCACACGTAACAGCAGAGAACTCTGGCACGTACGTCTGTAGGGCCGTGAACGTTTTGTCGCCTTCGGGTCAGGGAGCTCGTAGATCGGAACGGGTCGGAAACGCGTCGGTAGCCCTGCTAGTCCGACACCGACCCGGACGTGCCAGGATATCACCGACCAGGCCGGTGGTATCGGAAGGAGGAGCTGTGACTTTGAGCTGTACCGCTACGCCACCTGGTTGGCCGGCGCCTCAATACAGGTTAGTAAGTTAGGTTAAAAGTGATATTTATCAACACTGCTGACTCTTTAGTCTGTTATCATATATATATATATATATATATATATATATATATATATATATATATATATATATATAATATATATATATATATATATATATATATATATATATATATATATATATATATATATATATATATATATATATATATATATATATATATATATATATATATATATATATATATATATATATATATATATATATATATATATATATATATATATATACAATATATATATATATATATATATAATATATATATATATATATATATATATATATACAAAAAAAACATGGTCAGGGCGGTATAAATATATATATATTTTAAAGAAGGTTAAGGAGACTTTAATAAATAACCATTATCGGGAAAAAAACATACTACGAGTTTTTAAACAACGAACTCATGTTTTTATAATAACTTAAAGAAAGCAACAAAAGAAAAAATGGTAATACTAAATACGTTGCAATGCCCTACACAGACGGTCTATCAGAAAAAATAAATCATATCTTGTCTAAACACGACATAACTGTATGTCATAAGGCACAGAATTTACTAAACGGTCTTTTCACTCCCTTGAAAAGCAAAGTAATAAACAAAAAGAAATCAAACCTAGTTTACTCAATTCCATGTTTAAATTGCCCAAAAAAGTACATAGGAATGACAACACAATACTTAGTCGATTAAACGGCCACAAATACACAAAAAATGCATCTACTGCACTCCACAAACACGAACATACAGAAAAACATGAATTCGATTTTAAACGCACCAAAATTTTAGAGCAAGAAACTAATTATCGAAAACTCACAATAAAAGAAATGATACAAATTAAAAAAGAGAAAGATGCCGTCAACCAATATATATATATATATATATATATATATATATATATATATATATATATATATATATGTATATATATATTTATATATATATATATATATATATAGTTTTTATAAAAAAGACATCAATAACTTAAGTCAAATTTATTATAATCTGATATCTAAGTAAATTAATCTAAATAAATAAACTACTTCATACATAAAACCCTGTACATTTCAGTCAGATCATAAACCCAAACTCGGTCCAGCAATAAAAATCCAAGTAAATATAAAAAAAGAAAACATTTGTCTCGTTTTTATCTACCAGAATTCCAGACGTGTCGAAATTACTGCAATCGCAAAAAAAAATTTACCTAAATAATTTCTCATTTTTTGCTTTTTCTTCATTTATATGATAAATCATCAATTGTTTCAAATTATGTAGAAGTAGTATTAGCAGAGCCAATCAGTGTAAGAATTTATGAGCCAAGAGGAAATGCAAAGATAACGAATCATGGATTGACGGTTGGTAGGGACAAAAAACACTTGCGCAGGACCTTTTACTGTTAAAAGAATCTAAGATAGGCATGTAAAACACACTCCCCTTCTTGAAACTAAAAATTTCGATTTCTACAATTTATGGGTAGAAAGAATATGTGATCAACTAATGGCTACTAGAAAATTAGTTTAATTTTAATTTCAATCATGGCGGATCATAAAAAGCTTTGGGCTAGTTTTTAAGCAAATATTCTCTGAAATCGGCCACTTTGTAAGCATATATTTATCAAATGGCAATAATTTCCAAATGTAGCCAAAGTTTAGGAACATTTACTAAAATTTTGCCCATAAAAATGACTACGTGGCCTTTAGTACTTGCTAAAAAATGGCTAATTTAAGACCCAGGAGCCAGCGTGAGAAAATTAAACGACGATTACCCCGATTCCGTTTTTCTATAATATGTGGTGGAATATTTAATCTTTAGACATTTTGTATGGTAAATAATGTATATTTCGTTTTTCTAAATATATCTTCAGTTTGCATTAAGTATAGTTTTATAGGTTATAAACGTAAATTTGAGAATGTAGCATATTTTGGCAATAATATAGCAAAAATAAGGGAAATAAAACTACCCAATTTTAGTTTAATTTTGAAACAAAAATATGAAATATATAAGCCGCATTTTTTCATCTCAATTTTTGTTGTCTTAAAATCTCATAATTTGGCATTCTTATATAGCTATTGTTACTATAATTAAACTTAAATACTTGCTATATGTATGTGTATGTATATTTGGTTGGAATTAGGTAAAAAGGCCTATTTATTGATTATATTCTGACCTCGATTTCTATTGATTAAAAATGCCAAATTCTGGCATTTTAAACAGCTAAGCTTACTATAATTTAACTTCAATACTTACATTTCTACTTTTTGGCCATCCAATATTACAATAAAAAGTTGGACGTTTAATTACCCCATAAAAGATATTTTTGGCCAACTAATTATGCTATAGCCTATCTACATTAAAAACTGCTACTTTTGGAGCCAAAAAATCTAATTTGAAGCAAGCTTTCATGGCTAGAAAACAAACCAAGAATCATTTGTCAAAATTTGACAAATCTCTGGTTTTTATGATGTCTTTTATGGTTAACTGTTAGACAAAAAAGCTCATCAGCTAATTTGTGCTACAATTTTTAAATTCAACCAGGTCATCAGCCACATCTTTTTGTAGTCCATTGAGGTTTTACTAATTCACAGTATGGTAGCAACATCAGCAAACAAAGTAAAAGGACCTTTAATATCAATAAAAACAAGAGAAGTAGTGGCCCCAAGACAGAGCCCTGAGGCACACCGGAGCTTACTGCCCCGTTCCTCTGGCGTTGATCATTAAAATTTACCCCCTGAAAACGCCCAGTTAAATAGGTATGACTTAAACCACCTCAGTGCGCTACGTCTATTTCCATAATCCTCCTGTATTCCAAAGAAGCACTTAATGATTAACGCAATCAAACGCTTTAGAAAGCTCTTAGGATACCGCTGCTGTACATTCACCGTTATTCAAAGACAAATACGATTTCTCCAGAAATGTAAAAAAACTAGCATATTTGGTACTCTCTGATTCTCTAAATCGAAAATTAAGTTTATTGGCGGATCCTTGTAGGCCACAAGGATTCAAACTCCCTCCCTTTACCCAGAAAAAAAGTACTTATTTTGCGATAAGAAGATAATATTCATACATTAATAATAAGGTAATAAACGTAGTGAACGTGAGCCTTAGCAATATTTTTTTTCTAGATATTTTTGGCCATGTAATTCTGCTACAGCTTATCTACATTAAAAACTGCTACTTTTGGAGCCAAAAAATCCAATTTGACAAATCTCTGGTTTTTATGTGTCTTTTATGGCTAACTGTTAGACAAAAAAGCTGATCATCTAATTAGTGCTACAATCTTTAATTTCAACCAGATCATCAGCCACATCCCTTTGTAGTCCATTGGGGTTTTACTAATTCACAGTAAGGTAGTAACATCAGCAAACAATGTAAAATGACCTTTAATGTCAATAAAAACAAGTCGTTAATATATAACAAGAGAAGTAGTGGCACCAGGACAGAGCCTTGAGGCACACCGGAGCTTACTGTCCCGTTCCTCTGGCGTTGATCATTAAAATTTACCCAAACGCCCAGTTAAATAGGTATGACTTAAACCACCTCAGTGCGCTAGGTCTATTTCCATAATCCTCCTGTATTCCAAAGAAGCACTTGATGATTAACGCAATCAAAGGCTTTAGAAAGCTCTTAGGATACCGCTGCTGTACATTCACCGTTATTCAAAGACAAATACGATTTCTCCAGAAATGTAAAAAAACTAGCATATTTGGTACTCTCTGATTCTCTAAATCGAAAATTAAGTTTATTGGCGGATCCTTGTAGGCCACAAGGATTCAAACTCCCTCCCTTTACCCAGAAAAAAAGTACTTATTTTGCGATAAGAAGATAATATTCATACATTAATAATAAGGTAATAAACGTAGTGAACGTGAGCCTTAGCAATATTTTTTTTCTAGATATTTTTGGCCATGTAATTCTGCTACAGCTTATCTACATTAAAAACTGCTACTTTTGGAGCCAAAAAATCAAATTTGACAAATCTCTGGTTTTTATGTGTCTTTTATGGTTAACTGTTAGACAAAAAAGTTCATCAGCAAATTTGTGCTACAATTTTTAATTTCAACCAGATCATCAGCCACATCCCTTTGTAGTCCATCGGGGTTTTACTAATTCACAGTAAGGTAGTAACATCAGCAAACAATGTAAAATGACCTTTAATGTCAATAAAAACAAGTCGTTAATATATAACAAGAGAAGTAGTGGCACCAGGACAGAGCCTTGAGGCACACCGGAGCTTACTGTCCCGTTCCTCTGGCGTTGATCATTAAAATTTACCCCCTGAAAACGCCCAGTTAAATAGGTATGACTTAAACCACCTCAGTGCGCTACGTCTATTTCCATAATCCTCCTGTATTCCAAAGAAGCACTTAATGATTAACGCAATCAAACGCTTTAGAAAGCTCTTAGGATACCGCTGCTGTACATTCACCGTTATTCAAAGACAAATACGATTTCTCCAGAAATGTAAAAAAGCTAGCATATTTGGTACTCTCTGATTCTATAAATCGAAAATTAAGTTTATTGGCGGATCCTTAGGCCACAAGGATTCAAACTTTTACCCAGAAAAAAAGTACTTATTTACGATAAGAAGATAATATTTATACATTAATAATAAGGTAATAAACGTAGTGAACGTGAGCCTTAGCAATATTTTTTTTCTAGTTGTAAATAATTATCTCGGCATATAAATTTTACCGCAAGTATTTTTTACGGCGACGTAAGTACCAATAATTTAAGTTCACACCTCTCTCATGCTTCCTGACTAACAATGGCCATTCTAAAAAGAGATAAATTGTTTCTTCGCGTGTGGATTTAAAATTGCCGTTCTGCATAGAGTCGCATTCTCAACTTATGTAACACACATACGCCTAAATGTGCATGGCTTTAAGCGCTTATACTTTATTTTTGCTTAGACATGTCACACACCATTTATATACACCATGCCTCGTTAGCGGAGACTAAAAATAATTTCTATGAATCAGCAGTTTTCATTATTCCGATATGGTATGTATTTTATTTCAACAAACAGTAAAAATATGTTAAAGTTGTGCTTTTTGAAAACACGTTTCAGGCAAATAATGAATGATTAACTGACATTTTTTCTACAATCAGTAAAGATGATGGCGACACGTAGTCCAAGTAGCTGATGAGCTTTTTTGCCTAACAGTTAGCCATAAAAGACACATAAAAACCAGAGATTTGTCAAATTTTGGCAAATGATACCTGGTTTGATTTCTAGCTCGCTTCAAATTTTATTTTAACAAATCAAACAAGAAAAACAAAAACAATTATTGATTATCTATTGGTTAATGATAGGAAAATTGAAGATACCCAAATTATATGTGAAGAAATGAACAATCCGTTTGTAAGAACAACTTGCAAATAAAATTCAACCAATGAGTGACTATATTGAACTCACAGAAGAGAAGACTTTTTTATTGATCCGGAAGAAATCTAAAATGATGAAATGGAAGAAATTATTGATGGTTTAGATGCTAAAATGGATTTGACAATATTCCTATTAAAATTATTAAATATGTAAAAAAAGAATTAATTCCTATATGAATTTTTTTAACAAAAATGTCTATTCATAAAGGTATTTTTCCAAAAAAAATGAAAATTGCTAAGATAATTCCAATATTTAAAAGTGAATGTAATAATTATCGACCAATATCTATATTACCAGTGTTTTCTAAAATAATAGAAAAAACTATTACTAATAGATTAAATCAATATTTGGAAAATCAAAAATTTACTCTTTAATAAACAATATGGATGTCATAACAGATATTCAAATTAAAGTTGATGATAATAAAAAATGCTGTTCACTATCCTTGGATCTGTGTAAGGCCTTTGATACAGTAAATCATCATATTCTGTTACGAAAATTATATAATATTGGAATAAGGGGCAATATGTATGATTTACTAAAAATTATCTAAGTAAGCGCGGACAGTTTGTACAAATAAATAATGCAATAAGTAATAAAAAAGAAATAGTTTGTGGAGTACCACAGGGATCAATATTGGGGCCAATTTTATTTTTAATTTATATAAGTTCAGTTTCTAAATTAAATTTAAAAGGCAATATTCAATTGTTCGCGGATGACACAACAATTATTTATTTTGCTGATAATTTAAATGAATTATTTTTTGATATAAAACATGATCTACAATTAATTTGTTCCTGGCTTAATCATTAAATTTCAGTAAATCTTCTTTTATGTTAATAAGTAAAACAAAGATAAATTCTGGTATTTCCCCAATAGTAATAAACAATAACAAATTTAAATATTCAAATACAACAAAATGTTTAGGATTAATTATAGATGAAAACTTAAGTTGGAAAAATCATATTAAGAGTATAAGAACCGCTATAACTCCATTAATAGAAGAGTATTATATAAAGCAAGATATTTCGTACCATTAATATTCTTAAAAAACATATATTATTCTTTAATATATTCTAAATCCCAATATTTAATTTCAATTTGGGGATCTGCGTGTTCGTCACATATTAAACCTTTAAAACAATTGCAAAATAAAACTCCAAAATGTATTTATAAACTACCATATTTGGAACCTTCTATTAACCTATATAAAACTAACGGATTTTTAAACTTACAGAATATTTATAATTTCAAAATTTGCGTTTTAGTACACTCTATTATTAATAATGGAAAAAAATCAAATATTATATTTGAAAAATCAAATAATTTACATAATCACGATACAAGACATTGCTTACAATTACAGACCATCGCAATAAAAAGTAACTTTGGAAAAAAATCAATTCTCCACGATGGTTTAAAAATATATAATAACTTACCAGAGACTATAAGACATACAAGAAAATTACCAATATTTAAAAAACAATTAAAAATGCATTTTTTACAAAAATAAAAATGAATAGATTTTTTTTTAAATATTTATTTCAACTAGTTTTTATATTATATTGAATTATAACATAGGAGTTTTTTCATTTATTACAACTTTATTATAATTATTTTCTATTGTTATATGTTACATTCCATCTAATAAAATTGTAAAGTTGGTTTGGAATAAAACAGTTTAAAGTAAATTAGATTTTTTGACTCTAAAAGTGGCATAATTACTTGGCCAAAAAATATGTTTTATGGGGTAATTAAACTTTCAACTTTTTTTTTTGTAATATTGCATGGCCAAAAAGTAGAAATATCTGTCAATTTTATGGTCACAACATAACCATATATATTCTAGTAAGTATTGAAGTTAAATTGTAGTAAGAATAGCTATTTAAAATGCCAAAATATGACATTTTTAATCAATAGAAATCGTGGTCAGAATATTTTCAATAAGTAGGCATTTTTTCCCAAGTGCTAACCAAACATATTTTAGCAAGTATTTAAGGTTTAATTATACTAATAATAGTTATATAAGAATGCAAGATTATAACATTTTAAGACAAAAAAAATTGAGGGGAAAAAATATGGCTTTTATTATCATATTTTTGTTTCAAAATTAAACTAAAATTAGGTAGTTTTATTTCGCTTATTTTTGCTATCATATCGCCAAAAAAATGCCTCTTTTTCAAATTTGTCTCCACTAAAACCAAAATCATGGTTCAGATATGTAGACGATGCTTTTGTAATATGGCCACATGGTCCAGAAAACTGGGTTTCTTGATCATCTAAGTCAACAACATGCTAACATAAAATTTACAATGGAAATTGAATCAGAAGGCGCGATTCCCTTTCTAGATGTTCTTGTACAAAGGAAAGAGGATGGTTTCTTAGGATACTCTGTATATAGAAAACCAACGCATACGAACCGGTACTTAAATGCAAATTCCCATCATCATCCAGCACGAAAGCAATCAGTTATTAATTCATTAGTCCATATCGACTAGGCTTAAGGAACATGAACGATGTATCAGAAAGCAACAAATTGTACAATCTACTGTATCTGAACACCAACATTCTGCTGGGCACGTCATAAATGTAAAAAACCCAAAGTTCTTGCATCGGTTTCGGGACTCTATAAACGCAAAATTAGAGAATCTATTGAAATTTATAAGCGTCCTAACAATTTTAATAGAGATACGGGATTCAGTCTACATCATACGTGGAAAGCGGTCGTTAAACTGAGTCACGCCTCGGTAAACACTCTCCGAGCTCTTTCAGTGTTCCGATCTCGTGAAGTGAAGATCCCTGAAGATGCCTCGTGCAATCGAAGGCGAAACGTCGGAAAGTGATTCCATATTGACATGGTCTAATCCCAAGAACCACGATTTCTTAATTACATAAAACTATACTTAAACCAAACTGATGATTTATTTAGAAAAACTAAATATACTTAAATTATTTACCATACAAAATGTCTAACAAAAAGTTTAAATATTCCACCACATATTATAGAAAAATAAAACGCCGACTTGGGGTAGTCGTCGTTTAATTTTGTTACGCTGGCTCCTGGGTCTTAAATTAGCCATTTTTTAGCGAGTACTAAAGGCAAACCATGTAGGCATTTTTATTGACAAAATTTTAATAAATGTTGCTAAATTTTGGCTACATTTGAAAATTATTGCCATTTGAAAAATATTTGCTTACAAAATGGCCAATTTCAAGGAATATTTGCTTACGAAATAGTCCAAAATTTTTTATGATCCGCCATGATTGAAATTAAAATTAAACTAATTTCCTAGCAGCCATTACTTGACCACTTTAAAAAAACATATTTTTCTACCTATAAAAACGTATTTTCATGCATGTTATTTAGGTTATGGACTCTTTCATCAATTTTCTTAGTAAAATATATTTACAAACTAAAAAGAAAAATATTTGTAGAAAACGAAATTTCTAGTTTCAAGGAAAACACTCGCCCCGTTTTACATTCCTATCTTGGATTCTTTTAACGGTAAAAGTTCCTGCGCAAGTGTTTTTTATCCCTACCAACCGTCAAACTTCTTAAATTTTTTTACACAATAAGTCATAGTGTATTTCTACGAAACCATAATAAGGCAAAAAAGAGGAATTATTTAGATATATTTGGGAAAAATGTTACTCAAATTTCGCTTAAAAAACGAGTCAGAATTCAGCTAATAAAACCAACAATAAAATCAAAAGGGAGGGTCGTCGTATAATTGCCAATTGGCCATTTTTACCACATTATGGTCAAATTATTATTTCCTACTTTAGCCATATTTCCGTCTTTTTGCTGTAATAGAACTGTTATTTTGGCTAGCAATTTTAGTTAATTGGCCAGGGATATTAGTCAATATGACAGAATTTTAGTGTATATATGATTATTTATTTATTTGTTCAAACGGTTACACCATTTTTACAATTTACATTTCGGAATAAATATTGACAATAAAAAATTTGTTAATTATTACAAAATATGGACTATACAACATCACAAGATCAGACTTTTCAATTCTTTTTTGAAAGCATGTATTGACACATTGAAAAAACTCAAGTTAGGAAACATATTCACACTAGTAATGACTCTATTTAGGGGCATGTTCTGACCATGCCTAGTATTACAGTGCGTAGCAGACAAGAGGGGTGATCTTCTAAAATTTCAAAGCTATTCAGTATACTGGATGATGTTATTATGTTTTTTATTACTTTATAAAAGAACAAGACCTCGAAATACTGTCTGCGACTTTCCAGCGTGGTCAAACCATGATACCCTCTTACCTCCTCCAGGGTTAACTGTAAACCTGCTCGCGCCATTTTGTATCGTAGGTACGTCAGAAACTTAAGCTGTATTGCCTCTAGACGCCCACTGTGCACCTCAAAGTAAGGACTCCAAATCAAACAGCAATACTCTAACACAGATCACACATAACACACAAACGATGCAACCAAGCTAGGCAAATTATTAAAATCATTAGACAATCTTATCATCATACCCAACACATGGTTGCTTTTATTAATAATTGCTTCATAGTGGTCCGTATAACGAAGCTTGCTGTCCAGCAACACTCCCAAATCCTTCACTACATTCACTCTCTGGAGTTCATTTCCCCCTATATTGTACCCATATTCCCCACCATCCCTATTGCGACCAAAGACAATATAAGTACACTTTGCCACAATCAGTGCCAAATTATTCTCCTGACACCAATAAGCCAGAGTATCCAAATCCCGTTGAAGCAGCTCACAGTCCTCGCTCGATTGCACCGCCCTAAAAATCTTTAAATCGTCTGCAAACAAAAGGTACTTTGAGACAAGTTTTTCTCCTATATCATTCACCAGTAGTTGAAACAGTCTAGGACCCAGGTGACTCCCCTGAGGCACTCCAGAGACAACATTAAACATAAGTGAAAGAAATCCCACCAATCTAACCTGCAAAGTTCTGCCCCGCAAATACGAAGACAACCAGGAGTGAAAAGGCTCCCCCACTCCAAGAGAACATAGCTTATCAAGCAGAACCCTTTGATCCATGAGGTCAAACGCCTTGCTGAAATCTGTATATATTGCATGTACCTCCTGGCCAGCATCCATAGCTGCACTGATATAATTAGTATACAGGAAAAGGTTGGTTTCGGTAGAACGGCCACCCTCAAAACCATGTTGTTCCTCCACGATATAATTTTTGAAAGCACCGAAGGAGGGTAAAACCAATTTTTCCATAACCTTGGGGATTGCAGACTGTATACAGACAGGTCTGTAGTTCTTGACATCACTGCTCTTCCCAGCCTTAAATATAGGGGAGATATAGGAGTGCTTCCATTTGTTTGGAAAAGCACCACAAGATAGTGATCTATTAAAAATAAACGACAGAGACTCACAAAGAGACACAGCACACTCCCTCAGCATAACATTCGGCAGCATATCAGGACCAGCACTCTTTTTCACATTTAGAGACAGTAAACACTGAAGTAGACTTTCGAACTTGATTTCAATTCTATTTACATTAGCGTGAAAACTACTTATGACTCGATTCTGATCATTATTGTAAGCCATTTTACCCTTAAAACTCTGATAAACAGAACTGAACTATCTAGCAAAGAGATTGGCGACTTCCTGCCCCCCTTCAACCCATTGGTCCCCCAAAAACATGGATTCTTGAACATCATTGCCCCTTTGTGATCTTGACTTAACAAATACACACAGCCAAATATAAATTTTATTTGATTAATCCTGACTTTAACAAAAAGATGCTCAACAACTGAATTTTCTAAAGGTACAACACACGAGTCAAAAGCGCTACTTACAGCTATGAAGACCCCACCTCCACGTTTTTTATCGCTCGAAACAATATCCCTATCTCTACGATAAACATTATAGGATTCACAGACTTATGTAGACTCCATTGCACCCAATACAAGTTATCTTGTAGACAACATTACTTTCCATGTCCTGTTTTTTGTTTGGAAAGCAATTTTTTTATTTTATTTTCATTCTTAAAGGCGACTTTGATGTCATCAGCATTGTAGAGTTCTCTAGCTGTTGTTTCTGAGAGACCTTGTATGTAGGAAATTTTGAAATATTTTGCTTGGTTATTTTTAGTTAAGTATGGTTAGTAGGCATTTTATTTTTTGGTAAACAACGGGTTTTGTAAGTAATATTCGTTTTAAATTTTTAAAAAATGTTATCCTTGTCAATATTTTTATTGTATTTCAATTGACATTATCTATACTCCATATACTTTGTGTCTTAGTTCTTAAATTATAGGTTTTATATTGATGTAATATTTTAATTAATCCTGTTTTTAGTGCCCTGAGGATGACTTAATTTAGGTCGAAACGTCGGCAAATACAAGCATTTCTTCTCCAATGCTGTTTTTTTGACCTGAATCCAACCTTTAAAAAAGGCCGTTGCCTCTTCCACGCTAACGTAAACGAATCGTCGGATAATCGGTTCACGTTAAATACGAAAAACGTGTAAATGACGGCTTTTTTTACAAACCTTTGCTAACCTAACGGGGAATTCACTTAACAGTATAGATTTTGTTAAAAAAAATCCTTTTTTAATACAGACTCGGAAGTCGGTTGGCGTGCTTTCTTTACAGCAAACCTTACCAATCGTAACCTAACATAACTTTAAGAAAATAAGTAATTTGAATTTGTATTAATTTTAAATTTTGTTAAAAAAAGCCATGTAAAAAATGTTGGTCTTTGTCGGGATTCGAACCCACTTGCTACTTGACCCAGGCTGAGAACCCTACCACTGCGCCACCATGCCTTTAGACGAAAAACATATAAATAGCTTATATTAGTTAGCAAGGACGTTAATGACTTCACATCTGGTTTCGCGTGAACCAAAATTAGAAATTTCGTTCACGTTAGCGTGGAAGAAGACATAGCGTTTAAAAAAACAAGTCAAGATGTATTTATTACTTACATTTCACATATTTTTGGAATATAGTAATTGTGTTTTTGCAGTAGGTACGCTTGAATGATGGCATATTCATTTAAAAGTTTTAATACTGCATATATTATTGTGATTTTTTTAATAACTAGGATCTTGTTTATTTCTGAGATAATAGGATTTCAAAAATCACGACACTTTACTGTGAAATGTTGTTATAATTATTGTAGCTTTTATTTGTCTTTGTCTGGCATTAGTTAAAAACTTTATTATTAATTGAAAATCTAAAATCAAATTTTTAAATGGTGTGAAAATACTCTCTGCTGATGCTAAATTGTTAAGTACTTCGCTCTGAAATTTTGATAAACTATTTATCATCGAAAAATGTATAATGCCTTATATACTAACCCCATCAAAAGTTTTCAATATTTTTTGTATTCCAACCACACTTTTTACCAGGTTATGTTGGATTTTTGTTTTCTTTTCAAAATTGTGAATACTTAACTGACATAAAGTTCAAGGAACTGAATTTTTCCTCAAATCAATAAAAAAAATTCCTATTACCAATATTATTGGCAATACTGTGTATTTCTTAATTTAACTGTGATTATCAAAAAGCAAATAGACGTATAAGCAAAAATACGACATATATATTTTCTTACACGTTAGCCTTTATAGCTTGATGTTGCGTGGGGCTCATAGGGAGACACATTTTTTTTAATTCTTCGTTCCGTTTGCAAATAATCATTGTCATCTAAGCAATAACGTCGTTTTCTATTTAGATGGTTGCGGGTAGGCACCGACGGGCAACCTACCATCCTAGCCACGGGCACGAAGTACACCATCGCCAACGCCAATTTAGCAGCTGAGGGAACCTACAACTGTCAGGCGACCAACGAACTAGGACCTGGAGAGATGGCTTCGGTCGACTTGGAGGTTCATCAGCCTCCCACCTTCAAGTACAAGCTCAAACCCCTGGAAACTAGACGTGTCAGTGACATTAACTTCTCCGTTGCCTGTAGCGCCAGGGGAAAGCCCAGACCCATTGTTAAGTGGTTGAAAGATGACGACGAATTGACAGCTGACGCAAACATGTTTGAGGTGAGTGGCAATTTTTTTTTGCTGGATTTTAATATTAAGGATGTCAAGAAGAAAAACCATTCAGTTCGGTTTTATACAGGGTAAAAAGGAAATTATTGTATTGGTATTGAAGTACATTAAATAAATAAAAATTATGATTAAAAAAACTAATCATCCTTACAATACAATAACGAAAAAATTTTTCGCATTTTAATATTGAATAAACAGAGTCTTTTTTAAATTCTTTCTAGGTATTTTTAAAATAATATTATCTAAATATACATTGTTTTTGATTATCTTTCGTAGGTCAAAACCGAATATTCTGAGGCCAATAACGGCGCCGTCAGTGTACAGAGCGTTTTGAAATTCAACGGCAAAGCGCGACCGAACGGCAACGAACTCTTGCCCTCCGACAGGGGTGTGTACACGTGCAGTTTCGAGAACGAAGTACGCAGGACGGAATCAACAATGCATTTGAAAATCGAACGTGAGTATTAACCACTGGAAAAACTTTTTTATTGAAAGTGGTATATCCTACCGCGACTGCGCCAGCTCGTTATTACTAAATATCTATTTGATTTTAGATGGACCTATCGTTCTGCATCAGTACAACAAGGTGGCTTACGATATTTCGGAAACTGCCGAGGTAGTCTGTCGAGTCCAGGCGTATCCTAAACCGGAATTTAAATGGTTCTTCGGTAATAACGTTAGCCCGTTGCATTCGTCGTCCGAAGGACACTACGTCGTTCAAACTACTGCGGAGGAAGACGATATTTATACGAGCGTCTTGAGAGTGTCCCGTATCAAGAAGCAGGACTACGGTGATTACAATTGCCAGGTAAAGATTATATTCTATAATGAAAAAGCTATATCTGACTATAAAATTATCCTACACTTAATATATTCTTTTAGGTTGTCAACAGTCTGGGCAAAATCGAAACCAAAATCCGTCTTCAACCTAAGGGTCCACCAGAACGACCTACGAAGTTAGTGGCGCTCCATACTGGGCCAACTTTTGTTACTCTGGGATGGGAGCCTGGTTTTAACGGAGGCGTTTACAATACGAAATATTTTGTATCCTATAAGAAAGTGCCTGGTGAAGATGACGTCCATTTTGAGGGGTGCGGACTGGTGTCCAAAAATCTCGACTGGGCTGAAGTAGATTGTCAACAAAACATGCCCTGTAATGTTAGTCATTTGGATCAGCACCAGACTTATTTGTTTAAGGTCAGAAATCATTAATACAATCACCTTTTTAAATTTAATGAATATTTAAGTGATTGTGATCAGTCACATTATGAATTTTGAACACTAGAATATTGAGCTATTATCTTGCAATACAACAAAGCGGTCAATTTAACTTGCCCAAATTTTAAAACATTTAATGTTTTTTTTTTTAGGTAAAGGCACTAAACACAAAGGGAATTGGCGAAAATTCTCAAGAAATTCGCGCCACTACCAGAGTTGACAGAATTCCGGTGCCACAAAGAGTTGCCTACGACAAGTCTGCAAATAGCCTGTCAATTAATGTGCCCGCTACGTGTCTCCCTCTGGTGGCCGTCGTCGAAACTATCAGCACCGAAAATCATCCGGTGACGGCGTGGCAAGTTGTAGACACCCTTCCACTCCAGGTAAGAGAAATTATAATTAACATACAGGTTTTTCGGTGTTAGGTACTTCTTTTTTGTGTCTACCCAGCTAGCACTAAAATAGCTACAACTGTTTCCACTACTTCTCTTTAAGAGTTTTTACATACTTATTACTAATAATCCTACTATATATCAACAAACACTTAGGGTTACACGTTTTTAAGTATTATGTATGTATTTGTTACTGCGAATAATACTTTATAGTAAGTTTCCATGTAAAGTAATTATATAATAACTAATGTCAAGCAACTACTTAAGGAATTGATTCCAAGGTCGTCATTTTTTTCCGTTACATAATAGTAATTATTCAAAGTTACTGTTTCTAATCTGTTTACTAAATTACAACTTTTAAGTATGAGTACCTTCTTGCACTTTGCTGAGACTACTCCATTACATTCAAATGGACTCCTATAACGTATTACTATAAAGTAAAACGAGTCGTTGCAGAGTAGAAAAAGTTATCGTTTACTGCTACTTTAAACTGGCTATTACCAGTCGTTATTCTTCTATTGCAACTTAAAAGTAAGAATTACAGTAATTATTTACTACAAGTAAACTATTGCCTCTTGTACTTGAGGTTCCGGAGATAGGGCGCTCTAGTACGAGATTCGGTCGGTGATTTTATAAGGACAGTGGCAACAATAGAGTAATCAATTTTTGATTGGTTCGGCCATATTGCTGCTAAAATTGTTTTGTTTACTTTTCGGCTACGTGGGTTTCTTATGAGGTTTATTGTTTTAGTGTCTGATTTTATTAGTTTGTGATTATTAAAATGAATATTGATTCAAACAAGAAGTTCTCAGCCATTGGCCATATGGAGAAATATATTTAAGCCTGGTTCACCTGTTTTTTGCTTGATATTATAAAGGGTTTGTGATGAATGTGTAAATGACTATGACCGTAAATTGTCTTAAGTTTAAGTTTACTTCAAGAAAAGTTATTAAATATTGGGCAATATTATATTTTTGTTTTATTTTGCTGTAAAAGACAATATTGTCTCATGTCTTAGTGTATGTTTTACTTCATTTAGCACCTCAATTTAAGGTGGAAGCTCTCTAAGATTATCATAAAAGAACCTTTATTTTGTAGGCCTTTTTTAGTACATGTTACATTACTAAATTCACTTGGCAGACAACTCTCTTTAGTAGCTTGCACAAACATCGTTATTTGTTAAAAATCTAAATGAAAAAGTAAGTTTGGACTAGATAGTTCGAATAGATTATTAAAATAAAACGTTAACATAACTCTACATTTACAACTGATGCTGACAGAGGTTGTCAATATAAAAGTAGATTAATTTAGTCATATTTTTGCGAAAGTAGTTATTTAAGGAGAGAAACCCCTTCTCTTCCTCTTCATTGTGTATCTACTCCTCCTATTCTTCCCCAATATTGGAAATCATTAAAACGACTTAGTTAACTTAGCCTCGCCGCAGAAGGTTATCCCTCTCTCTGTTAAAATAGTAGCTTAGCGGAAACATTAATGATAAAGAATCACCACTTAAGCTCAATGTTAACATGGCATTTAGTACTGAGAATAACGAATTAACATCAACAATTCAAGAATTGCATAGTGAATTTAGCAAATTACTATATGAAGTTAATGAGCATCAGATGAGAAGTCGATCGTCTTTTTCTTTATTTTATTCCGAACTTTCAGAAGATTATTCAAAGGCAGTATCGTTGTGTGTTGACTATTTAAAAAATTTTGATTTGTTAGAATTGTGCGTGAACTGATAAAGTTAGGCTTTTATAGTGAGGTCATAAGTTTAAAAAAATTTGTTCAAAATTCAACAGTTTTGAAAGAAATATCACCGGCAGAAGCTGAAAGGGATTTTTACTTGTCAATATCTCAAGAAGGTTTAGTCTAGGAAATTGTGTAATTGTGATGGAAAAACTAGTGACCGAAGTGCTTGAAGAGTTTGTTATGTCAAAAGCTTGCTCAAGATATTTAGCTTTTGCTGGTGATGATGATAACGTGAATGCTCAAGATTTAATGAAAAGTCACATATATTTAGAACATGCTGAATTTTGTAAAAACTTATTGTTTTTTTATCGACGATAGATACAGTTGTTGTCATAGTCGCACCTCTTTGAAGAGTTTTAACAGGATGCCAGCCTGCATTTCGTAATTTAGCCGACTCGTTTTCATTAAATAAAAGATAACCTTTTAGAGTTGATGTGATACCAACATTTCTAACCGAATCTATAGTAACACCATTTAATTGGTATCTTATTTCTTTAAGAAAATAACATTATTTACTAAACTCATCGTTTTAGAAACTGTTTCGTCCTCTCTAGTTAACTTTCCTTCTATGTAAAGAAAACTCTCACAAGGAAGGGTGTATTTTTCAATTTCATGGACGGGAATTATTACCTCATTATTATTTCCTAATTTGGTGGGTAAATAAAGATCATAAGAATGAATTCCCGAATGAGTGATGGGATGGTTTCAGAATTAAATAACAAAATGATAAAGCAATACTCTTTTCTACACAATGGACACGATAAAAAACTGTCCACGGTCCACTCGACTAAACAGTTAAGGCAAAATTTATGATCACAAGATTTAGGTCTGCATCTTTCTTCATTTTTTAAAGGTATATAGCAAATAGGACACTTTATTTTCTTTTTTATTTCTTTTTCATTTTACTTGCTTTAAAACTCTTCGAGAGCCCCTTTTTCTTTTAGACGTTTGACAAGTTTCAGAAATGAACAATTTAAATTGAAGCAGCAAAATCGTATTTACCCCTTTTAAGCTTTAACTTTAAGTGAGGAGTCTCTCGAAGCAATACTATATATTGGTCATAACTTAAAGAAATAACCTTGGGCGACACCCACAGACCACTGGACTAGTCGAACAAAATACAATTTAATGTAATAATAATTGTAGGCAACCTTCATTTCATTCCCTAATTCATACAGTGAGAGTTTTTGGTTAGTTTCTTTGACTAGTCCAGTGGTCGGTAGGTACTTACTTCGGCCTCCCACTCGGGCGGTCTGGGTTCGATCCTGCTTAGAGACATGAATCTTTTTTAATAATTTTTTTAATATTTTATTTTGTTTATTCACGTGAGACTTAACCTCATTTTAATGTCAATCAAATATGTATAAGTAGTTGTTTGTTTTGTTGTGCTTTAGTGTGTTTTATTCTATTTGTAAGTTATTGTTATAGGATTTGTGAGTGTGATTATTTACTAAGGTTCTCTCTGTTGTTAGTAGGTCTGATGATGCTCGAAAGGGCGAAACACGCGTCATGTTTGTTGTAAATTGTAAAATTATAATTTAATGAGACCGAGACTTGGAGTCTTTTTCTATGTTTGTTAAATTCTTTTTAATTTATTTACCAATTAACTAACAAATTTATCGACACACTGCACACATAAACAATTTTTCTTAAGGTTTCTGGCGTGGTCCCAACTTCAGTAGAAAAAAGTTTAGATAAAATGATGACTCGCAGTTTTGGGAACGCAGTAGGAAGATCTTTGGTGGACGAGCCGATCGGAATGGACGAATACAGCCCAAGAGTCCGAGTAAAACTGTGCCTGAGGACGCACCGCGATCACTGTGGAGAATTTGTTGAAGCTGAACGTAAGTAAAATCGCTAGAGAATTGAAACTTTATATTAGTAAATGGCGAGCCTGGATGTATGTCTATTGCTGGCGCTTCAGGTCCCCATATCGATCAGGGAGCGGAACCAAAAATTGTTTAAATTTAATGCGCTCGTCACCTGATTGGTAGGCGGTTGCGCGTTACATTACTAATAGACTATAATCCTCAGAGCATTAGAAAAGTATGTTGTTATGGCTATTTTTGGAGCCAACATTAACTCTCATTATAAATGTATTTCAAAATGACAAATATTAAATAGGGTTTAAATAAATAGCAATAACCGTAAACGATAAACTAATAGATACCTCCTGTCTTTCTAAAGATCAAGCTTTCTACCGACTGCGCCATGTTAAACATTTTATTTGTATTTTAAATAAGATATTCAGGGTGTCTCAAACACTGATTTAGCCAAGCTCTAGTTCCCAAACCGTTTGAGATATTTAGTTGGAATAAAAACTAGAATTTGTAGCTATGAGGATACTTTAAAATGACTTCGAAGAAAAAAGTTTGAAAAAAAATTCGACCCTAACCTTAAAATTTTAAACTATACCCTGTATATTTTTTATATAATTGTATAGGATTGTAAATTCCCTATTCAGTTCTTTTTTCCGATTGAAAGTCGGTTAAGAAACTGCTTAGAAAATTAACATTTTATCTTTCTATCAAGTTAGCCATGGGGTAAATTAAAAATCCGCTTAAAAGAAAAGAAAACAATATCAAGTTAGCCATGATTCGATAAAACAAAAACAAAAAATTTTTGACACTTGTCAAATTGATCTAAATGAGAGTGCAAGTGAGGTTCTTTATTATTCCTGTCAATTTCGTGTTAAAATGCCAAGTTTGTTTATAGAAGAATGCGTTGATATGATTCTAATTTACGGTGAGTGCTTAAAAAATAAATGAAGAGCCAGAGACGTATATCGCATTCGTTTTCCTAATCGACCAACACCAAATGAAAATAAATTCCGTTGGCTGAAAGACAACAAATGTGGTGGCAGCAAGATGGAGCACCTGCTCATAAGGCTCACATAGTTACTGAATTTCTCCAGAACAGGTTTGAGGCTAATTTCATCGCAAATGCTTGTCCTTTAATAAGGTGGCCTGCACGTTGGCCTGATCTCTCCCCTTTAGATTTTTTCTTGTGGGGAACCCTAAAAGATATGGTATATTTAAGTAAATCCAATGACGTAATGTACGTACAATTTGAACATTTATTGCCGTAGATCATCTGTAAAATAAAAAAAATACATTGTAATTTTCTTGTTTTGTTTTAAGCGGATTTTTAATTTACCCCATGGCTAACTTGATCGGAAGATAAAATATTAATTTTCTAAGCTATTTCTTAACCGATTTTTAATCGGAAAAAAGTGCTGTGCTTTAAGGTTAGGGTCGAATTTTTTGGGACTATTTTTTTTTTCAAACATTTTTCTTCGAGATCATTTTAAAGTATTCTCATAGCTACAAATTCTAGTTTTTATTCCAACTAAATATCTCAAACGGTTTGGGAACTAGAGCCTGGCAAAATCAGTTTGGGACACCCTGTATAAAGACAATCAAACATCAGTTCTGAGTTTTATAAAACTGACTTATTATTATTTTTTTGAATTTCAAAACGAAAAATATTAAATAGGGTTTAAATAAATAACGATAACCATAAACGATAAATTAATAGATATCTCCTGACAAGGGCCTATAATTTTTTGCCAGACGGATTAAAAAATTCTCGTAAATATTTTTAAGTCTAAAGCATTCTTAAAAAAAGATTAAGACACTTTATTTTATTTGAACTGAGAATTGCAATAATTAAGGTAGTAAATATTAAAAATTAACCAATCTTAATGAAATACAAGAATAAGTTAAGCAGGAGGACGTTTTTTTTTTAATTTGTTACGATACTTAATTTTATTCATATAAATGTTGAACTGTAACTGTAAAAATCTTATATTTGCCATTAACGGATACGGCCGAAACAGATAACTGGAATGTGTCTATACCTGCTCACAGCCATGGGTTCCTGCAGGTTTCACTTTATTTGCGGTTTGTTTTTCATATTATTTTTTTGTTTCTTATTTCTTACTCATTTTATGGAATCGTAAATAAACGGGTAAAAAATACAGGGTATTTCATAAAAGAAAGGTTAAAGTGTTTTTTTTTTGCCGGACAATTGAAAATCTAACATCGCTTTTGCTACTACCTTGTTCAAGACAACCTTTCACTTCACGCCACTAATTTTAGAGTCGATAGACGAAAAAGCGGTTCTGGAAATAATTCCTCGTACCCAGACTTTTGCCTGACCCTGTATGATGGTGATGCTGATGACGTGAGTGAGAGAAAATTACACAATATTTTTTTTTATAGTGGGCTACGCAAACTCCCTTCGAGAAGCTTCCGCTTTGACCACCCCCACTCTGATAGCTATCATAGTTACGTGTGCTCTATTCCTGGTAAGTGCCGGGCTTCTCCTAGTGTTCTGTAGATGTAGGAGAGCGCAACACGGAAAGAAAGCTCAGCAAGCCAAAGATCTCGAGATGGACTCTGTCAGACCTACCATCATACCTGCCAATGGAAATGGACAACAGGTAAGAAAGACATTTTTGTTCCCTGTATAAATCAAAATTTTATTTTTTTTTGCTTGATTTTAAATGTCCTTTTTAATATCCGAAATAAATTTGGCCACACCTGAGAAGAACATGATTTAAAATCAAAACGTATTTAGTTTGTAGTATTTGCCTTTGTTATATTTTTAACCCCCCACCCATTATTCTCTCTTCAGTGTCTATTTTGTGAGTTGTGACTAGGGGATGTCGATCCCGAAGGGTTTTTCTAATCCCGGGATTTTAGGGATTGTTTGCATAATCCTGGGTTTATACATCAAAACAAAAAAGAAACAATAATGACTTTTGACATGTAATAACTTTTATTGTATTTTTAAATCGCATCAATTAACCGAAAACACTTCTTAACAAATTTAGACCTGTGTAGATGAAAATACAAACAAAAGTTCTAAGTTTACAAATTAAAAAAATACCGCTAAAATATTAGTATTTTGTTACATAAAAACCCTGTGGAAGAGAAACTCAAATTCTACGCTTGTGGGAAGAATAGTTATTAAAATCATCAATTTCTTGCCTAATAATGTCGACCAACTAACTGCTTCTTATTCTTTTTTTCGTCTGATTTTTTATTGGCTGATGTGCCGAATTTGTTTGAAATATCTTTGGCAAACTTTGCCGCTTCTTCATCGCTGATTTATGTTTCATATTGATTAGTTAATTAATTTTTTTTGTTGTCTAGCCTGATTACACATTTTTCTAATTCACATTTAATAAGATAGGTACTTGATGGTCTAAAACGAGCATCTTGTACAGGGTGTCCGGATTTGGTTGCAAAAGCAGGGTATCTCGCTTATTTTTAAAGATAGAACCTTGCGGTTTTCACGAACCTGAGCTAATTTTTTGTGAAACTCATGAAGCCGTAAACAAAATTTTGATAGCCTTCTTCATTTATGAGATACAGGGCGAAATAGAAAATTTTGCATTTTGGGACCCTCCCTCGTATCTCGGTTATCCTTTAACTTAACGCAAAGGGAAAAATTGCTGCTTATGCAGTTTTTTACGCTGGATCCAGTGGCGTAGTCCTATTTTTCATTTGAGTTGTTATTTTTTAGATATGACCCAAAGTTGTGTTTTTTTAATGGGACACCCTGTATATTTGTCCAGAAATTGATTTGTCCTTTTAAAAGCTTCTCAAAAATATATAATACTATGGGTCTATTTTAATAAACAACAACAAAAATCCTAATTTTTATAATTATCGTCCCAAATTTTGTAGTAGGCCATGCAAAACAATGCTGCCTTTTATTTAAAGTCGTTAACAATATTTACATCCTAACAATAAATCAAAGTAAATATGTAATTAAATCTATTTATCAAAATATGTATTGATAATTTGGCATCAAAAAAGTACCACCTACCTAGATTTATATAACACAAGAACAAACCAGTAATAAATTATTATGTAACAAGCCTCTCAGCAAAAATCAACTGTCGTATAAGAACTACAGTAACCAAGGAAATCAAAAGAACTGTTCAAACTGATTTCCATTTTGTTTTATGCATGCTTCGCACAATTTTCGTATTCGTTTTAGGGAATTAAGCAAAATAACGGGATGATTTTGTAAATAGCGAAAAATTTCTCTTATTGCATTTCCAAATCTTGGACATTATCATAGTGGTCTTTGTAAATTCTATTTTCCAGATATTCCCATAGAAAAAAATCTAACATCGACAAATCTAGGGACCTAGGGGGCCATCTTATAAGTCCATTTGTTCCGATCCATTGATTGGTAAAATTATTGTCCAGAAATAATCTCGTCATTCCAGAATTGTCTGCAGGAGCACCGTCCTGTTGAAAATAAATTTCGTTAATTTGCGCTAGAGGAACATCGTCAAGTAATTCAGGTATAGCTGCCTCTAAAATTTCTATATAGCGATTGGCTGTTAGATTTCCCTCAAATATATAAAATTTTATATGTGTTCCTAATATGAAGCAGGACACATTTAGACCAAACCTGCCCTGCTGTCTTCTGGGAAATATTTGGTGTTGATTTTCCTGGGACCAGAATCTACTATTGTGTCTATTGAGTATACCAGAATTACTGAAATGTGGTTCGTCTGACCATATAACCTTCCTTTCAAAATCTCTAACCATATCGCATCTTTCTCGAAACGAATTGCAGAAGACTACCCGACGCTCTGTAACCCCTGGCTGCAAGTGCTGCACGAGCCTAAATGTGTATGGGTGGTATTTGTGCTTTTTTAGAATTTCTTGAACTCTAGTTTTTGGAATCCCTATGCTCTTTTCACTGCCCTACAAGAGTTTGTAGGGTAAGCTTCTGCATTAGCCAAAACCATAATTTCCTCAGCCTCCCGATTTTCTTTATTATATGTATTCGTACGAGGTTTGATAAATGATCCGTGATTAAGTAAATTCTTTTTTATCCGATAAAAAGTGGATATATTAGGTTGCCTCCTTTCTAGATATCTAAATAAAAATTAAGCAATAGTATTTCAACATACCTAAAAATTAACTATTTACCTGTTAAAATACATCTCAGAAGCCGCTTCAACATTTTCATTACTTAATATAAAACAAGCTAACATATCGTACTTTTCATAATGTTCGAAAGTTTGGTTTTCTTCCATAATAATACAAATATATTTTTACACAATAAATAAATACAAAAAACTAGCGCTATATTTTATATACGCGTACAAAATTGGGAAATGTCATTTGCTTCCAAGAAAACAAAAGAAAACGGCATCGTTTTGCATGGCCTACTGCAAAATTTGGGATGATAATTATAAAAATTAGGATTTTTGTTGTTGTTTATTAAAATAGACCCATACTATTATATATTTTTGAGAAGCTTTTAAAAGGAAAAATCAATTTCTGGACAAATATACAGGGTGTCCCATTTAAAAAAACACAATTTTGGGTCATATCTAAAAAATAACAACTCAAATGAAAAATATGACTACACCACTGGATCCGGGAGAATTGTTTGCAGGAGCACCGTCCTGTTGAAAATAAATTTCGTTAATTTGCGCTAGAGGAACATCGTCAAGTAATTCAGGTATAGCTGCCTCTAAAATTTCTATATAGCGATTGGCTGTTAGATTTCCCTCAAATATATAAAATTTTATATGTGTTCCTAATATGAAGCAGGACACATTTAGACCAAACCTGCCGTGCTGTCTTCTGGGAAATATTTGGTATTGATTTTCCTGGGACCAGAATCTACTATTGTGTTACTGAAATGTGCTTCCTCTGACCATATAATCTTCCTTTCAAAATCTCTAACCATATCGCATCTTTCTCGAAACCAATTGCAGAAGACTACCCGACGCTCTGCATCCCCTGGCTGCAAGTGCTGCACGAGCCTAAATTTGTATGGGTGGTATTTGTGCTTTTTTAGAATTTCTTGAACCCTAGTTTTTGGAATCACTATGCTCTTTTCACTGCCCTACAAGAGTTTGTAGGGTAAGCTTCTGCATTAGCCAAAACCGTAATTTCCTCAGCCTCCCAATTTTCTTTATTATATGTTTTCGTACGAGGTTTGATAAATTATCCGTGATTAAGTAAATTCTTTTTGATCCGATAAAAAGTGGATATATTAGGTTGCCTCCTTTCTAGATATCTAAATAAAAATTAAGCAATAGTATTTCAACATACCTAAAAATTAATTATTTAACTGTTAAAATGCATCTCAGAAGCCGCTTCAACATTTTCATTACTTAATATAAAACCAGCTAAAATATCGTACTTTTCATAATGTTCGAAAGTTTGGTTTTCTTCCATAATAATACAAATATATTTTTACACAATAAATAAATACAAAAAACTAGCGCTATATTTTATATACGCGTACAAAATTGGGAAATGTCATTTGCTTCCAAGAAAACAAAAGAAAACGGCATCGTTTTACATGGCCTACTGCAAAATTTGGGATGATAATTATAAAAATTAGGATTTTTGTTGTTGTTTATTAAAATAGACCCATACCATTATATATTTTTGAGAAGCTTTTAAAAGGACAAATCAATTTCTGGACAAATATACAGGGTGTTCCATTTAAAAAAACACAACTTTGGGTCATATCTAAAAAATAACAACTCAAATGAAAAATATGACTACACCACTGGATCCAGAAGAATTGTTTGCAGGAGCACCGTCCTGTTGAAAATAAATTTCGTTAATTTGCGCTAGAGGAACATCGTCAAGTAATTCAGGTATAGCTGCCTGTAAAATTTCTATATAGCGATTGGCTGTTAGATTTCCCTCAAATATATAAAATTTTATATGTGTTCCTAATATGCAGCAAGACACATTTAGACCAAACCTGCCCTGCTGTCTTCTGGGAAATATTTGGTGTTGATTTTCCTGGGATCAGAATCTACTATTGTGCCTATTGAGTATACCAGAATTACTGAAATGTGCTTCGTCTGACCATATAACCGTCCTTTCAAAATCTCTAACCATATCGCATCTTTCTCGAAACCAATTGCAGAAGACTACCCGACGCTCTGAAATCCCTATGCTCTTTTCACTGCCCTACAAGAGTTTGTAGGGTAAGCTTCTGCATTGGCCAAAACCGTAATTTCCTCAGCCTCCCAATTTTCTTTATTATATGTTTTCGTACGAGGTTTGATAAATGATCTGTGATTAAGTAAATTCTTTTTGATCCGATAAAAAGTGGATATATTAGGTTGCCTCCTTTCTAGATATCTAAATAAAAATTAAGCAATAGTATTTCAACATACCTAAAAATTAATTATTTAACTGTTAAAATGCATCTCAGAAGCCGCCTCAACATTTTCATTACTTAATATAAAACAGGCTAACATATCGTACTTTTCATAATGTTCGAAAGTTTGGTTTTCTTCCATAATAATACAAATATATTTTTACACAATAAATAAATACAAAAAACTAGCGCTATATTTTATATACGCGTACAAAATTGAGAAATGTCATTTGCTTCCAAGAAAACAAAAGAAAACGGCATCGTTTTACATGGCCTACTGCAAAATTTGGGATGATAATTATAAAAATTAGGATTTTTGTTGTTGTTTATTAAAATAGACCCATACCATTATATATTTTTGAGAAGCTTTTAAAAGGACAAATCAATTTCTGGACAAATATACAGGGTGTTCCATTTAAAAAAACACAACTTTGGGTCATATCTAAAAAATAACAACTCAAATGAAAAATATGACTACACCACTGGATCCAGAAGAATTGTTTGCAGGAGCACCGTCCTGTTGAAAATAAATTTCGTTAATTTGCGCTAGAGGAACATCGTCAAGTAATTCAGGTATAGCTGCCTCTAAAATTTCTATATAGCGATTGGCTGTTAGATTTCCCTCAAATATATAAAATTTTATATGTGTTCCTAATATGCAGCAAGACACATTTAGACCAAACCTGCCCTGCTGTCTTCTGGGAAATATTTGGTGTTGATTTTCCTGGGATCAGAATCTACTATTGTGCCTATTGAGCATACCAGAATTACTGAAATGTGCTTCGTCTGACCATATAACCGTCCTTTCAAAATCTCTAACCATATCGCATCTTTCTCGAAACCAATTGCAGAAGACTACCCGACGCTCTGAAATCCCTATGCTCTTTTCACTGCCCTACAAGAGTTTGTAGGGTAAGCTTCTGCATTAGCCAAAACCGTAATTTCCTCAGCCTCCCAATTTTCTTTATTATATGTTTTCGTACGAGGTTTGATAAATGATCTGTGATTAAGTAAATTCTTTTTGATCCGATAAAAAGTGGATATATTAGGTTGCCTCCTTCCTGGATATCTAAATAAAAATTAAGCAATAGTATTTCAACATACCTAAATATTAACTATTTACCTGTTAAAATACATCTCAGAAGCCGCTTCAACATTTTTATTACTTAATATAAAACAAGCTAACATATCGTACTTTTCATAATGTTCGAAAGTTTGGTTTTCTTCCATAATAATACAAATATATTTTTACACAACAAATAAATACAAAAAACTAGCGCTATATTTTATATACGCGCACAAAATTGGGAAATGTCATTTGCTTCCAAGAAAACAAAAGAAAACGGCATCGTTTTGCATGGCCTACTGCAAAATTTGGGATGATAATTATAAAAATTAGGATTTTTGTTGTTGTTTATTAAAATAGACCCATACTATTTCATATATATTTTTGAGAAGCTTTTAAAAGGACAAATCAATTTCTGGACAAATATACAGGGTGTCCCATTTAAAAAAACACAACTTTGGGTCATATCTAAAAAATAACAACTCAAATGAAAAATATGACTACACCACTGGATCCAGTGTAAAAAAACTGCATAAGCAGCAATTTTTCCCTTTGCGTTAAGTTAAAGGATAATCTAGATACGAGGGGGGTCCCAAAATGCAAAATTTTCTATTTCGCCCTGTATCTCATAAACGAAGAAGGCTATGAAAATTTTGTTTACGGCTTCATGAGTTTCACAATAAATTAGCTCAGGTTCGTGAAAACCGCAAGGTTCTATCTTTAAAAATAAGCGAGATACCCTGCTTTTGCAACCAAATCCGGACACCCTGTACAGAGTTTATTTTCTTAAAGGTTCTGCATTGTTTGATTCTCGTTCGTAATGTCTCTTGCAAATTACTGCTAATTGATGTTTTATTTTTGGATAATTCCGCAGACGTGATTTTTGATTTTGATCAAAGCAACAGGTACAGCTAATCCCAAGACCTCGGGATTAACATCCCTAGTTGTGACATAGTAGGTATAAAGTTCTAAATGTGTCTAAGGTTCGAAATAACATTAGAAAAATATATTTTTTTAGTGACTAGTGAGTAGGTTCAGGTTGTTATGGAAAAAAATATTTAAAACATTTTGTTTACAGTGCAACTTTTCAAAATATCATACCTCTTGACTTAATAACCTACTCTTAAGGCAGTTTTTTTTATATGACTTACAATTTATGAGGAAATTTAAATTTATACGACGAACCATGATACGCCAAGTTTACAATTTTTAAAATTTTTTTTTATAAATAGATGTATGGGAATTAACATAGTTTTAACATAGAGGAAATTTAAATTAATAGTTCCTACGACGAACCACTATTAAGATACGCCAAGTTTACAATTTTTTAAATTTTTTTTTATAAATAGATGTATGGGAATTAACATAATTTTCTCTTTAATGCTTTCGTATTCGACCTATAAGAAGGAAATGGGTACTCTAAAAAAAGAGTGACCAATAATTGTAAGTATTTAGCTCTAAAAAAAGACACTTTCTTTTACACTCCTTTATCCTTTTAAACACGACCAAGTAATACAAATATTAAAAAACCAGGCAAAAAAGGAAACTACGTTTTATAAGCTGCGTTTCTAATTTTCGTTTGCTCTCAGTGATGTAGAGACTCACTCTTTGACAAATGATACCTTAATTATTAATTTTTTATATGGTTACACAATTTTTTCTATACAAAATATTTTCGATAAAATTTAATTATACAGCAATTTCTAAACATATTTCAAGCAATAAACTCGAGTAAGAATCTGCAAAACTGTCATTGCTAAAAAACTAATCACCTCAGACTGCTCCTGAAGCTATTAGCAGTGCAGTGAGTTGGATTGGGTTAGTACTTGGATGGGTGACCACTAGGGGAAGACCGTGATCCGTCTAGAGAGGGACTGCTAGCAATATTTATTTATTTATTTATTTTCAACATTCCCAACCAACTGTATAAGTTCATTACAGGAAATTCTAACAATACTAATATTATAACAAACTAACAGTTAAGAATAATATTAAATAACAAAATAAATAATAATTAAAGAAGAAAATGTTTATTTATTTTTTTATTTATTTAAGTTTATTAGTCTGAAGAAAAAATACATTTTCATAGATAGGTCAAAAAGGAATTCAATAAAATAAAATACGTTACATAGAAGAAATACTTAACATAATAATACATATTAGACTTAAAACATACAAGTATCAACTACAAAACATTGAATTAAAATACCATTAAATCTACACTAATAGTAAGTTGATCTCCTTATTCTCTCTTATGGCACTTTGAAAATCAGTCAATGAATAAGGAGCAATGGCTGTTAAATATTTTTTTAATTGAGTTCTGAACCGTAATGAATTCAGTTGCCTGAAAGCAAGAGGCAATAGATTGTACAGATCTATGCCACCAGTGTTATTCCTATGAAGCCTGTTCTGTGGTTTTAAAATATTTCCCTTGTGTCGGGTATCATGGTCATGAATGTCTGAATGAGTGGTGTGTTGATGAATGTACTTTTTTAGGTAACATATATTCTCAAGAACTATCTGACCAAAGAGAGTCAGTATAGTGTCGAAGAAAAAGAGGTTTACAACTCTCTGTGGATTTCATGTTAAAAATTATTCTGATGGCTTGTTTTTGCTTCATAAATACTCTCAGCAGGTTAGTGTGCGCTGCATCACCCCAAGCCAGTATTCCATAGCTCATTCTTGCGTGGAATAAGCCATGGTAAGCTATCAAAGCAGCATGTTGACCAGCTGTAAAACGTATCCTACGCAGTATATAGGCAAGAAGAGAGTCTATTACAGAGAGTATTAATATGTTCATTCCAAGATAAAGCAGGATCCAGCTGCAAACCCAAAAACTTCAGAGACACATCAGCTCTACCACCGGTTAATCTGAACTTCATGTCTAATGTTTTAGACTCATTTAATAGGAGCTTATTTGTAGCAAACCACAATCTAGCCTCATCAAACATCCTCCGAGATACATCAGACAGAATATGATCTCTATTACATCTTATAATAAAACTGGCATCATCTGCGTAGAGCAAGGTCAAACACTGACTGTATGTTATTGAACCTGGGAGGTCATTAATGAAGATAAGAAAAAGTAGGGGTCCTAGTATAGACCCCTGAGGTACACCTCTCTTTATTTGTAAGGATGAGCTCAGCTTACCGTTGATGAAAACTTGCTGGTGTCGATTACTAAGGTAAGACTTAAATAGGTCCAGAGTTATCCCTCTAACACCATAGTTCTCCATTTTACTGAGCAGAATGCTGTGGTCGACACAGTCGAAGGCAGAGGTGAAGGTCTGTCAACAAGCATTCACTATCAAGACCCGCTTCAAAAGATTCTCACACATACTCTGACAGCCTACACATTGCATCAGATGTAGACAGGCCCCCACGGAAACCATATTGACCATCTGAAAAAATGCTATGTTGATCAAAGAAAGAAAATACACTCTCACACATAATGACTTCGAAAATTTTAGAGAAAATGGGTAGAATTGATATTTGCCTATAGTTACTCATATCATTGTAATCCCCTTTTTTGTATATAGGAACGACCCTAGCCACCTTCAATGTATCTGGGAAACGCCCTTCAAGCAAGCAGGCATTTATTGTGTCAGCAAGGGGTTCAGTGATATACCGACTGCATGCCCTAACAACAAGGGAGTTAACTGAATAGATATCCTCGGTTTTTTTGTTCTTTAATTTTTGTATTATGATCTTAATATCATCTGGGGTTACTGGCCTTATAAAAACAGAGTGCTGTTGCTTATGATTTTTACTGTTCAATACCACAATGGGATCAGCAGGAGTCACTGTTAAGGATTGTAGAATGTTTTCAGCATTGTTAACAAAAAAAGAGTTAAACTGATCAGGGCTTACATTGTCAGGTAATATTTTTGATTTTGTATGACCAGTCTCATAGTTAATTATACCCCATATGCACTTACTTTTATTTTCAGATTGATGTATTTTACTACTGTAAAATGTTTCTTTAGCTTTCAGAAGTTGCTTACGATATATTTTACTATATTCTGTATATACATTTTTATTAATTTCGGTAGGATATTGTTTATAATATTCATAGAAAAATAACTTTAAGTCTTTGGATCTTTTAATTTCCGGAGTGACCCAGGCAGACACATCAGGGTTTTGATTTTTAACCTGCTTGGGGAAGAAGTGTAAATTATAATAATAGGTGAAGGTAGTCAAGAAACAATCTAGTTTTTTTACAGCAGAGTCAGCAGTATAAACATCCCTCCACTGTTCACTACTAAGTGAAGCATTGAAGGCAACTACACTGCTTGCACTGTAAACCCTTCTATAAACAATATCACTGCATGCAGAGTCATCCGGATGATCAAAGTTAAGCTGCACAAGTTGAGCCAGATGGTCTGACATACCTAAGTCCAGGGTGAGTCCTGGACCTGAAATGACAAAGCTAACAAATATATTATCCAAACCACTGAACCGTTCACCCTGATGCCTAGTGTGGGAATATATGGTTTGGGTAAGACCAAAGGAGTTAAAAAGTTCAAGAAGCATATTCTTTTCCCTGTTATCCCCAAGAAGGTCCACATTAAAGTCACCCCTCACCAATATGTTATGTCTGTGCTTCAATCTACTGCCATGTTCGAGCACTGTTTGCAGAGTGGAGGAAAATATATCTAAATTTGTGTTTGGCAGTCTGTAAATTGCCACAGACAGAAGATTGATACTTTTTGAATAACAAGCAGCCACCTCACAAGTTCTTTCTACAGAGAAAGCTACCAGTTCACCCACCTCGACATTATTTAGCATCCCTCTAGCATAGATGCAAGCACCACCATTTTTGGCATTCTCACGGCAAAAGCAGCTGACAAGTTCAAACCCCAGAATAGGGAAGCATGATTTTTCTCGAGTGTTAAGCCAGTGTTCAGTGATAAGTATTATATTAATGTGTGGATTATCAATAAGAAATATTTCAAGTTCATGTATTTTGTTACGAATACATTGGATATTAATGTGTAAAACTGATTTCAATCTAATGTCTATTTCTGGAATAACGAAAAAAATTGTAAGGTCTGATTACTATATCTTTTGGCCATGTATCTGAAAAGTTCATTTTTTAGTTCAAAATTGGCTGTTACTTTAAAAGACTTATAGGTTTTGTTTGAATTACCTTTGTTTATTTCCTCACATTTTATGTTCTCACTGTTAAGTTTGTTAATAAGATAATTTTCTAATTTATTTTCGGTAGTATTGAGAAAGAATAAGGATGCGAATACGGTACATTGTTTGGTTTTCACAACAGCCCTTATATCATGATCGCCTAGGACTTTGGATGTCCCATGTTCAGTCCTTGGACCACCAGAGTATTCTTGAGGGTCCTTATTTCCATTTTTTTGTTGTTTACGGTTGGAATTTAAACTGTTAATTTGATTAACCTCGTTATTTACAGTAGAGGGTTTGATCAGGGAGTCAGCAGGAAGGGGTTTGCTATAAACTTGCTTCAATTTTTTTGTTGTTGTAGCTGATTTAGGGTGCTGCAAGTCTTGATGGCCAGAGGACTCAGTATCCTTTTCTTGAATTTTAGCTTTAAGAAGGCTAATATCACTTTTTATAGATGTAAATTCATGACTAAATTGATTTGATATTTTATGCAGGATGCTATTAAATAAATAATATTAACACAGTCAAAATTATTTTTTCTATAAATCACGTTTCGATAAAAAATGTTTTTTTACTTCTGCGTAAATGTGTTGGTAATTGATTATATATTAATATACCACTATATAATAAAGATTTTTTTTTGCAAAATTGCTTCGAATATCAGTTGTATTAAATAAATCTGTTTGTCGTGTGTCATGATTATGTATAGTATGTCTTTTTTCTAAATCTATATTGGATAATTTATCTTTTGTAAGTATTGAAGGGATGAAAATGCACGTTTTTAACTTATAAATATGGTTGATATCTAAATAGCCTAATTTTGTATATAAAATTAGTGTTGGTTCTAGGAAAGGAAGTTAATGTATACATTTAATAATTTTATTTTCTAAACAACATAAAGATTTCAATGTTTTTAAAGTAGCAGATCTCCAAACTGAAATCAAATATTGCAATTTTGAAAATATTAATGCAAAATAAATATTTTTCATAAATTTTAATAGTATATTACAACGAATTTTATATAGAATTCCTACTAGTGTATGTATATGTTAGTTGTTGTAGATACAATAACAACCGTGGCAGTACTAACGCGTTCTCTGTGAAGGTACCGTGAAGTGCAAATGCGGGTTTCGGTAATTGGATAACGTTAAGGGAAACTCCGACTCCGCGCCCTCTAATGCAGGGCCATCGGTCACTAAGAAAGGCAACCACGGTTTTGATGTAAGGGGGACATTATTCCTATACCTCAGGCCTTCGTGGTATGTCCAAACATATAAAAAATTAAATGAAACACCAAAGAAATATGTCAGGATGTTCATTAATAGGTAACCAGTAGTTCTCAGCATAGAATCTGGAAGACATCTCAAACTTTTGGTAGGGTTTGGGGGTGTATACTACTCAGAGCAGCAGGCGAATCAATAATACCATTCATGATAAGATATTTCCTTTGGTTTACTAAAGTTATTAAACCAAAGTGCTCCCCCCACCTGTCGCATCTCCATTTGCTATCTCGTCCTAGACAAGTTATCTCAGAAAAATATTTTACACTAAGACGATTTTCCATATTCTGATATGAATCTTACATATGATGTAAAAAACATTACAATAGAGGAGTCAGGAACAACAACTTCTAGAACACAAGGACAAAGTGCTTGGGCGTGACGTCATCGGTCGTAGGTGAAGTTATGCGCAAACGCGGCATGCACGATTACTGTTTTTAAGCAAGATTTTTTAATTGATTATTATAAACATATAAAACAGTAATTAAGAATTAATTAAATTTTCAATACACCATTAAAGGTGTAGAGAGATATTGAGATGAATAACAGCCATATATAAGAATGTAGATACATATAAATAATTAATTTATGCGAGTATTTATGTTATATTCAAGCGAAAACGTTTATTGTCTAGGGAGCCTACTTATTAAGATTTAAATATTTTTAGTTTACTCATTACCAAGCTTATTGGTTATAGTATATGTATACAAGGTGTCCCACGACGAACTACGGCGATCGATTTCTCAGAAAGTAGGCTTTGGAAAAATTTGAAATTTTGACAGCTAACTAAGTCGATGGGGGCAATTCGCGCAAAATATTTTCAAAATGGCGACACTTCCGGTTAGTAGACGTCAACTTTCTTTGTTTTAAATAGAACACCCTGTATTTTATCGAATTTTTGGATTCCATGAAAAATTCTAGGTATATTTCATGTATGATATCCTATACCTGTACTATGTTGAACTGTTTTGGAGATATTTTGAATTTTATGTAAAACATGACGTTTGCAGGTCTAGACATAACTATAAATATCTGCTTATCGAAGTCTCTATTATTTATTTGCGAATGGCTTCCTTGTCCGAAAGGATCCACTTTAGTGGCCTGTGCTGATATTTTTATAATAAATAAATATAGGGTGATCAAAAACTGACATTATAAATATACTTTAAAAAATCGTTAAAATTTACTTTTTTCAAATGAAAACCCTCATTTTTTATAATTTTATCTTATTTAACACTTAAAATAAGGATGACTTTGTATAAAGTTGTCTATTCCAAAAATTTGTAGTTTTTGAGTTATTGACGATTTAACATTTTTTCGTTTGACAATTACCTACTAAAATATTATTTATTTATTATAGTAATTATAACAATTATTAAACTAATAATCAGGTCGGGGCGATTTAATTACACACACGACGATTATTTGAATTTGCCAGATATTTACTAATGGATATCCAGATAAACAGAAACCGTCACCGAACAGCGTTAAACAAATTTGGAAAACTATAAAAATTTTGGAAACGTCAAAGCAAAAATTAATAAGAGGAAACCCATTGTTGATAATGAAAATGTCGAGATTGCAATTCTGGGATATTTTGCAGCATATCCAATGACATCGCTAAGAAACGTGGCAAGACAATCAGGAATCTCGAGGAACTCAGTGCATAGGATTTTGTTAAAACATAACTTCCAACCTTATTTAATATCATTGGTTTAACATCTAAAAGACACTGATTTGCCAAAAAGAGTACAGTTTTGCGAGTTTATTTTAATAAAGGTTCACGATAATAAATATTACAATAAAATTTACTAAAAATTGCCTTTTTAATAGACACAATTCCTATTTTTGGAGTGATTTGAATCCTTATGCGGTAAGATCGCGAAACTTTCAAGAATCCTGCAATTTAACAAACCGAACAACTCTGGCTTTAGTGTCTTTGGAATAGTTTCCTTTGCAAAAAGACACACAACACATATATGACATAATGCTACCCTCTCTATTTACATCACTATTTAAATAAAAACTACTAAAAATACAAATGAAAAGTAGAAGTTTACATAAATCAATTCAAAAAGCAGGCCGGCACAAAACAATAACACAAAGACTAGGTTAGGTTGAATAATTTCTGCTGAGACGAAGTGCGGCGTTGACAAACTTCCACCGCCTTTACTTAAAGGAAATAAATGATGTTTAATTATGTAAGACGCTGTACTCTATTAAAATTTCAAAACTTCAAAAAAAATCAGTAAATTTTCTAAAATAAAACTTCCATTATTGTAAATCCTTCCTTTTATTAACTATTTTTTTGGCATCTATGATTGCTAAAACGCGGAGATATGTAAAACCAAGTAGTTTTTTAGGCTTTATTTTGAAATATTTCAATAGACCGCCATTTTGTTCTACATCTTGAATTTACCTAACACCTGATTTTTGTGTAAAATTTAAGATAATTTGGATATGCAGCTTTTCAGTAATATTTTTTAACATTTCAGATTATTCCGTTATATTGGATTTCTATCAAAATATTTCGAGTTTATCTTCAATTTACTCTTGTTTTTTTACCAGAATTTTACCACGGCCTGATTAATTACTTACGAGGCCTGAGACTAATAAGTGTTAAGGGGCCCCTTTTCTAGGCGAGGTTGGCAACTTTTAAATTACATTTTCAGCTTTGTATTATAGCCCGTGTAGCCCCCTCCCCCCCTTTAACCCAGGTTATCTTTACGAGGGAAGTAATAAGATTGGTAATGGTCACAAAAAAATCTTTGATTTAAAAGAAAACAGTTTCTGGTATTAAAAAAAAAACTTGGCCAGTCTGGCAACGCTGCTGCGAGGACTCGGCGGCAACTAAATTCAAAGATAACCGTCGGTCGCTTATTGGTCGACGCGGTAGCCAATCAAAAACTCGTTAATTGTTCACCTACAGAGCGTGACGTCGGAGCAATTTCAGAAGGAAGCACTTTGTCCTTTTGTTCTAGGAGTTGTTGGTTAGGAAGCATTTAGCTATCCTCCTTTGACTTAATGTAACAATACATTTTTAAATCATCTTCAAAAAGTAAATTATTAGAAACAAAGCTCTCCTATATTATTTACCGAAAGTAAAAATAGTCTAGGACCCCGATGGTATCACCAAAAATCACGTTAAAACTGTCTTGACACATATCCACTGTAACTTGCAAGGGTTGGCACCCTCAAATAAGGTGACCACAACAGAATAATACTTCATCACTGCTAAAAGTTTCAAGTTGTGATTTAAATTATCAAAAGCTGTTTATAATAAATTTACTAACCACCATACAATGATTTTTCTATGAAATTGGTGTAACGAAAAGATCTGTCACTATCAAACGTACATTCACAAAACCATGCTGTTTCTGAACCTCCCTAAAGCAGCTTTCCATCAGTGGCAGTAATTTCACTATATAAACCTTAATGCACTCAAAAAATTTGGTACAAGGTAATAGCAACTTGGTTGTAGCTCCCTATTATAAGCATACTTGAAATGACGTTGATCTAAAATTTTCGTTGTATGCTGATGAGACAACAAGCTTTTTAATAAAATTAGGTTGGTTAAGAATTGTGTAAATATACACAAAATCTTAAGATTACTGATCTGTGGTGTAAAAAAAATAATCTTCTGCTTAGCATTGGTAAATACAAAATCATGTGCTAAACTACGAAATCAGAGCCGATATGCTTTTAATATAACTTAAATGGAGAGAATATCATGCAGTCGCCCACCTTTCGTGATTTAGTAACAATTTTTGACAGCAACCTGTCATTTATATATATATATATATATATATATATATATATATATATATATATATACAGGGTGTTAAAAAAGTACGCTGCCAAACTTCAAGGGACGATTCCTCGCATTATTCTAAGACAAAAAGTTTATATAAACATAGTTCTGAAAACGAATAGTTTTCAAGATACAGGGTGTTAAAGTTCTAAGAAAAAACTTGTTTTTCTATTATAGCTTTTATAACACTCTAGGTATGTTTATCAAATTTGGTGTGCATCTTTTACCCATTAAAGGACAGTGTTTGATGCAAAAGGTTTTTTTTTAATTTCTTCCAGTTGCGTCCCTACGGGGTTTGAAATTAATATTTTTTAAGAAAAAAAAGATACGCCACTGCTTCTTTTGGAAACAAAAATTATTTTTGAAATCTCCGTTTAATTTAAAGAAAATTTGGTCTCCAGACTTACTTTTGTACGACACACGGTTTTCGCGTAAAAAAATAAAAATCATTGCAATCCAAATGCAATTTTGCAATGGTAATTTTATGTAAAATCCGCTTCTGTTTATTTTTATTAAACATATTATTTGAAAGTTGGCACGCGTAATGCTGTTAGTAGTACCCATAAAAAGAAATAATTATAAATTTGGAATAATCTACTGAGTGACTCTGGGTCATGTCCCCTTTTATCTCCCAAACTTTTTTGCGCCAACACTTGTGATTTGTATTTGCCATTCGCGAGCTTAATTTTCCTTTTTTTAATTTATTACAATTCACTATTAAACCCTCATTTCTAAATGTATTTTTTTTAATAGAACTAACAATTTGGTAGGAAAATTTAAGAAACAAACTGCAATTTAATTCAGTAGTCAAAGAAACCTAAATTGTCAAGGTGGGCTTTGCTTTGCTAAACGACAGTTCTTCGTTTGTTTATAACAATAACATGACAGTTGTCAAAACTATTAATAAAGGTGCACTTGTGTAATTTTTAAAAGTTTATTTAATTTTCTTTCGGTAAAAATGGTTCAGTTTACAAACCGTGAAATGGCAGACATGCATTTCGTGTATGGAATGGCTGATGGTAACGCTCGCGCCGCTAGACGGATGTATCAAGAAAGATATCCTGACCGTCCACTACCTAACAGACAATTTTTTGCAAATATTCACTCCAAACTTTGTGAAACGGGTAGTTTTAAGAAGTCTGCTGCCCTTATAGGGAGACCAAGAACAGTAAGAACGGTTCAGATAGAGGAAGCTGTCCTAAATGCAATTGATGAAAACCCAGAAACTAGTACGAGAAAAATTGCGACTGAATTAAACATTACTCACGTATTAGTATGGCAAATTTTAAAGGATCAACAACTTTATCCATATCATTCGCAACGTGTCCAAGCTCTTTTGCCAAGAGATTTTCCGCTAAGAGTGGCTTTTTGTAGATGGGTAGGAAATAAGTTAATGCAAAATCCAAGGTTTTTATCTCAGGTGTTGTTTACGGACGAGGCATGTTTTTCCCGTAACGCAATCATAAACTTTCATAACAATCATGTGTGGGCCGATGAAAATCCTCACGCCATAATTGAAAATCATTTCCAAGAGCAGTTTTCTGTAAATGTTTGGATTGGAGTTGTAGGAGATTTCCTTATCGGGCCTCACTTTCTGCCTAGCAGGCTTACTGGTGAGGAGTATAGACAATTTATTGAACATGTTTTACCTGAACTTTTGGAAGATGTTCCACTAAGGCAAAGGCGTTCTATGTGGTTTATGCATGACGGTGCTCCACCGCACTTCAGTTTAGTGGCACGTCAGTACCTAGATCAAAATTATACCGATCGCTGGATTGGGCGTGCAGGACCACAATTTTGGCCACCCAGGTCACCTGATATTAATCCGATAGATTTCTTTCTCTGGGGACACCTTAAAGCATTAGTTTACACAACACCAGTTCGAAGCGAAGACGATCTACGAAATCGGATAGAAGAGTCCTGTGAAATTATTAGGAACACTCCTGGTATTTTCGAAAGGGTTCGCCAGTCGCTAATAAGGCGTACAAACGCATGTATTGAAGTCGGGGGAGGCCATTTCCAGCAGTTACTTTAAAATTAAATTCTGTGAAATTATTATTTGTAAGGTTGGTTAAGTTATGTTTGGTTTACAATTATTTTATTAATAAACGTCTTGGTGTTGTTTAGTTTTTTTTTATTTATTTAATGTTTTATTCTAACCACAGCATTACGCGTGCCCACTTCCAAATAGGTATGTTTCATAAAAATTAAACAGTAGCGGATTTTACAAAAAATTATCCTTGCAAATTGGATTCGGATTACAGTAGATGTATGAAAATTGTTTTTATTTTTTTACATAAAAATTGTGCGTCGTACGAAGGTAAGTCTAGAAACCAAATTTGCTTAAAATTAAATGGGAATTTCAAAAATAATTTTTGTTTTTAGAAAAAGCAGTGGCGTATCATTTTTTTCTTAATAAACATTCTGTCCAAACTCCGTACGAACGCCACTGGTAGAAATTTAAAAAATACTTTTGCATCAAAAACTGCTCTTTAATAGGTAAAAGATGTACACCAAATTTAATAAAAATATCTAGAGTGGTATAAAAGTTATGATAGAAAAACATTTTTTTTCATAGAAATTTAACACCCTGTATCTTGAAAACTATTCGTTTTCAGAACTATGTTTATATAAACTTTTTGTCTTAGAATAATGCGAGGAATCGTCCCTTGAAGTTTAGCAGCGTACTTTTTTAACACCCTGTATATATATCTTATACATACGTAACAGCAGACTTGAAAATATTGTTGATAATAGTTCTTGTCTTCAAAACTCGAATAATGCTTCATTGTTTGGTTACATAGTTGTGATACACATATTATTAATGTTGTTTTAGAAAAATTTAAGCTTTAAAAATGACAGTATCTATTTTCGGAGATTGTAGCACAACTTCTAGCAAATCTCTATAAATATAACTAGTAAGCCTTTTTTGGACAACATAACTTGCCCTAATCCAGCCGCAAACGTTTACTGAAAAACGCCCGCTCTGTTATATAAACTGCTGTGCATAATAACTGCAATTCTAAAATTTTTGTGTAAAATTCAAATTGCTGTAACAACGCATGAGAGATAATGGGCTACGGTTTTCAGCGTATTATGGAGATATGTTTTGAAAAAAAGCCCAGTATTATGTTTTTTCACAAGTTAATGAATTTATTATACAGGGTGTGAGATGACACCGTCTTATTTTTTTAAATGTTTGTTAAGAACGAGAACTTGTTACAGCAACTCTTAAGTTTTCTTTTTTCGACCCAAAATGATCTTTGGCAAGATGCAAAAAAACAATTTGTAGCGATTTGTCGTATCTTCACTTGTTTTCAATATACAGGGGAAAAAAACGACATCGTTACATTATTAACACTTCAACACGACACCCTGTACATTAGTCGGACATTGGTCACTTGATTTATTATGGGTATTTACCTGTAATCATATTCATAGGAGCAATGTATACATGGTGTAACATAAGTAAAAGAGAAATAACAAAATTGGAAATTAATATTTTGGTTGAATTTCGTACACTCCCGTCCTTGAATCTCTTGTCAAATATAAAATAATGAAAGCTCGCCAGTTTTGTGAGAATTTTTGAAAATAATTAATCATTTTGTCGAAACGGTTTTTTATGTTTTGTCTTAAATGCATTTATTTTGAATATACTCGTTATTTAATAACTAATTAAGAAACGGCTTATTCTGATATTCCAGTAAAAACCAAAAAGATATGATAATGTTATATCGATATTGATATAATGTTTTACCAAGAAACCAACATTTGCTTTTTTTCAAGCTATTTGCTATAAAAAATAAAAAAATGCCCCATTGAATCACCGAATTAAGTCGAAGCCAATTTGGCATAATAAGACAATTTTAAATGCATTGGCACTATTGCCAGATTTATACACTTTTTTTTTGAAAATAATAAGTAGACCTTTCACTTTTTTGATACCTACTTCAAAAGTATTTTATGAAAAACATAATGCTTGTTATTATTTTAATTAATACGTTGCTACAAGGGTGCAAAAAAAAAAAACAAAAGAATAAAAAAAAATTCACACTTTGCTATCAAATAAAAGCTCTAGACATTGCAAAAGAACCCTACTAAATTACTAAATTATATAAAATTTTATTTATTTTAAAGAATTTTCCTTCAAGAAGAAATGTAAAATAAAATATTTAGTTAGTATCTTGTGGGTCCCAATGTTATAAAAAAATCTGTCTTAAAATATTTCAAATAATCGTATGTTTAATATTCATTTTTCCACAGCGTTTCGATTAGTTACTATCTCTAGTTAGTCATCAAGCACAAACTAAAAGCTAATCTTAGGACTGTGTTTTTATATACAATGTATTAATTTGGAAGGCAAAGATAACGGTTCTACACTGGGGCCTTCATTGTCATCAGCTAAGATAAAATCGTTTCCAAAATAGTTTGCAAACATAGTGATATTTAACGAAAAAATATAAATTTCGGCGTTGACAGTATAAAGGCAAAAAGCTTTAAAGTTAGTGCACACCGAACGGTAGCATAAATTAACAATTAATGTGTTGTTAATTTATTCCTTTAACACCGTTATATCCGAATGATATATTTATTCATATTTAAAATTAGTTATTAATTTTATTTAATATTTGTGATATATTCTCTGTAGGCTTTTTTGTAAATTATCGCACACATTTACTATTTTATCAAACAATAATTGTTGGTAAAATTTAATAAGTCATTACTAGTAGTAAGCTGATTATAAAATAATAAAATTAAAGCACTTGGGAGATATACGTATAAATACGATTTTTCGATTTTGTTTTTATTATTTCCTTTATAATAGCAGGTGCTTTAAAAATTAAATTGATTCTTTTTTAGAAAAATCGTTTAAAATTTTATCAATTTTTAGACTGCATATTTATTAACAAAAATGAAAATTTGTTAATTTAACAAATTTTGTATTACTTTACGGTTTTTGAGATCCTACCTCTGCATACTTTTTGTAAAATAAAACCATCCAGAAAAAAATCTCAAATAATTCATTTAAGTAAATTTTAATATCTAAATAAGTATTTATTTATTTATAAGCCCGTTTTTGTTGTTTTCTTACACCGTGAATTGTTTACGAGAACACCTGTTTTTTCGTAAATTTGAATTAATGAAGAATACGTAAGGGGTGAATATTTTTAGAAATTCTAATTCAAGTTACGTTCCATTGGGAGAGTAATTTTCGGAGGCCTACCACCACTTTTTTTATCTGTGAGACCCAGTTTCAAATTTTGTTGTAAACGGGTTATCACACTTGTGAAAAATTGCAACCTCAATCTTTTGCATTTTTTTAAATAAAACAATTTTCTCTTTCGAAAAAGTCTTCGCATGTTTCACATTTTTTCACAGATTACCAACGATAAACATTCAGTTGACATGGCTATTCAATTATGTCATTTAATTTTTCATAGCCGCCTTGCAGGAAACTTCTCTAAATAAAAAATTATTTACAGGTTTTTTGCAATGTATACAACTTAAAATTTTGACAATAACGTGTTCCTAATAAGGGCGGAAGGATGATGTTAAGGGGGGGGGGGGCGAAAATAAATAAAAATATGAAAAAAAAGGTTGCAATTTTTTTAAATGTACACCCTAGTGTGATAACCCGTTTACAACAAAGGATGAATGAAACTGGGACTCACATATATATATATATATATGTATATTCCAAAAATTAGTACAAATGGAACGTAACCTGATGAACACACCCCTTTTCTTCTTAATTCATTCAAATTTTTAAAAAATTTAAACAATTCCATGAAAAGAAATCTCAACAAAAATGCTTAAGAAATAAAGTAAATAATTATTTATAATGAATCCAAAGTTACTTTTCCATTCGGATGGACGAATAACGGTATGGCAGCAAAGGAATACAAGTATAACGAAGAAAATATGGCAGCTGAAGAGGCCTTTGGTGGCGGAGGTTTTAATTTTGGGGGTATGATGAGAAACGGCAAGACAGAGTTATTTATCACTCGTGGGACTGTCAACGTCGAAATTTATAGAAATGAATGTTTAATAAATATCAAACCATTTGCAAATAATTTTGGAATCGATTTTATCTTAGCTGATGACAATGCGTTATAGAGACTTATTTATAATGTGTTTAAATAAGCTTGTTTTATTTCATAAAATACAAAATTTGGCTTTAAAAAAAGTGAAAGGTCTACTTATTATTTTCAAAAAAAAAATGTATAAATCTGGCAATAGTGCCAATGCATTTAAAATTGTCTTATTATGCAAATTGGCTTCGACTTAATTCGGTGATTAGTGGGCTATTTTAATTATTCCATTTTATAGCACGGCAATAGCTTGGCAGAAAATTGAAATGTATTTTCTTAATATAAAACACTCAGTATATCAATATCGAAACATAACATGTATCATATCTTTTTAGTTTTTGGCTGAACAAACCAAAAATTGTGAAAAATTTACTGGAATATCAGAATGTAAAGTTTCTTAATTAGTTATTAAATAACGCCCTGTATATTCAATAATAAATGCATTTAAGACAAAACCTAAAAAACCGTTTCGACAAAAGGATTAATTATTTTCAAAAATTCTCACAAAACTGGAGTCATTATTTTAGATTTGACAAGAGATTCAAGGAGGTACGAAATTCAACAAAATATTAATTTCCAATTTTGTTCAAATTTTTACTTATGTTACACCATGTATACATTGCTCCTATGAATATGATTACAGGCATAAATACATAATAAATCAAGTGACCAATGTCCGCTAATGTACAGGGTGTCGTGTTGAAGTGTTAATAATGTAACGATGTCGTTTTTTGAAAAAACCATTTATTGAAAACATTTTATTACAAATCGCTAGAAATTGTTTTTTTGCATCTTGCCAAAGATCATTTTGGTCGAAAAAAGAAAAAAAGTTGCTGTAACAAGTTCTCGCTGTAACAAACATTTAAAAAAATAAGACGGTGTCAACACCCTGTATAATAAAATGAAACGCATGAAAAAAAAAATACTGGGCTTTTTTTCAAAACATGTTTATGTGTGGTGTGGTATTATCTCTCATCTCTGAAAAGCTACAACAATTTGAATTTTACCCAAAAATTTTAGAATTGCAGTTATTATGCACAGCAGTTTAGTTCATTTATATAATACAAGCATGAAAAGTTCAATTAAAGTGCGTTGTGCCAGTAATGGTATATGTCAAATTAGTAGAGTTTACGATACGGAACTGCAATGTTTGATCACAATTAATGAATTTCGACTACAGAGTAATCTTGTTATTTACAGCTCAATTCACCTTTGTTCCAGAACCAGGCCCCACCACCCTACTACGCTCCCGGCCTGGATAACCAAGCTCTCGATCTACAACTGGCTCTGGAGGACCAGAAAGCTGTCTACGCAGCGACCCAAAACGGTTACGGACATTACGGGGAACCTAGGAACGACTGGAACTATCTCGGTAAGAAAATTAGAAATTTTGCGCTTCAGCACTTCATTTATAATATAAAAGACTATTGACCCGGTCCTGTTTGCATTAATGTTTCCCAAGAAGTAGCATTTCGGCTTGGAGTCGCGTAATAAAAGTGTCCAACTTTGTAACTCGATGTTGGTATTCGACGTTGGCATAACGACTTACCCCCCTAATGCTTCCTAAATGGGGAATGAAATGTTATATCGTATAAATGTACCAACTGCCAAAATGCTTTTTTTCCTTTCTTAAAAATAAAAAAATGCCCCATTGAATTTAGCTTCACTTCGAACGTTGCTTACCGTAAGTAATAGACTTAAGTGCATTGTTTAATGATATGAAACACATTTTGCAGCACATTCAAAAGAAATAAACATAATGCTCGTTTTATTTGTTTAGATGCTGGCTACACTACAACAGTGCCAGGAAATGGAAGTGTTGACTCTCAAGACTCTTTATGGCAACTGAAAATGGCGGCCAACGGGGGACCACAATACGACCAATACGGAGGACACGATGATTACGCACATTTCCCACAAACTCAGGACCCCTATGCACAAGTAAGCAATGTTATATATATATTAAAATATTTCAAATATATATGTTATATATATATATATATATATATATTAGTTACTATCTCTAGTTAGTCATCAAGCACAAACTAAAAGCTAATCTTAGGACTGTGTTTTTATATACTAAATATGCGCAAAGATGCGTGAAACACTAGTCATTGGTGACGAAGCTTTTTATCTTCAATAGTACGAGACATAGTGAAACGAAGAAATATAAAAAGAAGTAATAGTATAAAAGCAAAAAGCTTTAAGAGCTTATAGAGCGGTTATTTATAATATTTAAAATTATTTATTAATTTTATTTACTTATTTGAGACATAGCGGGCAACACTATCATATTACTGAAATTAATTAGGATATGATAAGTAAAATCAAAGGTACTCTGTAGGCTTTTTCGTAAATAATAATTTACTATGTTATCAAATATAATTGTTGGTATAAATTTAATTAAACATCTTATCTCCAAATTCAGCGGTTACATATAAATCGAACAACAGCAAACTGCAACAATGATGGTATCTTTTTTTTCTTCTGAAAATATTTATTTTAAGTAGCAGGTGCTTTATTTAAATAAAAGATTTGGTTTTTAAAAAACACTTAAATATCTATTAACAAAAATGAAAATGACGTGAATTAAATCTAGAAAATGTTGGAATTTATCTAAAATCCCCATACAATCCAAGTGCAAAAAAAAGAGTAGAAAAATCATTAAAGAAACCAAAAATTTAACTCTTGAAAATATGCAAAAGTTACTCCTCAAATAAATCATAGAATGAAAATAAAATATCTTTGAAAATCCCTCAACTTTCACAACCCACTGTATACGTAAAGCCCCATAAACCACTGCAAAAGAAGAATTTGAAATCAATTGTAACAAACAGAACTTTGACACAGACTAACTCTTGTTTTTGAAATCAGAAAAAAAGGTCGACACCTAATTTGACAAGAACTGCCTCTGGTTGGCTGAAATGCAATGCACTATGGCCCTGAACTCTTAATTAATAAATACTTCATAGGTGTTGCCTTCTATAAAAAATGTCTAAAACTTAAATTAACTTATCAGCGTCCTGAGTCAAAAGACCATGGCGAAAAAAAAGAAAGGCAAAGAAAAACCCTGTCTGCCAATCTTTTCTGAAGGGAAACGATGCTTTCCAAAAAAAACATGGAATTTTTGAAACGCCTTCGATTATAAAATATTCTGTTGTATTTTTAACATAGTAAATTGGCAATGTATTATAATGGAATCGAACCAAATAAAATATTTCAATTAATATTTACTTTAAGTTAAATTAAAACGGTCAGCTTCCTATGCCACAGGGCCAAATGGGACCATGATCTCTCGAAAGGAAGGCATATACCATTACTACAAGGGCTATCCATACGTAAATCTGTTTACACAATCTAGAGGATAGTGTTATAGATAAATGATATTTATTATTTTGTTTAGCTTTTAAAACTCTCGAAACTAATATTAGATAAATCCACTTATAACTTCTTTGAAATAATCGAGTCTATTTAAGCTTTAACGTGAGAAACCAACTGTTTTAGTAAAATATTGTTTGAATTACGTTTAGAATATATAAATATATATACTCTATTCCGTTGCTGTAGTCTATTCCGTTACACTTCCCAAACTCAGTATCGAAATGTTAAAATGTTCAGTACGCCCAAAAGCAATACCCCGAATCAACTGACAATTTACAAAAATGCGACGGTGTTGCTGGTTTTTAAGTAATGGCAAAACAGTTCCATCTCCCTGTTATATTTATGGTTGGAAGACATACAACTGCCAAATTTTACACTGTGTAGCTTTACCAGTATTCGAAATATTAGCCCATACTAAGACGTTTCGGATACCGTGTATAGACGGCACAAGAGACCTCTTGATGTAGGCATGTCTGTACACCGACAACACACGCTAGGAGAAGTGCCATAAAGGGTAGATATTGCTGGGCATGGGCAAAGAATACAGTGATCCGAGGCCAAAATAATACATCAAGAACAACATTGGAAAAAACGACAGTCCAAAGAAGAAGTATTTATAGGATACAATAACAGCATTTTCAGCAAATCATGTATTGAAATACCTAATATTTGGTATCATTTACTATGTCGCGCTGACTCAAACTCCGGGACTATTAAGCAGGGCTTTACCCACCACTGTACGTAACTAAAGCCCATTCAGATTCATTATAGAGTACATGTAAATAAAAGTTACTGTGCAAGTAATACGCCTTTAAATAAAGGCAACGAATTATGATATACGTTCATTATTTATATAAAGATTTTGTCTGTATGATGTTTGAAAAAACCCTGTCTGTTCGAAGACGCTTGGCTTGTGGCTCTACATTTAACGTCATCGTTTTCTTGTATTTGTATATCCACGTCCGTATTATTGTCTTCCATATCGCACCATGTACGACGCGACGTACGTATCACACAACACACGGATAGCCGTTCAAACAAAGAAAAAATAGCTTCCGCCCCCTAATAAAAAATTTTTGAAATGCAAAAATTGCAAACAGCCGGTGGAAAGTTCAATAACCTCTGGCTCGATTCACAGGAAATTGGCTGCAGAGAAACTAGCGGCCCGCATAGGTTCTATTCGATTTTCTATTGTGGCTCGGTCGGAGTCAAGGCCGCATTTATTATGGGCTTGATAATTAAGATATTTTAGCATTTTTAATATAAACTAAATTAATGGTTTCCTTTTTCAAAAATTACATTTTAGAAGATGTTTTGTAATTTTTTTTTGGGGAAGCACTGCAGAAATGTCAGTTGCCAAAATTTTAATATTCATCTAATAGAACAGAGCATTCAGTACGCCCTTAGACAAGGAAAGAGAGGGGACGGATAACGCCAGCTGTTTTACTGAAGGCCAACTGGCACCACGCATGTTTGCTCAGTGGCGTATCACATGATTGATATTAGAAATAAATGTACATTTTTTGTGATGTAACTTATTTAGCGTTTTGGTTCACCGACGCATATATGAAAAGAGGTGATAAGTAAGAGGACTTTAGACGAAAATGCAATTTATTTTCTATCAAAATGAAAACCATGTGCAAAATTAAAATCTGCTTAAACTTTTACCGAGCGCCTGTTAGCTTTAAATTTTTGTAATGTAAATTATCTTGGAAAAATTAGTATTTCGCTATTCTGCTTTTTATATATAAAACTGAAATAAAACTAGGTATATAATTTAATTACGTTATATTTTATTTCATATTTAAATATTTTACAGGGTTTCTACATACTAAATACAATTACAAAAAACTTAAAACTAAAAAAATTATATACATTATTATAAATACTAAAGCTAAACCAATCCAATAAATGTTATTGTCCCTTAAACAAAATTAGCTTGGTATATTGACTTCTGAATGGGATCTACTACTTCAGATTGCCTTTTACTTATAAAATGCAAACGAATATTTAAATTTGTAAAATGATAGATTCCATCAAAAAATATAAGTGGTTTGTAGTACCTTCTGATGCATGTTCTTTTAAATAATTAAAATATTTTGATTGTATGCAGCTAAACATAATTTTTGATATCGTGGTCATAAATTCGCAAAAAATGTTCGCTTAATTTACAAATTTCTATTACGTCTTTAAAGGGATATGTTAATCCACCTCAATTTTTTTGGGAAATTAAGGAGTTTAAATAATTTTCTTTTTCCCCAATTAAAGATTGTATGCACATTTCACATTTAATTAATGATTGTAACCTACGTGATACAAACCCCGCTATATAAATTATAATTTCTTTTGAACATTTACTAATTACATGGGTATTCATTATATATTCATGATCTTCCCAAATTTTTTGCAACATTGGATACTTTTCAGATACCTTTGGGAGAAAATCGGGTGGTGCAATATTGAGTTCTGGTTTTTCAAACCTGCTTGATCCCACTAGTATAGGTATGTCATCTAAGGGAATACAATTCCCCATTCCCCCTTCACGAATTTCTGCTCGGACTAAAAGTCGTTTGTAAGCAGCCGTAAATTGTCTGTTATTATTCCAACCACCCCTTGATCTTATGGATGAAAAAAATAGTTCAAGATGGTCTTGACTAATTTTATAACATGGAAGGTAAACAAGATAATTTTTTGAAATTGCTTCATCATACATCAGCAAGGCACTTTTTAAAGATATTATAAAACCTAGAAAGCCCGTTTTCCTTTTGGAATGTATTAGTAATTGATTGTTTGTAAATTTTAATGTTGAAATATAATCAATTGCTTCAGAAATAAACTTCCTAGTTTGGAATATATTTTTGTTAAAAATGGGTTTTTTATATCTATTATTTAACATTTTAATAAAATTGACTGTAGCCTTACAACCACGAAATTCTTCAAGGCCTAAAGTTTCCTCACAAAAAGTTTGAGCATCTGCTACTGATTCGCTTAATAATTGGACAGCTAATCTAACTTTCATTTTTTGCTTAAAAAACTTGATGTGGGCTTTTCTAAGTTTGTTATATATGAAGTCCTTCAGATTGTTGTAAATTTTCTAATTTTTCTATGTACTCCCACTTAATTAAATTCCCCTGACCATCTACTAATTGTTTGCTCTCTCCGAATGTATTTCTAACTAGTTTAAGCATATGACATGGATCATAAAAAACAAAAATATTGCTGTTACGAATTGTAAAATATGTTTTCATATTTCGCAGTTCTGTGACACAGCCTAAAAGATTTGCCATTGCGACATTCGAAGGAGCACCGTCAAAAGTTAATGATAATACATGGGCACCAGTTTCTTTAATTAATTCTATGCGTTGAGACACAAGGGAACTTTTTTGCATGCCAGTTAACCCGTCTACAAAAAAATACCCTACTGGTATTTTCCATGTACCATTTATGCAAACAGCCATTAAAACAAAAGCTTCTTTTGCTACTGCATTTTGATCATCGTCCAAGTCTACCCCATAGTAAACATATCCATGAAACTTTCTGATCCCATTCCACTTGTTTTGAATTGAAATTTCGTCAATAACAAGTGCAATGAGAGTATGTCTATCAGATATTTGGACATATTTTCTTAAAGTGTCAAAACACTCTTTGGTAAAACCTGGTTCCGCATTTATATTTTTAAACCACTTTCCTATGGTACTCCTATGGGGTAAACAAGTATCAAAAACTTTTCGAATGTAATCATAAGCTTTAGGTGAAAAAAAAGACCGTTATTGCAAACTTTCTTAATTCTGGAGAATATTTAGCATTTTTTTTCAATTTACGTTTTTGCAGTTCTTTGGTTATTCCAGACATGTTGGAAAGTAATAGAGAATTTTCTGAGCTTATCAAATTTTTACTAGCTAAATGTTTTATGATTTGCTTCAATGACAAAACCTTCTTTTTATACCTTCGTACTTTCCGCGACAAGATTTTTATCTTCTTTGTTTTTTGCTGACTTTTTACCCTTTCCCTAAATAGCTGTTGACGTAGTTTTTTTTTTCCTAGGGGTCTCTGGATGGATATCTTCCAGGGTACTACTTGTTGTAGAAGCTACTGCTGATGTGGAGGCAGTATTCTGAATATTTTGTTCATGAGATCTCTTTGTTGTCTGCAACAATTTGATTTGTTAAATTTTTAGTACTGTACAGTCAAATAATATGCAGTACACCAATTAGTAACATTTTTTCCAACCAAAATATATAAAATGGTAATCAAGTCTCATTAATATTTCTTTAAAAAATGTGTGTTATATAAATGTTATAGTAGTTTTTTGTGCCACTTTAACTCAACATTTGGTTTATAATAGGTTTATATCTTGAACATCTATAAATAGTTATGATTTGTAATTAGCATACTTTATATATCACTTTAGGCATAAATAACTAGATGGTTTAGAAATTGTGGTTTAAAGGCATATATATTGTTTTATCAATCAAATATACTCCAATTTCCATATCAGAGAGGTATTACTGTGTAACTGTTTAAACATGAACAATTATTAAATTTTGCCTACCATTAAAGAGAAATTAACTATAGTAATAGTAAATAACAATAAATATTATATTAAATACCTTATAAACTATATAATAAAGTAAAAAAAATATAGCAATTACTTCTACTAATCAAACAATGTTATTTGGATAGTTACAAAAACTATACTTTACCTTTTTTGGTTGCATATATTTGGGCAGTTCTGGAAATATTGTCGGTACGGCTTCATCCAAAAGACAATTTCTTTCGCCAATGCGATAAAAGAATTTTTTTTCAAAATGCTTGGAACAAAGTCTGTGATTCTTTGTAGGAAATCTTAAAAAAAAACTTATGTGAAACTTCAAAAGAATATGTTTTATTATCAAAATAAACCAATTTTCCTATTGCAGAACTAATAGTAATTAGATAAAATAATATTAAACAAAGTTAATAATAACAATATTAACATTATGGTTCAAAAATATAGTAATAAACAATTTTTCATAAGCGTAATTATTAAAATATATATGAACGCCACCACTGCTCAAATGACATTTACTCGAGGAGATTAACCCCATTATGAATACTTAATTAGGTAATCATGAATGAAAATAGTCATGTTTATGTCCCACACTGCGCAGTATCGTGAAATCAGTCAGCTGTTAGATCATATTAAAATATTATACCAAATAACTACTTAGAACATGAGATAAATGGTTTTTTAAATGCAATTGAGAAATTACTTTATTATTTCTCACCTGTGAAACGTAACTTCAGGTTCCTTTCTGTCACTCCGACTTTTACAGTTGTAAGCACAACAAACCACCCTTTTTCTAACACAAAATTTATAGTTTTTAACACACTTTCCGCTGAATAATCCACAAAAGAAACTGTGGTGACACCTCGATTGTCTGGCACCATAAAATGGCGTCCTAACCTAATGAATTTCTGCTTCAATTTGCGCCAGCGCCGTAAACGGGTGTTACGCGTCCACTCTCTCTTTCCTTGTCTAAGAGTACGCCATACTTCAAACTCTTTCGGGTATAAATCAGGTTTGCAAGCGGGCCACTCCCCGAATGTATGTTAAAATTCGCCGCAATTTTTACAAAACAATGTACTTTGATTAATTGTATAATACCTCGAATTGCAGTAAATAATTCCTTAAACAGCATTTCATTTTGTTTCAGGTCCACAAACCAAAGAAACGCCTAGAATCGCCCGCCGTCTACAGGGACGCCCCTGGCTTGCCGGATCCCTTCATGGAACAGATAGACGATGACAAACCCCCACCACCGCCCCAACACATGTCACTGGCCTACGAAGAGTCCCTAGAGAGCGGGTACTCCACCCCCAACTCGCGCACGCGCAGGGTCATCCGCGAGATCATAGTGTAGGACAGGATGATTTTTGGTGTAAGTGCATATAGGCGACAAATTTTGCACAGTATACAAGAGACAGATGAACTCTATTAACGTGGAAAAAAAATGGATACTACCCTATGCAAAAAGAGTTACAAATATTGAACATTGTGACCTATTTTAAAACTTGATACCTTTTCTTAAAAACTAACCTTTCTTAGTTCTTATTTATTTATTGGCTCCATTGAATGTCAACAATTAAATTGATATATAACCAAGAAATAAATAATCTGAAAATGTTGTCGATTGAAAAAATTATTGTGTTTTAAATGGTTTTGTAATTATTTACGGTTTAATTTGGGATAATTTTAACTTCTGTTTGCCTTCGGAAAGGTCAAAAAAAAACTATCCAATTTTCTACAAGCAATACGAGTTTAATTTAAAAAAAAAAGGTATTGATTTAAAAAAGGGTCACAATTTTCAACATCCCTAACTTTTTTCGCAGAGTGTACTTTCGTACTGGTGAATAACTGAGAGTCGTAGAACACGAGCTTTGACCTGCCACTTGAGCCATCTATCCATTAAGTTGTGAACCTTTAAAATATGATAATTGCCATACTTAGTTTGCTAAAATAATGTTACTTTGATTATTAATACATTATTTTCCATTTTAAGAGAGTTCGTTGGCAAAAGGACATTTAAGAACTGTGTATTGTGTGTATTTTTGTAAAAAATTGACTAACCCATTTTTAAAAAACCGAGGCTAAATTTACACGTTATAAGTGTAATTTATTTTTTAAAAGATTGGACGTATTTACATACAGAATATCAGTTTTTTACAACTTTTTTTTTTTTAAATTATCGATTGATTTTGTAACACCCTTTTAAAGCTACTTAGAGAAATATATTTTATTTTGGGGCATTAGTTTTAGCAGAAGGTTTCAATTCCTTCATTAAAAAATTAATTAAGTTTTATTTTTAAATAAATTTTATTAAAAATTAGTTCCTTTCTATAAATTTTTTGTGCCACTATAATTTTTTTAACGATTATCTTTAATACTAAATATAAAGTCGCTTAAATTTTTTCTATCACTTCCTCTACATGTCAAAATTTTTCTGGGAGAATTATAATTTTGTTTTTCCATGTCGAAGATTTTTTTTAATCATAACATACGCATTTTACGATGATTGTTCTGATAATTTCCATATTAAAAGTTTTTTGACCAACAGTTCATTGTAGTACTAAAATAGTCTTGAGTCACACGGATCTAGATCGGGTTAAACTGGGGGCTGTCTAATATACCGAGTATTTATTAATCTTTCGTTAGATTTAGACAAAAATTCTGTATGTAAATAACGTCCTTAAGGCCTTAAAGAAAAATATCGGCCCAAGCTACTTAAAAATACGACGAATTTTTGAATGAAAAGATGTGATTTATATTGCAATACTTATTGTTGTGCTTTTTGTTGTCACGATTCGGTTCGTGTTGCTTGAAAATTGTTCATTTTGTGACTGTACAAATACCTTGGTAAGTTCTAGGTTTAGGTTTTAAATTTGCCCAAGATTTTTTATTATATGGACTGAATATGATGTTTTGCAGATACAGTGTGTCCCAAAACTATGATTGTATGCATTACATGTCATGTCAATCTTGTTTTTGTATTTTTATGTTGTTTCTTTTGATTTTTGCAAGTGTAGGTGATGGCATTTAATTAGGTTTAGTTCACTTATTTGATTTGAAGTTAATACAATTTTTATAAATTCCCTCCTATAATTGCCGAGATGCCACAAATTCATGAAATTTAGGACACACTGTATTTTATTTGGAGAATTTATTGACGAAATATACGTTTTAAGACTCAACAGAATATTCTGATAATATAAAATAAATATATTTAGTTTTAGTTTCTATTTTTTAGATAGGAATGAAGATACTCAATATTTACGATAAGACAGGGCACGTTGTAAAGAAAGATTGAGCAAAAGTGTCATTATTTTTTAATTAACATGTACATTGTGAATATTCTGTTGGTCGAAGAAGTTAGATGTTGTCTCACCATAAATAATTGTGCCTCCCCCGTATTGTAATTTTAGAATGAAGAAACTTTTTTTTATGATTGTGCCAAACACTTCACACAAGTTTCGTATGTGAAAGGTGTACACATTTATATTTTGTACTTAATTAAAGGAATTCAGTGTTATCCTGCGTTTCTAAAAAAATATCTAGCAGGAAATCGAGATTTAAAAAGTTTACATTTCTGATCTCACTTCTGAATTGTAATCTTTTAGGCATCTTTAAATCGTTTAAATGTGATCGAATGGTAATAAGCATCTAGTAGATAAACCTAAAGTGAATAGTAGGTTATCAAATCACCAATTTTATTATACCAGATGAATCAAAAATATAAAGCAAGAGCTTTATACAGGAGGGTGTTAAAAAATATTTTAAAATAGTTCATAAATTTTGGTTCGTGGTAGTCAGGTTTTAAAACCCCATGAGTAAAAGCAGGTTTTTAAATTTGGCGGTTTATAATATTTTAATGAATTTTACTAGAAGTATGGCATGGCAAAAAAAATTAAAAGTAAGTAATTTTTTTTAGGGGTTAGTGGCCTTAAATGGGACAAATTTATTTAAAAAAAAATGTAGGCTTGGAAATTTTTTGTTTTCCGGGAACTCAATATATTTAATTTATCAATAAACAAACATTATAATATATTATAAACTAAAGAAATCTTTTGTTTAAAAGTAATCAACATTAAAATATTCTGTTAAGATTGGGTATTAAGAAAAGTCTAAAATAAATTTAAAGTTCAAACGTGTAATTATTTCTAATGTTAGATGTGGGTATTAATTGTCTTTCAATTTGTGATTTTGTAACAAACATTGAATGAACTCTTACAGCTTTTATAGTTTCTCATAAAATCTAATAATATTTGGTTATTATTGCTTAACTTACCAACTTTGGCTGCAAATTTTTTGGAAAAATTCTTCTTTGTTTCCTCATTATATTTTAGATTTACTCTAACAAAGCTTCCTGTTGACAGCTTTTATTCACAACCATCATTACTTTCAGTGTTTTTGTTCTGTTTCTTTATAAAAATTTGGTTATTTTGGTGTATCATATCAACTTTTTCTGCTTCAAGACATTCACTTTCCTATTCTCTTCTATCAGTTAACAAATCGGAAAAATCTTCTACATTGGCGGCAAACTAATTGGAAACGATACCTTACAATAATCTGAACCATTGCTAGAAGAAATTGCTTTAAGATATTTCGATTATAATCATTGTTGCTGTTGTTAGGGTGTATATCTATTATTATCACATTAAATAACCTTATTAAGTTTAAAAAATAATTTATTCGTTACAAAATTTGAAGAACACTAAATTTTTAAGTGGCAAACTAATTGGAAACGTATTTCTGAATCAATATTTTCTAACAATTTGTAAGTTCTTGTCTCAATCGAGTAACTAGTATTTAGTTGGATATCCATTGGCTTCAATTAGTTTTAAACACCTCCTAGGCATGGGCTGTATTAGACATCTACAAGTCTCTAGTGGAATACTACGTCGAAATTTTGGAAAGTTCTTGAGCCTAATTTCCTTTTAACTATTAAAGCCCAAATTTTTTTTTTCCGAAATTCACTATTCTCTTTAGAGATTCCTACTATGTTTTTAATAAGTAAGCGTAGAAAAATATTATTTTGAAAATAAGTTATTTGGTTCTTCAAAAAACTGCCGTCCTCGTATGAGGACGCTGGGATAATATGATATAAAAAAAAACAAAATATTGTATAAGTTTATTTTGATTTATTTGAAAATAAGAGTTTATAAGTAATTTTTTTTTTGTGAAAATCGTTGAAACAACTAGGCATGCAAAGCGTAATATTACATCTTTGTTTTTCTCTTTTGCCAATGGAGTGGTTTTTTCCGTCAAATTTTATGTCATTTGGCACGACTGATTTGGATGTACTTGGAAGACTGAACGGTCGTCCACGATCAACCCTCAAGCCATGACCACTTTTCAAATATGGATAGGCAATCTCCATACGAAATTCCTTGATTGACATCCTCTTTTGTCTTTTATGCACCATATTGTAAAGTACGCAACCATTTACAATAGCCATGTCTATCATCCTTGTGAAAAGACACCAGTACCATTTCTTCCCTCTTACAGAAATGTGATGTTTCTCTAGAAGCCAATCATGGTGGTCAACACCAGCCATAAATTTATTGCAATTAGTTACTAGTTGTGGCTGTGGTATTGGCAATTTTTTCTGTTCCTGCTTTTTCCATCTTTGAACTTGGGTTACAGGAGTGATTGTATCATAATTGGTAGCAAGTGAGACACATTTATTGTCATTCCTTTTGCAAACAAGGATTTTATTGTTATGGTCAAATCGCCAGTCATATGTTCCCCGAGGTTCTTTTTCCAAAATCTTTGATGTCATCGTAGGACATTTTGCTGTTCTGTTCTCCCGGACTGTACCAGTAGCATGAAAGTCTTTCTGTTTTAGATTACACAGGAGATTATGACTTGTAAAAAATTATCGAAATATACTTTATGTCTCTTAGGGTTTTCAATCTAACATATTGGTGACAACACTGGTTCCTAAAGGTTCTTTGTGTTTATTAGATTGATTTGTAAGTTCTTTACCACAATAAAGTGTGAAATTATAGCAATATCCATTGTCGCCACATAGAGCCTACAGTTTGAAACCGAATCTTATTGGTTTTGCAATCATCTCATCAGTTGATAAATGCTCATGGAAATTACCCCATTGCCTAAAACGTTCATTTACCGTTTCCATCAAAGGTCTAATTTTGAATGACTTGTCGTGTATGTTTTCATTTGCTTGAAAGTTATCAACGAAGTGAATCAAGGATTTTAGTTCTGTGTATGTATTACGGCTAAATGCGTTTTTTACTAATAAAACTCCCAGGTCTTCTCGTTCGGACCAATAATCCCTCTCACTGGGCAACGAGTGATATCCAGTAAAAATTAAAAAAACCAATAAAAATTTTGATCTGTTCTTTGTTTGTCGAATATTTGTGTTTATTTTTTTGTGTTCTTGCATATCGTATTGTCTCTGTAACCAATAAATCATAAACGGCATCGTCAAAAAAATATTCAAAAATTTCTAAAGGTGTAGCATCCGATAATTGTTCTCTTATGACTTCAAATACCTGTTGACAATCTTCAAATTCCATTGTCTCATAGTTTGGTTCAGATCTCTCCCACTTTGGCGGCAAAAAATAGATTCACCTCTTTTTCTCTTAGAAAATGATGAAAGCGGTAAATTATCTTCTTCGTCAGACGATGACGGTTCATTTGGAGTATTTTCTTCAGTGAAAAATATTTCAGTGCCCCTTGAAATATCTCATACGGTAGCTGTAGCAATATCTTCATCGTTGATATCATCTGCATCACTCAATTCGTCAACTTCTGGGGGTAATGCTGCTATATCGGCATCAATCTGCTCTGAATATAAATATTCAACAGCATCATCCAGTGTCTTGAAGAATTTTCTGGACATAATTCAACAAAATCGGAATTTCTGCAAATAAAATATTTTAGGGACATTTTCAAATTTTATACCTAAACGCCCAACGTCCTCATTTGAGGACAGTAGGATTTTGTTACACCCTGTATACAAACCATTTCTTCTGGGCCTTATTACGTATTATATTCATAAAACCTAACAATATAACTAGCACAAAAAATAACTTCTAATACATACCTTTGTTTTATAACAAAATGCCAGCAAAAATTTTAACATGAAACCACGTGATAAAAAAAATGCAATAAATCAGATAATACTTCAGAGCCAATAAGTAACTTCGTTGCTTCGAAACGTGCGGTTAGCATCACTACCTGACTATTACTGATGTTCAGTGCCGAATTACTGTTGTTTGTACGACGGTGTCTACGCCATCCCCTCCTATGTCAGCTGTCCTCAAATGAGGACGCTGGGCGTTAATGGGTTAAGATCAGAACCAAATTTATTTAGCTTGGATTCATCTAACCATAGTATCTGCTTCCATTGTTGGAGGTTCCAAGGAAGGTGATTTCTAGCAAATTCCAAACGGCTCCTTCGATACACTTCAGAAGGGTGAGGCTTCTTCCTTGGTACCCTGCCAAAAAATTGTGCCTCGTTCAAACGATTACGAACACTTCGAACACTAAATTCCCTTGGATTTTCAACAAAAATTTCTTTCCATATAACAACTGCTGATTTGTGAGGATCTGCCTTAGAAATGCGAACAATTCGACGATCTGTTTCTATACTCGTTTTTCTGGGATGTCGCTTCCTAGGAACTGTTCTAATGGTTCCATGAATCGGAACATGATAAACAGCCTTAAACACCTTCTTTTTGGAACGATTAACCATTTCTGCAATATTTTAATAAGAATAGCCCATTTCTTGCTAGAAGATGTTGATTTTCAATTTTAAAATGGGCCTACTTGTTAGAAAATATTGATGCAGAAAAACGTTTCCAATTAGTTTGCCGCTTAAAAATGTAGTGTTCTTCGAATTTTGTAATGAATTAATTATTTTTTAAACTTAATACAGTTGTTTAATGCGATAATAATAGATGTATACCCTAATAATAGCAACAATGATTATAATATTCGAAATATCTTAAACCAATTTCTTACTAGCAACAGTTCAGATTTTCGTGAGGTATCGTTTCCAATTAGTTTGCCGTCACTGTATGTCCATGTCAGAATCTTCTTTTTAGATCAACCAGATGACCTTAGAATCGCTTCTACTGCTAGTGCCTCTAAAACAGCCAAACTTTCCTGGAACGGTAGGTGCTTTCATTCGTTTTGTTAAGGCTCGAGTGATGATTTATGAAACTCGTTCAAAACATTGTTATCGTCATCATTTGTCCGAGGCAGACGTTTTAAAACCTGTTGCGAGTCTAGTGGAAAGAAAGATTCCCCTGGCTGCAACACCAGCCGTTAGATTCTTTGAAGAATTAGTGGCCATAATATCTAAAATTTGTGTTCCTTATATTCTTGAAGGAATTTCCTACAGGTCACTTTAAGTGGACTAAAATAAACCAGGTCGAGGAGATGGCATAGATGTGTGCTGTTGAATGGTAGCAATATGAATCTTATCTTATTCTCCAGGTAAAGTTCCAGAATACGTATTGATACATAGGTTATCTCCAGTAATAGTTTTCGGGTCATTTCATAGTTTTTTTTTTAAGTAGGGCAAAGTTGTGGTAACAAACCAGTCCTCAAATATGGATCCTTTGAACCGCCCCCCTTTTCGAAAGGTTGTATATGGCTCCTTTTTTTCCGCTCTTCTTCCAGGAATGATAAAGGTTCGAGGGAGATTTATTTAACACATAAATGGGAAGACCGTGATCGCTTGCAGTCTCGACGCATTAATACTTTTAGTTTCCCTGGGTTGTCCTGCATACTCGTTTGGTCTAGGGTAGTTTACTATTGCTTCTGGTGAAATTTTCCTGAGATTCTTCGAGTTCGTTGAAATAATCTGTTATTATCTTGGTAACAGCGACTCTAGCACGTTTTATGTTATGACTTAAACGGACTTTCAAGGATTCTTCTTGACGCTTTAGGAAACACTTTGCCCATTTTTGCCCTGGCCTATTATCTGTAAAACGCTTTTTAACAGTTCGTTTTAAATCCAGACCTGGTTTAATTAGATCTCTCAAGTCCGATTTAGTTAATGGAAAGCCTCATTTTGCTGCAAGAGATAAGCACTCTGCTATATGAGTTCGGTTTAGCATACTTCAGAGTTAGTTTATTTTTTAATATTGAAAAGAGCTTCACTAAGAAGTTCCTCCGAAAAATCATGGTCTTCTATCCATATTACCTTCAAACAGGAAAAGTAATTATGAAATTTACCTCCAAAATTATGTATCTTAACTTGGGACACTTGCCTCAAGTTTGGATTGTATGTACCGCCTGATCTCTTATATTTTTGCACCCCCCCCCCGCATCTCGATTATTTAAAAAGATAGCAAAAAAACTTTAAATACAAAAGTTCTAGGGTTTTACAGAATTTTTATAACATGATATCACAAAAAAACAATTGAAACATAAAAAATCGGACTTATTTACCAAACTTTTGTTTTTTTCTAATGGAATACCCTGTATATTATAAGTTCATCAAATGGGTCTCTTCTAGCTGATTATAAATATACCCGGTTTAATAAATTTATCTCTAAAGATGCCTGAGTAATTTTAGAAAAACTTTGCCATAAGATACAATGTATTCCATTTGACTCTCTATAGAGTGGAGCATTCTCCATCTCTCTCATAAACATTGCCTCTTATGACAAGGTTTTTCTTAAATTTCTCGGGTATTTATAATCAGCTAGAAGATACCCATTTGATAAACATATAATATACAGGATGTTCCATAACAAAACACAAACAAAACACAAAAGTTCCATTTTTTGTGTTCAAGATATCATATTATAAAAACACACAATATAAGAGCTCTCTTTGTACTTAGTCTCTTTAGAAATTGATTATAAAAAAAATATGACTAATTACAAATCTGCTAGCATAAACAGTATATTCTAGAATGTATATATGTTCATATTTCAAGACCTGAAATTATTAGATTGTGTCTTACCTAGATTTGTGGGTCACTTTATTTGCACAAAATAATCCGAATAAACCAAGGTCAAAGTTGTACCAATATTAACACATAATGCCTCCTAAGGGAAGATAATAAGGGGCTTCCAAGTTTTTTCGACACAACGTTGCCATTTTGATAAAATATTAAATTATATTAATTTTGTCTCAAGTATGGGCGTTTGACTGTACCCTACTGTTTTTTCTTAACCTGCAATTTTTTTCCTTAATTAGCAATTTTTGTCTAATGTGGTGAACAAAAAAAAAAGAAAGAAACTTGTTTTAATGCATGTTCCTGACGTGATTATAGTAGGATATAAAATTGCTCAAAACTAAGAAACGGTGAAGAAAAATAAAAGTTAAGATTGTTCATGCCTTAGATTAATTGTTTTGAAGGACAGTTAAGCTGAACTTTCATTTCTATTTTTCAGCAATTTTTTGCGGTAATAATGCAAAAAGCCTTTCCAAAAAGAAAAAAATTTAGAATACATATTTTTTTAACACCCTGTATTTCGAAAACAATAAGCTAAATAAAGATTTCATTTCATCTATATGCCAAGTAAAAACTAAAGTAGCTATTTATACAGGGTGTTTGAGTTTAAATTTATACAGGGTGTTTGAGTTTAAAATGAGTTTCGTTTCTCTGAAAAAATTATTTAACGATTGCGCTGAACCATTTTAAAAATATACAGGGTGAAACATTAACGAGAACCAATAATCTCACTTGGTATTTATTCGTAAATTGGAACAACTTTTTTACCCCTCAATAATCGATTCCGAATCTTTTGGAATTGAATAAATCCATTTTTTTGCAAATTTTAGAGATAATTCCAGTCAGAACCTATATAGCTATGAAACACCCTGTATATAAAATTTACATTTTTGTAATATATTTATAAGGTATTTTTTCACGTAACTTCAATCACATTTTCATCGCATATCTTTAAGGTTGCCTAAAAGAAAGTAAAAAGTAGATTTACATTTTTTTATATTTTTTTATGATTGTATAAATGCGCAAAATAATGATATTGAGAGTTTTATTTATTAATTTAGTAGTTTTATTTTTGTATATTTAAAATGTTGTACATAGACACAAAAGACTATTATTACTATTTTTAAGGTTTAGCGTGGTAAGGCCGAACAACTTCGTATTAAGAATGTACATATACAAGGACTACACTTTTAAGCACTTTTGTTTCATTAGTTTTTTTGTAAATAAATGTCTATATTTACGAGGAACTTTGTGTTTTTATTTCATCATAATTTTCTTCTGTAATATAAAAAAAAATCTCTGCGACTATTTTACTGTGTATAAAATAAAATCTAATATTTAACAGAGTACCAAAACTATCTAACAAATATTTATGGACAATATACAGATTGGTATCTAATAACACTATTAATACGTGGATTATTGTCCCAGCGCCAGGACAACTCTAAATTATGTTTAAACCTCATTCTGAAAGAATTTTCTAAAAAATAAAATTCAGGCAAATTAATTTTCAATCATATTTACAAAAGAATGCTGTCTTCAGAGAAATCTTACAAGCTAATAATCTTCCAACAAAAAATCCGTTTGGGCCCCGATATATTTTAATCTACAGTCCTGTTTCCTTTTTGAATCGGCGTTTGTCTTTAAGACACGAAATGTTAAAAATCATAAAGGCATTCGAAAAAGAAATGAGGTATTTCATTTAAAAAACCTATGTTGACTAGCTCAGTTTTTTTGAGACACACCTATTTATTAAAAACTATTTTTAGAAGATCGAAAACGTCTAGATACACAATAATTAAACCCTTTAAAAATGTTTAAATGGCGCTTAGGTGTAATATATATAAAAATCAGTTGCTGTCGACAGCTTTCAGTAAAAATGAGCTAAGAAAACAGACTATCATTTTGTAATTGTAACTCTAGGGAAATTAATTGTTCCATTGTTTAATAAGCACATGGTACAGGATTTTCATTGATTTTAAATATGCGAGATACAAAATTTGTAGGATTTTCTGTATTCTAAGAATATCAAAAATTAAAAAAATCCACTAAGGGCTGGTATTTTCATCACCATATAATTTTATTCGGTGGGTCCATGGTTACAATTGCCTCAACAATCGTTTCCACGGTAAATATTCGGATTATTTGGGGATGAAAATACTGGCCCTAAAAAGTAGAAAAATTCGTATTTTATACTTAGAAGTATCTAGAGATCCAATGATATGATTACTTTAAAAACTTGGCTCTAGCCAAAGGTGTAAATAAACTTTCTTTTTAAAATATTTTTATTGTGCGGTGTTGTCGCTAAACGGATGGCAAAAACCATTTTCTATCAATGGAATACCCTGTATAATATTGCATTTTTTTATTTATCTCAGATTGTGAGATGCCTTTTGTGTACCTAAATTCAGTTGTGTTCTGGGAAAATGACGCTTGAAATGTTTGACCCTATAATTGCCAAATGACTTTATCCGCCAAAACGGATGTTGCTACTGATTTAGGATAAAAGCTTTTATGTTCTCTTTTAGTTTAAACCAAATTTAAGTAATCTATTCATTGGTTCCTCGGATATTTCTAATAGGGCACTGAGTTTGACGCATCCTGTTTGCAGAGTAGTCTTGGACCAGTTCGCATGTATTCGTAACGCAAATAAGTTGAAGGTCATTCCGTTCGTGAATTTCTTATCAAAATATATACGGGGTGTTCGGTTAGGAAGGTGTACGTCAGGAAACTTAAGGACTACATGAAAAAATAACGTTAGCAAGTCAATGTCAAAATCTCGATGTTTTCCTAGTAACGGCTGATCAAAGTTGCATTTTAAATTTTGGGAATATTTGATTTATTTCTTTACAAATCAACTTGATAATTGACACATAAGTTTAAGGTAATAAACGCTCTTATCCAAAGGTAAAAATGTTTATTTAAGTTGCCAGCAGAGGGCACTTTACCTACAACTGAAAACTTATTTCCGTGACAACTTTCATATTTTGGAAGAAATTGTCAAAATTGAGTTGACATCTTTAAGCCGATGGAATGTGCTTTAGATAATGTACTCCTACTCCAAATCGATAAACAATACCGTATAGCCGCAAATCGATATTACTTTTTTGATGGGACGTTGAATGGAATTTATTTAAGTTTTTTACAAAATGATCTTCCTGGCAGACGGCGCACCACCACATTACAGCCTTAACGTCGGTAAATATCTGAATGAGGTATTGCGGGATCGTTGGATAGGAAGAGGCGGAGCACTTCCTTGGGCACCCCGTTCCCCAGATCTTAACCCAATGTATTTTTTCTCTGGGAGTACCGTCAAACGGGACTACTTTGACACCACGGGGTAACTTTGACACTGCGAACATTTTTCTTTCAATTTTTATTTTTTTGATTTTGCTTCTTTGTAAATTTTATTCTAATATTAGATTCATTTGTTACAGGTACTAACTAATTAGAAATGGTGAGACATTACGAAAAAGTTCCGGGAACGCGGAGTTACCGCAATTATTCGAACGAAGACTTAAGGAATGCACTTGAAGCTATTGAAAGAGGCATGCCTGTCCAAAGGGCGGCAATAGTTTATAAAATTCCTCGTATAACACTGGTTGTGTATACCAAGTCCCTTGGTATACACAACCAGTCGGTAGGTCATCCAAGTGTCCTTAGTGGCGGTGAACAGGAAGTGATTCGTAATACTTTACTACAAGTGGCAAAGTGGGGTTTTCCATTAACGAAGTGTGATATTCGTGCCGTGGTGAAGAAATTCTTGGATAAACAGGGGAAAACAGTGCGTGAATTCAAAGACAATTATCCCAGACCCGATTTTGTCGAAAACTTTATTAAGAAACACAACCTCTCCACACGAATCGCAACAAATATTAAAAAATCGCGATCGTCCGTAGATAGAAACGACATTATTCAGTTTTTTGACAACATAAAAGAAGCATTAGGTGATGTTGATAATAAAAACTTATACAATTACGACGAAACTAACATCGCTGATGATCCTGGGGCGAAGAAAGTTATTGTTCCCAGAAACTTTCGTAGAGTAGAACGAGTACAAAACTATTCGCGGTCCTGTGTGAGCATAATGGTCTGTGGTAATGCAGCTGGAGAACTCCTGCCCCCTATGGTAGTGTACAAGAGCTCCAATTTATATGGAAACTGGTGTACTGGAGGACCCCCCGGCACTGTTTATGGGAACAGCCCTTCCGGATGGTTCGACATGAACCTTTTTGAGCAATGGTTTTTTAAACTTCTTTTACCCCACATAATAGCAACCAAGGAACCAGAAACACGAGCAGTTGTAGTTGGCGATAATCTGGCTGGCCATTTTTCACCACAGGTTATAAAAGCAAGCCTAGAAAATAATATATACATGTGCCCTTTTCCCGCCAACGCCACACATTTGATGCAGCCACTAGATGTGTCTGTATTTGCACCCTTCAAGAGGAAGTGGCGCGAAATATTAGAAAAATAGCGAAAGGAGGGCAGATATTCTGGGACCTTACCCAAAGAACACTTCCCGTCCTTACTTTTACTTCTGTGGAACAAAGTTTCAGATACTGTAGAGACAAATTTAAAATCAGGATTTAGAACCACCGGACTGTACCCAATGAATGTTGATCAAGTCTTAAGGAAGATTCCTGGAGGATTGCTTGAAAACTTGGAAGAAACTGAGCGAGTTCTTGATTCATCATTGGTAGAGTTTTTCAAAGTAGGATCTCCACCCCAGACAATTCCATACAACAGCGACCAAGAGTTGCCTTGTTTCTCCGACACCCTTCCAGGGCCATCAGGAATACGAACGAAAAAGGACAAAGTCAAAGCCAAGAAACCCGAGAATAAACCTAAAGTACGTCCTCCTATTAATATAACAAAAGCAAGTTTAAGGGGTGAAAACGATTCAAATTCAAAATGTGCCTTATGCCGCATGCTCTTTAAAAACTACAGAGGAAGGGCCGAATGGATTGAATGTGTTCAATGCAAGAAGTGGATTTGCGGACTTTGTAATTCAGAAAGCACTGATCCATTTTATGTGTGCCCAGTTTGCGAAGGCTCAGATGACGAACCGGAGGAACCATTTGTCGATGACAGCGATGAGGATAGAACCTTTAACCCTGAAACTGAGACCGAAAAGGATCGAAAATTAAAAAAGCTCAGATTTAAGTTTTAATTTTTTATGCTTATGTCAAAAGATTTTAGGTTAAGACATGTTTTCTTAGTTTTTTATGTTTAATCTTTCGTTCCTACATGCCAAAGAATTTTTTTGTTGCTGTTTTAGACTGAAATGTTCTTTATTTTATTTTTATAGGTAATGTAAACCGTAGATTATCATGTTTTCTCGAGTTTTTTGCTTCAGTTTGAGACTAATAATAAAATATTATAATTAAAAGGTTTTATTTTATTAAAGTGCCTTAAATAATCGTTTTTTAGTAAAAAAAAACTATTTTTCTTAACAAAAAAGAAAACAAACAAAAAAACTAGGAGTGGTTTTTAATTCTACATCCATTACCGGGGCTTCTTTGACACTGTGTTGCTTTAAAATGCATTTTATATTGAAATTAAAATGTGTGCCAAAGTAGCCCCAAACTCAGGGTAACATTGACATACCCTTTTTCATTTTTTATTTTGGTTTCTATTGTGTTTAGAGCAATTTGGAGTGCATCAATCGATTCAGCAGGCTAGATTTGTTATAATCCAACTTATTTCACAAAGCTAAGTTGATAAATAACAACGTGATATTGAAAATTTTTAAAGTAGCCCCGTTTGACGGTATTTAAAGACGTTGGTGTATAAAACTGTAGTCAATAACCTTGACGATTTACGAGTTCGAATAATAAATGGCTGTGAACATAATAGAGAAACACACACGGTGTTTTTCATCGTGTTCGGAGAAATTTTCTAAAAGCTATTAGAAATTGTATCGAAGTTAATGGTCGGGATTTTCAAAATTCAATATAAAGCGTGTTAGTTGTGTTACGCTGTTATTTTCCTGTAATATCGAAGAGTACATTAATTGAAGCACATTCCATCGGCTTAAAGATGTCAATTTTGATAATTTCTTCCAAAATAAAAAAGTTTTCAAGGAAACAAGTTTTCAGTTGTAGGTAAAGTGCCCTCTGGTGGCAACTTAAATAAACATGTTTACCTTTGGATAAGAGCGTCCATTACCTTACACTTATGTATCAAATATCAAGTAACCATTGATATTTTGACATTTTGTTAAATGGCTTGCTACCATCCGAGTTTAAAAAAAAACTCATGAATGGATAAGGAAATTATGAAACGGAGATGAAGAAAATTATAATTTCGGTAACAGTTCAACTAAATCCGACAACTCCCATTCAAGATGGTACCAAAGAAGTTGAATAGAGCCAGAGGTCGGTTCTAAGAGTACTTAATAAAGATCAATACCTATCACATTCCAAGAATTTGGTCTTGTTGCCAGCTCGATCTCCCGAACTGTCACTAATTGATTTTTTTCTATGGGGACATGAAATCTCAAATTCATAGTTATTAGGTGAATTGTTGAGAATAAAAATCGAAAATTCTTTCGGAATAACCTGAAACATACTATATAATGTTAATTTTATGTTTTTAAGCAGGCCGTAGTCAATGTTTAGTTGTAGAAGGAGGTCTGTTTCCATTTATGTATAAACTTTGTTCATATTTTTTTATAATTCTCTTCTTTGTTTAGTAAAGTGTATTTTTCAAAGTCTGCAACAATTTTTTTTGTTTTAATCTATTACATAAACCATTTTAAACAATTAACATAACAAAAAAAAAACCAACTGTAAGATGTTTTTCTAGAAAGAGACAACGTTTGTGCCTAAAAGGCAACTAACGTGATGGTAACAAAAAGCAATGCGTTTGTTCTCATACCTTCAGTCAAATTTAGACGTATTTTTATTTGTGTTATTCTTAAAAGATAAAACAAATTACTCTGTCAGTCGATAAAAATGTCGACGTTTTACGGTTGCAACAGTTAAGAAATGCGTTCAGTTATAAGATTTTTAAGTGCTGAAGGTGTAAAATTTCACTCAATATTGCTCAATGTATGCGGAAATACTGTATAACTCGTTAAATTTTTTTTTGAATCTTTTTTAAGGACTTGAACTATCGGAAAGTGTGTGCAGGATGGGTCACAAGACCATAAAAGCAAGCCCTAGCTTTCTGGATTGAATAATGACTGGGAACGAATCCTGGGTTCACCATTTTCAGTCAGGAATCAAACAATCCTCCAAAGAATGGCATCATTCCGGATCACCTAAACCCAAAAAGTTTAAAGCTATTCCATTAGCTGGTAAGCTCATGTTAACTGTATTCTTGGACAAAGGAGTACGTGTTGAAAATTATAAGATAAGAAGCCTAAATCCTAACACTGGAACCTGTGGTGGAAGATAGATCAAAATAGATGAGTTCTCCAGTAAAAAATAGTTTACCAACGATTATAGCGAATATCGAAAGTTAAAAATTAGAGAGGCTTGCAGAAATCAAATCTCAAAAAACGATGTTAACAAGTTAAAATATGTTTCTCGTAAAAATACTGAAGTTATCCAGAGACTGAAGAAAAAAGAATGTTTTTATTTCAAAGCTGACCAAGGAAATAAGGTTGTTATACTAGACAAAACAGATTATTTTGAAAGAGTAGACAATTTTTTTTTTTTTTTTTTTATTTAATTTAATGTGCCTCGACTGCTAATGGTCATTGGCACAATTACTATACAGTCATTTACAGTACAACAAAATCATTAAAAAACTAATTAGAACATTTATAACAATTTTAAAAGTTGAGTTTAAATATAATTAAATAAATTAATGTCCTTTAGGAATTTTATAATTTTAAAGAAACTTTTTGGCGAAATAAGATTGTCTTTGAGATCACCACTGATTCCATTCATACGTCGGCTTTCTGCGTAATAGGGACACGCAATGAGGAGGTGTTGTACTGTTAGGGCACCATTGCAGTGTTCGCAAAAAGGTGGGTTCTGGGCTTCCATCAAATAACTATGTGAGTTTTGTGTGTCATAGGCTCTCTTCTATTCATGACATGTCCTTGGTTTGGTTTGGATCCATCTGTGAGAGTTTGGTGTTTGACTGTCTCCAGATATTGTGCCATTTATTCCATATTGTCTGTTTAAAAGTATTGTTGACATCTTTCTGAAGTTGTATTTGTTCTGTTGGCAAATTCGATGTTAATGCTTCTTTAGCAGCATAATCTGCTCTCTCATTTCCAGGAATTCCAACATGTGAAGGAGTCCAAATAATGGAAATTTTTATGTTTTTGGATGACAGGTGTTGGTAGGTATCATGTATGTTTTGTACTAGAGGGTGTTTAGTGTATGTTGCCTATGGAGTGAATCGACGCTAATGAATCGGTACATATAGTAATAGTTTTATTGTCTCCTGTGATAATTTGAAAAGCTTTAAGGATACCATATAGTTCTCCAGTGTAAATGCAGCAAGTCTCTGGGAGTTTGTAACTTGCCATGATGGAATCTGTTGTGACTGAGCAGCTTACAACGTTATCATCTTTGGACGCATCTGTGTACAAGGTGTGGTCTGATTTGTTTTTACTCATGAGTTCTAGGAAAGATTGCTTTAGAATGACTCCATGAGTTTCAGATTTTTTGGTTTTTGTCAAAGAGGTGTCCATAAATGGCATCTTTTTAGTCCATGGAGGTGTTGTTGAGACTGGAATGGTAGATATCTGGTGGATACTTTTGTCACCCATCAGGACGTTTTTGAGAGTTCTTGAAATTGAAGGTGGGTATCTGGGCGAAAAAACTTGAACATCTTGTGCTGAAGTGAAGGTAGGATATACTGGATTTCTAGGGTTGGAAAAAACTTTAGTGGCGTAAGAAAGTAGAAGTTGTTCACGTCGAAGAGAGAGGGGAATTTCATGGGACTCCCAATATAGAGATTCTACTGGGCTAGATCGGAATGCTCCTAAACAGATACGGAGAGCGGTGTTGTGAACAGTATTTAATATTTTAAGGGTGGATTTGCTGGCCGAAGCGTATACTAAACTGCCATAGTCTAGTTTAGAGCGAACCAGGGCTCTGTAGATTCTAAGCAGTACTGATTCTTGCGCTCCCCATTGTCGATGTGACAGTGTTTTTAGTATATTCATTCGTATCATACAGTCGGTTTTAAGTTCTTGTATATGTTTTCGCCAAGTGAGTTTGCTGTCAAATCTTAATCCCAGAAATTTGTGATTTTCCACCACTTGTAGTGGAACATTATTCAGTGTTAAATGTGGGTGGTAGTTCATTCTTTGTCGGCTGAATTTAATAACTTTGGTTTTTGAAGTTGAGAAATTGAAGCCAGAAGTCCACGACCAAGCTAAAAGATTGTTTATTGCGTCTTGGAGTAGTTTGCATGTTGTCAAGGTAACTTTTCCTGTGCAATACAGAATTAGGTCATCTGCATAGAGAGCGTATTTTACTGGTGAACGCACTGAGGAGCATATGTCACTTATAGCTAGGTTGAATAAGGTCGTACTTAACACCGCTCCTTGCGGGACTCCGTCTGCTAAGGTGAATGAATGAGATGTTTCTCCATTTGCAAACACTTTTGCTGTTCTGGTTGAAAGGAAATTCTGTATAAACGATAGTATGTTTCCATTTAGATTGATTTCCTTTAATTTACTGTAAATGCCTGGTCTCCAAGTGGTATCAAAACCGCTTTGAATGTTAAAAAGTACTGCAACTACATCCTGTTTTGTAGGGAAAGCTTTAGTGATTTCGTTTTGTAGGAGTACTAGATTGTCGATAGTGCTCCGATTTGGGGTAAATCCCGATTGATAGATGTCTGCTAAGTTATTTATTTCGAGGTACCAAATTAAGCGTTTGTTAACCATTTTTTCTAATAGCTTGCACATTGTGCATGTGAGAGAGATAGGACGAAAAGATTTTGCCTCTGGTGAAGTTGTGTTATTTTTCTTGAAGGGTAAAATGATTGATTGTCGCCATATGTTCGGGAATTCTTGATGTATCCATATTTTGTTGTACAGTTCGAGTAGCTTACTTAAACTGCAAGAAGATAGCTTCTTGAGAAAGATAAACGGAATATCATCTGGTCCTGCAGCTGAGTTTTTACATGTAGAAAGTGCATAAATAAGTTCCTGATATGAGAATGGAATGTTTAATGAGTCAGAGTGCGGCAGTTGTTTCAATGGGGTAATGGGTGCTGTTTGTGGTATGTTGTTGTTCTTTGATTTTTCTTGGAAATGTTTAGCAAGTATGTTAGCTATATTTTGGTTATCGGTAATGATATTGCCGTTATGTATGATTGCAGGTATTTTATAGTTAGTTTTACGTCCTTGCATTTGCTTAATTTTTGTCCAGACTTGTGTAGGAGGTGTGTCGGTCGTTATTGTGCTTACATATTTGTTCCAGTACTGTTTTTTACTTTCTCTTAAGACTCGTTTAGATTTTGCTTTAAGTTTTTTGAAGTTAATCAGGTCATTTTGAGATCTCGTTCTTCTGTACTTATTTAATGCCATCTTACAGTTTTGAACGGCGCCGGCGGATTTGCACTCATCGTTCCACCATGAGGACTACCTTCTTTGTAAAATTCATTTCATGCTTGCCAATATACTTTTCTGCAGAAGATAATATGCATTTAATTAGCTGGTTTGTAGCTTCATCGATATTATCAGAGAGTTCCAAGTGATTTGTTTGTGTTTGTACGTAGTTGCTAAAAATGTTCCAGTCAGCGCGGGAGTATCTCCATTTGCTCACAGTGTAGTCTTGTTTTAGCATGTTGTCGGTGATAATTATAGGAAAGTGATCGCTGTCATATAAATCGTTTAGAACATGCCAGTCGAGGGTCAATGTTGTTGTAGGGTCACTAAAGCTAATGTCGATGGATGAAAAGGTTCCCGTAGAAATGTTGCAGTGTGTGCTTTCTCCTGTGTTCAAAAGGCATATATTTGTATTGTTAAGTATTTTTTCAATAATTTTCCCTCTCCCATAAGTTTGTTCAGACCCCCAAATTGAGTTATGTGCGTTAAAATCCCCTACAAGTATAAATGGGCTCGGTATCTGATTTACAAGATTGTGTATTTGAGCTTCTGTTAGGTTGTGGTTTGGTGGGATGTATATGTTACATATTGTAACTTTAGACAATTTGATTGAAACTGATCCTTACTATTTAAATGAGAAAAACCCGTTATCAAAAATGATAGCAGAAGTAAAAACTACCTTAAAACAGTGTAAAAACCTCGTGTCCGATAAACTAAAATTCAAACTAACACATAGTAATCCACAGTTATCTAAACTATATTGCCTTCCCAAAATCCATAAACTTGGGAAGTCCATGAGACCTATTATTTCAGCTGTTGGATCACCAACGTACAATATTTCAAAATGGTTAGTAGAAGAATTCAGCAAATTAAATATCTCGTGCGATAACTTTGAGGTTACTAACTCGTTAGAATTCTTAGATAAAATTAAGAATGTTGACTTAAAAGAAGGTGAAATTTTAACATCTTTTGATGTAAGCTCACTGTTTCCTAGTGTACCCATACCACTAGCTTTAGAGTACCTAAAGGAATTGCTTGAAATCAATAATTTGGAGAAAGAAATTGTTATTTGCTTCTCACAAAATTATGTATGAATCAAAATGTTTTTCAGTTCAACAATAAATATTATAAACAACTTGAGGGAACTGAGATGGGCAATCGCTTATCTACGATCCTTGCAAATTTGTTGGTGGGTAGATTAGAACCCCAATTTAAAAAAGAATTCAAGTACTTCCCAAGGGTGTGGTATAGATACGTAGACGATATATTTGCTATTTTTGATACTAAAACAGAAAATTTGGACACTTTCTTGAAAACATTAAACAATAAATATCATTCCATTAATTTTACGTACCAAAAGGAGAACAATGGGCAATTACCTTTTCTTGACACGTTAGTTATTAGAAATAACGATAAATTAGAATTTGATATTTATAGGAAATTTACTAATACTGATAGGTATATAACATCCGACTCATTTCAGCGCCGTCAGCACAAAATGGCAGCATTTCATTTCTTAATTCACAGTTTAGTCAATTTTTCATTAAGTAAACAACGTTTTAACAAGGAAATGAATCGGATTAAAAATATAGCAAAAAAATAATGGATATAATGACAATTTTGTACATAAATTAGTAAATAGACATAAGCATAAGAAAATGTTAGAAGATGCCACTAGTCTTCAAGCACCTGAGGCTCCCAATAAGTTTATAGTGATCCCATATAATCCCAGATATACGAGAGGTCTAGAAAAAGTATTCAAAAACATAGGTTTTAGAGTAGCCTACAAAACGGAGAACAGTTTGAAAAATCTCCTTGGAAACCCAAAAGACAAAGTCGACTTGAAGGAGAGGAGTGGCATCTATAAAATTAGCTGTATTGACTGCTATTGCTAAAAATATGTTGGGCAAACTAAACGATCCATAAACATTGGTTTTAAAGAACACATGGCACATTAAAGATACGGAAGAACAGAAAAGTCAAGCGTTGCCCAACATGCTTTGGAAAACAATCACCAAATAGGAATAAATAATTTTAAATTGATTAAAAATTTATCTAATAATAGATTATTGGATGCATTTGAGAGTATAGAAATAGTTAAATGTGATAAGAAAGCACTAAATAAAGTCAGAGAGCCTATTCCCTACAGTTGCCTCTATTGTTTACTTGACACACATTGACCACATTTACCTATAAATATTCTCAGTTAGGATAAGTTACTTTAGTTTATATCATCTGCTGATGATGCTAACTTGGTTAGAACTCATCTATTTTGAAGAAGCGTAAAGTCAATAGTGCTTAATACTACCACGTATTAAAGGAAAAATTAAAGCCAGCAAAAAGGACAAAACGTCGAGAATATATGGCAAAGAGGTGTTTTATTGCAACATGACAACCTCCAACCACATTACTCCAAAGAAACAACTGCAGTTATCAACAAGTTAAAATATGAAGTCATAGTCATCATCTTCTTACTACACAGATTTAGCCCCAAGTGATTTATTACATCTTTGGTGCAATTAAAATGATCTGGATGGCCTGCATTTTAGGGACGACGACAGCGTAAAAAATTTTAGAAGCTTCAGTTAATCGATAGAGGAGATGTATTGAAAGGCAGTTTGCTTAAAAAACTTGTACAGTTACAAACCGGATTTCATTTCAAATGGCTTACTATTAGAGGTGACTTTAAAGGAATTATATTCCCTATAAATTTCGGCAATATCTGCTCAATTTGTAAAAAAAAACTACACTATGCTAAGAAATACTAAAGAATACCATAAAATAAAAAATAAATAAAATAAAAGTTTAGTGTTGATAACGCAGCTAATACAAGAACAATCCTACAAATTGTATAAAGTTTTTTGTATCTCCCGCAGTTAAAGCTGTAAGTAAAATGGAGACAACTCATCTATTAGTGACCATTTAGTTTGAGTTGGCAATGCATCTTGTATTAAAATAAAAGAATATGCTTAGCACTCAAAATGTTGCTTAAAATCTCACGCTTTATTTTTAAAGACAGCCGAGAAAAGAGCAACATTCGAGCTTCTAACAAATGTGGAATCAATGGGAATTGCGTTGCTTTTTATGGCAAGGTTATTGCCCATTTTCTATATAATCTTTAAACATCAACTAGCTGGCCAAGCAGATCTTGGTCTGCCTTTTCCATTGGCGCGATGAGTTTCCAGTGGAATTATAAGAATATGGGGCGCATTCACCACGTAGTCAAGAATTGTTATTGTTGAAAAATGAAAAATCTGACTTAGTGTTTTAAAACATATAGAAGATGGTACATTCAAAATTAGCATGAAGGGACCCATTTAAAAAACAATTTTATACAGGGTTTTACTTTTAAAATACAAAAATCGATCTTATTTTGTTTTTTACTTTTCAATAATTGTCATGTGTTTATTTTTTAGCAAATCCTGTCGGTTCAGATAAAACCTAAAAATCTTGTTATTCAACATTTTATTATCTTTTAAAATTAACCTTGTATACCCCGGTATGGCACTGACACTAGAACAATATTCCACGTAAATATACTGACACGATTTTGAAGTGAGTCACCTTAAGGCCAGTTTCATAAAGTTGATATGGGTTTAACTTTTAATTATACAGGGTGTTTCAGGAGGAGAGGAAATATTCCAAGGACGTGTTTGGGAGGTCAAAATAATTAAAAACGACTATATATGTTTATAGGCCCGCAAACGCTTATTTTTGAGATACAGGGTGTAAAAAACAATTTTTAAAAAATCCGTTTTCATTTAATATTTCTCCATCGATTTTAGGTATCAAATTGAAATTTGTTATGCATCATTGTGACGTAAAGGAACATGTTTTGGAATAAAACAATTTATAATGTTCACCATAGCCGTGCGTGACAACATAACATGAGTTATTGAACGCCACTGTTTTTCTACAGAATATTTTCTTAATTAGCAATCTGTTCTTAAGGAAAAAGTCTCTTTATTTTTTTTATCTGAAACATCGGTTTCGAGTAATAATTAAAATACTGATTTAATACAATCATATCCTTACAATTATTATTTCAAATGGTGTTTAACAGGTTTTCGTTGAAATATCAAAGTCAATTCGTGGTTTTTAGATTAATTTGATATATGTAATTGCACTTTGATATAATTTAAGTGTAAGGAGTTAAACAAACAAACTTTTGATAACAATTTAATTCATTTATTTCATAAAATGCCACACATATTCAGCCACAGGGAATATACCGACAGGATATGTGTCTATGGTTATTTCGAGGGCAGTTGATGAATATTAACGTCGATTTTCAAATCGGATAGTTCCGGATAGGAAAGTTTTTCAAAGAGTAGTCGCAAATGCACAAGAAAATTTTATTGTAATTGTGTAAAGGTTATTTCTGAAAGAGAGCGGAGGGCCTCAATGTAGAAGTTGGAGAGAGTGTACTTGATATTGTCACAGATAACCCAAGTAATAACCAAGGAGGACTGCAAACGTGCTTCAAACACCATCACACAAAACCCTTTGGGAGACACTTAAAATAAATGGTTTTCACTATCAGCCAGTTCAACATCTCAAACATAGATTATGCCTTAAGAATATAGTTTAGTGAATGATTGATTTAATATCAACATCTGGTCTGGTATGTTTGGTTTGGTCCATTTGTGTTGGATGAATGTCTTACCGGTGACAGGTACTTACAGTTTTTGCAAGAAAACCTAGTAGCATTGTTGGACGATGTTCCTTTACATATTAGACAGTGAATGTACTTCCAACACGATAGAACCCCTCCGCATTTTATTGAAGTAAAAATCTGGCCACCCAGATCACCAGATCTAAATCCATTGGATTACTGTTTATTATGAAGAAAAGCAGTGGCGTCAAAATTTTTTTCGAGAAAAATATCTTACTTCATGTTACAAATCATTTTATTTCAAAAGATGCACCTTTATATATATAAGTAATTATATGTCAGCTTCTTATTTGTAAATGGCGCTTTAGAAATACTGATTTTTTTTTATTCTCAGTCTAAACTGGGTGATTAACTTGAAATTCAGAAGGATCAAAACGTTTTTTAACAAAGGCTACATTCTGCTTAATTATATCCAACAGAGTGGTATGAAGAAAATATAAAAAATTGAAAATAAATACATACAAAAGGATTTTCTTTTAGTCAACACAATAATATTTTTCTCATTATCTTCATCAGATATTGGCAAAGTAATTTTACCCTAATAGCTCAGTGACAAAAGCAGCTGAAGTTACTGGTATGGTCTGACCTGCATTTTTACCTGATCTTAATGTTATTGAGCTTGTAGAATGCTTTGCAAAAAGAAGTCTAATCAATCCTAATGACGTTATTTTAACTGACTTACTTAAAGCTCTAGGAAAAGTATATATATATATATATATATATATATATATATATATATATATATATATATATATATATATATATATATATATATATATATATATATATATATATATATATATATATATATATATATATATACATATATATATATATATATATATATATATATATATATATATATATATATATATATATATATATATATATATATATATATATATATATATATATATATATATATATATATATATATATATATATATATATATATATATAATATACACGGTGGGCCAAAAAAAATGTCCACATTTTTAATTTTTTAATAACTTTTTTATTTGTTAAAAATGTTTAATAAAATTTGAGGCACATTTTCTTAGATATCTAAATTAGAGAAAAACATATAGAAAATTAATGTGGTTCAATTATCTCTTTTTACAGGGTGACCGGAAAATGTTCGTACTACTTTTCAGCTATATATGGGATATTTTCCTTCCCATAAGGCTCTTATTGAAACTTTTTTTTGCCCAGAACTTATTATATTTCATAATTCGCCTACCTTAAACTTGCAAATAAGTTATAATTGTTTCCAAAGCCAGCAACAATAAAAAAGAAATTTATCGCGCAATATAATTAAAATTAATTGAACTATTTGAAAAAAGTAAAATAGCAGTTTCATTGCTAATATATAAGGTTTTAACTTGTCGCTTCTGTTTATCCTCAAAATATAAAAAATATTTTTTGCGAACGTTTTAAACAAAACTCATCATTTACATCGCCCTGTATAATACAAAAATTTAATCTCATTCGTTTTGAATATGTCGTTCTATCATCAGTATATCTGTGAATATATCTCAAAATTTTTATTAAATAAGAATAATAAATAAAAAAGTTATTAAAAAATTTTAAATGTAGACATTTTTTTTTGGCCCACCATGTATATATATATATATATGTATATATATATATATATATATATATATATATATATATATATATATATATATATATAATAGTATTTAATTTATTAAGTATTGATTTGCATATTAAAGTTCTCTTTAAATTTTAACTTTCAAAAGAAAAAAGAAAAGAAAAAAAATTATGCTATGATGAAATCTACCATCTTAATGACAGAAAACTATAGCAACCAGTTTGCATATAAAGCAAGTTATGTTAAGAAACAAGATCTTTAAAATCCATTAACAAATGCGAAAACCTAAAAAAAAACCTGTTTAACTATATCTCAGGGTATAAGATGCGAAAGAAGACAAATTACTCTCTAAGGCTATTTATAACTAAGAAATAAGATACAAAAAAAAAATAAACACAATTGCGGCTTTAAAAATATTGCCTCTATTAAGAGAGTTCACTTCAAATTCGTGTCACTATATATAAACAAAGACGCAAGACAACTAACAAACGCGGTAAAAGTCCCAAGTCGTTCCAAAAACCATAGACACTTACAGGGTTATTCATTATATTTTGATACCTCTCTACTGTTACTACAACAAAATTTAAAAAAAACTCTCTAAATATGAAAGTTGTAGAGTTGTGGCTCAGTTATCTTTTAGTATTATAAAAGTTGAAACCAAAATATAACACATTAAACAAATTTTCTGTTTAAATTTAAATTTCATAATAAGCTCTAGTAGGTGAGTGTCAAAATACAATGAATCACTCCGTAGATACTCAAAGACATACTAAAATAAAATTTTATGTGATAAAATTACAAGGAACAATAATTTACAGACAACAATGTACAGGGTGTCCCTTTTTGGACACATTTGTGGTGTATCTCCATTATTAGTAGAAATAAAGGTATGCAGTTTTTTTACAAAATTGCGATACTTTTGTTATGAAACTTACGTTGCCGTAATCAATCGAATCGTTTTTGAGGTGCAAGGCGAAATTAAAAATGTTGGATTTTGGGACAACCTTCGTATCTGTTGTCATTTCACATATCAGAGGGGTAATAACACGAGGACTATAAGTGGCATGGTCGGTTTTTAACTAAGCTTGTCATTTTTGACATATGACCCAAACTTATCATTTTCTAAATCGAACACCCTGTATTTTTGTAGTTCACCAAATCCGATTTCTCTGTCTATTTATTACGATATAATACACTTTATATCTAGACTTTTCTTTAAAAATACCAAAAAAAAAACCAACAGTTTTATTATAAACTACTGGCCACTTGAAACCGTTCACCTGCATTTTCGGGTAAAATTTAAGTTCTAATATCTTTAAATCGAGACGAGATACTGAGGTGCGGTTTTCAGCTGTATCTTGCAAATTTTATTACATATAACCGATGTTAGGTGTAAAACTTACGTAAGCTAAAAAGGTATTTATACAGGGTGCTAAACAAGACAATTTTTTGTCTGTTCCGAAAATTTTTTTTTTGTTAAAAAGCTTATTTGTTCTACATAATAAGCTGTAACTTTTTATCAGCCATTTGACGTAAAATTTTCTTCCTAGAGAGCCCTTAAGTCATACTGTTTTTTTATAATGTGCAGGGTCTGCACTACCCAGAAAATATACAGGGTGTGAAAAAATGTGACAAGGTTAGTTGAAAACCTAGCAATCCTAAAGATCATGTACGTATATTTCAACACCTTGTAGCATAAAAAAGAATTTAAGTTTAAAAGTTTTGACTTAGTTTCAAGGAGTACCGAGTATTTTTTCCAAACGGTTTTTTAATTCTCTCTCTAACTTTATTATTTTATAAAATACAGGTGTTGATTTTACAGCCAAAGTTACCAACATCGGGTAATACAAGAGACATGTAACAGCCTGCAACCTTTTTAGTTTTAAAAATATCAAAAAATTAAACTTAAGACGTTTCTATAACTCGCGAAGAGGTAAGTTTTCTATAAAAAAGCCACTGTTTTATTTTAAATAGAACACTGTACATTTTCATTAATTATCGTATTCAGCTTAAAATTAGCTTATCAACGATATATTACAAGGTAAGTAAAACTAAAAAGGTGGTAGTCTGTTACATGTCTCTTATGTTACCCGATGTTGGTAAATTTGGCTGTAAAATCAACACATGTATTTGTTAAAATCATAAAGTTAGGAAGAAAATTAAAAAACCGATTGGAGAAAATATTCACTACCACTTAAATCTTAAGTAAAAACTTTTAAATTTGAATTCCTTTTTATGCTACAAGGTGTCGAAATATACGTACATGATCTTTAGCATTGCTAGGTTTTTATCTAACCTTGCCAAATTTTTTTCACACCCTGTATATGTTCTGCGTAGTGCGGACCGTGCACAGTATAAAAAAATATAATTTAAGGGCCTTCTAGCAAGAAAATTTTACATCAAATGGCGAATAAAAAGTTACAGCTTATTATGTAGAAAAATTCAATTTTTAGACAAAAAAAAAACTCAAAAAATAATAAAATTTTTTAAAAAAAGTTTGAAATGGTTTTTTTTTCAATAGCTACAATAAGTTCAAAAAGTCGCCTCTAGATTAGTTAAAACAATTTCCACAGGCGTCACATGTATCATTCTTATTTTGTTTGGATTGCCCTTGACACAGGACATTTGGAATAACCTAGTAAGAATAGGTGCCAATTCAGAAGCGTACTTTTTTTAAGAGTTTTGAGAATATGTCGAATCTTTTTTAAACCTGAAGGTAATTTCGCGCATATTGTATAGCAAAGCTGATACTGAGGGAAGGGGGAAGTGAATAGGACCACCAACCACCAAACCACCCAACAGCATACCGTTCAGAAACCCGCGTAAAACGAACACCCTAAGGTTCGTCAACGCTCTGGCGGAAACAATAAAAAAAGAAAACCCTCCACGAACTCTGAATAAATCGGGGGAGATTGAGGAGTACCTCAGCTTTTAAAATAACAGCCTCTTGGCGGCCTTCGAGACCTCTACTCCACCTTTAAAGCGAATACCAAAAACCCTGGATGGGATGGAGAAACTCAGACGACCTACAAGGAAAGCTTTCAATGCGACGAAAAGAACCTAAAACTGGGAAGATCTGAGGATATTTAACAAGAAACTGAGGGCTAAGAAAAGAACAGCCTTGAGAAACTTCTGCAACGAGGTCTCCAACACGTCGTCGGCCTCGGGGCTTAAGAAGGTCCTCTCTAAAGATCCTGATATGCAGCCTAAGGAAGACCGACGGAACTCACACCGTTACCTCCGAAGACACGGCAAAAATACTACTGGAAATCCACTTTCCTAAATGCCAAGTTATTGACATCACCCAAGGCCCTGTGTGGCCTGATGATCATTCAGTGGCTATAGGAGCAAACTGGGAGGTTATGAACACAGTGGTGACAAAAGACAAAATAGCTTGGGCAATTAATACCTTCAAACCATTTAAGTCCGCGGGCTTTTTCCCGGTTATGCTTCAGTGGGGTCTGGAGGTTGTTATCAGACACCTAGAATTTATATTCAAGGCATGTCTAGCCCTAAGCTTTATACCTATGAAATGGAGAAAGGTAAGCCTGGAAAAGACGACTATTCTTTCCCAATTCCCAACAGACCCATTAGCCTAACTTCATTTCTTATGAACACTCTGGAAAGGCTCTGTAACAGACAGATTAGGAACGAACATCTGCCATGCTTACCAACCTGGAAAATCAACAGAAACCTCTCTGCACTGTGTGATTCAAAGAATAGAAGAGTCGCTTTTCTATAGGCAGTCGGCTCTAGGAGCTTTTCTAGAGATAGAAGGCGCCTTCGACAAAGCGACCTTCGGAAGTGTAGAACTGGCTCTGACCAGCCACAGCGTAGACCCAACCATTATTGGCTGGATTGGTTGTATGCTGAAGAATAGAACAGTCGAGCTAAAAACAGGAGACACCACGATGAGGGCGCTTGTGAGCAGAGGCTGTCCTCAGGGTGGCGTTCTATCTCCGCCTCTCTGAAACATGGTAGTCAACAGGTTATGCAGACAACATCACTGTTCTGCTAACAGGAAAACTTGAAAACGTCCTGTGTGAAACCATGCAGCCTGCGTTAAGACTAGTAGAAAGATTGTGCACAGATAACGCACTCTCTGTGAACCTTACAAAAACCGAGCTGGTACTCTTCACTAGAAAAAGAAAGCTGGTCAACGTAAAACCACCTTTTCTGTTCGGTACGCAGCTCGGTCTGTGTAAAGAGGTCAAGTATCTGGAAGTCATCCTGGATAGCACCCTAAACTAGAATAAACACTTAAGTGAAAAATCAAAGTTCACCCGAGCTATCTGGCAGTGCAGAGGAGCTATAGGCAAAGTCTGGGGTCTGTCGCCCAACAATGTCTTCTGGCTCTATACGGCAGTTAATCGCCCTATGTTCACTTACTGAGCCATTGCCTGGTGGAGCAAAGCCAAGCAAGTTGTAGCACGTAATAAAATGCAACAGCTACAGATCCATACCTACGATGGCAAGGCAGGTGCTGCTGTGCTTGATTTCTGAAAGGTGACGCAGAGTGAACAGCAGTCAGGCTGCATGCCGTTGACCCGTGGTAGGGAAAAAACCGAGATCCGGGACATGCCCGAGTGTTCTTAGAGGCTGTCGCACGACAACCTCCTGTAGACACCGAACGGATGCCCTGATCCCATACTTCATGTTCAATAAAAACGTTGAAGTTGATATCAGCGGGTTAACACAACCAGGAAAAGAGACAGACATACACATCTATACTGTCGGCTTGCAGAATCAATCTGGGGCTGGCTTGGGAGTGTATGTACCAGAACTCGATCTCGAAATTAGTATGGCCCTAGGCAAAGGGGTGACTGTCTTCCAGGCAAAACTGCTTGGAATTCTGCAAAGTGCCATACAAATAGAAAAAGAAAGAAAAAGCTATTATTCTCACAGACAGCAAACAAGTCTTGCAAATCCTAAAAAAGAACAAAATAACATCCAAATTGATTCTTGAGTGTCACCAGATGCTGGAGACGGTTTCCCATAGGAAATACGAAGACGGTTTTTCAGAGGAATACGGTCCCAATGTCCTTGGCTGTCTTCTAGGTAGAACTGCTTGGAATTCTGCATGTCATACAAATAGAAAAGAATAACAGGTAAAAAAGCTATTATTCGCACAGACAGCAAACAAATCTTGCAAATCCTAAAAAAGAACAAAATAACATCCAAATTGATTCTTGAATGTCACCAGATGCTGGAGACGGTTTCCCCGAGAAAATACGAAGACGGTTTCCCAGAGGAATACGGTCCCAAAGTCCTTGGCTGTCGTCCAGGCAGAACTGCTCGGAATTCTGCAAGGTGCCATACAAATAGAAAAGAATAACAGGTAAAAAAGCTATTATTCGCACAGACAGCAAACAAATCTTGCAAATCCTAAAAAAGAACAAAATAACATCCAAATTGATTCTTGAATGAGAGATGCTGGAGAGAGAGAAAATACGAAGACGGTTTCCCAGAGGAATACGGTCCCAAAGTCCTTGGCTGTCGTCCAGGCAGAACTGCTCGAATTCTGCAAGGTGCCATACAAATAGAAAAGAATAACAGGTAAAAAAGCTATTATTCGCACAGACAGCAAACAAATCTTGCAAATCCTAAAAAAGAACAAAATAACATCCATATTGATTCTTGAGTGTCACCAGATGCTGGAGACGGTTTCCCAGAGGAATACGGTCCCAATGTCCTGGATTAAGGGTGATGAAAAGTTAGATAGGTTAATAAAAGCGGAATCAAAGGAAATGAAAAAGCAGATAAGTTGGCGCGAAACGGAGCAAAGGGCAAACCATGCGGCTTTGAACCCTTCGCGCAGCTATCCTCTAAGACGATCAATCTAAAGATAAACGAACAGTCAACAAAGACTCCAAAAGAGAGATGGGAGAGACAGGGCTTTAGACACTCAGGCGCCGCAATTCGTGGCCCGGAGGACAGCGTACCTTCTCGGGCTCTCTCGAGGAAATCTTAGAAAACTGGCAGGAATGCTAACGGGACACTGTAAACTAAACAAACACCTTCACATCTTGGGCGTCCTCCCGCATCCTCCAGCTCTTGTAAACACCAGAGAATCCATTATGGGAGAAAGATGGCCAGAAATGGCCACAATCGGAGGATGCTCGGCCGCTACGCTGCTAAACTACATCGATGCTGTTGACTGGCTCGACGAGTAAAACTCCAAAGGAGGTTACAATGGGCCCACCTGAGAGGCCTAAGTAATAGATTGATGTAACTCACCCCTCCATATTCTCTAACTATCTATTTAAGTTAAGGGTGCAAAGGAGCTTTTGCAGAAGTTTTGGTTAATATTTTTAGCAAGCGACCAAAAGAATTAAGTCCCATGTTGGCAAGAAAGAACTTTGCCTTTTATATCTGTTCAAAATACAAGAGTTCCAACCACACTACACCACAACTTGGTACGTTCTGGACGCGCGTTTCGCTAACCAAGTTAGCATCATCAGTGGTTGATATAAGCTAGTTTATGTCATCTGCTGATGATGCTAACTTGGTTAGCGAAACGCGCGTCCAGAACGTAACAAGTTGTGGTGTAGTGTGGTTAGAACTCTTATATTTTGATCTATCTTCCACCACAGGTTCCAGTGTTAAGATTTAACATGGCTTCATGGTCAACGGAACAAAACCTTTAAGTTTATATCATCTGCTGATGATGCTAACTTGGTAGGCGAAACGCGCGTCCAGAACGTAACAAGTTGTGTTGTAGTGTGGTTAGAACTCTTGTATTTTGATCTATCTTCCACCACAGGTTCCAGTGTTAGGATTTAACATGGCTTCATGGTCAACGGAACAAAACCTTTAAGTTTATATCATCTGCTGATGATGCTAACTTGGTAGGCGAAACGCGCGTCCAGAGCGTAACAAGTTGTGGTGTAGAGTGGTTAGAACTCTTGTATTTTGATCTATCTTCCACCACAGGTTCCAGTGTTAGGATTTTATAGCTCTATTGAAGGCATTTTTGGCTTCAAAAATTATGCGATTGTAATGATTTCGCGCCTCATTTTTCGCCTGTAGATTTTCTGAAGTAAGGTTCTTAAAAAAATTGTTATCTGATCGGATTTTCTCTAGCCAGGCATTATCGCAAGAAAATCAACTTTTGTGAGATTTTAAAGTCTTAATTAAAAGTGGTATAAAGGTTTCTATACCTAATTAGACTACGTCCGAGATTAGTAAACAAATTTCGAAAGGATTGTTTGTAGAGAAGAAAAAACACCATTCCAGGGGCAGAAAGAGGAGAAATTCCGCAATCCATCCCAATTAGCGGAATTATAGTGCCAAATAGTAAGAGGTAGCATAAATTCTAAAACTTCCTGTTGTATGGGACAGAAAACAGTAATTAGACCATGGTCAGAGGATCCCAGTGGAGCGGAAATGGAAAACTAATAAGACTCTAGCTGAGTGGTAAGAAAGAGGTCCAGGGGATTGTGGCTATATGTGACGATGCGAGATCAATGTTAGCAGAAAGAAAGTCGGAGAGCTCGTTGAAGGAGTTGTCGGAAGATGAGGGAATACAACAAATAAATTTAGAGTTCTGAGGGCTAGTTTTAGCCACAGGGTATCGGATCCAGTCGATTGAAGATTCGGAAGTCCTGTACAGGATAAGTTACAGACGGAATGATGGAAAAAGTTCATAGTCAGGACAGAAAAGGTGATTGGTTGAATTTTTGTGGCTTATTTCGGTTTCGATTAGGAAGAGAAGAAGAGGATTGCAGGATTGAAGATAGTTTCTTCTTCAATGATAATTATTAATGGAAAAGAATGTGTTCTATCTTTGAAGATGTAGTTAGACAGCTTCATGGCAGTTTTCATTGGATTGTATATAACAAGCCAACATATATTCTTCAAAGCTTTGAAATCTAGGAAGAAACTTAAATAATATTTATTACATTTTGACAAGTCAGCCATCAAAGAACATAATTTTGCTCGTATTCATTGCAGCCTGCTTACTGCTTCTCCTGCTAGCAGAAAATGAAAAGGAAACCATTAAAAATATAGCACTATAATTTAGATAAGATAAATATCAACTTTTATATATTTTTATAAAGCTAGAAATAAGCTTCCTTTAAAATATTAATAAAAATGTCCCATTAAAAAAGTATTTACTTACTGAAAAAAAAAAGACTCCTTAAGAAACAACTGATATGACAAGTTAAGAATATACGAGTGATGCCTCAAAATTAAATTTTCGAAATTTCGCCCCGAATCTTAAAAGTGAAGTGAGCCATGAAAATTTTGTTTAGTTATTTTAATATGATTAAAATTTATTATATTAAGTGCTAATTTTGATTTGGGATTAAATAACAATAAAAATACAGGGTGTTCCTCATAAAAAAAAAATAAAATGAGGTCGTGTTATGTCAAAAATGGCACGCCTACATAGGAAATTGTATCAGATTTGGTTTTTATCTATTCGATAAGTAAAATGATAAACGATATACGAGGGTGGTTCCAAAATGTATCTCAGAAACGAAGCGGGTTATAAAAACTTTGATAAGTTTCATAGAAGAGTAGCACAATATTATAAAAGCGGCATCTTTCCTAATAACGGAAATATAGCGCTAAAGTGTCGCAAATGGTACACCCTGTAAATAAAAAGTAATATATAACAATAAACAACACTGAAAATATTTAAAACTATCAATATTTCTATGATCAGAAAACAAAAACTTACAAGTTAAAATTATTTACCTACTTCTCAAAACTAAAAGAGATATAACAGTACCTTGGTTAGCTGCGAGTAGGGAATTTTACCGCTTTTTTGCCAAATTGTCTGCGCTAAGGGGTTTCAAACAGACTTGAAGCGTATTCGAATAACTTAAAATTAGGAAAATTATACATTGTATACAACAAATATTACAGGGTATCGTGGCTACCTCCTTGTGCTTTTTTGGAATCGTTCAACCGCGCCTTGGCCTTCTTGAACTTGGCCTTGAGGCCGTTTTCCCTCTCCTTTATAGCGTTCGCTTTGTGGTATTGCTTGCGCTTCAGCTCCTGTGCCCTGGGAAAATAAATTATATTAGAAATTACAATCATGAGATATTTTTATCTATATATATATATATATATATATATATATATATATATATATATATATATATATATATATATATATATATATATATATATATATATATATATATATATATATATATATATATATATATATATATATATATATATATATATATATATATATATATATATATATATATATATATATATACAGTGTGTCCGAAATTGGTTATGACAGTATTGGGATCTCGGAAACCGTGATAGTTACAAAAACGTTTAAATGGAGAAAGTTTTAGACAATTATGTTTGTAATTTAACGCCGTTTTGCTCGCGATTCTATCTTTTTTAGTTTTTGAGATATTTTGAAAAAACCAAAAAACTGCATTTTCGAAAAAGTCCTATAATTTATTTATTTATGAAAATTTTCAAAATCTGTAAGAACATTATTAAGGCAACTTTTTACTTAGAGTGCACCTATTAAGTCAGATTTTACATACGACGTTTCGATTTTCTAGAACCATCATCAATTTTGTTTTTTCTTACGGCCGCTGTGTTCGATTTTAACAGTTTTGAAAAGAGTATTTCTTTAGCTTTTCAACGGTGTATCACACTTTGTAATTAGGTTATTACTAAAGGTGCAAAAAGTGCGTAGAGAAAATGTTTAAACGTTTTTTGGAATTATCAAAGTAAAAAATTAAAAATTAATAGTGTTAAAAGGCAATATGTAATTCAACATCCAGTTCTACAAAAAATTAGTAAAAACTACTCAATAACATTGCACAATGTTCACAAATGTTCAAATGACCAGCCGCAGATAACACTAACATCTTTGCTCAAGTAGGCTTTGGTTTTGAAATAATAGAATGCTTTTAATCTGTCAAAAATGCAACGTTTAAGTTTTATTTAACATTCATCGCTGTTTTAATAAGGATTACAATGGCGTTAAACTTTTCTAATGAAGAAATGTTTGATATGTTAGTGTGTTATATTAAAAATGAAAGAAATGCAAACAGGGCCATGGATGTGTATTTTGACACGTACCCCGAAAGACGGCAGCCTGGCAGAACTTATTTTCAAACGCTGGTTAGAAACTTGCTTGAGTTTGGCAGTTTTAATAAGATTCGCACAAAGAAGTATGCAAAAGACAACGAGCAACGCAATAGGCAAATCCTAGAATATTTTTATGAAAATCCGACTTCATCTACAAGAAGAAGCGAAACAGAACTTCAAATTCCAAAATCTACCGTTCATGGCGTCTTAAAAGTAACTAAATATCGTCCTTACAAGCCAACAATTGTGCAAGGACTTCAAGCAGGTGATTTCGAAAGAAGAATTGTTTTTTGTAATTGGTATATCAATAGATGTCGAGAAAATCCCGCTTTTTGCAATAGAGTCATTTGGTCAGATGAGACTCATTTTACAAACTGTGGCATTTTTAATAAAAAAAATCACCATTATTGGGCTATTGAAAATCCGCGATCCACGCAGGCTGCAAGAGCGATTTGGTTTTAACGTGTGGTGCGGGATGCTTGGTAAGATAAACATAGTCTAATTGAATTGCTTATAATTTAATATTTTCCATTACTTTTTAGGAAATCGTCTCATTGGTCCCTTTATTTTTGATCAGACACTGACAGGCCCAAGATACCTTGCCATGTTACAGAATCAAATAGTTCCTGCCAATCGAGAAGCTGTGCCAGATGATCAGTTTAATAGCTTGTGGTTTCAGCAAGATGGTTGTCCTGCACATAACAGCAGGGATGTACAAACCTTTTTAACAACTTTTGGTGAAAACGTAATATCCAACAGTGATCCTGTCCGCTGGCCAGCTAGATCCCCGGATATCACGCCGTTGGATTTTTATTTATGGGGAGGTGCGAAAAATGAAATATACGAATTTGACCCCCCAGAAAATAGGCAAGTTCTTGAGCAGCGAACCCGAAATATTCTAGAAAATATAAATAGAAATACCATTCAACGGGTAATCAGAACAGTTGAAAGGAAATGCGGACACTGCATAGAAAAAAACGGTCAACATTTTTAATCCTAGTATTATGTAGCATTTTTTTATTAATTTTATTGAGTAGGTAGTTCATATTGATTTTCTGTTAATTCTTGTAAGGTTAGTACTTTTAAATCGCCATGAACGGTTGACTTCAGAATGTGAAGTTCTGTTTCAATTCTTCTTATGGAAAAAACCAGATTTTCATTAAAATATTCTAATATTTGCCTATTCCATTCCGTGTCATACTTGCATACTTTCTGTTGCGATTCTTAAAATTGGCTAACCCTAGCAAGCTTCTAATCAGCGCAGCGCTTGAAAAGAAGTTCTGTCGACAGTCGTTCTTCGGGGTACATTATGTGCAGTGCACATAGTATTAATGTTACTGAGTAGAACTTACTGATTTTATGCAGAATTTAATGTCCAATTTAAAAATATTGTTATTTAAAACTATTAAATTTTAATTTATATCGATAATTCGAAAAAATGTTTAAACAGTCTTATTTCAAACGCAAAGCCTACTTGGGCAAAGATGTTAGTGTTATATGCGGGTGGTAGTTTGAACATGTGTGAACACTGTGCACGAATCAATTATGTTATTAAGCAGTTTTTACTGATTTTTACTGGATGTTAAATTACAATATATTGCTATTTAACACTATTAATTTTTAACTTTTTACTTTGATAATTCCAAAAAACGTTTAAATATTTCCTCTACGCACTTTTTGCACCTTTAGTAATAACCTAATTACAAAGTGTGATACACCGTTGAAAAGCTAAAGAAATACTCTTTTCAAAACTGTTAAAATCGAACACAGCGGCCATAAGAAAAAACAAAATTGATGATGGTTCTAGAAAATCGAAACGTTGTATGTAAAATCTGACTTAATAGGTGCACTCTACGTAAAAAGTTGACCTAATAATGTTCTTACAGATTTTGAAAATTTTCAGAAATAAATAAATTATAGGACTTTTTCGAAAATGCAGTTTTTTGGTTTTTTCAAAATATCTCAAAAACTAAAAAAGATACAATCGCGAGCAAAACGGCGTTAAATTACAAAAATAATTGTCTAAAACTTTCTCCATTTAAACGTTTTTGTAACTATCACGGTTTCCGAGATCCCAATACTGTCATAACCAATTTCGGACACATATACCCATTATACAGGGTGGTCTGAAAAGTTCGTGGTGAACCAAACTTGTGTTTTTTTAAATGGGATACCCGGATATTATTATTTTAGTTGATTCTCCTATTCATTGCGATCATTTTGATATAAGGTTAGTTGGGTCTAAAATTTATACCAAGGGAATGGGACGAGAACAATATTTATTTATTTACTGATGACAATATCCTGATACTTTGCTGTTTTGACAGGACTGTCAATCTTTTGTTCAATTTATGATGATATCATGGCCTCCTAATATTAAATTGTCAATTTTAACAACGTGAATTCAGAGTAATTCGTGTTAAAATGAAGAAATTTTGATTTCACAGCTAATTTGCTGAAAAACTGTTGGTCAGAAAGGTATCAAATATCGTATTTTCTGAAAGCTAGTAATGTTATCTCTAACATGAAAGTAAAATATACAGGGTGTTCCATTTAAAAAAATTCAATCCAAGGTAAATTTGCAAAACTTGACCACCCTGTATAACAGTGAAAAATTTTGAACGACTTACAAGCGATTATTGTAATCCTAGATACAATACATTTTATAGAATATTTGGTTTTTCCATACCTGCTTCAATTGTTTTCAAAAAATGGCCGGAGTATAACCCTTTTTTCCACTTTAACCTCGTCCCATTCCCTTGGTATAAATTTTAGACCCAACAAACCTGATATCAAAATGATCGTAACGAATAGGAGAATCAACTAAAATAATAATATACCGGGTGTCCCATTTAAAAAAACACAAGTTTGGTTCACAACGAACTTTTCAGACCACCCTGTATAATGGATATAATTTTAAAACACAGCGTTCTTGACTATCAATCATATCCTAAAAACGTTTTTTCAAATTCCTCTCCGTTTGCCCACAATCGTCCACCCCATCTTGGTTGCACCACCCTGTATATATATATATATATATATATATATATATATATATATATATATATATATAAATATATACATATCAACTTGCCTATTTTAAATGGAACACCCTGTATTTTATGATATTTTTGGATTCTACGGAGAATTTTAAAGCTATTTTATGTAGCATGTCCTATACCTAGGTTCAAGCATTCTTAAGATACTTGACCTTGAAGCAAAAATGAGCATTCACGGTACCAAATTTTGAAATCTCATATTTTTGTAAGTTTTAAAGATAATATAATCTTCATATTTTGCAGACGATCGGTAAATAATCTCAGGTTTGTATTTTTTTTATTGAATTTGTCTATTTTTATACAGGGTGTCCTAAATTCAGCGGCAAACAATCACATTTTCAAAGCAGCTAAAGTCCGTTTTTTTAAATGGGACTGTATCGAACTGTATTAAGGTTCCCTATACCTATTCGTAACCATTTTCGAAATAATTGGGTTTTATAAAAATATCGTATGTATTTGCTTAAATGTTTACATGTTCCAATGGTGAGCCATGGAAAAACAATTGAGATCCAATATCCAATATGACAGATGATTAGTATGCGTTATTTATCGAAAGCTGTTAGTGATAAACTAAATCTTCTAAATCGAAATGGAAGAATATCCAAACGCTGATATTCTCAATCTATTTTATATTCATGGAGAATGTTATAAAACTTTGGAGAGAACGTGTCGTGTGTTTAATGAACGCCACCCTGATTTGCCGCCAATGAACAAGTCAAAATTCAAGAGGACTGAAACGAACTTTTTGCGTTTTGGCAAGGTTAAAGTTACAAAAAATGTTCCGAAACCAGTGACAAATGCCGAGGATAACGTAATAAACACATTAGCTTATTTCCACGCAAACCCGCAAAGTTCAATACCGTCTGCAGAAAATGATTAAAGAATTTCTTCTTCATCTGTCCAAAGAATCTTGAGCGAACATCATATGCACCCTTATTCCTTCCAAAACGTGCACGCCTTGAGACCTGGTGATGACGTCCGACGAGTAGAATTTTGCGAATTCATGTTTTTGAAAATTCAAGAGTACCCTCAATTCCTTTCAAAAATATTTTGAACCGATGAAGCGAAATTTTCTAGAGAAGGAATATCAAATAGAAGAAACGAACATTTCTGGGCAGCAAAAAATCCGCACGCTTTACGCGAAATGCGTTCTCAAGAGAGGTTTAGCTTCAATGTTTTCGGTATAGTATTAAATGAGACGGTGCGGTACTGTATTTATGAAGACAATTTAAACAGTGATAAGTATTTGGAAATTCTACAAGGGACGGTTTCTGAATTTATAGAAGAAATTCCTATTGGTGAGCTGCAAAATTATTGGTATCAATTAGATGGGGCACTAGCACACAATTCCGCTGCAGTTTATCTCCAATTATCTCGAATTTTTGAAGATCGCTGGATTGGTCCCAATGGCCCTTGGAGATGGCCCCCGCCATCGCCTGATTTAACACCCCAAGACTTTTATTTATGGGGATTTATCAAAGGTAAAGTCTATGCTTCCCCAGTAAACAACCAACAAGATTTACTGGACAGGATACGAACAGCTTTTGCCGAATTAGAAAACGGACAAATTCAATGGGCCAGAGCAACTGTACAAAGAAGAATTGAAATGTGTCTTCAAATGAACGCACAGCATATAGAACATTTGTTATAATTCAATTTTATTATTTTATTTATTTATTGTTGATTGTTAGATTGCTATAATTTTTAAGTTCACTAAAACAAGTTTAGAACAGTCTCGAACTTAGTAGATATGGTTAAAAATAATGTAAACAATTTATTACATTTTGTATAACTTTAACTTTTCCGAAACCAAAAAAATTTCGTTTCAATCCTCTTGAATTTTCTCTTGTTCATTGGCGATAAATGAGGATGTTTTTCATTAAAAACATGGCACGTTCTCTTTAATATTTTGTAACGTTCTCCGCGAATATAAAATAAATTGAGAATATCAGCTTTTGAGTGTTATTTTATTTTAATTTAAACGTTTCAAATCAGCTGTCATGTTGAATAGAAAAGCACAACAATTGTTTTTCCATGGCTTACTACGGGAAGGTGTAAGCATTTAGCAAAAACATATGATAGTTTAATAAAAACCTGATTATTTCGAAAATGGTTACGAATCGGTATAGGGAACCTTAATACAGTTCGATAGAAAATTAAATTCTACATTTGATAGGGCATAAAGTTATAGGGTGTCCCATTTAAAAAAACGAACTTTAGAGGCTTTGAAATGGGAATGTTTGCCGCTGAATTTAGGACACCCTGTATAAAAATAGACAAATTCAATAAAAAAATAGAAACCTAAGATTATTTACCGATCGTCTGCAAAATATGAAAATTATATCTTCAAAACTTACCAAAATATGAGATTTTAAAATTTGGTACCCCCAAGGCTCATTTTTGGTTCAAGGTCAAGTATCTTAAGAACGCTTGAACCTAGGTATAGGACATGCTTCATAAAATAGCATTAAAATTCTCCGTAGAATCCAAAAATATTATAAAATACAGGGTGTTCCATTTAAAATAAGCAAGATGATACCAACTTCCGGTTAAACCGGAAGTGACAGGAAGTTGAAAATATTTTAAAAAAGAAGTACCCCTTGACCTTACCTTAATCCCAAAATTTGAAATTTTTATCTAAATGGCATCATCAAAAACTTTTAATGAACGGGTTGCGTGAATAACCCTGTATTTATATATATATATATATATATATATATATATATATATATATATATATATATCTCTCACAGTCGTTGCATTGGTCTAATTTTAACACAGTGAACGTCCCAGTAATTTTAAAATGTAAAATAAATGTTCCAGTGTATGTCCCAATATTGTAATTTAATGGTACTATTTATTTGATAATTTTACGTTCTACGATAAGTCTTAAATTTTAAATACATTTATTTGTTATGAGAAATTGTGCTGAAAAATCTTTTAGGTTTGAAAAAGACCAAAACTATGATCGAAACGTTACCCAGGCATAAAATATATGTTTTAAAAGATACCTTCTAATTTGCTGCTTATTATAATGACCTTAAACCAAGAAAATTAAGAAAAAAAATATATATATGTATATATATATGTATATATATATATATATATATATATATATATATATATATATATATATATATATATATATATATATATATATATATATATATATATATATATATATATATATATATATACAGTGACCGTCTAAAATCCGTTCCCTCTCTGCTAATTTTTGAGCCAACTCGTATATCGCAACGAAATTTGGTGGGCTTAAATAGGAGATGAAAAGCTCTTTTTTTATGAAAAAATGATAGCTAAAAGTTATAAAATGGCGGCTACGCGACATCTCGAATTAATATTTTAAATACAACACCCCGCATATTATTCCATTTTCAAAATCTGCTCATTATTCTTAACATTTTTCTCCAATACACTTTATTCCTAAATATAATTGCTTTCGAAATAATGACGTTTGAAAATTGACATTTTGGTCATTTCAAATTCAATCAAAAATACGATCAAGTTTGCGTTGGAAACAAAATCGTTGTCGCGGTAACATCTTGATAACTAACTGTCAAATAGTCCGTTGAGCATCTTAATTATTTTATGAAAAGTGTGACCATGGCTCGCAGTTTACACGATAAATTTGAAGCAGTTTTGATTTTTGGAGAAGCTGGAAGAAATTTTCATCTAGCAGTCCGTATGTTTAACGATAGATTTCCCGAAAACCCTATTTCGCGGTCATTTTGCGCAAACTTTTAAATAAGGTCCAAGCAACTGGTACGACGAAAGATGCTCCAAGATCAGGAAGACTACCTCTTTCAGAAGAAAAAAAAATTGAAATTGTTGCTGAAATAGTAATTAATCCTACTCAGTCGACGTCTGCAGTTGCTGAATCCTGCGAAGTAAGTTCAAAAAGTGTCCAAAGAGTCCTAAAAAATGAAAAATTTCATCCCTAAAAAATGAAAATCCTGCATGCTCTCACGGAGGATGATCCAGACCGGAGGGTTGAATTTTGTGAGTGGTTAACAAGAAAAATTGAAGGAGAACGATCCTTCCTAAAACGTGTATGTTTCTCAGATGAATGCACGTTTTTCCTTAATGGAAAAGTCAACAAACAGAACGTACGATACTGGAGCGATACTAATCCGCATATTTTTAGAGAAGGCCATACCCAGTTTCCTGAAAAAGTTAATGTTTGGGCAGGGATTTTGGGCAACCACGTTGTTGGACCGATTTTCATCAGAGGCAATCTTACAAGAGATCTTTACAGAAATCTTTTAGAAACTGAAATTGAACCTCGAATAAGACAAATTGTATTAAACAATCAGGAAGAGTTTGAAAATCGTGAAATCATATTTCAGCAGGACGGAGCACCTCCCCATTTCTATCGCATGGCGCAAGAGTTTCTCGATACAAACTTTCTTGGGCGATGGATAGGTCGCAGGGGAAGTACAGAATGGCCACCAAGACCTCCGGATCTTACCCCTCTAGATTTTTTCCTTTGGGGATATCTGAAGTTAAAATTCTACGCCACTGAATGTCAAGCAATAGAAGAGTTGGAACGCAGAATAAGAGAAGCATGTAAAGAAATAGATGAACAGACTTTCATCAACGTGAGAGAAGCTATTCATAATAGGGCACTTTATTGTCAAGATTTAGGAGGGCCACATCGAACACTTGATAAAATAATTATTGTTGGGGTTAAATAAGTGTTATTCAAAAATAAATAAAATATTTTTTTACCAACTAATTTGTTTTCCCTGTGAATTTACAGAACAAATTCGTAACCTTCAAGATTTTCCGGTAAGTGGTACTGTTTATCCTTAAAATACTGTCTTTACGCCTCTTATTAGTCGAATTCATTAAAAGATTTAACTACAAATTAATTAAAAAATTTAGTTAACAGAATTTTTTATCGAAAGTGACTAAAACCATTACTTCATTTTAAACCGGATTTTCAATTTTCAAACGTCATTATTTCGAAAACAATTACATTTAGGAATAAAGTGTATTAGAGAAAAATGTTAAGAATAATGAGCAGATTTTGAAAATGGAATAATGTGCGGGGTGTTGTATTTAAAATATTAATTCAAGATGGCGCGTAGTCGCCATTTTATAACTTTTAGCTATCATTTTTTCATAAAAAAATAGCTTTTCATCTCCTATTTAAGCCCTCCAAATTTCGTTGCGATACACGAGTAGGCTTAGTAGGGGGAATATATATATATATATATATATATATATATATATATATATATATATATATATATATATATATATAAAAGAATCTGTTTTTCTAGTAAATGGATTAAGAAAATTTGAAAGATATTTACCTTTGAATAATTAGTTAATGATATAGTTATATATAGTTAATTACATATTACAGACGTTATTATTACAATATTAGATCCACCTTAAAAATTATTAGCAAGTATAACTTTTGTTTAGACATTTATTATATCTAAGATTTTGTTCTATGTAAGATAGTCGACAAAACCCTTTCGAATGCCCCCCCCCCTTTTTGCCAATACATGATTGGTTCAAATCAAAATAGTTCCGTCTCCCTGTTAGTACGTATAGGACATTTATGACATAAAAATCTAAATACTTTCGAGCAATTGAATAAAAAATGACCAACTTGACTTTAAAAGTAAGAAAACTAAGGGATGCTAAACCCTGTATGGGTCTCGGTCTCATTTCGGGACCGAGAGTCGTCCCGTGGTGTCGCGAATCCTAGCGCTTACCTCAACTGGTCTCTCAAATCTCACCAAGCGTACTTACTTTTCCATCTGTATCCGTATAATCTCCTTCTTATAAATGTCCTTAAAGTCGACACAAAAAGGCAACCAGAACTCGAAAAAGCCAGACGGGGCGAACGCCTCCAGCGGCCCTCCCTTTGGCTTGAACAGGTACACTTTCATCGTAGCTACGAACAGTTTGTGACACTCTTCGAGATTCTCGCATTCCGTCTCGAGCTGGGTATGGGACTTGTCCAGGAACGCCTCCATCTTGTCTTTGAAGGGTTGAAGGTTATCCGGCGTCGAGTTGGCTATGATCTTTTCAGTCTTCTTCTCGCATTCTGAAAAATATATATATACCTATTATGGTGGACCACTGGCACTTTCTATTTAAATACAAATATGTATATATGGAATGAATTGCTTAGCTAGCATTATGACTCGCACTCCTACTCGTACTACTACTCGCACTTCTATATATGTCTGCATACTGATAGATATTTCGAATTTTCGTAAAGATCGTTTATTTTTATATATGTTTACGGGTGCTTGGGATTTAAACTGATATAATATGATTTTATATTCTATATTATTTCTTAACTAGATCAAGGGCTCTTGGAAATGTTCATATTGTACAATTTGTTTAACGCATTAGTTTTTCATATCAATTTTAAAAAGGAATTACTTAGAGGTAAACTATATCAATTTATTTTTGGTCAACTGAAAATATCCATTACTCCTACCAGTGAGTAATGACTTATTGCTCATGGGATATAACCAATTACGTAGCTGCAAAATCCATTATTCACGTTCGCTTAAAATAATAGAATGCCATTACTTTTGTCGGTTATGGAAACTGAGACCGGTGAGATAGTTAGTAAATTTTGAAATTAAAGGCAGGAGGTTGTGGGTTAGAATCCTAATCGGGGGCAGACTTTTTTCACTTTTCATTGCCTTTTATTTTAAAATTAACCAACTTTCTACCGGTTTCGGTTCCTACCACAGACAAAAACCCGCATTTCCTACTTGCAATTGCAGCTTACGTCCCTTGCCCTACATAGAACATATACAGGGTTATTCACGCAACCCGTTCATTAAAAGTTTTTGATGATGCCATTTAGATAAAAATTTCAAATTTTGGGAATAAGGTAAGGTCAAGGGGTACTTCTTTTTTGAAATATTTTCAACTTCCTGTCACTTCTGGTTTAACCGGAAGTTGGTATCAACTTGCTAATTTTAAACGGAACATCCTGTATTTTATGATATTTTTGGATTCTACGGAGAATTTTAATGCTATTTTATGTAGCATGTCCTATACCTAGGTTCAAGCGTTCTTAAGATACTTGACCTTGAACCAAAAATGAGCCTTCAGGGTACCAAATTTTAAAATCTTATATTTTTATAAGTTTTGAAGATATAATCTTCATATTTTGCAGACCATCGGTAAATAATCTTAGGTTTCTATTTTTTTTTATTGAATTTGTCTATTTTTATACAGGGTGTCCTAAATTCCGCGGCAAACATCCACATTTTCAAAGCCGCTAAAGTCCGTTTTTTTAAATGGGACACCGTATAACTTTATGCACTATCAAATGTAGAATTTAACTTTCTATCGAACTGTATTAAGGTTCCCTATACCTATTCGTAACCATTTTCGAAATAATCAGGTTTTTATTAAACTATAATATGTATTTGCTAAATGCTTACACCTTCCCGTAGTAAGCCATGGAAAAACAATTGTTGTGCTTTTCTATTCAACATGACAGCTGATTTGAAACTTTTAAATTAAAATAAAATAACACTCAAAAGCTGATATTCTCAATTTATTTTATATTCGCGGAGAATGTTACAAAATATTGGAGAGAACGTGCCATAAACATCCTCATTTATCGCCAATGAACAAGAGAAAATTGAAGAGGATTGAAACGAAATTTTTTCGTTTTGGAAAAGTTAAAGTTATAAAAAATGTAATAAATTGTTTACATTATTTTTAACCATATCTACTAAGTTCGAGATTGTTCTAAACTTCTTTTAGTGAACTTAAAAATTATAGCAATCTAACAATCAACAATAAATAAATAAAATAATATAATTGAATTATAACAAATATTCTATATGCTGTCCGTTCATTTGAAGACACACTTTAATTCTTCTTTGTACAGTTGCTGTGGCCCGTTGAATTTGTCCGTTTTCTAATTCGGCAAAAGCTGTTCGTATCCTGTCCAGTAAATCTTGTTGGTTATTTACTGGGGAAGCATAGCCATTACGTTTGATAAATCCCCATAAATAAAAGTCTAGAGGTGTTAAATCAGGCGATCGCGGGGGCCATCTCCAAGGGCCATTGGGACCAATCCAGCGATCTTCAAAAATTCGAGATAATTGGAGATAAACTGCAGCGGAATTATGTGCTGGTGCCTCATCTAATTGATACCAATAATTTTGCAGCTCACCAATAGGAATTTCTTCTATAAATTCAGAAACCGTCCCTCGTAGAATTTCCAAATACTTACCACTGTTTAAATTGTCTTCATAAAGACAGTACCGCACCTGATCATTTAATACTATACCGAAAACATTGAAGTTAAACCTCTTCTATTTGTTATTCCTTCTCTAGAAAATTTCGCCTCATCGGTCCAATTGAGGGTCCTCTTGAATTTTCAAAAACATGAATTCGCAAAATTCTACTCGTCGGACGTCATCACCAAGTCTCAAGGCTTGCAGGTTTTGGAAGGAATAAGGGTGCATATGATGTTCGCTCAAGATTCTTGGGACAGATGAAGAAGAAATTCCCAAATCGTTTTCTGCAGACGGTATTGAACTTTGCGGGTTTGCGTGGAAATAAGCTAATGTGTTTATTACGTTATCCTCGGCATTTGTCACTGGTTTCGGAACATTTTTTGTAACTTTAACCTTGCCAAAACGCAAAAAGTTCGTTTCAATCCTCTTGAATTTTGACTTGTTCATTGGCGGCAAATCAGGGTGGCGTTCATTAAACACACGACACGTTTTCTCCAAAATTTTATAACATTCTCCATGAATATAAAATAGATTGAGAATATCAGCGTTTGAGTATTCTTCCATTTCGATTTAGAAGATTTAGTTTATCACTGACAGCTTTCGATAAATAACGCATACTAATCATCTGTCATATTGAATATTGGATCTCAATTGTTTTTCAATGGCTCACCATTGGAACATGTAAACATTTAAGCAAATACATACGATATTTTTATAAAACCCAATTATTTCGAAAATGGTTACGAATTGGTATAGGGAACCTTAATACAGTTCGATAGAAAATGAAATTCTACATTTGATAGTGCATAAAGTTATAGGGTGTCCCATTTAAAAAAACGGACTTTAGCGGCTTTGAAAATGTGAATGTTTGCCGCTGAATTTAGGACACCCTGTACAAAAATAGACAAATTCAATAAAAAAAATAGAAACCTAAGATTATTTACCGATCGTCTGCAAAATATGAAGATTATATCTTCAAAACTTACAAAAATATGAGATTTTAAAATTTGGTACCCCGAAAGCTCATTTTCGGTTCAAGGTCAAATATCTTAAGAACGCTTGAACCTAGGTATAGGACATGCTACATAAAATAGCACTAAAATTCTCCGTAGAATCCAAAAATATCATAAAATACAGGATGTTCCATTTAAAATAAGCAAGTTGATACCAACTTCCGGTTAAACCGGAAGTGACAGGAAGTTGAAAATATTTCAAAAAAGAAGTACCCCTTGACCTTACCTCAATCCCAAAATTTGAAATTTTTATCTAAATGGCATCATCAAAAACGTTTAATGAACGGGTTGCGTGAATAACCCTGTATATACACACACGGATAAAACCTGCAAAAATGTGACGAGAGGGTTCGTTCAAAGCAGGACCGATGCCGACTAGTGGGGCGTTGAAGAGTGGAAAAAGTCTGCGGAGGGTGGGGGGAATCATATTGCCTTGCATTGCCACTTTGCTACTGAGATTCTCGTTAGCTTAGTTGGTAGAGCAACATCGCTGTAAGATGGAGATTGTGGGTTCGAATCTCACTCGAGGGCAGAGTTTTTTCACTTTTCATTGCCTTTAATCTGAAAATTTACTATATTTTCCATTAAATATCTTTTAATTAAAAATAATTTCGATCATTTACAAGCTTTTGTTTTTTTCTTAATATTTATTTTTAGACAAATATTCACCTTTTTAAAGTGATGGAGTCAATCATCCTAATTACCGGTATTGGTCGGACTCTATACAAGCAAGGATTTTTCGGAAACTAATACCCAGCACCCAGAAAACGGAAAAAATACATGTCTTGGTTGGAATTGGTGTTGTTCAACGGGTTTTTTTCTTTATTGGCAATTTGAATGAAACATTGTATCTCGATTTGTTAGAAAACACTATTGATCCAGTTTAACAGTTACTTTAAAAGATGATTATTGGGCTCATTTCGCGATGCCGGTAAGGTAGATTTTGATTGTAACTACAGTGAAACCTCTCTTAACTGACACCTCCGAACAATGGACACCTCTGCTGAACGGACTGAAGCGTTCAAGGAGAGACTCACTGTTTTACTTTGCTCCGCTATGAATGGAGAAAAAGAAAATGGAAAAAGTAAAAAACCCCCGTTGTTTTAAAAGATCAAACGTGGAAAAATTGCCACTTAATTGGTACTAAGGGATATAATGTCGGATTGGTTGATTTGAAATTGAAATTTAACCGAAAAATGCAAAAGCAAAACCGAAATATACTTTTATTTTTGGATAATGCTGCATCTCACCTAAAACTAGAATTAAAAAATATTAAAATAATTTGTTTACCGCCAAATACGACATCACATTGCCAGCCATTGGACCAGAGCGTGAATCAAAATTTTAAAAACCACTACAGAAAGTTTTTAATCGAGTGACTTTTTGTCATTCATGGAGTATTCTGAATCTACCGAACAATTGGAAAATAAATGTTGTAAATGCCTTGATTTGGATTGTTGCTGCGTGGAAAAAAGTCGAATCCAAGACCATCAATAACTGCCTCCGCAAAGCTGGATTCGACGAAATTCTCGAGGAAAACGTTGACTACGATAGTGAAGATGATGTGCCATTATCGGAATTATGTAGGAACATCAATGTATACTCTTCCAACTTAACTGCATATTCAGAAATTCATGAAAGTTTATTCACGGAAAATCCTAACATAAGTGTACAGGGTAGCCATTTTATGGTGATACAGTACCTTATCTAGAAAACGGTAATAGTTACGACAAAAAGTTAAATGCAAAAGTTGTTTGGATTCAATTAAATTTTTATTTTATTTCATTTTTGCTTATACAGGGTGTTTCGTTTTGACGTGACACATGTCAACTTTCTTAATTTAAATGGGACATCCTATATATTATTACATGTTTCGATTCTACTGTTAATTTGCGAAAGTTTTTATAATAACATCTATATTTGAATTCTTTATCGTTTTTGAGTAAATTGAGTTTTTAGAATTTTTTTTTAAAAAACATATTTAAAAAAAAAAATTTTTACCTATAAAACTTTAATGGAACTGACTAATATCCTAAACATACATTACTAATTCCATGCTGGTCTTACCAACTAATATACAGGGTGCTAAAAATTGAGAGCAAAACAAACAGAACTTTAAATGAAAAAATCTCCTGTTTTTCAAATGGAACACCCTGTATATTTTTATTTCATCTGATTCAGCGTTCAATTACCTATCACTACTCATATATATGTCCTATACCTAAAATGAATAGTTTCGATTTTATTAGCCGTTTTCTGATTTATCCCGGAATTTTGCCAGTAAATGAGATCAGAAACTAAAAAAAATCAAGATAGGCTTAGGAAATAACCTAATGCAATTGTTGACTTAAGTTGACATTTGCTCTGTTTGTCGTTTTTGTCAAATTTTTGCTGCGAAATTTGTTAAAAAATGGCTTTATATAGAGAGAGGGAGGGAGAAGAGAATATTCAAGGGAATATCCTAATAATCGAGTTCCCTCCAGGACTATATTTTTTCGAATTGTGCGTGAGTTGGAAAATGGTGTCTTTAAAAACTCTAAGAAAAATTGTCCCAATTTTGTCCTCATTGAGGAAAAACAACTGGAGTTTTTACTTTATTTCGAGGAAGATGATGAAAGTTAGTAGAGGAAGTATCCAAAAAACACTGCAGGTGAATGGTTATCATCCTTATAAATTTCTTTCAACTCAATTATTATCACAGTTAGACTTTAATAAAAGATTGACTTTTTGTTGTGATATTATAGACCGGCAGTTCGAAAATGTGTTTTTTTCAAAAGTGCCTTGAACTGATGAGGCCTCATTTAATACGGCGGGTATTTTTAATCGGAAAAACACTCATTACTGGTCTCAAACTAATAAACATCTAATAAAAGCAATTAAAAAACAAGGCTGCCAAACCGTAAGTGTGTGGTGCGGAATTATTTGCGACCGTATTATCGGACCAATATTTTTTGACAGATCGTTAAAAAGGAATGAAATCATGCCCCTTATCAACGACTTGCCAGCAAATATTCGAGAAAATATCATTTTTCAGCAGGATAGCGCCCCTTACCACACGGTTGCACGGTAGTAAATTTCCTTAATCAACATTTTCCATTGTGGATAGGAAGACATGGTTTAATATCCTGGCCACCACGAAGCCCTGATTTAAGCCCTTTAGACTTCTTTTTGTGGGGTGCACTAAAAAATAAAGTTTATAAAAACAGATCTAATAATAGAAATGAGTTAAAAATAAAAATCAGGGCAGAGATCTATAATTTTAATGCATCTAATTCGGAAAGGAACGCTATTCGAAAAATGGAGGCTATTTGCACTTCATGTATCGCAATGGACGGTAGCCATATTGAAAATTTTTTATAATCTGTTTTAATCATGTTTAATACTCAGTTAGTTATTAGTTATACCGTATGGCACAAGATATTTTTTTTGTCTCTCCCTTATTTTCGGAAACATTAAATAATAAGAACATAAATTACATAATATTTCACTTTTATTTGTATTTTTTAACATTATTTATAGTCGCTATCTGTGTTAAGGAAATGAGAATAAGGCTTAGTTTACGACATTTTTATTTTAGCCCACTTCATCTCTTTACTTATATTAAAAAAAAATAGTCAAATCAGAAAACGGCTAATAAAATCGAAACTGTTCATTTTAGGTATAGGACATATTTATGAGTAATGATAGGTAATTGAACGCTGAATCAGATGAAATAAAAATATACAGGGCGTTCCATTTGAAAAACAGGAGATTTTTACATTTAAAGTTCTGTTTCTTTTGCTCTCCATTTTTAACACCCTGTATATTAATTGGTTAGACCATCATGGAAACTCGTTGAATTGAACCCTTAATAATGTATGTTTAGGATATTAGTCAGTTCTATTAAAGTTTTATAGGTAAAATTTTTTTTTTTTAAAAATATGTTTTTATAAAAAAAAATTAAAAAACTAAAAACTCAATTTACTCAAAAACGATAAAGAATTCAAATATAGATGTTATTATAAAAACTTTCGCAAATTAACAGTAGAATCGAAATATGTAATAATATATAGGGTATCCCATTTAAATTAAGAAAATTGACATGTGTCACGTCAAAACGAAACACCCTGTATAAGCAAAAGTGAAATAAAATAAAAATATAATTGAATCCAAACAACTTTTGTATTTAACTTTTTGTCGTAACTAAGACCGTTTTCTAGATAAGGTACTGTATTACTATAAAATGGCCACCCTGTACGTGAGTGCATCAGTGAATTTCAAAATAGTGAAAACCGTCAGATTTCATCTGACAGTGATAATGAAGAAATTATTTCTTCCAAAATTAAAAACATTAAGGAAGCATATAAAATGTTAAGGGATATTGAAAACTTTTGTAAGTTATCTGTAGATACTGTTTTAGGGAAAAAAATCTCAGAAGTGCGTCTAAAATGGAATCTCAATTTATTAAAAATAAATTAACTAGTTTAAGACAAACAACACTTGATAATTTTTTTAAATAGAAACTTTTTATAAAGTAAAACTGTATCAAACTGTATATGTAGGTAGTATAATATTTTATATTAGATAGTACATTTTTATTGTATGAATATATGTATGTAAAAGATGTTGGTGCTTACGTAGTAACAATTGTATTAATAATTTGTACCAAACATATTATTTTTTTTACTTAAAAATAAAATCTTTGTTTAAATAAAATTACATTGGTATTTAATTTGTTCCCTCCCCACAACGGACAGTTTCTGTGGCACGGCTACTGTCCGTTGTTGAGAGGTTTCACTGTATTCCCGAAAGGTACATGGATTCTGAGAAACTCACCGTTTAACTTGGTCTTCAGCCGACTGAGTTCTCCGCTCATCGCGTCGAAATCCAGGGCCATCGCCCTTCTGACGTCTCCCGGTTCAGGTACTGGCAAAGGTAGCGGCCTGTCGTCGTCCTCGTTGAATTTCCGCGCGTACGTGCTGACGACGAAATGCAAAAGGGTGACGCCGGCCTCAGTGCCCTTGACGTCCTTCAGTCGGGACAGAACGTCCAGGCCGAAGCCGTCCGCCTGACCTCGCGCCACGTTTCCTCCATTCATGTAATTTCCCAAAGTTAGTACCTTGAAAAAGAAATATTGTATTTAAATACTTTTTGATTTTAACGTAAAACATATTTTATCAGGAATAAAGTGTAGAGTGTGAGGCATTAGGGTCGATCAATCTTATACTCTTAGTTCTAGGTTGATGTATAAGGAAACTCGTTGATTATTAAACACTTCTATTTACACAGTTACCAGTATACATTACAATACAGCCAAGGGCAGGACCGACAAGGTCCGCCCCTTGGACTAACTACCACTTTCGTATATCTGTCGTTAGTTTCTGTCTTACGGACTAGAACTAGTGCATACACTTTTAGCCATGATGCTTAGTCAGCGTTCTCATTCCGCTTGTACATATTAAACAATATCAATATATTGCAATGACATATTATACGGGGTGATACTACACCTTCCCCTTTTTTAGAAGAATGATTCAGCCATCTGCTGAATTATTCTTATATCAACAACAATGTAAATACTACTGTAAAGTAACCCGATTAAATGACAATAAGTATATAAACAAAAGTCCTTATAAAAATTTAAAATCTGTAATAAGTAACCAAATAAAAAAAATTATTCATGGTTATGATTGTCTGAAAAATATGTGTATGTTTTTATGTATGTGTTAGTATGTATGTGTATATATATTCTTAAAATGTAATCTGTAATGAAAAAAAAATGTAATCTGTAGCATGTATAATGATGTATACTAAATAAAGAACTAACTAACTAATTGTTAACTATTGACTGAACTCATTCAATTTGCATCCTAGCTAATGGCTTTCACTATGGCCACTTGTGAAAGACACTGCTGTGTGAATAAGTTAAGTAATTGCATAATTGAAATATTTGTTTTTAAATAGGTATATATTAAAAGTGCTCATTGAATAGTTCCGTCAACCAATCAATAAAATATAAAAATGAACAAATAAAATAAAATAATATTAAATTAAATAATCAACATCCTGTACATCAACATATTCATAACACATTCAGATTTAGTACGTATGATCGGGTGTACGCATTATATGTTTATATATATACGCTCAATATCTCGCTCAATATAATACAAAATGTATGTATAATTTTATTCTAATTAAGAAAAAATGTATTAGGTATTTTTAAATTTATAATAATTGATTAACTCTACAAGCTGAACAGGTATTGACATGGAAATATATTTAAATTCAAACTATTTACTTGCCAACGACATATTAATTATATACAAAAATTGTAATTATTAAACTAATGTTTTGAATACATCTTAAGCAAAGCAATATGGACCTTTTGATTAATAATATATTTATTGCTGATAACGAGTTACAACAATCAAGAGTACAATGTAGCACTATTTTAGTGTTATTGAACAATATGCATCCAATATTAAGAGTTTTACAGTTTTTTCCAAATATATTTTTTTTATAGAAAATATATATGCTTCCTTCTGTTCCCCGCAGTCCTTATTCATCAGTTAATACATTTTTAATATTGATAAGAACATTTAAATGTACATTAACTTAATATAATATTAATTGTTTTGCTTGTATACATATCTAAACGATAAATAAAAATATTTGAATTTGAATACATAAAGTTACGTATGAAAGTTGTAACTGGGGAGCTTGAAGTACTATATATATTGTTCAAACTCAAACTGTTATGTATTATTGTATTGGGACCATCAGATGTTCATTTTTATTGCGTCATAAGTAGTTTTTTTTTTTAAAAAATCTTATTTAGCGCATTTTAATTTCTTTCTCCAACGATTTTTAATAAATTCACTTCATACGTTATACCATACTTCCTTTATCCATTTTTCTACTTTATGTTTTTCATATTTTGCATGCTTTTTTTTTTCAATATCACAATGTCGACATTTTTGATAATATACGATTATTCCGGAATTTAATTTTTTTTTTCTACATATTATTTCCTTTTTCCAGTTACCTCAGCGACGTACCTAAGTCATACGCTGATCGGTGATTCTGGTAGAAATATATTTGTGAATTTACATTATGTATTATGGGTACCCTATGCACTATTTTTAATATTATTTCTCGTTTTAGGTAACACTTCTTTCCATCAGCCATAGCTTAGATAATGGCGCTAACGCCCAATTTACCATTAATGAATTAGAAGTGCCCTTATTTCTTTTATCATATTACTCTCTATGCAGACTAGCTAATAATATACGCGCTCAGGACTGTCATACATTTGCGGTTGATCAGACCGTTTCTGTAAGATTCCTGACAAATTAAGTATAATATTCACCGTCGCACATTCCATTTTTATGTACTCATACCTTCTCCAAACTTTCTCATATGCATAACCATCCCTAACAATAAAACCCTTGTGATCATCAGCCATCGATTATAGCTATGGCAATATTTGTTCTAGGAAATATCATCATTAATGATCGGAGTTTTATGTTTTATTGGCCTTTTTTTTCTAACCTTACCAGGGTAGAAGTGACATATATGCTGCGCTGCTACTGTCTAAAGTTTCGCGAATTTTGGTAAAATAAGTTTTCGTTATGAGAGAGATAATAATTTTTTTTCTTTTTGGTTTAACGCATAAAATTAAGTTTATCAGAGACTATGATAAGATTCAACTAAAAATATGATATATATAACTTTGTTGTACCTGTAAAATTTACTATTACTATAAACCTCTTAAAAAAATAATACCCTATATATAATTATAAATATCGGTAATTTATACTAGATATCGTTACCAAGGATATTGTTGCATTATTGTTCGAAGCTCAAAATAATCATAATCTTAAAATGACCAAATCTGATTCTGCATATTACATAATATGCATCGAACTCTAAGTGCCTATTAGAATCTTAGGGTTACCTACATTTAATATTTGTGTATTTTTATAAATCAATATTCGCAAATAACAATGAATAAGCATATCTTATTAATTTTGTTGCAATTACGATGTTCCAATTTGGTCGTACTATGCGACGAATTTCATTGTCAGCGTAATTTACTAGATCGCGCCATCGCTTGTTTATAATAACATAAAGTCAATAAACTCACTATTGCAACACATGGAAGAAAATTATTTAAATTATTTACCTATCCTGAAATTTCATTAAAGTTTATACTTTGATTTTTATTTAATTATGCAATGTTAGTATTAAAAACATATTTCATTTGATATTTTAGAAAGGCAACCTCAAAGAGACATTAGTAAACCAGTAATTATTTTAGTCTCAACAAAATAAAAAAAAATCACCACTCTACTTATTAGCTGCAAAAATACTAAAATAGAACCAGGTTGTTATTTGATTTATAAAACAAATTTTATTATCGAAGTTATAAGACAATTTATGACTGGACTGGACGTTGTTAAGATAATTGCCATTTTTGTTATAACACACTCTAGCAGCTATTTCGCGGTATAGTTATAGAATAACAGCTAAAATGTAATTCTAGGTGCGTCATTGTTTCAAAAATTTACTGTTTAATTTATATAATTTTGGTTAGATACTCGTATTAAAAATTTTAAGCAAGACTCAAGGAAACTGTACAAATCTATGCCTTATATTTCTATCAACCACTCATCAAATACAAAACCATGCATTATAAGTCAAACAAACGCTAGTTCACTAAATTATTTTATTTTACGTTTTTGGTAAAATTTGGCACTAAGTGTATTTTACCAACTCTGTTATATAATTCACAGTGTTTAATTTAATTCGTGGAAGGTTTTTGTGCCGTTCGAGCATTAGTTTAATTTTTAGATATACATTAAAATATAATTACAAACTTAAATGTAACCAAATATTTATAAAATGTAAATGTTATGTTAATAAAAGCAATATTCTCCTAAACTTTGTACTCACAAATTTGTCAACTTGATTTTAATGGTCTAATTTTCGCAAATATAGTTCTTTATCGAAAAAATCAATTTTAACCCCTTTAGGGTAGAACTTCGAAATAATTGCCTTAAGTCTTATTTATTTACTAAGATACTGCAGAAAAATAAATTATTATTTTTCAAATTTTACGTCCATATGGGTGGAAAGAAATCACGTTAAATGATTGTATTGGAATCAATTCCCAATAGAATCTTAAAACCTACTTTAAAATTTATGTAAACATTTGCCTCAATTAAGGAAAACATTTCAAAAATTTTAGAAACTGATTTTTAATAAATTGTTTTAATTGCGGAGAGATTGCAAAAATATTAATGATTTATTTTTCAATATACTTGATTAAAAAAAATCAATTATTATAATTGATACGTAAAATAACATTATCTTAGACAAAAGAAAACTTTCATAAACAGCAAAAACCTCAGCACAACCGTCTTCGCATAACGCTGCTGAACTTTAATATAAATATCTATTGCACTTTAGAATCAATATCTACGTTAATCAACATCTGATGTCCACTACGAGTTAGTCCATTTTTTTATTTATCATATTATAGTAATATTATTTTAACTTGAATCCTTATTATTAGAGAGATAAAAGATAAAATTAAATTATTATTAAATTGCATTAGTTTTTAAGTCAAAGATTAAATTTGTTAAGTAATTTTTAATATTTCTAATAAATTGGTACCTGATATTCCGTCAATATTCTGACCAATATCCGTCAATATCTGTTTACGCAATAATATATACTTATCTACAATTTTATACCTAATGATAATAGAAAATGTCGATAAAAAAAACACCCTTATTTTAATTATTTTAACCTATTGCCTGATTATAATTCTAGTACCTTAAGCCTACACTCCTTTTAAGAATTTTGGTTCCTGGAATTTGGTATGTTTACATATTTATTATACTTCAGATTTAAGTCCTTTATATCAAAATTTCATTTATACCCAATTTCCATATCTAATTTTTTGTCTCTCTTGACCCTAAAATAAAACCCTAAAAAAAAATCTTTCTGGTCCATCTGGTCATTAACATCATCCAATTCGCTGTAGTTTTGAAATTTACATATTCTGGCCTGGTTTATTATCAGCTTATTGTCCATCATATATTATTTCCAATTTCCACTGGTCTCTACTGTTATGCCATAATATTCTTGTCGTGTTATTTTGTTAATTCCATACAGTGCCATTCAGTCTTTTAATGCACGATCTTTTAGGCAGGATCTTCTGAGCTTCTAGGGCAGGAACTTTTAATACAGGATCTTTTAGTGCAGGGTCGCCATGTAGAGTGTGAGGCATTAGGGTCGATCAATCTTATACTCTTAGTTCTAGGTTGATGTATAAGGAAACTCGTTGATTATTAAACACTTCTATTTACACAGTTACCAGTATACATTACAATACAGCCAAGGGCAGGACCGACAAGGTCCGCCCCTTGGACTAACTACCACTTTCGTATATCTGTCGTTAGTTTCTGTCTTACGGACTAGAACTAGTGCATACACTTTTAGCCATGATGCTTAGTCAGCGTTCTCATTCCGCTTGTACATATTAAACAATATCAATATATTGCAATGACATATTATACGGGGTGATACTACAAAAGTATGTAAATAAGTATCAATTATGAAAAAAACATGACTGCCTAGAACTAGAATATTATTAAAGGAAAAACTAACTATACACTATAATTTATATAGGTACTCGGTATTCTGTATAAAGCAAAAAAATAAATATAAATAAAACTACTTCTCAATCCCCTGTATACTGAAGAAACCACCTACTCCTACTATCACATTTGACACGACTCACCTCTATTATTATTTTTCTTATAATTACGTTCTATATTGGTAAACAAAATTCGGCATGAAATATACGTTACAAAGGATTTGATAAAATTATTTCTACTTTTTGATCCATATCCATTTAAGAGCATTTGAAAAGATATTTTATCATTTCTGGACCGTTGTCAGATTTAAAAATCCGTCTTGAAAAAAATTGCAGTTATTTTCTTTAAAAACGAAAAATGTTTGCATTTTTTTAAAACTTCGTTTTACCCTTAACTTTGGATAAAAAAATGTAAATCTGTATCTTATATCAAAGCTCTTGACCTGCCCATCAAAGGGCTTGTACCGATACGCCGGTACAGACTCAAAATGAGGCTAGACAAACACAAAATTTATGTAAAAAATTAAAAGACTACGAATTAGAAGCAGAGCCAATGCAAGAAAATTGTATGTTTATGGATGAAGCGAGCATAACTAATGTGGCTATAGAAGAAATTATTGATAACCTGAATCCAAGAAAATCTAGTGGTCATGATATTTATATAAAAATTATTAAAACAGTCAAAATTCAACTAATTCCAATTTTAAAACATCTAATTCATTTATCTTTTAAAACAGGTATTGCTCCTAAAAAAATGAAAATATCTAGATTTTCGGCAATATATAAAGGAGGAAATAATATTAATCCAAATAATTATAGACCGATATCTGTATTACCAGTTCTATCAAAAATTCTAGAAAAAGTAATGCACAATAAATTATCAAATTACTTAAAAATTTACTATTCAGTGGTCAATATGGGTTTAGAAAGTCTAGGGATACAGAAACTGCAGTTATTGATATTATTACTGATATTCAATTAAAAATTGATCAAAATAAAAAATATTGTACCTTATCCTTAGACTTATGCAAAGCTTTTGATACAATTAATCATAATATTTTATTCAAAAAATTATACAATATTGGAATTCGAGGAAATATCTATTATTGGTTTCAAAATTAATTAAATAGTAGGCAGCAATATGTCCAAATTGGAAATAATATTAGTTCTAGGAAAGAAATATCATGTAGTGTACCTCAGGGTTCAATATTAGGACCCATTTAATTTTTTATATATATAAATTCAATTTCAAAATTAAAACTTAATGGAACTATAAAACTATTTGCGGATGATACAACTATTTTTTATTTTGGAAATAATTTTTCAGAAATTAGACACTACATTGCAGAAGATTTAACAATTATATCCAATATCCAAAATTTTGAAAAATCTTTTATGTTTATAAGCAAAAATCATATAAGTAATCAAATGGAACCAATTAAATTCACCCAACAAAATATTAATTATAGTAAATGCATTCAATTTTTGGGACTATACATTGATGAAAATTTAAGTTGGAGGAATCATATAGAATACCTTAGAAAAAGTATATCTCCTCTAGTAGGAGTTCTATATAAAATTCGTTGTAACCATTAAAATTTATGAAAAATATTTATTTTGCATTAATATATTCAAAATTGCAATATTTGATTTCAGTTTGGGGATCTGCTAAGTTAAAAACATTGAAACCTTTATGTTGTTTACAAAATAAAATTAATAAATGTATACATAAACTTCCTTTCCCAGAACCAACAATAAATGTGTATACAAAATTTGGCTATTTAGATACTAACCATATTTATAAGTTAAAAACATGCATTTTCATCCCTTCAAAAGATAAATTATCCAATACAGATTTAGAAAAAAGACATACTATACATAATCATGACACACGACAAACAGATTTATTAAATACAACTGATATTTGAAGCATTTTTGCAAAAAAATCTTTATTATATAATCAATTACCAACACACTTACGCAGAATAAAAACTTTAATAAAATTAAAAAAAAACATTTTTTATCGAAACGTGATTTATAGAAAAAATAATTTTGACTGTGTTAATATTATTTATTTTGTTCTTTAATTATTATTTATTTTGTTATTTAATAGTATTCTTAAATGTTAATTTGTTATACTATAAGTATTGTTAGAATTCCCTGTAATGAACTTATACAGTTGGTTGGGAATGTTGAAAATAAACAAATAAATATGCGCTACATTTCAACGAAATGTCAAAATTTGTTAACTATCTATCTCTCTGACAATAAAGAATATACGTACTCCTAAGTGTTAAAATTATTTTCACTAGGAAGCCTAAGCTTTAGACACATTTGTAACGGAATAGACTATAGCACTACGTAATTCAGACAATATTTTACTAAAACAGTCGGTTTCTCACGTTAAAGCTTAAACAGCTCGATTATTTCAAAGAAGTTATAAGTGGATTTATCTAATATAAGGTTCGAGAGTTTTAAAGGCTAAACAAAATAATAAATGTCATTTATCTCTAACGCTATTTTCTAGATTGTGTAGACAGATTTACTTACGGATAAACTTTCTCAAGTTATCGTCTATGCCTCCCTTTCGAGAGTTCATGGTACCATATGGACCTGTGTTGTAGGAAGCTTTCATTTAAGTTAAGCTAATAATCATAAAAACATTTTATTTGGTTCGATTCAATCATAATGAATTGTCAATTTACTATGTTAAAAATACAATAGAATATTTTTTTGGAAAGCATTGTTTACCTTCAGAAAAGACTGGCTGAGAGGGTTTTTCTTTGCCTTTCTTTCTTTTGGCCATGTTTTTTTTTTTCATTCAGAACGCTGATAAGTTAGTTTAAATTTTGACATTTATATAGAACTCACTTTTATCCTTATTTATTTTTCAATTACATACATAAAGTAGAACCCTAGGCGACACATATGAAGTATTTATTAATTAAGGGTTCAGGGTGCATCTATTTCAACGCATTGCATTTCAGCCAACCAGAGGCAGTTCTTGTCAAAGTTTTGTTTGTTACAGTTTATTTCAAATTCTTCTTTTGTGGTGGTTTATGGGACTTTACGTAAACAGTGGATTATTAAATTTGAGGGATTATCAAAGATATTTTATTTTCATTTTATTTGGTATATAGTGACTTTTACATATGTTCAAGAGATAAATTTATGGTTTTTGCACTTTTTTGTTATTATTTTTAAGTATTATTTTTGTACAATCATTCACATCTTTTATTTTGATTAATAGATCTTTAGGTTGTTTTTAAAAACTAAATCTTTTATTTAAATAAACCACCTGCTAGTTAAAAAAAATGTATTCAAGAAGAAGATACCATCGTTGTTGCAGCTTGCTGTTGTTCGACTTATAAGTGGCCGCTGAATTGGTGAGATAAGATGTTTAATTCAATTTGTACTAACAATTATATTTAATAAAATTGTAAATTATAATTCACGAAGAAGCCTACAGAGCACCTTTGATTTTACTTATCATATCTTAGTTAATTTCAGAGAGTTACATATTATGTTAAACTTAACTAAGGAGTGACTTTGGATATTGAAGCGTGGCACTGCATGTCCTCAGCATACTTTTCATAAGATGGTACGTAACCACTGAGTGCTAATCGCAAGCATGATGACATATGATCGTCAGTTAGTCGATAAGTTAAATAAGACCCAAACATTACTGTCAGTTGAAGGGCGATTTGCCTTAGATTCGGATATTTATCTTCAGATATAAAACACCAGAAATTTGTATCAGATGCTGTAGCTTTGAGATGTATATCGGATATAATCTGCACCAACTGATTTTCAACAGAACATGAGTTCATATTAAACTGACTTGCTATTTCAGTAGCTAATTCCTCAATGTTTTTACATGAAAAAGGATAACTCATAAATGATGTTACATTTGCCAATTTACTACAATCATAAAAACGCATTTCGAATTGTCCCAAAATATTTGATAATTCAGTCTCATACGTATCATAATTCAACTGAGGAATCCTTGCTTTCAAAGACGGAAAATGTTTCAGATCCTTTCTTTTCAGTTGATCTATCATAAGTTGCAATTTACTTTTGGATGCGTTTACTGCGCTAATCATCTCAATAACAGTTTTTCCTTTATTTGAAGCTCCAAGTTAATGGTGTTAAGTGCATTGTGATGTCAGTCAAAAATGCCAAATCAGTCAGCCATTTTTCGTTTTTCAACATCTGAGTGTCATCACCTCTTTCGTCTCGAAAAGCTGTTATTTCGGGCAATAATTCTTGAAACCTTTCTAGGAATTTTCCGCGACCCAACCACCTGACGCCCGTGTGAAGAACTAAATCAGTGTGTTCAGATGACTCCCTATCTTCCAACTGCAACTTAAAGAGCCGCCGTTGCAAGCTACGTGCACGGATGGAATTCACAATTTTTGTTGCAATGCCCATAATTTCCTCCGTGTTTAAAACTTTTGAACACATAACTTGTTGATGTAAAATGCAATGGCTTGAAAAAAATGAAGGGAAATCTTCATTAGCTCGACACAATGCCACAAAACCGTTTTTGTTTCCAGTCATTGCTTGTGCTCCGTCGGCTGTAATGCACACTAATTTATATATTGGTAGCTTGTAGTTTTTAACAAAATTGAAGAAAACGTCATATATATCTTTGCCACCGGTCTTCCCCTTCAGAGGAATGATTGTCAAAAATTCTTCCTTAGCCAACATGTCATTGACTACCATCCAAATAAAAATACACAGCTGGGCAGTGTCTGTCATATCGGTGGATTCGTCGAACTGTAAAGAAAAGTATGTACATTCCATGATATCATTTTTTAGTTTATCTGCCTCATGCCTTCAATACGCCTTGTGACAGTCGGACGAGATAACTGAAGTTCTCTAATAGCAGACATGATTTCTGTTTTATTTTTAAAATCTCCAAATAACGTCTCACCCGCTTCAATAAATGCTTCCTTCCAACCGATCCATCTTCGAATGGTTTCTTGTGTTTTGCCAATATATGAGATATTTTATATGACGCGATCGTAGCAGCTTTTGATTATTTGGCTGGTCTTGTGAACATGGTTTGTTCTTTTTCAGCTTAGGGATATAAGATACTGCATTATTGTTTGGAGAGGCTTATATGACTCACACCTAAAAATTTTAGCAACTTGTCAAAATAGTGTTTTAAAAATAATTTTACATAAACGTCGAAGGTATCCGACTTCTCTTTTATATAACTTAAATAATATTCTCAATATTCGTAATCTTTACACCTTATCATGTCTGACATACATTAATAAAATAAAAACTGCATATTCAATGAAATCTCATATCTATCTAACACGAACCAATGTTAATGAAAATTTTATTGGGCCTATCTCCCATAATTCTTTTTGCTCTAGGTTTATTACGTATCTTGCTCCCAGAATGTTTAATATGTTGCCCAATCACTTAAAAAAAATAATTTTAGAAAATAATAAAAATTTGAAAAAACACCTTAAGAGTTTTATCCAGCAAAATAAAGACTATTTCACTCCATTATTTTTAAATTAACTATAAACTTTCTTATATTATCCTCTATCTGCTTTGGTTTATATGGTCACTCTGCCTACTGCGTCTGCCCTTCATTAGCCGCTTGTCACATATCATGTAAGTATTTTTTTTTCGGGAGCTGTCAAGGCACGCAAATTATCTTAAAATTTAGGCCTGATTACTCCCCTCAAGTAAGGTATTCATTAATTATTTAGTTTATTTATAGTACAATATCATGTATTTTTGAGTAAGATGAACTAAGAATTTAATGTAAAAGATATTAAATAAATTATGTTTATGTTTATGTTGATGATACATATGCGAGTGCAGGTGATTGGTTTGCAGCAAACCGACTGAACCTAAATGAGAACAAAACGGAGAAAATGATTTTTACATTGCGGAGAGAATATATTGAGACTCCAGAACAGGTCAGGTTCTTGGGCGTGTATTTGGATTCAGGACTAACTTTTGAACAACATGTCAATAACATTGTGCCCAGTTTCTACAGGGGTGCTTTGCCTGCTTGTCTGGGGATACTCCTCTCATGCTGAGAGAGTGTTTGCTATCCAGAGGAGAGCTTTAAGAACCGTGGCAGGAAGGAGCTACCGGGACGATGTAAAAGAATCATTTAAACAGCTGGGTGTTATGACATTGCCGTCTCGTTACATTTTTGACTGCTTAATGTATGCTAGAAACAACTTGCAGCGTTATGCTGTTGTGCTTGATGGACATGATCATGACATCAGAAATAACAGTAACCTACGTATGGAGTACCTGTGCCTGAGTAGGTCTTGGAATGTTACGTTTCGCCATGCCCCAACAATAATTACAATAAGTTGCCCCAAGACATAAGAGAATCTGAGATAGGGAAGTTTAGACGGTGTGTCAAAGGTTTTCTGACTGGCAAAGCCTATTATATAGTACAGCATTTCCTGTGTAATAGCTTTCATGAACATGATTTTAACGTATAGTGACGTCATTACATGTTACATGTTTATTTTTAGGGCAGTTTTAAAATATTTTAATATGTATTTTTAATATAAACAAAGCTTCATTTTTTTTTAACATGTGGCACTAGGTCGCACTTACTGTGATTGACTTTAAGTAAAGAAATTGTATTTCTAACTTGTAATATATGATTTGATTTGATATTTTTTGGCATCTAGTTAAGCTAAAACCTGAAAATATGTAAAACCTGAGAGACTGATTTTTTCACGGTTTGGTCACTGGATTTTTAAATATTTCATTAAGCCGCCATTCTGTTCCGCCATCTTGTATTCGTACAAGAAATTTACCGGTCTGTTTGACCTGTCAACTGAATACAAATAAATGTATTCCATATAATTGGTGTAGTAAATTGAGGGTACTCCAAATTTTCCGCAGCCTCTTAGATACACTATACCAGGGGTGCTCAAACGGTCGATCGCGAGTGCTTTTTGAGTAGATCTCGAAAAGAAAAATTTTTTTAATAAGTAGGTACTTAACTAAACTACAAAAATTTATTACGTAATAAAATAACACTCTGCTAGCGGTAAAAGGCGGCTTTATCAAAGGAACGCGCGGTACTTGTCAAAGAAAAGCCGCGTTTTTTATTCTTGACGCTTTTCTAGAAATTTCGGGCGGCGCGTTTAACGGGAACATTCGAGACTTTCGTTAACACCGATATAAATGTTGCGCCTGCAGGAATTGGAGTCATTCTGAATTGCAACTTGAAGGCAATACTACGTCGATACAAAGTTTATTATTAAATAGTACAAAATGAGTGCAGCGAAGAAATCTAAAACGTATCATTTTAATAACGATTGGGAGGAAGAATTTTTGTTTTGTATGGTGAAGGATAAGTGCATTTGTCTTATTTGTCGTGCGTCAGTTGCAATACCTAAGCGTGGTAACTTAGAGAGGCATCATAAAACGGTTCATAAAAACTATGAAAAGGATTTTCCGCCACAGGGTGAATTAAGAAAACGAAAAGTACGTGATTTGATATCTTGTTTGAAAAAAGAACAAACCATGTTCACAAGACCAGCCAAACAATCAAAAGCTGCTACGATCGCGTCATTTAAAATATCTCATATATTGGCGAAACACAAGAAACCATTCGAAGATGGATCGGTTGTGAATGAAGCATTTACTAAAGCGGGTGAGACTTTATTTGGAGATTTTAAAAATAAAACAGAAATCATGTCTACTATTAGAGAACTTCAGTTATCTCGTCCGACTGTCACAAGCCGTACTGAAGTCATGAGTCAGGACATGGCAGATAAACTAAAAAATGATATCATGGAATGTACATACTTTTCTTTACAGTTCGACGAATCCACCGATATGACAGACACTACCCAGCAGCGTATTTTTATTCGGATGGTATTCAATGACATGTTGGGTAAGGAAGAATTTTTGACAATCATTCCTCTGAACGGGAAGACCCGTGGCGAAGATATATATGATGTTTTCTTCAATTTTGTAAAAAACTTCAAGCTACCAATTAAATTAGAGTGCATTACAACCGATGGAGCACTAGCAATGACTGGAAACAAAAACGGTTTTGTGGCATTGTGTCGAGCTAATGAAGATTTCCCTTCATTTTTTTCAATCCATTGCATTATACATCAACAAGTTTTGTGTTCAAAAGTTTTAAACACGGAGGAAATTATGGACATTGCAACAAAAATTGTGAATTCCATCCGTGCACGTAGCTTGCAACGGCGGCTCTTTAAGTTGCAGTTGGAAGATAGGGAGTCAGCTGAACACACTGATTTAGTTCTTCACACGGACGTCAGGTGGTTGAGTCGCGGAAAATTCCTAGAAAGGTTTCAAGAATTATTGCCCGAAATAACAGCTTTTCTAGACGAAAGAGGTGATGACACTCAGATGTTGAAAAACGAAAAATGGCTGACTGATTTGGCATTTTTGACTGACATCACAATGCACTTAAACACCATTAACTTGGAGCTTCAAGGTAAAGGAAAAACTGTTATTGAGATGATTAGCGCAGTAAACGCATTCAAAAGTAAATTGGAACTTATGATAGATCAACTGAAAACAAAGGATCTGAAACATTTTCCGTCTTTGAAAGCAAGGATTCCTCAGTTGAATTATGATACGTATGAGGCTGAATTATCAAATATTTTGGGACAATTCGAAATGCGTTTTTATGATTGTAGTAAATTGGCAAATGTAGAATCATTTATGAGTTATCCTTTTTCATGTGAAAACATTGAGGAATGAGCTACTGAAATAGCAAGTCAGTTTAATATGAACTCATGTTCTGTTGAAAATGAGTTGGTGCAGATTATATCAGATATACATCTCAAAGCTTCAGCATCTGATACACATTTCTGGTGTTTTATATCTGAAGATAAATATCCGAATCTAAGACAAATCGCCCTTCAACTGACAGCAATGTTTGGGTCAACTTACTTGTGCGAGTCTGCATTTTCTGAAATGAAGATAATTAAGTCAAAATATCGCAATCGGCTAATTGACGATCATATGTCATCATGCTTGCGATTAGCACTCAGTGGTTACGTACCATCTTATGAAAAGTATGCTGAGGACATGCAGTACCACGCTTCAACATCCAAAGTCACTCCTTAGTTAAGTTTAACACCATATGTAACTCTTTTGTTTTGTAACAACCAATAAACTCGCAATTTTGAATAACTATGAGTTTTTTCATTGATATTGTAGAGAAGAACCTAACTAAACCTAACCCAAACCTTGACTAAAATAATGTATATTGTGCGGAAAACTAATATCTATATATGCTACGGTACACCCTACCTAGGTAGGTAGGGTGTATGTATCGTGTATGTACGACAACCCTGCATCACACATAATTGCAGCCTCTCAGAGTCGATCGTAAGTAGTCTAAAAATATTGAGGTAGATCGCCAGCGGTTCAAGTTTGAGCACCCCTGCACTATACCAATAAAACTGGCAATCATAGTTGAGTGCCAAACGAGATGCTACAACATACTTCGGCGGACGGAGGCTTGAAGAAGTGCCGAAGTGCAAATTTGATCTAGTGAGTTGCTGAACGGGCTGATACAAAGATATTTTAAAATTAAGCAATTATAGTGCATTTTTCGAGTAAAAATAGTTTGTTCTTCACCCTGTACGTACTTTTTATAAAGAAAGTAAAATATTGACTTACCAGCGCCAATACCCGCTTGAGCTCCGGACTTTTGGTAAGGAAATCACACGTAGACCTGAAATTATCCAACGTATGACCGATTGTCGTTATGGCATCCTCAAATTCTACCTTAAAAAATGAAAATAAAAACAAGGTAAAAAAGTAGAAATATAAAAAAAAGAGTTGAAATGTTTGATAATTTAGTATTTTTTTATTGGATATGAAGATACCACCGCTCAAGTCAACGTTACCTGAAAGGTAAGACAGGCTATCCTTTCTGCGAAATCTGCTATTTGCGATAAATCGTGTAAAAACTGTTCGGGTTTATCTAATGGAACATCAGGTCTAGTTCTCAAATGCTCTTCTATTAAAGCTTGCTCCTCAGGTGTAGCCCGCTAAAATTATGTCGAATATTGTTAATAAATATATTGTTGGCTAATTCTCGTAGTAGCTAAATTTTGTACTAAACGTTTTATCAAACTGGTTAAAAGTAAACAAATTAAAATTAAACGGTAATAAAACAAAATTAAGGGTTCTGGGAATAAGTTCCAAGAATAAAAACGGATTTCGAAAATTTGAAGATTTTAAACTCTTAAAATTTAGGTATTCAGATTAATTCAAATTTAAAATTTCACACACAATATTAAAACCTTATTTTTAAAATACCATGTAAAAATATTATCTTAATAGAATAAGTAAAAATTTAAATTTATTTTCTAAAAAAATATTTATATAACTCTATTACTATATTACAAAATAAAGCAACGAGGAGAAATATCTAGGATGTCAAAAAAAATTAAAATGGTGTAATGTTAATTTAAATATTACCTGCCTATTTAATGAAATTTACTGTACTAGATTCCCAAAATCATGACTAAGATACTAGAAACATTCAAGCGTTTTATATAAACAAAATTTTAAAACCAAGTACAGGGTTTTCCCGTATATTTTTCCACCCACCTAGAGCGTTTTTTATGAAGATTTAGAATATTATATCATTAGAAAATATTATTGAAAATGTCAAATTTTGACAGATTGTCAGTATTTTTAAACGAAACACTCTGTATATTAAATCATATTTTTGAAGATCTTTTTTTTCTAATTTCAAATATATATACTTTTAATATATTTTGTCAATTAGTTTTGGATATATAAGCGTTTAAACATTAAAGAAATGGTAAGGTAATTTGCGCTAAAACATAGTGAGCCATGGTCAAGTTTACCGGTCAGAAGTATCTATTTACGAGCATTTTTAATATCTAACACTTTGGACGATGGGTTATTCGTAAGAAGAGAAACTCGACAAGATAGAATTATTTTATTTACATAGTAAAAATGCATCGATAGCTCATAACGAATATCATAGACGGTTTCCAGATAGACCAACCCCGACTTGTAGGAAAATATTAAACATTGCTATACAATTGAATGAAAGAAAAACACTTAAGCGAAAAGTTAAAGTAGTGGAAAGAAACGCTGAAGAAGATTTAAATATTTTATTATATTTTGAACAAAATTTTGAAACTTTTGTATTAAAATAATTTATTTATTCTTGTTTTAGAAAATCCTGAGCGCTCAATTCCCGATGCAGCCACTTTTTTTAACAAATTATGGCATACAATACACTCAGTTCTAAAACATTATAAATATAAGCCATATAAGTTTTAGAATTAACCGATCAAAATAAAATACACCGATTACACATCTGCCACGAAATAAAAAGACGTGTTATGATGAACCAACTAAATCTGTCAAACATAATTTTCACTGACGAGGCAACATTTTCCACTGGAGGGATGTTTAACCGGAAAAATAAGCATTTTTGGTTAAAAGAAAACCCGCGGCTCTTCAGGCGGTGAAAATTCAGGGAGGAAGATCCCTACATGTTTGGTGTGGCCTTCTTAACAATCATGTTATTGGACCTATATTTTAAATGGGAATTTAACCGGACAAAGGTATCAAGAGTTATTAGAAAACTAAATCGAGAGGCATTTAGAACAACTACCGATTAATTTATATCTTAATTTGATATGACAACAAGATGGTGCCCCTCCTCATAATGTCCAGCCGGTCACCAATTTTTGAAATGCCAGGTATCCATTTTGGATTGGAAGACATGGACCATTAAGATGGCCAACAAACAGTCCCGATCTCTCTCCATTGGACATATTTTTGTGGGGTTATCTGAAAAACAAGACATACTACAATAGGTCAAGAACCATCCAAACTTTAGAGCAAAATATAGTCCAAACAATCGACCGCGACGGTTTAAACACCCAATCACCTCATTTTATCTACGCATCCATACACAGAAAATGTAGAAGAAATATTCAGAAATGCATTATAAACCAAGGAGGCTATACTGTATAGTTTCCGGTCTTTTTTGTGCAAGGTATCAAAGGGTTCCCAATAAATCAGACCAAAACAGTGTGATATACTTTTCTTTTATTACGTTTTTTTTTATTCAGCAACGTTTCGTCGGTGGTTTACCACCATCATCAGGCTACAATACATACAATTTATTTATAAATTTTAAATTGTAAATACAAAGAACGGAAATATGGAATGACATTACAAGTAGATGTTTTGTTTTTTTTTTGGTGATAGGTTGAAAAAAAATAAAATATTACATACATACATTTAAATTCAAAAACAAACAAACGTAATTATAGCTAATACACGTTATATGTATATTGTTATTATTAGTAGGTAACCAAGAGAAAGGAAACAGAGACAAATCTTTTGTTTTTTTTATATATCTTATAGAAAAACATGTATTATTATTATTATTTTTTTTTTAAGTTTAATAATGGTATCAAAACATGTAATACATAAACAATTATTATCATACCTTTTTTATTTTGGAAGGTGTGCACCAGTTCAAAGCATACCTTTTGTTGTTCTAATTAGTATGTGGAGTCATATTTATTATTCTTTTTCAACCTATCACCAAAAAAAAAACAAAACATCTACTTGTAGTGTCATTCCATATTTATGTCCTTTGTATTTACAATTTAAAATTTATAAATAAAATTTATGTATTTTAGTCTGATGATGGTGGTAAACGGCCGCCGAAACGTTGCTGAATAAAAAAAAATCGTAATAAAAGAAAAGTACATCACACTGTTTTGGTCTGATTTATTGGGAACCCTTTGATAGGAGGCTATATAGAAAACTAAAACTTAGTTCTTTAAGCTAATATTATTATTTACGTACTTTATATTATTGATTTTTTATGGTATTGTTTCTTTCCACTATTCTAACTTTTCGCTTAAGTGTTTTTCTTTCATTCAATTGTTTAACTATGTTTAATATTATGGTACGAGTCGGTGTTGGTCTATGTGGAAACCGTCTATGATATTGGTTACGAGCTATCGATGAATTTTTACCATAATATATAATATAAAATATATATATATATATATATATATATATATATATATATATATATATATATATATATATATATAAATAATTCTGTCATGTCGAGTTTCTCTTCTTCCGAATAACCCATCGTCCAACGTATTAGATATTATATAAATATATATATATATATATATATATATGTTCTATATATATATATATATATATATATATATATAAATAATTCTGTCATGTCGAGTTTCTCTTCTTCCGAATAACCCATCGTCCAACGTATTAGATATTAAAAATGCTCGTAAATAATTACTTCTGACCATGACTCATTATGTTTTAGCGCAAATTACCTTACCATTTCTTTTAATGTTTAAAAGCCTACATATCCAAAACTAGTTGACAGAATATATTAAAAGTATATATATTTGAAATTAGAAAAAAAAGATCTTCAAGAATATGATTCAATATACAGGGTGTTTCATTTAAAAATACTGAGAACCTGTCAAAATTTGACATTGCCAATAATATTTTCGCACTAATGATATAATATTCTAAATCTTCACAAAAAACCCAACAGCTTTTGTGTTTACGACATTTCCGTATCTATTTAAATAAACTCTCTAGGTGGGTGGAAATATATACGGGAAAACCCTGTACATATAAGTCCAGTCGATATTTTATAGTCTTAATAAGATATAATAAATGTAGTTTTTCTATAAGAAAATGACGAATCTTTAAAAAAATTAAAAGTAGATTTAGAAACATTTTAAAGGAGTCTCAAAGCCAGATGCTGCTGCCTCTCTGTTTTTTTATTACTTACTTTTTTATTTGTAGTATAGCAATTACTATGTATGTATTTCAACAAGTCCTTACTATATTATTTATTATATTATATTGATAATAGTTACTATGAATATCACGTAAATAGTTTTATTTTTTATATTTTATATATCTCAATACATTATTATTTTATACATCTACTGAGGTGCCGAGACATAATTATAGGCCAATCTCTAGAGCAGAAAATGATTGATTTTGCCTCAATTGGAAACTAATTATAGCATTATTTAAAAAACAGTTTGCTGTTTCCTACTCATAATTATTATTTATTAATTTATTATGAACATTTAAGAGCAAAAAATTGAGTTTTTTGTCGTTTTTTTTCTTATAAAATTAAAAACATTCGAGCAATTGCGATGCTATAAAAAGATTCATTGTAGAAGATCGACATATGAAGAAACGAGTTATCAACTAAGTCGATCTGACGATTAGTGTCGAAGAAAACCTAAAAACAAAACGGAAAATGCACTAACTTTCAGAGGGTCTAGATCAGTGGTCGCCAACCTTTTCAAGGTGTTGAGCTACTTCGATAATTTAGAAATAAACCGTGAGCTACCTACTTATAACTAGCGTTTAAGCCAGCCTAAACCAGTTGTATTTGACATACATGTTTTATGTAATTAATAAATACATACCTAAAAAATAAACAAAATTTTCACATAGCCAGAATGGCATGTCACATACGACTTAATAAAAGTAAAACATTATAATTAAAATTTCAAAAAAAATGCGTTCATTCAATGAGAAGGTTGACACTCGGACTCATCGATAACTTTTTTGATATTCGCAGTGTAATTTGATACAGCGATTCGAACACAATTATCCAGATGTTCATCTGTAAGGCGATTGCGGGAATTTGTTCTTAATAAACTTCATATTAGAGAAAGAAGATTCGCACAAATAGGTTGAAATAAATAACTCTTTCACTTTTAAGGCAACGTGACATAGAATTGAATATTTGTCTTTACTTACTATAGGCCGGATATATTTTGTACATGAAACTAACGATTTCAATGCTAAATCACATTGAAATGCAATCACTTCCATTTCAGTTGCAGCGATGTCTTCGCGAAGTTGAAAACTGTTGGATATCAATTTCCCTGACGGGTGAAACAACAAATTTAGCTACCAATGCCTTTTTATTGAAATCCTTACACCGATTTTTGAAGTTATCCTTCAAGTTAGAAACTATTTCTACATGAGATTTACTGTCATAGGGTTCTATTGGATTTTGAAATATCTTCTCTGAAAGAACAGGAAAATGCATGACATCACTATTGATTAGGGTTTGTTCCCAAAACTTAAGTTTTTTTATGAATGCATTTATATCGGAAACCATTACCGCCAGTTCTTTATCTCTTCCCTGAAGTTGCAAACTGAGTTCATTAATATTATCTGTAATGTCCAGAAGAAACACAAAATCTCTAAGCCAAATTGAATTTTCCAGTTCCTGAATCGGTTCGCCGCGTTGTTTGAAAAATTGAACTATGACAGATAGGGCTTCATTAAAACGTGTTGACACTCGTCCTCTACTTAATCATCGCACTTCAGAGTGAAGAAGTAGATCTCCATACTGACAATCAATTTCATCGGCTAAGATTTTGAATAATCTTTATAATGCGTGAGCTCTTGTCTTGTTTAAAATTTTTACTACCAATTTCACGACGTTTAGTTTTAAAACATTTCCACATAATGCGTGCTGACGAATAATACAATGGTAACACAGAAATTGTGGAAAGCGTCTTTACGACAAAATGCTACCAGACCCGTATCACAACCCACCATAACTGGAGCCCCGTTAGTTGTCAAGCCTACCAATTTTGAAATTGGAATTTTCTCAGAAGATATAAAATCGTTTAAATGAGAAAACAATTCTTATCCAGTGGTATATCCTTTTAGTGGAATAAACTTCAAAAGATCTTTAATCATAAAATCACTAAAAGCCATCCTGACAAACACGGCTATCTGGGAGGTGTCAACCACATTTGTTGATTCATCCATTTCAAGAGGTAAATATACACTGTTATGTAAGTCAGTTTTTAACTGTAAAAAAATATCCTTGCTCATTACTTCCACCTCGCTCATCAATGTATTAACACAAAGTTATATGGATTTTATTGCTGAAACTATCTCGTCTTTATTTTTAAAGTTGGAAAATAAGGAATTTGCATCTTTGAAAAACGCCTGTTTCATCATTTCCCCGTCTTCACGCGGTTTCTTTTTTTTGTGCAATTATTTGGGACACACGGTATGATGTTTCCGTTGCAGACTTATTTTTGTCAACTGCTTCTAAAAATATTAACTGGTTCTTTAAATGATTCAATTTTTCTTTTCTGCTGGCAGCATGTAACAGGAAATATTTTGTGAAACTCATGAAGCCGTAAACAAAATTTTCATAGCCTTCTTTGTTTACGAGATACAGGGCGAAATAGAAAATTTTGCATTTTGGGACCGGGGGTATCTCGGTTATCCTTTAACTTAACGCAAAGGGAAAAATTGCTACTTATGCAGTTTTTTACGCTGGATCCAGTGGCGTAGTCATATTTTTTAGTTGAGTTGTTATTTTTTAGATATGACCCAAAGGTGTGTTTTTTTAAATGGGACACCCTGTATATTTGTCCAGAAATTGATTTGTCCTTTTAAAAGCTTCTCAAAAATATATAATAGTATGGGTCTATTTTAATAAACAACAACAAAAATCCTAATTTTTATAATTATCATCCCAAATTTTGCAGTAGGCCATGCAAAACGATGCCGTTTTCTTTTGTTTTCTTGGAAGCAAATGACATTTCCCAATTTTGTACGCGTATATAAAATATAGCGCTAGTTTTTTGTATTTATTTATTGTGTAAAAATATATTTGTATTATTATGGAAGAAAACCAAATTTCGGTATGTTGAAATACTATTGCTTAATTTTTATTTAGATATCCAGAAAGGAGGCAACCTAATATATCCACTTTTTATCGGATAAAGAATTTACTTAATCACGGATCATTTATCAAACCTCATACGAAAACATATAATAAAGAAAATCGGGAGGCTGAGGAGATTATGGTTTGGGCTAATGCAGAAGCTTACCCTACAAACTCTTGTAGAGCCAGTGAAAAGAGCATAGGGATTCCAAAAACTAGAACTCAAGAAATTCTAAAAAAGCAGCCAGGGGATGCAGAGCGTCGGGTAGTCTTCTGCAATTGGTTTCGAGAAAGATGCGATATGGTTAGAGATTTTGAAAGGAAGGTTATATGGTCAGACGAAGCACATTTCAGTAATTCTGGTATACTCAATAGGCACAATAGTAGATTCTGGTCCCAGGAAAATCAACACCAAATATTTCCCAGAAGACAGCAGGGCAGGTTTGGTCTAAATGTGTCCTGCTTCATATTATACACACACATATAAAATTTTATATATTTGAGGGAAATCTAACAGCCAATCGCTATATAGAAATTTATTTTCAACAGGACGGTGCTCCTGCACACAATTCTGGAATGACGAGATCATTTCTGGACAATAATTTTACCAATCAATGGATCGGAACAAATGGACCTATAAGATAGCCCCCTAGGTCCCCAGATTTGTCGATTTTAGATTTCTTTCTATGGGGATATCTGGAAAATAGAATTTACAAAGACCACTATGATAACGTCCAAGATTTAGGAAATGCAAACAAAATGGAAATCAATTTGAACAGTTCTTTTGATTTTCTCGGTTACTGTAGTTCTTATACGACAGTTGATTTTTGCCGAAAGGTTTGTTACATAATAATTTATTACTGTTTTGTTCTTGTGTTACATATATCTAGGTAGGTGGTACTTTTTTGGTGCGAAATTATCAATACGTATTTTGATAAATAGATTTAATTAGATATTTATTTTGATTTATTGTTAGGATGTAGATATTGTTAACGACTTTAAATAAAAGGCAGCATTGTTTTGCATGGCCTACTGCAAAATTTGGGATGATAATTATAAAAATTAGGATTTTTGTTGTTGTTTATTAAAATAAACCCATACTATTATATATTTTTAAGAAGCTTTTAAAAGGACAAATCAATTTCTGGACAAATATACAGGGTGTCCCATTTAAAAAAACACAACTTTGGCTCATATCTAAAAAATAACAACTCAAATGAAAAATATGACTACGCCACCAATTTTTCCCTTTGAGTTAAGTTAAAGGATAACCGAGATACGAAGGAGGTCACAAAATGCAAAATTTTCTATTTCGCCCTGTACCTCATAAACGAAGGCTATGAAAATTTTGTTAACGGCTTCATGAGTTTCACAAAAAATTAGCTCAGGTTCGTGAAAACCGCAAGGTTATATCTTTAAAAATAAGCGAGATACCCTGCTTTTTCCCGCGCCAATAAAGCATACTTTTGTTTGTTTGAAAGTAGCATACTTTCCTAGTAAAGATTTTTTTTGCATTCATGATGGATCTTGTAACAAATAATATGAGCCAGTAAAAGTTTATTTTAGGGTTTTGAATTAAATAACAAATTTTATACAAAAGTAACTTAATTAAACACATCTGAAGAAACATGTTTTTTTACTTTCATTTAATGTACACTGTGTCCCAGATTGCTTGTAATCACAGGGTTTCTCGGAAACCAGCAGAGATATAACTTTGCGGTTTTCGCGACCCTGTGTCACTTTTTCGAGAAACTTTGAATGCCGCAAACAGAATTGTGCCACATCGTTTCGTTCCCGAGATACAGGGTGAAATAGAGATTTTGCGCTTTTGGGGGTGGTATCATATTTCGGACACCCTACAGATAGAGAAAAGGTAAAAACTGCTATGGATAGATATTTTTACGTAGAATCCAGTGTTGTAGTCGCACAAATTTTTAGACAATCCGTTTTTGAGATATAGCCCAAACTTAGTATTTTTTAAATGGGACACCCTGTATTTTTTATTCCAAAAAATTCGCGTTTTTTTTCTCTTTAAAATGATGTATCACACTATGCACTTTTGAGGTAAACTAAACCTTATAAACGCTATATTAAAAGAAAAGCGTAAGTTGGCCATGGAAATATGGGTAGATATTAAAAGTGTCCAGAAGCAAAATTAAACAACATAAAAAATTAATAACCATTTTTTTACAATGAAATAAATAAACTTAATAATCTTGATAAACTTAATCACAATACTAAACAAATTCTACATAACTAGAAAAACTGTTCAAAATGGCCGCCCCCCTCACGAACACATAATTGGCACACAGTGCGAATTCTTCTTAGAGCATTCATCATTGTTATAGGTCTATCTTTCAATGATCTAAATGCCTGAATGGTTGCATTTTGCAGCTGCTCCATCGTATTGACTGGATTCAGGTAAATTTTGTTTTTCAAGTAACACCAAACGAAAAAATCTAATATTGAGAGGTCTGGCGACCTAGCAGGCCACCTTACTGGTCCATTTGTACCAATCCAGTGATCGTGAAAATTTTCAAATAGAAATGGCCTTATAATTTGCGCATTGTGGGCAGGAGCACCGTCCTGCTGAAAGTAAATATTGTGCAGATTTGCTAGCGGCAAGTTATCCAATAAATCCGGTAGTATTTGATTTAAAATTGCTAGATATCTATCTGCTGTTAAATTATTATTGTAAATATGGAATGTAATCTTTGTTCCCAATATAAAGCAAGCGACGCTAAACCCAAACCTTCCTTGCTCCTGACGTTCTCTTGTTAAAAATTGGTTTTCCGTATACCAGTGCCTATTATTATGCCTGTTAAAAATACCACTACAACTTATATAGGCTTCGTCGGACCATATAACCTTGCTACCGAAGTCAGGGTCATTTTGGGTTTTTTGAAGATACCAGTTACAAAAATTTAGACGCCTTTCTGCATCTCCAGGATGCAATTGTTGTACTACATTTACTTTATAAGGCTTATATTTGCGTTTGTGATTTTGACACCCCCACTGTTTCCTGAATATGCCTACATGAATTCGCGTGATTGGCCTGAATACTTGCTAATACAAGAATCTCATTGTTGTCGTGATTTCGTTTATTATATGTTTTAGCCCTGTGTTTTGAAAATGATCCATCATTAATTAAATTTAATTTAATTCGGCGAAAAATTGCCTTGTGTGGCTGAGGCCTTTCTGGATATCTACGATATAAAAAAAGCTTTTGGAAATAGTCCATAACCCAAAGTGGAATTGAAAAAAAATTTTGGAAGGAGGTTCATAATAATTTAAGCGCTTGGTGCTTACCTGTTAAAATATAAATCAGATGCTTGATCACTGTTTTCATGACATTCAATAAAACAAACCATCTGTTTTCATGACATTCAATAAAACAAACCATCATATCATACTTATGACTATTTTCAAAATTATTCATTTCTTCTTAATATCTATTAATTTACCTGTTAGAATTATTGGTAACTCGTATGATAAGAGGATAAACACGGCAATATTTGATATATTTAAGAAACAAATAGTTTTGATTTTTGTTTCCATGCCATATTTCCATGGCCAACTTACGTTTTTCTTTTAATATTGCGTTTATAAGGTTTAGTTTACGTCAAAAGTGCATAGTGTGATACATCATTTTAAAGAGAGAAAAAAAAAGGCAAATTTTTTGGAACCAAAAAATACAGGGTGTCCCATTTAAAAAATACTCAAAAACGGTTTGTCTAAAAAAATTTCGACTACAGCACTGGACTCTACGTAAAAATATCTATCCATAGCAGTTTTTACCTTTTCTTTATCTGACAGGGTGTTCGAAATATGATACCACCCCCAAAAGCGCAAAATTTTTATTTCACTCTGTATCTCGGGAACGAAACAATCTGGCACAATTCTGTTTGCGGCATTCAAAGTTTCTCGAAAAATTGACACAGAGTCGCAAAAACAGCAAAGTTCTATCTCTGCTGGTTACCGAGAAACCATGTGATTACAAGCAATCTGGGACACAGTGTACAGTTGTGGAAGTATTACTAAAACTAATAAAAAATAAACATGAATAATGTAAACCGTTAACTAAAAAATACAAAAAAAAACAGTTCATAAAATTATTCTTCTCTTATTTTCCGCGAATATATCTATTACTCTTTGAAGATCTATGTTTTCTACCAATGACTTCTCAATTGATAAAACAGGCAAGCAAAAATGATTTTATTATACTTAAACAAGAGAAAGTTCGCTCATATAAAGCACTAGAGGGTAAGAATCAGCTTATATTTGGGATTCTTACTAGTAGAGATATTTTGTTTTGTTGTGGTTTGAATATTTTATTTTGTTAAAAATATTGTGCTTGTATGAGCGTATGTAGCGTATAATATATTTAGACGGGCTAATGGGGGGGACCAGTGGGGGGCCACAGGATAAAAAGGAGGGCCGCAGCCCCTCCAGGCCCCTCCTTGTTTACGTCCCTGGAGCTACCAGAAATGTGTTCGCGAGCTACCGGTAGATCGCAATCGACAGGTTGGCGACTAGTGGTCTAGATGCTACACGGATAGTTCAGTTCAGGCGAGGGCGTAAAAGCAGTACTGAGCATTACGTCAGACGCGTGCAAATTATAAATTCAAAAATAGCTGATGAGCAGATGATTAAAAAAAAAGTCATCCATAATCCACTTGGTATATAAATGTAACCCCAGTAAACCCCAAAGCGGCCAGAAGGAGATTCAATTTTAGCCAGGGGGGTGGGGCAAAACCAATTTTTTACCATAATATATATGTAGTATACAATATTTATATTTTCCAGGGGAGCTGTCAAGCGCTCCTTCCCTCTAGGGGAGCCCATGGTTAAACAAAAACCTGCTTTTTTTCGAAAAGCTAATTTTTGCCGAAAAAATAATGACTCTTTAAAGAGGAATGACCAAAGTATCGAAAAAAACAGTTTTCACCTCTGTAAAATGACACGTGTCAAAATTTTGGCTCGAGTGTGGTAGCTAGTCGGTTCCGAACCTCTCTGACCATATAAAACACCTACTGTGGTATGTTTTCTGTCTTTGCTGCTATATAATAAATAATTTCAATATATTTTATAAGTCGGTTTAAAAGTTTGAGAACTTTAGGTTTTAGAACTAGGATTATTTTGACTTTATAACCTATAAGTTCTTTTTAAGTTTAAGACCTATAAGTTCTCGAGACAGTATGCTATATACTTTCCGGACACCCAGTATACAATCAGGCAAATGTATCCCATGTATATTAGCAGAATATACACAGCCTGCTGAACCATATTCTACCTACTGCAAGTCTAAATAATTTCACAAAACTTTTTGGGAATAATTCAACCCAATCTTTACTCGAATCCAATGAGTTTGTCAAATCATAGATACCTTTAAGTTTAAAAAACACCTGACTCGCTGGAAGTTAGAGCAGTAAAAAATTCAAATTGCAATAACTAATTTGACTACAATTTCCCGGAAGGTCTATGCTACATCTTAAAAAACGTCAGAGTTATGAATTGTTGAAAAAACGCTAAATTTTCCGGTTTTTCGGGGTTTTCTTCGAAACTAATCATCTTGTTTGAGAGCTCACTTTGTTCGTATTTCAGTCCTCCACAGTTCACCTCAGTACAGCATCGCGATTGCTCGAATGTTTTCCACTTTATAAGCAAAATACGAAAAAAAGCAATTCTTGTTAAAGGTTTATAAAAAATTAATAAATAATAGTTACGAGTGGGAAAGACATCAGCATGTACCTATAAACTATTTTTCAAATGATGCCACAATTGATTTCCAGAATGATTTTCATGAATATATCTATTGATTAGCTTATTTTTATGTAAACTGTATTTGCAAGTTTAAATAAAAAGTTTGAAGTTTGAAATATACTTTAAAGAATACATTTAAAGGTTAATTTTATATATAAATGTAATTATTTTCATGCTTTAAATATCAGAATATTGTGATGTAACATTAACTGCTTAAATAAATCATGCTACTATTTCTACTACTAGTTATATTAAAAAAAAAATAGAAATATGAAAAAAAACTTACGCACCACTTCGTAAATCTGCTGTAAGGCCTCTAAACTAACAACGGAAGTATCAAAACTATAAATCGCATTTTCTATTTCCTGGAAGTCTTGCCGTAGACTTTGAGCCAAAATGCCTACACTCTGCGATCTTTTGCTGTCCAACAATTTCACCACTTCGACTTTGGGTTTCAGTTCTAGCTTCTTTATCGTTGGAGTTCTGTTTATCACCTAAAAATCGTATGTAATGAAAAAGAGTAGCAATAAAAAAATATTACGGCTTATTCGGGTAAAACAGATCAGTGGCGCAACTAGACAGCGACTTTTGGGGGGGGCTCAAGCCCTGACACTTATGAGATAATATTGATTTGAGGATAAAACCAATTTTAAAGAAACAATGATTTTTTTTCAAGCCAACAAAGCCGTGAAAATTTTCATGTTAGGTTTATCTTATTCTTAACACTACAATGTATATAAAATAATTAAATAAATTTGACAAATTTCGCCGTTTTTCAAAATACTATCTGTTTTTTATTTTAAATTTGTATAATCGGAAAAAAAAGTAAGAGTCTGCGCCAATGAGTTCAGGAATTTTTTAGTGTTACATTTACCCCAACTATATCTATTTTCAATTTGACTATAATCGATTAGCGTTCTCAAAATATAAAATATGAATGCTTTTGAACCCTTAAAAAACTGAATTCTACGCCTATGGCATTCTAAATCAAAATTGTTAAGACACAGTCCAAGTCTATTTATGGTACAAGTTTGAAACGAATCAAAATTTTACCAGCTCATCCAGTTTTTTGTAATATTTGTTTTTACATTTTATTAGGCCGCATTTTTTTGTACGGCTATGATTTAATTATAAACTCTCGATATTGCCTAAGTTTTTATGTTTCTTATTAGTTTTTAGACCATCATTTGTTTTAATCAATATCTATGGCGATATATATATATATATATATATATATATATATATATATATATATATATATATATATATATATATATATATTTGTTTATATACATATATGTTATTTACATAGAATGATGTACCCCGTATATCAAAATTTTAAGGAGTTCAAAAGTTCGCACTTCTGTATAACATAATATACAGGGTAAGTCCGGCAAGCGAGACCATATATTTCTATGATAACTGAGAATAGGAAAAAAAACTTCATATAAAATATTTCTAATATTTGGCGAACTTTATTTTGTGAGGAGCGTTCACTATACAGAGTGGTTCCAAAAAGTTGGGCGTGGTCCAACTTTGCATTTTTAAATGTAACCCTGTATTTTTTATGTCATTTTTAGATTCAGCTTGCAATTCTGGATATTTTTTGTGAAACATACTATTATCGTAAATTTTAGTTTTCGCCAAAATAATACTTGAAACATTTTTTTATAGCTTTTTTGCCTTGCTGCAAAATTTAATGTTATTATTGGCGCACTCAAGGGAGGTTTTGGGGGGCAACCCCCCTCTGCTCTTAAATTTATTTGACTATCCTTGTATTGTTATCCATAATTTGAGTCAAATTTCAACATTTCAAATAATACAAAAGAATTCACAGCCAAATTTAGACCAATATTACGCTTCTCAAAGTTAATAAAAAGAATCGAATTACCCCATCTTTACAAAACGCTTTTAAAACGTCCCCGCACATAGTTTTGAAATCGAATGAAATGCTTCCTTATCGTCACTGTCTATCACGAAAAGACGTTTTAACTTGAGCCTGTGATAATTAATAATAGTAGGCTAAACATGTGCGTATGGATAGAAAGAAAAGGGAGTATAAACTGGCCGGCAAGATCACCTGATCTTACTCCATGTGATTTTTTCCTTTGGGGATATATCAAAGAACAAGTATATGTAATTCCATTAACTACCATCGAAGATATGAAAACAATGATTAGAAATGTGTTTTCCAAAATTACTTCTGTAACACTTTTAGATGTGATGAAAAATAATCTGTGTATCGAAAAAAATGGAAACACGTTCGAGCATTTGAGAGTTTAACATTTTGTAATATCCCAAACTTCATCCACTGGTTTTATCACGTTCAATTGTTTCTACGTTTTCTACCGTTAATTAATTGTTAGTTCCTTGATTATTTGTTTAGTTATTAATAAATAAAAAGTTAAAATCCAAATATTGTTGTTTACAAATAGATATTAACTGGTGCAATTTTAATAACAATGCTTGTTACTGGTATTGGCTGCAGCTGGTAGTTGCTTCACAATCGTAGAGGGAAACTACAATTTTTTGTTCAAATATCATTTTGACGAAAACTATTAAATTTACGATGATAGTATGTTATCCAAAAAACATACCGAATTGTAAGCTGAATTCAAAACTGAAATAAAAAATACAGGGTTACATTTAAAAATGCAAAGTTAGACACGCCCAAATTTTCTGAACCACTCTGTATAGTGAACACTCGTCATAAAATAAAGTCCGCTGAATATTAAAACTATTTTATATAAAGTTTTTTTTTCTATTTTCAGCTAGCACAGATATCAAGGGGGGGTCTCGCTTGCCAGGCTTACCCTGTACATATACTAGACAAACATTATTTTGATACAAACAATTAAGTAACTGAGAATTTTCGCCATTTTTTGGAATATTATTTTTATTTTAAATATATGTAGTCGACAAAAATTAATTATCTATGTCAATGACTTCCATTATTTTTCAATGTTAGAACATTTACCCTCCGTTTGGCGGGGGAGCTAATTTCGTGGTTGGGGGGGCTAAGCTCCCCTAGCCCCCCCACTCTTAGTTGCGCCACTGAAACAGATATGTGTTGCAGCATTGCTAACTTGTTTATTCCTGTTATTCAAGATACATGGTAGAATAATAACTTAACAAAATTCTAACTTGATACACAATTGTTCTTTTCATTATATTTTGTAGCTTTTTTACACTGACATATTTATTTTTAATATTATTTTTGACATAACCGCAGAAGTAAAAAAGTAAAAACCTGGTGGGGTCAAGTCAGGTGATCATGGAAGACAACGAGCTATTGCTGAATTGTTGCTTACTTACTACCCATGGCCTCTTCAATAATAATCCTGCATTAAGAAAAATATACGACTAGATGTAGCTCTTTTTGTTTATATACAGGACGTTCCATTAAATAAGTACAGAAATGTATTTTTTTTTGTATTCATTATGCTCAAGGAGGTCAAAAACTCTTACTAACTTAACATAGCTAGCCTTTTATAAAACCTCTCTGAAAATGATTGTCAGTAAATACTTTTTTTATTATAAATTCTTACTTGTCTAGAAAAGAGCTTCATAAAGTCCTCGGGAAGAGTCTCTATGGGTAGTTCTTCGATCTCGTCCCATACGGCCGGACTGTCTTCTGGCTTGGCAGCTTGAGCAACTAGAATCCTCGTCCAATAGAGAGGTTTCATTGGAACGGGGGGGTTAATGGGTGGCTTCTTCATGGCTGAAAGGGTACATGCATTTGCCGTTTTTTTTTTAAAGAAAAATACAACCAATGTTTTAGGCAAAAAATGCTGGCGAAAGTTAGTCACAATTTTTAAAGTTTTCACCTTATTAAATGTGAAGAAACATGTATTTTGTAGTACTTGCACCGAACATATAAATTGGAAAAAATAGATTTTAGAATACAGCAAAAAAAAACACTGTTGCAATTAGAAAAAAAAAATATTTTCCATACTGAATACGGCCTTCTAGGTTGTCGAAAATGTTTAATATTTCTTTTAATTTTCCATATATTATCACATAACATTTTGAGAATAAAAGTTTAAAGCAGTATCTTCCGTAACTCCAAAATTATTTTAAATTTTGAACCAAATATAATATACAGGGTGTTCTCAAAGTTGAGTAATTTATTTTGTCAGGTTGTAAAACTCGTAAAAAGAAGTTACCTATATAAAAGTTTCAAAATAAAGACGTTAATTAAAATTTTAAAAAATTTATCACAGGCCTGATTTTTGATACTCTCGACCACTGCGTTGAGTGTTGCAAATAAAGAAATTATTAAAATTTGGAATACTCAAAACTTTATCATAACTTTTGATATTCGCGACCACTGCGTTGGGAACAGATAAGGTACAAATTTTTATGTTACATTCTATCTTCAATTCAGCCAGATTTCATTGAATAGCGCGTGGTACTTTTAGAATGTGGGTCTGTACGAATAAAATGGCAAACGTTTATGACAACAATGAACTAGTGGACATTATCCAAACTTACTGGGAATGTTAATTTTGCAACTTTTATATAGGTGGTTTTTTGTAAATTTTGTTGATTTTCTGTAAATTAACTTGTTATTACGAGTTTTACAACCTGTAAAAATAAATGACTCAACTTTGAGAACACCCTGTATAGATATCATTTAAAAATATTTCGAAACGATCAACATACGAAACAGTGTAGGATATTTTGCTCATAGATGTTGTTAAATAAGGCATAATATTTTTTAGATTTCTTAGATCTTAATTTCACTATTACAAATATTTTAGAAAAAGTTTTTTCAAAAAGATTCATAGCCAAATGTGTGTATGTTTGTTAAATAAATATATCGGAAGCTAGCTTGTTAGTTTTAGTGCGTTAATTCTTCGAACGTCGGTGGGTATTAGTAACACCATATTTATTCAAATGGCTTGAGAAATAGTCGCCACATTGCTTTGTACAAACCAGATAGGATGTTTCAAAAACTTTGGCTAATCGATTAAGAAGAGTTCAAATTACTAAAAATAACTTGAAAAAGGGAAATTACTGCATATCTAAATAGGTAATAATATAAAGCATTAAGGACAAATACAATCTTATACAGGGCGTTTCAAAAACATGCGCCAACTTTTTTTCAAACTCAAACATGGCTTTATTGTCATAAATAAAAATTCATTGACAAAGCTGTAAAAATCTTAAGACTAAACAATGAAAAACTTAACCTACTACAGTCAAACAGTCGATGAAATACACAAAGCAATAAAATGACAAGAACGAACAATATACAAGTAAAAAATAATCACTATATAATGTTAAAACGAGAATTCCAAAATCTCTGCAACCGAATAATAGGCTCTCTCAACCGACAAACTCTTCACTTGCGTTCTTGTAATTGTGTATCTGCCTCAATTGGGTGAGAAGGTGGTTAAAAATCTTCCTGCTATTAAAACAACCCTTTACCACTTTGGTGCAGATGTTTTGTATATGCTGGATTAACTTCAATTTATTGTCGATAGTCATCAACAAAAATTTGTTAACCTGGACATTGGTCATTAACTGAGAATTTAAGTAAACATCACTTATGTTGCATTTGAAGGTCATTAGTTTTTGTTGTATTAAGGAACAAACCATTTGCATTACACCATTCTCTGATTATTGCCAAGTCCTCAGTCATTATATCTTCTAGAAGTTCCTTTTGTTTCTGATGCCATAGTATTGTCGTGTCATCAGCAAACATTATGATCTGCCCTGATATGTTAACCGATCCCTGTGGAACACCAGTCTAGATGGAAAGAAGATCAGATTCCACGTTATTAACTATTACTGATTTTACGCGCTGAAACCGGTAAGAGGCAAACCAAGACAATGACGCGTCTCCAAAATCATATATCTTTAACTTGCTCAGCAGTATCTCGCGATCTACACAATCAAATGCTTTGGACAGATTGCAGAACACTACCACAGCACACAGCAATTGGTATAACTCTAGCCTTTTTTAGACACTTGGGCAAGTTCCCCGTTAAGAGAAATACGTTAATGGCTCCCACTAGAGCATGAAGCATGGTATCTGGTAGCACCCGCAAAACCCTTAATGATATATTGACCCAAACGAAAGTTTATATGAATATGTGTTCGCAGATGTTTGGTTTTCGAAATACAGGGTGTCAAAATATTAAAATTTTTGTCAGAGTTTTCAAAATATTTAGAAAATCGCTTGACAGATTTGGATAAAATTCGGACTTTATAAAATACTTAACTATGTCATAGTTTAGATCATGAAAAGACATGACAGAAGCGTGAATACGTTGATTGTCTTTAGTGTGCATTTTTTATTGGCAAAAATTACCTATATGAATTACTTTTCTTATAAATTGACTGATATGACCTTAGTGTATGGAAAAGCGAAACAAGATGCACACGAAGCAGTTAGAATTTACCAAAGAAAACAATAAAGCCGCGCAAAGTTAATTCTGGATACTGGCGTACCTTTCGTGTTCATTAAATAATATTCAAAATGACCCAACTGCGAGTACCAGAATAGTTGCGAATGAGCTGAGAAATATTTCAGCGTCCTCTGTGTTAAGGACTCTTCACCAACCGACTGAGAACTTGTCATTTTACAACAGTATTGTGTCAATGATTTTTACGATAGAGGGTTTTCACGGATTCTACTTTTTACAAATAAAGCATCATTTACTCGTGAAGATATTATAAATTTTCACAATTTGCATACTTGAGCGCGAAAATCTTTACGTTGTAAACTAAATGCCTGCAATTACGTAGATGGTGGACATTTCTACCATTTTCTTTAATATCTAATTATTTATTAATCTAATTTACTACTTTGCTAAAAGTAAACCCCTTCTCTTCAGTTAACTTTTGAATGGGGTCTACAGGCTTTATTCTTAGAGGTAGAAAAAAATGTTAAATGAACCGCCATGCTAAAAAGATTAACAAATGACAATTGCAAATTAAAAAATTGAGCATCGACTTAGTTATTTTAAATGAGACACCCTGTATATTTTTAATTCGTTAGAAAGAACATTGTTTTCTGATTTCAAAAATATATACTTTGTCTATATTCAGACTAACGGTTATTACCGTGAAATACGAAGCCAATATAGAATGGCGTATCCTAATTTAGTTGCTCCATCAACATCGGCAATCTATTGTTTGTGAAAAATTTTGAAAACAGAAAGACTATGACAAGAAAGAAGCGAACAGTCACTAGAAATAAAGAAAGTAAGGTTATAATAAAAGTATATTTTATAGAGGGTCCAGAAATATCAATCCCAGACGCTGTATCAAATTTGAAAGAGAAAATATGGAAAGTTCACGAAACTTAAAACAAGTATAGAGATTATAAGTGTAGACTGGTTCAGAACTTAATAGACTTAAACAAAATACACAGGGTTGCGTTTTGCCGGGAAATGTTGGCAGGGATGCAGGGAGATGAAAAATTCGCCAAGAAAATTCTTGTTACAGATGAAGCTATATTTTCTAAGGCGGGGATGTTCACTAGGAGAAATAAACATTTTTGGGCAACTACCAATCCTCAGAAGAAACAAATTGTAAAAATTCAGGGCCGAAAGTCTATTTTGGTTTGGTGCGGCATTATAGAAAACAAAGTTTTGGGGCCTATAGTCAAACATGGTTCTTTAAATGGCTGAAGATATTTAAACCTATTACGAAATGAGATAGAAGAAGCTCTGGAAGCAGCTTTATAAAAATGTTATTTTTCACCACGATGGGGCCCCTTGTCATAATATTGTTGAGGTTACAGAATACCTTAATACTAAATATGATTTATGGATAGAAAGACACGGTGTCATAACTTGGCCTGCGAATAGCCCAGACCTTCCGCCTCTGGATTTCTTTCTTTCGGGATAACTTAAAAATAAAGTTTACTATAATAGACCACCTACGATTCGGGAATTGACTTAAAAATTGCAAGTCGAAATAAATAGTTTAAACGAAAATAATCCAGAGTTTATATTTCAAGCCATAACTGGTAGATTTAGAGACAACTTAGAAAAACGTCTCAGAAATAACGGGGGTAATTGTAAATAATATTGTTTTTCTTTATTCATTGTTACTTCATATGTAACATCCTTATTTCAAAATGTTTAAATAAAAAAAAACATGTAAAGTACACCACACAGATCTAAAACATCGACGAAAGGGGGAGGTATGTCAAAAGCAGGCTGTTTCCATGGATATACAGAGTTGTAGCCAACCGCGAATGATCATTGCACCGTTTCCATAGTTACTCCCATCCTTTTCATAGACTCAGATTCGTGTGCCAAACTTCAGCTTCACTTTCTTCCCGGTATCAATATTAAAACATCTATTATTCAGATAATTGTTTGATACAAATATCTCATTAAACGCAATTTAAATAATGTAATATTAGTAAGTAAGTCCCGGACAAAATAAACAGTAAATATGTGTTAAATTATAAACATTTAGAAATGATTTTTAAAGATTTTATTATTGTTATTTATTATTAAATAAATTAAAATTAAATTAAATTACGTCTATGCAGTAAAATGTCAGAATGCCCTATAATTAAGAAATGAAGTAAATCAGGTATCTAAAACCAGTGACAAAATGGCCATGTTAAAATAAAAACAATTGAAATCCGAGCCGCCTATGTTAAATTTGCTATGAGGCAGAGCACTTGATTTTTCCAGGTTTTAGACCAAATTTATGCGATAACCGTTAATATGAACATAGACAAAGTATATATATTTGAAATTAGAAAAAAATGTTCTTTCCAACGAACTAAAAATAAACAGGGTGTTTCATTTAAAATAAAAAAGTCGATGCTCAATTTTTTAATTTGCAATTGTCATTTGTTCATCTTTTTAGCAAATTCTGGCGGTTCAGATAGAACCCAACAACTTTCGAATTTAACATTTTCTTCTATCTCTAAAAATAAAGCGTGTAGTGCCCGTTCAAAATATAACCGAAAACCCTGTACATAAAAATATTTTTTATGAATATTTGAACATTTTCTCTGAAATGGGTCTATTATCGAAACGAACAAGTATTTTAGACAGAGCCTTTTTAGGATTCATGTTTAAAAAAAACTGTTTTCGTTTTTGGATATTGAAATTCCAACTAAAGGTTCGTGTTTTTTGAAAATGCGCATTTATTCCTAAACGAAACCTCAACTCAAAAAAATACTAAGACGTGAGTTTTGACTGACAAATATTTTTAGATATCCCGTCTTCACGTTCCTGGCGGATCGGTCATGTATTTTTCGTGATCTAAAATATTTCCCTTACTCCCTTACGCGATTTTCGAAATATTTTGAAAACATTGAGAAAAATAATAAATTCTGACAATCTCGGAAACCAAACATCTGCGGACCCATGTTCATATGAACTTTTCGTCATATTTTAATATTCCATTCCTTTTTACTTAGAACTACTACTTCTACTTTACTAAGAATAAAATTTATTGCTTGGATTTTGAATTGATTTTAATAATATTCTAGGTTATTTAAGATTAAAATATCTCAGATATGGTAGGATTTACCGACTTGGACTAAGAGTCCACTTTTTAAGTAAAATTAATAAAAATTCTTAAAAATACCAATACTAAAAAGTTTTGACCGAATAATCGTGAAAAAAATTTTTGATTTTACTCGCTTGTACGCCACTGGTCGGAAGCACGGCCAAGAATGTTTAAAAAAAATTACTTTAAGATTTGAATATACTATACAGGGGAAAAACCAAATAAAAAATATCTTTAACACCTTATATCTCTAAAATCAAACCTCTGTTCATATAAAATTTTCGTCTTATTTTCTAACAAAGGCTATCCCATTAAACGTTGGTACATGTTTTTTGAAACACCCTGTATAAGGGGCGTTAACATACAAGGGCTTTGGAGTAATGGTCGTTTTAATATTTAAGAATTTTAGACATTTTAAACCGAGCTTTTATTATGTTCGTAAGCAAAAAAATGTATTGAAAGAAGATAAAAGAAAAATACGAACGTGAAATGTAAAAAATAAATAGGAATGAGGTGGCAGTAGATGGGGCAGAAGGGATGAGGGAAAGGTATAACAAGGGTGGGGAGAATGAAGGGAAAATTATTGATAAGGATATTAGATGAGTGGAGAGAGGAAAAATATATAGTAATAAAAAAGATAGAAAGCAAGAGAAAAATAAAACGATAATGTGGGAGGAAACACGGAAAAATAAAAAGCAGGGAAAATATTTTTTTTGTGTTACTGTTTCCTTAAATTTTAACCGGTTGTTGAAACATCCCTTTATATTTATTGGAAGTCTAACACCCACTCTTCCACCTCTGAATAGTTCATATATGTACAGATATCATTCAGAAATTAGTTGTATAGGTCAAGGGTGAGAAAATAACTTTGACGTATAACGGCATTATTTCGTCAATGACCGGAAAAAGTAACTCGAGCTCCACTAACAACTTAATATTTCAGATAAAAAGAGAGCAATTTAATTAACGAAAATATTGCCGTTACTTAAAGCTGTTCGTTTTGCAAGCCAATACCACGAAAAAGCAGCAAAAAAATTGAAATGATTATTGGCTTACCTAAATAGGAAGGAGCTATATGGAGTCCTAAGGACAAAACGGTACTTTAATGAAAACTTTTAATGTTTATTACTGGTTTTATTCAATTTACAGTTTTATTTTATTATAATTATTATTATAACTACCATTTATTACTATTATTATTAGTCAGCAGGATAATCAAAATCATATTCTTTTTACATAAAATTTTTAGAAATAATATTACGAGGGTTGTAAAATATATATTGTCCCTAACACGTGATACTATTTTTTTAAATAGTACGTTTGTGCATGAATGCTATTAAGCTACTATTTTACCTTCAGTTAAAAAATCGAAACTTTTAATTTGGATGTGATACTTTGATGGAAAGGAAATTCTATTCTATTCTATTCTCTACAAGATTCTAGTTTGGTTCTTTAGCAATTCGTTTAAAAAATATATTTCTGAGAATTATCTTCATATTATTTCAATGCAAAATGCTAAGAAACTCCATTTGAAAAGATAACAGTATGAAACAGGGGCGTGCTGTGAAATTTTAAGAAAGGGAAACAATTTTTAGAAACTTACCTATTTTTAATGTAATTCGATTTTTCGATCATTTTTTGCAAATTCGTCAATGACGTCATCATAAAAACGTCGATGCTCTGACATATTTTGAAGAAGTTTATTTTCAATGGACAACAGCGATGTAGGCGAAAGTCTCTCCTGCCCCGTTGAATTTCTCACGAAATTTTTTATACGTTTAAGTGTTGAAAAATTGCGTTCTACTGATGAACTTGTGGCAGGTATTGTCAATACTAATTCACACAATTTCGACACTTCAGTGTAGGCATCTGCCAGCCCTTGTCTTTTAAAAATTGCATTAGTTCCTTAGCGTTATTTTTTGCGCTAATGTCATCAGTTTCGTAAATCACTTTTAGTTCAGATCACAGTAACACTCGGTCGAAGAACTAGCCATAATGAAGAAGAAGAGATTTAAACGCATCTTCTAGAAACGTTTTTCCTTTAAATGCATCAAAATTGCAGAGCTCGAGGAATTTACAATAATTTAAACAGTTAAATCTATAGTTTATTTGTTGCGGAATTTGATCGATTATTTCATAACAGAGGCATCTGTATGATGTTTGAACATCTCCGACCTTGTGTGTTCGAAGACGCTTGGCTTGTGGCTCTACATTTAACGTCATCGTTTTCTCCCAAAATAGGTCAAAGTCATCTCTTTTTTGGCTTAACATGGACTTAAAATCATCCACTTTTTTCAAGGCAAAAAGCAGTATTATTTGTTTTAGTTCGTAATATATTAAAAACATTGTCCGAGAATGGAAATATTTCTGACAATATGTTCAGCAAATAATTAAAATTAAAATCTCGTTTCAAACAAAAACCCCCTCGAACTATTTATTGCTTCTGAGTTCCACGTTTCCTTATTTTCTATTATATTCTCAAATAGTTCAATCAGTGATTCACGATTTTCAGATACTGTTAACACAAGTCATCCATTATAGTTCCACCTAGTAGGAGCTAGTTTGGGCAATCGTTTGTGGACAATGGAGTCCAAAACTTCTGTACGTTTTGTTGGCTTGGAAAAAAACAGCCATGCCGCTTAAAGTAACGAACAATACTTTACACTCTTTAATGTGATTGATGGACTGGGATAAAACTAAATTTAATTTATGAGAAAAACAATGGACAAACACAGCACTTGGGAAAGTTTGTCGAACTTTAGCTTGCAAAGCCATCACTGCAGCTCCATCATAGCTTTGAGCAACTAATTTTTTCTCTCCATTAATTTCTTTAGTAACGTTATAAACTACGGTATATAATGCATCTGCTGTACGATTTTCGGACACATTCCTAAAACCTAAAAATCGCTCTTGAATCCTTCCGTATTACTATAGATAATTGGCTAAAATTAGTGATATCAGTGGTTTCGTCCAGAACAATAGCAATGAACCGCGCCGCGCCAATCTCCTGCTTAATTCTTTTTAGAATGGTTGCAACAGCAGAAATTAGATGATTGATTATGATTTTTTAAGCAATCATCATATTTAGCCATTAAACTAAGATTTCCTCTATTTGAAGAAACCCTTGTTTCGTCATGACCTCTAAATCCCAATTCGTGCTGTCCGAGAAAACAAACAACATCGATAAGTCTTTTTAATATTTGCCTATTTTATCGACTAGTTCATTGTGTTGGCGGTGACTAATTTCCAACTGTTTATAAGGGTGTGTTCAATTCTGGTTTTGCCGAAGACTTTTTCTTTAATGGCGGCCTGCAAATGCGCTTTGGACATAATGTGTCTTTTTACAGCTTTATGGAAATTGTTTAAATCGGAAAAACCAGTTTTATTCCAGAGACCTTTTTCATTTTCAAAAAGTAAACATAGCCAACAAAATAATTTACTTATATTTTCACACCCTGTTAGCCATTTAAATTGTTCGTATTGTTTTTCCGGATAAAAATGTCTAATAAAGTTTTTCATTTTTGTGGTTAAATTTTTCATAGGCGGTTTTGCCCTTCCTGGAAATTATTATTAAGACACACACACACACATTCACACAAACTCTTCTTACTAAATTCTCCAACATTTTCAACGTTATTACCCACAGCCGAAGTTGACGGTATTTGCATATCCACGTCCGTATTATTGTCTTCCATATCGAACTATGCATGACAAGACGTACGTATCACACAACACACGGATAGCCGTTCAAACAAAGAACCTACTCCAACCATAGCTTCCGCCCCCACTTACAGCACGCGACTGAAATTCAAAAATTACAAACAGCCGATGGAAAGTTCAATAACCTCTGGCTCGATTCACAGGAAATCAAGCATACAGGACTTGGCTGCAGAGAAGCTAGCGGCCCGCATAGCTTCTATTCGATTCCTATTGTGGCTCGGTCGGAGTCAAGGCCGCATTTATTATGGGCTTGATAATTAAGATAATATTTTAGCATTTTTAATATAAACTAAATTAATGGTTTCCTATTTCAAAAATTACATTTTAGAAGATGTTTTGTAATTTTTTTTGGGGAAGCACTGCTTCCCTTGCTTCCATGCACTGCACGCCTCTGGTGTGAAATGAACAAAAACCTATTATTATCCAGCATTTTGGTTGCAATTTCTGAGATTTTTAAACAAGAACATGACTTACATTCTACAAGAATAAATGCAGATTTATGAGTTTTTACTGTGAGAACAATAATTCTTTTAGAGCGGCAGCCCATGTCATTACTATCTACTATCTTACTATCCAATTTGATTTGAAAATTCCTGCAAAGAGGTTAAGTGTCAAAATAAAAAACACGAAGTTAAGCGTATACTGAGAAACAAAAGAGTGCAAATTTTAGTAATTCAAAAGGAAAATAAAACATTTCATTAAAGTCGTTCCAAAAACCTTTGATCATCCTGACGTCTTAAAACCCAATATACACAGAATTTCAAAGGAACATAAGTTGCATCTCTATATAATAAAATTAAATTAAATTAAATGAGTTATCTATTGTCCTATTGCTAACACACACGGAAATTTAAATAGAAAAAAAATTCTATCTGTCAACCCCATGATAAATGAAATACCTACTAGAATAAAATAATAATCTATTTAAAATGAACTAACGTTTTAGCACACTATGCTCCTAACATTGGTCAATGGCCTCCCCGATCACCAGATATTATGTCACTGGATTTTTTCTCGCACACGTTTTGAGGGCCAATCGTTTAAAGGAGGTCACTTGTAAAAAATGTAATAATAATAATCTGTAGTACACAGTCAAGCCCATAATGACTTCAATACTAAAACAAAATTATAACCTTTTTGAAACTGTTTTAACAAGATGGAGTACTTCCAGTTTAGGTTCCTAACGTCAGTCAATTTTAAATGAACAATTTCTTGGACGATGAATTGGCAAAACAGATCCAGTGGCATGGCCTCCCCGACTACCCGATATTATGCCATTGGAATTCTTGTCGCAGACGTTTTAAAGATCAGTTGGTTAGTGGAGGTCACCTGTAAAATATTTAATAATAATCTGTAGGACAGAGTCAACCACAGAATACTAGAACAAAATGACAATCTTTTTGAAAATGAACTAGCGTTTTAATAAAATGGAGTACCTCCACATTATGCTTCTACCGTTGGTCAATTTGTAGAACAATTTCTTCAAAAAGACCCAGTGGCATGGCCTCCCCGAACGCCAGATATTATGCCATTGGATTTTTTCTTACAGACGTTTTGAAGACCAGTTGATTAATGGAGGTTACTTGTAAAATATTTAATAATAATTTGTAGGACACAGTCAACCCCATAATGACTTAAATACTAGAACGAAATGATAACCTTTTTGAAAATGAACTAACGTTTGAACAAGATGGAGTACCTCCACACTATGCTTCTGACGTTGGATAATTTTTAGATGAACAATTTCTTGGACGGTGAGTTGGCACAAAATATCCAGTGGCATGGCCTCCCCGATCAGCAGACATTATGCCATTGAATTTTTTCTCGCAGACGTTTTGAAGATCAGTTGGTTAATGGAGGTCACTTGTAAAATATTTAATAATAATCTGTAGGACACAATCAACGCCACAATTATTGAAATACTATAACAAAATTCTAACCTTTTTGAAAATGAACTCACGTTCTAACAAGATAGAGTATCTCCACACTATGCTTCTAACCTTGGCCAATTTTTAGACGAACAATTTCTTGGACGATGAATTGCCGAAAAAGATCCAATGGAATAGCCTCCCCGCTCACCAGGCATTATGCCATTGGATTTTTTTCTCGCAGGCGTTTTAAAGATCAGTTGGTTAATGGAGGTCACTTGTAAAATATGTAATAATAATCTGTAGGAATCAACCCCATAATGACTTAAATACTAGAACAAAATGATAACCTTTTTGAAAATGAACTAACGTTTTAACAAGATGGAGTACTTCCATACTATGCTCCTCTACCGTTGTTCAATTTTTAGATAAAAAATTTCTTGGACGATGAATTGGCAATGGCATGGCCTTCCAGATGTAACGCCTGACATGTAAAATATTTTACGAAGTTTTGAAGACCAATTAATCAATAAAGGTCACTTATAACATTTAATAACACGATTCAAATAAATTTATTATAATATATTTCCCTTTTGTTTAGCACAAATCGCTAAAAATGCAAAGTAAAATCATGGTCAAGAATGAAGATTTTTTTCTGCACTTCTACGTTTTTTTTTAATTCAATCGTAGATAAAATGATAAGAAACATTACACAATTGTTCTAATATTTTGTATTTAATTCAATTTCTCTCAGAGCTAGGTATAATAGATACTGTACATTGTACAACCCTCGTGCTGAACTTTTTAAGCAATTTTTTTTATTTACTTTAAGCGTTGCAGAAAATAAATTAATATATAAAAAATAACAATTTTGCAAATGCCTGTGATGTCTGATCCTCAATAGCAAAACAAATAAACCAGCATGATAAACTACACTACTTAAACTGGTCAACCAGTGAACTGGCACCACTAGTTTTTTTGATGAAATTTATAAAGCTTAAAACTCTATTTATGTCAATTTTGAAAACCTTTTTTTGCAAAACTGAAATTTTATTGGCTTTAAACTCTCACGGCCAGTTGCAGAAAGCTCAATTAAAGTTTAGAATGTTTAACGGAATGTCAAATTTGACAGCCGACTTCCTATATTTCTGTAGGCAACTTGTCAAATCCGAAAGCTCGGTTAAATATTCTAAACAACAGTTAAGTTTTGTGCAACCGGGGGTCAGACTCTTAATTAAAAAGCTATCATAACTACCTTATCTACCTAACCTAACCTAAAATCCTAAAAAGAGAAGGTTCAATTGTTTTGTAAATAAAAATTTCGATATTTTAAAATTTTACTTTTCGGGTTAAGGACAATAAATAAAAGCTTCTTTAACTATAAAGTTGCCTACGTTTCGACCCTACAGTTGATCTTTTTCAAGGCGGAAAAGGAGAAAACAAGAATGTAGTTATTTTCCTCTTCCCTGATATTTACTACATATATATGGAATAACAGTAGAACAGAAATTTGAAATATAAAACAAAAATTAGAAAATATAAAAAATATATAAAAACAGAGGTTAGTAAAATGAATTTAAGCATTTAAAAAAAATAACACAAGACAAACAATTAGTACATAACACGTGTGTTTTTTAAAAATGTTCCGTATATTATGTACTAATTGTTTGTCGTCCTGTGTTATTTTTTCTAGAAGCTTCAATAAATTTTACTAATCTCTGTTTTTTTATGTTTTTTGTTTTTGTTTTATTTTTAAATTTCTGTTTTACTGTTATTCCATATGTAAGGGAAAAGAAAAACCATTACATTCTTGTTTTCTTCTTTTAAGCCTTGAAAAAGACCAAATATAGGGTCGAAACGTCGGCAACTTCATAGTTAAAGGAGCTTTTATTTATTGTCCTAAACTCAAAAATCAAAGTTCTAAATACCATTAAATACAAGACAAATAGGGTCATTGATTACCGATGTCAATGAACAGCATCTTTGAGAAAAAATAAAAATATTTCAAATAATCAAAAAAGAAGATTTAATTGTGTTAACCACATAATTTAATTCCTGAAACATCATCTCCAGGCGTTTTTATAGTTCTCGTTATAAGTTGGTTATTCGTACGATTTATGGGGGGTCTAATTTTCTTAACTTTAAAGTAATTTTTGTATATTTATCACAATTTAGTAAAATCAGCATGACCTTGTTTTGTAAAATTTGTAATTTATCAAATATTTCTTCGTTTGCCAAATACAAAAATGTAGAACCATATAGAAAATGTGGATATATAATGGTATTATGAAAAATTTTTTTGGAGAAAAAAACCTAAATTTGAAGAAATTCATGTGTCATCAGCAAATAACTGAATTTTTCAGGAATTATGCCATATTTTAAACTAAAATTTACCAAATATACTAGTGGATATCCAATGGTTTCAAATGTTTCTTTAATTAATCGTTTGTTTAAAAAATTGTATAGTTTCCGGTCTTTTTTGTACAAGGTATCAAAGGGTTCCCAATAAATCAGACCAAAACAGTGTGATATACTTTTCTTTTATTACGTTTTTTTTTTTCAGCAACGTTTCGCGTTTACCACCATCATCGGCTAAAATACAACAATTTTATTTATAAATTTTAAATTGTAAGTACAAAGGACGAAATATGGAATGACACTACAACTAGACGTTTTGTTTTTTTTTTTTTTGAAAAAGAATAAAATATTACATACATACATTTGATATAGGTTGACAAATCTTTTGTTTTTTTATATATCTTATAGAAAAGCATGTATTATTATTATTATTATTTTTTTAAGTTTAATAAAGGCATCAAAACATGCATTGTTTTTTGCCATCTTCAAAAATAATTTCCGTAATGTTTTTTCTTTTTTTCTGGTTTAACTAAACTCTTTAATGTTTTCCACATTTTCTTACTGTTGCCTTTATTACTATCAACTTTGTTCTGAAAATATAATATAACTTTGTCTTTTCTTAAAGTTCCTGAAACTTGATTCCGCGCTTTTTTGTATATATCCCAATCATTATTGTTGTTGTACATCAATCACTTTATATTGTTTATTTAGCGTCATTATTTATATTGAGCATAGTGTAAAATTTTTGCAGCGGTTTTGATGTAAAAATTCCTATTTTTGACATAAAATTCGGCAATAATGGACTACTTTTATGATAATATGATCCAGGAATTCTTGTGCCTTCTCTTGTTAGTTCGAGGCATGTGTGATTTTTATCAAGTTTTTTATGGTTATGGTAACTGTTAAATATCAAACGCCTGAGAGTTTAAGAAAATAAAATTCTCGTTTCGGAAAAACAAGTTTTCAAATTCGAATAAAAAGTGAAAAAATGTTTAGCTTTATAACTTACACTAAAAAACAGGATGCTTAACTTTATTTGTTGACCCGTTTAAATCATAAAATAATTTCATCTTTATTACGTACATAGCTTCTTTTTCTACTAACCTGCTTTCTGTGGAGTAAATCCACCGGGAGGGGGAGCTGGCATCGGCAAAGGACCTCCAGGCGGTGGGGGCGGTCTTGGTGCTCCCCCCATCGGCGGTGGCGGCGGGGGAATCGGCATACCAGGACAAGGGGCACCAGGTACTGGTAAAGGAGGAGGTAATGGCGGACCACATCCATTGGGTAAAGGTGGAGGGGGAGGTGGTGCGGGGGCAGCCCCTGGTAACGGAGGTGGGAGGGGTGGAGGAGGAGGTAGAAATATCGGTGAACCGTTCAGAGGCATTGGTGGGGGAGGGGGAGCAGGAGGAGGACATTGTTCCGACAAGGAAGCAGAGACTGATGCTGGTAATGGAGGAGGTAAGGGTGGGGATGGTGGTACTGGTGCTGAAGAGTTGGTCGGTAACGATTCTTGAACAGAAGGCCCCTGTAACGAAAATGTTAAGTGTAAAGTAAGGATGTAGAGACCCTTAAACGGATAAAACTTTACGTGATTCTAAGACAAAACGTCCATTTAAATATTGCATGGCTACCAACGAGTAGTTTGTTAAAACACTTTTTACGATAATCCGTTTTAAAACCCCATGAGTTTGAATTATTAATGTAGTACAAAGCTGGATTTTAATAATTTCTATAATACATTATAATCGTCAAATATAGTTCTTTATACCTGTACCTATACAGGGTGGTCCATCCCAGCTCCCTTCTTCTGTAGCTCACTTATCATTAGACTGATGAATTTGAAATTTTGCACAACTCATATGTAAATTAGGGCGCATTTTCTAAAAAATATTTTTAATTATACAGGGTGACCCATAAAAGTGTGACGTCACAATGACATATTTTTTTTAAATTAGATGACCTATATTTTTTTGCATATTTAGATGGTTTCCATAGTTGTTTACATCATCCTAAAATTTTATTGGATTCGATTGGGAAATAACCACTTAAAAAAATTAAATATGAAAAAAAGTGAATTTACACCACTGGTTAACAAAAATTATAAAAATTCAAATATTGCCTCGACATAAGAATCAAACTGGGAGTTCATTAAATAAGGTTTGGCAATCTTGCCGACCAAATTTCAACGATCTAAATTATACAGGGTCTACAAAATTAAGTGACAAAATGACCAAACTTCAAAGTGCATTTTCTTTCTTATTTTAAATGTCAACCCTATACCTTTTTTATTGCAATCGATGCGTAATTGAAAAATAAAACTTTTTTGTAAATATTAATAAAGATTATTAAAATTTATTCGCCAAAAACTGGTAAAGCGTCCTATTTTAGCAGCCATTTCAATGTAAAGTAATCCAAGGTGGCTTAGATAATTAAAATGAATGACGCAGAATTCAATCAAAATGACAGGGAGAGTCTTTTATTGTTCTTGATCATAATTATTACAAAGTATTGCGTTATTTTGTTCCAGTAGTATAGTTTGTTTATTGTGGTTATAGTTGTTTGCAGTTTATTTCAAGAAGTTATTTTTTTAAGTAGTTTGTTAAGTTGTTCACGTTTTGCATAAGTATTTTTACAACGAATTATACCAAAGAAGAGCTAGTAGATATGATTTTTGTGTTGGGAAAATCTCAAAATAATACTTTTTTGGCTAGTCGGATATACGCGGAGCAATATCCGGAACGAAGACATCCCGATAAGAGAAGCCTGCAAAACTTATTAGATAGATTTATTCAGACGGGAGATGTCGAATACTCAAAACCTAGTACAAATAGGCCAGTTCAAACCGATGAAAAGAAACTGGATGTGCTACTTCATATCACAGAAACCCCTTCAATTAGCCAAACGGTAGTCGCCGATATAGCGAATGTTAGCAAAACCACCGTTCAACGTGTTTTAAAAAAAAATCATTTTCATGCCTACCATATTCAGCTTCACCAAGAGCTTTATGAAGAAGATTATGAGCATCGGATAGCGTTTTGTAACTGGGTACAATCGAAAATCAGAGCAAATTTTGAATTCTTCGATAAAGTGCTCTTCTCAGACGAGGCTACCTTCAATAAAAATGGATTTGTGAATCGCCACAATTTTTATTACTACTCCGATCATAATCCAAGACATTTTCGGGAGATCGATCGACAACACAGATGGTCTATTAATGTGTGGGGAGAAATCATAGGAGATTTTATTATCGGTCCTTATTTTTTCGATGGGCATTTAAATAAGGACATGTATTTAAAATTCTTACAATATGAGTTGCTTGTTTATGTCAACATCTACCCAGACCCGTAAAGGAGGGCATATGGCTACAACACGACGGCGCTCCAGCACATTATTCTTTACCGGTCAGGCACCATCTTGAGGCAGCCTTTCCGGATCAGTGGATCGGAAGAGGAGAGCTAATTAAATGGCCACCCCGTTCACCCGACCTCACTAAGCTTGATTTCTTCTTATGGGGGGGGGCTATATTAAAGAAATCGTTTACTAGGAGCCTCCAACAACACCTGAGAAGCTGCGAATTCAAGACGCACTCCGACAGGTAACACCCGATATTTTAAGGAGAGTGGCAGCATCTTATCATACTCGTCTTCGTTTGTGTTTGGAAGAAAACGGAAAAAACATTGAACATAAGTTCTATTGAAAAAATTAGATTAAATATAGTTGAATTTAGTATAGTGTAAGTCTCAAATGTAATACTTAAATAGTAAATTTTTAATTTTAAAGTCGAGATAAATGATAAATTATAATAAAATTCAATATAAAAAGAAATAAATAAAAAAACAATTTAAAAATAAAAATTTGCGATATGTCAAAATTGTCTCTTGTCATATTGATTGAATTCTACGTCATTCATTTTAATAATCTAAGCCACCTTGGATTACTTTTCATTAAAATGGTTGCTAAAATAGGACGCTTCACCAGTTTTTAATAAAGATATATTTACAAAAAAGTTTTATTTCCCAATTACGCATCGATTGCAATGAAAAAAGAATAGGGTTGACATTTAAAATAAGAAAGAAAATGCACTTTGAAGTTTGGTAATTTTGAAACTTAATTTTGTAGACCATGTATAATTTAGATCGTTTAAATTTGGTCAGCGAGATTGTCAAACCTTATTTAATGTACTCCCAATTTGATTCTTATGTCGAGGCAATATTTGAATATTTATAACTTTTTTAACCAGTGGTGTAAATTCACTTTTTTTCACATTTAATTTTTTTAAGCCGTTATTTACCGATCGAATCCAATAAAATTTTAGGATGATCTAAACAACTATGAAAGCCATCTAAATATGCAAGAAAATATAGGTCATCTAATTTAAAAAAATATGTCATTGTGACGTCACACTTTTTTGGGTCACCCTGTATAATCAAAAATATTTTTAGAAAATGCGTCCTAATATACATATGAGTTGTGCAAAATTTCAAATTCATGAATCAAATGATAAGTGAGCTACAGAAGAAGGGAGCTAAGATAGACCACCCTGTACCCATTTCGTGTGAGTTAAGTTCAGTTACAATTTTATCAGTCTCCAATATCATAAATTTAAAGAAAGTGGCGTTCGGGGAAAAAAGTTAGTGGTTGGTTTAATAATTTCCATTATATCTACATACCTGTTTGGTGAAAATATTACATCTTACCCAAATCTAACCTGTGTAACTTTAAATTTTTGAACAAACAGTCCTCAATTTTTTTTTCTCATGTATCACGCATGTAGTCACCGATCAGTCGCGTACCACCAAACCATTAAAAATTTCGTTAATATAGAGATGGCGCCTGTTTCTCAGAAAACGTATATCTGCTTGCGTACCACTTTAAGAACCTCGGCGTACCCCCGGTGGTACGCATACTACAGTTTGAGAATCTCTGTAGGAAAATATCTACCCAATTTTAAGTGCAAGTGTTTTGGAATTAGTTCGAAATAATAGAATTATATATATTAATATAAGTAATAAGTAAAACAGATATAATAAGCTAATTGCAGCTCGCAGCCTGACCCGGTCAACTAGTGATGGGCGTTTTATCGATAGTCCTCGATACGTATATAAAAAATATCGATACATCGATAAGCCCCGACAGGTGTGCAATCATGCCGATCAGTGGCGGTCCTCCGGTGAAGTAGGTGAAGGGCCCCTACACCAAAAAATTAAACATTTGGAAATTGAGATTTTATGGCGCGAGTACCGATAGAACTGCAGGTAATTTATTTACCTTACTATATGGTATTTTAGAGCCATTTATGTATCAAAGTAAAATGGTACGGTAATGTTATGATAGAGCAAGCTTTATGTCTAAACATTTGAATGGACTCCAAAAAATTTTTAACAGCACCTTAAGCGATATTTGTGCACGTTCGGCATACCGTTTTAATCTCGTGTTACAACAAAATTTTTAAAAAATGTCAAAATGCCGTATATTTTATACAAGTTTAACTGGAATGCCCTTCTTTTTCCATAACTCGGCCAAACGATCTTATATGCCCTTGCGTTAACATCTACTAGATAGATAGAGAGTTGACTTGCGCCAACCTATTACTAATTACAAGAGCTGGGCAGTAACAAAGAACATGTTCAGCAGTCTCATCGTCCTCGTTCTACCCCCTAAAACTTGGATCTGGGAAGACGCCCAAGGTGGGAAGGTGTTTATTTAGCTTATAGCAGGGGTGCTCAAACGGTCGATCGCGAGTGCTTTTTGAGTAGATCTCGAGAAGAAATTTTTTTTTAATAAGTAGGTACTTAACTACTACTAACTTTCTAGAAATATCGGGCGGCGCGTTTGACGGGAACATTCGAGACTTTCGTTCACGCCGATATAAATATGTCGGCTGCAGGAATTGGAGTCATTCTGAATGGCAACTTGAAGGCAATACTACGTCGATACAAAGTTTATTATTAAATAGTACAAAATGAGTGCAGCGAAGAAATCTAAAACGTATCATTTTAATAACGATTGGGAGGAAGAATTTTTGTTTCGTATGGTGAAGGATAAGTGCATTTGTCTTATTTGTCTATGAAAAGGATTTTCCGCCATATAGTGAATTAAGAAAACGAAAAGTACGTGATTTGATATCTTGTTTGAAAAAAGAACAAACCATGTTCACAAGACCAGCCAAACAATCAAAAGCTGTTACAATCGCGTCATTTAAAATATCTCATATATTGGCAAAACACAAGAAACCATTCGGAGATGGATCGGTTGGAAGAATGCATTTATTGAAGCGGGTGAGACTTTATTTGGAGATTTTAAAAATAAAACAGAAATCATGTGTCTGCCATTAGAGAATTTCAGTTATCTCGTCCGACTGTCACAAGGCGTATTGAAGTCATGAGTCAGGACATGGCCGATAAACTAAAAAATGATATCATGGAATGTACATACTTTTCTCTACAGTTCGACGAATCCACCAATATGACAGACACTGCCAGCTGTGTATTTTTATTCGGATGGTAGTCAATGACATGTTGGCTAAGGAAGAATTTTTGACAATCATTCCTCTGAAGGGGAAGACCCGTGGCGAAGATATATATGACGTTTTCTTCAATTTTGTAAAATACTACAAGCTACCAATATGTAAATTAGTGTGCATTACAACCGATGGAGCACCAGCAATGACTGGAAACAAAAACGGTTTTGTGGCATTGTGTCGAGCTAATGAAGATGTCCCTTCATTTTTTTCAATCCATTGCATTATACATCAACAAGTTTTGTGTTCAAAAGTTTTAAACACGGAGGAAATTATGGGCATTGCAACAAAAATTGTGAATTCCATCCGTGCACGTAGCCTGCAACGGCGGCTATTTAAGTTGCAGTTGGAAGATAGGGAGTCAGCTGAACACACTGATTTAGTTCTTCACACGGACGTCAGGTGGTTGAGTCACGGAAAATTTCTAGAAAGGTTTCAAGAATTATTGCCCGAAATAACAGCTTTTCTAGACGAAAGAGGTGATGACACTCAGATGTTGAAAAACGAAAATGGCTGACTAATTTGGCATTTTTGACTGACATCACAATGCACTTAAACACCATTAACTTGGAGCTTCAATGTAAAGGGAAAAACTGTTATTGAGATAATTAGCGCAGTAAACGCATTCAAAAGTAAATTGCAATTTATGATAGATCAACTGAAAAGAAAGGATCTGAAACATTTTCCGTCTTTGAAAGCAAGGATTCCTCAGTTGAATTATGATACGTATGAGGCTGAATTATCAAATATTTTGGGACAATTCGAAATGCGTTTTTATGATTGTAGTAAATTGGCAAATGTAGCAACATTTATGAGTTATCCTTTTTCATGTAAAAACATTAAGAGATTAGCTACTGAAATATCAAGTCAGTTTAATATGAACTCATGTTCTGTTGAAAATGAGTTGGTGCAGGTTATATCAGATATACATCTCAATGCTACATCATCTGATACATATTTTTGGTGTTTTATATCTGAAGATAAATATTCGAATTTAAGGCAAATCGCCCTTCAACTGACAGCAATGTTTGGGTCAACTTACTTGTGCGAGTCTGCATTTTCTGAAATGAAGATAATTAACTCAAAATATCGCAATCGACTAACTGACGATCATATGTCATGATGCTTGCGATTAGCACTCAGTGGTTACGTACCATCTTATGAAAAGTATGCTGAGGACATGCAGTGCCACGCTTCAACATCCAAAGTCACCCCTTAGTTAAGTTTTAACACCATGTGTAACTCTTTTGTTTTGTAACAACCAATAAACTCGCAATTTTGAATAACTATGAGTTTTTTCATTGATATTGTAGAGAAGAACCTAACTAAACCTAACCCAAACCATGACTAAAATAATGTATATTGTGCGGAAAGCTTATATCTATATATGCTACGGTACACCCTACCTAGGTAGATAGGTAGGTAGGTAGGGTGTATGTATCGTGTATGTACGACAACCCTGCATCACACATACTTGCAGCCTCTCAGAGTCGATCGTGAGTAGTCTAAAAATATTGAGGTAGATCGCCAGCAGTTCAAGTTTGAGCACCCCTGGCTTATAGTGTCCCGTTAGCATTCCTACCAGTTCAGTGTAAGGCAAAATGACATATGTTTTGTTTCTGACATGATATATTGGTTTCAAGGAAAGTTGAAACATTTTCTTTCGTACCGGAAATGTCTTTAGTCCCTTAGAGTTTGTTCAAAATAGTTTATAGCTCAAAATTTACATTTATACTAAAAATTGAGCATTGGAATCATAAGCCTGAAAGTGTCATTTTGCCCACCGGAGTGTAGGCAAAACGACATACACATGTAGGCAAAATGACATACACTCTAAAAATTACATTTATTGGTAAAAATAACAACACAATATATTTGTTACAATAATATATTGCATACATGTAAAGTTTAACAAACATTTAACTAACCAAAAAGTTTATTTAGGTAAAAATAATAAAAAACAAGTAAACTCACATAGAACAAAATGATTTTGGTAAAATTCTTTAGACAAAGTTATAAATAATTATTAGTTGGTTTAGTTTAAGATTTAAAAATCTTAAAAAAAAATAGACAAAAACAAAATAAACTCACAAAAAATAAAATAACGGTTGTTAGAAAACACAAGTGTGTTTAATAAGAGTAAGAAAATTTTGCTTACTCTAGTCTTTGCATGCATCACAAATAAACTGCTTTACCTTTCTAGATACATCGGCACAATCAGTATGTGCCCACATTTTACAAGTTTGGCACTTTATCCATTGTTCCTTGGGCCTGGATCTACTGTAAAGCTCGTTACAACAGAGGCACGAAGGTTCAGGCTCGTCATCTAGATAATCAAACACTTGCCTTGGTACTCGCGCTATGTTACTTTTTCTAGCTTCTTTCTCCCTCTTTTTAATCTCAGCTTCCTTTAATTCGTTTACAAAAGGCGAAATAGTTAAAACAGTTGTAGGGTTCTTCCTTGAATTTTTGACAGCTTTCTTGGACACAGGTTTGGGGTGTATTTCTTCTAAATATCATTTATCGATGTATTTCTTACTTCGGGATCATTGTCAATACCAGGTTTGCTGGGAGAGTCAATATCCTTCGAGCACCCCAGTTGAGTATTTCTAATGTTGCCATCATTCTCATCGCCGTTTATTTCTTTGAATGATGTAACCAAACTAGGTGCGAAGAGGTGGTCGGGAAAAATGTTTGGATTTAGCGTACAAATACCTGTAGCTCTAAATCCACTAAAGGCATTCCCAACAGTGGCTGCTTTATTGTAAGCCTTTTCAAACTATGAAGAAATGTGGAACATTGAAACAGTTCTTCCCGGATTAGCTTTCAACCAACTGGTTACTTCTTGATCATAGTAGGTACCCAGTGGACCAAAAAATGACATATCTAACGGTTGTAGTCTGTGGGTGCAATGTGATGGCAAACAAAAAACCACTACATTGTTGTCTTTTGCAAACTGTAAGGCACTGTAATCTTTGTGGCTTGCATGTCCATCCAAAATCAGGAAAGCTTTGTTGTCGGCAGTTGGTCTTAGGTTTTCCACAAAGTGCTTAATCCATTTAAAAAATAGTGGTTTTATCATATAGGCTGGTTTATTACATAATTTAAGCGTTCCTGCTGGTGCTCCATCGTATAATATCGGATTCATCTTTTTGGTCGGAAAAATAAGCGCTGGAGGAATGCAGTTACCAGTACTACTAACACAAACGACAGCTGTGGTATGGAATCCCCGTTCTCCGCTTGTTACCGAACCCACTTGTTTCTTTCCCCTTTGAGCAATAATTTTTTGTGTTTTTGGACATTGGTTATACCCGTCTCATCCTTATTGTATATCATAGTCGGGTTAATATTTTCTTTCTGGATTGTTTGTTCCAACTTATGGAAAAAATTTGCTACATTTTCTTTGTTGAATGCTCGGGCTCGCGCTGCTGACGTTGCCTCTGGTACTCGTAAAGATACAGTTGTGTTTCTTGATATAAAGGCGCGGAACCATCTTCTGCTAGCCATTTTTTTTGTCTTTATTGAATTGGTGCGGCCGCGGCGTACCACTGCAAAGCTCGTATGCAACAGTGCGAAGTTCGATCTGCGTCAAACCAAAGAATTTTGACTCTAAGTCAAGGATGTGTTCTAATAAAGCTTTTTCCATTTCATTGCTCAAGGACCTCTTAAACTTCTTTTTGCCTTCTCGAGCGTGAATATTCTTATTCTGATAATGTCTTCTCAAGGTTGCTTGAGGAACATTGAATACCTTGGAGGCTCTTAACCACCCCATTCTGTTTTCTCTGATCGCCTCAATCGCTTTTTGCATATCGGCTGTTGACCACGATCGGTCTTTCTGTTGTAGTTAGACACCATCCTAAAATAATAAATAAAAACATAAAAAATCCCTAGATGAATCAAAAGGCAAAATGACATAGTATGTTATTTTGCCTTTCGCAGGCCTGGGTCGTTTTGCCTTTGAGTACTATTTTTTGAATTTTTTTTGTTTAAAAATATTTAAACTAAATAGTTTCGCAAATTCACTTTAGTATAATAAACACAACAGTATAGTGATTATAATACCACCTTTAAACGAAATGATTTAAAAATATATTTGACAAAAAAAACACACATAAGGAAACACATACCTTAATCTTTAAAGTCGATATCGACAGTTTCAGCAAACAAAAACTGATGACCGGCACTACTCATCCCTTCGAGAGTTGTAACATTACTGGTAGTGGCGGAGCAGGTGTAAGCTTTAGAAATAAGCACACAGCGTTGTCAAATTTATTCGGATTAGCTGTGAAATACGGTCGTATGTCATTTTGCCTGCCATGTCATTTTGACTTACACTCCCCTAATACACCCTTTTCTTTTAAATAAACATAAAAAATAAAACAAACAAAACTGTCATCAACCATGACAGCTGACAGCCAGTTGATACTGCATTTTTGTCGGTCGTTGGCGACGTTGCCATAGTGGTATGATGTAACGTCCAAGCGTAGACGGCACCAAATGTTATCGTTTGAAATGATCCGTTTGCACGCGAAATTTTAAAACTTTATTACAAAATAAGTATTGATTTTTAAGGCGTTATATTTCAGATATTTACTTTTTATATGTAAGGGAATACATTAATGTAATAAAAAAATATGCAAGTTCCCTATTACCGATAGGTACCAATGAAAATGGATAACTAATAAAATATATCGATAGGTGATGTGCTATCATATCACACATTTGCACATTTTCATAAATAAATATTTTACATTACATAATTAATTAAATATTAAATTACCTTTATCTTTTCTTGCTCCGTTTGTAAGCATATTTCTTTTACGCTGTTTTGTTCTTTTTCAGTTTGGACTTCAACGTGATTGAGATCGAGAGTGACTTGCGTCGACGTTTCGATGGTTTTAATCAGAGTATTCGTTGCTACATCGGCAGTGATTTTTTGAGTTTGACTTCCATTAATCCTTAATCTATCACAGATTCCATTTTCTTCTATCGGGGATTCGAAATCCTTTACGGCTGACGTAGTCAAATTTTGAATTTCAATCTAGAATTTTTTTTCTGGTCAATAAAATTTTAAACGCTTCCCTTATTTCAATAAATAATACTTGTTGATAAATAATAATTTTTGACATAACAAATTAAATATTTTTTCTTCGACACTAATTCACTAATTTTAATAATATTTTTGTCTACTATGCAACGTGTTAAAAAGGTAATAAAAGTCTATTAAAAATTCATGGTTCTTGGGATTAGACAGTTACAAACTGGAATTACTATCCGACGTTTCGCCTTCGATTGCACGACGCATCTCCAGGAATCCTTAATTCACGAGATCTGGACACTGAATGAGCTCAGATCCACGTGTGATGTAGACTGTAACCTGGAATAGATTCTCTAATTTTTCGTTTATAAAATCCTTTTTTCATCAAAGAGAAAATATCTTTCTAAGGGTGCTTATACCAGGAGAATGAAAAATGAGCACCCTGCAGAATTATCTCACAGTGCAAAAGGTTTGCAAATTTATTCTTTAGCAAGATGCATCTTTTTCAAAAGTTTTGTTTTTTTGTTCACCCCCATAACTCTATTTTTTGCAAAAATATCAAATTTGGTATTTGTATGTCATACATTTAATTTGAATCAGATGAGCTATGAAAATCATGGTAGGCCAATAATTGACATAAGCAATAATGCAGTAATTTTAATGGGTTATATGGATCGGTTGGTAATGAAACCCAATCTTAAGTCGCCAACATTTCGGAAAATATATTTCCTTTCTCAAGGATCTACAACAAGGACACACTTTTGTAAAAATAGTTTAAAAATATAATATATACAGGGTGTCCCGAATTGCAGTGTCCAAACTTTAACAGCGCATTCTGCATTCAAAATAAGCCCAAATTTTCTATATAAACATATATCGGCAAATGCTTCGTTTTCGAAATACAGGGTGTTAAAGTTTAAAAAAAAATTGTTTTTTAGTCTTAACCTTTTTATTACTTGAGATATTGTTATTAAATTTGGCAGCCTTGGAGTAACAAAAGGCATTTTTTGATTTGAAATATTTTTTAATTTTTCATCAGTGGCGTCCGTACGGGACTTTTTTATTGAATATTCTTGAAGAAAAAATGGTACTCTACTGCTTTTTCTGGAAACAAAAATCATTCCTAAAATCCCCACTCAGTTTGGAGTAAATTTGATCCCTTGTCTTTTTTTCGTGCGGTGTAAGGATTTCGAGTAAAAAAACTAAAAACCATTTTTATGTGTGGCATAGTTAAAATTTCCATTATTGTTAATTTCAGTAGCAAAACCTTTAAGGTGGGATTGTAACATGTATGATGCATTCCGGGTGAGTTCATAATTTCTGAACAACGTATGTAGGGTTTCTAAAATAAAAGCTTGTCTGACAACTAAGGAGAGATGACGTCATCGACCCGTTGTAATGGAGATTTGCATTATGTTTGGGTTATCAGGGTGACATCGCAGAAGTTAGCAGGCAACCTATTAAAATCTAATGTCCTTAGTACTTACCATCATTCCTTCATTGTCGACTCTTGGTATGTCATGATTGCATTTTTGTGATAATTGAACAATTGCTAGGTTCGTCTTTAAAGTATGACAGATGAGTTTATAATTCTGAAATCGTCGATTCATTTTGTAAAACGGTAATTAGAATTAATTCAATTTTGAAGATGATACTTCATTTTACAGAAACTACTCTTTATTAACTAAGTTCGTAATTAATTTTACAAAAACTAGAATTCGTAACTTTTATTAACTTAGATCGTGAAAAAAATTTATAGAGCACTTAAAATATCATTAAGGATTAATGTGGGCCTTAAAATTCACAATAATTGTTCAAAATGAGCTCCTCTAACTTCGACACATGTTCGGCATCTGCTCTTAACTGTCTCAGTGGCCTGGCGTATAAAATTCGTATTGGCTCGCAAAGTTTCACAGGATTGCTCTATCCTTAGAATCAGTTCTTCTCTTGTATGAACTGGTCTGAAATTAACTAAATTTTTCAAATAACCCCACACAAAGAAGTCGACAGGTGTGAGGTCAGGGGAACGTGGTGGCCAGGCTGTAGCTCCTAATCGTCCAATCCACCGTTCTGGATAATTATTATTGAACCACTCGCGATTTACAAGTGCAAAATGCGCGGGAGCCCCGTCCATTTGAATCCAGAATTCGTTTCTAAGATTTAGAAGAATATTTTCTAGATATTGAAATAACTCATTTTGCAGAAAATCATTAAATAACTGTCCATCTAGGCGTGGTGGTAGAATATGGGGCCTGCAAAAAATTTCATTTATTACACCACACCAAACATTAACAGAAAATTCTTGCTGAAATGCTCTATTTCGTACAACACGTGGATTGTCATGGCTCCAGATTCGTAAATTATGGAAATTTACTGAGCCGCTTCGGGTAAATGTGGCTTCATCAGTCCACAAAATTTTTTTTGAGAACTTCTCGTCTTCCTCTATTTGGTGCAAAAACCAATTGCAAAAACTGACACGTTTTTCGGCACCACCAGGTTGTAAGTTTTGAACTAGCTGCATCTGAAATGGCTTCCTGTGATCTCTCCTCAAAACGCGATGAACCTTATTTTTAGAAACAAAAACTGCGTTGCCTTGTAAATTATGAGCTGCTCTTCGTAGGCTTAATGTCCTATCGTTGTCAAACTTATTTAAAATTACGTTTCGATATTGTTCATTTCTCCTTCCTTCGTTTCTCGGATTCTTTTTGAGTCCAAAATTCCTAAACATTAAATGCGTTTTAATGAAAACTTGTTTGCAAGGTAATCTTCTATTTGGAAATCTTCGTTGGTATTCCCGTACTGCTGCATTTGCATTTCCATTACAGAAACCATAAACGAAATGAATATCAGCATACTCAAAGTTACTGAATAACACCATTTTGAAATCACTAGTTAGACTGATAATTACCTTTTTGTATAAACTGTAATGTACCTGACATTTATTTACTCTAAAAACTCAAATGTCACACTTTAAAGACGAAACCAGCAATTGTTCAATTGTCACAAAAATGCAATCATGGCATACCAAGATGTTAAAGGTTTTGCCAATGAAATAATTAACAATAATGGAAATTTTAACTACGCCATACATAAAAATAGTTTTTAGTTTTTAACTCGAAATCCTTGCATCGCACGAAAAAAAAGGCAAGAGAACAAATTTGCTCCAAACTGAGTGGGGATTTTAGGAATGATTTTTGTTTTCAGAAAAAGCAGTCGCGTACCATTTTTTCTTTAAGAATATTCAATAAAAAATCCTGTACGGACGCCCCTGATAATGAATTAAAAAATATTTCAAATCAAAAAATGCCTTTTGTTACTCAAATGCTGTTTACCAAATTTAATAACAATATCTCAAGTACTAAAAGAGTTATAACTAAATAACAATTTTTTTTCTTAAAACTTTAACACCCTGTATTTCGAAAAAGAAGCATTTGCCCATATATGTTTATATAGAAAATTAAGGCTTATTTTGAATGCAGAATGCGCTGTTAAAGTTTGGACACTGCAATTCGGAACACCCTGTACATATAGAAGTTTAGAAGTCTAAACTTGTATATGTATTGTCTAACCGAATGCATTTTTAGTGCAAGGGTAAGTTTTCAAAACGGTTCTGTCATGGTGAGGGGTGGCATTACAGCAGAGACCTACATCCAGCTATACTTAATTGGAAGGGGTACTCTTAATGCCGAAAGATACGTGCACGAGATTTTGGAAAAATATCTTGTTGTATGACGGGAATATAAACCGGATGGAATGATTTTGAGCATCTTCGGCATAGACTAGGGAGAAGAATTCGTGCTTCGGTACCTGCACCAATGACACTAGAACAATTAGAGATTATACAGGGTGTCCAAGATAAGGATGCACAGCATTGGGATCTCGGAAACGGTAAGAGATATAGTGTCGGTTAAATTAGACAAAAGTTGCGTATTTTGATGCCCAACAAAATCCCGTTTTACAAATTTGAAAATTCTAATCCGTTCCGGAAATATCCGAGAAAAACCGAAATATTGCGATTTCGTTTTAATTTTCTTTTGAAGCTATTTGAAAAGAAACGGAAAACACTTTTTCATTTTCACTTTTAAAGCTTTAACAAATTTTTATTACAACGTTTCGTTTCGATGGAACCACCATCAACTTTGATTTTTCTTATGGGACGGGAAAAAAGTACAACCATTATTAGATTGCGCTTTTCATTGCGAATTCAACGATGTACTACACAATATGGTTACTTATGTTTTTATACTGAAAATGGCTTTTTAATACATTTCTAGCATTTTATTATAGTATGGCCATGAAATCCTAACGATAAATGGAAAAAAACAGTTGACAAGTTCGAATGAATGTATTTATTTATTTAACAAATATTCAAACAAGTAAATGTTTGTATTGTTATTGTTGTTGTCGTTTTTTAATTTATTTTGTTCTACAATGAAAATCAATTTAAGCCTTACAAATTCCGAATATGTCAAGGATTAAAACCGGGTGAGGATGAACGACGTAGATATTTTTATGAGTGGTGTACCAGGATGTGTGAAGACAGCTTAATTTTGCTTATAAAGTGATTTGGTCTGATGAAAGCATGGTAACCAATAACGGGTATTTTTAACAGGAGCAATACCCACTATTTGTCACAACGAAATCCACGTGTGAATAGACCATCCAGACATCAAGATCGCTTTGGATTTAATATTTGGTGTGGGATTTTTGGTAGCAAGGTTATAGGCCCTATTTTCTTTCACAATTCATTAACTTCCGAGCGGTACCTTGAGATCTTGAGGCACGATTTAGAAGATGCATTAGATAATTTACCGTTAGGCGCTGTACACGGCTGTTGGTTCCAACAAGATGGTGCTCCAGCCCTTAACTCCATAGAAGTTCGCCAATATTTAGCTGAACGGTTTGAAGGAAGATACATTGGGACTTACAATGAAATACCTTGGCCTCCAAGGTCCCCGGACCTAACTCCCTTGGACTTTTTCTTGTGGGGCTACATAAAAAATGAGGTATTTAAGGAATGTTTTGACAACGAGGAATAATTATATCAATCAGTACGAGCAGCATTTAATACAATTACTCCTGAAATGTTAAGTCAGGTCAGGCCTACTTTTGTTTAGAAAATTTAGGTAATTTGTTTGAACATTTGTTATACTTAGTAAATAAATAAATACATTTATTCGAACTTGTCAACCGTTTTTTCTTCCTTTTATAGTCAGGATTTCATGCCCTACTATAATAAAATGCTAGAAATGTATTAAAAAGCCATTTTTCTGGATAAAAATCATCGTACATCGTTGAATTCGCAATGAAAAGCGCAACCTAATACTGGGTGTACTTTTTTTCCATCCCGTAAGAAAAATCATTGTTGAACCACCATCAACTTGATGGTGGTTCCATTGAAACGAAACGTTGTAATGAAAATTTGGTAACGTCACCTTGTACAGTTTAAAAAGTGAGATTGAAAAAGTGTTTTCTGTTTTTTCATGTCTTTTCAAATAGCTTCAAAAGAAAATTAAAACGAAATCGCAATATTTCGGTTTTTCTTGGATATTTCCGGAACGGCTTACAGTTTTCAAATTTATAAAACGGGATTTTGTTGGGCATCAAAATACGCAACTTTAGACTAATTTAGCCGACACTATATCTTTTACCTTTTTCTTGATCCCCATGCTGTGCATCCTTATCTTGGACACACTGTATACGTGGTTTGGTAGCAAGTATGCAAAAAAGAAGGGAGGCTGTTATACAAGCTCGCGGTGGAAACACATGATACTAAATAATTAATACATTTTTTTCACTTTTTTTTTACGTTTAATCTTTAACTGTTAATGCATTTGGTTGGTTACGCTTGTTATGCCGAATCATAATAAAAAATTGTTTTTGAAAACGTTTAATCTTTTCTTTAAAACATCGAATTTTTGTCAAAAACTGAGCTAGCTGAGGTGAACAAAAAAACAAAATGTTCAAAAAATATACACCTTGTTGTAGAGTAAGTAAATGTTTTGCACTGAGAAAACATTCTACAGGGTGTTCAAAAGTTAAACCGGAAACACTAGTTTTTGATTCTTCTGGTATACGCACCCTTCGGAAGACAGTTTCTGTTCGATGCAAGAAGTTTACCTGTACTGTGCTGAAAAATCAATAAAATCGACCCAAAAACAAAAAAGTTATTGACGAATAAATTTTGTTAATATTTTTTGGTGACCGATTTTAATGTCGGTCAGTATAGAAAGGGAATCGTTCCATTAGACTGAATTTCCATTGTGATTAAGGTAGTCCAGAAATATGAGGAGATTTTCCTGTCTATGAGGCCAAACACCAGGGTATCATCTACATATCTGAACCTGTGTTCTGTAACTGCTTTTAGTGGAGCGGATGTTAGAGCAATATCCTCAAAGGCCTTCATGAAGATATTCGCTACCAATTCCAATTTGACACGATCTAATCCCAAGAACCATAATTTCTTAATTGACCAAAGCCGAGAATGCTTACGTTCTATAATGAAAAGTCTAAAAATGTTATAATTTTTTTATATGAAGCGACCGTTTACTGGTGTTGAGAGAAAATAAATATTCATAAACTAAAGCATAAAAGATTTGTTTAAAAAAAATAATCCAAAAACTGTGAACATTTTTCCAGACATAACATATCTAAAAAGTTATTTTGTTTTACGTTATTTGGGAGGACTAAACTATCTAATGATACACTATTTGTTGTAGAAATGGACAGTACCAACGTTTTATATTTCTCCACTTCTTGCCTGAGACTCTTAATTTCTTCTTCTAGTGACAAAATCTCCACATCTCTGGCAGAATTTTTCATCTCCTGAGGCCTTAGCGGAATATCATTTCCTGAAACGAAATTCATTAGTTTTATTGCAATTGTTACAACCACCTATTAAAACTTTCAAGACTTTTAGACCGTGTCAAATTGGAATTACTTTCCGACGTTTCGCCTGCGATTGCACAAAGCAACTTCAGGGATCTTAACTGCACATAATATAGCATTAAAATTTATGAAAAATATTTATTTTGCATTAATATATTCAAAATTGCAATATTTGATTTCAGTATGGGGATCTGATAATTTAAAAACATTGAAACCTTTATGTTGTTTACAAAATAAAATTATTAAATGTATACAAAAACTTCCTTTCCTAGAACCAACAATAAATTTATATACAAAATTTGGCTATTTAGATACTAACCATATTTATAAGTTAAAAACATGCATTTTCATCCATTCAATACTTACAAAAGATAAATTATCCAATATAGATTTAGAAAAAAGACATACTATACATAATCATGACACACGACAAACAGATTTATTAAATACAACTGATATTCGAAGCAATTTTGTAAAAAAACCTTTATTATATGGTGGTATATTAATATATGATCAATTACCAACATATTTACGCAGAATAAAAACTTTAATAAAATTTAAAAAGGAAGTTAAAAAACATTTTTTATCGAAACGTGATTTACGGAAAAAATAATTTTGACTGTGTTAATATTATTTATTTTGTTATTTAATATCATTCTTAATTGTTAGTTTGTTATAATATTAGTATTGTTAGAATTCCCTGTAATGAACTTATATAGTTGGTTGGGAATGTTGAAAATAAATAAATAAATAATAAAAAATAAATTTGTTTATACCCGACCTGTGCCCAGCGACGAATGACTTAATGTAATTTAGTGGTTTCCACGGATAATGATCAGAAACTGATGCATGAACGGTGTTATCAATTACATTAATCATAATTCCTGTTGTGTGATGATGTTCAACGATAGCGGAATGAAAATTTGACTCTTATTTATACATCTTTCATGTTCCTTGAGACTACTAGATACAGACCGTCCAGTTTCACCTATATAAACTTTACCGCAGGAAAAAGGAATTTTGTTTTTTTTTATTGGGGTGGATGTACACAGCATGAGACTGTTAAATAGCTTTTTGGTTGGGAGAGCCCAATCTGTTCGCATTGCCGATGTCCAGTCAGATTTTCTATCTGTAACCAGTGGCGGCTCTTCCATAAGGTCATTTGGTCAATGACCCACCAAAAATATTTCAGAAAATAAATTATTCGTTTGACCGTCCCTCCTAATAGTTGTAACAAAACGCGAACCTTGGGAAAATTAAATCCGCTACACTATTAGCCGCGCGGCGCCGGCGGTTCGAATGTTTTCATTGCGTTCCTTAGGCATTATAAAATACGCTATACTAAGTAGATAGGCTGGGCAGTCCGAATTGCCCTGATTACCTTAAAGCTTGACGAAAGTACCCGAACGTCATAATTCGATCGATCGGTCACAGCATCACGTCGGCACGCGGAAGTTCAGTTGTTTAAAGGTTGCGCGGTCGATATTCTAACTCGATATTGTTTCAGACGTTTTTAATCGATGAAAATTGTTTTATATACTGTTTTTTGCGATATATATTTTTTATTTTTATAATACATGTGTGAGTTGGAGTATGCAGGAAATAAAATGTTGGTAGTGACTAGTGCAAAAAATAAATAACTAAAAAGTGCTTACGAACTTAATTTTGCAAAAATAACCAATTCAAGGTGCTCTATGTTTGAGTTGTGAACGTAGATGAAATAAAATGACGGTAGTGCAAAAAATTAAACAACTAAAGAGTGCTAACGAACCTAATTTTGAGAAAATAACCGAATTTAAGGTAAATGGTCGCAATTTGCTAGAACTTAGTATACGACAAACTAGTAGAGACCAAATTAAAGAGGTTCATCGAAACTTTCGCAAAAGTATGTACGATTTAGCTAACTGGATGTGTGGTTGCGAAGTCTCTAACTTATTTTACTGTTATATTTGTTATACCATTCTTTTTCTACAGATCCCTGCCACGCGTATAGGATATTATACCTGAAATATCTCAAAAATTTTCTGGAGAATCTAGACTTTTCTGGAGAATCCAAACTACAATGCAATAATGTACAGGAATTTCAATTTAAAAACACGTTATTTTGCACTATACAAGCGTTTGTCCAACGCCATGTATATACAACAACATGTTCTGCAAACTGTTCGAAGTGAAACCTAAAACTTTTGTATTAAAGATTATCACAACTTACAAATTATCTTTGACTGTAAAATAGCACCGAGGAAGATAATTTTAATATATAATAATAAATATAAATAATACTTCTCTATTAAGATGGGATTACACAAATGATTGATAAGCCAATGATTTGAGTGATTCGTGAATCAAGATTTTGAGCACGTTTATTTCATTTACTTTCCCTGGTAATTTACTAAACTAACTAAAATCTCTACAGTGCATGGTTGGTAATATACAGTGTGTCCGAAATTGGTTATGACAGTATTGGGATCTCGGAAACCGTGATAGTTACAAAAACGTTTAAATGGAGAAAGTTTTAGACAATTATGTTTGTAATTTAACGCCGTTTTGCTCGCGCTTCTATCTTTTTTAGTTTTTGAGATATTTTGAAAAAACCAAAAAACTGCATTTTCGAAAAAGTCCTATAATTTATTTATTTATGAAAATTTTCAAAATCTGTAAGAACATTATTAAGGCAACTTTTTACGTAGAGTGCACCTATTAAGTCAGATTTTACATACGACGTTTCGATTTTCTAGAACCATCATCAATTTTGTTTTTTCTTATGGCCGCTGTGTTCGATTTTAACAGTTTTGAAAAGAGTATTTCTTTAGCTTTTCAACGGTGTATCACACTTTGTAATTAGGTTATTACTAAAGGTGCAAAAAGTGCGTAGAGGAAATATTTAAACGTTTTTTGGAATTATCAAAGTAAAAAATTAAAAATTAATAGTGTTAAAAGGCAATATGTAATTTAACATCCAGTTCTACAAAAAATTAGTAAAAACTACTCAATAACATTGCACAATGTTCACAAATGTTCAAATGACCAGCCGCAGATAACACTAACATCTTTGCTCAAGTAGGCTTTGGTTTTGAAATAATAGAATGCTTTTAATCTGTCAAAAATGCAACGTTTAAGTTTTATTTAACATTCATCGCTGTTTTAATAAGGATTACAATGGCGTTAAACTTTTCTAATGAAGAAATGTTTGATATATTAGTGTGTTATATTAAAAATGAAAGAAATGCAAACAGGGCCATGGATGTGTACACGTGACACGTACCCCGAAAGACGGCAGCCTGGCAGAACTTATTTTCAAACGCTGCTTAGAAACTTGCTTGAGTTTGGCAGTTTTAATAAGATTCGCACAAAGAAGTATGCAAAAGACAACGAGCAACGCAATAGGCAAATCCTAGAATATTTTAATGAAAATCCGACTTCATCTACAAGAAGAAGCGAAACAGAACTTCAAATTCCAAAATCTACCGTTTTTGGCGTCTTAAAAGTAACTAAATATCGTCCTTACAAGCCAACAATTGTGCAAGGACTTCAAGCAGGTGATTTCGAAAGAAGAATTGTTTTTTGTAATTGGTATATCAATAGATGTCGAGAAAATCCCGCTTTTTGCAATAAAGTCATTTGGTCAGATGAGACTCATTTTACAAACTGTGGCATTTTTAATAAAAAAAATCACCATTATTGGGCTATTGAAAATCCGCAACTACGCGATCCACGCAGGCTGCAAGAGCGATTTGGTTTTAATGTGTGGTGCGGGATGCTTGGTAAGATAAACATAGTCTAATTGAATTGCTTATAATTCAATATTTTCCATTACTTTTTAGGAAATCGTCTCATTGGTCCCTTTATTTTTGATCAGACACTGACAGGCCCAAGATACCTTGCCATGTTACAGAATCAAATAGTTCCTGCCATTCGAGAAGCTGTGCCAGATGATCAGTTTAATAGCTTGTGGTTTCAGCAAGACGGTTGTCCTGCACCTAACAGCAGGGATGTACAAACCTTTTTAACAACAACTTTTGGTGAAAACGTAATATCCAACAGTGGTCCTGTCCGCTGGCCAGCTAGATCCCCGGATATCACGCCGTTGGACTTTTATTTATGGGGATGTGCGAAAAATGAAATATACGAATTTGACCCCCCAGAAAATAGACAAGTTCTTGAGCAGCGAACCCGAAATATTCTAGAAAATATAAATAGAAATACCATTCAACGGGTAATCAGAACAGTTGAAAGGAAATGCGGACACTGCATAGAAAAAAACGGTCAACATTTTTAATCCTAGTATTATGTAGCATTTTTTTATTAATTTTATTGAGTAGGTAGTTCATACTGATTTTGTGTTAATTCTTGTAAGGTTAGTACTTTTAAATCGCCATGAACGGTTGACTTCAGAATGTGAAGTTCTGTTTCAATTCTTCTTATGGAAAAAACCAGATTTTCATTAAAATATTCTAATATTTGCCTATTCCATTCCTTGTCATACTTGCATACTTTCTGTTGCGATTCTTAAAACTGGCTAACCCTAGCAAGCTTCTAATCAGTGCAGCGCTTGAAAAGAAGTTCTGTCGACAGTCGTTCTTCGGGGTACATTATGTGCAGTGCACATAGTATTAATGTTACTGAGCAGAACTTACTGATTTTATGCAGAATTTAATGTCCAATTTAAAAATATTGCTATTTGAAACTATTAAATTTTAATTTATATCGATAATTCGAAAAAATGTTTAAACAGTCTTATTTCAAACGCAAAGCCTACTTGGGCAAAGATGTTAGTGTTATATGCGGGTGGTAGTTTGAACATCTGTGAACATTGTGCACGAATCAATTATGTTATTAAGTAGTTTTTACTGATTTTTTGTAGAACTGGATGTTAAATTACAATATATTGCTATTTAACACTATTAATTTTTAACTTTTTACTTTGATAATTCCAAAAAACGTTTAAATATTTCCTCTCGCACTTTTTGCACCTTTAGTAATAACCTAATTACAAAGTGTGATTCCCCGTTGAAAAGCTAAAGAAATACTCTTTTCAAAACTGTTAAAATCGAACACAGCGGCCATAAGAAAAAACAAAATTGATGATGGTTCTAGAAAATCGAAACGTCGTATGTAAAATCTGACTTAATAGGTGCACTCTACGTAAAAAGTTGCCTTAATAATGTTCTTACAGATTTTGAAAATTTTCATAAATAAATAAATTATAGGACTTTTTCGAAAATGCAGTTTTTTGGTTTTTTTAAAATATCTCAAAAACTAAAAAAGATAGAATCGCGAGCAAAACGGCGTTAAATTACAAACATAATTGTCTAAAACTTTCTCCATTTAAACGTTTTTGTAACTATCACGGTTTCCGAGATCCCAATACTGTCATAACCAATTTCGGACATATATATACTATATATATATATATATATATATATATATATATATATATATATATATATATATATATATATATATATATATATATATATATATATATATATATATATATATATATATATATATATATATATATATATATATATATATATATATATATATATATATATATATATATATATATATATATATATATATATATATATGGTTCAACTATAGCCAATTTATTTAAATTTTGGCTTGTTTTTGTGTGACAATAAAATTTGGCATTGAATCAAGATGGTGAAAGCTACAATATGGCGAATACATAACCATTTTGTATGCTATTCGAACATAAGCTGGCATCTGGAGTGATTTAAGGGTCAAAACTATGAATTTTTAACTTTCGATTGCGAATTAAATTTGACATTTCTGCAGATTAGACTGGAAATCAGTATCTGGGGGCTTTCTGAATATCAAGCAAAGTACTACAATTGTGATATTTCTATAACTGTGAACTTCATAACTAACAATGCATAATCACGACACATTGTAAACTCGTAATTTGGCGAAACCATGACAATATTGTCAGCGCAACATATCAAATAAAGCATCCCTTTAGGAGAATTCAAGGGTGCAAGTAATAGATTTTTAGTCAACATTTAAAATAATAACAATTTCTGACATATGGGCGTATTGGACTGAAAATCAGTATCTAGGAGTATTTAAGAGTAGGTATATATGGCGGTCAAATTTTAACATCTATACAGATTCGACTGAAAATCGATATGTGGGATTATTTGAGCCCGCAAATTGTGAATTTTTAGTATTTCCATGACTAAAAAATATCGACTTTTTGGGTCAGATAAGTATATAATATTTTGACACGACAAGAACCGTGGAATACCAGTTAAATAAATAATACAGATGTACAGGGTGGCCATTTTATGGTGATACAGTACCTTATGTAGAAAACGGTAATAGTTACGACAAAAAGTTAAATACAAAAGTTGTTTGGATTCAATTAAATTTTTATTTTATTTCACTTTTGCTTATACAGGGTGTTTCGTTTTGACGTGACACATGTCAACTTTCTTAATTTAAATGGGATACCCTATATATATTATTACATATTTCGATTCTACTGTTAATTTGCGAAAGTTTTTATAATAACATCTACATTTGAATTCTTTATCGTTTTTGAGTAAATTGAGTTTTTAGATTTTTTTTAAAAAAAACATATTTAAAAATAAAAATTTTACCTATAAAACTTTAATGGAACTGACTAATATCCTAAACATACATTACTAAGGGTTCAATTCAACGAGTTTCCATGCTGGTCTTACCAATTAATATACAGGGTGTTAAAAATGGAGAGCAAAACAAACAGAACTTTAAATGTAAAAATCTCCTGTTGTTCAAATGGAACACCCTGTATATTTTTATTTCATCTGATTCAGCGTCCAATTACCTATCATTGTTCACATATATATCCTATACCTAAAATGAACAGTTTCGATTTTATTAGCCGTTTTCTGATTTGACTATTTTTTTTTAATATAAATAAACAGATGAAGTGGGCTAAAATAAAAATGTCGTAAACTAAGCCTTATTCTCATTTTCGTAACACATATAGCGACTATAAATAATGTTAGAAAATACAAATAAAAATGAAATATTATGTAATTTATGTTCTTATTATTTAATGTTTAGGAAAATAAGGGAGAGACAAAAAAAATATCTTGTGCCACACGGTATAACTAATAACTAACTGAGTATTAAACATGATTAAAACAGATTATAAAAAATTTTCAATATTGCCACCGTCCATTGCGATACATGAAGTGTAAATAGCCTCCATTTTTCGAATAGCGTTCTAGTGGTCTCTTCCCTGATTTTTATTTTAACTAATTTCTATTATTAGATCTAATTTTATAAACTTTATTTTTTAGTGCATCCCACAAAAAGAAGTCTAAAGGGCTTAAATCAGGGCTTCGTGGTGGCCAGGATATTAAACCATCTCTTCCTATCCACAATGGAAAATGTTGATTAAGGAAATTTACTACCAGTGCAACCGTGTGGTAAGGGGCGCTATCCTGCTGAAAAATGATATTTTCTCGAATATTTGCTTGAAAGTCGCTGATAAGGGGCATGATTTCATTCCTAAGCAGCTCCAAGTATCTTTCGCCATTTAACGACCTATCAAAAAATATTGGTCCGATAATACAATCGCAAATAATTCCGCACCACACATTTACGGTTTGACGGCCTTGTTTTTTAATTGCTTTTATTAGATGTTTATTAGTTTGAGACCAGTAATGAGTGTTTTTCTGATTAAAAATACCCGCCGTATTAAATGAAGCCTCATCAGTCCAAAGCACTTTTGAAAAAAACACATTTTCGAACTGCCGGACCATAATATCACAACAAAAAGTCAATCTTTTATTAAAGTCTAATTGTGATAATAATTGAGTTGGAAAAAATTTATATATACCATAACCATTCACTTGCAGTGTTTTTTGAATACTTCCTCTACTGACACCTGCAATGTCTCTGTCAGCATCTCTTTGGGATCTTTCATCATCTTCCCCAAAATAAAGTAAAATCTCCAGTTGTTTTTCCTCAGTGAGGACAAAATGGGACGATTTTTCTTAGAGTTTTTAAGGACACCATTTTCTAAATCACGCACAATTCGAAAAAATATAGTCCTGGAGGGAACTCGATTATTAGGATATTCCCTTGAATATTCTCTTCTCCCTCCCTCTCTCTATATAAAGCCATTTTTTAACAAATTTCGCAGCAAAAATTTGACAAAAACGACAAACAGAGCAAATGTCAACTTAAGTCAACAATTGCAAGGTTATTTCCTAAGCCTATCTTGATTTTTTTAGTTTCTGATCTCATTTACTGGCAAAATTCCGGGATAAATCAGAAAACGGCTAATAAAATCGAAACTGTTCATTTTAGGTATAGGACATATATATATATATATATATATATATATATATATATATATATATATGCGTAATGATAGGTAATTGAACGCTGAATCAGATGAAATAAAAATATACAGGGTGTTCCATTTGAAAAACAGGCGATTTTTACATTTAAAGTTCTGTTTGTTTTGCTCTCCATTTTTAACACCCTGTATATTAATTGGTAAGACCAGCATGAAAACTCGTTGAATTGAACCCTTAGTAATGTATGTTTAGGATATTAGTCAGTTCCATTAAAGTTTTATAGGTAACATTTTTTTTTTAAATGTTTTTTAAAAAAAAATCTAAAAACTCAATTTAATGAAAAACGATAAAGAATTCAAATATAGATGTTATTATAAAAACTTTCGCAAATTAACAGTAGAATCGAAACATGTAATAATATATAGGATGTCCCATTTAAATTAAGAAAGTTGACATGTGTCACGTCAAAACGAAACGCCCTGTATAAACAAAAGTGAAATAAAATAAAAATTTAATTGAATTCAAACAACTTTTGTATTTAGCTTTTTGTCGTAACTATTACCGTTTTCTAGATAAGGAGTACCTTATCTGATACAGTAGTATACAGTAGTATCACCATAAAATGGCCACCCTGTACATCATCTTGATATTACTATTAGTGACTAGCATTTTGACTGTCAGGGTTTCGTTGATATTAACCTGATGGTCATAATGCGTTATGCGTAAAGACACAAAAAGTGTGTGATAAAATCTAAAGATACCTCTGTATAATTCGCTCAAAATATATAATTACCTGCATTATCAGTATCATCATTAGGTGAAGTTATATCGCATGGAGAGACAGGGGGCCAATAGATGGCGCTTAATCTACCAGGAGTTTGTGGTTGCGACTGCGGCACTTCCGCATGACTCCAATAATATATACAGTCGGGCTGAAAAAAAAATTCACAATAAATTACATGCTCTGTTTTTAGGAATTTTCCAAGTTCATCATTATCGAAAGAACATGTGTTCTACACAAAAAAGTCACATTTCAAAAACAATCTGGTAAACATTATTTAAACTTTTCGGAACTAAGATCAAATTGTAAAGACTTGACCTATTTGTGTTGTGCTCAGCATGTTACCTGGGTTGGTGTTAGTATACGTACTGATTCTAGATATTTCTGGTCATTTATGTCATAAATATAGTTTTAGTTTACCATCAACCAAGGTTTTAAACGATTAGCCCGTTTTCTAAATCATCTTTTGAATTTACTGGTGTTTTATAAACCATTTATTAACCCTACCCCACAGAAAAAAGTCTAATGGAGTGAGATCTGGAGATCGTGGTGCCCAGCTCCATGGTCCTACACGCCTTATCCACCTATCTACAAACATACCATACAGCTCGGCGGAAACTTCATGAATACAAAGATATCCATCCAGTTGATACCAACAATTTCTCAAATCGATAAGCGGTAGATTACTCAAAAAGTCATATACAGTCGTTTTTAGAATTTCGATATAATTTGCAGAAGTTAAATTTTCGTCATAAATCTATATTGAATTACCTCTATCCATTGCTTCATCAGTCCAAATAATTCGTTTCAGAAAATCTGGATCCTCCTGTGTACGAATTAATAATATTTCACAAAGATCTACACGTTTTAGAGGATCAATTGGTTGTAAACCCTGTATTATAATTACTAAAAGACTTCAATATATTACTGAAGTTAAAAGAAAATCCCTTGATGGAAGAGATTGAGGATCCAAAAAATACATCTTATTGGAGAGAGTTCCCAATATACTAAAGAAAAATGGATAAAAGGCTTTCAAAATTGGACCGACACCAAAATTAACTCCGAGTCAATGAGAAAAAAGAGTAGAGTTTTGTCAAATTATATTGGAAAAATTACTCAAAATAATAATTATTACAAATTCGTTTTTTAGACTGATTAGTCAATATTTGCCACCAATGGCATAATTAGTTGAAAAAACCCTAGATAGTAGGCCAGATTTAATTCCCACTGCTACAGACAAACCGTTAATGTATAATGTGTTATTTTAAGAAACAAAGTAATAGGTATTAAATGGTAATTTAAATGGAGATATTCATCTTAGATTTCTTCGGCAAGAACTAGAGGAATATTTTGATGACCTGCCGCTGGAAGAGGAGAGAAACATCGTTTTTCAACAGGTTGGTGCTCCACTGCACAATGTCGAAGCTGTAAGAAACCATCTAAATCATAGGTTCGCAGAGTGGCCACCTAACAGTCCTGACTTAACACCGATGGGCGCATTTTTATGGAAAACGCTAAAGGATTGCGTAAATGCATACAGTTTTAAAAATGTGGACCACCTAAAAGATCTCATTCGATAAGAAATTCAAATTGTAAATGAAAAGTAGTAACCCCCTACCCCCTCCCCACTCCCCCTCCACCCACCCCAATACAGATGGTCAAACCACACTACCCACGCCAGAAAGTTATCCGACGACCCAACAGGTGTAATAGCTCTTACCTGGCACAGTATAGAAGGTGATCCCAAAATTCAATTTGTCCACTCTATTTAACGCTTCAATAATATACAAGGTGTTCCATTTAAAAAAGTCACTTTTGATCAAATTTATTAAATCTGAATTACAGTTAGTTTTTAGGACACTCTGTATAAAAGTTGGCGATACTATGTTGCTAAAATTAAAGTACCACATGTTGACTAAATAATATTTTTAATAATAAATATAAAATTTTACATTGATTTCACATCTGGAAACGAACATATTGAAGTTTTAATTCACATAGTTCTGGTAAAAAAAAACACAAAATAATTAATATTTAAGTAACGGTAAGAGGAATTAAAAAATATCCTATACAAATAAACTTAGATTTTTTGCAGAATCTAGAAATAAAATAAACTACAGGGTGTCCCATTTAAAACTCCAAAGTTGATGCCACTTACCAGTTGATCTGACAACACTGCAAACATGAAATTATTTTTAAAATAGAGCGCAGCTTCCTATGGCCGCAGTCAAAATTTCAAACTTGTTTTCCTTTTCATTCTTCAAATCAGCCATGTCAAACATGCGGCCCAGTGAGCATTTTTCTGCGGCCCAAATCAGTTTTGAAAACAGCCAGATAATGCGGCCCGCGAACAAGTTGAAAACCGTTTTTGAAAGCGCGCGCCGCTGCAACAACGATTGGTATAATAAAATGTACAATTGTACACAGTGCCATCTATGTTTAGGCGGATAAACTACACATACTCAACCTAAAACCTAAAGCCAAACGTTATCTGGCTTGTTCCATGAAATTCTATCGCGCAAAAACACAGATGACGCTATCTGAACATTCTGGAAACAACTCGAGAAATCACAATCCGTATATAAGCGGTGTTCGATTGAGTTCAGTCATTCAGTGTTGAGTCATTTATGAGTCAGTTGCGATAGAGTTTCGAGTTGAGTTGCGCACTTATTTTTACAACACTTAACAGTATTTATTATGATTTATTTCGGATACAGTTTTTAACATGTCTCTTTCAAAACCAAGTGGAAGTAAGAGGAAACTTGTAGATGAGCATCGTATCTTTCAAGAAAAGTGGGAATTAGAATTTTTTGCTGTGAAGTGAAACAAAAAATTATTTGTTTGATTTGTAATAGTACAGTCGGTGTTCCAAAATTGTATAATATAAAACGTCACTATGATATTCATAAAACTATGTTTGACAAGTATACAGGCATGGTCAGAAACGAAAAGTTAAATAAGTTAAAATCACGGTTGAAAGATCAGCAGCTTATGTTTACACGTCCAAAGCAAGAAAATGAATCTGTCCTTCAAGAAAGTCGGAGATGATCGCGAAGCACTCAAAACCATTTGTTGAAGGTGAATTTATAAAAGAGTGCCCTGTAAAGGCCGCGGAAATTGTAAGTCCCGGATGCGTGAAGACATTTCAAAATATATCCTTGTCCCGGAATACTGTCGCTGAAAGAGTTACTGAGTTGGCTGCCAAATAAGTGATCAGATAAAAACAAAATCAGACTCTTTCATTGTATTTTCTGTTGCCTGTGACGAAAGTACGGATTTGTGTGGTGTGGCGCAACTCGCTGTTTTTCTTCGTGCGGTGGATACAGATATCAATGTGTATGAAGAATTACTGGAATTAGTACCATTGCATGATACAACAACTGGGAAGGATATTTTCAATGCTGTTTATGGACTTCTGCAAAAGTACAATTTAGATCTGTCAAAACTGTGTTCCGTTGCAACAGACAGAGCTCCTTCAATGACTGGAGTAAAAAATGGTTTCGTTAAAATATTACAGACAAAGTTCAGAGAAACGGGCAGTGGCAAATCATATTCATTTTATAATCCACCAAGAAGTTTTACGCTCAAAAGTAATCAAGTTGGAAAGTGTTTTAAAGTCAGTGAAAAAAATTATAAACTTCATAAGGTCACGAGGCCTTAATCAGCGACGGTTCTCTGAATTTTTACGTCATTTAGAAAGTGAGTACACTGGTTTGCCATATTATGCAGAGGTGCGATGGCTTTCGTGTTCTATGGTACTCGACCGGTTTTGGAAACTCAAAGAAGAAATACGCGTTTTCACGTAGTTTTAAAAGTTAAATACGCCGATAAATTCGCGCCACAAATAGACAACTTAATTAAAGACAAAAGATGTCAAAAATCTGGCAAAAGAATTTAATGTTTGTAGTTTTTTGTAATGTTCTTTTTATTGGAAATTTAATAAACAGACTTGTCCTATAATAGTACTTTTTATCAAGATTTTCGGTAGTTTATCTTCTTTAAGATAAGGTTTTGCGGCCTACCTAGTCGATGGTGTTCATGCTTTTGGCCCACCAGTGACTTTGAGTTTGACATGGCTGCTCCAGATACTTCTAACGTACCTTCGCCTATATACCCTGTATATATATATTGTTAAAAAATGGGTGTACCCGGATATTGTGCAAACTCTGCAGCAGACCGTAGTAAGCAATGCGTGGCTTATTAGAGCGTCGTGTACCACACATTGTTTACTGCATTACAGAAACAAGCTTAACTTTATGGCCGTAAGGAATGTTTAGACGACCGAGTACCTGCTTTGACACGGCTTAGTACTAAAAATGTTTTCTCAAATTGTTCAAAATAACGTTCCTTATACAAAAAAACCATCTCATTTGATATATGCTTGAAGTTGTAGTAAAGCTTAATTCAAAATAGCGGCCTAGAATTTTGATATGTTGATTATTCCAAGATTAAAAAAACTTAAAATGATTGGCCTAGAATCATAAGTCATTCGGTCATAATAATTCTAATTCCCGCTCTTAATTATTTCATATATATTTCTAACTACTTACTCTAAAAATTGTAGTAGGCGGTACACCAGGATCAGGCAACTGTCTCAGAACGCCTGCCGCCAAAAGGTGCGTACAAAACTGAGACGCCAGCAGCTTGAGTTCGGCAATTCCGAGCTGTGACTTCGCGGGGCTATCCGAACTCAACTCAGACAAGTACCAGTTGACCAGCATATGTCCTAGAATATAAAATACATAATTAGTCTAGTCGCTGGTTAAACCTCAGAAAAATTAGGAAGCAGACTATTTTTTTTAACCCCTTTCGAATTATAATCAACCTAAGTATAAATCTCAGATACATCCATATTTTGACCTCGAATATCTCGGAAATGAAAAAAACTATCCAGGTGAGGTTTAGGCAGAATATTTTCATTTTACTGAAAGTTTTATTTTAAATATACGTCATTTTGTTTTGACAGCCGAAGGACCAAAAACAAAATATCCTTTTTTCAGGTATAGGGCAACTTTTTTTAATTTTGAACAGAACACCCTGTATATAATGTAGAGGATTATAGTGGGAAGAGGGCAGAGGATTTTTTTGTTCGATGGTAAATTTTATTCCCAAATTGAGGGAAGTACAATGGGCAATCCATCAAGCCCGGTCATGGCAAACCTTATAATGAATGACTTGATTGAGACAGTTTCTGACAGTCTGCCTTTTAGTCTGGGTTTCATAAGGCTATATGTGGATGACACTTTGGCCTCAGTACCACGTGACAGGTTGCCTGATATTTCGTACTTTTTCAACAGTTATCATAAGAGACTTCAGTTTACCATGGAGACTGAATCTGATGGTAAGATTGAGTTTCTGGATACGGTGGTCTACAGACAACCGAATGGACAGATTTTGACTAATTGGTTCATGAAACCAACTAGTTCTCGTAGATTATTAAATTTCAATTCTAACCACCCAATTTCGCAAAAAAATAATGACAGTCAAAAATTTATTATATAGGTCAAGCAATCTGTCGCATGAATCGTTTTACAATGACAATTTAATTAAAATTAAAAATATTCTTCTAAATAATAATTATCCACTTAATTTCATAAATCAAATAATTACTAGATACAAAGGTAATACGAGTTTGAAGGAAAATGAGGACAGTAATAAACTGTATTATAAGTTTCCTTTTATACCTGGATTGTCAACTAAGATTCAAAAATGTTTTAAGGATACCAACAATCAATGTAATTTTGCTTTTTACAATGTTAAAACTATTAGCAATTTGTTTACAAGATTGAAAGATAGACTGCCTGCTGAATATGAGTCAAACGTATTTATGGAATTCCATGTTCCCAGTGCCGGAATACGTTTTACGTCGGTCAAACGAGGCGGTATTTAAAAGATCGCCTATGACTGTCGCAATCATAATAAAATAGACACAACTGCTCTCAGTCTTCATCATCGCAACACGGGTCATGTATTTGATTTTTCAAACACAATAATTTTGTTACTCATCAATACTAAATAAATATAAGGATCATTTCCAGAGTGGTTTAAACCAATAATATAAAAAATATTACCCAGGTCTGTCCTATTTTTTCACTACTTTTCTCGGTTTTTGTGATATTTTAAATTTCTGACCTACTAGGTTAGATGTTTCGTAATGTTTTTTAAGTTTGATTTATGTATTAGTTGACTTTGTATACGACATACTGCGCGGTCTTGATGTAGTTCTACTATTTGCGATAAACCCCTAATTCTTTAATATCTAACTTCATATCGTTTCCTATATCAGTCGGAAATAAAACATTGTTTATAAGAATAACTTAAAACGTAAAAAGGGTGTATTTGCTAAGATTTTGCAGTCACCTCATAAAGCTTTGTAATTTACATACACTAAAATGATTTATAAAGGCATCCAGACCGGGTGAGGTATTGGTAAGTTAAACAATGTTATTTATTCTTGACTTAATGTGTTCAATTTCTTCTTCTTCATTCCTGTTTAGCCTGTTACATAACAGGACTTATTGGCTTTGCTACGAGGCAGTCGCCAGATTGCCCTCCGTCCGGGGCTCAGAGTCGTTAAATCGGCGACCCTCGAAGTCGACCCTGCACCTTGGTCCAGTTTGGAGGCGTTATCGGTAGGATATCCGGATGGCGAGCTCTAGGCTCCCGAATACCCCGAATCTTTCAAATACTTTAATAATTCCTCTTTAAATTTTTGAAATGCATCTAGGCTTCCACTAGGTGCCCCTTGAGAGTACTACTGATATCACGAGATGACCCTTTCTTTCAAGCTATCCCCTTACCCCTCCCACTCCCGCCACGTAGCGGCCGTTACGCTAATATTCTATGTAGAACTGCGGCTGACGAACGGGATAGAATGCAGGAACAACTAGGCCTCACACGTTCACAGCGTATGCTCCCTTTCTAGCGGGGTCGTAAGTTTCCACCTGAGCGGTTGAGTCTCCCGTTTCCCCCCGAAATAAAGCAGCAAAACCGAACACGTGGCACCACTTATGTTAACAACACAGAGGTCTGCATTCGACGAGACGAACCGGAAGACTGATGTGTTCAATTTACTGTTGATCGTCATTTTTTAAATAGGGTTAAGTACAATTTTTGACATTCCAATTAGATAGATTTATCATAGTACGACCAAATGTAATGTGTCTTCTTCTTTTTCTTTATTATAGGCCCTTGAGAAAGTGGTGATTGACCACGAAACCTGCCCTCTTCCCACTATAATCCTCTACATTGACCGATTTAAAGGGTGCTATACGAATCCCATTACCCTGTATATATTTTGACATTTTAAAATCTCGTTTTTAAAATGGCCGATTATTGACTTTTTAAAAATGGATGGATATTTCTTTAGGCAAGCAATCTATTCGAAAAGTAGACTATGGAATCAAATTCATTTCAGACATTATTGTCACTCTCAGTATCCACGTTTTTCGATTAATTACTGTCCAAAAGGGTGTGTCATTGTGATTGATGAATAAAAATCAATTAATGAAACTCAGACAAAGTTTTAAAATATGTTTTACAAAAATCCACCAATCAAACATTCATTTAAAAAATGGTATAGAACAAACAAAGAAAAAAGTAAACAAAAAACAGTAACCAAAATACTTTAAACGAAGCCATTCACGTTTTAGCAGTGGAAAATCGCTAGTGCAACAAATATAGCCAGTTCTATTGTTTATACCACAATGACAATGAGTCTTAAATTAAAACTATATAAAATTTAAATGGTACAAGAATTACGCGTTTATAACCATAGACTCTCTTAATAGGAATTTTGGAAACAAATGGATTAAAAGATCGGGACCTATTCCATGGGCTCCTCGGTTGCCAGATCTAATGGGTCCAGACTTTTTTCTACGGGGATATGTAAAGGATCGTTGTTACGGTTCGTTACCCCAAATATTAGATTAATTAAAAATGAACATTAGAAATGTGATTGGAAATATATATCAGGAGTTTTTTTAAAGAAATAGCTTTAACAGAATTACCAGTAATTTTAAAAAATGCATTGAAGTTGAGGGATAGACTTTCAGTACATATTTCAATAAGTTAAGAGTACGTTACCGGATGTTGACAGTTGTTATTATTTAGTTAACTCTTAATATACGTCTTTTCAAAATAAATTCTAGTGAGTGAATATTTTATTAAGTTGTCATTTTGTTTCGTCCTCTTGAATTCATACCAAAAGTTTACCAGTTGCTTTCTATGTATACTAATAAAATTGATTTTTGTGACATTTCAGATAAACTAAATAAGCAGTTTTTTAGTAATAATTTCTTAACTAGGGCGCCATTTTGTTTGGTCATATTGGATTTTTACCAAAATATTACCAGATCATCTCCATATCAGTTTTTAGCTATGCTGCGCAGAGACAGACAGACTGACGGAATGGTGAAAATTGGCAGCTAGGGGTCATAAAATCTGTAAAGACCCGGGAGGGTGATTTTTTCAAGATTACAATACTTTCCTTTTAGGAGGGAAGTAAAAAACGGATTTTTGCAATTTTTTTGCACTTACAGGGTAATAGCCTTGCAATGTGAACTTTAGCTAGTTTAAAACATACCTGTTTCCTAATTTTCCTGAGTTTAGAATTAAATATTCGCTGTTTATTGGGGTAATTAACACTTTTTTTTTTCAACAAATTATCAATAAGTAGAAAATATTAAAATTTTGTTTGAAACAATAGTTCCATCCACACTCCAGAGTTACTATCTACAGATTTACGTGTTTACGTACTTAACTAAGAATGATTAATATAAATCTCATTAAGTATCAACGATCAAGTAGGGATGAATGAGTAAGGCTGTTGATTCATCCTTTGAGTCACTTAAAAAGAAGAAAATTAGAAATAAATGATAATTTATAACTTATGTTTTATAAGCACTGAAAATATATAATTATAAATCTCAGTAAAAATATATTTTGAAATTAACTGTTGCATACTAGGTTAAAGAAAAAATAACGTTTTTAAAATCACACCCATTTTTCGCAAAGTGATATTATGCAGTTTGCAGGATATTAGCCACCGGTGCACGTAATACTTGCTTAACTGAACTGAACACCCTATATATTATACTATTTTTGGACCCTACGTAAAATACTAGACATATTTCATGTATAATGTCCTATACCTAAGACGCATTGTTTTTGACATTTTTGATAGTTTATGTCAAAAATGACGTTTGCAGGCCGAAAAGCATGTCTCAATTTTTTCTACACGGAAGTTTTAATTGTTTCACTTAAGTAAGTTTCTTTGTAAACAAAGATCTATTCAGAAGATTTTGTGCGCAATTTAGATAATCATTAGTACAGGATGTTTAAAAAATAGGAATAAAAATTTAATTGAAAAAAACTATCTAAAATATATTTTTTTTTGTAAATGGAAACCACCTATTTTTATAAACTAGTGTTATTTAGCATTAAAAATTATGGTGTCTTTATATAAGGTTGTCTACCCCGAATATTTTTTAGTTTCCGAAATTATTGCCAATTAAAAAATGTTCTATTGCAAATTATATGCTGTTACCAGAGAACTAATAGTTCTTTGATATTACCTTACCGATAATATAAATGGTATTAAATTAAAAGCGAGCAGCAATGGTTTAGTTATGTTTGCTTCAATCATTTTTGAAATATTTCGATTTTAATTACTATTATTTAATTTAAATAATAGTAAAAGTGTCAATGAAAATCAATAAATTTTTCGGAAACTACTGAAGAAAACATCAACAAACACTTTAACATCCGAATTACAACTAACAAATATTTTATTCAAGTTGATAATATACTGGGTAATAATAAAATACAGTAAAATAATATGGGGGTTGATAATATACTGGGTATATAATAAACTACAGTAAAATAATACAATTTAAAGAAACTTTATATTAATTTATTAATGTTTAACAATGATATAGGATTCTAACCACAACGAAATGGCAGCTTGTTAAAATTTGAAGGTTTGGATACAAATTAGACTTCGTTTTTTACGTTTTTAACCCCCTAAGGCGTTGAAGCACAATTTCCTGATTTTAAACAGGTGTAAGGGGTGTTGCGATCTCTCATTTTGAAAATCTCATCGAATACTATCAGATCGCGTCAAAATTTTCATCGATAACGAGATGAAAGCTAAAATAGTTACCTCGACGGATTATTCCTTCTGGCATTTGAGAAGTATTTATCTATTTGTAATGTTTTTGTCAAAAAAAAAGTTTGTCGACACACCATGGGTTCAATTTAACTCAGTTCATCGTAAATTTTTAAGAACGTTACAAATGGCGGTTCTGAGTCTGCCTTCTCGACGGTGTATAACCGGGGAAGACCACTAAATTCGCAACCAGAATCAGCTGCAATGGTATATCCTGGGGCAAGCAATTTTTATCTTCAACGGTCTATCTGGAGGAAATTGCAATTTTCTAACTTCAGGATCTGAGTCTACCTTCTCAACGGTTTAGTTACCAGGGAAGACTGCTAAATTCAGAACCCGAATCAGTTACAATGGTATATCCGGCAGCTAAAACTTTTTTGTTTATCTCCGACGGTCTATCCGGGGTCACTTTTTCTTAAGTATTTCTTGTTTTTTTCTTTTTGATTTAGGGAGATGAAGCCTAAGCCGAGAAAATCTCCAAGCTGTTCTTTGGGATTTAAATTTACAGGTGGGCACTTTATCAGAGGGAGTATTTAACTAAATAAAACCTTTTTATGGCCTTGGCTATAAAAATTATACCGAGATTTAAAACGGTCAATATTAAAATTTTTCAGTTCATCTGGCATATTTATAGCAAAAAAAAAAGAAAAGCTTAAATCGAACTTTTTCTTTTTAAGGACAGTGAGTAATGACTAAAGAAACTGACAGCGAAATTATTATTAGTATTATTATAATTATTAGGATAATATTAAATGATTTTATTAGAAAAAAAACTATTTAATTTTGTTTGGTAGTTTAACATATATATTTCTTGTTTACAAATTAATCTACAATTTCTGGTTACTAAAGAAAGGATAGGTAATAAATTTAAGTTAAGGTATATTTTATAAAAGAAAGAAATTATTTTGGTGCGATTCGGCGATATTATACATTTTGTTGAGATGTTAGAACACTAATTATTGTAATCTTTGATTGAAATAAGGAGTAACATTTTTGCGCTCTGACAAAATAGATCGTGTTGAATTATTTTTGTAGATATATCATGGGAGTCACTTAGGTGAATGTTGCTCGTTGGACAAAGAAAAGTACATTTACTGTTCTACTGCAGTAGTTTAGAGTAATTCTTACTGCGAGCCAATTGGCTTTCGATTGGAAATGTCAGACGATTGCTGGTCAACAGTAGATTATTATTATGATAGTCATACAATGAGTTGTTCCACGGTAATAGTCCATACTGATTCGCATTAGTGGCCAACAGGGGCGTACAGTCCATAGAAGCAAGGGAAGCAGTGCTTCCCCAAAAAAAATTACAAAACATCTTCTAAAATGATGATGATAGGAAACCATTAATTTAGTTTATATTAAAAATGCTAAAATATTATCTTAACTATCAAGACCATAATAAATGCGGCCTTGACTCCGACCCAGACACAATAGAATATCGAATAGAACCTATGCGGGCCGCTAGCTTCTCTGCAGCCAAGTCCCGTATGCTTGATTTCCCTGTGAATCAAGCCAGAGGTTATTGAACTTTCCACCGGCCGTTTGCAATTTTTGCATTTCACTCGCGTGCTTTAAGTGGTGGCGGAAGCTATCGTTGGAGTAGGTTCTTTGTTTGAACGGCTATCCGTGTGTTGTGTGATACGTACGTCGCGTTGTGCATGGTGCGATATGGCAGACAATAATACGGACGTGGATATGCAAATACCGTCACCCTCGGCTGTCGGTAATAATGTTGAAAATGTTGGAGAATTTAGTAAGAAGAGTGTGTGTGAATGTGTGGTGTGTGTCTTAATAATAAAGGGATTTTCAACATTAAACTTCGCTGATAAGCTTCATATAATTTCCAAAGGAAGGGCAAAACCGCCTATGAAAAATTTAACCACAAAAATGAAAAACTGTATCAGACATTTTCATCCGGAAAAACAATACGAACAATTTAAATGGCTAACAGGGTGTGAAAATATAAGTAAATTATTTTGTTGGCCATGCTTACCTTTTGAAAATGAAAAAGGTCTCTGGAATAAAACTAGTTTTTCCCATTTAAACAATTTCCATAAAGCTGTAAAAGACACATTATGTCCAAAGCGCATTTACAGGCCGTCATAAAAGAAAAAGTCTTCGGCAAAACCAAAATTGAACACGCCTTTAATAAACAGTTGGAAATTAATCGCCGCCAACACAATGAACTAGTCGATAAAAATAGGCAAATATTAAGAAGACTTATCGATGTTGTTTGTTTTCTCGGACAGCACGAATTGGGATTTAGAGGTCATGACGAAACAAGGGTTTCTTAAAATAGAGGAAATTTTCAAGATTTACTTAGTTTAATGGCTAAATATGATGATTATTCTAAAAAGAATTAAACAGGAGATTGGCGAGGCGCGGTTCATTGCTATTGTTCTGGACGAAACAACTGATATCACTAATTTTAGCCAATTATCTATAGTAATACGCTACGTCAAAACAGACGGAAGTATTCAAAAGCGATTTTTAGGTTTTAAGAATGTGTCCGAAAATCGTACAGCAGATGCATTGTATACCGTAGTTTATAACGTTACTAAAGAAATTAATGGGGAGAAAAAATTAGTTGCTCAAAGCTATGATGGAGCTGCAGTGATGGCAGGACAATTAGGGGGTCTGCAAGCTAAAGTTCGAGAAACTTTCCTAAGTGCTGTGTTTGTCCGTTGTTTTGCTCATAAATTAAATTTAGTTTTATTCCAATCCATCAATCACACTAAAGAATGTAAAGTATTTTTCGTTACTTTAAGTGGCATGGCTGCTTTTTTTCTAACAAAACGTACACAAGCTTTGGACTCTATTGTCCACAAACGATTGGCCAAAGTAGCTCCTACTAGGTGGAACTATAATGGAAGACTTGTGTTAACAGTACCTGAAAATCGTGAATCACTGATTGAACTATTTGAGAATATAATAGAAAATAATGAAACGTGGCACTCAGAAGCAATAAATAGTTCGAGGGTGTTTTTGGACTGTTTGAAACGAGATTTTAATTTTAATTATTTGTGGAACATATTTTCAGAAATATTTCCATTCTCGGACAATGTTTTTAATATATTACAAACTAAAACATTGAAATAATCGATCAAATTCAGCAACAAATAAACTATAGATTTAACGGTTTAAATGATTTTAAAATCTGTCACATTTTCTGACTTGTAAGGCATATCAGGAAAGCAGAAGTGTTCCAATATCATACAAAATATATTCAGAGAAAATGAGAAGCCTTCTGGCAGAATTTGAGAAGCGTTTTCAGGATTTTAAGACCCAAGAAAACAATTTTTCTCTATTTATTGGTCTTTTCACTATCGATATTGATAAAGTTCCCCCTCATTTGCAAATGGAAGTAATTGAGATTCAGTGTCAGACCCATTTAAAATAAAAATTTGATAGTGTTGGTACATTCGAATTTTATAAGTATTTGCCTGTTCAATACCGAGAAATGAAAAAATTTGCCTGTAAAATCCTGTCAATGTTTGGAAGTACCTATAAGTGTGAACAACTATTTTCTTTGATGAAATGAAACAAATCTCCCGCAAGATCGCGATTGATGGACGCACACTTGGACGCAGTTTTAAAAGTTATATCCGCCGATAAATTCGCGCCACAAATAGACAACTTAATTAAAGACAAAAGATGTCAAATATCTGGCAAAAGAATTTAATGTTTGTAGTTTAATTTAATAAACGGACTTGTCCTATAACAGTCCTTTTTCTTAAGATTTTCAGTAGTTTGTCTAGGTCCACCTAGTCGATGGTCTTCATGCTTCATTGACATGGCTAGTCTAGAGTCTAGGAAGTATATGTAAAAACATGATTAAGATGAGTATGACAATGTTAAGAATAATTAAGTTTAGTTTATACATGATTATTTTAACAAAAAAAAAACGATTTTTTACTTAAATTAAAACTTAAATAGCTTTCTGGGACAAATTTAATAAACTTTTATTACGAAGCTAGCGTTTCGACATCAATTTGTGTCATCATCAGGGCTAGTAAATTCAAATTCGGTAGGTACTCCACAGTAACATGAGTGGTGTTGACAATCTACCCAAAGAAACATACGAAAACATGCGACAATAATTTAGCTGCAGGAATATGATGCTGCTGAGAAGGTTGAAGGTTATCAAGTTATCAAGGTTATCAAAAACCTTCGATATTCTTATCAGCATCATATTCCTTCAGCTAAATTATTGTCGCATGTTTTTTGTGTTACTGTGGAATACCTAGGGAATTTTCATTTACTATCCCTGATGATGACACAAATTGTTGCCGAAACGTTGGATTTGTAATTAATGTTTGGCCAAGAAAGCTGGTATTGTTTTATTTGATGAATACAAATTAGTGAACGATAAAACCAACTATTAAAAACAAAAATCTAAGACAGTGGCAAAAGCTGTGTTATAAAAGTATACGTACCTCATAGACGGATTTTTTTTGTTTTTCATGTAAATCATATTGTCATTCACATTAGTTTTTTCAGAAAACTTAAAACAAAAAAATATACTTTACACGAGTTTTAATAACAAAAAAAAAATGCAGTTCACCACACTCAATTTTATAAAAATTTCTGTTCTTTAAGATGCCACAAAAAAAGATGAAATCTTTTTACTTTGTTAAATTCAAACGACTAAACAAAGGTTGTGGGCAGGTAAGAAAATATCCAGTTATATTAATGTAATATAGAATGAATCGGCAAGAAAATATTAAGGCACATTCTCGCAGCAGATACCAAAAAATGTATATTTATTTAAATGTTTATCAGTAATACAGAGCCTTTACCAAACATCACTCCTGGAAACGCGAAAACAAACAAAATACGCACAATCAACTCGAATCTGAAGGATCCACTTATAATTCACAAGTAAACAAACACCCGAATACTACAATAAAAAATGCCATGATTCATTCGTAATTTAAACCCGATTTGATCACTGAATTTAAGTAATCTCTTCACTAGGCCAAGTGGAATTGTATTATGCACAAAAACAAACCGACCACACTTTTTGCGTGGCGGTGTTCTGTAAAATTAAAAAAAAAAACTCAAACAGCCTTGATGAGTGTGATTCATATCGGTCATAATCAGTATTTTAAGCCTTTAATTAAACATGTAATTGCTAGATTTTTCGTTCGAAACGAGAGCAATTACGTAAAAAGTGAAATTGCTATTACGATCTTGGCCAAATTGAGTATTTTTATTGCGATCGGTGTAATTATTATGAACTGAGGAAATGGACGAATGTACTTTTGGGGTAAGTGCAATTTTGTTTTTAATTAACATGTGAAATAGTCTATTTTTATGATTTAACGGCAAATTCAGGCAATATTATTTTCATCTGTATTTACAAGATTTATTTATTTGGGCTTATAGATACTTATAAAATTATACTTGCGTTATATAGGAAATAATTCACACTACTTTTCAATACTTGCCGTGATAATTGTAACCGTGAAGAAACCACCCTCCCAGATCTTCCCTAGGGTCCCTAGAGGCCAAAAACATATTTTCTTACTTCCGGCGATCTGTCGGTCTGTCTGTTCGCGGCATAGCTAAAAAACTACTTATCCCTTTGACTTCAAATTCGGATCAAAAATTAAAAATCATATGGGGACTAGTGAAATGTTAAAAAAATTATTACTAAAAATCCACTTATCCAATTTAACTCAAATTCAGCACTAAGATCAAGTATTATGTAGGAATCAACTGGTAAAATTTTGGTACGAACCCGAGAAGGCGGAAAAAATGGCGGCCAAATAGAATGTTTGTAATCGTAAAAAAATCACATCAATCATATGTTCACGTATTAGCGTCCCTAGGTTTTTCATCAATTCCGAGGGTCGGTTTCTCGCCTAGAGCTAGGCTCGGTCAGTTCGCGGCATAGCCTAAAAACTACTAATCAGATTTACTTCAAATATTAGTCAAAAATTAAGGGTCATATGTTAATAATCCAATATGGCAAAAAAATGGGGAAAATTGTGAAATTAAAAAAAAATTTACAGAAAAACAATCTTATCTAAAAAACCTCAAATTAAAGCAAAAAATTGAAATCTAAATATTGAGGAAGAAGATTATGTTTCTTTGCATATTGCATGATCAAGGGTAAATGTTATAAAGTTTTCTTTAGTGATTTTTTTATATTTTTTATGTTTGTTAAATGAATCTTAAGATCACTAAGAAAAACTATTTTAAAATCGTAAGTTCGACTCGGCTAGCTGATGTTTTAGAGCAACTTAATAAGATTATAATTTTAATGTAAAATACTCCGGCTAATTGAACTTAACAAACGTTGGAAAAGTTTTTTTATAATTTGGCTATGGACGCCAGATATATAGATTAATAACAATTTAGAAGTGGAAGTGAAATTAAATTTCTTTTACAATTGAAATGATTATATTTTATATTTTGGAAAAGATTTGTTTATTTATTTTTTCTCAATATATGCATAAAAATCAATTAATTATTAAATTAGGGTTAGAAAGTACATTTTCTCATAAAATTAAGTTAAAATATTCAAACGATTCAATTTAACAAAGATAATAAATTACGATTTAAGTCAGCAAGGATAAGAAAATTATATAGATCTAAAGAAATGGGTTAAATAAATTTAATGGTAATTAGATTTTTTTAATATTTTTTAAGCAGCTGATCGTTTATCAGTATGATTGAATTTTATTTATGTGAAGTTCTTTGTGAACAAACAAACAATGAAACTCAATTATGTGTTCGGTGGTTGATTATCAATTAGTTAAGCAGCTGATCTTTTATCAGTTTGATTTAATTTAATTAGTAGATAATATGAAGTTCTTTTCGAACAAACAAACAATGAAACTCAATTATGTGTTCGGTTGTTGATTATTAATTAGTAAAGCAGCTGATCTTAAATCAGTTTGATTTAATTTAATTAGTTGATATTATGAAGTTCTTTTTGAACAAACAAACAATGAAACTCAATTTTATGATCGGCTGATATTTGACCTTATGCAAAATTTCTAAAACGACAACATGACTCTAGATAATTCTAGACACTTTTAAGCAAATTTCTTAAGTAGAAAAAATTTAATCATAAATAGTCAAGTTATTATAAATTCAAATTAAGATAGAATAAGAGAAATTTTTATTCAAAAAGTCCAAGTTGATATTATAGGAAAATTACAATAGAAAAGAAATAAATTTACCATGAAATAAAATGGCACAATCTTAAATTTAAATTAGTGAAATATCAATGGTATTACTCACTAGTATGATACCTTGATTTAATATACACTCACATAATTTATAAGAAAGAAAAATTTTGTACCTAATTAGGATAAATGTAAATGTCCAAAAATCTTTAAGAAATTAATATTTTAGTAAAGAAAATAATTTTTACAAGTAAATATACCAATGCCACATAGACAATATTTATACACAGTGTAAGTATTAATTTATACCTACATTAAATTTGATATATTTAAATCAAGAAGATATGTTTAAATTTTACGTAAATCGAGACGAAAATTTGTATATATATATATATATATATTTTTTTTTACAATAATTTATAATTTATACCATTTATATATTTTTTGAAGATAATTATTAATTAATAAAAAGAAGGAATTGAAGACTGAAGAGAGGTTTCGGTATGTAGTTTTCAAATAAGCATTAAGTAATTCCTAATGAATTAATGCATGGCCACTACATCAATCCAAAGAAGCGAAAATAAGAAAATTATAAATCACTTATCTTTTCAATATATGTCCGGGAGTATATTCTTGCTATGGCGTCATTCCTTGTAGACTACCCAAGTCCAAAACAGGACACCCTGGAACTGGCCACACAGCACTTGTCCAGAAAAATGACCACACGGTACTAAAAAAGGACTTCTTCCTCCAGGAATTGAGAAGATTTACCACAAAACAGTTACCATTAAATTTTCCTCGCCCCGGAATCACTTTTAATTTGAATTACGCAATAAATTCTTTATTTTATTGATTATTTACTTTTAATATCCATTTTCCAATTAATAATTAAAACAATTGAAAGTAGTCGGGAAAAAATTGTAGAGAAGAGGAAAATGTTAAAAGAAAAAAAAACCTGAAACAAAATGGCGAAATGAGTCAACATGTTCACAATGCACAAAAATGTAATTTTTCTTGCCAGAAAACACTCAAAATTAGCTTACCAGATGTTATGGCTTAAGAAAGCAGTAATCTATTACTGAATTGAGATTTTATTGGATTTAATCCAGCATCTAGGTTGACTAAGTTAAAATATTAACTAAATTCCAACTAACTTATCTCATGTTTGCTTTCAACAATAGAAATTTTGCAAAAGAGGCTCGAAACGACTGACCCACTCGGTTTTATGGAATCGGACTACATAAAAACAGTACATCCGTATGTCTCACCAAAACATGGCGCCAATTCAGAATCTATTTTTGGCAGTTAAGATTTTTAATAATGAAAACCCCAATTAATAGTTAATATTTGATCAATCTAAAACTCAGGAAATTTTCTCAATACAACTATCTATGTGATACACCTAATAAAAAATCAATTAGGGGCCATTTTATAATAATTTTCATGAAATTGAAAAGCATATGTATAAATTTTATTTTAAATGTGGCGGACGAAATCTGAGTCTAGAAATTTCCTTCGAACGTGTTTTACAAAGCGAGAATTTGCGATCTGTTTATTCGGGATCGATATAATAACTTCGGTGCCATGCGTGCGGTACTTAATATTCCAAGCAATTGTTAATCTAGTAAAATTGTGATTTGATGCTATTAATTAGAAAATTGTTAATATTATTTAGTTTAAATTGAATTTTGCACCAAACATTGTAACGAACGGAAAAGTTTGTTACAATGTTTTTCCCAGTGTATTTATAAATACTAATTTAACGTCCATAACTCAATAGATAGCAAAACATACTTCAATCAAAAAAATAGTCTGGTTGATATACGCATGTCAGAACAGCAAACCATATACCAGAATACAGAAGAGTAATGTTTCAAAAACAAAATGCAAGATCATTTTAAGATTTCATATTAGATTTGATTTAAAATAAAATGGCGGCTTAATAAAATATTTAATTGATTGCACAAAATTGATTTCAAATTTTGTGCAAGAATTAACTGTGGTACAGAGATGAACTGGTAAAATTGTTTTACGAATTCAAGATGGCGTATCAAAATAACGGCCAAATGAAATGTTTGTAATCGTGAAAAAAATTGCAGGTTTTACATATATTTACGTTTTAGCGTCCCTAGATGCCAAAAAGAATGTTTTTTCAATTTTATTTTTCAATCGGTCTGTCTGTCAGTTCGCGGTGTAGCTGAGAACTACTTTTCCGATGTTGTTGTTCCGAGGCTGTCCCATTTTGGGTACTTTTCGGGGTATCTCCGTTATTTTTATAGATAGAAAGTTGAGGTTTTCGCGACAGTGTGCCACTTTTTCGTAAAACTAAAGATGCCGTTAACAAAATGTTCATAGCCCTTTTAGTTTTTAAGATACAGGGCTAAATTACATATCTCAACAATCAGATAAATTATCGGAAATGTGAAAACTGTTTCTTATATAACTTTTCCCGAAGAACTCAATTGCGCCGGAATTAGTATACAGGTTCAGGTCAAAAAGTTATCGGTTCCTACTTTATTTTTTTAAATGGAACACTCTTTATATCTATTAATTATAAAATTTTACTTTTTTTTACCTTTTCAAAAATATATAATAGTATGCACTTTTTCTCAGAAACAAGTAAATAAATCACAATTTTCTGAAATTAAATGCATAATTTAATAGTAGGCTATAGCTTTTGTTTATGACAACAAACAAAAATAAATGTCAAATAAGAAATCATGGCTCTTGGGATTCGACCGTGTCAAAATGGAATCACTTTCCGACGTTTCGCCTTCGATTGTACGAGGCATCTTCAGGGATCTTCACTTCACGAGATCGGAACACTGTTTACCGAAGCGTGACTCGGTGCAACGATCGGTTTCCACGTATGATGTAGACTGAAGCCCGTATCTCTATTAAAATTGTTAGGATGCTTATAGATTTCAATAGATTTTCTAATTTTGCGTTTATAGAGTCCCGAAACCGATGCAAGAACTTTGGTTTCTTTTACATTTATGGCATGACCAGTAGAATGTTGGTGTTCAGATAAAGCAGATTGTACAATTTGTTTCTTTCTGATACATCGTTCATGTTCCTTAAGCCTAGTCGATATGGATCGTCCAGTTTCTCCAATATAAACATCACCACAGGAACAAGGAATTGCATATACGTCTTTCGTTTGAAAAGGAATAATGTCCTTTGGCGATCTCAAACATTGTCCAATTTTCTTGTGTGTGTTGAAGATTGTACAGGGTGTTCCAGCGAGGACTGAACAGGGACCTATTTTCGACCTTCCTTGTATTTTGGAAAAATTCAAAATAGCCAATCGATGTATTTTTTCTTGTAGAATCCAAAAATATCATCGAAAAAATATTTGAACCAGAAACAAAAGAGTTACGCTATGCATCAGGTGTTTTTTAAATGGAATGTATCGTTTTTTATACGATTTTTGGAAAGAGTGATTTTTTTTATGTCCGTTCTGATTAAAAGATTTGATTTTGCGATAGCTGTTTATATTACATTTTAATGTTTTACAAACTAAAATTTTAGCTTCACCTGTTTAAAATATACGAAAGGTTGGTATAGGTGATCAAGGTAAAATGACGTTTGAATGCTTTGTCAATAAAAATTGACATTATTTTAATTATTGTCGAAGTCTTCACCTAAAAAATATATATTTGACTCTGATCGAAATGAAATACTCTTTGAACGAGAGACTACAGATTGTTATGCTATTTTACAAGTGCCAAGAAAATGCAAGAGAAGCAAGAAGAAGATTTATTGCAAATTTTCATAGAAATATATCCATCAATACAATTCTAAGGATAAAAAACCTATTTGAGGAAAATAAAACTTTATATGATAGAAAAAGAAATATACAAAGGAGAAGAAATCGAGACCAGGCCATTATAGATTATTTTCAAGTTAATCCAACCAAATCTATTTCGGATGCAGTTCGGGAAGTTCAGTACGGTGGCGGTGTAAGGCGCAGAAGAGTTACCCGAGGGACTGTTCACAGGACTCTGAAAATTCATAAATTTAGGCCTTTTCGTATCCTTCCACTTCAGCACCTAACACCGGCACAAAAAGAACTTCGCTTCCAATTTGTTTCTCAAATGGTAATTCGGCAAGAAAACGAAGACCCTGATTTATTAAAAAATATTGAGTGGACCGACGAAGCTACTTTTACAACATCGGCTGTATTCAACAGACATAATAGTCACCACTGGGCCGTTGAAAATCCAAAAAAGTTCCAGACTATTAAATTTCAAGGGAGGAATTCTATTCATGTTTGGTGTGGGATAAAAAACAATAAAATTTTGGGACCAATATTTTTAACGGGACTTTAAATGGGCACAGATATTATGAGTTTTTAGAAAACGAAATTGAAAATTTTTTGGAAGACTTACCATTGGCAGAATATCAGAATTTAATTTGGCAACATGATGGGGCGCCTCCTCATGCCGTACATGATGTGGTTCAATTTTTAAATCGGCGCCATAACGAATGGATAGGGCGAAATGGAACATATGCTTGGCCGCCCAATAGCCCCGACCTCTCAGTTTTGGATACATTTCTTTGGGGCCATTTGAAGAACGTCGTATACAGACAACGAAACGAAAATATTCAAGAGATCATGGGAAAAATTGTCGATGAAATAAACCGCCTTAACCAGGAAAATCATATTGTAACAGCAAGTTTAGAAAGGCTACAAAGGGGTTATCGATGTTGTTTCGAGAAAAACGGCGGTCACATTGAAAACTTATGTTATTAGTAGTTTTATTTTATTATTTAATAATTATTTTTTATTGAATTTCTTTTTCTATCATGTAAAGTTTTATTTTCCTCAAATAGGTTTTTTATCCTTAGAATTGTATTGATGGATATATTTCTATGAAAATTTGCAATAAATCTTCTTCTTGCTTCTCTTGCATTTTCTTGGCACTTGTAAAATAGCATAACAATCTGTAGTCTCTCGTCCAAAGAGTATTTCATTTCGATCAGAGTCAAATATATATTTTTTAGGTGAAGACTTCGACAATAATTAAAATAATGTCAATTTTTATTGACAAAGCATTCAAACGTCATTTTACCTTGATCACCTATACCAACCTATCGTATATTTTAAACAGGTGAAGCTAAAATTTTAGTTTGTAAAACATTAAAATGTAATATAAACAGCTATCGCAAAATCAAATCTTTTAATCAGAACGGACATAAAAAAAATCACTCTTTCCAAAAATCGTATAAAAAACGATACATTCCATTTAAAAAACACCTGATGCATAGCGTAACTCTTTTGTTTCTGGTTCAAATATTTTTTCGATGGCATTTTTTGATTCTACAAGAAAAAATACATCGATTGGCTATTTTGAATTTTTCCAAAATACAAGGAAGGTCGAAAATAGGTCCTCGCTGGAACACCCTGTACGTATGTTGGACCGGCGAAGTAACCTTGCAATCTTGTCTGTGGTTCCGTGTTTAAATGGAAGAACTACATTTCCTATCGGTAATTCCTTATTAGTATAATTTCGTGGAGTAGGATTATTATATTTTCTAATTGATCGCCTAATATCATCAGTGCAATATCCATTCCCTCTTAAAGTTTTAGTCAGTTTCTCTGTTTCCGATTGTAAAGAATTTTGGTCACAAATCGCGAGAACTCTGTAAACCAATGAATTAATGACTGATTGCTTTTGTGCTGGATGATGATGGGAATTTGCATTTAAGTACCTGTTCGTATGCGTTGGTTTTCTATATACAGAGTGTCCTAAGGAACCATCCCCTTTCCTTTGTACAAGAACATCTAGCGCCTTCTGATTCAATTTCCATTGTAAATTTTATGTTAGCATGTTGTTGATTTAGATGATCAAGAAACCCAGGGAGGTTTTCTGGACCATGTGGCCATATTACAAAAGCGTCGTCTACATATCTGAACCATGATTTTGGTTTTAATGGAGACGACTCTAAGGCTTCCTCCTCAAAAGCTTCCATGAAGATATTGGCTACCATAGAAAGTTCCTTGAAAGACAAAATACGTTGATGTACGACATGCTTCAATTAGATCTAAAAGTGAGTTTTCAATACTATTATGGTGAAATAAGTCTGATATTATGGAAATTGAATCATTTATAGGCACATTCGTATATAGCGATTCTACATCGAAACTGACTAAGATATCTTTGGGATATAATTGGATTGATTTAAGTTTTTCTACAAAATGCGTAGTTTCTAATATATGAATGTGTTTTTCCTGTAAAATGATTAAGAATATTTGAAAGATATTTACCAATTTTGTAAGTAGGAGATCCTATTGCACTGACAATAGGTCGAAGTGGTACATTAACCTTATGTATTTAGGTAGTCCGTAGAACCGCGGGATCCTTGAGCTGCTTGGCCTTAACATCTTCTTCTCCTCTGTTGGTAGGTTGGATGCATTTATAAGGTTGGTTATCCGTCTTTCAATTTTGTTGGTCGGGTCTGCTTGGATCACTCTGTAGATGTTGTGGTCCAAAAGTAGTTGTATTTTCTTGACGACAGTGGCATTTCCCTTGTCCGCTGGAAGGACCAAAATGTCTGTATTGTTGTTTAATGTTTTTATTGCCGTTCTGTCTGCAGCTGATAGATTCGACTTAAGCGGGTTACAATTTTTGATGATCTTCGCTGTTTCATACCTTATTGCGTCAGCTTCTTCTGCTGGAAGTCTTCTAATTGCTTTCGTTCTATGTATGTCAAATAAACGTTCTTTGGTATTTTTATTTAATTGATATTTTTCAATTTCTTCGAATAATGGCAGTGTATGAAAATTACGAAAAATATGATATGCTGGTATGTTTTATACAGAGTAATGAAAATTCTGAAGAAGCCTCGGAATTATATTTCCAAAGGTAAGTTAGCTGTTATGACTATAAAAATCTATAAGTTTTTCCTTGTTAGATATCCGGAAAGAAGGCAACCGTTTTGAGGTATTTGCTCGTTTAAAAGCAAATTTTGTTGGGCATGGATCATTTGTTCAACCGCGTCCTAAAGCCTACAACAAGGAGAACAGGGAGAGAAAAGAGATAGATGTCTTGGGATAAACAGAAGCAACACCTGCGTCCTCATGTAGAATAATTGAGGAAAAAATTGGTGTGCCAAAAATTGACGGTCAGGGGATCTTTAAGTAATATAAGTATCATCCAGACAAATTTAATATAATCCAACATTTGCATCCTGACAGACTTGTTATCTCGTCAGACGAATGCTTTTTTTCAAGTGCGGGTATTTTTAATCGTCACAATACCAGGAACTGGCATAGGGCGCAAAAATGGCGCTTTGGAGTTGGGGTGCCATGTTTTCTTTTAGGCAGATATATATTTTATAGAATTTTTGAAGGAGGTCTTACAGCACGTCCGGAACTTCTCGAAAATATTCCATTAGCCCAATACAGCAAGATGGTGCCAAAAGTCACAACTCTTGGCTCTTAAGGGAATCTTTCGACAATAACTATCCTCAAAGATAGATAGGTACCAACGGACATGTTAGATGACCTCCAGGATCTCCAGATGTCGCAATTTTAGGTTTTTTTGTATGGGGCTATTCTAGCTAGAGGAAATTCATTTAGCCTTTTAAAAACTGCAAATGAGACTAAGGGTTCATTTAAACGCTATTCAAAAAAGTTACTATAATGTGCCAATTTTGCATTAAAGAAAATGGTTGTCAATTTAAACATGACCTTTAAAAATATGTTTTTTCTTTTTGTTTGTTATATTGTTACTGTATGCTATAAAAATGTTATGTTGTTACAAACTTACTGTTATTAAAAAACCTCTATAGGTATTTTTATATAAGATATCTATACGCAAGGTATCTAATTCTTCAATTGTTTATTGTTGTTATTCATGACCTACTATTAAATTATGCATTTAATTTCAGAAAATTGTCATTTATTTGCGTGTTATAATAAAAATATAATATATAAATAATATACAGGGTGTTCCTTTAAAAAAAAATAAAGTAAGGTCCGATAACTTTTTGACCTGACTAATTCCGAAGGCGGAATTGAGTTCTACGGGAAAAGGTATATAAGAAACAGTTTTCATATTTTCGATAAGTTATCTGATAGTTGAGATACGAGGGTTGCCTGAAAATGCAACATTTTCAATTTAGCCCTGTATCTTAAAAACTAAAAGGGCTATAATAATGTTGTTAACGGCATCTTTAGTTTTACGAAAAACTAGTACAGTCGCGAAAACTGCAACTTTCTATCTGTAAAAATAACGGAGATACCCCGCAAAAGTACCTAAAAAGGGAAACCTTGTACAGGGTGTCCGGATTTGGTTGTTGCAAAAGCAGGGTATCTCGCTTATTTTTAAAGATAGAACCTTGCGGTTTTCACGAACCTGAGCTAATTTTTTGTGAAACTCATGAAGCCGTAATCAAAATTTTTATAGCCTTCTTCGTTTATGAGATACAGGGCGAAATAGAAAATTTTGCATTTTGGGACCCCCCTCGTATCTCGGTTATCCTTTAACTTAACGCAAAGGGAAAAATTGTTGCTTATGCAGTTTTTTACGCTGGATCCAGTGGCGTAGTCATATTTTTCATTTGAGTTGTTATTTTTTAGATATGACCCAAAGTTGTGTTTTTTTAAATGGGACACCCTGTATATTTGTCCAGAAATTGATTTTTCCTTTTAAAAGCTTCTCAAAAATATATAATAGTATGGGTCTATTTTAATAAACAACAACAAAAAGTATTATTTTGTCATAGGGCTTATGTATGTATACCAAATCTCAGTCAATTCAAATAATAGCTATAGAATTAGTTTTCTGGATCATTTTGATTATTTATTATTATTATACTATATTAGAGTAGGTCAAATGTGAACAAATTAAAACGATTTGTACACATTTTACTTGTTCACATTTTAATCTGCTGTAACTTCCTATTTCCCAAGATATCAAAATATTCCAAAAACTGGTTCCCAAGTTTTTTGTTAACAGTAACACTTAAAAAAAAAGTCATTTTTTAAAGATATCAACAGATATTCTGAAATAAAACACCCTGTAAATTTAACTTTCAATGCATTGCTCTCTTTTTCCTGCTTCTAAATATAGTATAGGTTTGATACCCATATATTTTAAAATAAACTAGAAAATAAAGACGACTACTACCGCAAAAGCGTATTTTACGTAAATTCAAAAAAGAATTGTTGACTCTAAACTGAAAAACACAGACAAAGGTGTACTAAAAACCTTAACGCAATATTAAAATTGTACCTGCAAATAATGAAGATACAGGGTGTTCCACTTTTTTTTTAATTTTATTGCCCTCGGTATAATTACGATGATAATAAAAATTAATACTGCAATCATACCGTCTGGCTTGTATCCTCTTACCATTTTTTATTTCCAATTTCAGGTTATTAAATCTTCCACCTCCGTTAACACTAAAACTAATCTTGCACTCATCGATAAACAAATTATTAACCAACTTATTAAACACATTCAAATCATATTCACGAATAACATTAGACTGGCATTTTTTTACCACCCGATTTTCATCGGTCACATAACATTTACTACACATCTCGTTGCTCTCGCCACGACATATCCGTTTCAACTAACTATACATATTTATCCGTCCACTTTTGCGACAAATAAATTATTTGCGATACAAAAAAAAATGCTCGGAGCTGATAAAACTTTAAAAATAAGAGTGTAAATACCAAAATTGAATTAATCCCCATTGGCAGTTTATCAATGTGTTCTAATCCTTGATCCATTCAATTTATTCGTGAATGCATAAAGAAATACAATATACAGGGTGATGATTTTAAAGTATTATTATCGGAAAAACGGTTTGGATTTTTTTAATAAAAATTTGAGGGTCAGGTTTTAAGATGTTTCTGACATTTACGCCCTCTCCACATTTCGAATGGCCGCTGTTAACTCTGAAATGTCATTATTGCTTCCCTCGTAAAGGGAAGTATTGTTATTGTTAAAAAAATGACCCTCCGAGATTTTTTTTACATCTTTACGTTTCAGGGTCCCTAGATTCCGTCGGTCTGTCTGTCAGTCAGTCGGTCTGTATGCTCGCGGCATAGCCAAAAAACTACTTACGGGTCATATGGCGATGACCTGGTAACATTTTCGTAAAAATGCAATATGGTTAAACAAAATGAAGCCATAGTGAAATTTAAAAACATTATTGCTAAAAAACCCAATTGCACCAATATATCTTAAATTTTACACACGAATCAAGTGTTATGTAGGAATCAGCTGGTAAAATTTTGGTACGAATCCAAGATGGCGGCTTAGTAAAATGTTTAAAAATTCAGCCTGAAAAACTAAATAATGCACTTAAGAAATCATGGTTCTTAAGACTAGACCGTGTCAAATTGGAATTACTATCCGACGTTTCGCCTTCGATTGCACGAGGCATCTTCAGGGATCTTTACTCCACGAGATCTGAACACTGAATGAGCTCGGAGAGATTCAGGCGGGCTTTTATATCTGACTTGTGCTCGCCGAACCTTGACCCTGTGTTAAGATCGGTTTCCACGTGTGATGTAGACCTTAACCCCTATATCTATAGAAATTTTTTGTGTGTTTAAAAATTTCAATAGATTCCTTAATTTTTCGTTTATAGAATCCTGGAACCGATGCTAGAACCTTGGTTTCCTTTACGTTTATGAAATGGCCAGTGTTATGCTGGTGTTCAGCTACAGCAGATTGAACAATTTCTTTTGTTTGAAAAGGTACAATATCTTTCGGGGATCGCAAGCATTGTCCAATCTTCTGATGTGTGTTGAAGATTGTACGTATGTTGGACCGCCGAAGTAATCGTCCTATTTTGTCTGTAGTGCCATGTATGTAAGGAAGAACAACACTACCTAACGGTGGCTCCTTATCATCCTCCTTTCGCGGAGTTGGATTACTATATTTTTTAATTGAACGCGTAATATCTTCAGTGCAATAGCCATTCCCTCTGAGAGCTTCGGTCAGTTTTGATGTTTCTGATGTTAGAGAGTCTTGATCAGAAATCGAAATGGCTCTAAATACTAGTGAGTTAATAATTTTATTAAGGATAATTAAGGAATTTGCATTTAAGTGTCTATTTGTATGCGTCGGTTTTCTATACACAAAATGTCCTAATGTACCATTCTTCATCCTTCTTTGAACATATACATCTAGAAAGGGAATTGTCCCATTAGATTCAGTTTCCATTGTGAACTTGATATTATGATGTTGTTGATTGAGGTGATCCAGAAATATGAGAAGATTATCCTGTCCATGAGGCCATACTACAAAAGTATCATCTACATATCTGAACCAGTGTTTTGGTTTCAAGGCTTCGCTACCACAGGAGATCCCATAGCTGCCCCTGAAGTTTGTTCATAAAACGCTCCTTAAAAGATGAAATAGGTAGATGTAAGACAAGCTTCCACTAGGTCTATTAGGTTCTTATCAAGATTATTATGATCCAATATGTCTGATATAATGGAAATTGAGTTGTTGACGGGAACATTTGTGTATAGTGATTCTACATCGAAACTCACCAAAATATCTTCGGGATCCAACCGGATTTCCTTAAGGTTTTCTACGAAATGTGCAGAGTTTTTTTTAAAAGAATCTGTTTTTCCAGTGAATGGATTAAGATATTTACCTAGTTTGAATGTGGGCGAGTCTATTGCACTGACGATCGGTTGAAGTGGTACATGTGTATCTTGAGAAGACCGTAGAACCTGGGAATCTTGGAGCTGCTTGGTTTCAATGATTTCTTCTCCGCTGGTGGTAGACTGGATGCGTTAATGAGATTGGTGTTGCGTCTTTCTATTCTACTTGTAGGGTCTGTCTGCATAACTTTATAGGTGTTGTTGTTCAATGGAGGATACTATGTCTTCTACGGAAATGCCTCTTGGTTCATTGCGAAATTTGGCCTTTAGAAAGGACGGACTGTTCTGCTTCGGTTTTCTGGTTCATGGTTCAGAGAGAGAGAGAGAGGACGCTCTTATCCAAAGGTAAAAAATGTTTATTTAAGTTGCCACCAGAGAGCACTTTACCTACAACTGTAAACCTATTTCCGTGAAAACTTTACTTTTTTATTTTGGAAGAAATTGTCAAAATTGAGTTACCATCTTCAAGCCTATGGAATGTGCTTTAAATAATGTTCTCTTACTTCAAGTCGATAAATCATACCATTTAGCCGCAAATCGATATTGAAGTTTTATTCAATTAACTTATAATAATACAACAAATAACACAACTAACACACTTTATAATAAATTCTCAAAATGTCCACCATTAACTTCGATACATTTTCTAACGGTTTTTAGAAAATGTCTCCGAACACGATGAAAAACACCGTGTGTGTTTCTGATATGTTCAAAGCCATTTATTACTCAAACTCGTAAATCGTCAAGGTTATTGACTGCAGTTTTATACATCAACGTCTTCAAATACCCCCAGAGAAAAAATCCATTTGGTTAAGATCTGGGAAACGGGGTGGCCAAGGGAGTGCTCCGCCTCTTCCTATCCAACGATCTCGAAATACCTCATTCAGATATTCACGAACTTTAAGGCTGTAATGTGGTGGTGCACCGTCTTGCAAGAGCCACATCCTTATTCGTGATCGAAGGAGAACATCTTCTAATATGCCATATCACGACAAGCATATCTATATATGCTGTGATAGTGATGTGATGTGATTAAAGCTCTGACCTCCAACAGGGTCAATTCGCTGCTAACACTTGAATGCAGGAGAACCCTACAGAGCTGTGTGAGTCCAATAGGGTTAGCGTCATTTGGGTGCCTGGCCATCAGGGCATTGGGAGTAATGAAGGGGCGGATCAGCTGGCTCGGGAAGATAGCAATACTGCTTTCACTGGGCCGGAACCTGCTCTTCGAATTGCTCCTTCAGCTGTAAAGGCTAGGATTAAGAATCGCACTGTCGAGGAATTCCGTGCTGAATGGCACAAGCTAGCAGAACTCAGACAGTCTAAGGTCTTCATATCAGGCCCTTATAGCCGTTCTGAGTCCATTAGACTTCTAAATTTAAACAGAGGCCAACTTAGAACCATTACCGGGGTCCTAACTGGACACTGGCTGGTGAAATATTACCTGCATAAGATTGGACTGGACAACGATCCATACTGCAGGTTTTGTGCTGAGGTAGATGAAACTACCGAGCATCTAGTCTATCGATGTGATGCTTTAGTCAACGCCAGACTGCTTTGCTTGGGTGACACCTATGTGGAACCCGAGCTTGTGGGACATGCACGACCTGAAAGGGTCCTTTCCATTCAACGTGGGGGGATAGCACAATGGGCCCCAGTGAGCCTAAGTGCTGCCCTTGTCGGGCTCCCCATCTATATCTATGTCTATGTCTATGTCCAATAGGCCAGGAAAATCATTTTTTAAAAAACTTAAATAAAAATTTCCATTCAACGTCCCGTCAAAAAAGTGAGGTCCTACGAGACAAACGCCTATAATGCCGGCCCAAACATTTAACATGAATCTTCGCTGATCTCCCCTTCCTACATAGGCATGTGGGTTTTCAATAGCGCACTAATGTGTGTGTGTAAATTCACTATTCCATCACGTGTAAAACCAGCTTCATTAGTAACTAATATGATATTAATGAAAGTATTATCATTTTCATATTTATGTAAAGTAGTATTACAGATGTTTAGGCGTAATACCTCATCACCATCATAAAGAGGTTGCACCTTTTGCAAATGGAAAGGATAAAGAAGTTCTTCATGGATTACCTCCCAAGCTGTAGATTTCGCCATTCCTTCTGCAACGGCAATTTGCTGAAGTACTGACACCCGGGTTTTCGTTTGAATTATTCTTTCTTCTGCCTGAACCGTTCTAACAAACTTGTCTCTTCCTGTGTCATATTTGCGATGCGTAAAAATCTTGTTCACAAAGTCTTCTATGAACACTCACAAAGGTTTGAGTGAGGAACATTTCAGTCAGGATGTGCTTGTATGTAAAGTTGACGTGCTTCTTCTACGTGTCCATTTGCTCCCACTAGCAAAAGTGCATGTCCCGATATTCTACATTCGAATATTAATAAGCCATTTTTTAAATAAGCAATAAATTACTTACGCTGAACCTTTAGACAAATTTTTCAAACTGAAAAGTAGACTGAATGTCAAATTTCATTTCTACTGGTATTAATAAAAGTACATTGACTACGACATTTAAATCATAATTAAATTGAATAAAACTTTAATACCGATTTGCGGCTAAGCAGTTTGATTTATCGATTTGAAGTAAGAGTACATTATTTGAAGCACATTCCATCTGCTTAAAGATTGCAACTCAATTTTGACAATTTCTTCCAAAATAAAAAAAAGTTTTCACGAAAATAATTTTTCAGTTGTAGGTAAAGCGCCCTCTGGTGGCAACCTAAATAAACATTTTTTTCTTTGGATAAGAGCGTCCATTACCCAGTACCCTAAACTTAATAAGAAATAAATTAAATATTCCCAAAATTTAAAATTAAAAATGGAACTTTGATCACCCGTTACTAGGAAACCATTGAGATTTTGACATTTTCTTAAATGAATTGCTACCATTATTTTTTCATGTATGATCACGGTCTTAAGTTTCCTGACGTTGTTCCCGAACGTTCCGTATGCCCTACTGGACACCTGAAAATCCGAAATGGATGAGAATTGTAACGAATCAGCATCCTTTGTGAGTTACACATGGTGTGGTTTAGTTAAAGACAGAGTCATTGACCCATATTTTTTTCTATGACCCCCTAAATGGGAAGATATACGACAATTTTTGAAGAGACGAGAAAATCAGCAACAGACAAGTTAGAGACCCTCAATGGCATGTTTAGAGATAGGTAGATTGGTGGTGAAGGAATTGTAAACGGACTTGCTAAGTCTCCAGAGAAGAACTCTTTAGATTTTTTCTTGTAGAGATTTCTAAAAAATAAAGTTACCGCAATACCGCCAACCAACAACCAGAAAATATGAAAAATTCGAGAGACATGCACATTAGTAATCCCCAAATCCTGTCAAAAAGGAATCATAAAAAGTTTAGAAGTCGATGGACATCATTTTGAACCACCTCTTAAGCACGAGCGTCGTTTAATTTAAGGCAACCAATAAAGCGAATGCAAATATTTTAGAGGTACTTACGTTATTTTTGACAGACAATCGAACTTTCGAAAAAAATATTACTAATCCATTTGACATTTCAAGTTGACAGCCGCCATTCAAAATGTGGACAGGAGGTAACTGACAAAAATATCTTAAAATCTGACCCCCTGCCTCCCTATTAACTTATTAAATTTTTATTAAAAAATTCCAAACCGTTTTTCTGATATCGTCTTGTAATACTTTAAAAGCCTCACTCACCCTGTATAGAAAATCGGTAAAGTAAAAATAATGCTTTGACGTAAATTGATCCACAAATATTAGAAAATGATAACAACACTAATTATAATTACTAATAATAACTATGTATGTTTACATAAATGTTTACAACAAATGTAACCAAAAGCAAAAATTGTAGCAAAACAGCAGCTAAAGATCATGCACAGACTTTATGGGAAACCGGCTTCAATCAAATTCGCATGAATTTTACCTAAATTCGCTGAATTTTACGATTGTGAGATGAAAGTATTATAATCGTAAAAAAAAGCAAAAATGTTTGATGATCTTTGCGTTTTCGGATCCCTGGACTCCCATTTCCGTTAGTTTGTAAAGATTACCATATACATTGTAGCCATTTAAGTGTGCAACATATGGGAATTTTTTTTTATTAACTACACACAATCAAAATAAAAATACTGCCAAAAGTTGGTGCTTCCTCGATAATCAAATAGAGTGTACTTAGAATGGTTGCAAGTCAAACAGCATACAGGGTAGGTCAGAAAATATTCAAATCATGCAAGAGTAAAGTACCCTTATTTCGAAAAACTGAGCAAAATGTTATTAAGAAATCAAAAGTTATAAAAAAATTTTTTTTTTTGGAAAAAATCAAGTTTTTGAAAAATTCATTTTTTTGATAATTATCATAAACACTTTCATAGTTTAATCAAAATCAGATCAGATTCGCATAACTCCGTTCAAATTTAAGTATACTTGTGAAATTAACTTGGATTTTTAATTTTTTAGGGAATCACAAACTTCAGGTTTGTTGCAACGATATTAAACACAACTTGGAAATTTCGCCAATATTCTTTTTAACAAGATGAAGCATTTCCGAAGAAAATATGCACATTAAAAAACTTTCATTTGAAGTGCAAAATTTTCATTTCAAATATTTATTATTAAAGAACTGTACAGGGTGTCCCACATAAGATCCTCTATCCCCTTATCTCGAAAGATATACAATTTAGGAAAAAAAGTTATATATAAAGTGTTATTGTTTTTAAGTGAACTTTTATATCATATACCTTTCATGTATACAGGGTGCTCAGTTTTTCCTGGTTAGGAGTCAACTCCTAAAAATTAAATAGGACACCCTGTATATTATCCTGGATATGGATTCCTCATTAAAAATAAGGGTAACTTTCATTAAGATATTGTATACCTATCTCTCGTCGTTTAGGATATAATAGCCGTTTTATTTAATTTTTTGCTAAAAACGTATATATTTAAGGTAGTAGAAAAAAAATATAAGTATATAATATTTGGTGAAGCTGCCATTTTTATATTAAAGACAACACACAATATATAATTTAAGTTGTTTACTTTGACTACAAATTATACAGGGTGATATCAGAAATTCAATCGATCGGAATATATAAAATTACTTATAAGTCAATAATCTTAAATGGAACACCCTGTATATTATTGCAGATTTCGATGGTTCACAAAAAATTAAAGTAACTTTGTATATAATAACCTATACCTATCTCTAACCGTTTAGAAAATATTCGCTATTAAACTTTTTTTATGCAATAAAAAATACCTTTGATTTAAATTTAATGACGAAATACGTCACAAATATTTTTTAACGGGCTGACCATAGTAGATTTTCAACAAAATACTGTAGTTTACAATTTTAACTAAGATGTCTGTATTTTCTGAGAAATTAATTCTTTCCAATGATCGATATAATAAAATACCTATGGCCGACATAACAAAAATATTAATCTTTTATTTCAACGAATACGAAATTTTAGCAAATATAGAAATGTTTTAACATTTAACAATATGTAAATTTTGTGAACTATTAAATAAGTATGTAGTAAGAAGTTAAGTTAATAGAGAACATTTACATAATTACAAATGAATTAATGTGTAAAATCAAAAAAACAATTGCATGTATAACGAAAGGACCAATATACCTAATGCAAAAGGGAAAATTAAAGTAAATTTGCCACATGGCCTCCATTTTGGGCAATACAAGTTGTGTAGATGACTTCCATTTTTCTAAAGGTATCTCTTACTGCAGCACTTTCATTGATATTTTGAATTTCTTCCCTTATTCGAGTCTTGAGATCATCAACATCTTGAGGTTTATTTTTGTATACTTTATCCTTTAATGTTCCCCACAGAAAATAGTCCAGGGGCGTCAAATCCGGACTCCGCGGAGGCCAACGAATATTTCCATTTGGTCCAACGATCTCTGCATAGTTAACACTTAAATTTGGTCTTACTTGAATGGTGTTATGGCAAGGTGCTCCATCCATTTGGTAAATAATATTATTTATGTTACCATTGACCTCTAGTAACGGCCTAATATTGTTAGTCAGTAGCTCTAGGTACCTCGCACCATTTAAATGGTTATCCAGAAATAGAGGACCTATTACTTGATTCCTGTAAATCGCACACCAACGAACACTACGACGACCTTGATGTTGAATAGTTTTGATGTTGTGTTTGTTTTCTTGAGACCAATAGTGAGTATTCTTTCTATTAAATCCCTGAGGTAGTAAATATCGCTTCGTCCGTCCAACAAATTTGGTTAAAAAAATTAGGGTTACGAAAATGTCGATCCATCATTAGGTCACAATATTCCAATCGTAGAATATGATCGGTAGGTTCTAAGTGTTGCAATTTAGCGAACTTAAACGCCCTGTAGTTATTCATTTTCAGCGTCCTATGAATATCAGTTCTAGCAATACTTAAGTCTTTTTCTGCATCTCTGATGGAATTTTCTGTAAATTCTTCGAAATATAAGCATATATTTAATTGCGTTTCATAATCCAAGATACTTTTAGGTTTATTTCTTTTTTCATATTTTAAAACACCATGCTGTTCGAGATCTAGTTCAATTCGCCCAAACATGGATCTTTCCGGTATTCTTCTCTCCGGATACTTTTCATGATATGCTCTTATAGTCACTGCAACGCTTTTGTTATTTTGAAGATAACACTGATATAAGTTTAACCTTTCTTCGGCAGTATAAGACATTATAAGATAAAGATGAACTTAACGCACAACAAACCAAAATTTATTATATTATTTGACAAATATTGTTTACGTTGGTTTCCAAAGCACTTTATTTGTTTTCCATGGCAGTTTTGATTTTGCAGCGTTAGTTAATTACATGCAATATTTGGTTTCATTTTATGATTTGTAATGAATTATTTTCTCAGGAAATACAGAATACAGACATCTTAGTTAAAATTGTAAACTACAGTATTTTGTTGAAAATCGACTATGGTCAGCCCGTTAAAAAATATTTGTGACGTATTTCGTCATTAAATTTAAACCAAAGGTATTTTTATTGCATAAAAAAAGTTTAATAGCGAATATTTTCTAAACGGTTAGAGATAGGTATAGGTTATTATATACAAAGTTACTTTAATTTTTTGTGAACCATCGAAATCTGCAATAATATACAGGGTGTTCCATTTAAGATTATTGACTTATAAGTAATTTTATATATTCCGATCGATTGAATTTCTGATATCACCCTGTATAATTTGTAGTCAAAGTAAACAACTTAAATTATATATTGTGGTGTTGTCTTTAATATAAAAATGGCAGCTTCACCAAATATTATATACTTATATTTTTTTCTACTACCTTAAATATATACGTTTTTAGCAAAAAATTAAATAAAACGGCTATTATATCCTAAACGACGAGAGATAGGTATACAATATCTTAATGAAAGTTACCCTTATTTTTAATGAGGAATCCATATCCAGGATAATATACAGGGTGTCCCATTTAATTTTTAGGAGTTGACTCCTAACCAGGAAAAACTGAGCACCCTGTATACATGAAAGGTATATAATATAAAAGTTCACTTAAAAACAATAACACTTTATATATAACTTTCTTTCCTAAATTGTATATCTTTCGAGATAAGGGGATAGAGGATCTTATGTGGGACACCCTGTACACATAATTGACAAACTGGAAATCCTTGAAAAAACAAATGAGGGTTAAAAGTGAATTAATGTGAATTAATATTAACAAAAAATCAAACGCACCGAGGTCTAATTGAATGTGATACAACTAGTTTTACCAAAAATGTTTATTATAACTTAATAATTAACAAATTAGCATGAAGTAAAAAAACATTTAAGGAAGTACATAAAAAAACGAAAATTATCTAAGCGTTTCTGTGTGCACACCTTCTCGTTCAATGCATCTAATTGTCCGGTCAAAAAATTCACTAAAAGTAGATCGCAAGATATTTGCTGGAATATTTCTGCAATGCAAATTGAATTTTCAAGTTCCTTATAAACTTTTTGCTTTAAGGGGGAACTGCACGCAGTATTATGGATCATTTGCAAGCCTTCCGCCGCTGCAATCTTATGTTAAAACTATAAGAGATATGTATTATCTGTAATGTGATTTTAATAGAGAAATGTGTATAGTTGGGCGCTAAATGCGAACTTTTATGAAAAAATCAAATCTAGAATTATAAAATAGAAGTAGAGTTGTCCGTTTTCGACCATTTTTTGACCACTTTTTCTTTTCCACAAAATGGCTCTTTACCGCCTTGCTTAAAAAAAAGCTTAACTACTATGGAGTGGAGCCATCAGGTTGCCGTTTGATTCAGAGTTATCTCACAGAGAGACGACAGGTGACTTCTTTCCAGGGAAAAGTATCGGAGGAGAGAGTCATGAGGCACGGAGTCCCGCAGGGTTCAATCCTTGGCCCCTTACTATTTTTTATATATGTCAATGATCTGCCATCGTCATTGCAGACTGGTGAGGTCACCTTATACGCAGACGATACCAGCTTCCTGTTGCGGTGTAAGGACTGTGAGGGTCAATGACTGGTTCACATCTTACCGACTAAGTCTCAATCTGGCAAAAACAGAGCAAGTAATTTTCTCACTAAGGCAACATGGGGTCGCCAACAATCCCAAACAAGTCAGGTTCCTTGGAGTCACTCTAAATCCTAAGCTCACTTTTGAAAGTCATGTCGACATCATTTCCAGGAAGATAGCCTCTGGAATTTTTGTGCTGCGGAACCTGTCAAGGTTTGCCCACCAAAGTGTATGTGTTACAGCTTATCATGCTCTTGTTCACTCTGTATGTTTTTATGGACTACTTGCCTGGGGACACTCGGCTCATGCTGAGGGAGTCTTCTTCCTGCAGCGGAGGGCAGTCAGAGTTGTGGCTCAGGTTGGATATCGAGATGACGCCAGGCCGCATTTTAGAAACTTAAATATCCTATCACTACCCGGACATTATATTTATGAGTCACTAATTTATGCCTTAAAAAATCAAGATAAATTTTGGTATTTGGTATTTGGTAGAGTAGATAATCAACATCATTATGACACAAGATCAAATAATGACTTATGTATACAGTTTCTGAGACTTGGAAGGTCATGGAATGCGACTCTGCACTTTGCTCCTGCCTTCTTTAATAAATTGCCTGCTGGGATCAAGGGATTGCCAATAAAAAAGTTTAAATCTGTGATAAAGAAGTATTTATTGGGGAAGATATTTCATAGTTTTAAGGGTTTTTTAAACTGTAATGTGACTGAGGCTGACTTTTCACTGTATTAAAAGAGTGGATGTGTAGTTCAGTGTAGGTATCTATGTTTTATAGATGTCTGCTTGTTTTAGTATTAAATTTTAATCTATATTAATGTTTTTCTGGTACTGTAGGACTGACTTTTGTAAAAAACTTTTGTTTTGACAATAATAGACTATTCTATTCTATTCTTGCACTGATCTTTTGTTTTCGTAACTGCAAAATTTGAAATGGTAAATCGTACTAATGTCTTTGTATTTCTGCAGCGCGTGAACCCTTTTGAACCCATTTTTAAACGAAATGTAATTTAAATTGCCTATAAATAACACATTTTTTGAGGTCGGACGTGCAGGAGGTTTTCTGTAATACGTAGGTACCTTTTCATCTTACTTTGAACTTGACTAGACCTTGTCGCTGGATTTTCACTTTTTGCGTGCAGTTCTCCCTTAAGTATCCCCATAAAAAAATCTAATAAGGTAAGATCTGGGGAACGAGGAGGCCACCGTGGATCGGTATTTCGTCCTAATCATTTAGTACCAAATTTCCCTATTAGCCATTCAGAAACATTTCTCTAGTAGAATGAGCGGGACATCCATCATGTACAAACCATAATTTATACCGTTCTTGTAAACTTATATTGTCCAAAAAATTAAAGAGCATTATCCTGCCGCTAATTTTGTACGCCAATTCAACTTGATATTACAGAAAGCAGCAAGTCAAGATAAAAATGTAAACGTTTTCTTTGAAAATGTACACGGTTTCTCAACATTCTTTAGTCGATCTCTAAAGCGCACAACAGTTCTTGATGAGTTAGTTAAAGTTCGCTTACCTAAAGCTGCTGCCATGAGGTGGTACTTCAGTGTACGTGTAGAAATTGTGTTTGATTATCAGGCAGACATTCTATTATGTTTAGAAAAAATAATTGAAATGGAAGATGATGCAATAAACAATAAAATTAACCTTTGGTTTAAAAGGCTTTTTACATAATGTACATTTTTTATTTGGTTGAACTTCTTCAATCTTATAATGCCCCAGTGTGAAATACTTTTACATGAACTTCAAAAACGTTTTATGTTTTATCAGTAAGGAAATATATAGACTCCTTTAAACGTTCCATCCAAGCAGTTCGAGATAAAATTTTAAACAATTTTTAAAAATACAAAATGGCGGTTTTAAAAAAATCTGTGTAAGATCTACTTATTCAATTTCAATGCCATTAAGGAACACCCTGTAAAAAAATTCACAGAATTTCACTGAAAGCGGATTTATATATGAAACATTAATACAACTGGTAGCAACAATTTTCTAATTGTTTTAAGGGGTATTAATCCAAGTATCGAAAATATGTTTTTAAATATAATTTAATAATAATTAAAAAAAAAAGATCGATTTATAAGCCCGGTTTGAAGATAAGATTCCTTTACTTCCCTAATAAGTTTCTCGGAAAATACGTGTACGTGTAAAAAGCAATCAGATGGCCGCACCTTTTTTTACTTGCATAGGAATCAAATTTTAATAAAACCCGGGACTTTACCTTTTTTTGATATTAAAATTAACCTTTTAATATCGCGATTTTCTTTTAAAACTGGACAGCAGACATGCGGAAGGAAACTAGTAACTGTTTCTTACAAATATAACACAAGAATCCATTTTTTACTAAAAACCGTCAAAACTATTAAAACAGTTGTTTTAAAATAATCTTTTTTTAGAGAAAAGTTCATAAATTAAAGTGATTTTCTTGTTTTTCTTTTAATTCAATTGCCATAATGAACTTAACAAATACAGTACTGAACTAACAATGTTGTTTCAATTTATCAATTTTTCGACAAGCGTCTATTTCTTGTGCTCTACAAATGAACTTGATTGTGTGGCGCCACCTGGTGAAGTAATTACGACAGCTGTCAGCGTCAGCTGTTTAATTTCTTTTTACGGCTGTTTATTATGAATTATGAGTTTTGTAATTGTAATGCAAAATTAATCAAAAATCAAAATGCCTAATCAGTGTTATGGATGCGGCAAAATATTTGCAAATGTATCAAGTTTAAGGCGACATGGAAAAAATGTTCACAGAGATGCAGCGGATGAAATAGCCCCCAACTTGTACAAAAATGCCTCCAAATATAATTTCAATTGTCAGTGTGGGAAAAATTTTAACCATAAAACTAATTTTAACAGTCATCTGAAGAGCCACGTTGAGACTTTTCCTTCAGGTAGTGGTAATACCTCTAGTAATACCATAGTCAGTGGTAATACTCAAAGGAAAAATAAAAAATGTTCTGTATGTACTGAGTCGTTCCCTTCCAAAGATGAGATTTTAAAACATTTTAGGGAAATCCATGAAATCTCTATCAAATCAAGTATCTTCGAATTTAAATCAAATGATGAATTTTACGCGTGGAAAAATAAATTGGAAGCAAGTACAAATACCAGTTTCATCAAAGAGAACCATAAAAATTCTCAAAAGTGCAAAACCGATTATTTTGTTTGTAATCGCTCAGGATATTATGTGTCACAAGTGAAAGAAAGTGAACGTAAACGTTACTTAAAGACACAGGGTACCTATAAAATTAACGCCCCTTGTCCCGCTGCGATAAAATTTGACAGGTCAATGCTGAGTTCATTTGTAGAGCACAAGAAATAGACGCTAGTAATTTTTCGCTACAAAAGGAATCTTTAAGAGGATATTGAGTAGGTCTAAAATACCACGGAGCAGCATATAGCCACCTGTGGCGAAACTCATTACCCAAAAGGAAAAGATTCTAGTCTCATCTCAATCTCATCTAGTTGACTAAAGTGATGAAGACCTTAAGCCAGAAACACGTGTCTATAGTCGGCCAAATTTCATTGTTTTGCCAGTCATCGCAAAAAATACTTATATAAGAATGAAATTAACGGCCATTAGGAGAAAATATTCTGCCTGTGGCAAGCTTATTCAAGTATAGGGTTAAAAAGTCATGGACCATTATACTGACAAGACGTTTTGCCCTATATGGGACTCATCAGGTCAATGCAGCCGTATAGTAGAAATGATGGAAAACACTCAACGGTATGTTGAATAAAAACGATGAAAATATTAGGCAGTGAGATATTAACCCATAGAGTAAGAGGTGCCATCTATGGGAACAAATGCGAGGTTTGTTGTTTATACCTCTTTAGTAATGTTTAAAAACATTATACTGATAAAATGAAAAACTAAACGCGACATACTCAGGCTTTTATTGTTTTTGTGTAAGCCCTGCGATACCAATTATTTTATTGGCGAAACGACGGCCCCCAAAGGTATGAAATCCATGATACCGGCTTTTTAGGCCAAAGTGTTAATAAAAAACAAAATTATAACGTCTGTAGATACATAAATAAGAAAGAAATTAAATTAAATTAAATAAACTCAAAGTCAGATATTTTTTAATTGCAATTTTAAATTTATGCTTTGAAAGCTCTCTAATGTTTAATGGTAATACATTATATAAATCAAAATTTAAAGAATTTTTTATAGATTTATTTAATCTATATCTAGTCGGTCTAATCGAACTTGCCATTCTTATGCCATAATTATGTATATCCGAATTACGTAGAAATGTATCTACATTTTTGTGAATTTCTATCAATTGATGCATTATACATAACGCTGGTAAAGTCAAGATTTTAAGGCTATTAAAGTGAGGCATACAGTGGTCACGATTACTCAATCCCACAATCGCCCCGATAGCTTTTTATTGTGTTTTAAAAATTTGACTACAACCACTCGCATTTCCCCATAGAATAACACCATAACAAATGTGTGCATGGAAAAGTGCGTAATAAATATTAAGGATCGCTTCTCGGTCTAGTGTTGGTTTCAATTTTCTTATAACAGTTACTGCGGAAGATAATTTGCCGCGTAGAGATTCTATGTGGAGACTCTAACTAAGAGTATCGTCGAGTGTTAATCCCAGAACCTTAGCGCTTTTATGCTCTATGATATCTCTATTTTGTTGAAAATCTGATCTTCTGTGTTTTGCCTGCATGTAACCAATTTTGACTCACTGAAGGACCAATTCATTTTTTTTATTTTGTATATTTTTATTACTATAAAATAAGGATGTATCAAGCATAAGAAACATATTTGTATGGGGATAGGTATGAAAATAGGTCATTCATGTATATAAAGAAAAGAAGAGGCTCAAAGACGAATCCCTGGGGAGGGTAGTTTATGCGAAACACAGTCGAAGGCCTTGCTGAGATCACACAACATGAGATCTACATGTTTTCCTGCTTGAAGGTCCTCGACTATGTTCTGCACTATCCTACTAACCGATTTAACTGTTGAATGGCCCTCTCTAAAGCCAAATTGCGCCATTTCAAGCAAGTTATTTCAGTCAAAAATGTTTGCTATATACTCCATATTGTTGGTAAATTTAATGATTCGTTCCTTTTATTTAAATCACCATTTATATGGCTTCTCGGATTAATCTGGTCTTATAATGCTCTATATTTGCAATCTTCCTACACCAATCGAAATTTATTTTGTGGCCGGTTTCCTGATGCTGTAAAAATAGAGCAGCTGAGGTTGTTTGTTTCTGATGCTGAATGGCCCTCTCTAAAGCCAAATTGCGCCATTTCAAGCAAGTTATTTCAGTCAAAAATGTTTGTTATATACTCCATATTGTTGGTAAATTTAATGATTGTGTGTTTGTCTTATAATTCTATATGCAATCTTCCTACACCAATCGAAATTTATTTTGTGGCCGGTTTCCTGATGCTGTAAAAATAGAGCAGCTGAGGTTGTTTGTTTGTTCCTCTACTTTTGCTGATATTCGCCTATCAGTTTACACCGCATACTTCTTTTAACAGTCCTGGTACCAAATGCAGTATACTCCGATGTTTTCCAATTTGATTTTGCCTTTTGGGTTTCCAAGTTGCTTACCTATAGTTGTTTCTGGCTTGTGTATTCGACAAGAAGTGGCAATAATTTTAAAATCAGGCAAATTACCGGAATAAAACCTAAAGGCCACTGAATAGAGGGCCCTAACAAACACTAAAAAATCACAATCCTGCTATCAGATAAAGGAAACACAACCGTAGTTATGAATACCTAAGACTACACAAAAAATTTAGGATATCTTACAAGAAAATTGTTATAAGCCTGTTCCAAGGGACCCGACTACGTACCAAGTGACCCGACTACCTCCCTAAAAAAAACTCAAAATAAAATGTTCACCAATAAACCCCGAAATACAACAAAACATCGTACCATGGGAAAAATCTAGCAAAAGTCCTAAACTCTATTGTATACCAAAAATACACAAACCAGGGGCGCCCATCAGACCTATCGTTAGTGCTGTTATTTCGCCACTACAAAAACTGGAAAAATATCTTTCTGAAATTATGCAACCCGCTGTCGAAAAAGCTGATTAATAAATTTCGTTCTTAAAAAAGACGATATCATAGCAAGCCTAGATGTCAAATCGTTATATCCTAGTATTCCCATCAACAAAGCATTGGACGGGATTGCTATGAACGAGGAGCATTGCCTTAAAAATACTTATTTTTCATTCAACGGACAAATGTATATATATAAATAGATGGTGCTCCAATGGGGTCCTCGCTATCACCAGTAGTCGGAAATTTATTTAGGATATACTTCAAGGAAGAATTTCTTGAGAAAGCAAGTTTGAAGACCAAATTGTAAATTCGTTATGTGGATGACATATTTATTATATGGCAACATAATCATACAGAGCTCGAAAAATTTCTAACTCACGTAAAATCAGTGCATCCCAGAATATAATTACGCTATGAAAACAACCATTCCATTTTTAGATGTTCTGGTTACAAAATTGCATAACGGACATCTCGAATACACCGTGTATAGAGAGCTTGCACATACCGACAGATATTGAAATGCAAGACCACATCATCACCCAGCACAAATTCAAGTTGTGGCCAATACTCTAATATCTAGATACGTGCGATTAACTGAAACACAGATGAGACAAAACGAACTTAAGGTTATACCTAGTGCTTTAAAGAAAAATGGCTACACAAATCGCACCATAGAGAAAGCTATGAATGCACAGGGTTCGCGAACAACGAATACCAAAAATTCTGAACTGGAAGGCGAAAAGTAATCTTACCATATGTAAATTTAATAAAACTACCAACAGTATGGAAGACAATAACAGACATAATCTAAAAATCAAGCGCAATTAGCCCAACAACAACAGCAACATCCAGAAAACATAAATAACGAACAACGAACACTCAGATAACCCTTTTGTCCCCGAGTGGGGGAATAAAAGGAAGCTTCGCCATCGCAGTCACAAATACTTCAGTCTCTATTCGGACGCAATACATAAAACTTCGAAAATGCCAAAGGTGATTTTGACGAGACGTCAGCAAAACTGTTTTTTAGAACCACAGTAGTGAACGGATGTAGACCTGGAATGAAAACATATTGGTAGTTTTCTATCCTTGAAGGACTAAGAATCAATATATGTATATATATATATATATATATATATATATATATATATATATATATATATATATATATATATATATATATAGCACCATCATACTCTCCGTATGATGGTGCTAGTGCATACTTTGCCAAATTCCTATGGGTTTGCAGCCGGAAACCACCGGAGCCCCAATAGGTGGCGCTAAGTGTTATACTTAGCATGTAGTACTGTTTCAGTATGATAGACGTTTCGTTTTCGATTTTGTCATATCGAGCAATCTGTTATTTCAGATCTCCCTGGGTACATGCCTGCCTGATGAGGGTAAAGGCCCAGAAATCATGATCGCAGGAGGGTACCCTGTGACATAATCGAAAGCAATTCTTCTTGTAGGCCGTTTTGCACCTGCAGAAATTATATATTTCTGCTATTCATATATATATATATATATATATATATATATATATATATATATATATGTATATATATGTATTTTGTGCCTTTGCCCTACACGGGGCTGGCTAGTCTATGGCGGCCTGATGAGCTCTAATAAGAGCGAAATCGCGATCGTCGTTTGACTAAAATGGATCATTGTGTCTGCTGTGATGCAGAACATGTTCCAAACAAGGATCATTTTCTTGTTATGATGTTGGTGTAAGTGGAATGAAAACATACTATCATTTAATACTCCCAACGAAAGCCAGGAGTCACAATGTAATTCAATGCCGGTCGTGGTATTAGCCAGCGGAGTAGTTGTTTTTGTGATTCAATTTTGTGCCTTTGCCCTACACGGGGCTGGCTAGTCTATGGCGGCCTGATGAGCTCTAATAAGAGCGAAATCGCGATCGTCGTTTGACTAAAATGGATCATTGTGTCTGCTGTGATGCAGAACATGTTCCAAACAAGGATCATTTTCTTGTTATGACGTTGGTGTAAGTGGAATGAAAACATACATCATTTAATACTCCCAACGAAAGCCAGGAGTCACAATGTAATTCAATGCCGTTCGTGGTATTAGCCAGCGGAGTAGTTGTTTTTGTGATTCAATTTTGTGCCTTTGCCCTACACGGGACTGGCTAGTCTATGGCGGCCTGATGAGCTCTAATAAGAGCGAAATCGCGATCGTCGTTTGACTAAAATGGACCATTGTGTCTGCTGTGATGCAGAACATGTTCCAAACAAGGATCATTTTCTTGTTATGACGTTGGTGTAAGTGGAATGAAAACATACTATCATTTAATACTCCCAAGGAAAGCCAGGAGTCACAATGTAATTCAATACCGGTCGTGGTATTAGCCAGCGGAGTAGTTGTTTTTGTGATTCAATTTTGTGCCTTTGCCCTACCCGGGGCTGGCTAGTCTATGGCGGCCTGATGAGCTCTAATAAGAGCGAAATCGCGATCGTCGTTTGACTAAAATGGATCATTGTGTCTGCTGTGATGCAGAACATGTTCCAAACAAGGATCATTTTCTTGTTATGACGTTGGTGTAAGTGGAATGAAAACATACTATCATTTAATACTCCCAACGAAAGCCAGGAGTCACAATGTAATTCAATGCCGGTCGTGGTATTAGCCAGCGGAGTAGTTGTTTTTGTGATTCAATTTTGTGCCTTTGCCCTACACGGGACTGGCTAGTCTATGGCGGCCTGATGAGCTCTAATAAGAGCGAAATCGCGATCGTCGTTTGACTAAAATGGCTCATTGTGTCTGGTGTGTTGGAGAACATGTTCCAAACAAGGATTATTTTCTTGTTATGACGTTGGTGTAAGTGGAATGAAAACATACTATCATTCAATACTCCCAACGAAAGCCAGGAGTCACAATGTAATTCAATGCCGGTCGTGGTATTAGCCAGCGGAGTAGTTGTTTTTGTGATTCAATTTTGTGCCTTTGCCCTACCCGGGGCTGGCTAGTCTATGGCGGCCTGATGAGCTCTAATAAGAGCGAAATCGCGATCGTCGTTTGACTAAAATGGATCATTGTGTCTGCTGTGATGCAGAACATGTTCCAAACAAGGATCATTTTCTTGTTATGACGTTGGTGTAAGTGGAATGAAAACATACTATCATATATATATATATATATATATATATATATATATATATATATATATATATATATATATATATATAAAAGCATACATCCGAGTCATTCGATATATTTCAATTTTATCTTGATTGATCTTTTTTAAAATTTTATCAGTTTAATATTTTTATATATATTATCCTAGCCTAGGAATTACACTAGAGAACACTGTGTTTATGCATGTTCACAATTAAATCGATTATTTTAAAATAAAATTTTAAAAATAAGTTGTTTATAAATAATAAGCATACAAAGTGTAACAAAATAAATTTACATTCACAGAGATTTTTCTCTGTTTTGGATGAATATTTTATTTGTCACATTTGCAAACATGGTCTTTATGTTTGATAAATAATTTACTTTCTTGGTTTTCATAAGTAAATTGTATGAAAATATTTTTGAATGTCGTTAATATTCAGGACTCCCGCAAGGGTTATCGGCGCCCGCATGCCTGAAATATTTTGGCGCTCCGTTTAAATGTTTGTTGACACAACCAAGCATTTTGATTTTAATTCTCTAATGAAGCAACAGAAATTTCAAAAACTAAAACTTAATACATTGTTAAAGGGTTTCAAATGACGGCCTAGTGAAATGTTAAAAAAATATTACTAAAAAAACTAATTATTCTATTTCGAGTCAGTGGACAGGTTACCTAAATAACTTCTAAACGATGCAGATTATCGAAAAAATCTAATAGACCAAAAAGCTATAAAACGCAAAATTATTAAAAAAATTTCACCAAGTTTTGAAGACCAAGTTTGTAAATATATTTTGTGAATATTTGATATGTATAAACTCAAACCCTTACCTTCAAATTTCTCGTACAATCTGAAATCCAACTTTTCGGGTACAAACTTCGGCCGTTGCAATCGGGCTTCTAATTCGGCCCTGCTTAAAGAGGTGGCTTTTTGCAAGTTTACACCCTCCGGAACGACGCTGGTGTCCAAGGGCACTGACATATGACGTCTATATGCCGGCGGCGCCTCTGGAAAAAATAATGACAAAATTCAAAGCAGCGAAAGGCAAAAAAAATATAACTACGCCTTTGGGATCGGTAATCAAACAATATATATACAGTGTACAGGGTGTCCAATTTTGGTTGTAAATGCAAGATATCTCCGTTATTTGCAAATATTTAGGGTTGAGGTTTTCGCGACACAGTGCCACTTTTTTGTCAAACTCAAGCTGCCGTAATCAGATTTTCCATAGCCCGCCTCGTTTCGGAGATACAGGGCCAAATTGAAAAAATTGCATTTTGGGACACCCCTCGTATCTCGGTTATCTTTTAACGTATCGAGAAGGTAAAAACTAGCTCTTATAGAGTTTTTTACGTAGAATCCAGTGGCGTGATTTTTACTCGGGGCCATCGTTTTTGATACATGACCCAAAGTTACGTTTTTCAAAATGGGACACCCTGTATATTTTTACGTAGTCCTATTCGTCTTATTATGAGCTTTTCAAAAATATATAGTTATCTATACTTATTTTAAAAATAAGGCTACCGTTTATAAGTTTTGAAGATTATATTAAGTATATCTATTTTTCGTAATTAGCCATGCTCAAACTGATTTCCATTTTCTCTTAGACATCTCTCACACACTCTTGCAATTTTACCCAGTGCATTTGAAATTACTATATTGCGTGCTTGTATTTGCAATAATGCATGCTCAGTGGTGTTACGCAGGTCTTGAACTGTGTTATGTCGGGTGCGAAAAATTAAATTTTTAGGTGACCCCATAAAAAAAAATCCAATATGGACAGGTCAGGCGACCTAGGAGGCCATCGGATAGGTCCGTGCGTTCCAATCCAGCGTTCGGGGAAGTTCTCTTCCAAATACCACCTCACAATTTGGAAGTTATGTGCTGGAGCTCCGTCTTGTTGGAAATATATTTGATTCACATGTGCTAAAGGGACATCTTCTATGATTTTTGGCAATATATTTTGCAATATTTCAAGGTAGCGATTAGCAGTGAGACCTCCTTCAAAAATATGAAATTTTATTTTGGTTCCTAGTACGAAACAAGCGACATTAAAGCCAAATCTTCCTTGTTGCTCGCGTGGAAAAATCAAATGTTGATTTTCAGGTGACCAGTGTCTCGTATTGTGCCTATTAAATATTTCAGCACTACTTATATACGATTCGTCGGACCATATAACCGCCCTTCCAAAATTTTGGTTAGTATTAATTTTTTGTAAATACCACTGGCAAAAATCAATACGTCGTTCTGCATCTCCAGGATGTAGATTTTGCACAACTCTGACTTTATAAGGTTTATAGTTATGTTTATTTAAAATCGTTTAACCCGAGACTTGATTACACCCACTTCATTCTCTATTTTTCTACATGACGTTACAGGTGTTACATTTACACTTGCTAAGACGTTAATTTCAATCAGCCTCACGATGCTCTTTGTTATATTTCTTTGATCTGGGCTTCTTGAAAGAGCCAAAATTTATTAAATTCGATTTCAGCCTATAGAATATTAATTTATTTGACTGCCTCCTTTCCGGATATCTATATAATAAAAGTTCAAGTTTTAAAAAAGATTGCAAAAATAATTATGAAAATAAAACATTACCTAATTAAATAAAGCTCAGAAGCAGCGTTTATATTTTCATGACTCTCTATGAAACAGGTCAGCATATCATATTGCTCAAAGTTTTCAAATAATTGATTTGCAGCCATTTGCACATCAAAAATTGCTGTAAGATATTAAGTGATAATTTTAATGATAAGATAATATTAACAAACACATTGTCAGAACCTTGAAGAACTCGAACGTTTTCTAAAGAACGTCTTAGAGCAATTTTATTTTCTAAATTCAATTAAGATAGTAAAATTAAATTAAAGAAAAAATAAAAAACAATTCTATTTGATAGAGGCAATGGTTTACGAGAATTTTGCCTTTAAAATGTAAAAAAATGCATTTTTTGAAAGCTCGTACCTCCGAAAGCCAATGAAATATTTTGTTGAAATTTGGTTTAGAAGGGTCCTTGATGGTGCTCAATAAGATCAATATTTCCATAAAAAAATCGCTAATATTTTTTTCAAAAATTTGACACTTATTTTTCTACCTAGGTTCGCACGCCAATGAGCCATGCCAGAGTTGACTGTGTCAACACAATCAGATTTGAAATCTGTACATGGCACCAAACTTTTAAACTTAACTGGTCACTATTTCCGGAGATACAAGGGGACAGTTATGAAAAGCGGGTCACATTGTGTAAATATGAGCCGTTGTTTAAACTACGTTTTGATGAAAAGCTCAAATATTTTTAATAATGTCTTAAAAATACACATTGATATGAAAAATTCAATATTAAATTACATTTTTAAATTAAAAAAAAGCATAGCTAAACATTTTATTCACCCTGTATAGTATAAAGCGATTTGACAATTGCGACAAAAGGAACATTTTCGTGCCGATCTTTTACAGTTTTCGGGATATCTGAGTTTGACTATTGCTAGATATCAGTTAGGATTCTAAATTTGTATTCTAACTATACCATAATATACTTGAGGAACACCCTATCTACAAAATAAAATAAATAAATCGCACTAACATTTTCGATGTAAGTTGAGTTATAAGGGTCACTAACACTGATTTAAGCGTATCATAAAAAAAACTTATTTTTACTAAGTTGCAATATATGTTTAGTAATTAGTACATTTTTGGCACAACTTTATTAGAATTGTTGTTGAATACTTACTGTTAGAATAAAATCACAAAATTACTACTAGCAGTGAAACTTGTTTTGAAGGATGATGGTTACAAACAAAGGAGTAAAATAATTAAAATGAAATTTGCTATATTGATAACAAAAATTTGTTCTTCTAGGTAGTTATGTTCCATAACAATGAATAATTATTTGGTTCGATTTGGTACAATGTTACAATAGGTTCAAAATGATGAATAAATTATGATTAATTACAAGCAATTTTCTATAATTATTTTAGAGGACTTAATTATTTGTTTAACTTAATAAACCATTTACATCTTGGATTTACACGTAGTTGATAGCATTATGGTTACAGGTAGGTAAAATGTTCGGGTTGTAAAATTAACTTCCCTAACTTGGGAAAAGTTGTTCAGATGGGAAATTAGCATCCCTAAGTTGGGAAAAACAAAATGTGAATAAAGGAAAATTATGCCAAAACTCTTGTAATACAAAAGGTATGACCTTTTTTTTTTTTGGTTGTCAGCGTCAGTTATAAGATCCCTTTTTTAACAACAGGTTCAGATTTTTTGAAAGTTGTTTCCGCACCGTTAATACTTTGTTATAGCCTCCTGTTATATGAAAAACAAAATGGCTACTCGGGTATAAAGCAACTTTATTATTTTTGACAGAACACTCTATATATTTTTGAAAAAGGTTGCATATAAATTAATAAAAACAATTGCCACAGGTATATTTTAAATGAAACGAAATTCGCTAAAATATTATAACTTGTTATATCGATATGCATCTATTACTTTTCAACCCGGAATACACAGAGGTCTGATGGGCAAAACCGAGCAAAATCCGAAAATTGGATAGGTATCAGCGTAACGCAGTAAAGTTATTTTAACAAGCCAGCGTGAAAGCAATAGTTATTTATACTATAATGGATGTAAGTAACATATACCAGTCGAGGACGAGTTTGCGCCCGAGCGATAGCGAGGGCTGGCAAAAAAGTTCGAGACTGGTTAATGTACTTACATCCCATATAGTATATAACATTTTTCCCCCTCCCTGTATTGTATGTTTACAAGAAAACGCTGGATATATTTTTGGATTGGAACTCTGTGAAATGAAAATGGACAATGTTAAAAAAAGTCAAGAAGTCATAATTATGGACATTCCTGACTCCAAAAATGGAATGTCACGTACAGGATGGTCCACTTAAGATGCTCCTATACTTTATCTCAATAAATAAGACACTGAGAAAAAAAAGTTAAATACAAAAAGTATTTGACCCTAAGTATATTTTTTATTTATAATATTTTTATGTATACAGGGTGTTCCATTGTGCCAGGACAGTAAACAATTTTTTTCTTTTTAATGAAATGGTATGAATATTTTTAGAAATTCTAATTCTACGCTTGATTTTGAGTATTTTTTGTCATCATAGAATACGAAATTTTGAGTAGTTTTTGAGAAAAATTAACTTTTCTATTTTTTTTTTCGGAAAAACTGATTTTTGAAAAAACGTGATTTTTTCACACCTGAAGACTAAAATGGTGAATTTTGGTTATGGATCCATCAGAGTGGTTAATATTTAACACTCTGACCTATCAAGAGCGAAAATCCATTATACAGGGTGGTCACAAATGACCATAAAAAAAAATGTTTTTGTAACTAAAAAAACTTAATTTTTTTAAATGGAACACCCTGTATTTAGCACTTTTATTGTGTTCATTGTGTGCATCATTCCATGTATATAGTTTATATTCCAAAAATTAGTAGTTTAGAAGTTATGACCAATTTTCTATAATAATTCGGGTATTTTGTTAAAAATCTAACTGAACCTAAATATTCTAAGTTTTTTTTAACATTATAATTAAATTTAACATTAAATCAACAAGTAATGCAAGAATGAAAGTAACTAATTACTTATTACAAAACATTTTCCACATAACCCCCGTCTTTGGCAATACAAGTAGTGAACATGGTTTCAATTCTCGCAATAGCATTTCTAACCGCGTCTGTTGCATTAAGTCTTTCTACCTCTTGCCTGATTCTCCTTTTTAAATCTTGAACAGTATTACAGTATTTTTAACACCTCGTTTTTTAGGTTGCCCCATAAAAAAAATCCAGGGGTGTTAAGTCGGGGCTCCTCGCTGGCCAATCTATGGTCCCGTACCGACCAATCCAAAATGGAAACCGTTGATTCAAACAATTTCTAACAGGCACTACAGTGTGATATGGAGCACTATCTTGTTGATAAACAAGCCCTTCTTTAATATCGTTCGGCAGATTGTCAATTAACGGAAATATTTCGTTCTCCAACAAATTTAAATACCTCTCACCATTCAGAACAAAGTCATAAAATACTGGACCTATTATTCGATCACGGATAATACCACACCACACATAAACACTTCTTTGACCCTGTTTTTTCATTTCTTTTACAGGATGTTCATTTGAGTTACACCAGTAATGAGTATTTTTTCGGTTGAACACGCCGGCCGTATTGAAAATTGCCTCATCGGTAAATAAAATATTTTTAAACACGTCAGTTTCAAAATGGTGGTCCATCATGAGAGAACAATAAAATAGCCTTGTTTGAAAGTCCTGTTGGGATAATTCCTGAACTGGTAAAAATTTAAACGGATGGTAGTTATTATCAGTTAAAGTCCTTTGAACACTAGTCTTACTAATTCTGCATCTTTATTACTAAATGCATCTCTTTGCGAATTTTCGTTGTTTTCTTCAAAATACAGGAGAATTTCTAATTGCTTTTCTTCTGTTAGGACAATTTTTAGGCGCCGTTTTTGTTTATTGATTACCACTCTACGTTCAAGATCACGAACAATTCGTGAAAAAATATGTTTTGTGGGTATCCGTCTTGCAGGACACAACAACCGATACTCCCGCAGGGCTAATGCTGGACTCTTATTATTTCTTATGTAACATTCATGAAGATTTAAACGCTCTTGGACACTGTATAAAGCCATTTTTCCTTTAAAAAGAGTTAAGGGCAACTGAATGTCAAATAAAAACTGTGTATTTATTGGTGTCCAGGTAACAATTTCACTAGTTTTGTTTTTCCATGGATATCTTGTAAAATTAAGACGCGTTTAAAAGTGCTATTATTGCGAAAATTAAAACCGTAACCGTAATATTATACTACTTGTATTGCCAAAGACGGGGGTTATGTCGAAAATGTTTTGTAATAAGTAATTAGTTACTTTCTTTCTTGCATTACTTGTTGATTTAATGTTCATTTAATCATAATGTTAAAAAAAACTTAAAATAAGATATTATTTAGGTTTAGTTAGATTTTTAACAAAAATACCTGAATTATTATAGAAAATTGGTCATAACTTCCAAACTACTAATTTTTGGAATATAAACTATATATATTGAATGATGCAGAATTAAATCCTAAACACAATAAAAATGCTAAATATAGGGTGTTATATTTAAAAAAATTAAGTTTTTTTAGTTACAAAAACATTTTTTTTATGGTAATTTGTGACCACCCTGTATAATGGATTTTCGCTCTTGATAGGTCAGAGTATTAAATATTAACCACTCTCATAGATCCATAACCAAAATTCACCATTTTAGTCTTCAAGTGTGAAAAAATCACATTTTTCCAAAAACCTGTTTTTACTAAAAAAATTAGAAAAGTTAATTTTTCTCAAAAACTACTCAAAATTTCGTATGCTATGATGACAAAAAATACTCAAAATCAAGCGTAGAATTAGAATTTCTAAAAATATTCATACCATTTCATTAAAAATAAAAAAGTTGGTTACTGTCCTGGCACAATGGAACACCTTGTATACATAAAAATATTATAAATAAAAAATATACTTAGGGTCAAATACTTTTTGTATTTAACTTTTTTTTCTCAGTGTCTCATTTCACCACCCTGTACATTTACAGTGACAAAAAGTGAAGACACTCAGGTTTGTCATTTTCAAAATAATTCAAAAATACGTTTTCGTCAATTCCAAGTAAAATTGCGAAATTTCAAAAGTTTGAGAACTTCGAAATGTATACCGGACACTCTTTTAGAAGAACGTCGGCAACTTTATTAGCAAATACTGGAGTTGATGTATTAGCTATCAAAAGACCTGGTGGATGGAAATCCGCTACTATTGCGGAAAGTTGCGTAGCTGAGAGCCTCAATAATAAAAAGGAAGTAACGAATAACATTTTAAACAATAAGACCCAGCCAGAAGTCTCTTGCAGTGCTTCAACAGTGACAGAAACCTTGGTTGGAAGTGAAGGATCTGTGGAGTCAGAAAATGTAATACACATCGAGAAGAAACGAGAGAACGTGTTTCCAAATTTTGTTAATAATGTGAATAATTGTAATAATTGTACCATTAATATTCATTTCGATTAATATCACTTTGTAATATGTTGATGAAATCAAAAATTAAGTCATTAAGGGCAACCAATACTTTGTTGAGTAACTTTAACTTAGGTCTGTCAAAGCAGTGTCAAAATAGGTTGCTTACAATAAAAGGAGGGTGAAAAAGAATATGCTATGGGCGATATACCTATGTGGGAGTGAGATAAAGCGAGATCCTGGGCAATATCCACTGGCCAATCAAAGCCTACCGCATCGCACTCCTTGGCAAACACGTGTAGTGGCGATGTCCTGCTTTAGGGACTATAAAAAGGTTTCTATATGAACCTTTCCCCCCCTCAAACCAAACGCTAACGTTTGACGGTCTATATAACAACTTAGAACGAAAGCTTTCACGGCTTTGGTCAATTAAGAAATCATCATCATCAAGTTTCGTTTATAAAATACTCCTTCTGTTCGGAAAGGTACAAGATTTTTCGGGGATCGCAAGCATTGTCCAATCTTCTTACGTATATTGAAGATTGTACGTATGTTGGACCGCCGAAGTAATCGTCCTATTTTGTCTGTAGTGCCATGTATGTAGGGAAGAACAACACTACCTAATGGTGGCTCTTTATCATTCTCCTTTGGCGGAGTTGGTTTACTATGTCTTTTAATTGAACGCGTAATATCTTCAGTGCAATAGCCATTCCCTCTGAGAGCTTCGGTCAGTTTCGATGTCTCCGATGTTAAAGAATCTTGATCAGAAATCGAAATCCCACACAGCTCTGAATACTCCCCATCGACACAAAAAAAAAAAATGTTAAATGTATGTGTTCAAAGGAAGGAAATGGTAAAAAAACATTAGGACATTTTTCTGTTTGATAGAAAACTAAAGATTCGATGCATATGTGCAAAAATGCATAAAAAATAAATAGAACGGTATTATAGGTATTATGACCCAATAATACTGTAAATAGCCGATATAAGAAACATACATATATGAAATATAAAATACTTAAACGCAAATTCTCATCACCATCCAGCACAAAAGAAATCGGTTATTAACCCACTACTTTTGTTTACGTATTTGTATTAAGATGAATAAATAAGTATGCAAATCGTCAAGCACATCATTTTGTTTATTTTAATCCCATAAATCCCGGATTTATAAAAAGTAAATTCGTATCAATCATAATTCAAGAACGAAGGAAAACTTGAAATAATATCTTGATTTATATAGGTATATAAATTACCCATAAGCTATACAGAATTAATGCCCTACATATATTATTGTTTACATACATTTATAACTTGATCAAATTTCTTAATTTTTAACAATATCCTTTCAAATATAGACAACTTAAAGAAGATTTAACGATGCGCATATCAAAGTTATAACCACAAACAATACTGAATACTGAAAATATTTTAAGGATCTTATTTAAAAATATATGTAGTTATTTGAAGAAAAACTGTACAAGTTTAACTTCATCTTTGTTTCTTTCAAATGTAGGATATCAATCTGGGCTAGTTTTTGTTTTAATCAAATTTATTTTTGATATTTACGAACCTCTTTTCTGATTAAATTTACTTAGTATTTTTCATTTTAAAACTTGCACTTCACAAAAACGACACACGCGTTTTGGCGACGTGTCCATTTATGCGGGTGTTGTTGTTAACTGAAATACAAATAATCAATTACTTGTTTTCTTTGTTTTTACGCCCCCATATCGAATTTCAGATAATAAATTAGGTATAGTGGCCCGTGACACGCATGTCGTGGTCCAAAAACATATATATATATATATATATATATATATATATATATATATATATATATATATATATATATATATTTGAAAAATGTTGTAAAGTAAAATATACTGAGTGCCACAAAAATGGATTTTTCCTTGTCAAGATATTAAAATGAAATATTGATTGTTTGAATAAGACTTAATTTTACATGTTTCTCCCTAGACAGCGTTGCCATATCTTCTTTTGTTTTCAAATTTATGTTACTAACTTTTGGTTATTAAATGGGGCACCCTGTAGGCATATTTCGATCATTGGAATATTCTAATCATGTACAGAGTGATTCTTTATATTTTGACACCCACCTATGCGCAAAATTATAGGGTTTTTTTATCTGTTATCTTTTGAACATTACAGATTTCAAAAAATAACTTTCGAAAATGTAAAAAATAATATGACGTATACTTTTTGAAATAAATCATCCTGTATATTATTAGCTAGATTAAAGGACTTTTTATTCTGATTTCAAAAATGTATCGTTTATTGATATTTGGTTCAGCCGTTTTCAAGCTATTTCTGTTTAAACATTATCTTTTCGGTAAACGAGACTTCAGCCATATTCTCGATGATATGGTCTGCCAACACTTAATTATATTCTTGATTTTATTTATTAAAGAATTCTTCCTCCCGAGTATATTCGCTGATATTCGACTCTAACTCTTGCGAGGTTAAAGTGCGGGGCACGAAAGAAAACCGGGCGGTCCTTAAAATAAAGGTTCATAGTCTTAAGCAAGCGGAAAAGTAAAATGTGTGTACGCAAATTAATTTTATGTTATTTTTTGTAATAGTTTGCCGCTTCACCTATAAAGTGCCCCAGCTAAGCGGTACGGAAAATTAATCGAGGATTTAGTAAATTTCGCACTGGTCCACTTGTAATTCGGATGTGCCTAGAGTCTCCATGCACTTGCCGCTAGAAGGTTCAAACTATTTCCAGTGGCGCCTGTACATTTCGAGCATTTATTTTCATTTCTATATAAATGCGTTGCGTCGAATTTGAATTATTATTTCGAAGTAACGATGGCGAGCAAAAGAGGAAAAACAATTCAAAGCGGTGCACGTGAAGTTATTGCGAGCGTTATAGAGGCCTGTACTAGAGAAGCTGAAAATAATAGTTTGATTATTCCAATTCAAAATCGAACAGAGCGCGCTGCATTTTACAACGGTGTTTCGGAAAGAAGCGTGAGAAAAATTCAAAGAGAACATAATGATCGCTCATGTTCTACTTCACCTTTAAAATCTCCTGGTAAAAAAAGACCCCGATTATCATACAAAGATAAAATTGACGATGGTGATTTTTAAGTAATTCGACGAACAATAGAGGATTTTTATATAAACTTGAAGAAGGTTCCGACCTGCAAACCCCTACTTCGTGCTGTAAAGAACAAAACAAATTTTCCGTACGGGTATAAAATCTTAAATTGTCTTTTACGATCAAATGGTTTTGTTTGTCGCAAGTGCCAAAATAAATGAAAATTGCTCATTGAGAGACCGAATATTTTTCACTGGCCGGTGAAATATCTATCAACTGTATGGCAATATGGGCAAGAAGGACGCAATATTGTGTATCTAGACGAAACCTGGGTAGATAACGATATGACAGTGAACAAATGCTGGCAAAGTGAAAGTGTTACAGATGTTGTTCAGGGAATCCGCTCTAGTAGTCGCTTTATTATAGTTCATGCTGGTTCAGAAGCCGGATTTCTTCCAGGTGCTGCTTTAGTTTTTCGCTCGGAACTAACAACTGGAGACTGTCATGGACAGATGAATAGGGATAATTTTGAAAAGTGGTTGCTCGAGAAGCTTCTTCCTAACATTCCTCCCAAATCAGTCGTGGTAATGGATAATGCGTCTTATCATTCTCACGTAGAAGATAAAGTGCCAACTAAATATTCTACAAAAGCTCATATGATATCTGGCTTAAATCGAACAATCTTGTATGTGATCCAACATGGAGAAAATATCAATTATATGAAGTAATATCAGCCAACAAGCCTGGAGAAAAAAAGTATCACATTGGCGGTCTTTTACGTAACCTCGGTCATACACCTTTAAGGCTGCCTCCATACATGTACGACCTCAACCCTATTGAACTTGCATGGGCAGGAGTAAAAAAAATATATTCGAGAGCGCAACGCCGGTGAACTTTCAATTAAAGATTTAAATAAAATAGCATTAGAAGCGATTGACTCAATATCAGCTAAAAATTAGAAATCGTTTGTTAAACATGTTCGTTCTGTTGAAGGTAAATACTGGGAAGTAAATGGCAAAATTGGAACGGTTATTGATGATTTAGTTATCACACTGGAATCTTCAAGTAGTAACGACGAAACCTCATCATTTTTAGAGGAAGGCAACGATTTAGAAGTAATCGAACCATTAGAATCACAGCCGTCAAGCTCAAAAATGGCTTAGTTTTTTTCATATTTTTTTTTGTAAAATTATTCATAAAGTAACTGTCAATAAACTACTTCAAAATAATTAATTTTCTGTTCAATACCGGGTGTCAAAAAATACCTAATATTGCAATTAATATTTGAAAAACTACAGAACTCATACTGAACAAGATTTATCAAAATTTTAACTTATGCAGTTCGACTTTGGGCTATTGGGGTATAACAAAAATGACCGTTTGTCTCCGTCTGTCATATTACTTTGTACAGAGGGCGTCTTTGTGAAGAATTGTACAGGGCGTTTCCTAATTGCGTGCAAATGTTAAAAGGGGTTGATTCTTGGACCTTTTTAAGAAAAAAGTTTAATATGAATAAAAGTCTTAACTTTGCAGATACAGGGGATACATTTAATGCATAGAAGACGTGTATCAAATTTCATGCAGTTATCTACAATGGCATAAGAATTGGGATGAAAAAAAATGTTTTCTTTTTAAACTTTACCATCCTGTATCTCAAAAGTTATGACTTTTAGGACATAAAAACACCCCCTTTAACATCAGCACGCAATTAGAAAACGCCCTGTATAGTACTTCACAATGACGGCCCCTGTATAAAGTAATATGACCAACGAAGACAGACGGCCACTTTTGGCATACCCGAGTAGCCCAAAGTCGAACTGCATACATTAAAATTTTAATAAATCTCGTTCACTGTAACTGATGCTGGCTGCCTTTGTAAAAATCTGGACTTGTAAATCGTGTATCACTATACTGGGTGGTCCAATAATAGTGGACGTAGGCAGTAGCCCGGGAACCGTTAATGACAGAACTCAAGAAAAAATATATTTATAGCTAAATCGATCAAGACAAATCAAAATTAAATCATTTTAAAATTCGAAAGTTCGCCGTTTGGCAACACAAAGGAGATATAGAAGTGCGGTACACGAAAGAAAACAGACAAATATAGATAAAGGTTCATTAAGCATAGTTATATTTTTTAATTATCTGAAGTGCGTATAGTCAAAAATGAGTGCCATATTATTTAAAGAACGACAGGACACAACTGGTTTAAAGAGATTTCTTGGCCGACCTTCCTAAACCAGTTGACTCCGCCCGGTTTTCTTTCGTGTCCCGTACTATATTATCGTTTGAATAAAGGTCTTATTACTTCTCGTTTTTCTTTCTCAGAATAACACATTTGAATTATTTTCAGCAAAATTAAATAATTAATATCAAACACATTAATCCGTAAATGACAGAAAAGTGGAGAATTATGTATTCGGTTGCCATAACTACAGTTGTTAAAAAAATTGCCGTTTAGCGCATTTTTGCATCAAAGTGACGACCAAGGCAGACTTGACCTTATCGCCGAGAATATGGCTGAAGTCTTGTTTACCGAAACGATAATGGTTAAACTGAAATAGCTCGAAAACGGCTAAACCAGTATCAAGAAACTATATATTTTTGAAATAAGGATGAAAAAATCTTTCATTCTAGCTAACAATATACAGGGCGTTCCATTTGTAAAAGTACATGTCATACAATGTTCTTACCTTTCGAAAGTTATTTTTTGAAATATGTAATAGCCAAAATATAATAGACAAAAAACCCAACACAACTTTTTTATTTAACGTTTTTTTTTAACTGTATCTAGGTGCTATGTGTAAATTAACTGAGAGGACATTAATTGTAAATTAATGCACATTTTAAATGTATTTTTTCAGATCTTTCTCGTAGCAAAGTCGATTTTGAAATTCAACGATTAATTTCGCAGTTATTTTCGAATAAAGGGTCGAAAATGAAGAAAGAAAACATTTTCAAAGATTGATTTTCTGGAAATGTTTTGAAAACTTTTCTAGATTTCGCGAAGCAAGCTATGTCAGTCGAACGATAATAAAATAAAAAAATACGGAAATTATGTCATGAGCATATATGCCATTACATGTATAGTTTCGTCATAAATTGAGTGGTAATTTCGTGTTTGTGATTGGGATCGAAAAAAATAAAACCGCAACTTTTTGGTATAAGCCCCTCTTTTGGTGAGATTTATTATGTCAAAGAAATCCGTATATGAAGTTTTTTCTCCTTTGTCGATTGATGCATTCAGTTTTTTAATCCGGTCAATAGTTTCGCAATTATTATTCTGGTTTTCAACCAAAAACCACCAAAAAAAATAATTTTTTTTGTAATTTAGACATTTTGCAAACAATATCGGCTTTTTTTGTTTCATGGGAAAGAGCGCCTCAAAATACATCAGTTGGTTTCAAGAATGTACAGGGTGTCCAGATTTGGTTGCAAAAGCAGGGTATCTCGCTTATTTTTAAGGATAGAACCTTGCGGTTTTCACGTATCTGAGCTAATTTTTTGTGAAACTCGTGAAGCCGTAAACAAAATTTGCATAGTCTTCTTCGTTTATGAGATACAGGGCGAAATAGAAAATTTTGCATTTTGGGACCCCCCTCGTATCTCGGTTATCCTTTAACTTAACGCAAAGGGAAAAATTGCTGCTTATGCAGTTTTTTACGCTGGATCTAGTGGCGTAGTCATATTTTTCATTTGAGTTGTTATTTTTTAGATATGACCCAAAGTTGTGTTTTTTTAAATGGGACACCGTGTATATTTGTCCAGAAATTGATTTGTCCTTCTTCTCAAAAATATATAATAGTATGGGTCTATTTTAATAAACAACAACAAAAATCCTAACTTTTATAATTATCATCCCAAATTTTGTTTACAGCTTCATGAGTTTCACAAAAAATTAGCTCAGGTTCGTGAAAACCGCAAGGTTCTATCTTTAAAAATAAGCGAGATACCCTGCTTTTGCAACCAAATCGACACCCTGTACAATGGATTGGTCAATTTCGTTTATTTTGACGGGGCTAAAACCAGGGGCTTTCAACTTAAAACTGTATCAGATTTTTATCGATTGTACAGAAACAAAATATGTGTGTAAAATGGTTACCATGGATCTTCTGAAGTCACCCATGCGTCCGTAACAATTAATGCTTATTTCGCCTAGAAAGAAGATAGAAGATATGCATAAAAAGCCTAAATCGGATACATAAAAAGCCTAAGCCCTAGTGTCTAAACTAACTGTTTATTAATAAATCCGGCAATCTACATATTCTTTCTAAATAAAACAACATTATTTTTCTATGCAGGTAGATCTTTTACTAATTACTCATAAATGATATCCTTTTTCAATAAGGATCTAGAAGGCTTCCACTCAAATCAAGAAGTTTTGCCTAATAAATATTTCGCCACTAATAGTGAATTGCACGCTTCAGGCAATAAACGGTTTCTCGTTTTTGTTTTAAATAAATGTAATTAGTATTACGACTAGGGAGTGGGAAAACATATCGATATTCAATGTTGTTAGTTAAGTGCGTTTATTTTTATTTTGAAAAGTTTCGTGTTCTGATCGAGGTTTAATATTGTACAAAATGTACTAGAAATAATAAAAATGTACTCTTGTACAAAAGGTATTAAAATGTACCAGATCTGTACAATTGTAGCAGCTCTGACAACGCTGCAAATAAATTACCTTCACTTTGCCCTATTTCTATTAATATAATAATAATATCAAAGTCATTGCCGAAGGTTGTTATCTCGCATACTCCAACAATACATCGATAACAATAAAAAAATACAAGAGATATATGGCCAATTATATTATTAATGTATTCTTATATCTTTGTTTTTAATTATTCATTAAAATGACACCTATTTTTAGTTCAACACATGTTTTCTTTGTTTGCAATATGAACTTTGAACTTTTTACTCGCATATTTTTACCAATTAGCTCGAAACCAATTATTTTTAGTCCGTAATCGGAAGATGATTACATGTAAACTAAAGCGCGGAATTAAAAAAAAAGTTTATTATTACATTGGGGTAAACATAAGGAATCGTATAAAAAAAATCAATATCTAGGACAAATCTATAAATATTTAATGTATTAAAGAATTTAAAAATCACTATTTTTCAAAGTGAACTATAAAGCAAAAAATACATTTTGAGCACAGATATAATAAGTACCCCCAGATATCATTTTGAGTTCTTAAAAGTTGTCTAAAAATGTATATATTTGATTATAAAAATGTCCAACAAAAGGACAACACGACTTTAATTGCTATCCATTTCTTATTTAATAAGAAATTCCTACCAGAGCTGTTCTGAATTGAAACGGACAGCCAAATATCAGGAAAACGGTTAGGAAAATAATGAAGGAAATTTGTTGAGAGTTTACGAATTTAAATTTAATACGCACAATGGAAATTTGCATTAAGATTATTGATAAAATTTCCATTTCCAAATCAATTCTCGTATTACTGCCGATTAAATTAGAATTCTGTTATCTCTAACATTATAAGTAAAAAAAATAAACTAAAAAATAAAGCCTGAAAATACCCTGGTAAGTTTTTGTGAGTCAAACTAAACAATTCACTGACCATCAAATTTAAAGTTTTTTTATAGGGCCTAAGAAAAAATAAAATTTTTTGATTGTATTTAACTGAATTTGACTCAAGATATTTTTTGAAAAATTTTCCGAGGTCGTAAATAAGAAACAGGAGTACACTTTTTAATACCATTTATTGTACAGGGTGATCAGTTAAGGGTAGCGAGCGGCCATATCTCATAAGATATTGGTCGTATAGATTTGAGAAAAAAAAATCATAATAAAAGTCGCCAAGAGAAATTGTTGAAAATTATTTTCGAGTTTGTCAAACGTCCGCTAGAGGGCGTAACAACCAACACCAAGTAGAAAAATGAGGTTTTTATAGAATTTTGCCTTATGAAAATATATCGATGATATCATTTTCATATTTAGTGACCATTTCACTACACTTTTTGTCTATAATGTTTGTTGCTGTTGTTCTATATATCAAAATAAAGCGGTGGGGGAAGTTCAAATGTTTTTTCAAACAAACCAAGAAGTCTCCCGTTTCTTTTGACCGATTTTAGCAAACTTAGGCTTATATGAAAGAGCATAATTTGCACTACAATTAGTAGCATATTTTTTAGTTTTTTCAAAAAAAACAAATGTAATGATATATTCATTTTTACATATTTTAAAAGGGGATAAATTTCTCTATAATTTAATGAAAATAATTTATCATCTACCTTTTTTTGAACCGTTGATATTGACCAAAATATTATTTTATTTTATTAAAAAATGGCACGCCACTGCTTTTTATCAAAATAAAAATCATTTTCGTAATCACTTATTAGTTGCTAACAAAAAGAACCTCTTGACTTTTTTTCGTTAGACGAACGCTTTTGGATTGAAAAAATAAGATGTTTAACAATGAAAAATCTTAATAAAACTGTCCAACAACAGCAGGAGCAATAACACTAAAAACAAGAACATGGAACTTTAAAAATAAACGTTAAAAATAAATTAATAGTTTTATCGTAAATGTTCAAAATGTTGTCCATTATTTTGAATGCACTGGTCCAATCTCTTCTGGGTGGAGTTGACAGCTGTATCAATTTCCGCTCTTGGTATAATATTTATGGCGTTTTGAATTCGGACTATCATGTCTTCTCGAGTAGTTGGTCGAGTTTTATACACCAAATCCTTTATTCGGCCCCACAGATAAAAATCAAGGCAAGTTAAATCGGGGGACCGTGGTGACCAGAAAAATAGACTGGCTCTACCAATCCAACGGTTAGGAAAATGCCTGTTCAAAAAATCTTGCACATTTCGTGAATAATGTGCCGGGCATCCGTCTTGTTGAAACCACATGTTTCTTCTTACTTGTAAAAGCACATTTTCTAAGAGTTAAATAAAAGGTTCAAATACATGTCACCGGTTAGATTGCCAATAAAGATGTGCGGACCTATAATAGCACCATTAATAACACCGCACCAGACGTTGACGCTCCATCGACCCTGCTGATAATCTTCACGTAACCAGTGTGGATTAGTGTCCGACCAGTAATGCACGTTAAGAAGATTTACCCTGCCATTACTGCAAAACGATGCTTCGTCTGTCCACAATATTTGTGACAAAATATGATGGTTTTCCCTAATGAAGTCTCTAAGCCAGTAGCAGTAATCGAGCCTACATTCAAAGTCAGTGTCATTTAGGGCTTGATGAATCACGATGTGATATGGATGCATTTTAAAATCCATTAATATTTTTTGCACTGAGCCATAGGATATTTCTAAATCTCTGGAGATCTCTCTTATGCTTATATGGGGGTCTGCATGAATATAAGCCAACACATTTATAATGTTATCTTCTCTTCTAACTCTACGATTTCTTCTCAAAGTTGGAGATGGTTGCACTTGGCCATGTTGCCTTAAACGTAAGGCTAAACGATGAAAAACCATTCTCGAATGGTGTCTTCGGAGGGGATAACGCAGTGCATACTGCCTAGAAGCAATCGCCGCATTTTCAAAACATTGAAAATAAATTCTCAACATATCAAAGGCTTCTTCATTCGTAAAAGGCACGATTTGTTGTAAAAATACTTTTTACATAACATTAAATTAGATGTCAATAGCAGGAACTATCAACATGAATATCAACGTGATTGACAATTTGGTGTTTTGTTTCTTAACGTAGATCATGGCCTGCTTCGCTTAAATGCGATGTTAGTTAAGTTTGATTTTTAATTTAATTTATGAAATAATAATAATTATTAATAATAAATTATGAACTAAAGCATTCTCTCACTAATTAAATGATTATTAATGATAAAAATAATAGATAATAATTTTATTAATGTGAGATGTAATATTTAAAAATAATTTTGAACCTTATAGTTATCATTGTTAAACATCTTATTTTTTCAATCCAAAACCGTTCGTCTAACGAAAAAAAGTCAAGAGGTTCTTTTTGTTAGCAACTAATAAGTGATTACGAAGATGATTTTTATTTTGACAAAAAGCAGTGGCGTGCCATTTTTTAATAAAATAAAATAATATTTTGGTCAATATCAACGGTTCAAAAAAGGGTAGATGATAAATAATATTCATTAAATTATAGAGAAAATTATCCCCTTTTAAAATATGTAAAAATGAATATACCATTACATTTGTTTTTTTTTTGAAAAAAACTAAAAAATATGCTACTAATTCAGTTAACGCCATCTAGCGACGCCAGCAATAGTCAAAAATTCAAAACCAAATAAGCGTTTTGTAGTGCAAATTATGCTCTTTCACATGAGCCTAAGTTTGCTAAAATCGGTCAAAAGAAACGGGAGACATCTTGGTTTGTTTGAAAAAACAATTGAACTTCCCCCACCGCTTTATTTTGATATATAGAACAAAACATTTTAGACAAAAAGTGTAGGGAAATATTCATTAAATATGAAAATGATATCATCGATATATTTTCAGTAGGCAAAATTCTATAAAAACCCCATTTTTCTACTTGGTGTTGGTTGACCAATATCTTATGAGATATGGCCGCTCGCTACCCTTAACTGATCACCCTGTATATGCACACAATTTGACAACCTAAAGAAGTATGTTATAAATATAATTTTTAATTAATATTCTAGCTTTCTATGAAGTATTATCCTAGTTACTATTTAACAACTTTGGTTTTTGACCACCCTCTTGTATACAGCTCCCGGGTTCTCTCGAAGAAGTGTCCAACACTAATCCGTCAACATTGCAACGTTCCACTTCCCCTTTTTTCCATGTTGGCAATTTCTTGATGGAATTTTTCCCTCTCCCTGTATTGTATGTTTACAAGAAAATGCTGGATGTATTTTTGGATTTTCATTATCATTACATTCGATAGCATTCTCATTAAATTATGAAGGCAGCCATGATCCGTTGCCAGAGCAACATAAGCAATTGTTTGATTCTGGTGGACAAAATGGATGTTTCAGACATAGAAGAATCAGCGAATATTGCTTGTTTATCTCTACTACCGGAAAAGTCGAAAAAAAGGTATGAAGCAGCATACAAATCCTTTAAGAATTGGTGCCAAAGCAAGACGGCTACTGCAGTCTCAAAAAACTTGTTTTTGACGAATTTCCACGAAAAAAGTGTTATATTGAAGTCCCCATCAAGCTTATGGTGTGAGTATTCGATGTTGAAGTCCACCCTTTTAATAGAGGAAAATATAGATATTTCTAAGTATCCAAAATTTCGAGCATTTTTGAAAAGAAAAAATGATGGTTATAGACCCAAAAAATCGAATGTGTTTAACAGGGACGATGTGCACAAGGAAAAATGTAATTTTAATGGCATATTAGATCCCATCTTTTCGTAAGACATTAAAGTTTATTTAAAATTTCTGGATAGTTTTCTGCTCTTTCATTTCCTAGAAAATGGTTTGCAACCATTTTAAAGGCATTCCACGCCTCTTTTTCGTGCCCGTCAAGCACAATGTCAAATTCAGAATAGTTGACTTATTTGGAGCTCCACAAATATTCCCTCCTCAATTTTGGCATGACTTATTGTGGGACATTTTTGTTTTAGGTAATTAAAGGCTGGACCATCTCTGATCATAGATTTAACAAAATGTTTCATTAAGCCAAGTTTAATATGTAATGGCGGAAGAAAAATTTTATTTCGAGTAATTAAATGAACGGTTGTAATATTTTCACTCCCGGTTTTATAGAGATTCATTTTAGCGCGGCTATCCCATTCATAAAGAAAGCAGCAGTACTTTGTATATCCTAACTGAGTACCAAGTAAAATAACTATTACTTTCAAATCTACGGAAGCGTAGAAGTGCCACAATTTTTTTTATTTTTCAATTCTGAGTTTAAAGTCAGAATTTAACAAAATTCTGAGTTCAAAGTCGGAATTTAATAAAATTCTGAGTCTGAAGTCAGAATTTAACTAAATTCTGTGTTTAAAGTCAGAATTTGACAAAATTCTGAGTTTAAAGTCGGAATTTAATAAAATTCTGAGTTTAAAGTCACGATTTAATAAAATTCTGTGTTTAAAGTCAGAATTTAATACAATTTTGAGTTTAAAGTCAGAATTTAACAAAATTCTGAGTTTAAAGCCGGAATTTAACAAAATTCTGAGTTTAAAGTCGGAATTTAACAAAATTCTGAGTTTAACGTCAGAATTTAGTCCGTACGATTGTATAACAGACTGGAACCAAAAAAACAAGTTCAATATTCTTGTTTGAATAATGGCAGAGGCGCGATGCATTGTTCCACCAAACTACTGATAGTTAAAAAATGATAAAAGGGGGAGGGGACAAAATAAAAGTTTCCTATTTTGATTTTTGAGTCTTAAATAAGTCCCTGACAAATTAAACATATGTTTAATTAGTTCATTTTATATATTTTTATTTATTTCTATTGCTGAAAAAAAAGCCAAAATGAATACAAGAAAAAGTATACACTGAAAGGTTCACAAAATAAAAAAGGTAATACAAAACGATAAATAAGTCTTTCTTAAGACTTATTTATCGTTTTATCGGTTCATATATGTTTCAACGATGTAAGGCTGTCTCGCGAAACATTCTGACAGATCTCTCCCTCTGTTTCAAGGTGATTCAAGTTGAGTGTCCTATTAGAAATATCTGGAGAACCAACGAATAGGATGTTTTGAGAATTTGGCTTTGGCCATAGATGAACATAATATACTCTCGTTATAAAATATTTTAAATTGCGCGGTGTTGCCGCTTCTACCTCAAACCGGAGGCACCATCCGTTTTTTAAATGAAATGCCCAATATTTTATTAAATTTTTATATTTTTCTAAAAAATCCAAGCACTTATTGAGTTACTTTTCTCATGCCTAAAGTTAACTGTTTTCGAGAAAATGGCGCCTGAACAATCACAATTTTAACCCTTTGAAGCTCGGTAAATCTCAAACGAGTTTACTTGCAACGAAATGGATTTCACTTAACTGTCTTAATATTTAATTATCTATCTCCTGACACCAATTTCAGGTTTGGCAGGAGACGTCAAAAACGCATTTGGTTAAATTCTGACTTTAAACTCAGAATTTAGTTAAATTCTGTCTTTAAACTCAGAATTTAGTTAATTTCTGACTTTAAACTCAGAATTTTGTTAAATTCTGACTTTAAACTCAGAATTCAGTTAATTTCTGACTTTAAACTCAGAATGTTGCTAAATTCCGACTTTAAAGTCAGAATTTAAAAATAAAAAAAATTGTGGCCCTTATACGCTTCCGTACAAATCTGCACAAAATTTGCCAATCATATTTCTTATGTTGAAACGCTTCTAGCAGCAGCTTCATATTCGTCTATGTTATATATCCAATGGAAATTAGTGATCCAATTCATACTGTATTTACCATTGAATCATACAAAATATTGTATCTATACAATATATATTTTTACGAGATGGCACTTGCATATTAGGGTAATGTGTTAACAGTCATGTATGTATTTAGGAATGTACATACATATAAAATACAAAATTTTATTTACTTTTTTACTTTATTCCTGACAAAAGTTGGTGTTTGAAGAAAAATACTTTTGATAATATTGTGTATTGTGGAGAAGCACTATATAATCGCCGATTTATTCAACTCGTTGCACACTGGCGCGTCTAATGTTAAATTCCGGTCAAAAGTGATTTTTAAAAAGTAAAAGCATTTTTGACTTACTTCATATTTTTCAAAACTAGAGACTTCAGTTAGTAAAAAGTTCATAATAGTTTACAAAAAAATAATTACATACATTTAATGTGACCCTATCCACAATATAGTTAGTATGTTATTTATGATGGTGAAATAAATTTAAAATGATACATATTTTTTCTAGGTTTTTCCAAAGATAAGAAAATTATTCTTCGTGCTACTTATAAATATTTGTCTTCAAAATCTTATTATTCTTGTTTCTGGTAAACGTATAAGAACATTCCTGTAGTCTTTATAAAATGTTATTTTTTCGATTTGATTAAGCGGATTTGTTATGTATATTTTCGTAATAATGGAAGAAAAAAAAACATACGAGCTAAATGGTGCAAGTCTTGTTGCAGTGAAAATTATGTTCTCTGATATGTGCACTTGTCAGCAAAAACCAAGTTGGCTGCCTTCATTCGCCTATTCGTTCGTTTTGTTGATTTAACAGATAGTCTGTTTATTAGTTAATGTCCATATCAACCCGTTCATAACAAGTTAAAAATTCGGTATTTTTGAGTTGTAGTGTTGAGTATTTTGTTGTTTTTGGTTTAAGTTATAATTAATTTCAAAAAATGGCTCATGTGAGTAGAAGATATCTTGCCGATAGGTACTTGGAGTACGTGGGAAATGAGGAACTTTTTTTTTCACGCTTAAAAACAGAACATAATTGTACCCCTGATGGTTTTAAAATGATAATTAAAGAAACCTGCAGAAAATCTTCTTATCTTAATTACGGCAGAAATGGAAGGCAGCCCAAAGGACTAAGACAGGGTTTTATAAAAAAAATATGACTTGGCTTGATAAAGACTTTCTTATTGACAGCAAGTATCTCTCTGAGGTTCCTAAGCAAGGAAGACCATCAAAAACTTTCGAAAACAACTCGGATAGGAGCAAACGAAGAAAACTAGCCCAGATTAAAAAGAACACTGATGATATGAGTATCGCCGAAATTAAATGTATTTTCTTAAAAAAATTGGTTGCGGAGGACAGGAAGAAAGAGGCGAATGCCATTGATGAAATTTTATCCAAAGGTATTGGTAATTATAAAAAAACCAATTTTTGTGATAGCTTCTCTAAACATGAGGCTTTAGCATTAATCGTAGATTTGAGACTATCAAGATATCAGTACAATTGTCTAAGAACAAAGTGCAAAGAAAAAAATGCAACTATTTTTCCAAGCTATTATCAAATTTCTAGTGCTAAAGCGGAGTGTTATCTATTGAATGCTGTTATTACTGAAAGAGGGGCTTCACTGGCTTTACAAAATATTATGAATCACACAACGGAAAAAATTTTTTTGATAGAGAAAATTAGAAATAAAGCAATAAAAAGTGGTTCGCGATTTTTTACGTTATATTCTAAATGGGGATGTGATGGATCTTCAGGAAATAGCAACTACAAACAAAATTTCTTTTTTGTTGTATCTTTGGCTCCTCTTTAGTTAGTATCTACAGAAAATAACGTTGTTATGTAGAAGAACCCTCACCCGTTATCTCCAAATTATTGCAGGCCAATCTTTTTTGAGTTTACAAAAGAAACACCAGAAAATATTAAACTAATTGCCAGTAAGTACACAAATGAAATTCAAAATTTAAATAATACCATCATTTCTTCAACTACTGATATACAACTCCATATTTCTCATAATTTGTCGTTGACTATGATAGATGTTAAAGTCGCCCAAGTCCTTACCGAAACATCTTCTGCATCGTGCTGTATCATTTGCAAAGTTAAACCCTCAGAAATGAACAACCTTAGTGAAGTTGTTAGAAGACCTGTGGATGAAAGTGCTTACCAATATGGTGTATCGAATTTGCACGCTCAAATTCGCTTCATGGAATGTATTTTACACATTGCGTATAGATTGCCCTTCAAGAAATGGAGTGCTCGTAGCTCAGAAGAAAAGGAGCTCATGAAAAATACCAAAAAGCGACAGACCTTAAAGCAAAACTTGGCATCATAGTTGACTTACCTCGGCAAGGGGTTGGCAGCTCAAACGACGGCAACACTGCCAGAAGATTTTTTAGAAATATCGACGTTGTTTCGGATGTAACTGGAGTCAGTCGCGAATTGCTTCACAAAATGTCAGTCATTTTGCAAGTTTTGCTTAGCGAACATCCTGTTGATGATAGAAAATTTAGAAAATTTTGTTATGAAACTGCTCAAATTTATGTCGATTTATACGATTGGTATTATATGTCTTCATCTATACACAAAATTTTAATTCACGGAGCTGCCATTATTCAATCTGCTTGAAGCTGCAGAAGCGAGAAATAAATACTTCAAAATATTTAGAAAGGACAGTAGTAGAAAATGTTCAAGAACTGCAACCAATGAAGATGTTTTGCAGTCTCTTCTTATTTCGTCTGATCCATATTTGGCAACTTTGCGCTACAAATTAAACATATCGAGTTAGATCAAGAGGCCAAAGAACATTTAATTGTATAAATAATATCCTGTAGTGTTGGAAAGGTAAGCAATATACTTTTTTTCTGCATAACTGAATTTCGGTTTTAAACTATTGATACAAAAACGATCTATGCACTTCTACAAGTCCCAAGCAAATGTCTAATTTCACATCACTTATCACCACAACACTCTGCACAGTACTATCTACAATTTGAAACAATCATTAACTGAAATAATTATGTCAATTTATTAAGTTTTTGGAAGAAGAAATATCTAATTATCGTTTTGTTTTTTAGATATCAGCTAAGAGCTAAAAAGCACTTTTGTACCTTAAGTAATGAAGAAGAAATTGCTTCAAGAAAAACCTTCATTTTCAAGTAATAATAACTATTACACTTTAATGTTGTGTATTATTAAAAATTTAAAATTAAATCTGAAATTGACCCCAATATATTTTTTCCTAAAAATCGACCCCTCTTCACCTCCTAACACTGCACGCCAATGACAAATAAAAATGTTTACTGTGAAAAATGTTATTTTCCCAACATACAATCACCACCCAAATTTCAACGAAATCACATTATTAATAACTGAGATATTGAATTGTATTCATCTTAAGTGGGACACACTCTGTATATAAAGAGTCAAAACATCATTAAAATTGTATTTTTACTCAATATACTTGAAAATAATTCAATTCCAACCCCAAGATAAAATAAAATACAATTTTCCTCTTTTTGGCCGCAAGTCCCTATCCCTCGCTCGCGGTCGGGTTGTCGGAACCTTTAACATTTGTAATGAATATGTTTTGCAGTATAATTTCTATAGCCTACGACTCGTTCGACAGACTTTAAATACTTCTGAAATAATTTTTCTTTTATTTTTATGTGGCTGTTCGTCCTTATATCCTCCATATATAAAAATAATGTTTTTGTATACAAACAAATCTATTAATTTCCTTCACCCAGAACTTCCCTTGTTATGATCTTTTGTGCATTTGTTAGAAATAGTGTGGCCCAATTTAATTCAGTACATAGTCATACTATATATGACACAGCAATATGTCATGTTGAATTCGTATCCTATTTTTACACTCATTTTGCTGCAAAATCAGTTGATCAAGTTTTTTTACGTTGATTTTAAAAAAAAATATTTGGTCGCCATTTTGTATCGCCACCCTAAACTCGTACTACAACTTTACCAGCTTATCTCTATATCACACTTAATTCTTGCACAAACATTGAAATTAATGTTATAAGTAGTATTTTCAGGCTGATTTTTTAAATATTTTTCAGGCCGCTATTTTTTTTGCTATCTTGGTTTCATGTCAAAATGTTACCAGTTCATTCCTATATAACACTGTGTAAAATTTGAGGTAAATTGGATAATTAGTTTTTTAATAATAATTTTTTTACATTTTTTTTCTAAAATATTACCAAGTCATTCCCATATGACCCTTAATTTTTGGCTACAATTTGAGAAAACATATTTCTTGGCGCATCTAGGGACGCTAAAACGTGAAGATATGTAAAACCTGGGAGGGTTATTTTTTCTTTAAGTGCTTCCCCAAAAAAAAATTACAAAACATCTTCTAAAATGTAATAAAACTTAGTTTATATTAAAAATGCTAAAATATTATCTTAATTATCAAGCCCATAATAAATGCTGCCTTGACTCCGACCCACCCACAATAGAATATCGATAAAACCTATGCGGGCGCTAGCTTCTCTGCAGCCAAGTCCTGTATGCTTGATTTTCTGTGAATCGAGCCAGAGGTTATTGAACTTTCCACCGGCTGTTTTTGCATTTCAATCGCGTGCTTTAAGAGGTGGCGAAAGCTATCGTTGGAGTAAATTCTTTGTTTGAACGACTATCCGTGTGTTGTGTGATACGTACGTCGTGTCGTGCATGGTGCGATATGCAAATACCGTTAACTTCGGCTGTCGGTAATAACGTTGAAAATATTGGAGAATTTAGGAAGAAGAGTGTGTGTGAATGTGTGGTGTGTGTCTTAATAATAAAGGAATTTTCAACATTAAACTTCGCTGATAAGTTTCAAATAAAGGAAGGGCAAAACCGCCTATGAAAAATTTAACCACAAAAATGAAAAACTGTATTAGACAATTTTATTCAGAAAAAACAATACGAACAATTTAAATGGCTAACAGGGTGTGAAAATATAAGTACATTATTTTGTTGGCCATGTTTACTTTTTAAAAATAAAAAAGGTCTCTGGAATAAAACTGGTTTTTCCGATTTAAACAATTTCCATAAAGCTGTAAAAAGACACATTATGTCCAACGCGCATTCACAGGCCGTCATAAAAGAAAAAGTCTTCGGCAAAACCAGAATTGAACACGTCCTTAATAAACAGTTGGAAATTAGTCACCGCCAACACAATGAACTAGTCCATAAAAATAGGCAAATATTAAGAAGACTTATCGATGTTGTTTGTTTTCTCGAACAGCACGAATTAGGATTTAGAGGTCATGACGAAACAAGGGTTTTTTCAAATAGAGGAAATTTTCAAGATTAACTTAGTTTAATGGCTAAATATGATGATTGCTTAAAAAATCATTTAGAGCAGTCTAGCGTTTTTCGCGCAACGTCGAATCGAATCCAGAATGATTTAATTTCCGCGGTTACAACCGTTATTCTAAGAAGAATTAAGATTGGTGAAGCGCGGTTCATTGCTATTGTTCTGGACGAAACCACTGATATCACTAATTTTAGCCAATTATCTATAGTAATAAGCTACGTTAAAACAGACGATATTCAAGAGCGATTTTTAGGTTTTAAGAATGTGTCCGAAAATCGTACAGCAGATGTATTATATACCGTAGTTTATAACGTTACTAAAGAAATTAATGGAGACAAAAAATTAGTTGCTCAAAGCTATGATGGAGCTGCAGTGATGGCAGGCCAATTAGGGGGTCTGCAAGCTAAAGATCGAGAAATTTTCCCAAGTGCTATGTTTGTCCATTGTTTTTCTCATAAATTAAATTTAGTGTTATCCCAGTCTATCAATCACATTAAAGAGTGTAAAGTATTTTTCGTTACTTTAAGTGGCATGGCTGCTTTTTTTCCAAGTCAACAAAACGTACACAAGCTTTGGACTCCATTGTCCACAAACGATTGCCCAAAGTAGCTCCTATTAGGTGGAACTATAATGGAGACTTGTGTTAACAGTATCTGAAAATCGTGAATCACTGATTGAACTATTTGAGAATATAATAGAAAATAATGAAACGTGGGACTCAGAAGCAATAAATAGTTCGACGGGGTTTTTGGACTGTTTGAAACGAGATTTTATTTTTAATTATTTGTTGAACATATTTTCAGAAATATTTCCATTCTCGGGCAATGTTTTTAATATATTACAAACTAAAACAAATGATATTGCTCTTTGGCTAAAAAAATTGGATGATTTTAATTCCATGTTAAGCCAAAAAAGAGATGACTTTGACCTATTTTGGGAAACAACGATGATGTTAAATGTAGAGCCACAAGCCAAGCGTCTTCGAACAGACAAGGTAGGAGATGTTCAAACGTCATATAGATGCCTATTTATGAAATAATCGATCAAATTCAGCAACAAATAAACTATAGATTTAACGGTTTAAATGATTTTAAATTCCTCGAGCTCTGCAATTTTGATGCATTTAAAGGAAAAACTTTTCCAGAAGATGCGTTTAAATCTCTTCTTCTTCATTACGGCCAGTTCTTCGACCGAGTTTTACTGCGATCTAAACTAAAAGTGATTTACGAAACTGATGACATTAGCGCAAAAAATAACGCTAAGGAACTAATGCAATTTTTTAAAACACAAGGAGCTGGAAGATGCCTACATCGAAGTGTCGAAATTGTGTGAATTAGTATTGACAATACCTGCCAGTTCATCAGTAGAACGCAATTTTTCAACAGTTAAACGTATAAAAAATTTCGTGAGAAATTCAACGGGGCAGGAGAGACTTTCGCATACATCGGTGTTGTCCATTGAAAATAAACTTCTCCAAAATATGTCTGAGCATCGACGTTTTTATGATGACGTCATTGACGAATTTGAAAAAAATTATCAAAGAATCGAATTACATTACAAATAGGTAAGTTTCTGAAAATTGCTTTCCTTTATCAATCATCAATCAAGTAAGTAGTTTTTCAGGTTGAATTTTTTAATATTTCATTATCCCGCCATTTTGCTCTCCAATCTTGGATCCGTACCAAAATTTTACCAGTTAATTCCAACATAATACTAGATGTTTGTGCAAAACGTGAAATAAATTGAATAAGCAATTTTCTAAGAATAATTTTTTTAACATTTCACTAGGCCGCCATTTTGTTTCGCCATATTGAATTTTTACTAAAATATTACCAGTTCATCCCCATATGACCATTATTTTTTTGTCAAACTTTGAGGTCAAACGGGTAAGTAGTTTTTAAGCTGTGCCGCGAATTGACAGACAGACAGACCGACGGAAATAATTTAACATATTTTTTGACATCTAGGGACGCTTTTCATCTATTCCGTCGTTCGTCTATCGGTTTGTCTGTCTGTCTGTCAGTTCACGACATAGCTTAAAAACTACTCATGAGACTAATTTCATATTTTAGTCAAAAATTAGAGGTCAAATTAGGATGACCTGGTAATATTTTGGTAAAAATCCAATATGTCGGAATAAGATGGCAGCCTAGTGAAACGTTAAAAGAATTATTACTAAAATAACAAATTTAAATTTTGCGCAAAGATTAAATGTTAAATAATAATAAGAAACTATTTATTGAATTTATTATAAATTATGCCCAAAAATGAAGTGTGGCATCGATAGAAACTGGTAAAATATTGGTAGGAATCCAATATAATGTCACAAAATGGCGCATACAAATGTTTGAAAAGACAGCATATGTGTTTCGAAACAACTAAGTAGTGAAGTAAATTGGGTCAAACTTCACTATTCCTAACAAAAAGAAAGATTTATAACAAAGCAAAATCCGGGTAGCATTTTTGTATCGAGCGTCCAGTAAACCGCATCTTGAATTCCCGAGCTCGAAACGTATCGAGCGCACGGTAACCCGACAACACTCGGGCTACCGTACGCTCGATTCATTTCAGCTGTTTATAAAACTCTAGTAAATAATGATATAAGTATTGTTTGAAAAGGGATTATAGGGTAAATAAAACGCAGTAGTAAATTAAACGTTGTAAAAAATCCTATTTTACTGCTAAAAAAATAAAATACGTACTTATATTAAAAACAAAATTTTAAAATATTAGATATGGATAATATTTATTTGGCAAATTTATTTTCACCGAGCCCAACATTTTTATTTACACAACTATTAAGTGAATGGGGGGCTTTAGATTTTTTTACTCTAAGGCTTCCGACTTTTCTTCCCGCCTGCATTGCTCTTCTACCCGTCATTTTGATTTTTCTCCGAGAAACAGATGTTGGCTGAACTGCAATTTTTTTTCCTCTTCTCGTATTTTTTTTTGATCCGACAGTTAAAGATCGCGGCAAGTGATCAAATTTAAAAGCTGTGTGTAAACCACTCATAAGGGTTGAACTACTATTTATATTTTTATGGTAATTCTTCATAAATTGTTGAACGGCTGGACAGAAACCTATTGGATCAGCTTCTAAATTTTCAAAGATATCTGCATTAAATTTGGAAATAAATTCGGACCATTCTTTTTTAACGTCATTATTGTTGATTTCAGAAGATTCCATACATGGTTCGCTATTTGTGGAGTCAATACTTTTACAGTCGTCGGTACTTGTTTCTTCTGCAATAGGCGTTGGTAAATAATTTTTAACATTTTCGGGAAAATCGACTAGTTTGAGAGGTAACATGATATTTTCCGACGGTTCTTTTCCAGTAGCGATCAAGTACAACATTTTCCTACTTTCAAGTGACAAAGTATTGCAAGCGTTTGTTATATTAAAGTGTCTTATTATTGCAGATTGATGCTTGCATATTTTTCCAGTGATACCTACAGGGCAAGAACATATATTGCTTTTCATATCTACGAAATATTCTATTCCTTCATGAGAACTGCTTAGGACATGGTACTGCATTTCACTCAACTCTTTTATTTGATTTGGCGAAACATCTTTATCATTTGGAGATAACCGATTTAACGTTGACTTGCTAATCTTATTCATTATTAAATCAAGCAGTCTTTGTTTATAGTAACTATCGAAACTACTAATGATGAAATCAGTTAACTGTGTAAGGTTATATGCTTTAGTTCTTTCCAGGGAGATATCTTTGAAGAGACGAAACATTACTTCGACATAGTTATTTGTATCAGCCCCACGTATCATTAAAGATTGGCGATAATACAAACACCATACTTCAATTTGTTCAATTTTACTTTCAATGTATTTTTTGTATTGTGGATATTGATAATATTGATAAAATAACGCTAAGTTTTTCTCCATTCTTTCTTTCGTCTTTGACATGAGAATGTTCCTAAATAATTTATACAACGATTGTCTATCTTCCTTTTTAATTTCATTTTTAGCGAGTTGTAACCATTTCCATACAGCTTTTAAAACATGGAAACTGCAAAGTAGTAAACTCGATTTAGGCCAATATTTTTGTAAAACATTTCGTTCTGATAAATCATCATCTGTCATGATGACTGCAGGCGAAATTTTAAAAGGCATTATTTCTACCAAGTCTTTTAAGGTACAATCAAAAATAGAAGCTTTTTGGCTATTTGTAATTATGCATCCTAATGGTATACCTTCTGCTGGTGATTGGGTGGCAAAGAAATATAACTTGTGATTTTGCACATCGCAATTACTCGTAGCATCCACAAATAATATTTCTGATGCCTGAATTAAGTGCCTTGCAGCACGCTGCATTATTGGGGTGCATAATGAAACGGCATAGTCTTCTTCGTTATGTGTAATTTTAAAAAATGTGTCAATGGAATGTTTTAGATTTTTTTCCAATTGGAAAAACATATTTTCACCTGATCTATCGCCATAATGGCCTTTAAAATTGGCTTTCCACAAGTTGGAAAAATCTTGTTTAGAAGGAAAATAGTGTCTGTCACATACAATTTCATCGTATTTGTCACCTAGCTCTTCCATTTTACTAAAGCAGAAACTGTTATAAGCTGAAGCAACTGAGTGTCCCTTTTCAAACAATTGAAAAATTTCTTCCTTTGTTTCTTTTCCTATTGGTCTTTTTGTCAAAGCTGCCACACTATTTATTGTATGGTTGTGGTCATTTTTAATACTAATAATACATGGCCATTCTTGAAGCAAATTATCAACATACTTAGGCTTGCTTCGGGGATGAAATACTTGTTTCTTAATAACGACTAGTAATTCTGCAGGACAATTAATATTCCTGGAAGAATGTTCCCTTTTTCGACCTTCTTTCAACTTATTTGTTTTTGTTTTAAACTGGCAATGATAGATTCTTTTAAACACATGCTGTCTGGCTTTTTCGGTTGGAGTAACTATGGTTTTAGTGATATACCACGTATTTTTTGATATTAGTTCCAGATCGTGAACCCATTGCTAGAAAAAAATGTACTTCAGAAGTATGCCCCTGAATAGGGATTTTGATTTTTTTGGCAATTTTTTGGAGCCTTGTATTTTCTTAATGGATGCATGTAACGTAATGAATTTTTTACCATACATGGTGGCTTTTATTGACATTACAGTGATTTATTTGTTTTTTGATAAATGTTTCAACTTCCAAATATACAGGGCGCTTGGTAATAAGATGGGTACCTTAATTGGTTACCATCTTTTAAAACCATCCTGATCATTTGGAAAGTTAGGATTGGAAGGTGAAATTTGTTTTCCTTTATCTTAAACCCATTACTCAAAAATTTATAATCCATCAAAATTGCAATCTTTTTTAAAACCGTATATTTAAAAATTGGAACATTCAGCAGAAAAATCGCTATAATGACAATGAAAACCTCCACCCATTGTAAAAAATCTCATTTAAATTGTTTTTCCTCTATATCTTTAACCGTTTTGTCATCATAATTAAAATTAATATAAAGTGAGTAACTGCTTATGTTCAATTGTTTGAAGCTTGAAAACAGTTAAGGATATAAAATATTCTCAGAATTCTTATTAAAATCAAAAAAATTAATAGCATACAGGGTATCTCATTTAAATTATCAAAGTTGCTACTACTTTTTGACGAGGCGGCAACGTCGTAGCTTTTAAAATATTTTAGTCCGATAGAGCATTATCGTATATTATGTAACCGATAAAAGTTTCAGAACAGTCGAATAAAACGTTCTCCGTATACGTCTAAGATACTACAGACTATCAAATACCCTGTATAATGGGTATTTTGCGCCGTAGTCAAAAAATTCCAAAAACGCCCCGAGGTAAGTTAACATGGAAGCAGAATATGATACAAACATAATTTAAAGTTCCTTAGTCAAAAGTTTATGCTCAATCAAAATTCATGCATATTGCATCTCTTTTCTAAACGCCCTGTATATTTGGAAATTAAAACATTTATCAAAAAACAAATAAATCACTGTACTGTCAATGAAAGCCACCATCTATGGTAAAAATGTCATTACGTTACATGAATCCATTAAGAAAATACAAGACTCTAAAAATTGCAAAAAATATCAATATCCCTATTCATTTTTGAGTTTATATAAATTTTATATTTCAATATTTGGCTATGAAACAATGTCGAACGAATCCGAGAATTTTGCATCCACTACTTTTCATTTAGACGGAATACAAAATAAAATCGATAAAAAATATATTGATGTGATTTATTTAAAACATTATAAAGTTGGCTACCTACTACTTTTCTGCAGGAGCGGCAACATTCTGAACAATTCTGATTTAGCCAAATCTGGCAATGCCTATTTATGATTTTCTGGCGATAGTAAAGGTTATGTAGAAAAAAAAAGCTCTTATTTACTTACCTCAACTTCTTCCTTAGTATTAAAATTAGTGCGGATTTCGCTAGAGTTGACAATGTGATATTTATAATTGTTTGGCCACTCCATACTTAACTAATTAAATAAAAAACGGTTAACGAAATTTACATCATACGACAATTTAAAAATTGACAAGACTAGTATCGAGCGCACGGTAGCTTGACAATCGATCGGGATATCGGATGCTCGTTTTAAGGCAGACCTCGGTGAATGCGATGGTAGCCGATTGCGGTGTACTGGGCGCTCGATACAAAAATGCATCCGGGTAAGTATTACAGACGTCAAATACAAAACGTGAGTTATGTAGCCAGAAATGCCCTTATCTGTATATTTACTTATCTACGATGTTTACTTTACCTTAGCATATAAATAGGGCTCTTTTCTGTAACGCACCACTTAATTTTCGAACTTCACGTAGTTAAGTCCTTATTGTGTAATTTTAAAGTTTATTTATAAATAAAAATTGTTTTTAAAAACAAAGTTAAAGAAATAAGTTATTTAACTGGCGCAGTCGTAACGGATCCTTGAAGACCAGCAAAAGTGAGTTTAGAAGGTGCACAGTGCAAACTTCCTGAGACAAGCTGCCTGGCCGTTGGTTTCAACCATTCATCAAGGAAGATCCACCCCCATTCCTGGTAGGAAAGCTGCAACTACTTCGGAGGAACCGAGAGTAAGACAACATTTCCTTTCCAAACCTTTGAAACTTGTAAATTGGTATATGATTTTAATTTCTATCATTTATTTTGTTTGAAATTTTGCTATATCCCCTAATTTATTTACTGTTCCTTGAGTGTTACAAACTATATTGCTAACTTCTTAATTCTATCTAAAAAATCGTTTCTGCATTTTTTGATGAACGAAAACATAGACGCAACCAACAATAGTGACACAGACAGGACTATAACCGAACTAGCTACTTTAATAAACAAAATCAAACTCGACGACATGACCACTCTAACAGCAGCAAAAGAAATTGCACACACTCTAAAATCTTTTTCAGGTCGATCTGAACACTTGGAATTTTTCATCAACTCTATTGACAAATTCTATAATAGATATTATACTACTACCCAAGACGAATCCTTGAAAGAATATGTAATCGCAACTATTCAATCTAAAATAATTGACGAAGCAGGCGATCATTTACTTTGCCATCCCGAATTGGCAACTTGGCCTTTAATAAAAACCGAATTGAGAAACAAATTTGGAGACAAAGTTAACAGACATACACTATTACAACAACTCAACTTTCTCACAAGAAACAAAAACGAATCTATATTAGAATTTTTAGACAGGCTCAAAATTTTAAAAAATAGGATAGCTCTAAAAATTAATACAGAAAATTTTGTTCAAGCTACAAAAGTTGCTTTAATCGAACAAACAGAACAAACTGCAATTACTGTCTTATTAGCCAACGCGAATAGCGAACTTCGAACTATTCTGCTAATCAATAACCCTCGAGATCTCGATGATACTTACGGACTCATTCTAAATCATTCTCTTGTAGAACAACAACTTAATAATAGAACCCAAATGTTGAGACATCATGCTAATATGCAAATTCCTAATCATAAACCCAACATACCAAAACATAATCCATTCAATACTCGCGAAAATTATTCAACGAACTCGAGCAACAACAATTTTAACAGACATCAAACATCCTTTTCCAACAATGCATTCCCTAACCCTTCACAAAACGGACCAACACCATTCCCCAGAGCACCTATTAATGTTCAACCTCGACATATCCAACATAAATTTCCCACTAACCGAGAAGTTTTTGGCAAACCAGCCAACGCTTTCCCTAAATACAATCCCCACAAATCTTTAGATACGCCCAAACCTATGTCTGGTATAAGCTTTCAATCAAATAGAAATTTACAAAGACCTTTCAGCCAAAACCAAAACCAAAATTCAAATCACAAACCTAACCAATGGAGACAAAACTCTCACCCTTTCACATTCACAGAACTCACTCACTTAGAAAACAATTACCCAACCCAAAATACTAGTTATCAAGAACAGTATGCCGACACAAATACAAACCGATACAATAACTTCGAATATGACAATATGTACGAAAATAATACACATTATCCCCAAGACTTTGATGACGAAAATTTCGACAACCTATACTTTAATCAAGCCATCAATCTTGAAAATCAAAACAATACAGAGACCTGCGAAAATTTTCCAAACAAAGCCTCCCTAGAGGACAGTCCTTCTTAGATATCAACGCCTTTCAAATTAATTCATTGCCATATATAAAAATCCAAAAACCCCCTTTAAAATTACTAATCGATACCGGCAGCCACACTTCTCTCTTAAGACCCATAATTGCAGAACAGAATTTTCCTAATCAAATATTTAATTCTAAACACACCTTAGTCACCTGCATAGGCAAAACCGATACCCACAATAAAGCAAAAATCGCACTTCTCCGTGAATTTAACATTGATAACGAACTAGAATTTATCTTGTTTAACTTCCACGATTACTTCGACGGTATCTTAGGTGTGAAAGACCTAAGGAGATTAAATTTAAATATAGACCTAACAAATAAACGCCTGTATAATCATGAAGTAAATATCCCCTTATCTTATAGAGACAATTTCGATATTCAAAAAGTTGAAATCCCAGCCAAGACAAGCGTACTAAAACATATTTACACTGCCCTACCAAATAATTCAGAATTATACATACCGCACATAAGAACAAAAGATTTTGAAATACCATCGTCCCTTTTAAAAGTTCAAAATAATTATGTTACCCTCGAAATAAAAAATGTAAAAGATCAGAGTATTCTGATATATTTCAATCCACACGATATAGAACGAAAATGTACCCCTTTTAATGCATCCGAAAACGAAATTTTTAATATGGAACAAATTGTGTCCGAAATTAATACATTTTCCGAAACTTTAGATTCTAACTCGCCCATCGATTTCTCCTTGATAAGATCAGACCATTTAAATCCCGAAGAAACAAAAGCACTGCAAAATTTACTTTCTCTATTCCCGAACATATTTCATAAACCAGGCGACAAATTGACCTTTACAAATCAAATTAAACATGAAATCAAAACGTCCGACGAAATCCCAGTCCACACCAAATCTTATCGCTATCCTTATATTCACAAAGAGGAGATTCAAAGACAAATCAGCCAAATGTTAAACGATGGAATAATTAGACCATCCTCAAGCCCCTGGTCCTCCCCGTTTGGATAGTCCCCAAAAAACTAGACGCCTCAGGCCAACAAAAATGGCGAATTGTGATAGATTATCGCAAAATTAATGAAAAAACCATTGATGATAGGTACCCAATTCCTAATATCAACGATATTCTAGACAAACTTGGCAGATGTCAATATTTCACAACCCTCGACCTAGCGTCAGGGTTCCACCAAATCGAAATGGACCCTTTATCTATACCGAAAACTGCTTTTAATGTCGAAAATGGCCATTATGAATACATACGTATGCCATTCGGCCTAAAAAATGCCCCCGCCACCTTTCAAAGGGTCATGGACAACGTCCTGCGGGATTTACAGGGAAAAATATGTCTAGTGTATATGGACGATATCATAATTTTTTCCACTTCCTTACAAGAGCACATCAACAATATCAGACTAGTGTTCCAACGATTACAGAATAATAATTTAAAAATACAGCTGGACAAATCAGAATTCCTACGCAAAACGGTTGAATTTTTAGGGCATGTAGTTACCCCAGAAGGGATAAAACCAAATCCGAAGAAAATTGAAGCTATTCTTAACTTTCCAATTCCTAAAAACCCCAAGGAAATAAAGTCATTTCTAGGACTCATAGGCTACTACAGGAAATTCATTCGAAATTTTGCCAAGATCACTAAACCCCTAACTAACTGTTTAAAGAAAAACCACAAAGTAGAACACACTCCCGAATTCATAAATTCTTTCGAAAAATGCAAAACTCTTTTAACCAACGATCCAATATTGCAACACCCAGATTTCTCAAAACCCTTTAATCTAACTACAGATGCTTCAAATTTGGCAATTGGAGCTATCTTGTCCCAAGGCTCAATAGGAAAAGACTTACCCATCGCATATGCTTCACGCACCCTCAATCCCGCTGAGTGTAATTATTCCACAATTGAAAAAGAATTACTTGCCATCGTATGGGCAACTAAATATTTCCGTTCGTACTTATTCGGAAAGAAATTTAAAATAATAACTGACCATAAACCCCTTCAATGGTTATTCGCTATTAAAGAACCAAATTCTAAGCTAGTCCGCTGGAGGCTCAAATTAGCAGAATTCGATTACGAAATAATTTACAAGCAAGGCAAAAATAACACAAACGCTGACGCATTATCTCGTATCCCCAATCAAATAAATAACATAGAGGACGACGACAATTTATCTATCTTACCAAACGTTGACCTATCAGAAGAAATTCCACACCTCAATTCTCAAGATCTCGACGACATTCTACAAACATTAAACGTAGAAAAAGATAAACCCAAAATAAATATCATATCTGATATCACTATCACACCGAACAAACAAAAGGAACCCCTAGACAAAACGGACACACAAACAGTTCACTCTAGCCACGAAAATCCCATTATCGGCGCCCCGTATGTCAATAAAGCACTAAACACATATAAAAACCAAGTCATTTTTAGATATTCGAGAGACAACAAAGATAAAATAGAACGTTCACAAATTTTCGATAAACAACGGACAATTATCTTTCTACCCAACGACCCATCAGAAGAACTTCTTTGTAAAATATTAAAAGAGAATTTTGCACTTGGGAAGACGTACTGTCTATACTTTATAAATCAAACATTAGAACCACTGATAATAAACCTTTTTCAAACATACTTCAAAAATAACGCATTTAAACTTTATATCTCTAGACTACTCTTAGATGACATAACGGACGTTGACGAACAACAATTGAAAATAAAATATTACCACGAAACAAAAACCACACATAGAGGTATTCAAGAAAATATAATCGCACTAAAGAAAAGATTTTACTGGCCTAACCTCGAGAACGACGTTAAAACCTATGTAAACATGTGCGAAATATGTCAAAAGACAAAATATGAAAGACATCCCAACAAATTAGTGTTTAAACCAACTCCTTTCGGCTATGAACCATTTGATCACATATACTTAGACACATACAAAACTCACAATACTACCTTTCTAACAATTTTAGACAGCTTCTCAAAACTAGGTCAAGCATACCCCCTACTAACTTGCCATGGTCCCGAAATTCTAGAAAGGCTCATACACTACATCAATCACTACGGATTACCCAGGAAGATAACAACCGACAACGGAACATCCTTCAAAAATGAAAATGTACAAAAATTTTGCATGATCCATAATATCGAAATACATTACTGTACACCACATAACCCCAGTTCCAACAGCTACGTAGAAAGATTTCATTCGACTCTCAATGAAACGATACTAGCCCTTCAAAATGAAAAACCCAGAGAAAATATTTGCAATCTGATGAATTACGCCATTTTATCTTACAATAATTCCACCCATAATGCTTTGAAATATACACCATTTCAAATCATTAAAGGTAAACTTGATTACAAAAATCCTCTTGAACTCTCAGAAGAAGAAAAACTGACACACTACATGCAAGAACATTCCGAAAACATTAAAATACTAAATTCCCAGATACTTGACACTCTCAAAACAAACCAAACTAAAATTTTAGAAAAACGTAACGAAAATCGGCAACCTGAAAGTAAAATCGATCCCAAAAAACCCATTTACGAAAAAACCTTCCCAATCAAATCAAAGACTAAACAAACAAACAAATACAAAAAATTGAATGTCCCCATAAAAGCATACCCCACAAAAATAATCGCCCAAAAACGAGCAATCCATATCAATCGCCTGAAACCACAACGTTCTGTTTCAGATGATGAGGATCCTGCTCTTAGTCCTCGCTCTTCCCACAGTATGGTCCTACGAAGAAAAAGAAGTCATTAACCCAATATTCCCCATTGTCCTGGGACCCACATACATTACAAACTTACACCATACCGCCTACTATCACATCAACATAGAACAAATAGAAATATGTCTAAACAATTTAGAAAGATCTCTAATTACGGCAGAAGTAATACTGAATAAAAAACACCAAGCAGCAGACTTCCCATACCTAGTATTACAAAAAATGAACCAGACGCACGAATTCTTACACTCCCTCAAATCAAATATATTTTTATTTGACAAAAACTATAAACAAAAACGCGGATTGTTTGACGGAGTAGGAAAACTCAATAAATGGTTATTCGGTACACTCGACTCAGATGACGAACAAAAATACGACAAATACCTAAATGTTCTTTCTAATAATCAGCAACTAATACAAAACGAAATAAAACAATCAATATCTATACTTTCCAATATAACACAAACATACGACTTACATTTAAATAAAATCAACGAGAACCAAAAGAATATTTACTCTAAACTTACTCTTTTAGAATTAAAACAAATAACATTCTCGGATACCTTATACCTATCATTAATAACCGATAATATACATAACCAACTTTTAAGAATAAAAACAATACTATTAAATATTGAAACTGCTATCAGCTTCGCTAGGCTTAATACGATGCATAATAGCATCCTAAATGAATCCCAACTGAAAAATATTTTACAAAATACCTCTCTCGAATTTAATCAGTTATTACAAAATAATGACCCCTGAAGTAAAAGTAATAAATAAGCTCATAATTTTTGCAATTCATATACCAATGGTATCCCCAACTCAATTTACATTGTATAAAATACTTCCCATTCCTATCCAGAACCAAACATTAGTCATACCCAAACCCTACTTACTACTCACAGAAGAAAAGTATTTTTCCACCAACTTAGAATGCCCTAAGATTGAAGACATCTTCGTATGCCCACAAGAAGCGCTTTCCCAAGAAAATACCTGCGTACCAAGAATATTAACGCATAACCAGAACACATGCCCAATGGTCAAAGTACACTATACATCTTCAAGTGTAACGAAGATCAACGATAAAGAAATCTTAGTAATTCCCGCCAGACCAGTGCCAATAATTAGCAATTGTCAAGAGCTGAAGCGATCCTCCTTAATAAAGAAACCCACACTCATCACGTTGAACAAATGTCCAGTAGAAATCAATGGTCAAAAATACGCTATTGAAAAATCCAACAACCTGTACTACAGTTTAAACATCCCAAGAATCGAGATCCAAGACCAGGAAAACTTACCTCACCTAAAGCTACAGGAAGTCAATCACCAAGAAATTCACGAAGCAAACAAGATGATTTCCACAATGAAATTCCACAAACTACAAACACCTGGAACTTTCGCCAACCATTGGACTTCAACATTATCTATCCTGCTAACACTCATCACATTCGGACTCTCGACGATCCTTTGGAAACTCATACAAAATTACTACAACCGAAAGAGATCCCTACCTAAACAGAACCCTCAAGTTTCGATAGACATTGACAAGCCAGAAACGATGGATATCAGCCCTTCAAACCAGACGGATATCGAACTCCAAACACTTACACGGCCGGAAAACCGTCAACCTCTATTTTCCGAGCTTAAGGAGGGAGGAGTTATGTAGCCAGAAATGCCCTTATCTGTATATTTACTTATCTACGATGTTTACTTTACCTTAGCATATAAATAGGGCTCTTTTCTGTAACGCACCACTTAATTTTCGAACTTCACGTAGTTAAGTCCTTATTGTGTAATTTTAAAGTTTATTTATAAATAAAAATTGTTTTTAAAAACAAAGTTAAAGAAATAAGTTATTTAACTCGTGCTATGACATTTAACAAATAACCCAAAAATGCAGTTTTTGGAACTTTAAAAAAATCGTAATCAAGTTATATTAAAACCTTCTAGACACTATTTAATCGAAACTTTTAAATGAAATAGAATTTACCCAGGTATTTAAAAAAAATAACAGATAGAAGAGAGTAGAACTTCTACGTTGGACACCCTTTGTATTGGGTGCCGTAAAGTAAGTAAGGGATAGAGTGAGGAAATAAAAATAGGATACCTGAATTAGGCTGTTCCTTGTTGCCCGCATGTTGGTCGCCTGTAACCAAACCCGTCTCCAAAATCTCTTCGTCGCTTTTACCGGGACTGTCGTCTCCTTCGTCTGTCAACTCTAAAACTCCTGTCGAGAATCCTGTTCCGTCGCCTTCCAAACTTATTTGCGAAGTTTTCTCCACTCCAAGCTTGTTTAATTTGGTCACTTTTTCCTGAAATGGCAAAAAATGTGTCTTTTAAGTCGCGTATCAGTTCAAATCTATACTTCTATTTCACCTTTGTGCACCTTGAAATCATAAAATTATTCTCGATTTGATTATTAAAAACCAACTAACACGGGTGTTTTCAGTCTCTGTAGGTTTAAAAGATGGGGGATTGAAGTTTCTTCGTTACTGTCGTTACGTCGTCTGAGATTGTTTCACATCTTTACATTTCAGGATACCTAGAGATGCCAAAAACACGTTTTCCCAACCCCGTCGATCTGTCTGTCGCGTCGCGTCGGTCTAACAAAGATTATTGATACAAGGGTTTATTATAGTCCAATCCTATTTGTACTCTTATTGTTCTAGCGTTTTATTCACTTTTTCCATTTAATGAGTTGTTTTTCTTTTGATTCATACTTATATAACATATTTTATTATTGTCTCGTATTTTTACTTAGGGTCAGGTGGGGTAATTGTAAATGGAATTTGCAAGATTGAATTGAAAATTATCTTTTTTTTTATAAATTAATTTTTAATTTAATTCCTAAGTATAAGTCCACTTTATGGTAAGGTATTTTCATATCTACGGGCTTGTATATGAAAAATTTTACCTCCTGGTAACATAATTTAATATTTACAATTACCCCCTCTCGTTTACAAATACCCCATTACTAAGGGGTAATTGTAAATGAGCATTTCAGAGACCATTACTTGTAATGACTTCAAATGAAATCCAATTGTAAATATTTTGCAAGTATACATTTTTGGCTGCAAAATCATTTGCCGAATAAATACAAATATTTACAATTACCCCATAAAAAAATCAATGCAAAATTTCAAAATTATAATTTTATTGTGAAAAATAAAACGTTACAAACATTCTTAAGATAAGTAACACAAACAGGTAACTCTAATAATGTAACCATTAACCAATAAAATATCGAAATGCGGCATGAGAAGTTCTATTTTTGTTTTTCAAATATGCTGACGCATCCAGGGAAAGCATAAATAAGACGTCTGTCTTTCTCTTTTAAAGTTGGTTCTGGTAGAATAGCTTTAACGGAGTCAAAGTCTATATTTGACACATCATTTTCCTTTAGTATAAACTCTGTTGCGAATTTGTCATACATAGTATATCCATTTACTGTTATTTCTCCATCGTCCCGATCAATGTTTGAAATGCAGCAAACATACTTGTAATGAACTGACCTACGACTTCCACCGACAAAATCTACAAGAACAAAGGAACCAATTTTAAGTTCTTCCCAGTCAGGCTTTTGGTAAGTGACTTCAGGAATACTTTCTGAAATGACAGATTCAATATAATTTTCATCTCCTGAAGAGTCTTGGTATTCTATTTCCTTATCTCCTACTGAGTCTTCTATAGACATTTTACGTTTTTTACCCTTTAGTTTTTTCTTCTCCTCTTTTTCTTTTCTTACTGCTTCAACTTCTGCCATTTTATCTAAAACTTCTTGTGTTGTAAGAATTTCCCCATATTTTACAGGTTTTAAACGGGGAACTATTTGGCGCTTTACTCGTAATACTTCCTCAGGAGTTGTATTCTTTTTGCTGCTTTGTTGTAGCGCTGTTGTAAAAATTTCTATAATTTTTGAAGGAGTTTTGATAGGCGTTTTTGTATTAGAAAGGGCATGTGATGGAGAAGCCAAGGGTGTAATTTTGGAAGGACCTGCAATAGGAATATTTGATGTCTCTTGTTGAATATTAGTGACTTCATGTTTCTCTGCAATTTTTTTCCTATATATTTCCAAATCTTTTGGATTGAATTCTTCAGAAGGAAATTTAGACGCATCAACAGGATATGTTCCTGTAGAAAGAAACCCTTTTATAATATTTTCTTTCTTCATTGCATGAGACCAGGTCTGCCCTAACAGTTCTACAAATTTACTCTTTGTCAAACGTCCCGTATCTCTTTTCTCCAGCTGTTTCTTTGTAAAATTTATTAAATGCTTGTCCCAGGATGTTTTTATAGGACCAAATACACATTTATCGAGGGGCTGGATTCGATCAGTCAAGTGACTGGGAAATTTAACCAGATGGACATTGTTGTTCAAAGCGGCTTTTATGATACGATAGCTTATATGACTGTTATGTCCGTCAAACATGAGCATAGCTTTTTGTTTTGGACAATTGTGTTCTTTTCTAATGTTATCAACATATGGTATAAATGCTGTTGTGAACCATTCATGAAATTGCGGTTCCTCCATCCATCCATTGGAAGACGTTGTCAATAATGTCCCAGGATAAGCATCATTACTAGTCCATCTAGCTTGAATGGCCACACCTTTGAATACTATCAAAGGAGGCATGAAACTTCCAGATGCTGAAACTGCTGCCAGCACAGTAATGGACTCCCTACCTGAACCACCAGAGATCCGCGTCAGACCTAAAAAAAAAAAAAAATATTTAGAAAGTTACTTATAATATAAACTTTATAACCTACTTTTACCCTTCTCTCCAATAGCTTTTAGTTTTTTAGGATCTGTGAGAAAACCTGTTTCATCAGCATTAAAAATTAAATATGGTTTATTTTCTAAATCATTCTCTTTTACAAGGTTTTCTAATTCCCTATAAAATTCATATACTACTTCAGGATTCCTAGCATCTTTTCTAGCTTTTTGAAGTAGCTCTGGTTTTTTAAATGATAAAGAAGGGTGCCTCTTCATAAATTCATAATACCAGTCGTTCCCTGGAATCCCATTTTTAAATGGTGTTTGTATGTTTTGATCTTTCACATACTCTCCTACCATATTTTTAATTTCGTCCCTGTCACAAGGATATCCCATTCTGGCTTTAGCTTTTATGCAGTTTTCTAAGTGGAGTTCAGCTGCTGCTGATAAACAAATGGGTCGACCAGCCCCCATTTTTTCTATGGCAACTTTTCTCCCTTTAATACGATGATATACTACGAATTTAGGTACTCCATACCGTTCTTCTACTTCAGCATATGTCCTCCTGGAGTTCATAATATCATTTACAGCTTTTATTAAATTGTCATGGGTATAACTTGGACCTCTAGTTTTTTTTATATATTTGCGAGGCATAATTTTATTTTTCTACAGAGAAGGCTGCCAATGGGCTCCTTATTAACTTGCAATGCCCTAAAAAGTAATATTATGTTATGTTTTAATAAAAACATAATTTATAATTTTGTTTACAATTGCCCCTAAAATTATATTTACAATTTCCCAACTGGGTCATTTTTTGGGGGAATTGTAAACAAGGTTGTAACTAAAAAAGCTTCTATGTAATGGAGGACTGCTGGTAATAACAAACTAATTTAGAAGCATATATTTCTACCAAAATGAAATTATTATGAATACTTACCTTTCTCTATGTGTTTTCACCTATTTAGTGATTCTCTGCAAAATTGAAAAACTTTTTTTTTCACAAAACTTTTAAAATAATAACACACAACCTTCTCTGAACACTGGTTAGAGTAAACTAATTTGTGAGATAAACATATTGTGCAGGGCTACCACCTCATATGTGCCAACTGACAAAATATAAATTCCCTGTTAAAAAATTTTGATCATTTACATTTACCCCGAATTTACAATTACCCCACTTGACCCTAAGCTTTGTCAATGAGAACTACATTCTTACGATTTATTTATTTATTTATTCACTCAAGTACACTACAGAAAGAAACATTCTAATTGGTACAAACTACTATTAAAACCTACTTAAATAATGTATGTGATTATGTATAAAGACAAGCAAAATTTTAAGTCAATATATTGGTAACGAAATTTTATAGGAATTTACTAATTGTTTAAATTCTTTTTAAACCAGATAGATTAAGCGAGAAAATGTCAAACTCAGAAAAGAAGCTGTTATAGTTACGTACTAAACGGTTAATGAAGGCAGTTTGGTCATAGTTGGTTCTATGATGTTGTTCGTAAAATAATTAAGCTTGTCTCGTACGCCTTAATGGAACTAAGAATAACACTAAGCTTAATAAATTGCTGCAATCAATAAAACCATTAATTAAGCATTTCTGCGTCGATGATCCAGACTTTTGAAACCACAAAGCAAAAGCCTGGTATCATGTGGTACAGTAAGCATTTAACAAACTTATTTTGAATTTGTTCTAGTCTATTTACATGACAAGCATAACATGGTGACCATATTACTGAGCAAAACTCTAAAATGCTGCGAACCATACAATTGTATAAACGAATAAGTGCCTTCGTGTCATAAATATGTTTGGTGGTCCTTATAATAAAACCAAGCATTCTAAAACCCTTCAGAACAATGCTATCAATATGAAGGTTAAATGTCAAGCCGGTGTCAAAAATTACTCCCAAATCGTTAATGGATGATACATTTTCAATATTTATATTATTGATAGCATATACTATTCTGATTGGATCTCGACGCTTATAGAAGCTTATAGATTTACATTTCGATGTGTTAATTGTCAAGTAATTTGAATTACACCATTCGTTAAATCTATTAAGATCAGATTGCAAACATTCAGAATCAGGCTTTGCAATAGTAAAAAATTTTAGGTCATCTGCATACAAAAGACAATAAGACGATTTAAAACATGAAATGATGTCGTTCATGAATAATAAGAAAAGTCCAGGCCCCAGATGAGAACCCTGTGGAACGGCTGATGTTACAAACACTTCACGTGAGACAGAACCAGACACCACTACCCGCTGACGACGCTGGGTCAAATATGATTTAATCCATCCGAGATAATTATCAGAAATACCCATTTCAGATAGTTTGTGCAACAGTAAAGCATGGCAGACGCTATCGAAAGCTTTAGACAGGTCAGCATAAATGCAGTCAATCTGATGTCCAACCTCGACTGAGGAAACAAGAAAATTTTGATACTCTGCAAGGTAGGCAGTTGAGCGACCTCTGAAAAAACCGTGCTGTTCAGGTGCAATGTAATTTTTGAAAGTATCAAAAATCTCATCAGTGAGAATAACCTCAAAGAGTTTAGGTATGACGGAGAGTAGTGATATTCCTCGATAATTGTTAATATTCATTCTGTCACCATGTTAAATATGAGAAAAAGATTAGAATGTTTCCATGTTACAGGAAAATAGCTGGCGTCCGTTGACTTTTGAAAAATAATCATTAGTGGTAGTGATCTGCAACAGCTCTTCAGTAAAGCAGGTGATATGCCATCCGGTCCAGCCCTCTTTGAAACATCTAAATGCATTATTTTATTATTTATTTCTTCATGTGTAAATGTATGGAATGATAAGATAGTAAAAAATTTGACTGAGTTAAATTTAGGCAATTCAAAATCTGTGTAGGAGGAGTAGCAAGATTGAAAATGCGAAGCAAAGGCATTTGCTACATCATTAGCATTATTGAGTGATTGATTACCGTACAGGGTTGTCCAACGAAGGGTAAACACCTTTATAATTTCTTTATTTTACAAGATATTGAAAAATGGTAAAAACAAAAGTTGTAGGGATTTTAGAGAGGAATAAGGATAATTTATGATAAAAACAATTGAACATCAAATAAAAAAATTACGCGAAAAAATTATGGTTATTTTGCTTATTTTAAATGTAACACCCTGTATATTATTGCATTTTTGGATTCTCCCGAAAATTCTAAACACTTTGATATAAGATATTACACCTTTAAACCTAATAGTTTCGGAGCTATGAACAGTTGAAAATCAGTATTTTGGCTAATTTGCATTATTGTAAAACCTATCTAATGAAATAGGTACCATGAGTATACGAAAGTTGGTACTTCAGCTTGTACCATAGTAAGCACCACTATTAATTAAAGTGGCCAAGAGGCCGATTTTTACTTGTTTTTAGCTTAAAAACATATGAATTTAGGAATAACGAAGTGGCAATAACTAAACGAGTAGATATTAAATAACGACGGAACAATATTTATTATAAACAAAATATATGTTTCAAAAAAAAACTCGTGGCTGATTTTCCTCATTAAAAAAAGGCTTGTTAACAACTCTCTTCTTATAATCCGCATTCCCGGGCTCGCTGCAGAATCTAACTCCTAATTTCTTTAACGTGTTTAAACTTGGTTATCGTCTATCGAGATACCTGTGCAAATACTGTCGTTTGGTTGCCGGGCAACAAGTTAATAAAAGATTTGTCAAACTTTCGGTAGTTTACTTTTTAAAGAATATTATTTTAGTGAAGTTGTTAGTTGTTAAAGATGAACAGAAACGTCACACGTTATTCCAAAGCCGAAATGATAGATTTGTTAAATATATTGGCGAGGAATGGTTATCAGTTAAGACCGTCCAAACGAGAGTATCTGGACAGATATCCCGATAGACGACAACCAAGTTTAGGAACATTAAAAAAATTAGGAGTTAGATTCCGCGAGACCGGAAACGTGGATTATAAGAAGAGAGTCGTTGTTAACAAGCCTGTTCTCAATGAGGAAAATCAGCTAAGAGTTCTGCTTTCCATTTATGAAAATCCAATTCAAAGTACAAATTCTCGGAGCGAAGCACTTGGTATGTCTTACACATCTGTGAAGAGAATTTTACAAAATCACAAAGTCCATCCCTATCGTATTTCATATCACCAAAAGTTACTACCTGGAGATATAGAAAAAAGAGTAGATTTTTGTTCTTGGGCTATAGAGAAAACTTACCAAAACCCTGACTTTTTTAGAAATGTGTTATTCACAGATGAGTCTACGTTTAGGAGTGACCGTACTATGAACCGACTTAATATAAGGTACTACAGTCAACAAAATCCTAATTGGAGAGGGGAAATTATGAAACAAGGAAGATGGTCCGTGAACGTGTGGGGTGGCATTGTAAACGATTATGTTATTGGACCATATTTTTTCCAGGGTAATTTAACTGGTAACATATATTTAAACTTTTTAAGGGAGTCACTGCCGATTTTATTAGAAAATGTGAACATTCAAGTTAGAAACAATATGTGGTTTCAACATGATGGGGCCCCACCGCATGGCACACGTGATGTCACATACTTTTTAACTGAACGTCATGGATCGAATTGGATAGGTAATAGGGGGAATCCATGGTACGTAAATAATGAAGCCGAAGGACCGATTCTATGGCCCCCTAGGTCTCCGGACCTCAGTCCTTTGGATTACTTTTTATGGGGATTCGTCGACAATTTTGTAAATGCTACGCCTTGTGAAGGTCCAAACGAAATGAAGGAGAGAATACAAGAGGCCTTTAACACTCAAGAAAACTTTATAGAACGCATGCAAATGTGCTTAGCCGCTGAAGGAGGCATTTTTGAAAACTAGATTTTTTTCTCATAAGTTTTGTTTCCTTGTTCTTTGATACCTATTTGTTTAGTTATTATAGATTTTGTTTATAATACATATTGTTCCGTCGTTATTTAATACATATTCGTTAAGTTATTATAGATTTGGTTTATAATAAATATTGTTCCGTCGTTATTTAATATCTACTCGTTTAGTTATTGCAGATATGTTGCCACTTCGTTATTTCTAAATTCATATGTTTTTAAGCTAAAAACAAGTAAAAATCGGCCTCTTGGCCACTTTAATTAATAGTGGTGCTTACTATGGTACAAGCTGAAGTACCAACTTTCGTATACTCATGGTACCTATTTCATTAGATATGTTTTACAATAATGCAAATTAGCCAAAATACTGATTTTCAACTGTTCATAGCTCCGAAACTATTAGGTTTAAAGGTGTAATATCTTATATAAAAAGTGTTTAGAATTTTCGGGAGAATCCAAAAATGCAATAATATACAGGGTGTTCCATTTAAAATAAGCAAAATAACCATAATTTTATCGCGTAATTTTTTGATTTGATGTTCAATTGTTTTTATCATAAATTATCCTTATTCCTCTCTAAAATCCCTACAACTTTTGTTTTTACCATTTTTCAATATCTTGTAAAATAAAGAAATTATAAAGGTGTTTACCCTTCGTTGGAAAACCCTGTACTGCATTATTCTGGGTAGGTTATAAGTACCTTTTAAACTATTGACATGTGACCAAAAATGTTTGATGTTTGTAGGGATTAAATGTTCAGATAATAAAGCATATATGATTTTGCCTACTTACCCTATCGACCTCAAATTTTGGTCAAAAATTAAGGGTCGTATGAGGATGACTAGGTAGTATTTTGGAATGAATCCATTATGGCGGAACAAGATGGCGTTTTAGTAAAACGGTAAAAAAATATTGCTAAGAAACTAATTATCCAATTTGCCTCAAATGTTGCACAAAAATCAAGTGGGAACGAATCTAAAATAGCAAGACGAAATGGCGGCCTAATAAAATATTTAGAAAATTATCCTGAAAAAACTACTTATTAGATTAATTTCTAATTTTGTGCAAGCATTAATTGTAATATAGAGATAAACTGGTAAAGTTGTGGTACGATTGCAAGATGGCAAAAAAAATGGCGGCCAAATAAAATGTTAAAAAAAACTACTTCAATTTATTTTAAATTATGTCTACAAATCAAGTGTTACATAGGTGAAAACTGGTAAAATATTAGTACAAATCCAATATGGTGGAAAAAAATGGCGCCTAGTAAAAATGTTTCAAAAGACAGTATAGACTTGTTAATAAATGACTACGAAACTGAATTGGATCACGCTTCACTATCCCTAATAAGAAAAAATAAAAGGAAAGATTCATAACGATTCCCTCGTTCCGAATGAAGGAGATTTACCATTTTTTTAAATATCCGCCTTGGCATACTAACAAAAAAAAGCGTTTTTAATTAATAGTAATATATATAAACTTATCCTCTGAGTGGAAACGTTCTCGCCAGAAAAGAGCTAGAAGCCCTAGAACGTAAAGGTTTCTAGTTTTTTCGGGTATTGGAGACGCAGTGGCCGTTTGGGTGCGGGGACGTGTGAATGCTATTCGGTAGAAGATCTGAAGCTGGGGAAATTGATGTTCTTTAAAAAAATATATCTGTTCTAGAAGATAATAACAGAAATTGAAAATATTTGGTATTTCGGATACTTGTCGAAATATCCATACCTTTATAGATGTCGAACATAACTACCCCATAATTATTTTCATACAGATAGACATATTAACAAGGATGGACATATGAGGGAGGATGTGGGGGTAGCGTCCGCCCCCAATATTTTATTCTGCTGCCAAATCCTATCTGATGTTGAAATTATTTCATTTGACAATAAAATGTTAAAAAAATAAAGCAACTTTGTTTCAACCCTAAGTTTTTTTCTTTTAGTTCTCAGTTGGGTTTTTTTACTTACTTCTCCCCCTCCCCCAATATTTTCTCTTCGGCGCGTTCCCGCATATTAAATAAAGAAGAAAGAAGTAATCCGTTTTTAAATATATTGTACACATTTCGGGTAGTTTCATCAGTGCAAAGCAAAAGAGATATTCTGCCTTTTTCTTAAACACAAGTGATTTCAACAAATATATTATCTCAGGTCAATATTTTCTTGCACTATAGCTAATTAAATACTTCATGTTGACAAATAATATTTATGTCCCTCACGGTCAGAACCGTTGGTAAAATTGATACACATAGTTTTGCAATAATATTGACGGTTTAATGTAGATTTAGATACAATATTATTAATAATCGCAATAATGTACTAACTAAATCCTATTATCGAACATTGGACTAAGTTTTTCACAACAACACATTACACTTATTTTATTACTATACGGTGTGTGAACTGTCAAAGATACAACAAAAATACAACACAAGGGGATTATTTTAAAAAGTAATCCAATCATTACGAAATCAACAAACGTTTCTATAAAATATGTGACTTCGCGAATTGAAATAATTTTAAAAAATGCATTTCTTTTATCAGCTTATAAATTATGTCAAGATAAAATTTGATAAGTTTTACGACGCTTTTTACAAAAGTAAATCTGATAACTATTCCTGTGAAATCGCTTTGCAATTCGCTAATATTTAACAAAACTACAAAATAAATATCTATCAATAGGGTGGCCCACATTTTGCGACTCTGTATTTTTTTTTAGTCTCGCCCCTTTAAACTATTCCATTTGGAACAGTGGCGGCTCGCCAGGTGACGCGGGTAAAGCGTGGGTTCACCTACATTTTCCCATCAATATACTTAAAAATAAAAATATTTTGAAAATATTAAGCATATTATATTATTATTAAATATACATTCACATTATTTACTTAATTATACCATTATTTTCTATCAAAACTAGTGCGTTATATACTCAAAAAATAATAATGACTTAAAAAACGTAGCGCGCTGAACACCTTTTCATAAGAGCGACCCGTTGAGGCATCACAATCAGCAGTAACAAATTCCGCATCAGACTCGCCCCGCACACCGGCTTTTGCGCTTAGATTAATTTACGGCAGTTGCTGTGGCAACGCAATGGTGAATATCCGTAAGCCAAATAGAGATGGGAGCGGCATAAACTGCTACTGCAGGCTGCAGGCGCTTGTCCGTTCGTTTTAGAATTAATGTAAATTAGCGCGTTCGGATCATCGGAGGCGGAAGCAGTTGTGCATCGATCGAATCGAATCGAAATAAGCTTTAAGAGAGGTATATAACTGTTTTTTAAGAACAAAAAAATATATTTAAAATCTTATAAATTCATATCATTTCCCCTAAGTATCATTGATCATATCATATCTTGATGCGAAGTGGTACCTCCATGCAATAAAACATACATTTTTACCTAATTTTACGGCATTTATTCCAAAATAAATACAACTACATTGTAAAATTAAATCTACAAAACAAGGCTTAGCTACTAATTTAACAAATTATCAGCATACTCTGAAACGCTTTAGTAAGGGTCTCTTTGTTTATATTCCTAAACTGTGCTCGATATTCATTAACAATTTGAAGTATAAACTTGGATTGTTCATCATCTTTCGTTAATATAAAATATCAATTTCACTGCTCAGATGTGTCGCTGATGAAATTTCTCTCATCTTGACTTATGTAATTAATCTCTCTCTGAATTCAGCTATCTTTCCGTCAAAACTTAAAATAGCGCAAATTAAACGAATATACAAAAAATGAGAAAAAATTACATTAAAAACTATAGACCTGCAGTATTACTTAACAACATAAGCAGTATACGAAAAAGTTATATATCAAAGAGTTATGAATTTTCTAGAAAAAATGATACTCTCTCAAATGCTCAAACTAGGATTCGTAAAAAAACAACAATACGTGCGCATATCAGGCACTATCACATATTTTAAACTCCTTGAACAACAACCGACACACCACGGCAATGTGTCTTGACCTGTCGAAGGCATTTGACAGTGTCAACTATCAAGACCTTCTTTTCAAACTTGAACGTAGAGGTGTTGTACTAAGATTAATTAAATCATACGTTGCAGATAGGCAGCAGTGTGTGGTAGACTGTACTCATGGTGGTGAGAGATTAAGATCAGGCCTGGAAACTGTAAAGCAGGGTATGCAACAAGGATCACTTCTGGGGCCACTTTTGTACATTATCTATACTAATGAACTTCCTCAGGTAATCGATCATCACATGGTAGAGTTTGCTGATAACACGTTAGTCATCTCGTCCTTGGATAAGACCTATAACCCAAGTGAAATTGTTTTCAAGACTCTACACAATTTAGAAAATTGGTTTTCCGCTAATAATCTGATTTTGATTGTAAAAAGGACCCAAATAGTCAAATAGAAAATCTGCAGAACGCATAAATCTATTAAAAAATTAATTGTTCTGTTAGAAATAAAATCCCAGATTTCTTTATATTCTAATGGGTCTGCTTTTTTAACAGCTTTAACCATATTATTTTTAACTTCTACTGAAATCTCATCATCAAAGAAAGATAAAGCGCAAGCCTCAGGAAATTGGTAAAAAACAAAATAACAAATTATTTAGAACAATTTTTTTTTGTAGGACAATATGGTTTTCGTAAATTCAAATACACAGAGGTTGCAGTTACTGATACTGTTACAAATATAAAACAAAATATTGATAATGGCTTTTAAGCTGGAAATTACCCCTGTAATTGGAGTTTTTCATTTTGGGAATCTGCTTGTTCGAATAAAAATACAGAAAAAAATCCCCTTATAAAGACTGGCCACCCTAATCTATTAAATCTTTAATAAAATAATAAATTTAATATAAATAATTTATGAATTGCACTCTTAATATTGAGTTTTAATTAAATCTGCGTAAATGTTAAAAACCGTTCGCAATTATGTCATTCGTACTCTGATTTTTTAAATATTTACTAAAAATGTATGATGCACTCTTAGATACCCCCAAATCCCGACTTTGAATTAAATCTATACAAATGTATAGTTAAATAAACGTAAAATATTTTTAGAGAGGTCAAAATCAAAGTCAAAGTCAAAGTAGCTTTATTGTCATAAATTTTGCAATTGTTGACAAAGCTTTGTGAGTAATATAATTAAAATTAACTAAACTATGACTACATTAACAATTATGTCATTAAACTACAGACATTTTCAATTTTAAATAAATAAAACAAAAAAAAAACAATTTCAATAGGTATTATATTAAATTGCTTGTAAAAAACGTAACACATACAAAAACAGAACAACAAATGTCAAAGTAATTACACTACTACAAATACAGAAAAAAGAGCTACATTAAATTGTCAGAATAAAATTTATTTAAGATATAATATGACTTTTTCATTAGGAGATATTTAGTTTTTTTTTCTGAAAGCCTACTCATTACCAAACCTCCTTATACTTAAGGGTAAGTGGTTAAACATTTTTTTGCCACTATAGAAAAATGATTTTTTAAAGTATTCGTACTTAGGAATCGGCAAACGTAGTGTATGAAAATGGCGCATGTTATAGTGATTACACACAATATAATCTCAATATCCATCCACTTCCCGCTCAATCTCAAACCGTTACCGGTAACAGTCAAATACGAATACCCCACACGCCCACGCAAATATCAACAAAAACAAAAACGGCTTGCATTTGGCAGCCGGATGCGCGATTGTCATTTACCGATAAATAATAATTATTTCCATTTATATTCAATCTGTGCTAACATTAAATGGCAACGTCTCAATCATTAAGCGAAGTTTTCATCGCCTCAAATGCAATAAAAAGAGATGGAATGAATCTACATATGCAACACGACCCTTTTCCCTCTTTCTCAGACTTATTAAAAATCCAAATACCATTCAAGTGTCCGAGGCGCAATTCGCATCGCCGCGTATAGGTAAAGTCGAATAAAAAAGAAATGATATTGCAGTTATTGGACATTGTACTGTTGGGTAGTAAAGTAAAGTGTTTATTTATGATTTACGCATATTTGATGAAATTTTCATAGTGTTTGAGACAATTTTCAGAGAATAATGTATCAACTTGGAAAGAATTAATTTTGAAAATAAAACGTATATTTATAGCGAGTGAGGCGGCGCCTCAGTTGCCTCATCTGACGAGCCGCCGCTGATAGACATACTGGATGCATTGGAATTGTCATGTAAGAAGATACATTTAAAAAAATAAAATAAAATAAAGAACATACATTTAAATAAAATACAATACCATACTATGGCGTACATCAGATTCTAAAAAGCTACACTATTACACAAAGTCATCAAAAATGAAACAAATAAAATTCTTCGAGAGAGTAAAAAGGATTTGCAGCTAATATGGCCTTTAATTGACTTTTAAACTGAAAATAGTTGGGTTTTTCTTTAATGTATGTAGGTAGATGATTGAACACCTTCGGAGAACTTATCTCAGGTCCTTCCTGCACCTGAGTCAGTCCCGCACTGGGCACATAAAGCTTGTCTGCGTTTCGTGTTTTGTAATGATCACTCCGTTTCAAATAGCTAAAACGATGTTTAAAAATAATACAAGCACACTGGAGAACATAAAGGAACAGTAAATATCTTCTCAGAAGCAAAAACTGGGCGACCTGAGGCCCTAAATGGTAGTCGAAACATAGTTCTGAGAATTTGCTGTTGACTTATGAGAACCTGATCAATGCTGATATGACAGGACAGAAATTACTAATCCGTAGTAAAAAGTCTTAAGTGTGTCAGTGTTGACACAGTCTCTCAACCTTAGCATTGCAAAATTAAGAGACGACAATTTATTGCACACGCATTCGGTGTGACTACTCCAGGAGAGGTGTTGGTCTATTGAAATTCCCAAGAACTTAACAGATTCTCTTTGCTTGATATTAGTGAACCCCCATCCCTGATAAGCAGAGGGGTAAAAAGCATAAAGTTGGTTTTTGAGCTATTTAGACAAAGTCCATTGTTCTCACATCAAGCAGATACATCACGTACACTGCTATTAGCATTGGCCCAAAAGATTTCACAGTTGTCGGCTTCGACCACCGGAGATGTGTCGTCTGCAAAAAGCGTGACATAACAGTCATTTACTAGTAGAGGAAGATCATTAATGAATAACAAAAATAATGTCGGACGCTACCTTGTGGCACTCCTGTAGTAACATATACCCACTAAGAAAATGTGAATCCACTCCACCTGTATTCGACCACTTGAATGCTTGAATCTAGTTGCATGTCGGTCCTCTAATTCCACAGTGCATTAGTTTTTTCTAGCAACACCTCATGATTGATAGTATTAAACGCTTTAGTAAAGTCATAAAAAATGCCAACCGTTTTTCATTTTTTGTCAAAATTATCAAGAATTTTTTTACAAAAAGAAAGAATAGCGTCGTCTGTAGAATGACCAGCCCTGAAACCAAACTCTCTGAAGGTTAGGATGGAAAACCAATTTTCCAGTCTTTTCCTCTAAGCTTTCTCAAGTATTTTAGAAAATACAGATAAAAGAGCAATAAGTCGGTAATTCTCAATAGCCGCCATATCTCCCTTTTTATGAATAGGGACAAGAATAGATTTTTTTAGTTCTTCTGGAAAGTAGCCATATTCAAAGAATATGTTTATTAAGTATGTTAACGGAACTACGATGTTATCAGCACAGGTTACAAGGAACTTGATTTAAACCAGATGAGGTCTTATTGGAAACAGATTTAATAATCTGAAGAGTCTCATTCTCACTTAAGGGGGTTAGGAAAATTGAGTGAGCATCAGCATCACCGGAGGGTAAAGATGTTGTGTGGTTGCCTTCATAATGACTCTATGAAAAAGTTATTAAATGTAATAGCTACATTATTTTGACCACTTACTTCCTCTCCGTCAAAGTTTATTCTATCAGGAATTCGTTTCCCTTTAAGAGATAAAGCATTAGTGTTAGAATTTATAATGTTCCTCGCACACCTAGTTAGATTGGAGGTAGTTGATTGTGAGTTGTAGCTCTTTTTTGTATCAGCAACTCTATGTTTATGGTCTTTTAATCGAGTTTCATAAAGACTCTTTCACGCGCCTATAAAGCTCTCTTAATGCTTTGCCATTTATTAGGACTATGTTTCCTTGGATGATCCTTGATGAAGATTTTACTTTTATAGGAAAGCATATATCAAACAAGCTGTGGAAAGTAGAGAAAAAATAACTAAATTTACTTTTCAGCTCCGAAATATTGAGTTCAGAAAACCAGTGCTCCTTAGACAAAAGAAAATTAAAGTAATTTTGGTTTTTATATAAAAAACATATTGTTTTTTTTTATGGAAGGAGATGGTTTGCATTCAAGTAGCCTTGTGGTCAGAAAAAGTAGCATCTAATGTTTCAGTAACACTGTCAACAGTTGCTGTGTTTGTAAATATATTATCGATTAAGGTGCAAGACGTACCCTGAACTCTTGAAGGTGCATAAAGTGATTGTATCAGGCCATATGAGCTGAAAATTTTACTATTTTTACAGCTAAAATTGTAATTAAAATCACCACAGATAAACAAAGAGACATCCCACTTACTTACAAAATAACAAATTTTCTAAACAATTGCAGAATAAGTTATGATTACCTCCGGGAGGCTGATAAAGGCTGCAAGCTAGTATGTTAGTTTTATGTACAGTCTCATTAATGGTTGCGGTTGCTTCAAATTGGTTTTCGATTTGAATATCACTGTCTAGGTCAATCGGAGTACAATTCCCAGCGTCACTGCGAATAAAGATGCATGTTCTACCAGCACGTGAGTTTTTCCTACAAAAGTAATTGGCTGTGTTGTAATTGTTAAGGACAAAGTGTGGAATTTCACTCTCAGGCAACCAAGTTTCCGATATGCATAATATTTCAGGATAATCCTCTGAATGTAAAAACAAGTCAAGATCTGCAGACTTTAAACGAATATTTTATGCATTGAAATTAACTATCCGAAGCACTGTGTCGCTATTATCTTGGACATGGCTCTCTTCATTTTCGTGAGTAGCGGTTATTTGTTGAAAACATACTTATAGGGACTCCTGGGCGATCTGACGCTTGCAAAAATTTGACTGTTGGGCTGCCATTTCTTGATCTAAAGTGCAATTTGTGCTCCGAGTACTCTCTGCAACATCCGTTGTAATTGGGACTTTGATGTTGAGTCTCCAGGTGTTAATTTGGTTACAAATATATGAGATTATATTAATTTTAGCTTGGTAACTTAACTTGGATTGGCATGCCAGTTCTTATTTACTGATTCTGTAAAATTGTCAATGCTGAGAAAAAGAGATCTGTGCTTATTATTATGGATATTTTTGTAACTGGTCAAGTTCATCTCGTAAGTAAGTAAGTAATAATTAAATTTGTCCTCTCGGAAACTTATTGCATTTCCGCTAAATATAACTGAAAAATCGTTTTTTTGTGAATTTGTCGGCTAATAGTATAAAATCGTTCACAAGGTCCTCTAAAAGTTGTCTGCTTTTATACTGACAGTTGATGTCAAATTTGTCACTCAGAAATCTCTTAAATAATGCGGCTGTTCCAATTGCACTATTCCTATGTAGTACTTGATATTTGCGCAAATTTTGAGGTACATTGGATTGCATATTTAGTTTTAAGTAATATTTATTTAAAATACTTCACTAGGAAGCCATTTTGTTCCGCCATACTAGATTTTTGCCAAAATATTATTTATTTATTTATTTACAAATACCAGCTCTACAGGACAAAGTCCCAATTACAAAGCAGGGTAAGCACTTATAATTATAATCAGGGCCGTTTTTAGGGGTGTGCACGGTGTGCCGGCACAAAGGCGGCCAAATTATTAAGGCGGCCGCAGGCCGCCCGCCAAAAACACAAAATTAGCCATTTGATTACAAAAATATACCTATATTTTTGTTTTCAAAATAAAGAAAAATTAAATTACATTTTGTTAGGCTTTTAAGATAAAACATTCATAAGAAATTTATTACCGGTCATTTCCTTTTTTGCTGTGCATGAGTTGCCGAAATTACAATAGAACTATTTATAGCAGCGTTCCTTGGAAAAGCAATAAAAATGATAGATAAGGGCGGCCGCCTTTCAATGCAAAAATGTTTGTTTAAACTTCATAATTGGTATGTGTATAGTATATAGTTTTATATAGCTCTATATACTGTAGAATGGGGCAGTTTTTAAATGTTTTGTTTTTCTTTTTAGTATTCGATTAACTAGCTTAATATTACCATCCAAAACCGCATCTTACGTTTTTAATTTAATATTAAACATGTGAAAAAAAATTTTTTTTAGCTTGAGAACAAAAAGTGGTTTATTGTTAATTTTATGTCTAGATTAATTTTCTATATTTTAAGTTTTAAAAAATGTATAAAGTAGTTTTACTAATTTACTTATCTAATAAAAATATAATAATTATATTTATTTTTTTGGTCATTTTAAAAACAAAATCTGATGCTAGATTACAATTTTACTTATTATTTATAAAAAATTCCATTTGGTGCGAACTTAATTGGGGATACTATAAAATTATATCTTCGCAGATTCAGAACTATTACATAAACTAAATTTTCTAACTTTAATTACCTTTCAATTTTATTTCCAGATGTCCGATAGAAAAACAAAACGTTTATCTGGAGCTCAATATAAAAAAAGAAAATTAGAAAAGGAAGAAAACAAAAAAAAATTAAGTGGATCTTTGCAAAAATATTTAGTTCCATCAACATCGTCACAGGGTACAGATACAATTGAGGATGAAAATGTAAAGGATGCACATAAAGTAAGCGACCCTGAAGAAAAAAAACACCCTGAATCAAATACAGAAATAGATAATGAAGAAAAGATGCTCTTAACCGATGATAATCCTAACTTAAACGAAGTTATCCCTGAAACTAATGATGATTTTGATGTCAGCGACCCATTCACCTGGCCGGATATTTTACAAAATCAAGTTATTGAGCAAATAGTACAAAACGATTTTCAGCATATAGAAAAAAAATTTCCTTCTGATGAATCGGGAAGGAAATTTTCTTCAACTCAATATTTTCGAATTTTGCCAAATGGTGAAAAAATTAAAAGAGCTTGGTTGATATACTCTTGTAGAGCAAATAGCATTTTTTGGCTTTGTTGTAAAATATTTTGTAAGGAAGTGTTTAAGTTAAATAGCAAAATGGGGTATTCTGATTGGCGACATCTTTCACATATTTTATCCAAGCATGAATCTTCTGTACATCACTTGCAAGCTAATCAAAAATGGGTTGAGTTAAAAATGTCATTAAATAAAAAATTAACTATTGACAAAGAACGGCAAAATTATTTTGAACTTGAAAGGGAACGCTGGCGCTCTATCTTAAAAAGAGTTATTGCAATTATTCAATTTTTAGCTGGACAATCATTGGCATTTCGTGGAAAAAGTTTCGTCTTATACGAACAAAATAATGGCAATTTTTTAAAAGCTGTTGAAATGGTGGCAAAATTTGACCCAGTGTTATCCGATCATCTAAAAAAAATTACAAAGACCCAAGAATCAAAAAGTAAAATAACTCACTATTTGGGAATTCATTTTCAAAACGAAATAATTACTTTGCTAGCAAAAAATATTTGCCATCATTTTACGACACTCTTAAAAAAATCCAAATATTTTTCCATAATTTTAGATTCTACTCCAGATGCAAGTCATACAGAGCAAATTACATTTGTAGTCAGATATGTAGACTGTAACGAAGAAAATGTTGTCATAAAAGAGTGTTTTTTGGGTTTTTTTCCTATTTTATATACAACTGGGGAAGGGATTTTTAACCTATTGGTTAATGATATTTTGCCTAAGTTTGAATTAGATATTAGGGATATAAGAGGTCAGGGCTATGATAATGGGGCCAATATGTCCGGAAAACATATCGGACTTCAACAAAGGGTAAAAAATGTTAATTCCAGGGCTATATTTGTTCCTTGCACCGCTCACACACTAAATCTAGTAATAAACGATTCCGCTAAAATCTCCCACGAAACAATAAACTTTTTTAACATCGTGCAGGAACTGTATGTATTCTTTTCTTCTTCTCCTTTTCGTTGGGATGTTTTAAAAAAAAAATGTTAGTAATTTAAATCTTACATCGGTAAGTGACACCCGATGGGAAAGCAGAGTTCAAACGCTTAGACCACTTCGGAATCAACTAGGAAATATTTGTAAAGCTTTGGTTGAGCTTTCAGAAGATGTTACAAGAGACTCAAAAACAAAACTAAGTGCCAATTCATTATTAGAAAAAATAAAATCATTTACTTTTATCTATAGCTTAGTCATATGGTACGAGTTATTAGTTAAAATTGACGTAGTCAGTAAATTATTGCAAAAAATTAATATTGATCTGACTCAGTGTGTCACATCATTAAAACATGTGCTTAACTTCATTAACGAAATGCGATCGGACCAAAGTTTTAACACTTACATAGAAATTTCATCCAGTTTAGCAAATGAAATTGATGTGGAACCAGATTTTCCAGAAGTTCGTATAAGGCGGAAAAAATCCCAATTTAGTTATGAAAGTACAGACAATGTATTAACTAACGAACGAGAGAAATTTAAAATAAATTTTTATTATACTGTTACTGACCGAGCTAGAATATCAGTAGAAGAAAGGTTTAATTCTCTTTCGTATTGCAGTAATATTTTTAACTTTTTAACACGGTTTCATGATGTGACATCGGATGATTTAAAACAAAAATGCGTTGAACTTGAAATCGCATTAACCGAAGACGAATCGAGGGATATAAGTGGCGTAGAACTATTTGAAGAAATTGTTACATTTAAATCTCTAACAGATCAAATCAAACCTATTGAGATTCTAAAATTTATTTATAGTAATAATTTGGTCTCATCTTTTCCTAATTTATGTATAAGCTTGAGAATTTTTTTAACAATACCAGTAACGGTTGCATCTGGTGAACGGTCATTCTCAAAATTAAAAATAATAAAAAACTATTTAAGATCTTTTATGTCACAGGAAAGGCTTACAAATGTAGGTATAATTGCCATTGAAAATGAAATTTGTGAAAATTTAGACCATAATAAAATAATAGACGAGTTCGCAAGTACAAAAGCCAGAAAAATATTTTTGAAATGAAGAGGTTGTTTTTTTATTGGGACTTGCTTAGTTTTATACTTAGATACAATATAAAAGATACCAATTATTGTTTGTTTGGCTTTTGTATTATTTGATATTTAAATAATTAATAGTTTAAACATTTGTATTTTGTTTTATGTTGTTTATTGTTTCGTTTAATAGATTATTACCTTATGTTATGATACAATGTTACTTGTTAATGTATACGTAGGAACTTAAATTTTTTTTTTGTTCAATAAATATTGTTTTTTTTTTGTTATAAAAGGGCGGCCGTTTTATTTCTGCACAAAGGCGGCCGAGGGGCTAGGAACGGCCCTGATTATAATATAATATTATATAACATGATCAAGAAAAACAAAGAAGATGAAAAAACTTAAGTTAAAACTAAAACTAAAAACTACAACATGCGTCTATATGGGGAAATAATGTCAACGCAATAGCGATCGCCGCACATCAGAAGCATTAGCTATGGAAAAAAAAGTGATAGCTCTTGTTATATTTATCACAGATTAAATACAGAAGTGAAAATTTTAGAGTGTTTGTGCGCGGTTTAGGCAAATACAATAAATTATGTTGTCGTGAGTTTAAACGAGGTACACAAAAATTCAGTTTTCCTAGTATATATGAACAATCAATTTTATAATTAAGCAATTTAAATAATGTAATCAAACGGTGGTAGTCACGACGATTTTTTAGGGAATCATATTCTAAGTTGTTAAGCAGCTGCTCATGCGGATAGCCCTGGTGGGGATATATACCGTCTTTCAAAAAACAAGCATATTTTAAAAATCCACGTTGTATTCTTTCTAGACTCTCTATGTGTGTATTGTACTCAGGTCCCCAAATTATTGAGCCGTATTCCAGTTTTGAGCGGACGTAAGAATTGTACAATAGCTTTAGTACACTGATGTTTTTAAAGTACCTCGTACAGCGTAAATGAATCCATAGACATTCTGGAGGCTTTGGCAGTAATAATATTCATGTGAGGGACGAATGAGAGTTTTGAATCAAATAAAACTCCGAGATCGCGAAATGAGTCACACCGAGAAATACCCTTATCTGCTACGGAATAGTCATATTTACAAATTGACAGATGATATTACATTGCATTTTCCTATATTAAGCATTAAGTTGTTAGTAAAACACCAATTATTTATAATATCCAGACTCATTTGTAGCTCAATGCCAATCAGCAATCCCCCTGATATTGGTATAAATTTTGATATCAGCATACATTAAAAATTTTACGTTTAGGTCACAAGCAATATCGTTGATAAAAAGAATACAAAATATCGGTTCCAGTACAGACCCTTGAGGTACACCAGAAACTGCAACGTATTTGCTAGAAGTATGTCCACTGAGGGCGACATACTGTTGACTTCCCGATAAGTACGAACTGAAGAGTTTTATTAATCTGTTAGAGAATCCAGTATTTTTAAGTTTAGTAAGTAAAATTTTATGATCAATTCGGCCAAACGCTTTCGAAAAATCTAAGTATATTACGTCTGTTTGACTGCCTGCATCAATTGATTCGGCTATATCATGCGAAATAAAAAGCAAATTGGTAATTGTTGATATTCCCTTAAAAAGTCCATGCTGTTGAGGTAGAATGAGTTCTTTAACTAGAGGAAAAAGAGAATCATGCAGCAAGATTTCAAATACTTTACAAATATTACAGATAATGGACATCGGTCTGTAGTTTAAGATTTCATTTCTGTCATCTTTTTTGTACACTGGACAAACCCTAAAAACTTTCCAAAGTTGTGGTATCGTATGTTGTTGTAAGCATAAGTTAAAAATAAACAGAAAGGGCTTTAACAAAACTAATTTGCAATCGTGAATAAGAAAAGCAGGAATTAAATCAGGTCCAGTTGTGTTTTTCGGGCGTATTTTTTTTTAAGGCTTTTATAACATCCTCTTCGGAGAAATATGGAACGTCAATATTTAGATTGGAAGAAATATTATTCACCTCTACAAAATTTGTATCCGAATTAGAAAACGATTGTTCAAAATAGGAAGCAAAAGAATTAAGAATATCTAAAGGGTCACTTAATTAATTATTATTATAAAATATATTGTTAGGCAGGCTATAAATTTCTTTTTTACTTTTTATAAATGACCAAAATTTTTTAGGGTTACTCTTAATATCTGTCTCGATTCTCTGTATATATAAGATATAACTATCTTTAATGTCTGTTTTTATTTTTGTTCTAAGGTTCGTAAACAATTCCAAACTACCATATTTTATGTATTTTTTATGACATTTATCCTTTTTCTTTATATTCTGGATGGTTTTAGATGTAAACCATGGTGGGTATTTACGTTTAGGCATTTTTTTATACTTCGGTACACATGAATCAAAAATTTCATAGATTTTGTCATAAAACAAGGCACATGCACTCTACATCATTTGCCCGTTCAAGAAATGACCAATCAATATTATAAAATGTTTCATACATCACCGGAAAATTTGCTTGGCGAAAATTATAATTGTTTTCAAGATTTAAAGCCAAATCACATTTACGGTTTACAGATTGAGAGTATTGAAATGATATTTCCAAGGCAGGGTGATGGTTATCTTCTTGTATTAGCCTATCCAAGGCCCTATTAATCAAACATTGCGGATTATTATGTATCACTAAATCTAGGACTCGGTTGTTAATATTTCTTACTCTTTTACTTTGGATGAGATTCATATAGGATAAAAAAATCAAGTAAGTTTTCCAAATTTCTAACAGAGACAGGAGGTGGTATATAGACTAGAAAAAATAGGATTGAGAAATAGTCAAAACTTACCTTAACGCCCACAAGGTCAGTACCAGGCAATAAGTCACCCTTGTCAAAACTAATTCTACTTGATTTATATGATTGATGAATACAGAGTAAAACACCTCCACCTCTGGATTTGTTAGTCGCAGTGAGATCTCGATCAGCTCGATACACATTATATTGATCACATATTACCTCACTACTACAAACAGATGAATTAAGCTAAGTTTCCGTAAGCGCTAATACATCAAAATCACAATAACACGAGCTGTTAAATATTTTGTTTAATTTTGTTAAAAGTCCACGGGTATTTTGGTAGTATACTGAGATGTTTTTGTTTTGAATTTGTTTGGTGGCAGAAGCTAACACGTGGGTGGGCGGAGTTAAACTGGCAGTGGGAGTTGTGAGCTGGGGCGAAACTATAACTAATTGCTATTCACTTAGAATATTCGCTTTAAGTTTGGCGCATGCATTTTTGAAGACGGTACATTTATTAATATCCCAGGCCGCGTGATCAGTACTAACAGTGATGCCAGTACTACCACCATTTAAACTAGTGCAATTAGAACAATTTAAAACCTGAGCTTGACATTCATTAACAATATGATCCTTGCCACACCTAGACAACGACGTTGATTACTGCAATTTTTTGCGGAACGATTAAAACCATTACAATTAAAACATCTAGTCACCTGAACACCGTCATAAACAAGACACGGGTCATACCCCACAAAAACATTGCCCACCATCATAGCCCTATCATAAGTTACTCAATCTACCTGCAAAACTGCTTGATGCATATTAGAATGTTTCTTAGTCTTAACAATTTTTATAACCTCACACAAGGAATCTTTAAAAAATATATCCGGGTTTAGTTGCCTTAAAATAGTTGATAAGTCACCATCTTTATAAAATTCGGTAAAACCCACGATCTTGATTCTAGGATTCAAGCCCCGGAGTTCTTCGATTTCATAGGAATCAGAGAGTTTCTCTTCGGCAATTTGTTTAAATCGCTTGTTCTCCTCAAGTGCTTTACAACCTATTAACACACCTCCATTATTGGTTGGTTTAACTTTATCAAGCTGTAGATTTGATCAGTACAGCAGGTCGGGTATTGTTTTTAACTATTTTTGCATAGTTAACTGGTGGATCAGGAGACTTCATTGCAATGTTACATAATTTAGCATCAATCAGCTCAGTAAGGTCAGATTGGATTGGAAACCGGAATTAGGAATTATCATTCCGGATTCCCATGTAAGCCTTAATTTTTGACCAAAATTTGAAGTCAATCGGGTAAGTAGCTTTTTAACTATGCATCGAACAGACATCCCTACAGATAGACGGACAGATCGGCGGAATTGGGAATACATATTTTTCGGCATCTAGAGACCCTGAAACGTGAAGACCTGGAGGGGTGACTTTTTCACTGTTACAATACTTTCCGAAACAAAAAAAAAATGTGCTTATCTGAGGCTCTTACAATATGGTGATTTTCCAAGACTCTTATCCAGGGAACTAAATTAGCCTACGTAAATAGCGCTTTTTTATTGAATCACAGGGTAGATAATATCTCATAACAGATAGGGTAATAATAACATCTAATTAAATAAACTTACCTGATCCATCCTAGCTCTATATTCGTTGAGTTTAAAAATGTTTAACGGCTGAAAAACTTCGGAGAGCGAGTGAAACTCCTCGTTCCCGCCGTTTTCCAGCGACGGTGCCAGTTCTCCGTTGTCTAAGGCTTGTTCTATTAACGGAGGCATGTCAGAAATTACCGCAGATGAAAAATCGTGGTTCAGGCCTGCTGGGGTTAGGGCCAGAGTAAAATTTGACTCTGAACTGAAAAAAAGAATTACATTTTTAGAAAACCCCCAAAAAAAATAGGTTTTTAGCAATGAATTGCCTAAGTTAGTATTCCTTAACTATAAAAAAAACTGTGACAAAATACCTGCAAAAATTTCTAACTGAATGAGCCTCAGAACTGCCACAAGAGGTTTTGGAAATATTACTTCTTTGAAAAATTTAAAGACCAATATTTTTGTAAAGATTTATTATATTTTGTTTTTACTTACACAGGGCGTTTCCTGGGTTGATATGAACTTTCTTATTCTAAATAGGACATCCCCCACGAGGTTCGTTAAATTAGAGAAAAGATACGTTCACAGGGTTGCCAAATTTTTGCTTGTTTCCGAGAAATAAGGATAGATCTAGACACTAAAAAGAAACGTTTAAGATTATTTATTTTCAACAAAATGGCGTAATCGACAACTTCACACAAGTTTTAGTTTTTGAGATATAATTACCAACTTCATTTTTATCTACGGACCTGGATTTTCTACTTTATTTTTTAAGAAAATGTGTCACTCTCTGTAAACTGGCGTATAACACAGGCATTTTTCCTCACGTTTGGCCTTGTCGGAAATTAAATAAATACAGAAATTTTACATTTGAAATCATCTACATTTAAGGGGCTTGTTTTGTATAATCGATGTTGTGTAAAACTTAATATGGAAAAATCCAATGTAGTGAGGTCGGGTGAACGAGGCGTCCTGCTTATAGGAACGTTATTACTAATCCAACGATTGGATATGAAATTATCAAGAATTCTGGTACATCAGCGATCACGATGTGTCGAGGCACCATCTTGCTGAAAGTACCGACAATTTCTGTTTACCACGGATCATCTAACACATCCTAAAAAACATTTCTTAAACTTTTTTTTTCCTAAATATTTATACACGGCGGTAAATTTAAAAACAAATGACGATCGGAAATTCAAAAAAAACACTTTGTTATTTTAAATTAACACTCTGTATTTTTTGTCATTTTTGGATTCTCCTATTTTCAAAAATATATAATATGTCTATACTCGAAACAGTAGTTTTTGCCTTATTCGGCTTTAATGACAAATTTACAGTGATGCAATTCGAAGATATCACTTTTCCCATGAAAAACAAATAAAATTAGTAAAGTTATTTTAATGCAATATTTTTAATTAATGCGAACCAAAAAAATCATTGCAACGTAATATTTTTATGTTTTATAAATGAACCGATTGCTAACAGCCTTTTTATAAGTCACATGTCACGTGACCCCCATTATAGAAGCAAATTTGGAAAACTCTTTCCAATTTCCTGACAGCATTGGTAACGGAAATGGGAAACTTATATTAAAAATATCAATTTCGTCCTCAATTTTTTGCAGCAATTCGTTTACGTTGTCCGTTCTATTAAAGGCAAACTTTATCTTTTAAATATACCCACAAAAAATTAACCAATGGTGTAAGGTCCGGACTATTGGCTGGATAATGGATATTACCATGTTTACCGATCCACAAACCATATGGAGCGTTTAAAAAATTTGTGACATCTCGATTATTGTGAGGTGGTGCTCCATCTTGGTGCCAAATTATTTGATTATAGGTATTTCTGGGAAGCTACTCCAAATGGTGTTCTATCTCCTTATTTAATAAATTTAAATACCGTTCCCCTGTTAAGATTTCCTCGATAAAAATTAGACCAATAATTTGGACTTTCAAAAGGCCGCACCACACATGCAACGACTTCCGACCTTGCCCGTTTCGTTCTTCTATTATATGAGGATTTCTTGTTGCCCAAAAATGTTTATTCTTTCTATTATATGAGGCTTTCTTGTTGCCCAAAAGTGTTTATTCTAACTTCTTTATTGAACATGCAGGCTGTGGTAAAACAAACTTCTTCTGACCACAAAATCCTTTCAAACAACAGTCTATCTTGTCGCAATCTCCCCAGCATAGCCTCGCATAATTGGAGGCGCTGATTAAAATGATTGTCAGCACCAAATGGAAATAATACCAAGATTTTCCTGTTATTCTAGAGGCGCACAGTGGCGAGCCGTAATGCTATTCAGTGGCCAATACCTCCAAACTATTGTTAAAGTAAAACCTTCAACTATTTGTTTTTTAATTCAAAGTTGATATAAATAGTGCTAAATAAAAACCGTCAACCCGAAAATGAAGTGTTATTAGGTTGTATATGGATTTAATTCCAATAAAGAGTAATTGCAATCAATTTTGAACTTAAAATAACAAGACAAAAAAAATTAAAGTTTCATAAATGTATGATCAAAAGGATGCCATTATTTTTTTATTTCATGTTAAATAGATGATTTCTTCGAGATAATATGTAATAAGAAAAATATTTTCTTGTTTATTTAACACGCTAATAGCTAATAAAATGTTTGGTTCCACATGATGTTTTATTACTACAATTTTAATAACGAGAAAAATCACCATCGAAGCAAGGCGAAGTTTTGTATTAAGGCCAGAAAGTAAGCTGATGTATTGCTCTTCTAAGAAAAAAAATATATGGCTGCTCAAAGTTGCACCTTTACTCGGAATAACAATTTTTTAAGTAGGCTGTGGATCACGTCAAAACAAAATCGTTACATCGCGCGCCATATTGATGTCAATATTATCAATGTAGTATTATTGTTGTTCGTGAATTCGTGGCAAAAACATGTTTGCGATAAGTCGAAAGTGTCTTTCCGAAAGATTTATTGCTAGTTCTAATGAGCAAGAGTTTTTTCTCGTTTAAAAGAAGACTTTGAGCAGTCTTCAGAAGACTTTATAATTGTGAAGCGTACCATCCAAAAAACATTTCTGGGCCAATTTAGGCAAAAATAGAAACAGGCTAGTAGAGTAAAAGATCATTTTGACAAAAAGTTTAAAAATTGGTTGGCAGGCGACTTGATATTTAAAGAAATTGTGAACGTCCTTAAAGTGTCACATTCTTCAGGTGGAAGACCTATAAAAAATCTTGATGGAAGCTCTGAAAGAAGCAAACGAAGGAAGCTATCTAAATTAGAGAGAACATGTGATATGACGCTCTCAGAGTTACAAGGTCTCTTGGTTCGTAAGTTAAGGGCAGATGGAAAGAAAGAAGAGGCAACCGTGATTCAGGAAGTACTATCTCTTGGAGCAAGTAAGTTCAAACAACGTCTATCGCAAAATACAGTTAAAATGTTTTCAAGAGATGAAGGTTTAGCATTAATGGTAGATGCAAAACTATCCAGACATCAATATAATTATGTACGTGAGCAGTGTGCGAGTAAAAATGCTGATATTTTCCCTAGCTATAATCAAATATTTAAGGCAAAAGTAGAATGCTATCCTGATTCTATTCAAGTTAACGAAAGAGGCGGTTCCATTCCAATGCAACAACTATTAGACCATACCACAAAAAGGTTGCTTAAAGTTCCTAATGTATTGAAAAAAATAGAGAGTAGTGAATCAAACACATTTTCATTACACACTAAATGGGGTTGTGATGGTTCCTCAGGAAATAGCTGCTATAAACCAAATTTTAACGACGTTAAAATTGTGGATAATTCTATTTTTATGGCTTCTTTGGTTCCATTGCAACTTGTTTAAAAAAATAATGAAATAGTCTGGCAAAATCCGCATCCATCCTCGACAAATTATTGTAGACCAATATTTTTTGAATTTTTAAAAGAGACTCCTGAACTTACCAGAGTTATTGCTGACAAATATGACAACGAAATTAAAAAACTGGTTGAGACCGAAGTATCTACAAAACATCGAAATATTAAAATTTCACATAACTTAGCTTTTACCATGTTGGATGGAAAAGTACGACAAGTTTTAACACAAACCTCCTCGGCTGCATGTTGTGCAATATGTAAAGCCAAACCGAAAGAAATGAACAATTTACAAGAAATTTGAAAAAAAAAAGTTGATATATCATGGAGTGTATTCTTAATATATCGTATAGACTTGATTTTAAAAAGTGGAGTGCCAGGACTGATGCTGAAAAAGAGTTAGTGAAAGCAAGAAAAAAACATGTTCAAAACGAACTTAAACAAAGACTGGGCATATTTGTTGATGTGCCTCGACAGGGTAGTGGAACCTCCAACGATGGTAACACTGCAAGAAGGTTTTTCCGGAGTCCAGAAATAGTAGCAGAGGTAACAGGTGTGGATGAAGAACTAATCAAAAAATTTTCTATTATTTTACAAGTTTTGACATGTGGAAGAGCTGTAGAAACACATAAATTTGATTTATATGCACAAAATACGGCAGAATTATTTGTGGAAAAGTACAACTGGTACTACATGCCCTCATCTGTACACCAAATTCTTCTCCACGGAAGTGGCATAATTGATTCGGCTTGTCTTCCAATTGGGCAACTTAGTGAGGAAGCAGCCGAGGCGCGAAATAAAGACTTTAAAAGATTCCGTCAGATGTCCTCTTGAAAATGCTCCCGAACTGCTACCAACGAAGCTATTCTTCATTCATTACTTGTTTCTTCAGATCCTTACCTAACCAACTCCAGAAACCAATGGGAAAAAAAGTCAAGTTTAGATGTAGAACAAGAAGCAAAATATCTCTTGATTTTGTGAAAGGTAGGATTTAGCTTATTGTTTTTAATAATTAAATGTATACTATGTTACAGTGAAAGCCCGAATTATGTATTGTATTAAGTTGAAACTTAACTGGATTAATTCGCTTAATGCCAACAAATTCAAATTAAACTGAACTCAAACTTGGAAAAATGTGTTTTCAGATATAATCTTATCTATCATAAATTGACCACGACTGCGACTCTAGTGTTTTTTAATGTAATATGTACCACTAATCTTTATTTTGAAGTGAACATTTTACAAGTACACCTAATATAAGTAATCAAAATGTATGTTCGTTCATATTATTTAAATATAAATAGCCGCCATTTTCTCCTAATAATTTATTTTTCTCTTCTCGATACATGGACCTGCCTTGATAAATTTTATCGCAGACTACCAATTTTTGAATGATTTTCATATACCTACGCACCTAGCAACCCCACATATGCACACAAACAGTGTGACCCATTTGTTTTCGGGTCACCCTCAAAAAACTTTATTATTATTAATGCGATTTGGCTCGGATTTTCTAAAAATTGTAGGGCTTGACAAACTCCAACTTTTTACCAAAGATATTCCAATTCAGACAAAATCCAAGGCCTACTTTGCCAGTTTCTAGGCGCAAAATTTTAATAAACCACATTGATATTTTTTGGTAAAACTTGGTATAGGACCATTTTGAGGGATGCCAAATTCAGTGGTGTTCACAAATTTTTATTAAAAAAATCGGTAATATGGTTTATTGAAATTTTCCTACTAAAGACTGGCATAGTAGGCCTTGGATTTTTCATGACCGAGGTTATCTTTGCTAAAAAGTTGCAGTTTTTTAAGCCCTACAATTTGAAAAAAACCCGAGCCAAATCGCACAAATAATAAACTTTTTATGAGGGTGACCCGCAAATAAATGGGTCACCCTGTATATACAGGAATTTTTTTTTATTCATTCAGGACAGAAATCATCAAAATTTGAGGAAAAAATTCACTTAAGGCAAAATATTAATGTATCACCCTGTATATCGCAATGCTGAAATAAACGAGCATCCTACGCTGGTTTATTTCATAAAAATTGCAAAATATGGATGATAAATCAATTGTAGAGGTGGTTAACAGTTATGGCCGGGTGGCTCCATAAAACCTCACCACTGTGAGGCGTCAGGAATCGATCTGCTTGGATTTTCGAAAAATTGGTTTTAATTAAATTTTTAGACTACCTCTGGAAATATTTGTTTACCTTCAAAATGTAATAATATAGTTAATTCCTCGTCCATTTAATTCTGCTGGCCTAATTTGTCTATGCAAGGATTTTTTTGTGCATGGTTTTTAACCATATATGAAACAGTTTTTCGATAGGGAACTCGACCTCCAGGATATCGGATCCTGTACTGTCACACTCTTATTGTCGTGTTATTCGCATTTCCGAAATACAATTGAATTATTTTAGGTTTTTTTTTTGTTGTTCAGTTAAAAGCATTTTATTAATAATTGTTTGAAGTAATGCCAATAAAATGTTTTCTTTACAAATAACTGTTTTATTTTTCTCATGGGTAAAGCGATTTTAGTATCGTCGAATTGCATCACGACGAATTTGTCATTTGTGGCAACTTTAAAGCTGAATAAGTCAAAAACTACTATTCCGATTCAAGACATATTATATATTTTTGAAAAGAGAAGAATGAGAGAAATTCAAAAATGTCAAAAAATACAGGGTGTTCATTTAAAATAACAAAGTCGGTAGTTATTTCTTGATTTTCCGATCGTTTGATTTTTAAATTTTATATAAACATTTTTTTTTTAGCTTAAAAAAAGGCTCACAGGAGGTGGAAAATTATAAAAAAAAACCCTGTATATTTGAGCATTTAGGTGCTCTTCAGAAAAGAACAGACCCACTGCATTGGAGTCGAGAATTCCCAACCAAACATTGATACCAATCTGTCCTGAAATGCTAATATCGATAAAATAATAAATCTGTATATCGGTATTTTAAGATATCCTAAAATACTTTTAATGAATACTAATATTATGCCTTTAATTAAGTATTGCTATTGCTATTGTTACCTATTAAGTGATATAGCTGACGATGAATTATGTTTAATTAAACCTGTACATTTATTTAGCATTAAATTAAAATAGAGTTACAATTAGGAGTGCTGATCTTCAGATTTGAGATCCGGAGATCCCGGGATCAGGAAAAAAAAATTATTTATTATTATTACTGTAAATTATTATAAAAAAGAAACATATTTTACAGAGCTATGTTAATGCTAAGAAGAGAAATGAACTTTCATTGATAGACTTTATAAAATCAGATGGAACAGTTTAGTAACTATGTAAGAAAGTTTTGTTTTCTTAAAAGATTAATCGATTTAGAAATTTAGCATTTAAATGGTGCCATTAACAATAAGATTTTAAAAAATACCCCTTTATTGCCTACATACTGCTACCGACTGCCTGTGACTGCGTTTTCAGCTCATAATTTCTGATAAAAAAAATCCGTAAGTTTCCTTTACCCGGAACTTCCCTCGTTATGAATCTTTCCTTTTTCCCAATTTAGTTCCCTACATTTTTTTACATTGACACACACCGCCATTTTGTTACGTCATGTTTAATTCGTGCTAGTTTATCCCTCTAGCACATTTAATTTTTCCGCAAACTTTAAAATCAATTGAATAAGATTTTTTTTTAATTTTATTTGGCCACCATTTTAAAGTTCCTTATTGATACACTTCTCCATTGCCTCACTCATAATCGAAAGGAGGAATATGGGTCTATTGTTAGAGGGAATCTCTTTGTGGGCAAACGGAGAGGAATTTGAAAAAACATTTTTGGGATATGATTGATAGTCAAGAACGCTGTGTTTTAAAATTATACCCATTATACAGGGTGGTCTGAAAAGTTCGTGGAGAACCAAACTTGTGTTTTTTTAAATGGGACACCCGGTATATTATTATTTTAGTTGATTCTCCTATTCGTTACGATCATTTTGATATGAGGTTTGTTGGTCTAAAATTTATATCAAGGGAATGGGACGAGGTTAAAGTGGATAAAAGGGTTATGCTCCGGCCATTTTTTGAAAACAATTGAAGCAGGTATGGAAAAACCAAATATTCTATAAAATGTATTGTATCTAGGATTACAATAATCGCTTGTAAGTCGTTCAAAATTATTCACTGTTATACAGGGTGGTCAAGTTGTGCAAATTTACCTTGGATTGGATTTTTTTAAATGGAACACCCCATATATTTTACTATCATATTAAAGATAATATCGCCAGCTCTCTGAAAATACCCTATTTGATATCTTTCTAACCAACAGTTTTTTAGTAAATTAACCGTGAAACCAAAATTTACTCATTCTAACAGAAACGGTATTATTTACGTTGCTTAAATTGACTACCTATAATATAAGGAGGCCATGATATAATCATAAATGAAAAGAAAGATTCACATTCTTGTCAAAACCGCAAAGGTCAGAGAATTGGCATCAATTACCATTGTTTTTTGACGATAAGCCGAGAAATTGTTAAGTAACAATGAGTTTGAGTACTCCAGAGTTGATAAACATGACTTTTATGTTGGGCGAGTGTCAAAAAAACCCTTTACTAGCAAGCAGGGTTTATGCGGTATGATATCCCGATGCCGAAAAAAAAACAAGACCTGAAGCTTTTGCAAGTTTATTAGAGAGGTTTCAAGAAACAGGCAATGTTGCTTTTAAGAAACGTAAAGTAATTAATAAACCAGTTACCAATGAAGATAATGCTTTGACAGTGTTATTAACAGTGCAAGACACACACAAGTACCAGGGAAATTGAGAGAGCTACTGATACTGAACGCACTAGTATTAAACGGATTCTGAAACAACATAAATATCATGCCTACTACATTGAATTACAACAAGAACTGTATGATAGCGATTACGTCCAACGACAAGAGTTTTCAATTTGGTTTTTAAATACAATATGGGATAATCCAGGTTTTGCAGATAGGGTGCTGTTTTCAGATGAAGCAACGGCTTGGTTAACAAACATAATATGCACTATTATTCAACCGAAAATCCACATTGGATTCGTCAGGTGGACCATCAAAATAAATGGTCAATTAATGTTTGGGGAGGTATAATTGGCTCTCATGTTATAGGACCATATTTCTTTGAAGAGCATTTAACGGGAGAAGTCTATTTAAATTTTTTGAGAAATGAGTTGCCCGTATTGCTCGAAGACTTACCTTTAATGTTAAGAAATTGCTTATGGTTCCAACATGATGGAGCACCCCCGCATTACCATAGGCATGTAAGACATTTTCTCAATAATTGGAAAGGAGAGCATTGGATTGGGCGAGGTGGACCATTTAAGTGGCCTGTGAGGTCACCCGACTTAACGCCACTAGATTTCTTTTTATGGGGACATGTTAAAGAAGAAGTTTATAAAGAGGTTCCAACCACAGTGGAAGATATGAAGTTGAGAATAATAAGCAGTTTTCGCAACATTTCAGACCTGACTTTGAGAAAAGTGAAACTTTCATTTATGGATAGACTCGAAATGTACCTTCAGCAAAACGGTGGTTTAGTTGAACATCTTCTATAAGTTTTAATTACACTGTTTTTGTTGATTTATATTAAATTTATTTTTTTTGTAAAAAAAGATCTATTATTAATACTGTCAAAGCATTATCTTCATTGGTAACTGGTTTATTAATTACTTTACGTTTTTTTGAAAGCAACATTTCCTGTTTCTTGAAATCTCTATGATAAACTTGCAAAAGCTTCTATCTTGTTTTTATTTCGGCATCGCATCATCAAAGAACAATATTTATTTATTTACTGATGACAATATTCTGACACTTTGCTGTTTTGACAGGACTGTCAATCTTTTGTTCAATTTATGATGATATCATGGCCTCCTAATATTAAATTGTCAATTTTAACAACGTGAATTCAGAGTAATTCGTGTTAATTCGTCAAATATGGTATTTTCTGAAAGCTAGTAATGTTATCTTTAACATGAAAGTAAAATATACAGGGTGTTTCATTTAAAAAAATTCAATCCAAGGTAAATTTGCAAAACTTGACCACCCTGTATAACAGTGAATAATTTTGAACGACTTACAAGCGATTATTGTAGTCCTAGATACAATACATTTTATAGAATATTTGGTTTTTCCATACCTGCTTCAATTGTTTTCAAAAAATGGCCGGAGTATAACCCTTTTTTCCACTTTAACCTTGTCCCATTCCCTTGGTATAAATTTTAGACCCAACTAACCTTATATCAAAATCATCGCAACGAATAGGAGAATCAACTAAAATAATAATATACCGGGTATCCCATTTAAAAAACACAAGTTTGGTTCACCACGAACTTTTCAGACCACCCTGTATAATGGGTATAATTTTAAAACACAGCGTTCTTGACTATCAATCATAGGACATTTGGAATAACTTGGCGAGGATAGGGGCCATAAAGGCGTACGTTTTTAGGACTATAGTCGGAATACCATCAAGACCCGAGGACTTTTTGATGGTATTTAAAATAAGGAAGTTCATATCAAATTATCCCGCATAAATAAAAACAAAATGACAAAATAAATTAAAACTTCAAAATAGCCAAAAAATATTTGTCTTTAAAATCTGCCTCTATTTTCTATGGTTCTCTAGATAAGGGTATAGAACGACTTATTTTAGACATCCTGTATGTTTAACATAGAACGAAAGCTTGCACGGATCTGGTCAATTCAGAAATCATGGTTCTTAGACTGTGTCAAATTGGAATGACTATCCGACGTTTCGCTTTCGATTGCACGTGGCATCTTCAGGGATCTATACTCCACGATGCAACTACAGGGAACATTGAATTCAGTGTTCAGATCTGGTAGAGTAAAGATCCCTGAAGATGGCTAGTACAATCGAACGCGAAACGTCGGATAGTGATCATAGTTTGATACGGTCTAATCCCAAGAACCTGATTTTTTAACTCTGTATGTTTGTATTTGTGCTATTACTTAACTGTCTAAGTGTCTCAACCTTAGCCATTGGGGTCTTTATTCAGAGTTGTTAAAAAAGTATATTTTAAACTACTATTAAAATGAATATTTTACGTAGAGTAACTATGTGCTAGTGTTTCCTTTTCTTATCTAGTAAGTACAGGGTTCTCCTTATCATTTGGCACGCTTTTAAAGGTTTTATTTGAAGGAATACAAAAAAAAGTTTTATATAAAACTTTTTCAATTTTTTACGAAGATTTTAGATATGACATTAAAAACACTCCTGTTTTCAAAAATATATAGTTTGTCTATGTTTAGAAAAAGCTTTCTGTAATAATTCGACTTTTGAGCCCTTCGTTGGTTCTAGCAAGCCCTGAAAGCCAAACAGAATTTGATGAATCTTGCTTAACCATGGATGACGACGGATAAGAAAACAAATGAACAATACAATACATAACCAACTTCTTGACAAAGTGCTGTGGTCAGATGAAGCCAGGTTTACGACAGCGGGCATCTTTAACATGAGAAATAAACATTTCTGGGCAACGCAAAATCCCCATAAAACAGGAGGGGTGAAAAATCAGAACCATAAGGCTTTGAATGTGTGGTGTGGTCTATTGAAAAATAAAATAATAGAACCCATCATCTTTGAGGGAACTTTAACAGGAGATCGCTTTTTAAGTTTTCTAAGGCATGAAGTAGAAGAGTTTTTGGAGAATGTTCCAATTCGCCAGTATAGAGATATTGTTTGGCATCAAGATGGCGCACCTCCCCATAGTATTCAAACAGTGGCTCATTTGCTTAATAACCACTATAATTTGTGGATAAGGAGACACGGGCCAGCAAATCGCCTTGAACTTACCCCACTCGATATTTTCTTGTTGGGGTATTTGAAGTAAAAAGTTTACTTAGCAATGCAATTCAAAAATTAAGTAAAATGTATTTAAATTAAGTTCCTATGTCAATATTTAACTAGTTTGTTCAAATATTTATTAATATTTCTAACTATTAAAATTCAAATTTTCTTAATATATTATTTCAGTTCATTTGTTTTGGTATCTGTCATCATCCATGGCTAACAAGATCCAACATTCATCAAAATTCTGTTTGGTTTTCATGGCTTGCTACACCAAAAAAGGAATGCTCTATTACAATTAAAATAAAAATCGAATTATTACAGAAAGCTCTTATCTAAACATAGATATAGACTATACAATTTTGAAAAGAGGAAAACAAGGAAATTTTTATTTAAAATAAAATATAGGGTATTCCATTTGAAAAAAAAAATATTGATTTTTAGATTATTTTTTCCTGTTGTCAGTTGTTTTTTAAATGTCATATCTAAACTCTTCGTAAAAAATCTAAAAACTTTTATTTAAACCTTTTTTTTTGTATTTCTTCAAATAATACCTTTAAAAACCGACGAAATTATAAGGAAAACCTGTACATCTTATAATGTACTTATTACTAGAGTATTTGCTATAAATAAAAGGGTAATTTACCTTGAGGCGGTTTTGGACAGTTCCCTCTCCTCCACGACCGTTTGGGGCGTTTCGAACGATGAGGGGACCAATTTTTCGTCTTCGACGTCCTCGGGCACAACGCTGGTCCATTCTTCTGTTTTTGAGGCCTTTTTTCCCCCTAACAGCCTCATCTTTTGACGACCGCCACTTTTGTGGCCGCCCTTGACACCAACTTTGCCGCCTTCGGATGCCTGTAGATTACCCATTATTTGGATATCCTACGTATGGTTGACATGGTCTGCAATTATTATGTGTATTTATTACAGAGTTCTACCAGTCTAGATTAAAGTACAGGGTGATTATTTAAATGGAGCTCTCCTATTAACTATTTAAATTTTTGGGTTTACAAGAAAAATATTTCATATGAAAGTTAATAATGTTAATTTATCCCTAAACAGGTTGTAATATAATTGCGTGGCAACCAAAAGTTATATTTTTTATTGGACCCTCCGTATATTTTTACATTTTTAGATTCTACAGTGAATTCTAGACTTTTTTTGTATATCTCTAAATTCATGTGAAATGTTAAAAAAAATTATTACTAAAAAACTACTTATCCATTTTTATCTCAAATTTTTCACAAGAATCAGCTATTATAATAGATCAATACAGGGTTATTCACGCAACCCGTTCATTAAAAGTTTTTGATGATGCCATTTAGATAAAAATTTCAAATTTTGGGATTAAGTTAAGGTCAAGAGGTACTTCTTTTTTTTGAAATATTTTCAACTCCCTGTCACTTCCGGTTTAACCGGAATATGGTATCAACTTTCTTATTTTAAATGGAACACCCTGTATTTTATGATTTTTTAGATTCTACGGAGAATTTTAATGCTATTTTATGTAGCATGTCCTATACCTAGGTTCAAGCGTTCTTAAGATATTTGACCTTGAACGGAAAATGAGCTTTCCGAGTACCAAATTTTAAAATCTCATATTTTTGTAAGTTTTGAAGATATAAATCTTCAAATTTTGCACACGATCGGTAAATAATATTAGGTTTCTATTTTTTTATTGAATTTGTCTATTTTTATACAGGGTGTCCTAAATTCAGCGGCAAACATTCACATTTTCAAAGCCGCTAAAGTCCGTTTTTTTAAATGGAACACCCTATAACTTTATGCACTATCAAATGTAGAATTTCATTTTCTATCGAACTGTATTAAGGTTCCCTATACCTATTCGTAACCATTTTCGAAATAATTGGGTTTTATAAAAATATCGTATGCATTTGCTTAAATGTTTACATGTTCCAATGGTGAGCCATGGAAAAACAATTGAGATCCAATATCCAACATGACAGATGATTAGTATGCGTTATTTATCGAAACCTGTCAGTGATAAACTAAATCTTCTAAATCGAAATGGAAGAATACTCAAACGCTGTTATTTTCAATCCATTTTATAATCATGGAGAATGTTATAAAATTTTGGAGAGAACGTGTCGTGTGTTTAATGAGCGCCACCCTGATTTGCCGCCAATGAACAAGTCAAAATTCAAGAGGATTGAAACGAACTTTTTGCGTTTTGTCAAGGTTAAAGTTACAAAAAATGTTCCGAAACCAGTGACAAATGCCGAGGATAACGTAATAAACACATTAGCTTATTTCCACGCAAACCCGCAAAGTTCAATACCGTCTGCAGAAAACGATTTGGGAATTTCTTCTTCATCTGTCCAAAGAATCTTGAGCGAACATCATATGCACCCTTATTCCTTTCAAAACGTGCAAGCCTTGAGACCTGGTGATGACGTCCGACGAGTAGAATTTTGCCAATTCATGTTTTTGAAAATTCAAGAGGACCCTCAATTTCTTATATTTTGGACCGATGAAGCGAAATTTTCTAGAGAAGGAATAACAAATAGAAGAAACGAACATTTCTGGGCAGCAGAAAATCCGCACGCTTTACGCGAAACGCGTTCTCAAGAGAGGTTTAGCTTCAATGTTTTCGGTATAGTATTAAATGATTAGGTGCGGTACTGTATTTATGAAGACAATTTAAACAGTGATAAGTATTTGGAAATTCTACTAGGGACGGTTTCTGAATTTATAGAAGAAATTCCTATTGGTGAGCTGCAAAATTATTGGTATCAATTAGATGGGGCACCAGCACATAATTCCGCTGCAGTTTATCTCCAATTATCTCGAATTTTTGAAGGTCGCTGGATTGCTCCCAATGGCCCCTGGAGATGGCCTCCGCGATCGCCTGATTTAACAGCCCTAGACTTTTATTTATGGGGATTTATCAAAGGTAAAGTCTATGCTTCCCCAGTAAATAACCAACAAGATTTACTGGACAGGATACGAACAGCTTTTGCCGCATTAGAAAACGGACAAATTCAACGGGCCACAGCAATTGTACAAAGAAGAATTGAAATGTGTCTTCAAATGAACGGACAGCATATAGAACATTTGTTATAATTCAATTTTATTATTTTATTTATTTATTGTTGATTGTTAGATTGCTATAATTTTTAAGTTCACTAAAACAAGTTTAGAACAGTCTCGAACTTAGTAGATATGGTTAAAAATAATATAAACAATTTATTACATTTTTTATAACTTTAACTTTTCCGAAACGAAAAAATTTCGTTTCAATCCTCTTCAATTTTCTCTTGTTCATTGGCGATAAATGAGGATGTTTTTCATTAAAAACATGGCACGTTCTCTCCAATATTTTGTAACATTGTCCGCGAATATAAAATAAATTGAGAATATCAGCTTTTGAGTGTTATTTTATTTTAATTTAAAAGTTTCAAATCAGCTGTCATGTTGAATAGAAAAGCACAACAATTGTTTTTCCATGGCTTACTACGGGAAGGTGTAAGCATTTAGCAAATACATATGATAGTTTAATAAAAACCTGATTATTTCGAAAATGGTTACGAATAGGTATAGGGAACCTTAACACAGTTCGATAGAAAATTAAATTCTACATTTGATAGTGTATAAAGTTATAGGGTGTCCCATTTGAAAAAACGGACTTTAGCGGCTTTGAAAATGCCAATGTTTGCCGCTGAATTTAGGACACCCTGTATAAAAATAGAGAAATTCAATAAAAAATAGAAACCTAAGATTATTTACCGATCGTCTGCAAAATATGAAGATTATATCTTCAAAACTTACAAAAATATGAGATTTTAAAATTTGGTACCCCGAAGGCTCATTTTTGGTTCAAGGTCAAGTATCTTAAGAACGCTTGAACCTAGGTATCTGACATGCTACATAAAATAGCATTAAAATTCTCCGTAGAATCCAAAAATATCATAAAATACAGCGTGTTCCATTTAAAATAAGCAAGTTGATACCAACTTCCGGTTAAACCGGAAGTGACAGGAAGTTGAAAATATTTCAAAAAAGAAGTACCCCTTGACCTTACCTTAATCCCAAAATTTGAAATTTTTATCTAAATGGCATCATCAAAAACTTTTAATGAACGGGTTGCGTGAATAACCCTGTATAGCTACGCAGTAAATCAAACAAGATGCGACAACGTAACAAACATCCATCTGAGAAATTAAGGCGCAATGTTGCCAAGTGTGTTGAAGAAGCCGGCAGATGAGAGTAGCGACCGCAGACTTTTGCCAAAGATAAATTTCAGCTATCTCCCGTTGTATATACCTATTTTTCTATGGCAGCTATATTAACCTCTGGAAACGGCCAAGATTCGTTACAAAAAAAAATTTTAGTTCAAAATACTATTTTTCTATTTACTTATATTGTTTCCGCCAAATTTTGTTGATTATAAAAAAACCCGCTTGTCTTATTTACGATGTGTATAGTAAGAAGAAATTATTTAGCTTCTTTTTGATTACATAATTTAAAAAAGTGACAATTACTTTTTGACTTGTTTTAAAAATGTACAGGGTGAGTCAATATATTTTGACACCTACCTACGGGGTTTATTAACGAAGATAGAGAAAAAGTGTAAATATAAAAGCTTTAGTTTCTTTTAAACCGCCAGAATCCGTTATGAAAAAAAAAACAAAGCACTATCGCATGCCTATCTGTATTTCCTTAAAAATATAATGAAATACGTTTTTTTAATGGAACACCCTGTATTTTTATAATTTTTATGATTTTTTTTTCTGATTTCAAAAATATATAGTTTGACTACTTTGGTGCAATCCGTTTTTCAATTATTTTGGTTTAACTGTAACAAGTTTTGTATTATATTAAAATATTACCTTAGACTTGTATGGCAAATAATGTTGTAGTTAAATTAAAATAATTAATAATGCTTTTTGCCAATATAATCAAATTATATATTTTTGAAAGCAGTAGAAAATAACCTTTCATTAAAATAAACAATATACCGGGTATTCCATTAAAAACGTATTTCTTACCCTACACTTTTTGTATTAACACTTTTTCTCTATCTTTTTTAATAAATAACTCTGTAGGTGGGTGTCATAATATAACTAATTCACAAAATTGTACAGAACAGAATAAAGATTACAAATTTGCTGTAAAAATTGCCAGTGGCGTCGCAATCTAAATTTCGGGGTATAAAAGGGATCGCAACCTGGGAAAAGTAATACCCTGTAGATTTGTCCAAAACATATTAATTAACATAGTTTTAGTAGCTTATGTCTATACCACAGTTAGTTATGGTACGCAATTTGGGATCAGACCAATGCGGATTTTTTCAGGCTAAATGTTTAAATATTTTATTAAGCCGCCATGTTGTTCCGCCTTTTTGAATTCACGTCAAAATTTTAACAGTTGATTCCTACATAATACTTGATTTCTGTGCAAAATTTAAGACAAATTCGACAAGCAGCTTTTTAGCAATGTTAAGTATGGAGAAACCGTTATAAAAGGAATGTGCGTGCAATTTTAACGAACGTGTCATTCAGCATCTTTCCAATTCTAAAGAACGAAGAGTAGACCTGACCTGAAGAGAATTTAAAGCTCAATTTAAAGATAGGATATTTATTTTTATTTTAAGTATGCCTATTTTTAAATGTGTTATTGACCTCCCAATATAAGTGACCACGAGCCGCTACTGCTTTTACGAGGGAAGTAAAAAAAATAATGTTTTGAGAATTTTAGACGTTAAAAAACTTTTTTAAAAGTTTTATTTCGCGCCCTGTATGCTATTATTATGTGCATATGCAGTAATAAAAGTACAGACACGTACCCAATAGATCCGCCAAACGAAAACCAAAAACCGCATCTCGATATCATGTTTAGCAATTAAAATATTCATCTTGAAACTTTGATAAAAGAAATCTTGATGCACTAATAATAAAATGAATAAATTATTTACCAAGGTGATAGCAATAACACACAATAAAAATAGAAACAATAGTTACACTAAGAGTTCAACATAACAGCAGCGGATCACGCCTACATCAATGCATTAACTTTAGAATCATTGCACCACAGCTCAGTCAAGCTGTGACTGCACTAGCGAATCATTCTGGTTTTAGTATTATAGGCTAGGTCAAAGCAATTAGCTATCTGCACTACATGTCATTGACTTTGCAAAATAAAAGTGAAAAGTACTTTAACTTTTAAACCTCCCTTGCATTTTTTAATACGTCAGAGCCACTGCATCCTTTTTGTCATCTCCCAACTATGACAGTGACTTTGACACGATACCCTAAGCCAAGGTATGTGTTTAAAAAAGAAAAACAGAAATAATTTTGCAGCAAAAAATTACCTGATATAAAAGCGCACTATCACGGTCCTGGGGCCCGAATTTATTGCACATTTTATCACCAACTTGGCAGACACCGCACAACAACACTAACTGACATTTTTTCCTGGTCTTTGGGAACGGAAAGAGCGCGACGCACTAGTGTCAAAGCACCGCCATTGACTAGTTTTTGTCGGCCATCGTCGATGCGTAAAATTTTCGGTTCCATTGCAACAATAAAACCAACAAAACAGTATTTTTTTACGTTTTTCAGTCCGTTCTGCTCTGTCTCTCGTTTCCGTCACATTGTTGATTTATCGGACTTACGGGCATGGCCCTGCGGCGTTGCGGAATTGTGCGAAAGAACGGACAGAGGAGGAACGAAGAGGCAAACGTGTTTATTATCCAATTTATAATTCGCCTTCTTATCATGTGGTGATCGCCTTGATGATTTATTTATGCGAATATATTTGCAACTTTTATGTTAACATTATTAATTGGAAGGAAAAATTCATTTGTCGAACAATGTAGTTATGTTTCGGGGTCAGGGCCGTACGTAGACGGAAAGGTTTTGTTGCTTTTTTTGACCTTCGTCATCTTTTTCTTTAAGAAAAAAACTACTTGTCATTTCTATTCTATCATTCTTTTGCTAAATTGTTACATCTACTGCTCTCCATAAGACAATTCCTATAATGAGCTCTTCGGCTTTCATTTTACTAAAATCTGCTAGTTTTCTTTTGTTAAAATCATAGACTTAACGTTCACAAAACTGATCCCCAAGGAAGAGGAATAGAGGTCTTTAGAATGAAACAATTTCTTAGCAACTTCATTAAAGAGTTTACCTACTTCACAGGCATCATCACACACAGTCAAAATTCTATGGATCAGTTCCTCCTACACTTTGAATTCCTTTTCGTTTCCACTTCCCTGGGTCCCTTTCACCATGGTCTTATCCTTTTTAAGGCAACCAGCACCTAGGTTGAAACATGCATTAACTTCTGAACTTAATCCGCCAAATCAACTCCGAGTTGAAAAAACACATCACCATTTTGATTACATTTCATATATCATAATCTACATATGTCTAAATTAAGTTGTATAAAAAATCAATTTTATTAAAAAAAAGGCTTAACTTTAAATAATAAATATCTAGGCGAGAAAATTATGTAATATTAATTAAAAAGTGTTAAAATTGATCACCAGCAACGGGGTCAAATCAGGAGATCAGGCAGGCCATTCTATCGGACCCAGTCTACCAATCCACCTACTAGTTAACTAATGTTAACGCTTTCAGTGGATTTGAGTTTATTTAATTCTTAATATCAACTGCGATTGGATATGAGCGGTACCTAGTGCTAAATTTTGCAACTTTTAGATCAAAAAAATATTTAAGAAAGCGCAAAAAATATGTGCTGTTTAAACAAAATCTTAAGAATAAGTAATGCAAAATCAATAAAAAGTAACTTAATGTTTGTTTAATTGCGAAATAGTAATATGAAGAAATAAAAACTTCCAATTGCATTAATCTCCCCTGCTCTGCTTTGCTTGTCACACGTGTTTCAAGAAAATGACCAATGTTCTCTTAAATATTTTTTTCATCTAAAGGTTGCAAAATTTAGCACTAGGTACCCTTCACATCCTAACGCAGTTCATATCAAGAATTAAACTCCAATTTACAGAAAGCGTTACCTGTTACATATTTTACGTAACTTTGACGTCGATTCGCTGTCAAAAGTAAACATTTGTTCCATTAAAAGTAATTTTTTTAACTGTGAAATGGTACGATTAAGTGAAAGAAAGAAATCTTAATAATGATTGGCTATGGAGACAGAATGCGTACACAAACGAAGTTTGTGAATTGTTTATCGATAAATATCCAAACAGAACGTCTATATCTAAATCAACTGTCAGTAAAATTGAAAATAAAAATATAGGAATTTGTGGCATGTGATGGATAATTATGAAACAGCCATAAAGCTAGTCGCACTATTGCTACCGAAAACAATATTAGTAAAGGATCTGTACTGAAATATTTACATTAAAAAAAATGGCATCCTTATAAAATTCAGTTAGTTCGAGAACTTAATGCGGACGACCCGGATAGGAGAATGCAATTTTGTGACATAGTGAGGGAGATATGTGTCAATAACCCTCAATTTTCACGAAGAATTTTGTTTTCGGATGAAGCAACGTTTTGCCTAAAGAGAAGTGTGAATAGACAAAATATCGATATCGGGCTACAGAAAACCCGCACTGGATAATGAATTGCCACCCAATACCCCCAAAAAGCAAATGTATTGGCTGGGATTATTGGAAACAGAAATTTGGGTCCCTTCTTCTTTGAAGAGACTTTAACTGGAGAAAGATATCTGAATTTTTAATATTCAATTTGATATATGCGCTTGCTATATTGTATCCAAATTCAGTAGATCCCGATATTCTTCTTGGATTATTTGTAATAGCAATTTATTTACAGTCTTTGGCTTCTCCTGGTAAACAATACTTTTTAAGGTACCCTATAAAAAGTAGTTCAATGCGAGTCAAGTCTGGACTCCTTGGTGGCCAGGCAAGATTTCCGATTGCTCTAATCCAGTATTGGTATCGATTGGACAGGTAGTTAGATATTTCTTGGCTCCTAAGGTAAAGAGCGCTATCTTGCTGCCGTATTAAATTTGCCAATTCTGCTTGGAAGTTTCAGGCAACTCTTCAAAATTTACCTGATTTTCATCATTTAAGACATGGTAGCTTCATTGTTTTTTTTAAATCAAACCGTGGTTTCTTCAAAACAGTCGTAAACTGTAGCAAAAGCCTTCTTTTTCCGGATGGCGTCTTAGAGGAAATTTGGTAACACTACTGGACTTTTATTACTAGCACTCCAGAGTATCGGTTCTTTCTTCTGAGGTATACATTAAAAAACTTTAGAACGTAGGTATATTAATAAAAATAAAGAAAAATAACAGTAACAACAACAACAACAATAATAACAATAAAGAGAAACAATTATGTGGAGTAAAACTAATAGATTGATTACAAAGAGAAAATAATGACAGTTCTCGATTGTGTTTTCTTCCAGCCTGGCCGTCGTCGTGGCTTTGCCTCAAATTTTACACGAAAATTAAGTATTATGTAGGAACCAACTAATAAATTTTTTAAAAAATAAAAATATTATGGGGTTTCCATTTGAAAAAAATGACTTTTAACGATTTTCTCATTTAATTTTTAAACGCTAGGTTTTGACCTCCCTCAATTTGTTAATTACGAAAATATTGACATAGTCTACTAAAGTAGAGCCCATTCTACCAGAAAATAACTCCTGATTATTAAAAAAACGCTTTTAAGCAGGAGAAATCTACATTTAAATTGAAGACCGCAAACTTCATTTTTGACATAAAACATAAGATATGTCAAAAACGCTCAGGTTTTGTAATTTTTTACATATTTGCCAAGAATTTCTTTTTTGTTGTCCAACTGTACCAAAAAATATATAATATTTTCCAGTACCTTAAAAACGAAACTGCTTAAGACCAAAATTGATATTTTGATTGATATAACATTTTCCTCAAAAAATTACTTGAGGAATCATCTCCCGAAATATGTTAGGTAACCAGGAAACGCCCTGTATAAATATTTCATGCATATCATTTCAGATAGTTATTTACTGTATCGTATGCGGCTGATTAGGCGAAAATTATGTTCACAGTTAAATTTGAGGCATCAAAACCAGGAAAAAATAACAGAATTGAATAATTTGACGTCAATGCATTGGTAATTTTTTAATAAAATGTTCAAACGAAACTACCCTACATATTTAAGCAAAATCCAGGCCTCTAGCCCTTAAGTCTACCAGGTTAACCTTGTACTGGCCAACACAATTTGTTCACTCAAACTAGGGTAGATTTGGAATTCGATAGTGTAGTATTTAACATGTATTTTATTAGTATTTTCCTCCTACAACCCTCTAAGAAAACACACTTAACGAGTGGACAAAATAGGCGCGAAAACAAACGCTAACACACACGTGTGTTGTTCTCAAGCAAAACAACGCACATTTGTATGATATTGTTGCTGACTGGCTAGTAACGAAACACGTAGTTTCTGAATGCATTCCTTTTATTCAGAATACAGATAGTACAGGTGAAAACACACTCGTAACTAAGGTAATAAAATTTGTCACTGTCTACTTGTTTACACTTAAATTCGCAACATTGGGGATGATCGTCCTGATCAAACACCTTCAGTATCTTGGTAAGGGGCTAGTCGATGGAGGTGCACGACTTTCATATTTGCATGAGGGCTCTTCTGAATCCGGTATACCAAATCATTCAGTCGGGTCACCACACGATACGGGCCTTCCCATGACTTCTGCAACTTCGGCGGGCATCCCTTAATTCTTTTTGGATTCTATAACCAAACTTTTTCACCGACTGTAAATCCAGTGTGATTGGCTCGTAGATCATCACGTGCCTTCATTCTATCGCTTTTTAACTGTAATTTATGACGGAGCTCTTCATAGATTTCTCTGAAGCATTTACTAACCCGGCTGATATAATCCGTGGTAGCTATCTCTATTGTCAGGAGGGCGTCCAGTCAAGAGGTCAACTGAAAGTTGCAAATCGGATCCAAATATTACACTGGCAATCAGCCTCAGGTGTTTGAAGAGTGGTGGCATCTTTTAACATTTTCTTATGCTTATGTCTATTTACTAATTTATGTACAAAATTATCATTATATCCATTACTTTTAGCTATATTTTTAATCCGATTCATTTCATTGTTAATACGTTCTTTACTTAATAAAAAATTGACTAACCTGTGAGTTAAGAAATGGAGTCGGATGTTATATACCTATCAGTATTAGTAAATTTCCTATAAATATCAAATTCTAATTTATCGTTATTTCTAATAACTAACGTGTCGAGAAAAGGTAAGTGCCCATTGTTCTCCTTTTCGTACGTAAAATTAATGGAAGGATATTTATTGTTTAATGTTTTCAAGAAAATGTCCAAATTTTCTATTTTAGTATCAAAAATAGCAAATATATCGTCTACATATCTATACCACACCCTTGGGAAATACTTGAGTTTTTTTTTTGAATTGGGTTTCTAATCTACCCATAAACAAATTTGCAATTTATGCAGTTTATAATATTTATTGTTGAACTGAAAAAAAATTTGATTTATACATAATTTTGTGAGAAGTAAATATTCATCAATAATTTCTTTCTTCAAATTATTGTTTTCAAGTAGTTCCTTTAGGTACTCTAAAGCTAGTGGTATGGGTACACTAGGAAACAATGAGCTTACATCAAAAGATATTAAAATTTCATCTTCTTTTAAGTGAACATTCTTAATTTTATCTAAGAATTTTAACGAGTTAGTAACCTCAAAGTTATCATACGAGATATTTAATTTGCCGAATTCTTCTACTAACCATTTTGAAATATTGTACGTTGGTGATCCAACAGCTGAAACAATAGGTCTCATGGACTTCCCAGGTTTATGAATGTTGGGAAGGCAATACAGTTTAGATAACTGTGGGTTACTATGTGTTAGTTTGAATTTTAGTTTATCGGACACAAGGTTTTACACTGTTTTAAAGTACTTTTTACTTCTGTTATCATTTTTGATAACGGGTTTTGCTTAATTAAATTAAATCAGTTTGAATCAAATTGTCTACTCTTTCAAAATAATCTGTTTTGTCTAGAATAACAACCTTATTTCCTTTGTCAGCTTTTAAATAAAAACATTCCCTGGATAACTTCAGTATTTTTACGAGAAACATATTTTGACTTGTTGTTAACAACGTTTTTTGAGTTTTTAGTTGACTCTGGCACGTATTGAATGGAACTTTCGATATTCCCTATAATAGTTGGTAAACTATTTTTTACTGGAGGCTCTGCAAAATTCAAACCTTTATTCAAAAGGGTGATTTCTCTATTATCAAAAGACTGATAAGAAAAATTTTCTACAATGTTCTCAACTTCCGAAGAAATTTGTTTTTGCTACGTGCCAGAATCAACTAAGGGATTCATTAGAGAGGCTTGCAGAAATCAAATCTCAAAAAACGTTATTAACAACAAGTCAAAATATGTTTCTCGTAAAAATACTGAAGTTTCTAAATAAAGACAAAGGGCCTATTTCCTATAGTCCCCTCTATTGTTTACTTGACAACGGTGCAGTCGGGTGCAACCAATTGTGACCACATTTACCTATAAATAGCCTCGGTTAGGATAACTTACTTTAGTTTATATCATCTGCTGATGATACTTGGTTAGCGAAACGCGCGTCCAGAACGTAACAAGTTGTGGTGTAGTGTGGTTAGAACTCTTCTATTTTGATCTATCTTCCACCACAGGTTCCAGTGTTAGCACTTGGTTGTTCATTAACTTGGATTTACAGGCAGTTCTCCAAAGTTCTAGTAAATCTTTCAACCATTCCATCTGACTGCAGAAGAGGAGGTGTTGTTCTTGTCTTATGAATTCCTAATAGGCTGCATAGGCTTTTGAATACGTCGGATTCAAAGTTCCTGCCTTGGTCCGAATGTATTTCCCTTGGAATTCCATATCGGCAAATCCATTCTTGAAATAGTACTCAGCAACAGTGATGGCTTCTTGATTGGGTATTGCGTAGACTTCTGGCCATTTGCTGAAGTAATCCATCGCTACTAATACAAAGCGATTCCCGGACTTACTAACTGGAAATGGTCCTGCAATATCTACAGCAATTTATTCAAATGGTGCTCCCATGTTATACCGCTTTATTTTGTACGACCACGAGTTTGGGGTCCTTACTTTACTAGTTCTCAACCAAAAAAAAAACCTTTCTCACTTTTGTGTACGGCTTGCGAAGTTGATTTGGCTGCAATTTCTTCCTGGCGAGGTATTGGTGAATTTTTAAATTTCAACTTGGGTAATATCTGGGTCTTCTTGCTGATCTTTAGATAAAATTTTTGGATCCCACTTCTAACACCAAATGTTCCAGAAAACCTCAGGAAAATTAGTAAAATAATAAAAAAAATGCCTACACTAATATATTTTCAGCGTCTGCTCGTTATGTAATATAATATTAGCTATTACACAGCGCTGTAAAGCTGTAATGTTAAGCCTCTTTGCCCAACCGAGCTAGGGGTCTCAAACCTAATTTTGAAAGGGGCCCTGATATTTTCCGTTACGCCACTGCACAGAAGCAAAAACGATCCTGGGACCCCTTTCAAAGTTCCAGTGCATAATTTTTATTTAAATAATATCGTTATCCACTTCAATTATCATGCGATTTAATACACAATGTATGGTAATTAGGGCTATTTATGTTATGTGGTTGATATTCGCTGTGTTATGGTGCAAGTCTCTCGTCGTATAGATACGTATTAATTTTAATAATATATGCGCATTATACAGTATGGACAAGAAAAAAGGAACGCCAGATATACACGAAAACGTGCATTAAAAGAGGATAACAATTAAAAGCATACATTTTAAAATTTAGACATATTCATACAAGGGAGCATTAATTTAACATCCTGTATATAAGAAATCATGGTTCTTGGGATTAGACCGTGTCAAAATTGAATCACTTTCAGACGTTTCGCCTGCGATTGCACGAGGTGTCTTCAGGGATCTTTACTTAACGATATCGGAACACTGAATGAGTTCGGAGAGACCCAGATCGGCTATTTATAGTCGACCTGTGGTTACTGAACGGAACACTGAATGAACTGAACCGTGACTCGGTATAACGATCGGTTTTCACGATGATGTAGACTGAACCCCGTACCTCTATTAAAATTGTTAAGATGCTTATAAATTTCAATAGATGTTCTAATTTTCCGTTTGTAGAATCTCGAAACCGATGCAAGAACTTTGGTTTCTTTTATGACATGTCCAGAGGAATGTAGATGTTCATATACAGCAGATAGTAAAATTTGTTTCTTTCTGATACATCGTTCATGTTCGTTAAGTCTAGTCGATATGGATCGTCCAGTTTCTCCGATATAGACATCACAACAGAAACAAGGAATTGCATATACTCCTTCGGTTGGAAAGTAATAATGTTCTTTGGCGATCGCAAACATTGTCTAATTTTCTTGTGTGTCTTGAAGATTGTACGCATGTTGGACCGGCGAAGTAATCTTAATTTTGTCTGTGGTTCCGTGTATACATGGATGAACTACACTTCCTATCGGTAATTCCTTATTATATTTTCTAATTGACCGTCTAATATCCTCAGTGCCATATCCATTCCCTCTTAATGCTTGAGTCAGTTTCTCTGTTTCCGATTATAAAGAATTTTGGTCACAAATCGCGAGGGCTCTATAAACCAATGCATTAATAACTGATTGCTTTTGTGCTGAATGATGATGGGAATTTGCATTTAGGTACCTGTTCGTATGCGTTGGTTTTTTATATACAAAGTGTCCTAAGGAACCATCCCCTTTCCTTTGTACAAGAACATCTAGAAAGGCAATTGTGTCTTCTGATTAAATTTCCATAGTAAATTTTATATCAGCAGGTTGTTGATTCAGATGATCAAAAGTGTGATCTGTATATCTGAACCATGATTTTGGCTTTAATGGAGATGACTCCAAGGCTTCCTCCTCAAAAACGTCCAAGAAGATATTGGCTACCACTGGTGACAATGGAGATCCTATGGCTGCTCCTGAGGACGAAACGACGGAAAGTGATTCCATTTTGAGACGGTCTACTCTCCCAAGAACCATGATTTCCAGCCGTGAAAGCTTTCGTTGTATATCCTGTATATAAAACAAAACTTTATCACCTAATTTATGATCAGCAAATATTAATTTGATTTATTCTGTAGATTTTCTTATATAAATACCATCCACTAGCAGAAGCAGTGATCACACTTTTGAGAATCGTAGACCTTTTTGCCGAAACAGTTTTTCCATTTTTAATCTAGCCGTTTTATTAGTCTAGGTACAGGGTATTTGTTTTTGATGCCAGAGATCCATATTATTGGATCTTGTACTGTTGTACCAGGGTCGGACGAAAAAAAATCATAAAGAAATGATGCATATTTTTTGCGAATGTACAGGGTGTTCCAGCGAGGACTGAACAGGGACCTATTTTCGACCTTCCTTGTGTTTTGGAAAAATTCAAAATAGCCAATCGATGTATTTTTTCTTGTAGAATCCAAAAATATCATCGAAAAAATATTTGAACCAGAAACAAAAGAGTTACGCTATGCATCAGGTGTTTTTTAAATGGAATGTATCGTTTTTTTATACGATTTATAGTGATTTTTTTTATGTCCGTTCCGATTAAAAGATTTGATTTTGCGATAGCTGTTTATATTACATTTTAATGTTTTACAAACTAAAATTTTAGCTTCACCTGTTTAAAATATACGATAGGTTGGTATAGGTGATCAAGGTAAAATGACGTTTGAATGCTTTGTCAATAAAAATTGACATTATTTTAATTATTGTCGAAGTCTTCACCTAAAAAATATATATTTGACTCTGATCGAAATGAAATACTCTTTGGACGAGAGACTACAGATTGTTATGCTATTTTACAAGTGCCAAGAAAATACAAGAGAAGCAAGAAGAAGATTTATTGCAAATTTTCATAGAAATATATCCATCAATACAATTCTAAGGATAAAAAACCTATTTGAGGAAAATAAAACTTTACATGATAGAAAAAGAAATATACAAAGAAGAAGAAATCGAGACCAGGCCATTATAAATTATTTTCAAGTTAATCCAACCAAATCTATTTCGGATGCAGTTCGGGAAGTTCAGTACGGTGGCGGTGTAAGGTGCAGAAGAGTTACCCGAGGGACTGTTCACAGGACTCTGAAAATTCATAAATTTAGGCCTTTTCGTATCCTTCCACTTCAGCACCTAACACCGGCACAAAAAGAACTTCGCTTCCAATTTGTTTCTCAAATGGTAATTCGGCAACAAAACGAAGACCCTGATTTATTCAAAAATATTGTGTGGACCGACGAAGCTACTTTCACAACATCGGGAGTATTCAACAGACATAATAGTCACCACTGGGCCGTTGAAAATCCAAAAAAGTTCCAGACTATTAAATTTCAAGGGAGGAATTCTATTCATGTTTGGTGTGGGATAAAAAACAATAAAATTTTGGGACCAATATTTTTTAACGGAACTTTAAATGGGCACAGATATTATGAGTTTTTAGAAAACGAAATTGAAAATTTTTTGGAAGACTTACCATTGGCAGAATATCAGAATTTAATTTGGCACCATGATGGGGCGCCTCCTCATGCCGGGCATGATGTGGTTCAATTTTTAAATCGGCGCCATAACGAATGGATAGGGCGAAATGGAACATATGCTTGGCCGCCCAATAGCCCCGACCTCTCAGTTTTGGATACATTTCTTTGGGGCCATTTGAAGAACGTCGTATACAGACAACGAAACGAAAATATTCAAGAGATCATGGGAAAAATTGTCGATGAAATAAACCGCCTTAACCAGGAAAATCATATTGTAACAGCAAGGTTAGAAAGGCTACAAAGGGGTTATCGATGTTGTTTCGAGAAAAACGGCGGTCACATTGAAAACTTATGTTATTAGTAGTTTTATTTTATTATTTAATAATTATTTTTTATTGAATTTCTTTTTGTATCATGTAGTTTTATTTTCCTCAAATAGGTTTTTTATCCTTAGAATTGTATTGATGGATATATTTCTATGAAAATTTGCAATAAATCTTCTTCTTGCTTCTCTTGCATTTTCTTGGCACTTGTAAAATAGCATAACAATCTGTAGTCTCTCGTCCAAAGAGTATTTCATTTCGATCAGAGTCAAATATATATTTTTTAGGTGAAGACTTCGACAATAATTAAAATAATGTCAATTTTTATTGACAAAGCATTCAAACGTCATTTTACCTTGATCACCTATACCAACCTATCGTATATTTTAAACAGGTGAAGCTAAAATTTTAGTTTGTAAAACATTAAAATGTAATATAAACAGCTATCGCAAAATCAAATCTTTTAATCGGAACGGACATAAAAAAAAATCACTATAAATCGTATAAAAAAACGATACATTCCATTTAAAAAACACCTGATGCATAGCGTAACTCTTTTGTTTCTGGTTCAAATATTTTTTCGATGACATTTTTGGATTGTACAAGAAAAAATACATCGATTGGCTATTTTGAATTTTTCCAAAATACAAGGAAGGTCGAAAATAGGTCCCTGTTCAGTCCTCGCTGGAACACCCTGTACAGTGTGTGTCATAAAAACAAGTGAGCCAACGACACGACAGAAAGTATATATTTTTAGGTAAAATTTGTAAACTGACTATATTTTTTACATTACGTGGTTATGGAATACACACATTTTAAAAATACTTTCTGGTAATCAGGGTTCGCAAAAGAACAAAAAATGTATACATATTTATATCCCTTCCTAACAAAAATATGTTTTATTGTATCCATAAAGGAATCACTGTACGATATTATAAAACATAATTCTTTCGTTTTATAGTACCTGGATCACAGGTTTTATTATTATTAACCGACTTCAAGAAAGAAGGAGAATATCAGTTCGGTTCTGTGTATTTTTTGTTCATCGATTACTCCGCGATGGTTGGACCAATTTGCATGAAATTTTCAAGGAGTATTCAGGATGTTACTGGAGTGATCCCATAGCAAGAATATTGAAAAAATGTAAAAAATGGTGGAATTATGTCATTTTCAACTGTTTTCCCGATGTTATATTGAACAATATATGCGTTCACCATTCTGTCAGGAAGAAAAATCATGTATGTATTGTATAATAAGATATGCTATTTTTTTTATCTATGAGCAGATTACGAAGACCGAAGCAAATGAAAAGAAGAGGTAAAGTTTTCATGTAACTGATTTCAAAAAATTTCTGCAGAAGTATTTTGGCATTTTCATGTTCAGAAAAATGTTTGGAGGGGCAAGGAAAGCAAAGTTTTCATGTAACTGATTTCAGGTATACTAAAGTGTGAAATGAAAATTATGCATTTCCGCAGAAAAATTCTTATTTTTCGCTATTAAGAGAAACTCCTAGAAGACATAACACCAGTTGGTTTTCTTATAACTGATTTCACGTGAATGAAATTTGATCCCATAAAAGTAACGTACCTCCGTAGAAAGACAAAAATCAATTAATTAATCTTCCAAACGAAGAAGGCAGTGATGAATTTTCTCTAGTTCAAATTATTGGAAAGCTAAAACAACTCACAAGCAGTAGATTTAGTAAGACTGTAAAAATATTTCGAAGAAAATTTAAAGATGTATCCTAATTTACGTTGATTTTGTTTCGCGTCCAAAACCTTCCACTGGGCTGGTCCATACCTCCCTATAGGGGGGAGATTTGAAATATTTTTAAACACATTTGTCAAAAAAGTACAACTTATTTGTTTTTTATAGAGCTAAGTTTTTATTTTCATTGTCCTTCCTTTGTTCCAATACATTATAACTAAGAAAACTATGCATTTTAAGAAAACAGTCCTAAACTTCCCGCCCTTTCTCTACCTTTGACTTATTAATCGTTTCTGAAATGCATAATTGTTACTTGATGCTATTAATGTTCTTTAAGTTGCATAACAGGTATTTGATGTCATGTTTAAGTATTTTCCACGCTTGATTCTTATTTTATTTTAGAGCAGTAACCATAGTCAATATTGAAATTATTCTTGGGCCATTATTTCAATTTCAAAGCTTATCGCGATACAGAATAAAGTTTCCTTGCACCACGGTAAGAGATACTGGGTGGCGCAACGAAAACGAAACAGAGGAATTAACAGGCGATTCATTATTTTTTTTGAGAGGCTCTCAAACTCGTCGATTTTCTTTTCGAGCGGGACAAATCTGCGAGTAAGACCAATGGTTCTTTTTAAAGCTATTCAAAGAAATACAAAAATGTGCCAATTTTGCATTAGAGAAAATGGTCATCAATTTAAACATCACTTTTAAAAATGTGTTTTTAATTTTTTTTAATAATGTTATTTTTTGTGTTTGTTATATTGTTACTTTATGCCGTAAAACTGCTATTACAAACTGACTGTTATTAAAAAATTCTATAGGTATTTTTATATAAGAAGATACCTATATGCAAGGTATCCAATTCATCGTTAGCAATATGTAAATTTCAATTGTTTATTATTATTATTATTTATGGCGTACTTTTAAATGTCATTTATTTGCGTGTTTCTGAGAAAAAATGCATAATATTATATATTTTTGAAAAGGTAAAAAAAGACAAATTTTATAGTCTTGAAATATACAGGGCGTTCCATTTAAAAAAATAAGGTAGGGTGATAACTTTTTGACCTGACCCTGTATACTAATTCTGAAATTGAGTTCTACGGGAAAAGTTATATAATAAACGGTTTTTAAATTTTCGATAAGTCATTATAGATAGTTGATTAATATTCGGTGATTTATTACCACTAAACCTTGCTTTTAAAACACCTTTTACATTTTTGAAATTAGCAATGGTATATACTACGGCAGAAAGATTTGAAATCTTTGCTAGATCGCCGATTACAATTTTGTGAAATTATGAGTGAACGATACAAATCTTCTATTCAACATTTGCTTCTCTAATAAGTGCTCTTTTGTTTTAAACGGTCAGGTAAATCTTCATAACTGTCGATAATTGTCCGATACTAATCCCAGAGTTTATCATGAGGTACACACCCAATATCCATAAAAATGAAATAATTGGTTTTGTATCTTTGGATATCATTTGGTCCTATTTTCTTGCCTGGGAATCTAACAGGTGAAATGTACGTACAACTATTACAAGAAGCCGTTAAATCAGCATTAACAGTCATAACTGAAAATCAGAATAAATCGATGATAGGTTGATAGTCCAACAGTATAGTGTCCCATCACATTATGTATTACTCGTTGAACAATATTTGGATCAGACGTTTTCAGGTCGATGGATTGAAAGAAGTGCCGTTGAATGGCCTCCACGATCGCCAGATTTATCTTTTCTAGAATTCTTTCTTTGTGGTAGCGGACTCAACCAACTTCATTAGAAGATTCTTGACTCAGCGAAACTTCATTAGAACTCAATGCGACTCAACCAACTTCATCAGAAGATTTGCAACAAAGAATTGTAAATGAGTGCCTCACAATTAGCCCTGAAATATTGCAACAAGGTTTTGAGCAAAATCTGAATTACTCATGGAGAGTGGAGTTGGTGGGGAAACATTTCCAACACTTCTTCCATTGAACAAATTCTTGTTCATTAGTTTTACAATCGAACAAAATTTAATTAAGCAGTTTCTTGAGAGTTTAGTTTTTAAAACCTAAGAATTTTCAAATTTAAATTAGTTTGTACGCTAGATGAAGCTATCTCATTTTCGTGTGGTTACATTTAACACCCTTACTTAATCCCAAGGGTAAAATTACGCTACTTGCTGGCCAACTTGTGCTTTAATAAACCTCCAGTGGTCTGTAATAAAAAACCTTATTTTCAATTAGCTTTTAATACTAAATAGCATTATAAAAAATTCGAAAGACCTTTCCAAAGACATACCACTCGACCCCCTTTTTATTTAATATTATAGAGGTGGTGCCCCCCTTCTAGAAGACTGCAGGTGTGAATCTATTGTGATTAATAAGTGTTTCCCCGCAAAGAACATCGACGGGTCTGAGAGTTTCACAAAAACAGTTAATTATTTGCCCGAAAATACCTCTGTTTCGTTATTGTTATTACACATATTACATTAACGCCTAATTTGAAATAGAAAGGTTACTGCGTTACAGTAAAATGTACTTCTGTACCGCAGTAAGCAGTGTGTGGGTTGTTACATTATACATAAACTTACCAGGCATTGATTAATGCATTACAGAGACACACAGGCAAAAAAATATGCCTCATATTTTAGATAATTAATAGACAAAAAAAAGTAAGAACATATCTCCGGGACAATTAACTAACGAGTGTGACATTTTGCGGGGTCACCCTCTTGCCCCCAAGAGAAGGTCCCTCTTTTCTCGAACAAGCAACTGTCAAAGGATGTTTAAAAAATTTGGCGATTAATTTGAAGTAATTAAACTAATAACGGAGAGTAATAATAACGTCTGGAGACACGAGACAATCCAGTGCGTCTGACAACCCTAATACAGCCATTGAACCATTATTGATATTCAAAATGCCTTTTATTTTTTGTCTTATCCAGCTAAGATAAGCGGAAATTATTCTTGGCAACGCTGCTTATATCGAATCGATTTCCAGGCATGTGGGTTGCCCATTCATTGAGCGGCCGATACTTTCATTTTCCAGAGCTTAAGTGACACTTTATTAAGTCTTAATTAATATCAACTAATGTATAGTTATCCACATCTTTAGTAGTTTATTTGTCAAAAAAATACATAATACTCAAATCCTTATCTAACGCAAAAATTTCCAGGGACACCTTGGTTTTAATTGTTGGTTAATATTGTGGGCCTAATATTTTTTGACGGTCATCTTACTGCACAATACTTAATTTTTTTGTAAGAGGATATAACGAATTTTTAGGTCACCTGACCTCTCACCTTTGGATTTGTTTTGTATGGGGAATAGCAAAGAATCAAGTCTACTTAACAGGATTTGCAACAATATAAAAACTACAACAAAAAGTGTAGAGGTTATAAATAGTACAAGCCCAGAGCAATAAAGAAATAGAACCAGAGTTAATGCCGAAGTAGTACAATTTTGTCAAAATGAAAATGTAAATAATTGAACCTGAAATACACGTACGCGAACGTAGTCACTCCTTTTTTAACTTTTGAACGACAAAGAATATTTTCTTGAAATTTGTACCCGACTTTTAGGAGTGTTTAATGTCGTTTGGTTTTTTAAAATCGATTTAGCGATTGCTGAGAAATGATAAAAGCAAATAAAATTGTTTGAAATCAATACACTGGCCGACAAGATTTTTTTAACACAGGCCAGCTCATTATTTTTACAATGGAAATGCCCTGCCAATAATAAAAAAAATATTCGGATACGTACCATTTTTTAATAGCCTAATTAGAACCTTTTATATTGGCAGGTAAACAATTTTATTTTGAGGCGGCTAAAATGGGTCCATTTTACCACGGAAAAATTACCTAGATTGGGTTGTTTACAACATTAGACATAAAATAAACGTTAAACATCACTCATCTGTTGAGGTTCGAATTGAGTGATTCTCTGTGTATCGATAAGCAAGTGTATGTGAAGACCAGAATGTCGAGTCAAACGCGCCGAAGTTGTAAAATTTCTCCTGACAAATTTTGTTATATTTGTGGAGAATTTCTGGTGAAATCACAAGCCAGGCAATTTTCCGAAAATGTAAAAAAGCCTACTTTAAATATTTTGGTGTGTTAATTGGAGATCAAGATAGGCGGTGGGCTCTCCATGTGTGCTGTGTTAATTGTAGTTTATCATTGATGCAGTGGATGAAGAGAAAGAGAAAAAGTATGCCTTTTGCAGTTCCAATGGTATGGCGAGAACCCACCAATCATTCTGACGATTGTTATTTTTGCCTGACGAAGACTGAAGGTTATTCCAAAAAGGGAAAGCACAATATAGAATATCCAAATTTGCAATCTGCCAAACGACCTGTTCCTTATAATGCAAATTTGCCAGTGCCGATTGCGCCTTTAAATTGGCAAGCTATTGATTTGGGAGATAATGGAGATAACGCATCATCAGGAAGCCCAGAAGAACAGTGCACCGATCTCACTTTTACCACAGGTCCCAGTTCCGGCGAGCCACATTTGATTGTTCAAAGTGAATTAAACGATTTAGTACGTGATTTGCGGTTATTCAAGCAACAGTCATAACTTTTGGGTTCCCGTCTTAAGGAATGGAACCTATTGGTCAAAGAAACAAAAATTACGAATTTCAGAAAATGAAATGCTATGTTTTCTGAATTCTACAATATGAAAAATTCGTTGTGCGCGTGTACTGATATAGACAGTTTAATGCAGGAACTTGATATTGAACATTCTCCCCGTGAGTGGCGCTTATTCATAGACTCATCTAAATATAGCTTAAAAGCTGTGTTATTGCATAATGGAAATTTAAAACCCTCTATACCAGTTGCCCATTCAGTTGCAATGAAAGAAAATTATGAAAATATGCGCACGATTTTGGATAAAATAAACTACAATAGGTATAAATGGCAGATATGTGGGGACTTAAAAGTTATAGCGATTTTAGTGGGACTTCAGGGAGGATTTACAAAATATTGCTGTTTTCTTGCGAGAAATCAGCATTATGTAACAAAAATTTGGCCAGAAAGAAACGAATTTCAACTGGGATCTCAAAATATTAAATTTATACCTCTTGTTGATCCTAAAAATGTCTTTTTGCCTTCTCTTCACATTAAACTTGGGCTGATGAAAAACTTTGTGAAGGATTTGAATAAAGATGGTGATGGATTTAAATACCTAAGACCAGTCTTTCCCCAGTTATGTGATGCCAAAATTAAAAGAAGGCATTTTTATTGGGCCACAAATCAGAAAATTGCTGGACGATGTCAATTTTACGGAAAAGCTTACCAGGCAGGAACTCAGAGCATGGAATTCATTTGTTAATGTAGTAAGAGGATTTTTAGGCAACAATATGGATGAAAATTATGAACAATTAGTTAATGAACTCTTAGATGCCTATGAAGCGCTTGGTGCCAGAATGTCATTAAAAATTCACTTTCTCCATTCCCATCTGTCATTTTTTCCTAAAAATTTGAGAGCTGTTAGTGACGACCAGGGTGAAAGGTTTCACCAAGATAACAGAACAATGGAAATTCGGTACCAAGGACGATAGGATCCAGCCATGATGGGTGACTACTGTTGGTTTTTGAAGAGAGTAGAAGTATGGTAACATTCGATATGGTTCTACAACTCTAACAAGAAAACCCTAGGTGCTACAACTTTCTATTTGTCATTTTCGTATTTGGATAGGTCCATTCTGTTAGATTATGCTATTCTGATTTGTGTTACAACAAAAAAATTTTTTTCTCGGCCAGTGAATTGTCACAAATTAATAAGAGAAACTGCACCTTGGTTTAGGTTATCTTAAGTTATGCTTTGAATGACCCTTTTCTAAGTAACATTAAGTAGATTCCTTAATCTACACCCCAAAATATAGCGATTCCAAGAAAAAAATTACTGCCTAGAAATTTTTTTCTCAAAAATGACAGGTTGGCCGGACTAATATAGGTTTTCCATTAGATAGGTTCAAGAGACAAAAAACTCACTTTTCGAGAAAAATTGATATTCGTATGGGAATAAATGACGAGCTTAATATTAGACAGGCTTTTTATTGTTAATGGTTTTAAATTTTTGCCAACGTTTCAATAGTTTGGTTTCTATCTTCCTCAGGGCTACAATTACAATAAGCATAGAAATAAGAAAGTATTTTCGAAAAATTGGACAAAAATACCAACATGTACGAGCTCCAGTGTACTGATATAAAAATATGTATATACAAATTTTTGTAGTTAAAACTTACATGATTTAAATCATACATATATACATTTTTGAAATTACATTTACAGATAAAAATTTTTGAAATTAAAATCAACCATTTTGACGTAAGACCTTACGTCAAGTTGGTTGGTTATTTCTGGCCCTGGTCTGGGAGAAACAGTTTTTTTTGTATCTCTTTAATTCCATAAAACTATCCTTTTAGCTTTAAACGTGTACAGTTTCCTTTAAAGCTTTGTTTCGTTATGACAATTAACAAAGCTCAAGGGCAATCATCAAGCTGGAGTAGACTTGCGCTACGACTGTTTCCCATGGTCAACTCTATATCGCATGCTAGAGCAAGTTCGCGTAGTCACTTGGCTATTTTACAGCCAGAGAATGCAACAACAAACGTGGTTTATAAAGAGGTACTAAAATAAGGCGATTTAAGTAAGGGATGTACTATCATTATAGTTATATACGGGAACCAAATCGCAGGTAACCGCTAGTATTTTTATATTTAAGCCATTCAAAACTTTTTTAATAGTATGTTTTTTTTAAATCAAGTAAGCTTTAACTATAAATATATTTATACAGGGTGTCCCAAATTGCAGTATCCAAACTTTAACAGCGCATTCTGCATTCAAAATAAGCCCTAATTTTCTATATAAACATATATCGGCAAATGCTTCGTTTTCGAAATACAGGGTGTTAAAGTTTTAAGAAAAAAATTGTTTTTTAGTTATAACTTTTTTATTACTTGATATATTGTTATTAAATTTAGTAAACAGCCTTGGAGTAACAAAAGGCATTTTTTGATTTGAAATATTTTTTAATTTTTCATCAGTGGCGTCCGTACGGGATTTTTTATTGAATATTCTTGAAGAAAAAATGGTACTTTACTGCTTTTTCTGAAAACAAAAATCATTTCTAAAATCCTCACTCAGTTTGGAGCAAATTTGATCCCTTGTCTTTTTTTCGTGCGATGCAAGGATTTCGAGTTAAAAACTAAAAACTATTTTTATGTATGGCGTAGTTAAAATTTCCATTATTGTTAATTATTTCAGTGGCAAAACGTTTAACATCATGATTGCATTTTTGTGACAATTGAACAATTGCTAGTTTCGTCTTTAAAGTGTGACATTTTAGTTTTTAGAGTAAATAAATATCAGGTACATTACAGTTTATACAAAAAGGTAATTATCAGTCTAACTAGTGATTTCAAAATGGTGTTATTCAGTAACTTTGAGTATGCTGATATTCATTTCGTTTAAGGTTTCTGTAATGGAAATGCAAATGCAGCAGTACGGGAAGACCAACGAAGATTTCCAAATAGAAGATTACCTTGCAAACAAGTTTTCACTAAAACGCATTTAATGTTTAGGAATTTTGGACTCAAAAAGAATCCGAGAAACGAAGGTAGGAGAAATGAACAATATCGAAACGTAATTTTAAATAAGTTTGACAACGATAGGACATTAAGCCTACGAAGAGCAGCTCATAATTTACAAGGCAACGCAGTTTTTGTTTCTAAAAATAAGGTTCATCGCGTTTTGAGGAAAGATCACAGATACAACCTGGTGATGCCGAAAAACGTGTCAGTTTTTGCAATTGGTTTTTGCGCCAAATAGAGGAAGACGAGAACTTCTCAAAAAAATTTTTATGGACTGATGAAGCCACATTTACCCGAAACGGCTCAGTAAATTTCCATAATTTATGAATCTGGAGCCATGACAATCCACGTGTTGTACGAACTAGAGCATTTCAGCAAGAATTTTCTGTTAATGTTTGGTGTAGTGTAATAAATGAAATTTTTTGCGGGCCCCATATTCTACCACCACACCTAGATGGATAGTTATTTAATGATTTTCTGCAAAATGAGTTATTTCAGTATCTAGAAAATATTCCTCTAAATCTTAGAATGCATTTTGCACTTGTAAATCGCGAGTGGTTAAATAATAATTATCCAGAACGGTGGATTGGACGATAGAGCAAGCCTGTGAAACTTTGCGAGCCAATACGAATTTTATACGCCATGCCACTGACACAGTTAAGAGCAGATGCCGAAAATGTGTCGAAGTTAGAGGAGCTTATTTTGAGCAATTATTGTGAATTTTAAGGCCCACATTAATCCTTAATGATATTTAAAGTGCTCTATAATTTTTTTTTCACGATCTAAGTTAATAAAAGTTATGAATTCTAGTTTTTGTAAAATTAATTACGAACTTAGTTAATAAAGAGTAGTTTCTGTAAAATGAAGTATCATCTTCAAAATTGAATTAATTCTAATTACCGTTTTACAAAATGAATCGACGATTTTAGAATTATAAACTCATCTGTCATACTTTAAAGACGAACCTAGCAATTGTTCAATTATCACAAAAATGCAATCAGCATACCAAGAGTCGACAATGAAGGAATGATGCTAAGTACCAAGGACATTAGATTTTAATAGGTTGCCTGCTAACTTCTGCGATGTCACCCTGATAACCCAAACATAATGCAAATCTCCATTACAGCGGGTCGATGACTTTCATCTCTCCTTAGTTGTCAGACAAGCTTTTATTTTAGAAACCCTACATACGTTGTTCAGAAATTATGAACTCACCCGGAATGCATGAAATAAATATCGGAAACCAAATAATTTTAAAAACTTGCTGTTACAATCCCACCTTAAAGGTTTTGCTACTGAAATTAACAATAATCGAAATTTTAACTATGCCATACATAAAAATGGTTTTTAGTTTTTTACTCGAAATCCTTACACCGCACGAAAAAAAGACAAGGGATCAAATTTGCTCCAAACTGAGTGAGGATTTTAGAAATGATTTTTGTTTTCAGAAAAAGCAGTAAAGTACCATTTTTTCTTCAAGAATATTCAATAAAAAATCCCGTACGGACGCCACTGATGAAAAATTAAAAAATATTTCAAATCAAAAAATGCCTTTTGTTACTCCAAGGCTGTTTACTAAATTTAATAACAATATCTCAAGTAATAAAAAAGTTATGACTAAAAAACAATTTTTTTCTTAAAACTTTAACACCCTGTATTTCGAAAACGAATCATTTGCCCATATATGTTTATAAAGAAAATTAAGGCTTATTTTGAATGCAGAATGCGCTGTTAAAGTTTGGACACTGCAATTCGGGACACCCTGTATACATATTTTTGTCAGTACATTGGAGCCCGTACATTTGGTTCTTGTTTGTCCAATTTTTCAAAAATATTTTGTTATTTGTATGTTTATTTTAAATTATAGCCCTGAGGAAGAGATAAACCAAACTATCGAAACGCTGGCAAAATTTTAAAACTATCAGCAATAAAAAGCCTGTACAATATTGAGCTCCTGATTTATTTCATTACGAATATAAAAAAAGCTGGACGTGAATTCACAATTAGGAAAAATTTATATTATTTCATAAAAAAAACTCATTCTGGTTAGCAAACATACCTTTCATGTTCAGAAACCTGTTACAACCCAAAATTTCCTACGACTTTTCTCCTTTCATATACCCACATATTGATCACTTCTTCTCGATATGTTATGCCTTAGAAAACTTTCAATAAAATGAAAACTATTTAGTGATTTTGTTATCTCTGTATTCTATATTTTATAAAATTAAAAACATCAGACGCTAACAAATAATAATAGTCACCTGATTATGAAAAATCCCTCACTACAAGGTTGCAAAAAAGATAAAGTTAAAAAAGCACCGGACAAGGAAATCGCGCGAAAACAACTGACAGACCAACGAACATCTGGATAACATTCAAACATGGCCTAGACATATTAACAATTTCTAAAAATAAGCATTAGAGCATTTTATTTACATTATACGAATTTCATATGTCATATCATAACCCCTTTCCTGTCTTCTTCATATTAATAACTAAAATAGGACGGCAACATCAATTAAGTAATTCATAAATTTAACACAAAATGTAATAAAAATCGCATTATTATTATTATGCGGGTCAGAGGAAGTGCCATTAGTCTGATAACCCGAATACGATGACCATATTTAGCGGCATAGATTTTTAATCGACGTTATTTTTAGATATAGGCAATCGATGAAATTACTATTGGATAATATTATGAAAGTTTTCACTGCTGAAGTTATTTAAAAATCAATTGAGTTTACCCCACATAGAAAAAAATGGGTAAATTTCTTTTACCCGGAAGTTCCGAAACTTACACACAAATGTTCTTATATGTGAATCATTGGCGACAGTTGAGGGAAGAAAATACACTCTTTGAAAGAACGACTTTGGGTCTGGGGGGTGTAATGCAAGGGTCTTCAACCTTTTTTAATGCAAGGGCCAAAAATCGATTTCACATCGCCCGAAGGGCTATACTGGTCCACGTCACTTTACCACCATATCAATAGAATAAAAAATGTAATAATCTTTATCAATTCAATCAATTCGATTTTTGAACTTGTTTATTTTTGACAAGTGTGTCGATATGTGTTCCAGATGTGCGTCTCTAAGTCTCGACCTTGTTTTAGACTTCACATTATACGAGAAAACAGCTGCTCGCACACCTATGTTCTGACAAACAGAGACATGGGCATGTTTTCGGAATTCAGGAAAGAGTTTTGATTGACATATTTTAAATAAAAATCAAGAAGACCCATGTCGATCTTGTCTTTCAGTTCGGAATTACACTGCAAATCGACAAGCTCCATCTGACAATTTTCTGGCATGTCTTCAACGGATACACTGAATGGTCGGGCAAAGAGATTGATGTAATTTTCATTATCTCTGAAGTCAGTAAACCATGATTGGAACTGTACATTCGCAATTCTTCAGTTTAGGAAAGTGGGTAAACTCTTTTTTCAACAACTGATTTTTCCATAAATCCAGTTTAAACTCAAATGCCTTCACTTCCTCTGCTCAGCCAACGAACATCAGAAAAATATGTCACATCACCATACTCGGCATTAATTTCATGTAAAGAAATTTTGAATTTTCTAAGGTTGAGGCCGCGTGAATGAATGAAGTTGACAGTTTTTACAACCATTTTCATCACCATATCAATATTTGTGGATTTTGCACAAAGATTTTGTTGATGAACGATACAGTGCTAATGCATCAAAGGAAGATCTTTCTGCTGTTTTTCCATCAAACCCACGAGCCCTTCATTTTTTCCTACCATGGTCTGTTACAATTGCAGAAAGGCTTGTCAATTTATATCGTCTCAGTACTGTCATGAAGCACTTATAAATATCACATCCTTTTGTAGTTCCTTTAATCGGAAAAAGGGCAGCCATCTCTTCAGTGATTTCAAAATTATTATCAATGCTCCGAATAAATATAGCTAATTGAGCGGTATCGGTTAAATTTGTGCTTTCGTCGAGCGGAACAGAATAGTATACGAACTTCGTTCTTTTAGTGAATTTTCAATGTCTGCCGCAACTCTTCGATTCTTCTGGCGACGGCGGTTTCCATACATTCCTTGATAAACTCACCATCAGTAAAATGTTTTGATTCCAAAGCTCTTTTTCAGATATAATGTAGCTAACCTTTACGCTTGCTTCATTTTTAATGTTCTGCTTTTGAAAACTATCTTTCTGTCGCTGAAGCTGGCTTTTTAAAGCTCTTACTTTAGCTTGCCATAATTGTCCTTTGAATGTCTCAAACTTTGTGGCATGCTTTTGACATTCTTTCGCTTATATCTCTTCGTTCGCTCTTGGAATTAGAACTCGCCGTTGCCGTGTTATGGCGGCTTTATACAGGCCGAGCTATCTAGTGGCTTTGTGGGTAATCGTGATCCCGAGTTCAGAGAGTCGATCTTTTCTAACTAGGCTAGGCGGTAGCGTCCTCAGACTGTCATTCGCGGGCGCGACGCGATACAATATTTTCTTTATTAGCCGCGGGTTGAAGAACCTTGGTTTAATGAATCTATTGGAGTGCTGTCTCCGTAACTCCTACTTTTAAGTGAAAGACAGGTTTTACTCATAAGATGGGGTCATCTCTTTCTCAGGTGGTGACCAGCATTTATATGGATAATAATACAATGAATACTGCTCAAATCAAGCTTAAACTTTCGGTATGTGGATAATACTTTTCTTATTTGGACTGCAAATGACAATCATTTGATAGAACTTTTCAATCACTTAAATAGCATAAGAACATATATTAAATTCACAATAGAGAAAGAAGAAAATTCTTTTTTGCCCTTTCTTGGCGTTCTCGCTAGGGATCTGCAAAGGGCATCAGGAGTACAGTGTACCGAAAACCCACACACACTGGACAATATCTCAATCAGGGTTCTAATTATTCTGCAGCAACAGAAGAGAGGATCATAAGAATGCTTTACAACAGAGCTGTAACAACTTGTAATAATACGATGGACCTTTAGGCAAAAACATGAAAAAAGATTAGTAATAGATACCCTATATCAGGTAAGGGTAAACTTTGCTTAGCTGAGGGCGTAATTTCGGGACTTAATCCGATCGGGGGCCGTATGTAAGAAATAAGCAGGTAGTAGTGAAGCTATGGTCATAACATTTTTTGATCCCAAAGGAATGGTGTATACGCACATGGTCTCACATGGTACTAGAGTAACTGCCAGTTATTGTTCCAGTTGATGAAGGATCACATCCCCAAAAAACGACCTGAACTGATTGCAACTTCATCATGATAAAGTTCGCCCTCACGTAGCGAATATAGTGACAGAGTTTTTAAACACCAAAAATATCGGGTCTGTACCGCATCATCCATATAGTCCTGACATAGCCCCATGCGACTTCTATCTGTTTCCACAAACAAAAAAAACCTCAAAGGACGACGATTTCAAACAGAATTGGATGCTGTTAAGGCTTTAGAGGCAATTTTGAAGAAGCTCTCAAAGAATGGCTTTCGCCATGTCTTTGAACAATGGCAGCACCGTTGGGGTAAGGTTATTGCTTTACGGGGGGACTATATAGCGCGTGATAAAAGTATTGTTGTTTAAGATTAATAAATAAAATTTTGGTAGTACTAGTCCTAGTCTTTGTTGAAAGACCCTCGAACACAAAGTTAATGTACCGCTTCGACCTATCGTGAATGAAATATTGTTAATAATTTTACTGGAATAAGACATTGTTATAATAGAAACTCTAAGCATTTTGTAGAGAAATTAAGTGCAATCCAATCAGATCCAAAAGACATCTTAGTCAATTTCGATGTAGAATCGCTATATACGAATATGCCTATATATTTTTAAATTATCGGGGATAATACTGCTTAAAAAATTCCGATAATTTTTCACAAATGCGTGTTTTCTTATAATTGTAGAGAAAACATGCATGAGTGGAAAATTATCTGGTAAATTTTTAAGCACGAATGGTATTTAGGAGGAATATTCCACGAATCAAATACAAGGAAACTAAGCTTTATTAATTGAATATTAAATACGTACCTATTTCAAGTTCAGAAATTTGAATTTTGTAACAAATTGAATAATAATATAATAATAAAATTATTTGTCTAAATATTGAAAAGTAGTTAATATAAATCTAAATATTAAATATAATAAATTTTAATTATCGATTGTATAATAAAAAGTACAGTTCTGATAATTATTAACCACATTATTGTTTTGCGACGACGTAGAAGATGCCGTCAGACCACTACTTGTACTTGTGCTGGGTGATGCTGCTACAGGGGCTGGATGCACGTGTTGTTGAGGTGGTTCTTTTCCAGGTTCCCTCATTTTTTCAATAATTTTTTTTGTGGTGATCTGGATCCATTTGCAAATTACTTGATAGGGAGTTCGCATTCGAATGACCTGTAATTTTTATCAAGTTTTGCTCCGACACTCCGCTTTTGGTCAACTTAGACACGGCAGTAGCTCTGAGGGAATGGTTGGTAAATGTTTTTGTGGTATTGAGGCCTGATTTCTGTGCTTGTTTTTTTGTCCAAGTTGAAATCTCGTTTTCTCCTACTGGGCTGTTTTTGAACCATTTTCCGGAAATTTTCCAATGGGGGTTTGGCGTCAAAAATAGTCGAGTGTTGGAGATACTTTTCCTTTTAGGTTGTAATTCTTTATAAATTCTTACTGGGCAAAAGCTGGGACTTCTCTCGTTTCTCACCAACCACTTCGAATCGGCGAGTTTTCGGCCACCACCTTGACATGTTTTAGAAAAAACAGGGTTTCTACCTGTTTTTCCTCCGAAGTTGTTAGTTTCTTCTTTGAAAAAAGTTGTTTCGGCTCTTGCACCTTCTCCTCCTCTCCAGGCTAATTCATAGGACAACAAAAAAAAACACTTCTTTTGTAAACCCTCTGGAGTTGATTCATCACAAGCTCCGATTAGATTTTTTAATTCAGTGTATGTTAAAAAAAACGGCCGATTCTCTGCGTTTGCCTTCAATACCTTGCAAAGTCTTCTTTTGGCATTTTTTGCGTCTCGGGCCGATTTGAATTCGATCTGCTCAAAGGGATTTATTTTAATTTTGTATTAATTGAAATACCTTTCCATCAATAATTTCGCCGTCACATTCCAAATAATTTTTACCGTGCCTTTTTTATATTCCTCCCCGTTCATTTTTCGCATATTGTAGACCCAGCTTTTCAAAATCATTGCTAGTTGGGATACTGGAGTATCTTGGTCAAACGTATAGTTTTTTTCATCGCAGAATGACATAAACTGTCTCCAGATGCTCTTCTTGGATTTAACGGTGTTTCTTGGTTCGCTTCCAATTATATTTTCATCAATTTCCTCTTCTAGAACTAGCCCAAAGCGATTATTCATATTGACAACTTTTCAAAAATGTTTGAAAGATACTAAAAAAAAATCAGTTTCCAGGGACTCTAGCGTCTCTCAAAAGCAGGTTTCATATTGTCAAGATTTCATTTTTTGGTTAGGTATGTAATCACACCTAACCAGGTAAGTGGAAACACCATGTTTCCTAGACGACGTGGTATTTCCGCTATAATTTTTCGAAAACACCACCAGTCTTACGGGAAAATTTGTACATGAGTGGAATATTCCTATTTCACCATAATAATATTGACAACTCACTTCTAGATCTAATTAAAGCATGTCTCACATCAACTTACTTTGTTTATCAAGGAACTTTTTATGAACAAACACCAGGAGCAGTCATAGGATCTCCGCTGTCACCAGTGGTAGTCAATATCTTCATAGAGGCTTTTGAGAAGGAAGCGTTAAAAGCATTAAAGCCAAAAAAATCGTGGTTCAGATATGTAGACGATACTTTGGTAATAACAACATCCTATGAAAAAATTTATAATAGAAATTAAATCAAACGGCACGAATCCCTTTCTAAATTTTCTTATACAAAGGAAAGGCGATGGACACTCTGTATATAGAAAACCAACGTATACGAATAGATACCTAAATGCAAATTCCCATCATCATCTAAACTGTTGGCCATAAATATTGCAACATGCATTTTTTTATCAAAGTTTAAACATACAGGACGTAAAATAAACCCTTGCATTTTCCCAAAAGTTTGTTACCTCCTAAAATTCTCAAAAATGTTTTATACTTTTTTTGCTTCTGATCAAGATGATCTCTGATAAAATACAAAAAAAACAATTTTTGTATTTTAATGTATAATGTATGCATCTTCATACAAATGGAGCTTTATCTTAACAACCTGCATACAAAACAAAATTTTATTACCTGAGTTATGATCAGTAGTTGCACCGTTAATATTACCAATAATAGGTTTAGATACAGGGTGTATCGAAACTTAGCTTGAATTTACTTAACACTGATTTGTTGTATTCTATAGATTTTTTTAATATTCGATTTTTATATTATGTCAAACGTAAAACGATTACAATTTACGTGTTGTTTTACAACTTTTGTGAACTATGGACCTTTTTGCCGAAATGTTTTTTTCATTTTTACTCTAGACATTTGATTAGTCTAGATACAGGGTATTCGCTTTTAGTTGAAAGAAGGAATATATCAATGCACCCTGAAAACCCAAACATGATAATTTCATTTAAGAAAGGCAAGAAAATACAATTTTATTTATTCGTTGTACCAGGAATTGATGTAAAAAAAACTTTAAAAGAAATTTATTTTATTGACTATACAGGGTGCTACAAATTTGAGTGTATGCAATATGCGTCGAGATCTGGTTAAAAGGTAGGCGAAGTATTCGATTTACAAATTGATAAAATTCCCAAAAGGATAGGCATAAATACAAGTGTTCGGTTTATTTCAAATTGATAAAATTAATATATCACACAAATTTTAAAATGCTCGTGTTTTTTACATACAAAAATTTAAAAAAAACAAAAATTTAAAAAAAATCCGTATATACCAATCTTTCTCGAACACATTGCTTCTTATCGAAATTCTCTTTATTATACACCTTTTATGTAAGTGTGATACGTCACTGTAACTGGGAGGTCATAAGCTTCAAAAAATAATATATATAAACCGGGTCCGTATTTAAAAAAAAATAATTTGATGATGGTGACCTGAAAAAGAAACGTCGCATTTAAAATTTGATAATGCCGTCTTGTAGAGAAGATACAGTGGCTACAATAATCTAAAATTTATTTTTTAATACCTTTTAAAATAAACTCAGGAAAAAATAAAAACTATATCTCCGAAGTGGTAGGGAATTTTATCAATAGGCAATATACGGCTGACGTTGCCAAATTTTGGGTCAACAGCCGCGCCGAGGAAACTTAAACACTTTTTGTAAAACGGAATACTATTAAACACCATATTGCGCATCCTCGTCTACCTTTTAACCTACATTGTATCTCTTACGGTTTTCCAGATCTCCATGTATACACATATACACTAAAATTTGTAACAACCTTATAGTCAATAAAATGCAATTTCTTTTAAAGCTTTTTGTTACATCAATTCCTGGTACAACGAATAAATAAAATTGTCTTTTCTTGCCTTTCTTAAAGGAGAACTGCACGCAAAAAGTGAAAAACTAGCGACAAGGTCTAGTCAATTTCAAAGTAAGATGAAAAGGTACCTACGTATTAGAAAAAACTTCCTGCAGGTCCAACCTCAAAAAAATGTGTTATGTATAGGCAATTTAAATTACATTTCGTTTAAAAATGGGTTCAAAAGGGTTCACGCGCTGTAGAAATACAAAGACATGAGTACGATTTACCATTTCAAATTTTGCAGTTACGTAGACAAAGGATCAATGCAAGGCGGTAAAGAGCCATTTTGTGGAAAAAATTATATGCTACGGCACTTGCGTCAAAAAGTGATCGAAAAATGGTCGAAAATGGACAAATCTACTTCTATTTTATAATTCTAGATTAGATTTTTTCATACAAAATCGCATTTAGCGCCCAACTATACATATTTCCCTATTGAAACCACATTGAAGCTAATACATATCTCTTATAGTTTTAACATAATATTGCAGCGGCGGAAGGCTTGCAAATGATCCACACTACTGCGTGCAGTTCCTCCTTAAATGAAATGGTCATGTCTGGGTTTTCAGGGAGCATTGATATATCCCTTTTTTTTAACTAAAAGCGAATACCCTGGATCTAGACTAATAAAATGGCTAAAGTAGAAATGAAAAAACCATTTCGGCAAAAGGATCCATAGTTCTCAAAAGTTGCATACTAACAAGTATATTGTAATCGCCTTACGTCTCACATAATTTCAAAATCGAATAATAAAAAAATCTGTAGAATACATCAAATCATTGTTAGGTACATTCTAGCTAAGTTTTGATATATCCTGTATCTAAGCTTATTGTTGGTAACGTTAATAGTATAACTACTGATCATAACTCAGGTAATAAAATTTTGTTTTGAATACAGGTTATTTAGATAAAGCTCCATTTGTATGAAGATGTCCAAATTTTCGTAAAAACCCTGTATATTGCAAATAAACGAAAATATCAAAAAATGCAAAAAATTGTTTTTTTGTATTTTATCAGAGATTATCTTGATCAGAGGCAAAAAAAATTAAAACATTTTTGAGAATTTTAGGAGGTAATAAACTTTTGGGAAAATGCAAGGGTTTTATTTTACGCTCTGTATGTATTATTTTAGGTGCGCATATGCGGTCTTGCAATTAGAAGCTCAAACTCAACCGAATGACCAAACGAACACCGAAAACTGCATTTCGCTATTGCGTTTTGCAACTAAAATATTTATCTTTAAACTTTGATAAAAAATTTTCTTGATGCAATTATTAATGGCCAGCAGTTTAGCACAAAAGCAATCAGTTATTAATTCTTTAATTTACAGAGCTCTCACGATTTGTGCCCAAAAATTCTTTACAATCGTAAACAGAGAAACTGACGAATCCTTTTATTTGAGGATTAGTCCCACCTCTGACATAGGTACCTACTATATTCGTAATTTTCCTTTCTAGAACTAAAAAACTAAAATGGATTTTTTTTTATAAAATTGTGAGAAAAATGTTTAGGTCCAAAAACTGAAGAACAATTGAATTGCTTGTTAATTGATATATTCTATTTGCCCTCCCCCGCTCCTAAATAATAAAACCTTAGTACCTACGTATATTTAGACCTGGATTATAACACCTCAAAAATATTTCGCAACGTCGTTTTAAGAGGTTTTGCTTTTGGTCCCATAATCATAAAATTAACAACAGGTCCTTATACTAAGTAAGTAATTTTAAAATGTATTACTTATATTGTGAACTTTGGACTTTTAGATTATCCGCACAAAGCCAAAAAGATATTTAAGTTTATAACATAATTTGGAGAGCGAAAAAGAATAGAAATTATACGGAAATATAATACTCTAATTTACCTGATGTTAAAATTACTTCTGGGCATCATGTTACAATTAAACAACTCTTCGGCAAGAAAAGGTCTCTACTCACTGATTTTAAACTTGAAAAGAACTTTTGCGGTCTCTTTTATGGTTTACTTGCAAAGACAAGTTCTTATACTAGTAATAATAATAGAAAAAATTAATTCAAAAGTATCTAGATTAGAACCATTGGAAACAACTTCAAATGCAGTAGAATAGGTGGTGACATCTGTGATCAAGGTGTTTAAAATATAGGCAATACTGATAAAAGTAAGAACGTCACTCCAAATATGACGTCAGATTTATTTTAAAATCAAACAAGTTTTCAAATTTTCAAATATTACAATTGATTTGCATATTAAGTATAATGTATTCTATTATGCCTCATTGTAATATATTTTATTGTGAACAGTATTATAAAGATATTTCTTTATAGTTTAGGGATTTTTATTCCCTCATTCTACTTATTTTGCAAACTGTTCTTATTTAACAAAGAGTATTCAAAATCATTGAGGACATATCAAGAACCTTACAAAGAAGTAAAAAATATGCATCTGCAAACTACATCTAAAGTTTTTTCAAAAGTTATCACATTGTTTATTCTATGTTAAATAAGATTATGGCTTTTGACTCTATTTCCCAATATTTTTAGTTGCGTTATCAGATGTAATTTGTATTAAAATAATTAGGGATCAACTAAAATTAAATATTCGTTGGTAATTATTTATTTTAAAAGTCAATACGCAGTCAAGCCAAAAGTTATTTAACTAAAACTATAAATTAATGTTAAACAAAAATCCTCTTATTTAATTATTTTATTTAAGCGGGTAGTCATTGTAAAGATATCTTTTTCAAATAAATCAAATACATGTACTTTCACAACTAATTGGAAAAATTACTATATTTTTAATTAAAAAACATGTTCAAATTTCAGATAACGGGGAAAAGATACAGTTTGAATAACTACAAAATTACAAGATACTTATAAGCAAGGTACAAAATAAAATGTCTGTGTAACTGGTAACAGTTTGGTAGTAACAAAATTTATTTTGTGTAGGTAACAAACTAAACAAACAAAATAAGACTGTAAAATTAATATTTAATATTAAGTAAGAGTCGTCTAAATGATTAGTAATTCCGTGACCGGGTTCAAACAATTTCAAATTAGTACATTCTTGCTTTGAACTAATGACGATATCGAAATTGGTTTGAAATGTTTCGAAAGGCAATCCGGTCTCGTTTCAAAAGAAAGCTGCGTGCACCCACATCCAATTTTAGAATTTAAAGTGAGGTTGGCCTGAAGTGTTCATTTGGTTCTTTATTCATTACAAATATGGCATGGTCTATCGCTGGCAAAAATTTTCTTAACAATTTCCGGAAAAACTCTCGACCCACGCGGGACAATTAAAATAAGTCGTACTCAATATACTGTGTAAAGCGATCTTCACAACAAGTTTGCTGCCACAGATGTTCTATATGATCAAGAAGTATAGTAAACATAAGTAAATGGTAATCTTTATTGGACAGTCATGTCAGCAAAAGAAGCCTTATTACTAAAGGTCTTGTGGGCAGGGTTGTTCCGTAGCTTAAAATTTTTGTATCAAACGGTTATGTTGAATTGTACCAAATTTCGTAAAAGTGTACCATATTAGATTTGTATGTAGTACTATGATTAAGGTAGTATATCCTCAGTTCCGGTTAGCGATTTGTTTTTTAACAACATTACTATTTTATATTTTGACCATTATATCATCCATGAAAATAATGAAATGATAGACAATTTAAATAATTTTATTTATAATATATATTTATATGTTGTGTATAGGGTTGCCAAGTTTTCGAAATGGAAAAGCGGGAGGTTTGAAAACAAAGCTGTTCACTTACCTGAGGCAAAATTTTTGAGTGCTACAAAAAAATTTTTACGAAACAGCCAAAAACAGCCTATAACAAACTATCAATAAATTTTTATTAATTATTTATTCATTCATTCATTTATATATTTATTTATTTATTCATTTATTTATTTATTTTTTAAAGTAGGTACAGGGTTATTGATTATAAATGTCCCCCCCTTTTAACTTTTTTGTTTGGCATTTTAGGAAAAAAAATTTAATATTTGCTTGAATAAGTTAAATTTTTAAATATTATATTTCTAAATATACAGGTGTGTCCAAATGTGCAACTGCCAACTTTGTTATTTTCAATACGATACCATATTTTTTATTTCATTTTTTGATTCTACATAAAATTCTAAGCATTGTATGATTTGATATTGATGTAGCATACCCTATACCTAACTTCAACTGTCTCCAAACTATTAACAATTGAAAATTGGCACTTTTTTTTTGACTCATTATAGTGGCAAAACGGTTAAAGATAAAGGAAAATAAATTTCACTTTCCCATCTTAAATTTTTAAGAGCTATGTGATGGTCGTAATTGATGGTACCAACGAAGGTACCAAATTTGGTACCAATATATAATATACCAGTATACCCACTGTATATTTATGTTATTAGATAGCTTTTAAAAAGTTAAGATAGGAATGTAAAATTTATTTTCTATCTTTAACCGTTTTGCCACTACTTATAACGAGTCAAAGTGCAAAAAGTGGCAATTTTCAATTGTTTGTAGTTTGGAAACAGTTCAAGTTAGGTATAGGATATGCCATATCAAATATGCTTAGAATTTTACGTAGAATCCAAAAATGAAATAAAAAATATGGTATTGTATTGAAAATAACAAAGTTGGCAGTTGCTGCACATTTGTGACACACCCTGTATGTTTAGAAATATAATATTTTAAAAATTTAACTTATTCCAAGCAACTTTTATATTTAAATTTTTTTCCTAAAATGCCAAACAAAAAAGTTAAAGGGGGGGGGACATTTATAATCAATAACCCTGTACATACAAGAATAAAAAAACAATATTATGCAGTCTATAGCATCGGTATTTATTATGTATAAAACCTAATAAGTATGCAAACACAATTTCAAGACATTTTTTTTTGTTCACATTTTCCAGCTGCCTTTGCATTTTTCCAGTATTTGCTTACCATCTGCTGTTTTGAGATATTTCGCAAATTCTGTGCACGACTCGGTAAAATTATGTTTCACCATTAGCTCAGCTTCTAAAGTTTTGACACCTAGATTGTTTCTGTCCTTTCTCCATGCATGTGTCATCAAACTGAAAATTCTCTCACTCATAGCATTTGAATGAGGCACGGCAAAGGCAACTGATGCGATTTTTTCAAAATTAGCTGCAACATGATTTTGAAAAAAGCAAACCCACTGCTTATCAATAGAAATATCAGAAACATTTGCTGGTAAGTTCTTATAAAACTCCGAGAGTTCAACATATTCTTCAAAAAGCGCGTCCTCATCAACTTCAATATGGAAATCTGAACAAATTTTGAAAAAATCTTCTAGTTTTGGTTTGTTCTTTAGGATCATAGCGCTCAGGCACTTGAATTTGTTGTCTTCATTGTAATTGTACCTAAAACCCAAAAAAATAATTATGTCTTAGATACCTCGATAATACATTAAAAATATTCCACAGTGACTACAATATTTATGATTCAGCACAACAATAATTATTTGAATAGTAGATAGAACTGAATGTTTTGCAAAGCATATTTTGAAGGATTTCTTACCATTTTTCCAAATAGTTGATGATTCTTTCTAGGAATGCATCCGCTTCACGCTTGAACAATTCTACTTTCACGAGGTCTTCACATTTTCGCAAAAAAAGAATTTGCAATAGACCCATAGAATTGTTCTTCTCTTTTTTTAATTAATGAGAGTTTTAAACTGTTCATTATCGTAAATAATTCAATCGCCAGCGTCTCGCTCGATTCCAATTTCCCAATTATTCCATTCATCAAATGTCCGACGTGTAGTATGAGTCCTGAAACATCAGAAGAAGATAAGATAAAGCAAAACTGAACCCAACGGTTTGAAAATGGTTACCTAAATATGCTTCAGCTAATTCGTCTTCCAAAAATGTCTTCAGCATTCCAGGTGGGGATTCCTGGGAAAGGAAATATGACTTAACTGGAGCAAAATGATTCAAAAATCGTTCAGTTGCAGGAATTAATGAAAGCCATCTTGTTGGTACACTTCTTAAAAGCTGCGACCATTCTTCGTCACAAAAAATGAAAAATTCTTTGAGCTCAGTAACTTTCTTTGTGCTGCTACTGAATTCGTTGAAACATTTGATAAAGAGAGACTCCACGTCATATTTTAATGCGACTTGTCCAAACTTTCCTGCATTATGGATTATATGGCAAACACAACCGACAGGAATCAGTCTTTCATTTCTCTTGCGTAGCTCAGTGAACACACTCTGTTTTTTTCCGAAATTTAAAGATGCGTTATCTGCACAATATGCAATCACATTCGCAATATTTAGGCCAGCTTCGTCTAAATGGTTGATCAAACTCTGAGCAATATCTGTTGATTTTTCTGAATCACTTGAATAAAAGCTTAGCAATTTTGTGTGAACCCCCGACTCTTTATTGAAATATCTCACGATAAGAGGAAATAACTTGACATTTCCTTTATTCGAGGCATCTGTCGCAATCGAAAATGACTTGTTATTCACTAGATCTTTCAAAATTCTATTTTTTGACTCTGGCCCAAGGACTCTTGTAATCATTTTCGTGGCTTTTGTTCTACCGCAACCATATTTTTGTGCTATTTTTGAGTCACAAAATATAGTTTTAAACAATTTTCCACCGCAGTCTGTGGATGCGTAGCTATGCGAGTGCTTCACACTGTGAAAAATGAAGCTACATTCTGCATGTATCGTTGCCAGTTCATTAACAGAATCATTTTTAAAAACATGATCGATTTTCTGAACTTTTGAAGTTGCTAAAATGTTTTTTTTATGTTTGTCAGTTTTCATATGTTTCGAGATATCATTCTCTCCACCATGATTAATACTAAATTGCGAACCACAAGGTATGCATCTAGCCTGAGATAGTAATGACCCTTGTATTATATTGGGATATTTTTTACACCACTCTTTATTAAATTTAACTTCCCATTTTCTCTTCTTAACATTGACGCGCGGCCGCGGGGAATCTAATTCTTGATGGGATGTCGAAGTGCTCGGCTCTGTCATGGCTTTATGGGAAATTTCATCATCATCACAATCAATCTCATTCTGGCACTGGCCGACCCAATCAATATCATCAGATGTACTACTATCTGATGAAAACATTTTCACCTTTCACCACAAAACTATTCGCAAAAAAAAATTAAACACAGACGCTCACAAATACCTGGAACACATCACTCGGGGATAATAATAATAACGATTGCTTTCTGGGAATCCCAAATCTAAACAATCTAATATTTGATATGTCATTTGTCAATCCTGTCAGCGTACATTTCAAGCTTCGGGCGCTTTTTTAAATCCCAGTCTTAAATACTAAAAATCCAAATGCAGCCGGAAAAAAAAGAAGAGAATGCAAGAAAAAGAAGAGGTACTTTTAGTACATCTAGCTGAATCTGCTTATGCCTTCTGCTAAATGCCAAAATTGTTGGAAAGCGGGAGTTTGCGGGAGTGGGCGGGAGTTTTGTTTAAGAGCGGGAGTATAGTTTTACGGCGGGAGGCATGACGAAAAATCGGGAGTCTCCCGCCTAAATCGGGAGGGTTGGCAACCCTAGTTGTGTACGTATATGTGCATACTTATTAAACGCAAAATACTTAATACCATTGAAGTACTGCAGAAAATTGAAACTGTAAAGTAAAACAACATATTTATAATCATTTTTAACAAATGTAGTATAGTATAGACCTAATTAATAGTTATAAGAGAAAAACTAAACATACTGTCAATTTGATTTTTATATATGTTTTAGCTAATACATAAACCTAATTAATGATCATATAGAGAATGACCCGCCAACCATCAATGTCTAATTTACATTAATGTAGATTATATTACATGTGAGCGTATAAAAAAATATGTATATGCGCTCACATGTAATAAATTCTACCTTAATCTAAATTAGACACTCTTTCTAGCGGGTCATTTTTTATATGTCCATTAATTAGGCCTACATATTAGCTAAAACATATATAAAAAACAAGTTGGCAGTATGTTTAGATTTTCTGCAAAAAAAATAGGTATGTATATGTACGTACATGTAACAAATTTTGCTATAATATAAATTAGACACTCTTTGAAGTCTATCGAGTCATTCTCTATATAACTAATTATGACTATATATTTGCCAAAATGTTTATAAAAATCAAATTGACCGTATATCTAGTTTTTCAAAGCAATTAGCGTTTTGCCTAATGTGTCTTATGGTAACCTAAGCATCTTTTGACGGCTTCCGAATTATTTAAGGCCTTTATATTAACTAGAATAAATATGAAAATCAAGTGAAGTGTTCCTGAAATAAGTAAATTTGTATCTGCAAGTATTGTACTTGATACACGGAACAATTGCTGCCTATGCTCGTGCAATTATAGCACTTATTTACTAAATAAATATTAAACTGATATCCAAAAATATGGATGTCTTTGAATTTTATGCATATTCGAAAAATTGAAAGAACATTGTTGCCAGCCAAAATAATGTAAATTTTAAACTACTCCTTAAACCTGTGTTCAGTACAAATTTGCCCGTTGTTTAATATTTACTAAAATATTAAAATTAAATGGAAGTTTTCATTGTCTATTTTTCAAAAAAACTGAAATGCATTATAACCTTTTACGGAATATTATTAAAATGTCATCAGCAGTTTAGCTACTAACTTTTGGCTGCCAAGTTCACACCAGTAGATATGATCATCACCCACGCCCGCAGCTCGTGCCCTACCTAGGTTTCCAGCACGTGCATGGATATCTCCAACGTCTGCTAACAATAACATTATTGGGTACTTAAAGCTTCGTGGTTGAACTGACTTCATACACTTCCGACTTTAACTGAATTAATCCGTTAACATACAAGACAAAAACAAGTGGCGAAATAATTATATAAAGATTTGGAATACACTGCTATTTAGATTATAGATTTTTTACATAAAAAAACCGTCTTTATTCAAAATTGACTCGACCCTCGAATCATTTAACTTTGAGCGGCTGACTAGCCAGGCTTTCCGCTTTTAATACTGTTAGATAGAGACAGACAAATAGGCAACTAGCCTTGACAGACCTATTGTGGTATTTATTAAAAAATATGTCGTTAAATTTGGTATATCATTTTATTTTTTTTGAATGATATTGTGATTAAATAAATTAATTATTAATACGAATGACAAATTGTGCCAAAAAGACGAAAGATGTACCACGTTGCCAAATATTTTCCAATTGTGCCAAATTTGGTAAAAACGCTTTTGAACAACCCTGCTTGTGGGCCCTGGAATTATAAAAAATAAACAATAAGACAATTGACAATTGACATCAAAACTGAAAACAATTCTGCATAAGCAGGTTGGTTTTTGTGAATGACACTTGACACAGTATTTTCTTGCGCGAATTAAAAGATGACAAGCTTAATTAATAACTAAATACCTCAAAATTGTTATTATTATATATAATTTTTCTGGTACTATGTTTTATATCTTAGCCTACAGCTGCAGAAGTTGTTCAATGTAAATACATTTTACATATTGTGTTTCCACATAAACAAGTATGGCTCTAAATAAAGATGTTCGAAAAAAACTGTCGAAACACTGTAGTGCATTTTTGAATTTATAATTTAGTTATTTTATTATTTTGTTTGTTGAGAATTACGTTACAAAATTCACTTCTAATAACTATTAAATATAGAATAAATGAACACAATTATGTTAGATAGAACTAAGCCATTATATAATAAACCGAAGGTATGATATCGCGCATTCCCGCCTGGCTCTGCTACGCCATCGCGTTAATTAACATCGGCTAAGATTGACCTTCGGCCATATGATTTCAGTACATTTTCAATTGATGTTTGTAAAAGTCATTGCAGATTTATGTGTCCTTTTTGTATTTAGTCAATTAAACAACAATAAATATGATAGGAATATAAGGTTTTTTACTTTCCCTAAAAACTAAAAATGTTTACGTGAATGGATACGCTTATGTAAACGCAAAGCTAAATTTAACACAAATTTGGCGCGTATATGCTCAAAGCATTTTATTAAAGATGACTCTATATGTCATTAATCTATATCCAAAAAGACCACAATGTAAATCTGGACGAAATAGCCGGCATATTTAAAAAAAGGGTTTTTCGACTAGAATAAGGCTTTAATTGATTTAGATTTTATTTGTTTATATAATTACATATAATATAGGTACAAACGGCAGCTTGTGCATATAAACGGCAGCTTGTGCATAAAATGTGTAGTGTGTGTTGTTTTATTCCCTCTTATACCTGCTTTTTTTTTTAATGAGACCTCCTCCCCTCAAATGGGGCTTAGTTACGTCAATGTACACATATATTATAGAATTTTTTTGTTTTAAATTAAAACAAAAATTTAAACCTTAACTCTTTCTTTAGCGTGTTTGTATTTTTATTAAATAAATATATAACTACCATGTCATAAGTTTTTTATTTTAGTGAGTTATATGTCAATGTTTCGTTAGAAAAACATTTTTAATTAAAAAAGATAGTAATATAATGTCTAAACGCTAGAAATGACATGCATGTCCATAAGTAATTTAAAAATCTAAGCACGCCATGACGTCACTGCGCGAACCGGACGCAATTAAGACCGTCTAGATATCGTGTTTATTGCTTTCAGTAAATATAATCTTACATCTAAGCAGGTACGTCTGGTATTGCATAAAAAAATAAATACTCAAATTTAGCTCTAACATAATAGTAGAGTAAAACTGTTTACATTTGTTAAGATTTTTTTTTTGATATTTCGAAAAACGGGTTTAGAACATTCAAAACCGTTTTTAGTACTAGTTGGTTTTCAGATCACTAGATGTCACCGAGTTTTCAAAATTTGTCTTCTGAAAATTTTCTGTCATATGTCAAAACTCTTTCCAAAGTTGTATCTAGATTTGTAGGTATGTTTTGATTAAATTTTTTCCATTTTTCCAATAAAATTCAAAACATCTCAAAAGAAAAAGGCTACACGTAAGATCTGAAGGCTACGTTATACTTTCCTCTATCAAGTATTTTCAATAGTTTTGTATTAATGTTTCTATAAGATGGTTCTTTGATACAAAAATAGTTGATTAGGGTTATAGTGTTAAAGTTTACATTTTCGGTATTTTTCTCGTAGGTTTCCAACATGGGAGCTTACAAATATATCCAGGAGCTGTACAGGAAGAAACAAAGTGATGTCCTCAGATTTTTATTGAGAATTCGTGTCTGGCAATATCGTCAACTCACCAAACTTCATAGGGCTCCTAGGCCAAGTCGTCCTGACAAAGCCAGAAGATTGGGATACAGAGCTAAACAAGGTCAGTGTTCTAAATTAGAGTAAATAAATCAAATTATTTTTTTGTAGCGAAATTGTTTTCTAATAATTGTTAACTTTCAAATTTTAATATATTTAAAATGTTTATAATGTATGTTATTCTAAATACATTTTAACAGGTCACCAAGATGTGGTTATATTATTAATTATTTTTAAGCACTGCCGATCAGTTCTCGATTTTTTTAATAATTGTGAAACTTTTGCAGCAGTGCAAAATAATTTGCATTGGCCAGCATGTTTTTGATATTCCAAATTGAAAACTATCTAGAACTCTGCAACATTCTTTTCTTTAAGCCCCTTTTATCGAACTATGTCAGTTTAAACATGGTAAAGTAACTGGTCACAAAAAACATGTTTCATGAAATTAAGTTTTTAGGTTTCGTAATCTTCCGTATCAGAGTCCGCCGTGGTGGCCGTAAGCGTCCAGTTCCAAAGGGTGCTACCTATGGTAAACCCAAGAGTCACGGAGTGAATGAATTGAAACCTGTTCGTAATCTTCAAGCTATTGCTGAGGTAAGTACTGAAATATATTTTTGGGTAAAGTCCATAAAAAAGATAAATGATTGGAATATCTACTAGATTTAATAAAAAAAAAAACATAAATATTTATCAAATGGTTCAATTGAGATGAAGGGAAACCAACATGTCATCGAAAATATAAACATATTTGATAGTGAATTTGAACTTAAAAATAATCTTATAAAGGTTTGTGTTTTTTGAAATTTTCTTTTTGGATGTAATTAAAGGTTTTTGAACCTTGTGTAGAGAAAAATTTTGTTCCTAAGGAAAATAGCTATTTTTTTTCGATCCTAAAAGGAAAATTGGCTAATAAAAATAGTATAGTAGAATAAATCTCACAATAATGCACTTTATTTGATAAATTAAATATGAATGTCATTTGTTACCTTTTGTTTTGATGGGCACTTATTTAATAGTAGGAAGCTGTTATCGTAAATGCCAAGAAAACATAAAAATTGTGTATCTTTTTATGGACTCAAGCCAGATTGATTTTCAATGTAGTTAAGAAACCTATACAAAGTTCCAAGAGAGTGGGTAGTTTGATTTTATTCTCTCATGATGGAGTTAGAATTGAACATAAATAAAAAAAAAATATGGTGGAAAAACCAATATTTTTAAGTTTGTCATTCAGTAGGGTTTGTAGAAAATACATTTATTTGATTTGTTAAAGCTATTTCCGGTTGAGCCAGAAATAACACTGAAGACAACATTTTCATTCCTACCTTTACCATTTTTGTAACAATTCGTTAGGGCTATTTTTGAATTAATAACAATCTTTATTTATATATACAACATACATCATAGCTTCATCAAAGGTCTACAATTGGGTTGTAAGTAACATGTTGTAAAACCAGTATAGTAACATGTAAATAAAATAACTTAGGTATATTTAATTCAAAGAGGCTTCAAGACTATGTATATATATATATATATATATTAATCTTTAGTTTTTAAAATATTAGAAGTTTTGTATTGTATTATATTAACTCAGACCTTTTAAATGGAATTGGACGGTAGCTAAAGCCGTAGAAGGCTGTGAAATAAACTAACAATTTTACATGTTTGTGGGCAATTTTTGTTGAACAGGTTTTGGAAGCAAAATTTTTTTTGCCAAGCACTGTTTTTATTTATTCTTATACACATTCATAGGATGTCACATGTTGCACAGTAAAAAAAAGTTTTTTTTATACTAAGAAGAAAATCAATTCTAATATTCAATTCTGTTAGTTATTTGTCAAAAAGAATTTTGTTTGGAAAGCTTTCCAAGAGACAAACTACTTGATTTTATTCTAGCTATATCACGAGCAAGGGTCTTCAGCCTTTTTCAGTGCAAGGGCCAAAAATCGATTTCACGTTGTGCGAAAGGCCACAAAATGGTTCACGTCCCTTTATCACCATATCAATAAAACAGAAAACATATAATTTCAAAGTATAATAATCTTTATTGGTTATTTGTATATCCCAAACGTGAATTAGTAACGAAGCAATTCCAAGCATGACCATCAGTAATTATACCCTCCAGTCCTCCTTCTGCTAAACCAAGCTCATACATGAAGGAAGTGCAATTTACACTAACAAACTGGCAATAGTTAAACCAATAAAGGGAATACAACGTTTTGGAGTGGAGATGCATATGGAATGCTGTGGAATTAAATTAAATTTAAACAATACTTAAACAATTATAACATCTATCTATAGACCACCATCAGGTGACATTGAAATATTCATTAATCAAATGAATGAGCTTCTGGTCTACTGTACTAGTCTATTTGAATCCCTTGTCTTGTGTGGTGATCTAAACATAGATTGCCTAAAGAAAGACTGAAAATATCGATTACTAAAAAACTTACTGGACTCATTCGATCTTAAAAATTTCTGTGATGGACCTACCAGGGTCTTCAATATAAGGATTGGTACATCCAGAACATCCATCGATTATATGATTACCAATATAGATGAAATTGGTGTCCAATGTACCATAACAGAACCACATTTCTCAGACCATCTACTGCAGGAAATGAGCATACATTTAAAAATGCACGAAAATAGATTGGTTCAGACACAAAAGGAATCAAGATCCTTGACTGACAAAAATTTAAGACACATCAAGGAAATGCTTGCTTCAGAGGACTGGGAGAATGTGCACTCAGCGAGCGTGGTTGTGGCCTTGGAGAATTTGATGCGGACATTTACCTGGCACTTTGAAGTGGCTTGTCCAAAGAGGAGTATCAGAGGTACTTGCCGGAATAATTGGTTTACTGCTGAGCTGGGAAAGGCGAAGAATGTGCTTCACAATTTATACTTGCTGGTAATGAGATCAGGTTATAGTGACTTACATAACCTTTATAAAGAGGAAAAGAGTAAATACAGAAAACTCGTAAAGACAGCTAAGATAGATTTCAACCATAGAAAAATCCAGGAGACAACTAACAAATCCAAACAAGTATGGTCTATCATAAATGCGAAGATGGGAAAATACAAAGAACATAAACCAATAAATCTTATTGTGAACAATGGAAACATAACGGACCAGCAGAGAGTGGCTGATGAGTTTGGGAAATTCTTCACAACAGTGGCAGGCAGAAAACTTGAAGCACATTTTGGCCAGGCACCAAGCAATCGATCACCAACGGTGTCAGACCTGAGACCAAACTCAATTTTTTAGGAGGCAGCAACAAACAAGGAGATACTGGATATCATCCACACTCTAAAAAACAAAAAGTCTGCTGGTACTGATGAAATTCCAGTGAAGGTGCTGAAAGCTGTATCAACATGGGTTTAGAACTGGTAAGTCGACAGAAACAGCTGCGGTGGAGTTGGTGAACTTTATTCATGAGGAATTGGAATGCGGTCACGCTGTTGTGGGAATTTTCTTCGACTTGTCAATAGCCTTCGATACACTGAACCTTGACTATGTGGAACAAGTACAACTCAGTCCACTTTTCTTGATATATGTGATTTTCTTCACTAATTTTTCGTTTTGTACCCACAGTAGTAGCTATTTTTAATATCAAAGTAGAAGAAACGAGTTTAATTGTCCTTTAAAAATGTACACGACAAAACTAAACTTACGGAACTGCACGCCACAACACAGAATCTGCCTTACATGTGTCAAAACACTATACTTAACTCACTATACTCAATTATCGCACAGGTAGTAACTTCACTGCTAGTTGGCACTCTTTCGCTTGTCTCACTTTATTCGCTCTTGGAATTAGAACTGGCCCCTGCCGTGTGATGCTGGCTTTATATAGGCCGAGCGTGGTAACTTTAAATTTTGAGCAGCCACAAGACTGGACTAGTATGTCCCTCTAGTAGTGATAATTTCTAGAATCATAAGAAAGATTCAATAGACATGCAACTTCGATCTAGTGGCCTTGTTGGTAGTTGTGATCATGAGTTCACAAAGTGAATCTCCTCTAACTAGGTGGCGCTAGCGTCCTCGGAGTGTCATTCGCGGGCGAGGCGCGATACAATATTTTCTTTAGCCTCTGGGAGCCTCAAGAGATTAGAAGGCGGGCCGCAGGTTGAAGACCCTTGAAGATGACTGAATCATTTTCGTGGGTCATCCTGAAGATATATATTTAATGTTCCCCCTGTTATTTGTAATGTTTTATAAATTCCTTTTGCAGCAAATAACTAAACTTATTCCACAAATGCTTTAAAATATCCTTTTTTTTTGTTATATAGGAACGTGTTGGTAGAAGATGTGGAGGTCTTAGGGTACTAAACTCTTACTGGGTAGCTCAAGATTCTTCATATAAATATTATGAAGTTATTCTGATTGATCCTTCACATAATGTAAGTATTTTTTTTATAGTACGTGTTGTTTAAAATTTAATGAATTGTAGCAGTATTTTGACATAAAGACAAGTCTTAGACCAAAGTATAGGACTGATCAGTTTAAATTTTATTTCACAACTTAAATTTCATAAACCTTTCATTGGGAATTATACGGTTCTTCAATCATTTTTTTCCAAAAGCTACTTTATATTCGTTCTTACAATATCCACCAATTTATATATGGGATTAGTTAGTATTATTGAAAAAATATTTTTAGGGACGTCACTTAGACATGTATAATGAATTACAGACAAATTTAAAAATTATATGCAGAAAAAAATATAACAATTATGATATATTTTGTTCCATTAAATGGATATCTTCTTGCTTATTATAAAGACACTTTGTGATATCCTCATCTTTGGAGGGAACTGTAAATAAACAAAAATCGCCATTAAGAGGCATGTTGATAATCAGCAAGGACGAGCATAAACATAAAAACTACATTCTGTATGTACAGGATCTTACGTTGAGGAGGAAAAATGGTATTTTTTTTTCAAGAAATTCAAAATCGCCAATCGATGTATTTTAGCTCGGAGAATTCGAAAATCGCAAAAAAAACAATTGAATGAGAAACAAAAGACTTATGCTGAGGATGTTTTTTAAATGGAACACCCTATATATTGTTACATTTTTGTATTGTGTGGTCAATTCTAAGTGTTTTTTAAATAAGTCAAATCAAAATATGCTTTATTGTCTCAAGAAATGTATCTCATTGACAAAGCTAACTAAAAGTAAGTAAAAAGTAAAGTTTACAAGAGTAAAATAAAAAAAAAAAATACAAAATAATTAAGGATAAACATGAAACGTAATCAATAAGGGTACTATATGTCTATCTTAAACTGTATTTGGTTTATTGATGTTTGAACATTTATATTTTTGCTTCTTGGAGCCATCATAGCACCTGAACGGTTAGACCTAGAGCAAAATAACTTTCACATTCTTAGTTTTTGATAAGCTGACTTAGGCATCACCTACATTTCGTATGAGTATATTCAATTAAATAGGTAGCAAAATAGTTTCCGTTTTTGTTTGACTGGCATCATAGATAGCTTATCAAACTCAAACTCAAAAAAGCTTTATTGTCTAAAATAAAAGCATCATTGACAAAGCTAAATAAAAAAGATAAAAGATATATTAGAACAAACATATACCTAACTGTATTATTGACATTGCTAAATAAAAAAACTGTAAATATAAATGTATCAGCACAAATATATAAATAGATATGACCATGTTTGCTTGTTTCTTTGTATATACTGTAAAATACTAACTTAAAACTAAAGAATTGTATATAAAATTTAAAATAAAAAGAAAAAAAGAACAGAAAAAGAGCTTAAAAGCCAATAAATCCAGTGGATAACACGCAAAATGTATTGAAAATGTCAGTTAAAAGATAAGACGAACAATACATTAAAGTTAAAAGTAAAACTAAAGCATTTCTGACTAGATAACTATACATTGCACTCTTAAATTTTTGTGGATTAAGACTTCTGACCTCAGCAGGTATCCTATTAAAAAACTTAACTGCCAAAAAATCAGGGCCATTCTGACACTTTTGGAGTCTGCGGTGTGGTATCAAAAGTTCTCCCCTCCCCGAGTGTCAATGCCATGTATCTCTCCGTTGGTTACGTAGTGACTCTTGTGTTGGTGGATGTACAAAAGGTTTTGAAGTACAAAAATACATGGAAAAGTTAGAATGTGTAGGTTAATAAAAGCATCTCTACAGTCATCTCTATAACCAAGACCGGCGAGAATCCGCACAGCGCGACGTTGAACAGAAAATACTCGTCGCCACCCCGCAGCATGCCCCCAAACGATTGCCGCGTATGAAATTATAGAATGGCAGAGTGCAAAATAAGCAGTTCTCAAGATGCTACTAGAGACTTTAAAGGAGAGAATTCGAAGTGCAAAAATGTTCTTACCAACCTTTGTTGCCACAGCATCAGTATGCGGACCCCAGCTCAATTCTGAGTCCAGAGTGACTCCAAGAAAATTGGTAGAGTCTGATGAAGGAATTGGTAACCTATATACATGAGTACTTCTTGTTACAGTTAGGATTTCTGAACGAAATTTTTTTATGAATTAAGCACATCGTTTCAAGAATAAATAGGCATGTGAGAGTCAAAACATTCAAGGATTTAAATAAAGGCCTACAAGAAACACGGATCCTAGCTTTAGATAAGTACCGAATTGCTCTTTTCTGTATAATAAATGTGGAATTTAATATATAGTTAGGGCAGCTTCCTCAGAAACACAAGCCATAGCGCAAATGTGACTATCAAGGCATGATATACACTCCTTGCCACTGATAAGTCTAGCTCGCGAGAGACAATTTTTAGGGCATAGCAACCCCTTGCAATCTTAGAATTCACATTCAAAATATGTTTCTCAAATTTTAGCCTATCTATGTAGAGACCCAAGAACTTGTTAACGCGTAAACTGTCTATTGGTTGGTCATCCATCCTAACATCAATAATTGAACATTTAAATGAAATAGTGTTGGTTTTTGTTATGTTCAGTGTAAGTGAGTTTGAGTTACACCAGTCTTTTATTATTTCCAAGTCCCTCTTAATAACATGCTCCAACTGTTTGGGATCATGGTGGTGCCATAAAACAGTTGTGTCATTGCCAAACATGGTAAACAAACCTTGTATGTTAATCCTTGGCAAATCATTAACATATAGCGAAAAAAGCAATGGTCCCAAAACAGACCCCTGTGGAACACCTGGAGCAATATTTAAGTTGCCTGACTGGTCATTTTTAAAACTTACAATTTGACACCGATCAGCCAAATAGGAACTCAACCAGGCACAAGCTTTCCCCCTAAATCCATAAACTTCAAGCTTGCTGAGAAGTATTCTATGATCCACACAGTCAAATGCCTTAGATAGATCACAGAACACCGCAGCAACAACCTCTCCGTCATTTAGACGTTCGTATACAGTTTCAAAAAGAGGGAATATGGCGTCATCTGTGGACAGTGATGATTGAAATTCAAATTGTCGTGTGTTAAGAATACTGTGTTTTTTGAGAAAGAGTAGCATCCTCTTTTTCATAAGTTTCTCTATAACTTTAAATAAGGTGGGGGAGCAGGGAAATTGGCCTAAAATTGGAGGGAACATCAGTTTCACCACCCTTAAAAATTGGAATCACAGTAGCAAATTTCAGATCAGATGGAAATTCTCCACACGTAAATGACCAATTAATAGCTTCAGCTAGGGCAATCAAAGTGTGATAAGAAAGCCTCAGTAGCACATTAACAGAAATATTATCCCAACCCAAGGCTTTGAGATTTTTAATATCTTTTGTTCTCAACAGAGTGGAGACTGGTGACCTGACTTGTGGAATGTTTTTGGACCTCTCTCGTGCTTTTGATTGCATTGATCACAGCATACTGTTAGACAAGCTGTACAGATATGGGGGGAATCACTGGAATGGTTTGCTACGTATCTGTCAAATAGGCAGCAATCCGTGGAGCTAAGCGGTTCTCCTGGATCAGTAAGATCAGAGCCAATGAGCTTGACTGTTGGTGTGCCACAGGGTAGTGTCCTCGGACCGCTATTATTCATAATATTTGTTAATGATCTTAACCATATTGCTCTCAATGAAAACACTGAAACAGTTTTGTGCTTTGCTGATGACACAAATATTCTGGTTACAGGCAAAACTTTTGAAGCAGTTCAAGAAAAAAGTAAAAATATAGTAAATCGCGCCAAAAGCTACTTTAATGAAAATAAGTTGATTCTTAACAATAATAAGACAGAATATATGGTTTTTAGTGGCGGTGTTAGGGAGCTTCCCAACCAGATGATGCTGGAGAATGAGATAGTTCAATTGGGATTCTCTACTAAATTTCTGGGAGTTGTCATAAATCATAAACTGAGCTGGAGTCACCATGTCGTATACCTTTCAGGGAGACTTTCTTCTGTTACATATGCTTTAAGAATTCTATCAAAAAGTGTTAACTCAGATGTCCTTAGGACGGTTTACTTTGCTAATTTCCACTCTTTGGCTAAGTTTGGCATTGTGATATGGGGAGGAACGTCAAATATGGATATAATATTTAGATGTCAAAAGAGAATAGTGAGAATTTGGTTTAAGATGGGCTTTAAGGACTCATGCCGTGGTGTATTCCGAGAAAACAAAATTTTGACTATATGTGGTGTATATATATATATATGAGTGTATGAAATTTCTCTCTAGCAATCCTGGTACTTTCAATGAGCTGGTTAAGAACCACAGCTACAGCACTAGATCTCTAAATTATAACTACCCTAAACATCGAACAACTTTGTATGAAAAGGGTACATTGTATAGTAGTATTAAACTATTTAATAGTCTACCATGCAACATTAAATCTATCGTTGATGATAAAAGAAAATTTCTCTATAACTTAAAAGAGCATCTGTGTTTGGTAGAACCTTATTCTATCCCAGAGTTCTTGAACTTTGGAAATTAGTGTGTTGAGTTGTTACTATATTGTAGACTTGATCTCATTGTAGCAACTGCATATTCATATTCATTAAGTGTTTTAATGTTTTGTTTAAGCTAAATATTGTCTGTTTTCTTTTTTTATGTATGTCTTTGTTTATATATTTGTTGATACCATAGCTTGACAATTTTATACAACAGACTACCATTTTTAATGACGTATTTCTCAGATGTATTTTTGTTTTCTCTCTTTGTATTTGTTATGTCTGTAGAAATAAAAGGATTTCTTTCTTTCTTTCTTTCTTTAAAAACTTCAATCAGTTCTTCAGTTCTTCTGGATTAGTTGGTAGGATATAGGTGTCATTTATTACAGTACTCTTAAGATATTCAAGTGTAGTGCAATAAAAGGAGTTGAGTCCGTCTGCATTAATATTGTAATCGAAAGTAGTATTAGTTCTGCCAGTTAAGTCGTTAACAATTTGCCAATATTTCTTTTGTTTATTGTGGGATTTTACAATTTTTTGTGAAAAATATATCTTTTTTGCCAAGTTAATTATTGATTTGTATATAGAATGGTATTTCCGGTAATAATTCATGAATACATTACTATCAAATAAAAATTTTCTTAAAGTATGTAAAGATCGCATATTTTGGGCAGATACCTTTAGATCTTTGGTAAACCAACCTTTCTTTTTACGAGTTTTTACCATTCTAAGGGGAAAAGTTTCATTAAACACATCACAAAGAAGTCAGTGAAACTGTGTTTCCTATTACTGGATTTAGTTTTAGTGGCAATTTTAAAGTTACAGTGTACAGCTTCATGGTCTGAAAGACCAACATTTAACACAGAACAAGAAACAGCATCGTCTTGCATGTTGGAACACGTATAGTCAATGTACGAGAATATTTTGTTTTACGTGTGGGTTCAGTAACATGCATATTTAAGTCAAGTGAGTCAAATAAATTGTCTCATGAAAAACTAAGATAGGAATGTGAAAGTTATTTTGCTCTAGGTCCAACCGGTCAGGTGCTGTGACGGCTCAAAGAAGCAAAAATGTCAATTCTCAAACATCAATAAATCAAAAACAGTTGAAAATAGACATATAGTATCCTTATTAAAAAACTCTTAGAATTGTCCATTTAAAAAACAACATCCTTGACATAAGTCTTTTGTTTCTCATTCAATTGTTTTTTGATTTTCGAATTCTCCGAGCTAAAATAAATCAAATGGCTATTTTAAATTTCTTGAGAAATATGGGGGAATTAAAAAAAAATTCGTTTTTCCTCCTTAATGGAAGTCAAGGAGTCTATAGTTTTCACCCTAATACAGCTTTTACCTTTAGAGGTAGAAAAATATTTTAAATATAGGAGTTGCAGAGTTTTGCCTTAACTATTAGGATTTTTTATCAGAACTAATAAACTAACTTCACCCATGTATCAAAAAATACCAAGTTATGTTTTTTAAAGTGTAACATCCTATTTATTATTTTTTTATTGGAATCCTCATAATCTCCTCATTTCAACAACGTAAACATGTTATGTATTTACTCTTAAATGGTATTTCAATATTTAATAACAAAGAACAAATAGGCATACTTAGAAAACTGGTGTGACGCAATGATGTTTGATTAGGAGTCAGTTCAAAATTTTTAATTTATTTATACTATTGGATATTTAACTTATAACAAATTTCAAATGAAGCATATATTTCTAAAACTCACTGAAACTATCTCTGATCTACCATGCACCTTCAAAGTCTCCTCTAATAGGTATGGCAAACAAATGCGTGTGTGTAAAATAATATTACTAATACTACACAAACTGCTGTCCATGGATCATATTACTTTTAATTGTCGCAAATGTGATTAATAACGCACTGCCGATCAGTTTCCAGTTACCCTCAATAATTGGTTAACTTTTGCAGCAGTGCAAAATATAATTTTGCATTGGCCAGCATGTTTTTAACCTTTTCTGTTAAAAACTATCTAGAACATTGCTACACCTGCTAGTATTAATTTGATTTCTCAGTAAAAATTTGACTAAAATATTTTCACATCTATAACGAGAGATGTGTTGTCGTTTAGTAAGAATGTAAAGGATACACATTTGAAACGTTATGTTTACACATCTATGTAAAAGTCGGGAAATTCAAGGCTTCCGTTTATGTTTTTGAATGGGGGACCTAGAAGCTTTAATTTAAAAAAAATCTCAGATATTAAATTTTTAAGGTTTTATATTAACTACCTCTGCCAGACAATCTGAAAAAACCACACCCTGCATGGTTTTATTTGTTTAAATGGATTTCTCCTTGCTCCTATTCTTTTAACTATATTTGTTTTCTCTTTTTTTTGACACTTATAGCAAAGTTTGTGGCAATTTTAGCAGTATGTTTTTAAAAGACATATTTCACACGTGGTATGTTCAGGTATAATCAGCTAGGAGAATAATGAGTCAGTGTTATGCATTCCATTTAAAATTAAAATCTCTAAACTTTTACCGTAAACATTTTTCTTATCCCATTCCAAATATAAACAGAAAACCATAAGATTGATTGTTTTAAGTATATAAAATAGGGAATTACATTTTATATAATTTCTATTTTAATGGATATTTCGAATCCTCTTAAAGTTTGACAGTAGTTGATACTTTGTACTTTAAATACTTTTGTCAATACTGGTGACGGCTCTAGGTTTTTTACCTGCCACTAAATAAAATAAATATGAAAATTATTATTCTTTCCAATAAAAAATTAATTTTAGAACAGGTTGTTTTTGTGGCTACTTTTCAGTCTCTTATTATTTAAATTATCTCTTATTTAGGCTATTAGGCGAGACCCCAAGGTGAACTGGATTGTAAACGCTGTCCACAAACACCGTGAACTCAGAGGAAAAACTTCTGCAGGCAGATCATCCCGAGGATTGGGCAAAGGACACAGGTACTCGCAGACCAAGGGCGGTTCCCGAAGGGCTGCATGGCTCAGAAGGAACTCATTGCAGTTGCGCAGAAAACGTTAAAATTTATGTTTTTTATAATTTGATTGTAAGGATTAAAAAAATTGTAAAAATGTTGTATGAGTATTTTCTTTGTGTACCATCAACGAGCCATAAAATTACATCTATAATAAATGTGTATTTAGTCAACTACACTCAATATTAGTTTAGATAAAAATTTAGTAGCATATTATCAGACAAAAATATTAAAAATGTTCATATGGACATGGGACCATCAATGCTTTGTTTTTAAGGTGCATTGTAATCCAAATTAAAAACATTTTTTTATTGTCAAAAGAAGTTATATTATTGACAAAGCTGAAAACAAAATATTAGAAGTTACATAGTTAAATGAATTATTGAAAATTAAGCTTCAAAAGAAATTTAGTATATGAGAACTACAGAGATTGAAAGAAATGTAAACAATAAAAATATTTCTGGTCTTTTGTAAGTCTCTAAAAAAAGATCACGGGATCCCCAAAATAATGGAATTCAATGAGACAAAAACAACACCACAAGAAATAACCGATGCTTTTGCACATCATTTTGAATCCTGTTATGACGACTACTCGGGTCGGCCGATAGGTGTTTGGCTTTTCCGGGAGGCTGCTGTGCTCGTTGATCACCATTTTACATCTGAAGAAGTTTTTAAGAGGTTGGGTGCCCTGGATGTGACTAAAAGCACTGGGTCGGGTGGAATACTGCCAGAATTTTTGAAGAGTTGCTGCACATCTTTGGCTACTCCTTTGAGCATGGTTTTTCAGGCCTCATTCGATCAGGGAAAATTTCCAGCTCTGTGGAAGCATTCTTGGGTGGTTCCTATTTTTAAGTCTGGGTCGAAAAAGGAAATTCAGAATTATGGTGGAATTTCATTGTTACCAACCATGTCCTAGATTTTCGAATCTATCATAACAGAAGAACTTTTTGAGACTTTTAAGCATCGCCTATCCCCAAAACAACATGGCTTTTTCAAAGGAAGATCTACTGCCACCAACCTGGGTGTCTTTCAGGAATATAGGTAACAAACATCGAGGGAGGTTCACAAGTGGATGTGGTCTATACCGATCTTGCAAAAGCGTTTGATCGGTATGCCCTGACCTATTTATAGCAAAGCTTTGGCTGCTATGGCCGTAACTGGATCATACATTCAGTGGATAGACTCATACCTCATGAACCGCAAACAGTGTGTAAGACTTGGCAGTGTAGCATCCCGGGAGGTAAACGTGACGTCGGGAGTGCCCCAGGATCCCATTTTGGGCCAGTATTGTTTTTACTGTTTGTAAATCACATTACATCTGTCTTTGAGAAGTGTGAGTATCTTTTATATGCCGACGACGTAAAGTTGTTTTACGCTGTGAGAAGCTTTGAGGACTGTGTGGCTGTCCAGAATGACCTAAAATAATTTAGCTAAATGGTGTGACTTAAATTTTTTGCAAATTAATGCGTCTAAATGTAAGATTATGCGTTTTTACAAGTGTAAATGTCCATTAGAATATCCATATTCCATTAGAAATACTGTCTTGGGATCTGTATATAGTTTTATTTTTAATAGAGATCTTAGCTTTAACAAACACATTGACACAATTTTAATGAAAGCTTCTAGGATGTTAGGTTTTGTTCGTCACACATGTTTCAGGGTCTGTGGTGTTAGGGCCATTAAGTCGTTGTATAATTGTTTGGTGCGAAGTATTTTAGAGTATAACAGTGTTATTTGGTGTCCTAGTTATAACTGTCACATACAGAGATTGGAAATGCTCCAAAATAAATATGTTGTTTCTTTTATTTAAGAAGATTTCCATACAAGGACCTAACTTATGCAACACGCATTCAACTTGCTGGAATTGAAAGCCTACAAAAACGAAGGCATAATGCTTTAGCATGCTTTTTGCATAAGCTTCTAAATGGTAAAATTGATTGCCGCCGTCTACTGTCTAAAATATATTTTCGCATACCTCAAAGGCGAACAAGATCTAGGAACCTCTTTCACAATATGTATCATCGAACTAATTATGGCATGCACCAGTGCTTTACTGATAGGCTTATGAGGAACTATAACGATAATTTTAGAGAAATAGATCTTTTTAAGTTCAGCTTTGAGGTATTTAAATGTAGAATTAAAGATCAGCATTAGTTAGAAGCACCAAGGATTGATTTTGATTATCTTTAGTTAAAACTTTTTTATGTACAATTTGGAGTTATTACTCTGTATGTATTGTGTGAATAAATAAAAAGATATTGAGGTTAAAATTCTAATCTTGCCATATGTGCAACTAGACATTAATATGAATATAAACATAAATTATATTTTTATACGAAACATTTCCATACAGGAAATGCTTTCCTCTTGCTCAAATAAGGGGTATATACCCCTTTTTGTTATCAAATATCCATGGGACTATATTAAAATCACTTTAAACTACATCTTTAACCTAAGCATAAATACAGGAATTGATCCCGAAAGATTAAAATATGGGGAAGTAATTCCGTTACATAAAAAAAGGGATGCAAAGCTATAGACCAATAGTTTGTTGTCCTTTTCAAAAATTTTAAAAAGATTAAAAACAAGATTTGAAAAATTTTTACAAAAATATAACTAGCTCACAAATGCTTAGCATGGGTTTAGATATGATTGCTCTAAAATTACTACAGCTATAAGTTCTGTACATTTTATTTGTTCTTCTATAGACCAGAGGCTATAATCGCTCTGTTCTTTGATTTGACTAGTTCAATACTAGTGGAAAAGCTATACTTCCTTGGTTTTCGGGGCTATACAAGTGATTAATATGAACAATTAAATGATAATTAAGTCGTTTCTCTCTAATCGAAATTCCTAGTAAACCTTGGTAATATTAGCTCAGAGTATCAAGAGTTAAAATACGGTACCTCAGGGAAATGTTCTGACTCCTTTACTCTTTTTACAATTCTGAATCTATACTAGTCTTGTATGAAGATGACACTCTAATTGTTCTGAGGGTCTGTCACTGGAAAATGTTAAAGATCCGCAAAATAAGATCCTAGAGGTATTTAATTCTTGGTGTACCAGAAATACACTCATTGTTAATGCAACAAAAACACAATTTTTGACCTTTTATCTGAGACGTCATATCTCAGACTTCACACTAGAAATGAACGGTACTCAAATTGAAAAGACTAATGAGTATAAGTTTCTAGGTTCAAAAATAAATAATGATCTATCCTGGATGGAACATATTGAACATTATAAAATTAAAAAATCTTCTATCAACTTAACTGTTAATAAATGTATATTATGCATTAGCATATAATAATCTAAAATTCATGATTTTGTATTGAGGTAAAGCAACTGATGTAGATCGTGTTTTCATTTTTCAAAAAAGAAATAATCAGAAAAATATTTTCATTAAATCCAATGGGGTCGTGTCAACAAACCTTTAAAAAAAATAGTTTGATGACTTTAACATGTATATTGCTCATGGAGGCAGCCATTTTCAATAAAAGGAAGCAACATTTATTTCCGCTCAACTTGTCAGTTTATAATTTTGAAACCCGTTCAAGAAAGTTTATATTAATAACCAACTATTAACTGTCAAAATACAGAAAGAGCCCAGTTTGTTTCTGCAGTAGGGTCTTTAACAAACTCCCAAATGATATAAATCATTTTGGAGCATTTGGAAAATAGCTAAAGCATTACCTATTAGAAAAAACTTTTGATTTATTGACTGAATTTTTAACTGTTCAGTTTAGACGTTATTGTGTAGTAGCTTTCAGTCTGTAAGTCTATTTTACATTTTTTAAATACTTTCTATTGTAGTGTTGGTTAGGCAGTGATTTTATATGACAATGTTAACACTTTTATAAAGTCTTATTAACAATAAAGAAATGAAAATGAAATATGATGTTAGTACATATATATATATAGTCAAATCTTTGTTTAAATATTTTTCATTCTTATTCCGAACTGTAGGGGGCTGCCCCTAGGATCAAAACAGCCACATTAAAAGGATTACCATCAAAAATTTTAAGCCTGTTCCATGAACCACTCAACTTCATAGGTAATAATAATATTAAACGACCACTAAAATTTAACATTTTTATTATAACCACTATAAAATCAATGTATAAAGTTTAGGCACCTCTTGCACATACTTCACTACAAATTACTATAAGAAAAACCTGAAAATATCATGAGGTAGGTTTGAAATACTTCCTACATCTTTCGTTGAACACCTTTAGAGATCTTTCTTTGATTAAGTCTTCTACTGAAAGTTCTACTTGCAGCATTCGTAGCTAAAAATAAAATTACATAAATCTAAATGGTTGTTATTAATATTGTCCATTATTCCAGTTTTTGAGTCACACAATGCAATAATAAGTAATTATACATGGTCTTTCAAAAATAACATGGGCTATCACTTACTGGGAGATTCCTTGGCATAAAACAAGACAGAAATAGAAATTTCATGGGAATGAAGAAATTTCATGGGAATGAAACTCGGTATAGCAAGAATATATAGATACAGAAATATATTATTTACAATTTGATGTATGTACACCACTTACAAGAGTACCCGAGTGGTACCCATTTGTGTAAAATCATAAGTGTAGTTGGTCTTCTGTACACAACTCATTAGAACAATTAAAAGAGAAGTATAAATATGTTTGGTGTATTGACTCGCGTTGAAAACAGCTCCCAAACAATTGGTTATTTTTTGCTCTTTAACAGTCTAATTTTTGTGTAATTTTTATATGTTTCTGTTGGTGAAAATTCCCCTTATCTAACTGTGTTATTTTCAAATCTATATTCTCTGTATTACTGGTAAAAAACGTGGAAGACTGTGTTCTAATAGGTATTTTGTATTTTTTCAATTCAGTACATTGACCTTATTTTATATAATAATAATAATAATATTTATTTATTTCCAAAAAATACATCTTATATAGTATAACCTATTACAATTGTGTACACTATAAGTTACAAAGTAACTTGCCTAGGGTACAAAACAGTACTAAAATATGTGCTATCTATTCTTTAATTGTAACAAATTTCTGCTTAACAATATAATATTAGTTTTTTTTTTGCCTATAATTATAACAGTAGAGGTAGCTTGCCAACTATAAAAGCATAATTGCACCTAATCCACTCACTAACAAGGAACATGAAATGTTTTACATTAGTTATATTCCTAATATTATTTGGAATCAAATTATATATTCTAGGGCCAATGAATAATATGTGTCTCTGTGTTGATGCATGACTGGAGCCAGCAATCATAAGATTTTTACTAGTTATATTACGGGTGACAATACTGTGATGAACAGGGTTTTTATATTTGTTGGATACTTTCATATATCTTACTATATTTTTTATATAAAGCTGTCTTAATGTTAACAGTCCAGAGTCAATAAATAGTTGCTCAGTAGGATAACGTCTCTGTTTCCTCATAATAACCTTCAATATATATTTTTGAGTTATAAACAGATGATCCATAATGCCACTGTGCGTACTACCCCAGACACTAATTGCATAAGTAATAATTGATTCAATCAATGATTGATAGACCATTTTTAAGAGATTTTGAGATAAGAATTCTCTCAACTGATAAAATTTATATATGGTTTTTCGTATCTTCTGAGTAATGTAATCAATGTGAACATTATATTTTAAATTAAAGTCAATATACAGTCCTAGGTATTTGATACTTTTTTTGCTTTCAATGCGACTATTACAAGAACAGTGACTCTCATTCAACAAACATTTATACTCATGGATCCGTAAATAAGGTAAAGTCTCAGTGAACTTATTTTTAGTTGAAAAAGCTAAATAATGTGTTTTATTTTGGTTTAGGGTTAGTAAGTTTTGATCAAGCCACAGCTTAATGGTTGAGATATATTTTTCAGATTTTTGAAATACTTGCTGCCAAGTTACATCTCTTATCAGTATAACGGTATCGTCTGCATAGCACACACAGGAGCAATCTGACACATGCAGTATATTTGTTATATCATTTATATAAATACAAAAGAGAATAGGGCAAAGTACCGTGCCCTGCGGCACACCGCATTCTACCTCATCCTTTTTGCTTAATATCCTGTTTATTTTTACACATTGAGATCTATTATTTAAATATGATTCAAACAATTTTAGTACAATTCCTCTGATTCCAACATTTTCCATTTTTTGAAGTAGAATGTGGTGATCCACAGTGCCAAAGGCACGGGCTAGATCTAGAAATATGCCTACAGTTTTATAACCCTTGTTGAAATTTTCAATTACATACTCTGTTACATGTTGAATCGCATTTTCAGTGCTAATATCAGCACGAAATCCATACTGCGAGGATGATAGAATATTATTTTCATTTAGAAATTTGAATAGTCTTAAATTTATACATTTTTCGAATAGCTTATTCAGACAATTTGTTACCGCTATGGGTCGATAGTTTTCTTTATTTGTTCTGTCACCAGACTTAAACACCGGAGTAATAATTGAATGTTTTAAAGAGTCGGGGTATATGCCTTTTTTAAAGATTAAATTCACTAGATGTAAGAGTGGCTTCATTATTTCCACATGATTCATTTTAATCACTACCGAGGGAATATTGTCATACTCGCAGGATGTTTTTGTTTTTAGGCTATTTATTTGATCAAGCAGTTCAGATTCAGATATTGGAGCAAGAAACATTGAGTTAACAATAATATTCTTTTTAAATTTATAGTCGTTGCCCTTAATTTTATTTGCTAGCGACTTACCCATATTAACATAATAATCAAGAAATATGTCTGCTATCATATTACTGTCTTTAACCTGTTTCCCATTATCTACAATATAGTTAATGTCAGAATTATTATTTTTTGAGTCATTGCCAGCTTCCCTAATCACCCCCCATGTACCCCTAATATTGTTTTTGTTTTCTATTAATTTATTTTTATAGTGACTATATTTAGCTTCTTTTATTAGGTTGGTAAGTGAATTTCTATATATCCTAAATTGTTCTTGAGCATTTGTATTCAATGGATCATTAATTAATTTTTTCTTTAATTTATCGCGATTTTTTATAGATATTATGATACCCTGCGTGATCCACGGTTTTTTTTTTGTTATTCGCTTCCTTTTAGAGATAGCAGTAGCAGAGTTAATGATGTTCGAAATTTTCTTCATTAAAGTTACTGTACAAACATTAACATCTTCAGAGTTTAGTACATCGTCCCAACATTCAGCCTTAAGAGCATTACCAACAGTTTTATAGTCAAGTTTTTTTAGTTGTATTTCATTGTTTTTATACTTTTTATTTTCACTATTTAAATCTATATTTAGAATTATTGGGAGGAGATCAGAGAGCCCGCAATTCACAACAACATATTTACAACATTATTACAGCATATTCAAGTTTATTCTTGACAAAAAAGTGATCAATGCAACTATTAGAATTGCCCTCAATCCTTGTATATGCATTTATGTGACTGATGTAACCGTGTCCAGTTAAACAATTTAAATAATCAACTGTTATTCTTGATTATTTATCCTTGATATTTATGTTTGTATCACCACAGAAGACTTCTAGGCTATACTTTTCAAATGGGTTATGTAGGAGCTGATCCAGATCATTAATAAAAGAATTTGCATCCAGTGAAGGAAGTCTATAAATTACAATAAGACCTATTCGAACATCGTTTTTAATCAGGAGACTCTAAGAAACTTAGTCTGACCATACTGTAGTACTGTCATGATCGGGAACAACTCCAACCTAACTAGCACAACAGTACCGTCGCATTTATTTATTTGACTTTCATTATAGAAAATCTCAAAACCATCCAGTGCAAAATCCTGGAGATTCACAATTCTATTTGCCTCTGAGAGTATGATAACCTCCATGTCAATACTACTAGACTGCATGAAGGCAACCAAATTATCATAGTTTTTGTTTAAGCTACGTATATTAAAGTGTACAAGATTAATGTTAGTTTTATTATTTTTTAAAAATGGTATCTCACTAACGTCATCACAGTTATAGTTAAGTACAGGTTGCTGGTAGTCATCTAATATGTTAAACACAGCCATTGCTAAAAATAAGTATATATTATAACTATATATTATAACCACTAGCTACTGGATTTATGAGGAGTAAAAGTTTGCAATAAATTAGTCTGATAGTAGAATATTTATGTCACTTTCTTGTTTTACAATTTTTACCTCACCTTGATCGCATTTTCTGATAAAAACCTTTTATTTATTTTCTTGAAGCAGTTAAATACCTGGGATGTTCAGAAACTTATAGATTTCAATTTTGACCTATTTTTAATTACAGATTCCGCATACTGTGTCATGGGGTGTGTTTGAGTCTGTCTTCCTTATTTCTTTTGTCTATTTATTCATTTATTTTATGTTTCTACATTTTTGAAGCTATTGCATAAACTGCTTTTGAATTAAATTGTGTAGTAGTAAATTGGGACATAATTGTCCATCTGTAACGATTTTATAAGTATTTGTCGAGGTATTTGTATTCCTATTGAAATTATTTCGACTTTTCTTTTATTCTGTTTTTCGGCCAATCAATATGCTTTGCGCCTTTAAATGTTGCCAAAACAAAGAATTTTCTAATTTCTGTTGCATTGTCTGTGCAAATATTTACCATCCTAGCTGTATGGAAAGATTGACCAGCTGCGTCAGGCTCGGTGGATACAAAATATATATATTTTCGGGTATGTCACTGTTTTCACATCATTTTACAGAAGCCGATATCTGTAATAAAATAAAGACCCTCGATTTATCTAAAAGGGCTGGTCCAGATGGTGTCCCTAACATTCTTTTGGAGAGATGTAATCAATCATTGTCCAAGCCGCTTTGTAAAATTTTTCAAAAGTCGTTTGATCTTGGTTCCTTTCCGGAGATTTGGAGGTTTTCTACCCTGATTCCAAAATTTAAATCAGGTGATAGATGCGACGTAAAAAACTACAGGGGTATTTCTTTACTTTCCCACATACCAAAGTTGTTTGAGGCTATTGTCATCGATGAAATTTTTGAATCGCTGAAACATTATATTTTGGGGGAGCAACATGGTTTCTATCGTGGTCTCTCAACGACTACGAATCTGGCGGTATTTCAAAATTACCTAATAACATCAGTTGAAGCTGGCCAACATATTGATGTCGTTTACACTGACATATCCAAGGCGTTTGACAGTGTCTGTCATGAGCTTCTTCTAGCAAAATTGCCACAGATTGGCCTATCTGGAGGCTATATTGAGTGGATTAAGTCGTACTTGTTTAATCGACGTCAACAGGTCAACGTGCGTGGCTCGTTTTCCAATGAGATTGTTGTAACATCAGGTGTCCTACAGAGCTCGCATATTGGCCCAATTCTCTTTTTACTCTTTATAAATGACATTGTATCTTGTTTTATAGTGTCGAAATATCTTTTATATGCGGACGACTTAAAATTATTTTCTCCTGTTTCCCTTGACTCCAATCAATTGCAGTCTGACATTGACTGACTTGACAAATGGTGTAACACCAATTACCTGCATCTTAACATTACTAAATGTAAAGTTCTCCGATTTTTTAAATGCAATAATCCCATTCTTTCCACGTTCTATATAAACAACATAAGTCTCGAAGTTGTTATATCTTTTAATGATTTGGGTGTCATTTTCGATGAAAGCCTCACATTTAATCTGCACATTGATAACATAGTGCTTAAGGGTTTTAGACTGCTAGGTTTTATTAAAAGACACACTAAGCATGTCACTGATACTAAAGCGATTACTAGTCTCTATAACTCTTTAGTACGGAGTATCTTAGAATATTGCTCTACCATATGAAGCCCTTCGTATCAGTGTCACATCGACAGGATTGAAAAAGTTCAGAATAAGTTTGCAAAGTATCTTTTGTTCAAGTTTAATTTTCCATATAAGACAGATCTTGTAATACAAGAATTCTTCTCTGCGGCCTACAGACCCTTGAGTTTCGGTGAAGAAAGGCACTTCTGATTTTCTTGCGCAAATTAGTGAATGGAGGGATTGACTGTGAAATACTACTATAGTCAGTCTCCTTTTTGGTTCCTATCAGAAGAACGAGACAATCACAGCTGTTTTTTGAAACGTGTCATCGTACTAATTATGGGTTTAATGCATATAATTATAATGGTCACTTTTCGGCATACGACATGTTCAGCCTTACCTCAATAATTGTATTTAAAAAACGCAGTTGATTGTCCTCTGTTTTTATATGTTTTGTCTGATACTTGTGTAACCATTCTTTGTTTTGATTGTTTTTATTATTTGACAATATATATATTTTTAGTCTTATTTTACTCTTAATATTATCTTTTTTTATTCTGCAAATTCGTACCATCTGGAATGTTTAGCCTTCCATAGAGTACATTTCTGAAGGACCACTTGTCCGATGTGTGTATCGGCTACATCCTTACATTAATTAAAATATAGTTCGTTGCACAATACAGTAGATATAATGTACTTGTTTTTATTTTTAAGATTAGTATGGGTCAGGCACTTTCATATTTAATTTAGAAGTTAACTTATAACCATGAGATTCACAGTTATAATACCCATCAACGAACAACTTTTTTACACCTAAAAAGAAAAAAAATAGGAGTAAATTCAGTTTTTCACAAGGGTTTGGATGATTTTAATAAACTTCCAGAAGCTATAAACTCAATTCCAATATTGGCATCATTTAAAAAAAATTTGAAAGCGCATTTACTGTCAATTAGTGGAGTGAATGGACACTCATTTTATATATATATATATATATATATATATATATATATATATATATATATATATAAAAGATGAAACAAGAAATATTGTCTTCGGATTATGAATACAATCAAGAAATATATTAAAATATTAAATTACCAAAATAACTTGTTAGATAAAGATATCAACATAGTGAGTTATGTCAAAGCCTAAAACATCAAGGATTTGTCTGTATTTGGTGGTTATTATTATTGTCATTTTATATTGTTCGTATTTGTTTTTACAAAGGTTTGGTGTTCAGTCTTCAAATCCATCCTGGAAGATATTTTTGTTGTATTTTTTGTTGCTGGCACATACTGTTATTAGTCAATAGTAATTTAATTTATAATTATTACTTTTATTTATAACTATCCCCATAATGAATGTTTTTTACAATTTAATCCCTCATTTAATCCATTGAAATTTCAATATGATTCTTATGGATATTAATGATAACGCATGGGTAAACATCCAACAGATCAACCATACCTTGAATCACTAACCCCCTTATTTGCCTTATGCCAAATATAGCTCTGTTCAGTTTTAAACATAATAAAGTAATTTGTTCTAAACATTTTTGAGTAAAACACAGAACAAGCCATTTGGACAAGAACCAAAGTGCAGCTCTTTCTCTATCAGATCCTCAAGAATATGTGATGTATTCTCATTTCAGATGGTACACCAAAAATAACATTAGCATGTAAGATGGTTATGACATTTTCATTTGCAAATGCTCCTGGCAGGTCACTAATACAAATAAGGAAGAGGAAAGAATCCTGCAGAGCACCGATGTCTGTAAACAAGGGTTTACCAGCCATACTCCCAGAACAGATCACTATTCTCTTTGAGAGATAGACCTACGAGCTCAAGAGCAATATCTCATTTTCTATAAACATAAAGTTTCTCTAACAAAATGTTTCTATTTACACAATCAAAAGGAGCAGCCAACTCTGTACAAAATCCTAAATACTGAATCTCTTATAAATGAGGTCAAGTTAAGTATTGCATCCACAGTGCACATAACAGTGGCCGACAGGATTTTTCTAACACAGGCCAGCTCATTATTTTCACAATGGAAGTACCCTCCCAATAATAAAAAAATATACATACCATTTTTTAATAGCCTAATTAGAACCTTTTATCTTGGTAGGTAAACAATTTTATTGTGGGGCGGCTAAAATGGGTCCCTATTACAACGGAAAAATTACCTAGACTGGGTTGTTTACAACATTAGACATAAAATAAACGTTAAACATTACTCTTCTGTTGAGTTTCTAATTGAGTGGCTCTCTGTGTATTGATAAGTAAGTGAATGTGAAGACAAGAATGTCGAGTCAAACTTGCTGAAGTTGCAAAACTTCTCCTGACAAATTTTGTTATATTTGTGGAGAATTTCTGGTCAAATCACAAGCCAGGCCATTTTCCGAAAATGTAGAAAAAGCCTACTTTAAATATTTTGGTGTGTTAATTGGGGATGAAGATAAGCGGTGGGTTCCCCATGTGTGCTGTGTTAGTTGTAGTGTATCATTGGTGCAGTGGATGAAGGGAAAGAGAAAAAGTATGCCTTTTGCAGTTCCAATGGTATGGCGAGAATCCACCAATCATTATGACAATTGTTATTTTTGCCTGACAAAGACTGAAGGTTATTCCAAAAAGGGAAAGCACAATATAGAATATCCTCATAATGCAAATTTGCCAGTGCCGATTGCGCCTTTAAATTGGCAAGCTATTGATTTGGGGGATAATGGAGATAACGCATCATCAGGCAGCTCAGAAGAACAATGCACCAATCCCACTTTTACCACAGGTCCCAGTTCCGGCGAGCCACATTTGATTGTTCAAAGTGAATTAAATGATTTTCTTTGAAAATAGCTTTATTAACTCCAAGAAGACACATACTGGTGATCTTATACTAGGAATTAGCTTACTTTATATATACAAATTATATGATTAAATATTAGTTCGGCTCTGCAAGAGCTCATTTAATTTATGCACAACCCTATTTCTTAGCATACTCTATACCAAATAGCAAAAAAAAGTCCGTTTGGCTGCAAGCACCCTAAAATACACAGCCCCAGAATTCAACTTGTGCATTCTGGGACACAGCTTACATAGTATCCTTAATATATTTTTTTAATTTTTCTTTAAATTTATTTGGGGTGGTCAAACTTTTTATTGAAGTAGGCAAGGTATTGTAAAATTTTAGTCCGCTATGGTAAATTGACTTCAGTCCTATATTCGACCGCATCTGTGGAAGATAAATATCATTTTTTTGCCTGGTTCTATATGCATGTACAGAACTTATGCTAGTAAATTTTATAGATGAATGCTTAGTTTTGGTTAGGATAAAATGGGTATACAAAATTATTTATAAATGTTATTAATATTTATCATTTTAAACTTCCTGTATAATTCATTGGTGGGATATCTAAGTGGTAATTTAAAAACATTTTTAATTGCCCTATTCTGTAGTGTTCGCAAAGGTCCCAAGATGAAGTTAGCAGCCGTGCCCCACACTGATATTAAATAGTGCAGGTGACTGTATATGTGGGCATAATATAACTGTTTACGCAAACTTCTCTTTATTAGCTAACCTATTTTATACAAAACTCCTATAAATGGTGCAATCTTTTTTCTAATAAACTCATTTTGAGAAGACCAAGACAATGTACTGTTAATAAACAAACCCAAATATTTAATAATAAAAGAATTTTTCAAAAGTTGATTTTGAACCAGTATAGAGTCAAGATCGTTTACCTTTTTTTTACCTATCATCATGTAAGATGATTTTTCAATGTTAAGCGTTAATCTATGGGATCTTAACCATACACTTAGTTGCCCTAAATCACTAGCTATACTATATTTAATCACTTGAACATTTTTGCCAAAGTACAACAAGGTCGTATCGTCTGCATACAGTTTAACTTGACCATTCAGTAATAGTGAGCCTATAGAATTTATGTAAACCAAGAATTTAGTACTTGATTTGGGGTTATCCAAGCAACAGTCAGAACTTCTGGGTTTCCTTCTTAAGGAATGGAACCTATTGGCCAAAGAAACAAAAATTACGAAATTTAAGAAAAAGAAATTGTATCTTTTCTGAATTCTACAGTATGGAAAATTCGTTGTGCGAGTGTACTAATATAGACAGTTTAATGCAGGAACTTGATATTGAACATTCTCCTCGTTGAGTGGCGCTTATTCATAGACTAAAGTTATAGCGATTTTAGTGGGACTTCAGGGGGATTTACAAAATATTGCTGTTTTCTTGGTTTATGGGACAGTCGTGCAATAAATCAGCATTATGTAACAAAAATTTGGCCAGAAAGAAGTGAATTTCAACCGGGATCCCAAAATGCTAAATTTATACCTCTTGTTGATCCCAAAAATGTCCTTTTGCTTCCTCTTCACATTAAACTTGGGCTAATGAAAAACTTTGTGAAGGCTTTGAATAAAGATGGTGATGGATTTAAATACCTAAGACAAGTCTTTCCCTAGTTAAGTGATGCTAAATTAAAACAAGGCATTTTTATTGGGCCACAAATCAGAAAATTGCTGGACGATGTCAATTTTACGAAAAAACTTACCAGGCAGGAACTCAGAGCATGGAATTCACTTGTTAATGTAGTAAGAAGATTTTTAGACAACAATATGGATGAAAATTATGAACAATTAGTTAAAGAACTCTTAGATGCCTATAAAGCAATTGGTGCCAGAATGTCATTAAAAATTCACTTCCTCTATTCCCATCTGTCATTTTTTCCTAAAAATTTGGGAGCTGTTAGTGACGAGCAGGGTGAAAGGTTTCACTAAAATATCAGAACAATGGAAATTCGGTACCAAGGACGATGGGATCCAGCCATGATGGGTGACTACTGTTGGTTTTTGAAGAGAGAAGATAGGACACCTCATACACGAAAACAATAAACAGGGTTAAGAATTTTCTGAAATCATTTTTTCTATAGATATTAAGTATCATAACATTCGATATGGTTCTACAGCTCTAACAAGAAAACCCTACATGCTAGAACTTTCTATTTGTCATTTTCGTATTTGGATAGGTCCATTCTTCCATTAGATTATGCATTTCTTGCTTATTTCTATTAAAAGAAGCAACAGCTGATAATAATCTCTAATATTTTTGAGTTATTATGCCCCTTAATAAATATTCAATCTCTGATATAATAATGTGAAAACATAATTTAGCTAGATGAAGGTGAGGTTGTAGGATGAAAATATTTTTTATAAAAGAATAAAATTTTTAAATTAAAAGTCTAGTAAAAGGCATCTATGTTTTATGGTCCCTTAAATTTTATTCTGATTTCTAATATTTGTGTAGCATGCAGAAATGTTAAAAATAGTAATAACTAATAAATACCTTTGTTTGCTCAGACCTTAAGAGCTTTGAAAACTGGTGATCATCAGCCTTAGTTTCTCTTTCATTTTTCAGCCTCTTTACATTATTCGTGGTGTATGAAATGCAGTTTTTAATAAAATTGTCCCGCTTTTCATGACCCTGTTGAATTTGTTCATAAATAGACTTGCAAGCTGCAGTTTCATCGGCATGGAAGGAATCGGTTGGAACAACAGAATTTATTGTATTTATGATTATATCATCAGCCTTTCTCATCGTTTTTAGGGCTTCCTGCAACAAGGTAAACAGTTCAATCACAGATATCTATCAATTATAAAGCAAAAAAACTACCTGAAATTCACTAAAATCCGCGCATTCCATTATCGCAGCGGGCATTCTTTGGGGCAAGAAGAACTTTCCATAGAAAAATGTGGTCTTTTTTTATATTTTTTTCCAAAAATTATTTAGTTAACCTCCAAATTTTTCTGCATGACAAAATAATTATAAGAGAGTGGCGACATCTAGTACGTGGTAGTTTGAACAAATAAAAAATATTATTTAGAGTGCCGTACTAATGAAGTCGGCAACGCAGCAGTTGTGGGCTCTTCTTGTCGCTTTGCATCATTGATACTTCCTTTCTATTTTTTGAAAAACTAAATACTAATTATTTGATTTGCAAATTAACATTAACCTATAAAACTGCACTTTTTTCTACTTTTTAAAATACTATTTGATAAAAATCACAGTTTACATATTTATTTTACTATACCAACAAAGGCAATGCTTTATTCTTCTTCTTCATTCCTGTTTAGCCTGTTACATAACAGGACTTATTGGCTTTGCTACGAGGCAGTCGCCAGATTGCCCTCCGTCCGGGGCTCAGAGTCGTTAAATCGGCGACCCTCGAAGTCGACCCTGCACCTTGGTCCAGTTTGGAGGCGTTATCGGTAGGATATCCGGATGGCGAGCTCTAGGCTCCCGAATACCCCGAATCTTTCAAATACTTTAATAATTCCTCTTTAAATTTTTGAAATGCATCTAGGCTTCCACTAGGTGCCCCTTGAGAGTACTACTGATATCACGAGATGACCCTTTCTTTCAAGCTATCCCCTTACCCCTCCCACTCCCGCCACGTAGCGGCCGTTACGCTAATATTCTATGTAGAACTGCGGCAGACGAACGGGATAGAATGCAGGAACAACTAGGCCTCACACGTTCACAGCGTATGCTCCCTTTCTAGCGGGGTCGTAAGTTTCCACCTGAGCGGTTGAGTCTCCTGTTTCCCCCCGAAATAAAGCAGCAAAACCGAACACGTGGCACCACTTATGTTAACAACACAGAGGTCTGCATTCGACGAGACGAACCGGAAGACTGGACTCATCTTCATATTCATGGACATACTATTAACCCAAAATTTCCCCTTTTTCATTCTTCTTTTTACTAGAAGGAGAAAAAAGTACATTAAATTTAAGATGTTTATGAATTTTGAAGAAAATAAAATATTTACCTCTGGACCAAATTCCGTTACATAAAGTGATTTTGGGTAATTTTTCGGTTAAGCTAACCATCGCCAATTATTATAATTTTTGGTATTCTCCTATATTTTGGGCTGCTGACTACGAATCTGAAGTCAGATTTTGTTGGCAACATTGTGTTTTCGAGTTATCAACTGTCAAAATGCATATTTCAATTTTTCACTATTTTTATCATAAAATGTAAACAAAATAGTTGGATTTTGCAACAACTCACTGAAAATTAACAAGATAATACTACAATAATAAATAGTAAATAGGTCTCGGTCCATTTTTAAAACATATTTAGAAATATGCAAATTTCAATGTCAAAAATAGAATATGGGTATTTTTGTTGGTTACATGGCCATTTTGGCACAATGAAACGGTTTAACGCCAACTATACGAATTAAAAAAAAACTTATAATTCTGTATATAGTTGTGTTTTAAAAAGCGGACTGCGTTTTGGTTAGCCTTAGTTAGGCCGTTTTTTTAAGTGATGTAAATAGTTGATCTATATTTAAACAAGGATTTTTTTGAAACAAAACTGGTAAATATACTGGTAGATCTGTTTCGTTAGCATTAGGTTGGCCCAGGTGCGTCGATAAAACTGTCATTAAGTCATAAAACCGTACATGCTAAGCTTACCACGAATCAGCGGAAATCAAATTTGATATACACGGGTATGCTAAACTGTGTTATGATTGATGGGATCTGTATGGATGGTTTTAACGGCGAAATTGGGATACCCTAACAACCACAAATCCTGTTTTTAATATAATCACTTTTTTATACTACCTGAAAAAGATCCAACCCAGGGCTCACCAGAACGCATTCTGATTTTTAAAACACAACTACATACAAGATTATTAATTTTTAATCCGAATAGCTGGCGCTGAGCCATCCGGTTGTGTTGTAAATATAAGAAAACGGTCGTGATCTGTTTGTTATTTTAGTATTCTTGTGTTGGTTTTCAGTAAATTGTTTCAAAAACCAACCAGTTCTAATGCGTATTTTGACAATTTATAACTCAAAAACGAAATGTTGCCGATAAAATCTGACTTCAGGTTTGTAATCTGCGGTACAGAATCTTCGAATGTACCAAAAACTATAAAAAACGTTTGTTGGTTTCGTTACGGCTGGCTAACAGCCGGAAAAAGAAGTACTAATTTTAGCCTGAAGATGAAAAGAAGAGTCAAGGCAATTGTCAAATCATATGTCAAAAATACTCTTCCAAAGCTTATGGGAATAATAATAAACAAAAACATCCGTTTTTAATTTAGGATTATCATAAAACCTAGTTCGATTTTATGAATTTCCAAAACACTGTACGAAAAAAGTGAGAGAAAAAGTTAAAAATGTTTGAAACCGACGATGATGATTTTACACTTTCGCCAAGGTACCTAATTGTCTCCTTATGTGGACATTTACTATTTTTCACAATTAAATATTTTTAGCTCAAAATTATCTTCGATATTCAATACATCTGCTGCCTCTGATGACGGTAATGCTAGTTTAACTTACAAAGCTCCAAAACAGCCAAAAGCACCAGTTAGCAACTCAAAGGCTACGAGTTCAGAAGAAAATTCAGAAAGTCAAACACAAGTTCAGTCATCAGTCATTTTGGCTAAACTTATTACCCTGTGGCAGTCGTAAGTATTTAGTGAAGAGGTTACAAATTTGCTTTGTTGCACCTTTTACTTGATACCAAAATTTTTAATATTTTATTAATAGGAAAAGGCAGTGTACCCACCTACTTATCTAGTTACTTATTTATTAATTTATTGTTGTACAAGTGGTTGTATGTATTTTGATTCGTTCATATTTTTTATTTTAGTTTTTCAATAATTTAATCAAGGGTGCCAACAGCTCTGCTATGGAATTTTAAATTATTTTCATATAGTTACCAATATATCATCGCTACATCTGCATATGAGTATATCAAATGTACCCTTAATATTTTCGAAAAGTGGCCATAAATCTTGAATGACTGTATCAAATCAAATAAATTTTATTACGATAATAAGTTAAAAAAAATGTTACAATCCTAATAGGAAACATTACAGCTTGTGCTGGTATTCCCTGAAAAAATATACTAAACATAAGTCAGGAAAAGTAGAAACTTAACAGTAGACAGTAACTATTAGTAATAGTGTCAAATAAAGTACGTAGGTATATAACATATAGTTTTACATTTAAAAAGTAGACAAGTAGAAACTCAATAGAAGACAATAACTAATAAATAATAGACAATAACTGTAAGTATAAGTCTCAAATAAAATACTTATATACAACATATATTTTTGCAAATAAAGAAAAATGGGCAAACACTAGATCTCCATTCTCCAAAATTAGTTTAAAACTGGCTTGTTGCTACTTTGCAGTTCAAGAAGCTTCTTGAGGAGTTTCCCTCCAAAACTCTCAACTGAAGCAGAATTTTCTAGTGGCAGGACATACTCATTGAGAAATCTTGCACCAGCTGATTGGAAAGAGCGGTCGAACTTAGTGTTATTAGATTTAGGAGTATGAAACATGTTAATATGTCTTAAGTTTAATTTATTAAATTCTGACCTTTTAGAGAAAAAATCAAACAAATAAGGTGGTCGTTTAGTGCACATTAAGTTAACTAAAAGTTTGCATGTCAGCAAACCATATCTAAATTTAATTTTTAGAATTGACTTAGTGTTGTAATAGGGAGTGATATGTTCCCTTCTATTGATGTTGAATGCAAAATGGAGGCAGCAATTTTGGAGAATCTGAATTCTGCCCTTAAGAGTTTTACTTAAAAATGAGAAATAAACAATACAACAATAATCTAACTGACACGAAACTAACGCATTCACTAAGTTTCATTTTGTAGTACTTGGAAGAGAGAACTTAAATTTATAAAGATGCTTAAGTTTAGAGAAAGCAATATCAATCTTCTTTAAAACACGAGTCTTAAAGGTAATCTCATTGTCCAAAAACAGACCCAAGTTTCTTGCACTGCTAACGAATGTCAGGTTTACTTTGCTTATTAGTAGGTTAGTCGTAGCATTGTCATTAGTTTTTCTGGTAGCTGCTGCAATGCCTATACACATCTTTACAGATTTGTTAGGGTTTATGCAGAGACCCATGCCAGTCTGGAATTAAGTTGGGATGTTGCGGTAATATACAGTTGTGTGTCATCAGCATACTGGTGTAATTTGCAAGATCCATCAAAACTGATGCGATGATGATCTGACACAAATAAGGAGAATAGTATTGGTGCGAAAATACTGCCTTGAGGCACCCCATGGATACAGGTTGGTCTTCGGAAACCATCCCATCCAACTTGACAGCCTGACTCCGATCCTCCAGGTACGCAGCAAACCACCTCAGGGCTGGGCTATCAAAACCATAGAACTTGAGCTTGGCCAACAGCAATTTTTGATTAACCATGTCAAAGACTTTACTGTAGTTGTTGTAGCAGTGTAGTTTGAGCAAGGTTGCAGATTATATGGCATCACAGATCATATGGCACAAAGAATAATATTTCATTTGAATGCCCCTCTGAACAAGCCCTTATTTTCAAATTTATATTTTTTTAAAAGGTTCTTTGATCCTCAAAATATCTTTCAACTTAATTATCACTTATCTAGAACAGACCTTAGTTATCTATATAATACTACAGATGTTAATTAATCATGGACTTATTTTTGGCACAACTTTCTACATTGTTTAGATATAGCCTGTCCTCTAAAGAGAGTAATTATAAAGACTCCCTCTTCCATGTATTCTAATTTTACACTAGGTATTATTTGTTAAAAAACAATTCACCAAATTTTCTCATCATCTAGAACTACATAATTATGGTACAAGAAACTCTACAAACATTTATATACCTCCCTATAGGACTAGCACTTTCCAAAAAAGTCCTTACTGTTTTTGTGGGAATATGTACAACCAACTACCAGCAAGCCTAAGAGAAATAACTTCTTACAAAAAATTTAAGAAAAGTACAAAGAGTTATCTTCTTGAAAAAAGTTTTTATAATGTTAGAAATTATTTTTCAATTTTGCAATAATTGTTTTCTGTTCGTTAGTCCAATCTTAATATTTTTTTAAAAATGTCTTATGTTATCTTTTATTTTTACACTTGACGTTGTCATATCTGTTTAGATCATTTGGCATAAAGTGAAATAAATAAATAAATAAATAAATAAATAATGTTTACAGCTAAATCGTTAACGATTTTTAGAAGAGCTGTGGAGGTGCTGTACCTTGCTGTGAATCCAGATTGAGATGCAGGAATTATAAGTTCCAAAAATTATGTAATTTGGCCATATACAAGCTTCTCCAGGACTTTTATTAACACTGGAATTACACTAATAGGTCGCAGGTCTTTGAGTTCCTTTGCCACGGGTATCTTAGGGAGAGGAGTGATTATGGAGTGTTTCCATATCTCAGGTAGGACGCCCTTCTCAATGGAGTAGTTGAAAAGGTGAGTAATCACCTTTTGGCAGTAACCAAAGCACATTCTCAGATTTATCCCGTCACTTCCATAAGCTTGGGAAGACAAACTATAAAGTGCCCTCTTCACTTCCTTCTCAGACACTAAACGAAGTGAGAATTTATGGTCAGAGTGGATTTTATTTAGGAAAAAGTTTATTTCCTCATTTGGGACAGTATCGGCTCCAGATCCTGTAATAAAGCTGTCGATTGTTGATGGATTCCTTATATCATTGTCGATCATGGGTTTCGGTTTGGTGTGAACATTCCAGTCTTTAAAACATTGCCAGAGTTTTTTAAAATTTCTACAATTTGCTTCAATCTGATGTTTCATGAATGCATTTTTTTCATTTCTAAGGGCCTTGGGGAGATAATTTCTGAGATCTTTGTAGTAGGTGAGAAGATTCTTTAGTTTTAGTGTAATTTATGTAGGCAAGCTTTTTTAAGGTGCTCATTTCCCTAATTGTAACAGTGATATAAGGTTTATGTTTGTACTTAAGTGTGACTGTTTTTAATGGAGCATGTATGCTAAAGAGTGCTAATATGGATTTATTCAGGTAGTCCACCTTGAGATCTATCGAGTGAGGATATATAATGGTATTTCAGTCAATAGCCGAAGGATTGAGGCCAAAGGCAGAAGTATTGATATTGCTATAGTCTCTGTATCAATCAATCAATCAATATTTATTTGTGATGAATATACATAGTATTTTCACAAGTCAAAATTTCTAGGAGAAAAGAAATAAATGTCACAATAATTATTATAAATACATTACGGGTCACTGATAAAAAATACAAATATAACTAACAAGTAATTCTAACTATATACAAGGACCAAACAATTTACATTCGTAAGTAGTGTATAATAAAATTACAGACTATGATAGATAAAATTTAATGAATATATACATGTTTAAAGTGGGTGCATCTAGATGTCGTCAAAATTGTTCATTAAAAAGCTTTCCAAAGAATAAAAGACTTTTTGCTCTAAATAGTTTTTCATTACTATTTTAAATTTAGGAAAGGAAAGAGATCTGGTCCTATCTGGAAGTGCATTAAAACACTTTATTCCAAAATGGTTCTGTCCGTCCCTGGCCCTTGCCGTTCGAGAATGCCTGACAACAAGATCATTCTTGCCCCTTGTACCATATGAATGGTAGTCGGTGTTGGTCTGGTACTGTGTTATATTGTTTTTCACATGAATTAAACATGACAAGATATATACACATGGAACAGTCAGAATCCTCAGAGAAACAAAGAGATCCCTACAACAGTCTCGAAAACCCCTCCCTGCCATGACTCTCACACACCTCCTCTGTATGGCAAAGATTCTGGACATATGTGCAGAGTGGCCCCAGCACAAAATGGCATATGATATGTGTGAGTGGAAGTAAGCAAAATAAGCTGTCCTCAGGACAGGGTCAGAGACGCTGTTTCTCAGGCTACGCATAACAAACACAATTCTATTAAGCTTACCTGCCAGCCGAGCCCAATGCCCCTCCCAAGTGAGCCCAGCGTCAATGTGGATCCCCAGGTATTTTACCGGCTTATCGATTGACTGCATTGACCTTAAAGAGAATCGCAAGATCTGTGTTTTCTCCTGATTCAGGGTGAGTCTATTGCTAGTAAACCACTCGCTCACACAGGTCCCCGACTCCATTGCCGCCGCCGCCAGTTCGGCCTCTGTATCAGCCATTTCAAGCGCAGAAGTGTCATCAGCAAACATTACCAGCTTACCAGATGAAAGACAAGTCGTGATATTATTAACATATATTAAGAATAATGTAGGTCCCAGTACAGAGCCCTGGGGAACTCCATATTTGACAAGTCTTCTGTCAGATTTGTCCCCTCCAAACACACAATACTGGCAACGATCCGACAAACAAGATATTATATCTAGCAAGCTTGGATATTAATATTTCAGGTGAAATGCAATCGAAGGCTTTGGATAGATCGTAAAATGATGCCTGGCCATAACGGCAGTTCTCAAAGGTCTCCTGGATAAAGTCCGTTAGTGCATTAATGGCTGATGCTGCCGATAGATTGGATCGAAAACCAAACTGGCACGGACTAAGCAGGGCGCGAGACTCAAGGTAAACAGTCAGCTGTGACTTAAGTGCAATCTCAAAGATCTTTGCCAATATGGGTACCACAGATACAGGTCTATAGTTATTAACATTTTCAGAATCACCCTTTTTCAGCACAGGCACTACTTTTGACAGCTTAAGACAGTTTGGGAAAGTATTCTCAGATATAAAAGAATTAAAAATTTTACAGAGGGGGTAAACAATAATTTCCCTAAGGGTCCTCACAATCCTTGCTGTAAAGTCATAAGCATCCCTGCTTGGCGTATTCTTGAGATTCGAGACAATATCACGCAGTTCAGTGTAAGAGATTTCTCGAAATCTGAAAGGGGAACTCCTGTCTATATTAAGCTCAAGCCTGTCAACAAACTTGACGGGCTCGACAGAAACAGAGGACTGATGATTGACGATATTCTCGATCATATCACTAAAATAAGTACAGAAATCGTCTGCGGTAAGTGTCTCTGAGCTGGGTGTTAAGTTTATAGGGTTAATGTTTTTTATTACATCCCACAATGCCTTAGGTTTGTTGGTAGACCCCTTTATATATCGGTCGTTTGCGGCACACTTTTTCTGCACAATCATGTCACGGTATGCCCTCCTGTAGCTCGTTATTACTTCAGTTGGAACAAAGACTTTCTCAGAATGCTTTAAAGACGTTATAAGATTAAGCATTTCACGCATTTGTATTAGTTCATCATCAAACCAATGGATTTTAAATTGTTTATTTTTGTTTGATCGAACCATTTTAGACTTCCACGCAAAACATTCTCCACAGGCATCCCCAATCATCTGCAAAAAACGTTCAAGTTTTTCGCCCGGAGCTAACTCCTGGCTATTTACAAACGAAAAATCCAGGGAACTCACAAGTCGATGCAAACCAAACAGACCCGCATCAGTTGTGGGCCGGTAATTCACCCTAAGGAGAGAATGACTAGTCATCTGCATGTGCCTAAGGCGAAATGTTATGGCGAGATGATCAGACAACGCAGGATTTGCTGTCTTGGAGCTAAAGGCAGTCTTAGGAAAATTTGTGAAAACATTATCCAGACATGACTGACCTCTAGTATAATCTGCGATGGTTTCTGACAGACCATAAGACGTGAAAATGTCACAAACCAGTTGAGACTCAAAAGATTTTTTTTCGAAATGGTAGGTCATGCTTCTTGGAGGTATAGATGGCTTCTGATATTTTAACTCGCAGAAAACTAGCTTATGATCAGAAGTGAAAGTCCGACGTCATCGGTTCTATATTTTTCCAAAAGACGAGGATTATTAATGCAAATCAAGTCAATGACAGTAGAAGAGGTCGCGGTAGTTCTGGTTGGCTCCTGCACGATCTGTTTAAGATTATATATGTTTAGTATTTGGGTTAGATGTTGAAATGCAGGGGTTTCAGTTATTGAGAAATCAATAAAGTATAGACCGATAGTATAGACCCCACACACTCTATATTGGGTGAATGGCCAAAAAGGGATGAAAATGTAAGTTTGGTTTGTGGCAAACTTATCCTTAACCCCGAATAATGGAAAATAATTTTAGGTTGTAGCTGTCAGCAGTCCCTACAACTGTAGATTAATTTTTTTTGATTATCTAGCCTTTTGAATTCATTTTAAAGTTGTCAGTTGATTTTAAACTTATTCTGTTAATAAACATTAGCTTTTTTCATACTCCAGTGTATAGGATAACGTTTATGTTATGTATATTTGTTAAGCAGGGTTGCCAGATCCTCATAATGAAAAAACGAGACAGTGTTGCTAACGCCATATTACGACTAGCGACCGACAACACCCACAATAAAACTGACCGCAAAAACAAAAAAAAAATGGCTTTCTAATGGAAAAAGATCAATTTTATATTAGAAAACAAAACTTTTTATGGCTAGAGAGTGAAAAAGCGGGAAACGCCGGACAATTTACTTAAAAAGCGGGACTTGGAATTAATTTTAAAAAAGCGGGACTGGACTGGCAACCCTGCTGTTAAGTTAAATTTTAAAAAAATGGACACCATGTAGGTGTGTTTAATTCATTTTACTAGACATATACATACATGGAAAAAAGTTAGGGATGAAAAAAAAGTCGTTTTTGCAAACGAAATATATTATTTATAGTTGGAATAATTAAAAATTTGCCTTTATAGCCTAAAATTATATTATTTCAAAAATGATTTCAATACTCAATTTATTTATGTATATATATATATATATATATATATATATATATATATAAAACATATACTAACATATTTTTTTAATATATATTAAAAAAATAAATAAAAATAATAAAACACATTTACAACAAATTAAAATTACCATTAGAGTATTCGTCAGTTGAATAAAAAGCGTTCTGTATTAATAAAGTTTTAATTTTTTTGCTAAAAGATGATAGTGGTAAAACCTTTACCTTCTCAGGCAAAGCATTAAAAAACTTTTTTGCCCAAAATCCTGGACTATCCCGACACCTCTCAAGACGCCAAAAAGGAGGTATCAAATGACGCCCTGAGCGAGTATTATAATCATGAGCTCTTAACATCCCCAAATTTTTTTTCACATACATCAAACATTCAAATATATATAAACAAGGCACGATCAACACTCCAAGACGAACAAAGGCATGTCTGCAGTCCTGTCCATATCCCAATCCCGAGATCAATCTCACTGCTTTCCTCTGTAGGCCAAAGACTCATTTCACCAGCCTGGAGTGGCGCCAGACTAGTATAGCATATATTTCCTCAATTTCCTTTTCCTCCAAAAAGGCCTCCAGCAATGAAATTTTATATCTTATAGATCTAGCATTAACATGAAATATCCTTAGATATCCTATGGTCATCAAACCTTTAACACAGTTATTTACATTTATATTCTGCTGGTTTTTAATGAAAGATGGTGAAAAAACTTGTTTACATAAACACTTTTAGGCCAAATTTCTGGATTCATGGCATTTCTTAAGTTCAAGTCTGAAATAGTCACTTTAAATGATGAGTAATATTTTGGATATTTCGATTGCATCTGGTCACATTCTACTTCTGGGAATAATGGTTTGAGTTACCATTTCATTAACTGTGGTATCCGGGTGGAGTTTAAAAACATGTAAAAAAGAACATTTTGGCGTACCTTTCAGAGTGCATTTAGGATTTACTTCTTTATTTCCAACCAGGACCTCTCGCGCGATCTTTGTTTTCGGTCCTTTTCCGTTTTTGACCAGCGTAAAACCATCATTATCTAATTGATTTTTAAGGCTTTTTTCGTGGCCGATAAACAATCTTTTGCCTCCAAAAGTGCGTTTTGAAGCTGTTTTCTAGTTATATTTCTATTTTGTGGATTTTTTTTTTCCTATAACCTCAATATACTGAATGTCATTGTTATGGGCAGAGGCAGAGGTATCAATTAATTTCAGAAGAACGAATCAGACGATTTTTCTCCGAATATACTGCTATTCCATCGCCATCTATTGTTTGGTTTGTCTTAACGGGAACGCTCGCATGTTTCCGCTTTACCAGGTTCTGTGGCTCCATCTGTTTTCTGGTTAACGGAAATGGTGTCAAGGACAGCTTTAGGTATATCTTTCCTAACAGAAAGTTGTATCAAATCTGTGCTACCTGATTTATTTTGGGGCTTCAATTTCGGTTTGCCTTTTTTGTTTTCGTTTTCGGCTATTGTCGATGTTGCCGCTATTTCAGTTTCTTTTTCGTTAATTCTAGACTTTTGATTGTTTTTTTTTTAATACCATATCCAATTTGACTTTAATTGGGTCCGATTTAGATGTTAGGAGTTGATCAATCATTGTTTTCATGTGTTCCATAAACGCCGGTTATTCTGCAACATTGTTTTTATTTTTCAAATCAAAGTTTTCCTGTTTCAATCTCTCATTTTCATCTTTCAGTCGCGAGCTTTCTAGCCTTAAATCCTTGTTTATATCTGTTGGTAATTTAATTTCGTATTGTATTTACAACTTTTAAATTTAGTTGGTCCTCAAGGTCCTCAAGGTCACCTTCGCCACTATCAGTCAGTAATTAGTCTTTATTTCCCGTAAATTTCGGGTTAGCACAACACTTTTTTTGTTGATTTATTTGCACAACTATTATGGTATTTCTGACAATTTTCACATTTAACTCTCTTTAAAACCACCCGATTTTTACAAAAATCACAGAGCACATTTTCAGTACTTTCGTCGCCCGGCATGTTGGAATACACTATGATATTCATTCATGATAATAATACAAAATAACATTGACTACTGAATAAGATACAGGGTGAAGTCAAGGCATATGTTTTTAAGTAAATTTTTGAAGCACCCTGTAGCATAAACTGCTTGCAATTTTTAAACTGTATATCAGTAACTTTGAAACCTGATTCTTTAAAAACATTTTGTTTTTTGGATGATCAACGTATCTTTCTTTTTAAAGAAAATACTGCAATATTAGTATGGTGATGTTTTACCTGTAATTCTCTGACCGACCCATAAAAATGTGAATATTAAAAATTCCATTCAAAATAGGGTTACTGACTTTTTTTTCAAAATGGTAAAAATATCATTTAGCTCAGATTATTGTTTATATGGAAAGAAGTTATTGACGTTGAAGTTAAGTTAGAAAAAGATCTCTTTTACAAATTTATTCATGGTAGGTAGTAATAAAGAAAATTTATAAATTAATTCAACCAAACTAAAAAATGGGATCAACTTAATGGAAAAAAGAAAAGCATAAACAACTAATGTTCTAATTGCCACCCAAAAATATAAAATTAAAAATTTCCATCCCAAACCATTAGTCCTCCACCTCCTTAAGGATGAACCTCTTGTACTAGATCAGGTCGAACGCATCCTCCAGGGTCTCTCCAAATCCTCAGTCGCCTTGTATCACTGTGCAAGCACACTGTGGTTTGATTCGTGAACATGACATTGTTCCATTCTTCATTCCAACCTCGACACCAGGCTAAGCGATTCCGACTGGGTTCCATAGTAAGAGGGACAGAGCGCCAAGGTCTTCTTGCCCTTAAATTGACCGCATGTAAGCGGTTTATGATAGTTCTATAACTGACCTGAACTCTACTGGCTTTTCTTATATCACAGGCTATTCGTGAAGCTGGTCTAGTCATATTTCTTCGTGCTATTAAAGTAACAAAACAGTCCTGCATTCTGGTGGCTCAGTCTTTCAGGGCCTGTTTCTTGAAATCGTTTATTTAATCTACTGATCACACTTTGTGAAACATGAACTGCATTTGCAACATCTGCTTGACTCATGCCAGCTTGTAGCATCAATGTCTCTATTAGCGTTGTCTATCGTTAAGTGCCTTCATACCATTTTGCATAGTATAAAAACACTCTCTCAGTATTAATACTAATGACATCTGTGATGACATTTAATTTATTTATATTTATTTATTTTTTTTTAAACAGAGATATGTTGATCATCCAAAAACCAAAATGTTTTTAGAGAATCAGGTTAATCAAAGTTACCAATATACAGTTTGAAAATTAAAGGCAGCTTATGCTACAAGGTGTTTCAAAAATTCACTAAAAAACGTATGCCTTGACTTCACCCTGTATCTTATTCAGTCGCCAGTTTTATTTTGTATTATTTTCATGAAATCATTTTTGAAATAATATAAATTTAGGCTATAAAGGCAAATTTTTAATTATTCCAACTATCAGGAAGAAGTGAAGTTCTTAGGACTTTACTTAGATAGAAATCTGACGTTTGGGGGCCACGTGGGGCATCTTTCTGCGAGGCTTTCGGGTATAGTCTTTTTAATTATTTTATTTATTTATTTATTTATTTATTAATAGACGGGATCAACCCCATTACAAAAAAAAAATACAATTTTAGATAAACTAAACTAGTAATACCTAACCAACAACAGTCTTAAAATAAGTAAGGTATTTATAACAGCATCAAATAAACAGTATTTAAGCACCTACATTAATATAAAAACTAGACCAATTACATATTATACAAAAGTATCAGATAATTTTCCTGATAAGATGTTTAAAGTGAGATAAGGGAATGCCCAAAATTTCGATATCTTTAGAATTAATTAGATTTAGTGTTCTCTCGACAGGCGAATGCAGAGCATAGTTGGTGCCATGATGAGGCAAAGAAAACAGTCGGTTAACCCTCAGATTACGCGATGAAACACTGAATGAAATCCTACCAATAAGTTCAGGACAAATTATGTGCCCATTTAAAAGTTTAAACACAAACAATAAATCACTCTGTGTCCGCCTATCACGCAAACTTTTAATATTTAATACATTCACTGCATCATCATATACATGATCATCAGGAATTCTCATATTAAGTTTATACAGACAAAATCGAATGAATTTATTCTGTACTCTTTCCAGAGCCAGAGACTTGTTCATGTAATAGGGAGACCAGATTATTGATCCATAGTCCAATAAAGAGACAACCAGTGACATGTATAACCTTTTACAGGTTTCTAAAGACAGCTCCTTACAATTACGCAGAATAAAGCCAAGGACTCTAGAAGATTTATCAATATTTCCGACGCAATGGAAACATAGCTTTGTGTTACCTATATTTAAATCAGGGGACAATAATATAATATCTAATTATAGGAGCGTGTGTATACAGTCTGCAATTCCAAAACTTTTAGACAGCATTATTTATGACCATATCTATTTTTATAGTAAGGAATTGTTAATAAGTGAACAGCATGGTTTTAGTCTTCGTAAGTCTACTGTGACCAACTTGTTAGTGTTCCAGACTGATCTGTTGAATGCTATGGAGAGAGGTCAACAGGTGGATGTTGTGTACATGGACTTCTCCAAGGCATTTGACAGGGTCATCCTGAGTATTTTGCTAAGGAAATTGGGGCTCTTTGGCTTCTCTGATTCTGTGGTGTCTTGGTTTGCTAGTTTCCTGTCTGGAAGAACTCAGCAGGTGCGTCTAGGTAGTTCAAGGTCAAGGAGTATTAGTGTTCCCTCTGGTGTACCTCAGGGAGGTCATTGTTCACCTTTACTATTTAGTATTTTTATAAATGACATTAAAATGTGTTTTAAAAACAGTAAATTCTTGTTATTCGCAGACGATTTAAAATTTTACAGGGAAATTAGTTCAAAAGAAGATATGATTCTATTGCAGGAAGACCTGAATAGGCTGAATGAGTGGTGTGTTAGTAATGGATTATCCTTAAATGTGGGAAAATGTAACTTCATTAGTTTTTACAAAAGAAATAAAAAACTAGATTCATCTTACAGTTAGATAACATTGACCTTGAGTACACTGAAGTTATAAAAGATTTGGGTATTTACTTTGATGAACAATTGAGTTTTGATTACCAAATTAATACTATCGTGTGAAACTATAGAAAAAATCTGAGTACGCCACTGGATTGCACATAAAAAAGTGCCTTTAGAATGTCTTTGCAGAATGTTAATATTCCGCAAAATAAAAAAGTTATGGACAATTTTCAAAATGGCCGAAAAATCCAAGGATCTCCTGAACAAAATAAAAAGAGGGTAGGTAAGTGTACACACACAGTTCTTCAAAAAATAGTTGGGTACACCATCAGGACCTGAACTAACCTTGGGTGGCAGTCGGGAGATTTTATCAAAAACCAGTTCAAGCGACAGCAGAGGATTAGGAATGGTCATATTCTCATTAGCCTGACGAAAAGGCATATTATTAAGGGAATTATTAACCTGACTATACACTGTCTCAAAAAACTGGGCAAACCCTTCTGCAATACTTTCACAGCCCAAAAACTCCTGTTCATCATGGTATATCAAATTGGGAATACTATGTATCGCTCTTTTATCATTGAACTTACACCAGAAGCTCTTAGGATTAGTAAAAAGTAAATGATCTAAATTTAAAATATAATTTTGATAGCAAATATCCTTAAGGGCCTTGCACCTAGCTCTGAGATTGGAAAAGAGCTCATAGTCAACTATACCATGACTGGACTGATAAGCTTTATGGGCAATTTTCTTTTGCTGAATTAAATATTTTAGTTCAGCTGAGAACCAACTGGGAAAATGTGAAGTTCTGTATCTTTTGAGAGGAACAAACAATGCTATGGCCATACTTATTATATGATAGAAAACAGAAACAGCTTCATTAATATCATTTGAATTTAAAGTCTGGTCCCAATTAATTTCACACAAATAATTATTGATGCCCAAATAATCGCCATTTTTAAAATCATAGAAAAATTCAACATAATTACAAGTTATTTCTTGTTCTATGTCCAAGACAATTTCAAAGTTGTATGCTTTGTGGTTCAGCGATTTACCAAAAATATAGTCCACAGCTTCAGTTACTAATAAATTATTCCTAGTGGTGAATATAAGATCCAAATAAACTAGCCTATCATTTGGTATTAAAATTTGTTGAAAAAAGTTAAGGTAAGCATAAGATTGACCTAGGAATAAACCATTTGAGTTAGGAGGGCATCTAACAACCGCTCCAGAATCATCATTCTCCCAGTAAGTGCTAGGTACATTAAAGTCACCAAAAATATAAAAATTACAATCTTTATGGTGCTGCCTGCGAATCTCAACACTCTGACAGTGTTTTTCATAGGAAACCGTATTTGAACCTGGGGGAATATATACCCCGCCAACCACAAAGCTGCTACAACCTACTTTACACATTAAAAATAATTGTTCAATTGAGTCATATTCCACTTTAAGTTTTTTAGCGCTAATATAATTTTTAATATAAATTAGTACACCTCCTCCACGGGTCTTAATGCTTGTAGCATGGGATCTATCACACCGGAACAGGCTAAAAGATGGCACAGCCAATTCAGCATTGGAGGATTAGGAAAATTAGGAAAATAACTGGATATGCTTTGGGGGAGGTTTTGAGAACTGCCTACATGGGTTTATCTTAGACCAGTTACTCTATGGTATTTTATTTTGGGGAAACTCTACAGAATCCTCTGTCATATTTAAACAACAAAAATCTATCATTGGTGTAATCGTCAAACTGCCTTATAGCAGAGTTATGTCGACTTTATTTTAAACAATTAAAAATAATAACACTTCCAGCACGTTTAGAAAACTTTTATGATAACTTTTATTAAATTATTATATAATAGTTTACCTGAGGAAATAAAAAGTTTAACAAATAACAACTTCCAAAAGACTATTAAAATGATTTTATTGTCTATGTGTCCTTATAGCCTGGATGACTGCCTGAATAATTGTCTTTGGAGTGCCAACATAGGATTGGAAAGAATGGTAAAATAAAACACTGTAAATTTATATATGTATATATATTGATTTCTTGTTCATTTATGGCTTCCAGGAGTTTTTCATGTACTGTTAGTGTTTTTTAAATTTAAATTTTAATGACTAAACCTAGATATAAGTTTTATACTATATGTTTGTCTAACCTAGCATTAAGTTTTATGATTATCTAGTATTAATTTTTACCTCTCGGCATGGGACTCAGGGTGTTTTCCACAGAGAGTGGAAATCATGATGAACTCCAGGCACCATTTTTGATGATGCTTAAACAATGTATTGTTGATTAGCAAATAAAAAATTATTATTATTATAAATAATATATTTTCTTTGCAAAAACGACCTTTTTTTCATTATTGCTAACTTTTTTCCCTGTATACCGGGTGGTCGAAATTGGTCTGTTTTAACAGAGAAAACCTATTTCCTGACTAGATAGAGCAAAGATGACTTAGGTGTCATGGGCTCGATTTCTGAGAAATGTTTAATGGCAAAAACCGCCTGCCGATATTTTCACTGCCAACTGAGATATAGGGCGTTTTTCAATTTTCGGCCATTTTGAAAATTGTCCATAACTTTTTTATTTTGCGGAATATTAACATTCTGCAAAGACATTCTAAAGGCACTTTTTTATGTGCAATCCAGTGGCGTACTCAGATTTTTTCTATAGTTGTCCGTTTTATCATAAATAGGCAAAACTTTTTTTTTTCAAATGGAAATCATAGTTGGCTATAAATTATAAAAAATGCTCGCGTTTAGCCCTTTTCAGTGATATAAAGTTGTAGGTACTTATTTTCAAAAATAACGAAAATATTAGGTGTTTTTGGTTTACATCGAAGTAGGCCTTGGAATAATGACGCGCGTTCAATATTTTGAATATATTGCTGTCAGATTACTGTAGTCTGGTGTAATTATTGCGTTTTGGTGTTATCTTTATAAAGTTGTGTTAAGTTGCTGACAAAATATGTTTGAGAATTATGAAAAGTATGATATGTTAAAATGTTACATATTATCTAACGAAGTTCCTGAAGCAGCTAGTGAATTATATTTTAATACATTTCCCGAGCGACGTCAACCGGATAACCGAATTTATCAAACATTAAAAAGTAATTTAGTAAATTACGGAAGTTTTAAAAAGTTAAGAACAAGACATTATGAACTAAAGGAAGAAAAGGAAATCCAGCAGCTAAATATAATTGGTGAGGTATTAGATCATCCTGGCACCTCCTCTCGAACATTGGCTAATATAACGAATGTTCCAAAGACCACCGTTTTAAAAATACTCAAAAAACATAAATTCAAACCGTACAGAACGAGAAGAGTTCATCAACTCCGTGAAGGGGACGCCGCTAGAAGATTGAGATTTTGTCAGTGGTATGAGCAAAAATTCATGGAGAATGAGAATTTTCTGTTAAATATTATTTGGAGTGATGAATCCAGAGTAGATACTTCTGGTATATTTAATAGATATAATTCATATCACTGGTCCACTGAAAATCCACACGTAGTTGTGCAACAAGACCGGCAAGGTCGGTGTGGATTCAATATATGGGTGGGGATATTCCGAGGAAGATTTGTGGGACCTTATTTTTACGATGGAAATTTAACTGCAGATGATTATGTAAATATTTTGCGCACATATATTGTCCCTTTGTTGGAAGACATACCTTTAGCTGATGCCAGAAATATCTACTATCAACAAGATGGTTGTCCCCCGCACAATGCAAGGATCACAACTGATCTTTTAAACTTCGAATTTCGAGAAAATTGGATTGGTACGTGGGGCCCCATACCTTGGCCTGCTAGGTCCTGTGACTTAACTCCCTTAGATTTTTTTTTGTGGGGAAGATTGAAGGACTTGATATTTAAAGGAAGAACCTTTCACACAAAAGAAGAATTGCAAGAGGCCACTAGGCAAGCTTTTGCATCTATTAGCCCAGTTGAACTAATAAATAGTTGCAACTCGGTACGCAAAAGATGCTTAGTTTGTATTCAACAGGGAGGGGCTCAATTTGAACAACTTCTCTAAATATATTTATCAGAAACCTATCTAACTAAATACCTAGATTTTCATAATTATTTTTTATTTTCACTTGTAGCTGTAAATAGTAGTTTAGTTTGTTAATTTTGTTCAACTTTGCTATGTAAACAAAAAAAAAATAAAAAAAATTAATAATAAATAATTAAAATAACGTTAGCTAGTGTTATTTAAAGTTGTGTTTAAGTTGCTAACAAACTATAAATCTTAACAATACATAATTGAGATATTGTCATCACAAATCAAAGCCTACTTCGATGTAAACCAAAAACACCTAATATTTTCGTTATTTTTGAAAATAAGTACCTACAACTTTATATCACTGAAAAGGGCTAAACGCGAGCATTTTTTATAATTTATAGCCAACTATGATTTCCATTTGAAAAAAAAAAGTTTTGCCTATTTATGATAAAACGGACAACTATAGAAAAAATCTGAGTATGCCACTGGATTGCACATAAAAAAGTGCCTTTAGAATGTCTTTGCAGAATGTTAATATTCCGCAAAATAAAAAAGTTATGGACAATTTTCAAAATGGCCGAAAATTGAAAAACGCCCTATATCTCAGTTGGCAGTGAAAATATCGGCAGGCGGTTTTTGCCATTAAACATTTCTCAGAAATCGAGCCCATGACACCTAAGTCAGTTTTGCTCTATCTAGTCAGGAAATAGGTTTTCTCTGTTAAAACAGACCAATTTCGACCACCCTGTATATCTAACAATGAACCTTAAAAGTTGTATGTCGACAATGTTTCTCATGAATGCTATATGACAAATATATAAACAAATAAATTTAATTGAATGAGTAAAGATTCTGACATTATCTTGAATGTATATTTATCAAAGCCTTCTTCAAATCCACAAAAACAAGCACTTATATAACTCCAATTCAAACTCATCTATGTAATATCAGACATGCTAACCAGTTGCAACCACCTCTAAGTAACTCTCTCTCTTTTAATATGTTCCATAAACTTAAACTGGCAACAAGGAAGCTAAATCTTCCCCAATTTAAAATAATGACTAAAAGAGTTCTGATTGAGCAGCATGCTTTTTATAACATTAATGAATACATGGCTGCTAATATTACTATAAAAAGCATTGTTTTTGACAGATGCTATTGAGGGTTAGTTCTGTTACCTTTACCTATATGTATCTGTCAATAAGTTGGTTGTTTATGACCTATTTTAACAGTAACTTGTTTCATGTGTTTATGTTGTTTAGGTTAAGTTATTAATGTATATTTTTTTATATTGGATATTCTCTCTTTTATTCATGTTTTAGATTTTTAAATTTTACTTTTTTTTAAGTACATTTACCTACAATATAACGACATATGTAAAACTTTGTAAGTTGAAACATTAAAGATTTATCTATCTACATAATATAAAATTCACCAACTTTTTTTTAGTTTAGCCATCATTATATATTTCTTGATTTATTGATTTGATTTTATATTTTCAGCAATAATGGAAGAAATATAAACCTGGGAAATCACATTGTGGCGATCATTGGAAATGAACAAAAGGAATTATTTGAGATAATTATATATCAAGAGAAGACACAAATTATTATTCGACAAACATTAGGATCCTCATTCACAGTGTACAAATACCCTAATGACTATGTGGCATTTTATGATAATCGAACACAGTTGTGGAATTTAAAATTTCATAGCTTGGAAAATATGGAGAGTTTTTTGCAATGTGTCCAGAAATATGGATGTGTGTTAAATGATCAAAATATTCAGAGAAATGAGGGTAAAATTAGTAATAATAATGGTACAATAAGTGAGTTAAAAAATGACGTTTCAACTGAACGAAACCATGGTGTCCTTAACGAGCAGAGCCCAAAAGAAAAAGTCTTGCCCCGGAAAACAAATATGGGACCACCGAATCTTGAACAAAACCTTAGTGTCAATAATGAACAGAGTTCAAAAGAGAAAATATTATCAAGGATAACAAAAATGGGGCAGCCAATTCTGCCAAGGACCATTGACAAAAATATAAGTACTGAATTGTCAGATTCTGAAACAGAATCTAGTTGTAGCGATCCAGTACCCCGTAAACCAGCTACTGCACCTAGAAAGTTCAAACGAAATTTGAGTAACCAAGAGAAAGCTTTAACACCCGTTGTAGGTGAAAGCAATAATACCTCTACCTATGTCCCTAACATTTCTTCAAATAATAATTTTTTGGTACCTAATCATCAAATTATGTTAAATCATCACAATACAGGGATAGTATATGGTCAGCCTGTACCTGATTATGGCCTGAGTAATTTTATCATCTCACAGAATGCCGAATTGAAGGCAAATCTAGCTGAGATAAATATGAAACTGAATAATGTACTTAGCATATCAGATAAAAATGGAAATAATGTGGAAGATTTGGACAGCATGACATCAAAAATCAAGTGTCAGAATTTAAAAATTGATAATCTAACTGCTGAGCTGGAAAGATCAAAGAAAGCACTAGAAGAACTGAAAAAGAAGCATGATGAGAAATGTGAAGAACTTACGAGGCATCACAGTGAAAGAGAAAGTTTGGCAAGTATGGAAATTCAAATAAATGCATTAAGGGAGAAGCTGCAAGATAAAGAGGTACTACAAAATGAAATAGAACAGTTAAAAACAGAATTAAAAGAAAAGGACAAGCAAATAGAAAGTCAGTGCTCCAAATTAGAATATTTTGAAGAGTACTATAAGTCAAATGAATCTCTAAAGGAAGGCATTTCCAAAGAAAATACTGATCTAAAGCTGAAGCTTGAAGAAATTACTTCCAAGGCAAATGAGTTGGAAGAGGGAATTAAGCAGAAAGTTAAAGATTCGAGTTTAATACCTGAAAAAAGTTTGGAATTGGACAAAGATAAGGTTAATAGGATAGTTAAGGAGAGTATGAATGAGGTTTATAGAAATATTATGGAGAGTTTTGATGAAAATGACACATATAGTTTTCGAGATATCCAAGTTGTTTTGCTAGACAGTTTGAAGGAGACTAGTTATAGGCTTATTAATTCTTTATCATGATGTCGTATGAGTTAAAAAGAAAATAGTCACATCTGGTGTTTTCAGTTGACTTATTTTTGTTTATTATAATCTCCTTTTAAACAAGTTTCATGATTCAATTAATACAACCCTACTTAAAGGGGCTAAAGTTTTTAGAAATGGCAGGTTTTTAACCAAAACTAAGTACTTGACCACATAAATCAAATTATGAATTTTTTTAATATGTTGAAGATTTGTTAGTATTTCTGGTGGATTTATAAATATTTTCAAAGTGAGCTATGTTAAGTATTAGACTAGATTAAAAATTGTCAAGGTTAGATATCTGGACCAGGCACGTAGCCAGAAATTTAGTTTGGAGGGGTCCAACACCTTTTGACAAAACTACCAAAAATAAAATTGTGGATACTGGAGGGCAAAAACTCCAGAAAATTGGGTTGAACTAGCCAAATTTGACAATGCTAAACTTTATACAAGTATATTGTATAATAAATTATTTAAAAAAACCAAAATATTTTAAGATTTTCGGAGAAGGGGGGAGGTTTCAGACCCCATTAGCCCCCCCTCCCTGGCTACTTACCTGATCTAGACCCTTTGGATTCTTAATTATTTTATTTTTGATAAGCTGCATAAGTGTCTTAATGAATTTCAATCTTTTAACTTGCTTTAAAAAGTATGCAATTTTAATGAAAATATGTTTTTATATTTTGTTAATATTATTAGTTGAATAGTTCATGAGGTTTATAAATAGGAGTTATTTTAAAAATGATAATATATTGTGATATAGACTTGTAAGATTTTATATCAAGTCTTTTATAAATTGTAAGTATATTCGTTAAATAAATATAAATATATATATGTAAAAAGTGTACTATTATTAACTTTTTTAAACTTTTTGACGATGTACCGTAATATCTGCATTAATTTTTATGGACAAAATAATATTACCCTTTCGCGCAACTTACTCTACTGAGCAGGTCTAAGTAACAATGTTGCCAGGTCAAAAAACTGAAAATCACCAAACATTTGCTTAAAAAGTTGCCAGATTTTGGAAAAAATCACCAGATTTTATATATTTACACGAGATACATTTTATCTACAACAATTAAAATTAAATTAAATATAATGTTTTATTACAGACAAGTGATGGAGTTGGGTCAAACAAAAATGTTTATATTAAAAAAGAATATATATATATATATATATATATATATATATATATTTATATATATTTATATGTATGTATATATATATATATTTATATGTATGTATATATATATATATATATATATATATATATATATATATATATATATATATATATATATATATATATATATATATATATATAACAAGTAACCTAAAGCAGTGAGTACAATTTCCTATTTTTTTTTTTTCTAAAAATCCTCAAATTCTAATTAATGTGCATACAGAGATAAAAAACAAATTTCTTCTCATATTGCAGCCCTGAAGAAGGTAATAATCATTACCGAAAGCTTGGCGTAGCTTAAAAGCAATTTAAATCTAGCCCTAAATTAGGACCGATACCCAATAATTAGGTTACTTGTTCAACTAGTCGGTCAAGACTACCCTTCTCTTATATATATATATATATATATATATATATATATATATATATATATATATATATATATATATATATATATATATATATGTATATAAATATGTTGATTTTTACTCCTTCACGGATGCAAAAATACAATGTGTTTTGATTCCGGGTGTACATCCGTTCACTACTGTCGTTCTGAAAAGAACAGTTTTGCTGACGTTTCGCCAAAATCACATTTGGCATTTTCGAAGCTTTCTTTCTCGCGTCCGAATAGAGACTGAAGTGTTGGTGACTGCGACGCTTCCTTATCTGCGCAGGCGTTGGTCGTTATTTATGTTTTCCAGATGGTGCTGACCAATGTTACATGGCAACATGGTCATGCAGAGCTCGAAACATTTCTGACTCCCGTAAATTCAATCCACCCCAGAATACAATTTACTCTAGAGTTAGAGGAAAACAACAAACTACCATTTTTAGATGTTTTGGTAGCAAAACTACATAACGGACATTTCGAATACACCGTGTATAGAAAACCAACACATACAGACAGATATTTAAATGCAAAATCACATCATCACCCAGCACAAATTCAAGCTGTGGCAAATACTCTAATATCTAGATCCGTGCGACTAACTGAAACACAGACGAGACAAAACGAACTTAAGGTAATATCTAGTGCTTTAAAGAAAAATGGCTACACGAATCGCACCATAGAGAAAGCTATTAATGCATAGGTTTCCCGAATAACAAACAACAAAAAATATGAACCGGGAAAGCAACGAGTAGTCTTACCATATGTAAGGCACAACAGACAGAATCGGAAGAATTCTGAGGAAACACAACATACAAACAATACACAAGCCACAAACAACTATAGGTAAACTACTCGGAAACACAAAAGATAAAATCAAACTGGAAAACCACGGAGTGTACAGTATTCCGCGCCAGGACTGTGAAAAGTTGTACGTAGGGCAAACTAACAGGCGAATATCAGCAAGAGTGGAAGAGCATAAACTCAGCATCAGAAATAAACAAACAACCTCAGCTTTATTCCTACATCATCAGGAAACCGGCCATAAAATAAATTTCGACGGGTGTAGGGAGATTGCCAATATAGAACATTATAAGACCAGAATAATCCGAGAAGCCATAGAAATTGAAAAACAAGGTGATTTGAATAAAAGGGACGAATCATTAAAACTACCAACAGTATGGAAGACAATAATCGACAAATCTAAAATCGCAAAAACTAAAGCGCAATTATCGCAACAACAACAGCACCACTCGGAAAACATAAATAACAACCAACGCCTGCGCAGATATAACCTTCGGCCCCGAGTGGGGGTATAAAAGGAAGCGTCGCAGTCACCAACACTTCAGTCTCTATTCTATTTTTTTTTTGTTAATTATTTTCTTATCTTCTCTATTATTGAGCTTTCTCAAGATATTTATTTTTTACAATAAAAACATGTATAGTTAGTATTTAAATTTTAAAATGGTTAAAACATTACTGAAAAAACAAACTATAATCATGAAAACAAAAATATATTTAAAACAAAATTAATATTATACAGAGTTCGTACTCTGGAAAGATGTCAGTTTTACGAATGTTTTGATATTGCTGTACCGAGTTTGGTTTTATGCTATTACTGAAATGTACAGGGTTTTATGTATCGAGTGGTTTATTTATTTAGATTAATTTGCTTAGATATCAGATTATGATAAATTTGGCTTAAGTTATTGATGTCTTTTTTATCGTTGATGGCATCTTTCTCTTTTTTAATTTGTATAATTTCTTTTATTGTGAGTTTTCGATAATTAGTTTCTTGCTATAAAATTTTGGTTTGTTTAAAATCAAATTCATGTTTTTCTGTATGTTCGTGTTTGTGGAGTGTAGCAGATGCATTTTTTGTGTATTTGTGGCCGTTTAATCGACTATCTAGGTATTGTGTTGTCATTCCTTGTACTTTTTTGGGCAATTTAAACATGGAATTAAGTAAACTAGGTTTGATTTTTTTTTATTAGTTTGCTTTTCAAGGGAGTGAAAAGACAGTTTAGTAAATTCTGTGCTTTATGGCAGACATTTATGTCGTGTTTAGATTAGACAAGATGTGATTTATTTTTTCTGATAGACCGTCTGTGTAGGGCATTGCAATGTATTTAGTATTAACATTTTTAAGATTTTGGAAAAAATCACCAGATTTTATATTTTTTATATATTTACACGAGATACATTATACATACAATAATTAAAATTAAATTAAATATGTTTTATTACAGACAAGTGATGGAGTTGCGTCAAACAAAAATGTTTATATTAAAAAAAAAAAAAATATATATATATATATATATATATATATATATATATATATATATATATATATACAGGGTGATTCACGTGGATGGACCGTTAGACGTTTCTGGAGAACGGATTGATGGATCCTTCTGAGATTTCGGTTACTTACATAAATGACCTTGATCTACCGTTTTAAAATATTTTCAGCCTTACAGTGTTGCCGGTTATACTCAAAACCGGTGGCAACATCGCTATTTTAAATGAAATGCCCTATATTTTTTTACATTTTCTGAAACTACGCGTATTTCTGAGCAACTTTTCTAAATACTTCCCTATACCTATGTGTAGCCGTTTTTCAGGAATTAATTTATTTAGAATATTTTTAACGAAAACAACACTTCAAATAAATCTGAATTTCTCCCAACTCTAAAACAATTTTAATCTGAAATTTGAGATGCGGTTAGATAATGCCCTTAGGTATTTGATTTTTTTGTCATATTTTAGTTGAAGTATACAGGGTGCTCCAGAAATAGATGCATGTAGGTAACTTACAAAAGTGTGAGAAATTCGATTTTTTTAAATGAAACACCCCGTATATCAGTACTGATTTGAGTAGCTGATAAAAGTAGCTTTCTAATAATGTATACTTTGCCTATACCTAACTTTTCAAGTTTTTGATTTATAAGCATTTCTTTATGAAATATCATAAAACATGTCATTTTCAATGACTATTTAATGTTGATTTTAAATGGAACACCCTGAATTTTTTCCTTTTATTCGATTCAGCATTAATTTTTGAATGAAAAATGCCAAAACTATCCTATAATACCTATTTTTGGTCATTTTAACATATTAAGGTTTTTTATACGGAATAACGGAATGGACGCAAAACAAGCGCTTTGAAAGCTTTTAGACAGTAGGCTGTGAAAAAGCAACGCCACGCTATTGACAAGCTTGCCATGATGATTTAACTCTTAATTTGAAGTAAGGCTGACATTTTTTTATTTACGAAAATGGCTGAAATATTTGATAACAATTATACGTTTTCTCATATTTGTGATTTGTTTGTAATCTTTGGTGAGTGTAACAAAATTTATGCTAGAGCATGTCGCGTATTTAATGAAAAATATCCAGAGTTAACTCCAATGACGAAGAAAAAATTCAAACGCATACAAAGGAATTATGTTTTGCATGGAACTTCGGTTTGTCCAAGACGCCGTGTGAAACTTGTCACCGGAGATGAAGATATAGAAATTATGGTGCTGGCATATTTTTATGCTTTTCCACGAAGCTCAATACGTAGTGCGGAGATTCATTTAGGAGTAAGTTATTCTTCTATTCAAAGAATGCTTTCCAAACATCTTATGCATAATTTTAAAGCAAATACTCTTCATGAACTATTGCCTACCGATTTTCTGCAAAGAGTGGAATTGTGTGAAATGCTTTTAGTGAGAACTCAAGAGGATCCAGACTTTTTAAAGAAAATAATTTGGACTGACGAATTCAAGTTCAGCAGAGATGGCATCTTTAATAGAAGAAATAATCACTATTGGTCTACCGAGAATCCAAATTTTATTGTCGAACGGAATCATCAACAAAAATTTTCCTTTAATGTGTTTTGCCTTCTTATGGACAACCAGAGTGTTTATTACGTGTATGATGATAATTTGGATCAAATGAAGTATATTGAAATTTTGCAAACCGTGGTGTCGGATTTTTTGGATAGTTTACCCTTAAACTTAGCTGTCCGCGTTTGGTATCAGTTGGATGGAGCTCCAGCTCATTGTACGGATTTGGTCAGTAATGAGCTGAATATTATGTTTGAAGATCAATGGATTCGCAGGCGAGGTCCATGGAACTGGCCTCCTAGATCACCTGATCTAAATCCTTTAGATTTTTTCTTGTGGGGGCACATTAAAAATTTAGTATACGATGGAACATTAATAAATAGTCGAGAAGAACTTTTAAATCGGGTTCATGCAGCTTTTGGTAGTCTACAGCCAGAACAAATTAGAAGATCTACAACATCACATGTAAAAGAAAACATTTTGAAATGCCTGAGACTAAATGGTGGCCATATTGAATAATTATTGTAACTGTTATTTTCACTTTTATTATTATATTATTTTTGTTGTATTGTTGGTTTTAAATAGTTAGGCTATTGTTTTATTCACCTGTTTAACAATATTTTTATTTATGTATACGTAATCTTTTTCTATTATTAGGTAGGTACATAATATTCATTTCTTTTTATTCCCACTAAAGTCTGAGGTAAAGTGTAGTTCCTTTGCATACATTCAATTTTTTTAACTAATTATGGTTAAATCTGGATGTTTTTCATTAAATAAGTGACAGGCTCTAGCATAAATTTTGTTACACTCCTCAAAAGTTACAAATAAATCGTAAATGTCAGAAAATCAGTAGTATTATTGTTTAATTATACTGCCATGGAGCCTTATATTAATTGTTTTCATGGCACACTACTACTAGAATCATTAAAAATTACTTGTTTTATGATATTTCATAAAGAAATGCTTATAAATCAAAAACTTGAAGAGTTAGGTATAGGCAAAGTATACATTATTAGAAAGCCACTTTTATCAGCTTCTCAAATAAGTATTGATATACAGGGTGTCCTATTTAAAAAAATCGAATTTCTCGCACTTTTGTAAGTTACCTACATGCATCTATTTTTGGAGCACCCTGTATGCTTCAACTAGAATATGACAAAAAAATCAAATACCTAAGGGCATTATCTAACCGCATCCCAAATTTCAGATTAAAATTGTTTTAGAGTTGGGAGAAATTCAGATTTATTTGAAGTGTTGTTTTCGTTAAAAATATTCTAAATAAATTAATTCCTGAAAAACGGCTACACATAGGTATAGGGAAGTATTTAGAAAAGTTGCTCAGAAAAACGCGTAGTTTCAGAAAATGTAAAAAAATATAGGGCATTTCATTTAAAATAGCGATGTTGCCACCGGTTTTGAGTATAACCGGCAACACTGTAAGGCTGAAAATATTTTAAAACGGTAGATCAAGGTCATTTATGTAAGTAACCGAAATTTCAGAAGGATCCATCAATCCGTTCTCCAGAAACGTCTAACGGTCCATCCACGTGAATCACCCTGTATATATTTGTATATATATATATATATATATATATATATATATATATATATATTTATTGTTAATTATTTTCTTGAGCATTGGTTAACTCATTGCTAAGAAAAACAACTATTTAATCGTCGTTTCGCTCATTATATTGAGCTTTCTCAAGATATTTATTTTCTACAATAAAAACATGTAGTTAGTATTTAAATTTTAAAATGGTTAAAACATTACTGAAAAAACAAACTATGATCATGAAAACAAAAATATATTCAAAACAAAATTAATATTATACAGAGTTCGTACCTTGGAAACATGTCAGTTTTATGAATGTTTTGATATTGGAATAATTTCGACAGGTCTGGAATTCTGGTAGATAAAAACGAGACATTTTTTTCTTTTTTTTATATTTACTTAGATTTTTATTGTTGTACCGAGTTTGGGTTTATGCTATTATTGAAATGTACAGGGTTTTATGTATGGAGTGGTTTATTTATTTAGATTAATTTGCTTAGAAATCAGATTATGATAAATTTGGCTTAAGTTTTTGATGTCTTTTTTATGGTTGACGGCATCTTTCTCTTTTTTAATTTGTATAATTTCTTTTATTGTGAGTTTTCGATAATTAGTTTCTTGCTCTAAAATTTTGGTTTGTTTAAAATCAAATTCATGTTTTTCTGTGTATTTGTGGCCGTTTAATTGACTATCTAAGTATTGTGTTGTCATTCCTTGTACTTTTTTGGGCAATTTAAACATGGAATTGAGTTAACTAGGTTTGATTTTTTTTATTAGTTTGCTTTTCAAGGGAGTGAAAAGACAGTTTAGTAAATTCTGTGCTTTATGACAGACATTTATGTCGTTTTTACACAAGATGTGATTTTTTTCTCTGCAAGACCGTCTGTTTAGGGCATTGCAGCATATTTAGTATTAACATTTTTTTCTTTTGTTGCTTTCTTTAAGTTATTATAAAAAACATGAGTTCGTTGTTTAAAAACTCGTAGTATGTTTTTTTCCGGATAATGGTTATTTATTAGTCTCCTTAACCCTCTTTAAAATCTCAGGACGATATTCTTGGGAAGTAAGTGAGATGGCACGATCGGTTAGACCTATAGTAACGCTATTTTTTGGTTCTTTGGATGGTTGGAGTTAAAGTTTAAGTACCGCCCTAACCATGTTTTTTTGTATACCACTTGGTTTTTATATTTTGATCTTTCTTGTTTCTAATGTTCGGGAAACCTGTGCATTAATAGCTTTCTCTATGGTGCGATTTGTGTAGCCATTTTTCTTTAAAGCACTAGATATTACCTTAAGTTCGTTTTGTCTCGTCTGTGTTTCAGTTAATCGCACGGATCTGGATATTAGGGTATTTGCCACAGCTTGAATTTGTGCTGGGTGATGATATGATTTTGCATTTAAATATCTATCTGTATGTGTTGGTTTTCTACACATATCTCCCCCAAACAACACGGTTTTTACAAAGGTCGCTCCACCTCTACTAACCTAGGTGACTACCAGCGTTTTCTTCTTACTTCAATTGAAGCAGGTTCTCAAGTGGACTCTATATATACTGACCTGTCTAAAGCCTTTGACAGCGTCTGTCACAAACTACTTTTGAAAAAGCTATTGGACATTGGGATATCAGGCAACTACCTGACCTGGATTGAGTCATACCTTACTAATCGTAAACAACGGGTAACGTTTTCTGGTTTTTCATCTCGTGAAATTCAGGTGACATCAGGAGCCCCACAGGGCTCACACATTGGCCCCACTCTCTTCACTTTGTTCCTGAATGACGTTGTATCTTGTTTCAGGAAATCGTATGTTCTTATGTACGCGGATAACCTGAAATTCTACAACATTGTCAATTCCTCCGACAATTACATGCAGACCAACCTCGACAGCTTCACACATTTGTAATACAAACCTATTAAAGATTAACATCAACAAACGCAAAGTGGTTAGTTTTGGCAGGTGCTCTAATCCCATCTTTTTTCCATACCACATTGACGACATCATCTTGGAAAGGGCTGACTTTATTAATGACTTAGGAGTCATTTTTGATAACAAGCTCACCTTTAACAAGCACATTGACAACATAACTCTCAAGAGTTTCAGGATGCTAGGATTCTTGAAGCGCAATACCAAGTTTATGAACGATACCAAATCACTTACCTGTTTATATAACAACCTTGTTCGGAGCATCCTTGAATACTGTTCAATTATTTGGAGCCCTTATTAGGACATATATAAAAGACGACTGGAGAGAGAGCAGAATAAGTTCTTAAAATACCTGCTATACAAACATTGTTTTCCCTACGTGAATACAGATTATGAAACTAGGCTTCTTCTTTGCGGTTTAAAATCTTTAGAAGACCAAAGGAATGAAGCAATGTTGATATTCCTTTTCAAGCTGTCCCTTGGGTTAATTGACTATGTGGAGTTGGTGAACCGCATGTTCTTTCATGTTCCAGCACGACTAACAAGACAGCAACGCCTGTTTTTCGAACTTCCACACCGTACGAACTATGGATAAAATTCTACGAAACTATAACAACCATTTCTCAAATATTAATATATTTAGCCTCAGTCTGTCCGGCCTTAAGAGGAGACTGCAGTGTATCGCCAACTAGTTCCTGTTCCTCACGCTTTGTAATATTGTGATTTCCTAAACTAATGCGATTTTTAAAAGACAAGGAGCTGGAAGATGCCTACACCGAAGTGTCAAATTGTGTGAATTAGTATTAACAATAGTTCATCAGTAGAACGCAATTTTTCAACACTTAAACGTATAAAAAATTTCGTGAGAAATTCAACGGGGCAGGAGAGACTTTCGTATACATCGCTGTTGGTAATTGAAAACAAACTTCTCTAAAATATGTCGGAGCATCGACGTTTTTATGATGACGTCATTGACGAATTTGCTAAAAATGATCGAAGAATCGAATTACATTACAAATAGGTAAGTTTCTAAAAATTGCTTCCCTTTCTTAAAATTTCACCGCACGCCCCTGCCTACAAGCATTTTCTTAAATTCAATTCAAAGATTCAAAGACAATGACCCCAAGCAGTTTTTTAAATAGACGAGTATGTTATGTGTATCTATTAATCTCAGATTTATTAGTAAGGACGAACGTTTTAATTCGATGGCTAGCGGAAACTCAAACGGATGGCGGCAAAAATATAACCGTACCGTACACCGTAACGTGGATCCAAAAACCGACGAGATAGACAAATATTTGACATTTATTTTTGTTTGTTGTCATAAACAATAGCCATAGCCTACTATTAAATTATACATTTACTTTCAGAAAATTGTCATTTATTTGCGTGTTTCTGAGAAAAAGTGCATACTATTATATATTTTTGAAAAGTTAAAAAAGACAAATTTTATAGTCTATAAATGTACAGGGTGTTGCATTTAAAATAATATCAAGTAAAATATTAGATTTCGAGGTTGCACATTTTCATGGTCACCCTGTATACGTAAAATTACATAACGGAATAGCAAAAGAGATATCTTTTAGCAAATGGGTTTGTAGTGTATGTCTATTACACACCTCAATGCTTTAGTTTGGAATGGGTTTTATCGCTGTTATACCTGTGTTTTTTAAATATTATTATTACAAAAAACCACCAGAGAAACATCTTCTATAATTTGGCAAAATCGACCGAGCCGTTTAAACAATATGAGCGAACAAACATAACAAATAAATACATTCAGGTCGAATCGAAAACCTCCTCCATTTTTGAAGTCGGTTAACAAAAACGGTGCGCATGTAATTGCTGTTTTTGGTTTACATTTTCATCAAAGTGTGCCGGTTGCCTAATTACAGTTGGTGCGGAAAAAAGGAATTAACAAATAGAGAGTAACTACATTCGCCAATTTGTCAAGAATTCTTTTGTATTATTACATATTTAGAGTTTACATTTGTGGGTTAACCTCAAGCTATTATTGACAGATCTCTTTGAGAAATAGTCTCAATGTTCTGGGAAAACAACTAACCTAGGACTGAGGTAGTGTATTCTAAAATTCATTCTAGGACAGGGAGGCTTCCTAGTATGGATATACCAATACATAACATAAAACAGAGTCAAGGATTTTTTTTCAATTTTATTAAAAAAATAATCATAAATTAAACTCTTGCCTATACCTATAATTAGCCATATCTAACCTATTACAAACACTAGAACTATAATTGAAGGCGTTAGAGGAGAATAAAGCACAAGTTGAACTACTCAGGTTATTCGCATAAATATTGTCAGCGTTATATTGGGCGTAAGAACATTTCCACGGCACGATGTATTGCAGGTCTGAGGGTGGGTGACTGGGTGAGTTTTGGTGGTAGTGTAGTCCCTTTTCCAGGGTGACACCGTCCGGTTTCAATGGTATTCCTAACGGCGAAGGAACCTTTGCTGTCACTTTGGCGTTAGGCGAGTTTTGAAGGCTCAAGCTTCGTTCGTTTCGTCGGAACTTCGCTCTTCGATTTTGAAACCATACCTGAAATAAAATATTCAGTATTAATATAACAAGTGCATACTTGTGTGTAGTGAAATGTTAAAAAAAATATTATTTAAAAGCTACTCATCCAATGCATCTCAAATTTTGCAAAAAACACGAATTATTATGTTGGAAACAACTGGTAAAATGTTGCTCCGAATCCAAGATGGCGGAACAAAATGGCGGCTTAATAAAGTATTTAAAAATTCGGCCTGAAAAACTGCTTAGTGGTTTGATTTCAAATTGTGTGTCATCATAACTAATTGTGATATAGGGATCAACGAGTAAAATTGTGGCACTAATTCAAGATGGCCGAACGAAATGACGATCAAATAAAATGTTTGTAATCGTGAAAAAGTCACCCTCTCATGTTTTACACATTTTTACGTTTTGGCGTCCTTAGACGTCGGTCTGTCTGTCAGTTCGCGACGTTTTCTTAAATACTACTTACCCGATTCACTTCAAATTTTGACCAAAAATGAAGGGTCTTAAACATAAACATACAAATATATATATTTATTGAATCCTTGGACAGTATAAAATACAAGTATAGACATAGACATAGATGGGGAGCCCGACAAGGGCAGCACTTAGGCTCACTGGGGCCCATTGTGCCCCCAAGTAGGCGCGTCAGGCCAAGAGCCCACTCCTTTTTAGAAAGGAAATGACCCTTTCAGGTCGCGCACATCCCACAAGCTCGGTCTGGCGTTGACTAAAGCGTCACATCGACAGACTAGATGCTCGGTAGTTTCATCTACCTCAGCACAAAACCTGCAGTATAGATCGTTGTCGAGTCCAATCTTATGCAGGTAATATTTCACTAGCCAGTGTTCAGTTAGGACCCCGGTAATAGTTCTAAGTTGACTTCTGTTTAGATTTAGAAGTCTATTAGACTCAGAACGGCTGTAAGGGCCTGATATGAAGACCTTAGACTGACTGAGTCCTGCTAGCTCGCACCATTCAGCACGGAATTCCTCGACAGTGCGATTCTTAATCCTAGCCTTGACAGCAGTGTTGCTACCTTCCCGAGCCAGCTGATTCGCCCCTTCATTACCCCCAATGCCCTGATGGCCAGGCACGCAAATGAGGCTAACCCTATTGGACTCACACAGCCTCTCTAGGGCTCTCCTGCATTCAAGTGTTAGCAGCGAATTGACCCTGTTCGAGGACAGAGCTTTAATCGCGGCTTGACTATCACAGCATATATAGATATGCTTGTCGTGATATCCTCTGGAAAGGTTTTCCTGTACGCAGTCCAAGATTGCTGTAATCTCAGCCTGATATACAGTCGCATACCGTCCAAGAGCACGACTAATTCTTGCCCTTGGACTCTCCCCATGAATTCCCGCCCCAGATCCCTCCTTCATTAGAGAGCCATCTGTAAACCAGACAAGGCCCTCCGGTTTTAGGAAGGACCATTGTTCTCTCTCAGGAACAATTACACAAAACCTTTTAGAGGCAATTGAGACCGGAATAATGGCATCTCTCCTTGCTACGAGAGGATCTGATCTGATCAGTTCAGTCCAAACACGCGTATGCCCAAAATTCCAGTCTCTGTGTATCCAACGACCCCAGTCGTTTAAACGAACAGAAGCCTTCCGATCCTCTTCCTCTACAAGCAAGTGCAGAGGACTTAGTCCCAGAATAGCCTCCATAGATCGGGCGGTGTGGTTCTTATGGCTCCAGTTATGCGCAGACACGCCAGTCTATGGAGCTTGTCAAGCATCCTTCTGTATGTGGTCTTGCGAGTGGCGGGCCACCACACAAGAGCGCCATAAGTGATTATTGGCCTTATCACTGACGTGTAAAGCCAATGCACAATACGAGGTTTTAAACCCCAAGTTGATCCGAAGGACCGTCTGCACGCCCATAGACACGCTGTGGTCCTTTTTGTGATCCTTTCAATATGATCCCTCCAGGTCAGTCGGGAGTCTATTAAGACACCCAGATATTTTACCGACCCGAAAGGTCTCAACTCTTTCCCAAAGAGGGTGAGCCTTTCAAGGTCCACTTTTCTCTTATGAGTAAATGGTACCATTTCGGTCTTATCCGGATTAACAGACAGACCGTGTTTTTGGCACCACTTTTCCACCATGGCCAAAGCCCTCTGCATGAGCCTTATAATGGTGTTTGGGAACTTGCCTATTACTATAATGGCAAGATCATCAGCGTAGCTTTGAGCATAAACTCCGCTCTCGTTGAGAGTATGAAGCAGCCCATCCACATCCAGACACCACAAGAGCGGAGAAAGAACTCCGCCCTGCGGACATCCTTTGCCTTAAAACAGACGGAAGTATTCAAGAGCGATTTTTAAGCTTTAAGAATGTGTCCGAAAATCGTACAGCAGACGCATTATATAACGTAGTTTATAACGTTACTAAAGAAATTAATGGAGAGAAAAAATTAGCTGCTGAAAACTATGATGGAGCTGCAGTGATGGCAAGACAATTAGGGGGTCTGCAACTCTCCCAAGGCTTGTGTTTGTCTATTGTTTTGCTCATAAATTAAATTTAGTTTTACCCCAGTCACATTAAACAGTGTAAAGTATTTTTCGTTACGTTAAGTGGCATGGCTGTTTTGTTTCCAAATCAACAAAACGTACACAAGCATTGGACTCTATTGTCCACAAACGATTGCCCAAAGTAGCTCCTACTAGGTGGAACTATAATGGAAGACTTGTGTTAACAGTATCTGAAAATCGTGAATCACTGATTGAACTGACTAAACTAGAAATAAGACACAAAGTCTCGGTCTCAGTCAACTGATTGAACTATTTGAGAATATAATAAAAAATAATGAAACGTGGGACTCAGAAGCAATAAATAGTTCGAGGGAGTTTTTGGACTGTTTGAAACAAGATTTTAATTTTAATTGTTTGTTATTCTCGGACAATGTTTTTAATATATTACAAACTAAAACAAATGATATTGCTTTTTGCCTAAAAAAAGTAGATTATTTTAAGTCCATGTTAAGCCAAAAAAGAGACGACTTTCACCTATTTTGGGAGAAATGATACGATGACGTTAAATGTAGAGCCGCAAGCCAAGCGTCTTCGAACAGACAAGGTGGGAGATGTTCAAACAAACTATAGATTTACTATTTAAATGATTTTAAATTCCTCGAGCTCTGCAATTTTGATGCATTTAAAGGAAAAACTTTTCCAGAAGATGCATTTAAATCTCTTCTTCTTCATTATGGCCAGTTCTTCGACCGAGTGTTACTGCGATCTGAACTAAAAGTGATTTAAGAAACTGATGATATTAGCGCGAAAAATAACGTTAAGGAACTAATGCAATTTTTAAAAGACAAGGAGCTGCAAGATGCCTACACCGAAGTGTCGAAATTGTGTGAATTAGTATTGACAATACCTGCCACAATTTCATCAGTAGAACGCAATTTTTCAACACTTAAACGTATAAAAAATTCCGTGAGAAATTCAACGGGGCAGGAGAGACTTTCGCAAACATCGGTGTTGTCCATTGAAAATAAACTTCTCCAAAATATGTCGGAGCATCGACGTTTTTATGATGACGTCATTGACGAATTTGCAGAAAATGATCGAATAATCGAATTACATTACAAATAGGTAAGTTTCTAAAAATTGCTTCCCTTTATTTTTCTAAAAAAACATTTTTTTAAAAGATGTTTTACATTTACGTTTTTTATTTATGTTTGTTTTTTTAATTTGTGTTATAAATTTATATTTATTTTTAATTTTATACTTTTTCTTTTTTTATATATACTTTTTGACGACCCTTTATATAATGATGTATTTTATGGTAATATAAACTATTCTATTCTATTCTAATATAAAACAATAAAAACAAATCATAAACCATATGTATATCAGTAATAATAATAAAATATCTAAAAAAGATCAGAAAAATGGGTAACTAATAATTAAAATTAAAAAGTTTTTATCCATATTATGTCAAGATTCTTTTGTCAGCATAAACTTGGCCAGCTGAAATGAATAAATGTTCACCAGCTACAGGTGGGAGGTGTTAATAAAAAAGTTTTCGCAGCCTGTTTTAAGCATACATAAAGACCAGAGTAACAAAATATATCTGCTTTTCTCAAAGCAGAGATTGTTTTAAAATAGATGTCAATTATTCATCTAAATAAAAATATAATAATATTAATGTTTATTTGGGAACATGCACCTTCGAAATTGCACTACGAAAGAATATAATACTCTAGCTAGAAGAAAAAGACTTACTTGTACTCTTGCTTCACTAAGGCTAACTTTGGACGCCAAGTCTTCTCTCACGAAAGCGTCTGGGTAGTGTGTTTTCTCAAACACCTTCTCTAACGCGGTCAGTTGGGCCGTGGTGAACGTAGTTCGATTTCTTCTCGGTTTTTTGTTAGGCTTTTCTTCAATTCCATAACCTAAAACAGTAAAATTTTTATGCAAAAGTAAATATATAGTAATAAAACAACTAATAATAATAACAATAATGTTGCTGAGTTTAACGGCCTAGATCCCACTCAAAGACCTAAGCTCCCAAAACTTAAAACTAGTCGGGAGATTCACAGTTTCCTCAAGATTTCCAGCACTATACTAGCAGAGTTTAGTTTGGAATATGACATCGTCGAGAAGCTCCACTCATTCATCTACTGCTCTACCGTCGCCGTCTTTAGATCCCATAAACAACAAGTGCATTTTCAGAAGAAAACAGGCGTAGCTACACACCAACAAAAACCCATAGACTTACAGAATTTCCGAAGAATAAACACCTCGGCAGTAGATTTAAGACGCGCATTAGGAAGTTAGGTACAAAATCCACCGATCTCAACCATCAACAAAAACTAGATGAGTATCCAGATACAGTAAAGCAAAAACTAAAAGTTAAAGCGAAACGTCTGCAGGGATCAAACAAATGCTCAAAAAGAAAAGGTCAGAACTGGCTTTTCAACACCAATCAAAGACAGTTCTATCGGGATATCATCGTGATCAAATTCAAATACTACAAATGGAATTTGACTCTCTCTCCAAGGAGGAAGTTAACAACTTTATTAAGAGAACGAGCAACCGGAAGTCGCCAGGAGATGACCATATTCACAATTTCTGGTATAAGAAATTTAAGGTCCTCCATGAAGCTATGGCCTGTCGTTTTACCAAAATAATGCATTATCCGGAGACAACCCCCGTATTTCTAATACTAGGCACTACAACTATGCTACCTAAAAGCAATACGATAGAAGACTCGTCCCAATACAGGCCCATCACCTGTTTGCCCACCATATACAAGATCCTAACAGTATGCATTGCAAATCGTATCTATCACCATATTGACAATCATAACCTATTAGCCGAGGAACACAAGGCATGCGTTCGAGACCATCAAGGATGCAAAGAACAACTTGTCATCGACTCTATGGTACTTTAGCAGGAACAGAAAAAACCATGCAACATATTCACTGCTTTTATAGAATATAAAAATATAATCATCAATTTCCTGGCAACTATCAAGCACCATCTTTAATGGCCATCAATCTGTTATCATCGATAAGATACACATGAATAGGGGAATTTACCAAGGAGGCTCGCTAAGTTCACTTTCGTTCAGCTTAGCGCTGAACCCCCTCTCCACGTTGCTCAACAGTACAGGACATGGCTGCAACATTAAAGTCAATAGAGACAATTCCCAAACCATATCCCTCCTTCTGTATATGTATAGGTGACATCATTTTCTTGAAAGACATTTATATGGAATTTGGAATGAAAAAATGTAATCTTAAACATCGAAAAAGACAAAGTAATTAATGGTGATGTATCCCTACCCAATGGAGAAATGGTTCTTGCAATAAACCAAAGAGACCTACAAATACCTAGGATTCCAACAAGTTAGACTGTTTCAGGATAAGCAAGAAAAGACCAAGTTGAAAATTCAGTACGTTCAACGAGTGCGCCGGAAATATCATTACAGCAATTCACCTATGCTGTGCCCAAGCTGACCTACAGTTTCAGAGTCCTGAAATGAACTAACACGGAGCTAGAGGGACTAAAACGAACCACCCGCCTTATGATGACCAAGTACAAGTCACACCACCCAAGGTTATCGAAGATCCCTTGTTGACTTGACCAATTTGGACCCCAGAATGCCGCAAAAATTGAGATATCTTTTCACCAACAAGGCACAAACATCAAGCCTGCACATCATAGTGATCTTAAGTGACAACTTGTATCTCCACTCAATCTAGCAAGTGACAACATCATCCTAAAGTCACTTTCAGACCCCGACCAAGAACAGTGGGCTCAAATTGCACTACACGGCCGACATCACAATGATTTGAGTCAGCCACACATAGATAAGGAAGCATCCAACAGGTGGTTGAAGGGCAGAGGGATTCGTAGTGGCAACACAGGATCAAGTTATTAACACACGAAATTACACGAAGTTTATCATCAAAGACCGGTCCGTTGAATCCGATAAGTGTCGAAAATGTGGCGAGAGATCAGAGATACCTCCAGAGAAATACCCAGGTGTATAGCATCATACACCAGTAAATACAGGCTCCTGAACCCTTTTGTGCCCTATTACAAATACCAAACTAGTTCAGTGGCTGAAAATAAGACCTTCAAACTGTACTACGACCGGACAATTATCACCGACAGAAGGCAGTCCTGTGTGTACCGATTTTTGTAGGAAAATGGACAAATATTATTTTATGCAAATTTTGATTAAATTAAAAATAATCAAATGAAACCACAGTTTTGGCACTTTTAAAAAACAATATCATATTTGTCACGTGACAAAGTCTATTTGTGAAATTTTTAGCCTATAGAAAAGCAGAGATGATTGTCCTAGCTGAATTTTTCATAAATTATTTAAGCCTTATAATTTTGGCCCAACATTTTATTTCCCATTTTTAAGACTTTCAACAAACTTTTAAACTATTAACCAACACTCGAAATTCAATTAGTTATTTGTTTCTGAAGGCAGTCCGAAAAATTCTTCTTCTACGTTATAGTATATTTTTTGTACACTTTGTATAATAGATATAAAAAAATATCTTAAAAGATACATTATCTTAATCATGCGGATTAAGGTAACTTCGTGCCCGAATCGCTAGAAAGTGTGGGGCTCCTTGAAAACAAATAAAACACAAAAAAATACTTTAGTGACTAAAAAGACAAGAGAAAAAACTAAAAAGTCACCAAGCTTAGGATGCTAATAAATCAGATTAGTTTATTATTTACACAGAAAATATATTATATTCAAATCAATTCAAAACAAAAAAAAACTCAAATTACTGACATCTTTACCAATAATCCAGAATAGATCTCCCAGCCTAGACTGCGCGGCGTTGCCATTTCACGTTTGGCTGGTTTGTATCTTAAGCCCAAGCTGGAGCGCTATATTTAGTATCCAATAGATGGCGAAACTTGTAGTGGTTTTCACGAATTTGTTAATATTAGGGATGGCCAAAATTCTATAATGAATCGATTCAGTTGAATCGATTCGATTAGCTAAAAACAAATCGATATGATGCAATAATCGGGTAATTTGAATCGATTCGTGGAAAAAATTGAATCGATTCGAAAAATATTGAACCTATGTCCTCTAGGCTGGATCAATTGTGGTGTGACAATAAATAAAATAGGTTTATTACTCTTAAAAGGTTTTATTATAATAAATGTACGTAATTAACATAAATAGTTATAAATAAAAATAGTGCTAACTAACAAAACAGATAACAATAATAATAATAATAAACCAAAGTCAACCAATAATTAATTCATTCTTGACCCTTGGCCTAGCCACTCTTCCATGCTAGGTGATCCCAAGAATAGTTGGCTAGAAAGTCGGTTAGGCTTTAACCTATTACTATCCTGTGTTAAATAATGGGCTGCCTGGGAAAATAACCCTTCGGATGGTACCGATGTAGCAACACATGGTGAATATTTAAATGCTAACTTTGATAAATTAGGATATACACATTGCACATTTTTCCAAAAATGAGATGGATTTTCTATTCTTTTTACAAGAGGATGCTGCAAATAATGTTTAAGTTCCACAGACAACTCATCATCAATTGTAATTGAGGATTTAGAACTTTGAGTTGATACCAACGAGTAATGGTATGACCATAAACTTTCAGTATCTGCTGAGGTTTTATTTTCAGTACTGATGGTTTCTAAGTTAGTGTAAGATGATTTAATTCGATTACAGGTTCCATGGTTGCGTTATAATTATTTATAGCTTTGGTCATACAGTTTATTATCGGGATAACATTACTGCATGTAATTTAGTTACTTCCACATAACTCAATAATTACGGCCTCTAATGGTTTTAATAATTTTGTCATTTGTTCATTGGCGGCGAATTTGGAAATTTTATTAACATGCTACTGACTGTTTTGTTAAGCAAAATGAAACGATCTATCATATGAAATGTCGAATTCAATGGCGTTGATACCTCTTGAATAAGTTTTAGGGTGGAATTTTCTAATCTTCCTTGAGTAACCTGTATCCGCCTAAGTTCGTCTGAATCTGATACTGACTGCTTTGTAAATATAACAATGCTTTTTATTTTTTTAATGACTTGCTTGATTATGTCACCTGAGAGATCTATAGCTTTAGTTGGAATCAGATTTAAAGTGTGGGCAAAGCAAGATAAGTGTTTCCCTTTGCTAAAAATGTCAGTAACAGCTTTAACGATATTACCACCGTTGTCAGTTACCACTACATTTACTTTGTTTAGTTCGATATTCCAATCTCTACAAATTTTCAAAATATTTTCTTGAATATAAGAGGCAGGGTGACTTTCAAACAGTTGAAAAACACCAATAACTATATTAAGTTCATATTCAGACAAATTTAAAAAATGTGTTGTTAGACCTAAATAACTTATAGCGGTTTGGGTTTCAGTCCAAATGTCGGTAGTCAATTCAAAACCAGGTACATTTTTAAACATATTTTTAGTAATGTTGCTTAAGTCTTCATATTTTTTGTCCATTAATCTAGTTATAGTTTGTCTAGAAGGTATTTTGTATAGGGGCTGTGTTTTTAAAAAATATCTAAAGCCCTCTTTTTTAACAGTAGAAAAAGGTAATGCATCTTTTGCGATCATGTACAATAATCCATCGGTTATATTTTTGTGCTTTTGCCCTCCCTGTTCAAAAGACTTAATTCTACAAAAAGCTTCATTAATTGGTAAAAGTTTTAATTTTTTTTTGGCGCAGTTATATCTAGGTCTAAAGAAGATGATGACGAACCTTGAACTGAAGTTACCTCCTCTTCCACTGATTGTTTTCTTGGAATAGTCTCTAATGTACTGCTGCTATTTTTACTACTAGATTCCGGGTTAGGAAAAAAAGTTTTAATTGTTTGCACTTTAGATGTCGATGGCATTGCATCTATGTCTATGACTGTTTTTTTTAAACTGTCAGTCACAGTCAGAGCCTCGGTCAGATCTAAACAAAAATAAATAACAAATATTCAGTTTGATTTGTAAATTTATAATAAATTTATATTAACTTACAGAACAGAAATGTTGTCTCCGAAGCTGTAGCTATTTTTATTCCATGTTTTCGCTTTAGATGATTCATAACATTTGTTGTATTGCCTGAATACTTTACTGTGGTATTACAATGTCTGCAACGAGCAGATTTATTATTGTCACCATCATCACACAAAAATGTTTCCAAACACTACTTGTTTTTGGAGGCATATTATACTAATCAGATCCAATTAACAATATCTCGAGCTCACAAGGTATATTGTATATTTGTCACAAACTCTCTAAAACCGCCCAAGAAATAAATAAATAAATGCGAATATTAAGAACATGCGAACCGCAAAAACGAATGATTAAATGTTTTCAATTTTCACTAGAACGAGTGATTCTCCGGATCGGCGTGAACCCTGCCATCTCGTATGCGTAAGGTAAACCACGACATAACGTAACTATTTGTGGTGCTTTTACACCGAAGGCAATAAATCGGAACTATTTTTTTATGTTGCAGTATAAAAAATTTAATAAACCATTACTGTGTTAAAAGTTTTATGGTATTATGGTTAAGTAGACGTATTGTTTATCCATTCAATTTTTTGGGTAAAAGAATCGATTAGTCGAATCGATTTATAATTCTAGAATCGATTCGATTCCTCCGATGCATCGGTTTTAAAGGATCGATTCAATTCATAATCGAATCGATCCTGGCCATCCCTAGTTAATATGCATTTTGTAAGTTGATACAAAGCAAATAGCCAATAAAGCCACCCACATTGAAAATCGAGGGTCAAAACGCAGAACCTCGTAACTAACATTTTTTGCGAAATTCGTTTTATTATAAAATATTCCGTTGAATATATGGTGGCATGTGTTGTCCAAGTTAGAAGTTAATCAGTTTGCAATTTTGGCGTTAAATCGCGAAAAACATAACCTCGTACTGATATTGGTGTCAATTTTAAAAGCATTACCTCGTATTTGTCAGTCAGCTCTGTATTATCGACCGTTATTATTGTAGTTTGCTGTGTTTTTGACTGATAAGATGTTTTAAATAACTAAAATTTTTCTTTACTTTTCATAGAGTTTTTTTGAAGGTGTCATGAGATGTTTTTGTTTAATACATTCTACGACAAACGAGGTACTTTATAAAACTACTAATAAAATAGTAATGTCCAACTGAGCAAAAAGGATAGTTGCAATGGCTAAAAACCTAAACTCAAATGAATTAGAGCAGGGGTGCTCAAACGGTCGATCGCGAGTTCTTTTTGAGTAGATCTCAAGAAGAAAAATTTTTTTAATAAATAACAATCTGCTAGCGGCAAAAAGCGGCTTTATCAAAGGAACGCGCGGTATTTGTCAAAGAAAAGCCGCGTTTTTTATTCTTGCCGCTTTTCTAGAAATTTCGGGCGGTGCGTTTGACGGGAACATTCGAGACTTTCGTTCACGCCGATATAAATGTTGCGCCTGCAGGGATTGGAGTCATTCTGAATTGTAACTTGAAGGCAATACTACGTTGATACAAAGTTTATTATTAAATAGTACAAAATGAGTGCAGCGAAGAAATCTAAAACGTATCATTTTAATAACGATTGGGAGGAAGAATTTTTGTTTTGTATGGTGAAGGATAAGTGCATTTGTCTTATTTGTCGTGCGTCAGTTGCAATACCTAAGCGTGGTAACTTAGAGAGGCATCATAAAACGGTTCATAAAAACTATCAAAAGGATTTTCCGCCACAGAGTGAATTAAGAAAACGAAAAGTACGTGATTTGATATCTTGTTTGAAAAAAGAACAAACCATGTTCACAAGACCAGCCAAACAATCAGCTGCTACGATCGCGTCATTTAAAATATCTCATATATTGGCGAAACACAAGAAACCATTGGAAGATGGATCGGTGTTGAAGGAAGCATTTACTGAAGTGGGTGAGACTTTCTTTGGAGATTTTAAAAATAAAACAGAAATCATGTCTGCTCTTAGAGAACTTCAGTTATCTCGTCCGACTGTCACAAGGCGTATTGAAGTCATGAGTCAGGACATGGCAGATAAACTAAAAAATTATATCACGGAATGTACATACTTTTCTTTACAGTTCGACGAATCCACCGATATGACAGACACTGCCCAGCTGTGTATTTTTATTCGGATGGTATTCAATGACATGTTGACTAAGGAAGAATTTTTGACAATCATTCCTCTGAAGGGGAAGACCTGTGGCGAAGATATATATGACGTTTTCTTCAATTTTGTAAAAAACTACAAGCTACCAATATATAAATTAGTGGGCATTACAACCGATGGAGCACCAGCAATGACTAGAAACAAAAACGGTTTTGTGGCATTGTGTCGAGCTAATGAAGATTTTTCTTAATTTTTTTCAATCCATTGCATTATACATCAACAAGTTTTAAACACGGAAGAAATTATGGGCATTGCCAACAAAAATTGTGAATTCCATCCGTGCACGTAGCTTGCAACGGCGGCTCTTTAAGTTGCAGTTGGAAGTTAGGGAGTCAGCTGAACACACTGATTTAGTTCTTCACATGAACGTCAGGTGGTTGAGTCGCGGAAAATTCCTAGAAAGGTTTCAAGAATTATTGCCCGAAATAACAGCTTTTCTAGACGAAAGAGGTGATGACACTCAGATGTTGGAAAACGAAAAATGGCTGACTGATTTGGCATTTTTGACTAACATCACAATGCACTTAAACACCGTTAACTTGGAGCTTCAAGGTAAAGGAAAAACTGTTATTGAGATGATTAGCGGAGTAAACGCATTCAAAAGTAAATTGCAACTTATGATAGATCAACTGAAAAGAAAGGATCTGAAACATTTTCCGTCTTTGAAAGCAAGGATTCCTCCGTTGAATTATGATACGTATGAGGCTGAATTATCAAATATTTTGGGACAATTCGAAATGCGTTTTTATGATTGTAGTAAATTGGTAAATGTAGCATCATTTATGAATTATCCTTTTTCATGTAAAAATATTGAGGAATTAGCTAAAGAAATAGCAAGCCAGTTTAATATGAACTCATGTTCTGTTGAAAATGAGTTGGTGCAGATTATATCAGATATACATCTCAAAGCTACAGTATCTGATACAAATTTCTGGTGTTTTATATCTAAAGATAAATATCCGAATCTAAGGGAAATCGCCTTTCAACTGACAGCAATGTTTGGGTCAACTTACTTGTGCAAGTCTTAATTTTCTGAAATGAAGATAATTAAGTCAAAATATCGCAATCGACTAATTGACGATCATATGTCATCATGCTTGCGATTAGCACTCAGTGGTTACGTACCATCTTATGAAAGGTATGCTGAGGACATGCAGTGCCACGCTTCAACATCCAAAGTCACTGCTTAGTTAAGTTTAACACCATATGTAACTCTTTTGTTTTGTAACAACCAATAATCTCGCAATTTTGAATAACTATGAGTTTTTTCATTGATATTGTAGAGAAGAACCTAACTAAACCTAACCCAAACCTTGACTAAAATAATGTATATTGTGCGGAAAGCTAATATCTATATATGCTACGGTACACCCTATCTATGTAGGTAGGTAGGTAGGTAGGGTGTATGTATCGTGTATGTACGACAACCCTGCATCACACATACTTGCAGCCTCTCAGAGTCGATCGTAAGTAGTCTAAAAATATTGAGGTAGATCGCCAGCAGTTCAAGTTTGAGCACCCCTGAATTAGAGGAAGTAAATGAACAACATGAGCAAGAAAATTCGAATTTTCCATATAAGTGAAGCAATAAGTCTTTTCTTATCTTAAAAAAACAGCTTATTCGAGGATATTTTTAAAAAGTAACAAAACTGAGTCGTTTGTGAAAGTAATTTTCGGAATTTTAAACTGTCACGAACAAATTGCGAATTTGGAAATTGACATTGTAACCTACAATAATAGTTTTGAAATAAACAATGTACTTCTCGCACGAATCACATGATAGCTGAAGAAAACATATTATCTGATTCCGATTACGACACCACTATGGAGTGCGATGACGCTGACTCCTCTCAACAAAGCATGGACGAAGATAATTCAGATCAAGAACAAGTATCAGAAGAGGCTAGTGATTTAGAAGGTCAACCTGCAAGTAAACATGAAAACAGAAAGCGAAAAGGGTACAATAAAAGGGCTGTTAATAAAAAACTAAAACTAGCGGGCAAAAGCTACTTGGGTTTTACAAAGCCCAAAAATCAAAAAAATACATTTCAAAACAAAAAACGTAAAAAACAGAAAATTAAAGAAAGGTGTAAGTGTTCAAACAAAGAGAAGGTAAAGGATACTACAAGAAAATTCTTTCTAATTTCAGACGAGGATCGTGAAAAGCTATATAAAAAGTTCTGGGACGATATGATTTGGGAGCAGCGAAAAGTTTTTGTTAGAAATCCCGTCAAGGAATGTAATAAAAAGAGGTCGTCAAAAAACTTGAAACCTCTCGAAAATCCAAAACACTAAATTATTCTTTTATTATTGGTAATCAATCCATGACTGTTTGTAAGAAAATGTACCTAAATACCCAAACCGAAATAAGCAAGGAGGAAAAAAAACATGACAGGAGGTTTTCTATGAGTTTCTTCAAAATTTAAACAAGCTTCCTTCTCACTATTGTCGAAAAGACACCAATAGAATGTACTTGAAGCAATTCTTGCAGTCATAGTCAGATCTATACCGAGTCTACAAGAGGCAATTGCCAAGAAAAGGGGCAAAATCCAATGTCAATTACCACTATGATTAAACTTGCTGACCAAATGAAAATCTCCATATTCCGACCGAGAAAGGACCAATGTGATGTTTGTTTTAAGTATAAGAACGATAATATAGAAGCAGAAGAATATAAAGAACACATTAAGAAAAAAAATTCAGCAAAGCGGGAAAAGGAAACAGATAAGGAGAAGACGATAAGTGGGGAGTTCCACATGACACTATGGATGTTCAGTTCTGAAGCTCTCTCCACAATAACCAGCTCTCACCTTGTACTATAAACAGAAATTTCACAATTTATAATTTTGTTTGTTATTGGTTTAACGAGACTGCTGCTGATGGACAGGCATCTGTTTACGCTTCCTTTTTAGTTGACTACTTGGAAGGACAACTAACTAAAGAGGCCAAGAGACCTATCATTATTTATTCTGATGACTGTACGGCTCAAAATAGAAATAGTGTGCTGGCTAATGCTCTGGTTTATTTATCAGATAAGTATGACATTTCAATTACACAAAAGTTGGACAAGGGTCACGCTCAAATGGAGTGTGACTCTGTCCATAGTGCTATTGAAACCGCTTTAAAAAACAAGGAAATATATCCGCCTAGTGATAATTTAAAAATCACTAAACTAGCACGTATAAACAAATTCCTATTTGGTAAAGGGTATGGATTACGATTTTCTCAAAAACTACGGCCATAAAGATTTTTTAAAGTATGCTTTGATTCGGCCTTCGAGAAAAGGGCTATTGTGGCCAATATTAGAGCTCTACAATGTTGTAATGGACAGATTTCATGTAAGTTAGCATTTTCTCAAGAAGACTTTCACCCCCTTCCCATAAGACCGAAAAATTTTGACTTTAAGAATGTAATGTTTCCATCTCTTTATAAATCACTTATTTCAATTATTAAAAAAAAGTATGATCATTTACAGAACATTAAGGCTACAATCCCTAAAGATTGTTGGAGTTTTTATGAACAGTTGCCTTATAAGTAAAAATATTTTGCTAAGAAAAAAGTTTTATCGGTACGAAAGCGTAAAAGGGCCAAAATTTTTTTATTTTTATTTTTGTAACAAATTCCGACTTCTATCTCGGAATTCCGACTTCTTTCTCGGAATTCCGACTTCTAACTCGGAATTCCGACTTCTATCTCGGAATGCGTTGTAATTAATACACGACTGCTTATAAGCGCAATAACTTTTTTATATTCTTTTAACGTCAAATGAAGCGCTCATTCTAAATGAAATTAATATTTTAATTATAGGGATGAAGGTAAGTAAAACTACAAGAAATTTATAAACTGTGCATAAAGTCCAAATTAAAAAATAACGACTGGGTCGGTTCCGATGGCTTGAATATGGTTGAAATGAAAAATAAAATCTTGTACTTTGCTTTATCTTTTTTATAGATAGTAGAAATAATAAAACGCCATTTAGAAAAAACATCTGATCCATATTATGTTAAAAAGATGCAATAGCATGGAGGGTGTGCACGCATTTTCAGATATATATATATATTTTTTTTTTCAGATTTTATAATATGCACTGTAGTGTGGGGGCATATGTCTCCTCGCTCTTCATCAAGGCTTATCGTCATTTACTCCCAAGTATTGTACTTTTCTTTTCCTAATTTACCAACTATTTACTATTATGCATAAAATTTAAATATAATTATTATTGTTTTTCTTTTAAGAGAAATATATTTTTTTTAAAAAAATATCTTTTTTTGAATAAATAACTAGCACCTATGAAAGGTTTATGCATCTTTTATTAATGTACCTAACTTACATTTCGTTAAACGATTATTCATTAATCTTTATTTTTCAATTCGGTTATTATTCATTCAGATTAAATTTCATCAAAGTATAAGAGATTTTAGGTTGACTTTTTCAAGTAAGGACAGGAACATAACTAATCAGTTTCATTCTATTTATGATACAAACATAATAACTAAAAAACACCAAATTTCCCTGATACCTGTTAACTAAAATAATACTCGAGTAAATTTACTTGTTTTAAAACGCTTTTATTATTTTCATTTGATTTTCATCCACTTTATAATTCCAGATTACAATCGATGACCATGCAATGATTTGATAAGTTTGTCCTATTATCCTGAACAGGATCATCTGGATAAAAAAATTTAATCTCTGAGAGGGACCCTGGGAAATGGCTACCATATAAAAGCAAGGCAGCAGGCGCGCAAATAACCCATTTTCGGCACGGGGAGGTAGGGAAGAAGAATAAATTATAGTTTGACAAAACTAAAAAACATGCTCTAATAGTAAACGGAACTAAAAAGAAAAAAAATTATAGTTTAAAAACTGAACTAAAAATAAAAAATATAACTTTTGTAAAAAAGCGTAGGGTGCCTTTATACCATAAATTCATACTGACTTTACTTTCAGAAATTATACCGATAAAATATTTATAATAACTGATATCAGACCCACGCTGTTTTCACAATGACATTAATTTTCTTGTTAATAACTTTATTCTCGTCCAAAGGGTTTTTTTTAGTTCAGTTTACTATTAAAGCGTGTTTTTCAGTTTTTGAAACTATAATTTATTAGAATTCCTCTACAAATGAAGACATAGATATTTTATGAAGTTTGAAAACAAAAATCTGTAACATGATTTCAGCAAAAAAAAAATTGTTAACAAATCACATCCTCATAAATCAAGTTTCCGTTGTAGGTCTTATTTCTAACTTTGTGGGTGGAAGGACATCAATCTATCAAAACAGACTACAGAAACACAGTGAAAAGTTAATTATAATTTTGATTGTTTCTTCAAGCACCTTATTTTCTTTCTTTTAGCTTTATTTATTCGGTAAACATCTTTATAAATAAAGCGCATTCTACTGACAAGGTGCAACTCAATGATCGTAGTTGTAAATTTTTTTCGTGTTGATCACACCCAACAAAAGGAATAGGTATTTCTTTTAATTTGTCCAAAATATCAAAATGGGTACCTTGATATACGTGGTTTGCTGACAAAATATCTAATACAGTAGACTTCATTACTGATTATAGAGTCTTTGACTAACATTTCCAGTCATTTACATTTTTTTTATAATTTATTAAGTTTCATTACACGTTTTGGATCTTCTTCTACTTGTCATAAAAGTTTGTAATAGACACATCATTATTATATTGGAATGACTCGGCAGGCTGGGGTCTTCTACCCTTAAGGCCCTCACTGCCACTTTTATGCATATTATATCTTATTATTAGACCTATTGGTAACAACTTCCAATTAATATTTTGACTACCTAGTTTTGTCCGGGACCTGGGACATAATATGAAAATATGATTTTTCTCATTCAATAAAATTTGTTTCAGTTTTCTAATCCTGTCACTTTTATTCATAGCGTTGTTATTTCTAGACACATTGGTAATTAAATTAATTGAATTTTTCCTACTTTATTAAAATTAATTTGAATTTTCTACCCTTTCAAAAAACCCGATGCTACATTAATTCATAATATATATTATTTTCAGACATTGGGGTAATAGCCCCCCTATAAATATTTTGGCTTGCATTACCATCCGAGGGATTCTACTTGGGGTAAAATATACTTTTTTTCTTATTTATTTAAATCTATTTAAGTTATCTACTCTTTAGAGATTCGCTGCACTTTATTTATACTTGATATTGTTTATAGATATGTTGGTAAAAGCATCCTATAAATAGTTTGGCTTGCATTGCCGTCCATGGTGTCTCTACAAGGGATAGAATTTAATAATTTATTTATTTTTTCCTCATCTATTAAAATTTCTTTGTCTTCTACACCTTCAGGGGTTATATTTTATCATACTAGATACTATTTCTAGACATTTTCAGCAATTAATATTTTACATAAGTCATAAATGTCTTTATCACAAGGATAATTATTAAATGTGCAGTCACTGGACAACGCATCCAAAGCAAAAATTAGAATATTTATGTGAAAACGCTACTAGAAGTCGGAATTCCGAGTTAGAAGTCGGAATTCCGAGATAGAAGTCGGAATTCCGAGTTACAAGTAAGAATTCCGAGATAGAAGTCGGAATTCCGAGAGAGAAGTCGGAATTTCGAGATAGAAGTCGGAATTCCGAGTTAGAAGTCGGAATTTGTTAAAAAAATAAAAATAAAAAAATTGTGGCCCTTCTAAGCTTTCGTATATCGGTTGCTTCTTTTTTTATTTTATTTTATTTGTATTAAGTACATAAAAAATATTTTTGTAAATACATGCTGTGTTTAAATTTAAGAAATTACCCGATTATGCATTTTTTTAGGTACCTGATAATGTGATATCATTAGGATAGGTACTTAATAATGTTAAGAAATGAGTTTTAAGTATTTGTACGCAAGTGTTAGTACACAGATATATTTATTAAGTCTTTGCATAAAATATTACATTATTTTTGTTTTTTTCTTGTGATAGATACAATATACTCTCAATAACTAAATCTTTGTTTATATTTTTTCGTAATTTTTCAAGAATGCAATTTCTCGTATCTGTATTCTATTAGAACACAGTACCTCGTAAATGTAGTTTATTTCAGAAAAAGAAGGAAATCATTATATTTGTATATAATAATCTCATTTTGTTCGGTTTTAGGAACGATATTTATAAAAAAAAATCATTAATCTTCTTTTAGAACAAAAATAAAACAGTTTTATTGCTCTCCTGAAAAATTTCCGAACTGTGACTTACAAGATCCTGCGTTTTGACGCTCGAAATGCTATTATTTTCTATTTCTATGGAATAATTTAAAACAATTATTTAAACATTTAAAAAAATAAAATTTCAACCAAATAAAAACTTTTTCGGTCCCCCTCAGCAACCGGACCCTGAAGCGTGTGATTCATGGCTAATCAGATACTGATCCTAATAGTAATTTATTCAATCCACGCATAAAACAACAGTAATCGATTTTTGACAGCTTTTAATCCGAACGGCATCACTGTGAGACGGAGCAACGGAATTGATAAAACATATTTTTTTGGCATCTAGGAACGCTAAAACGCGAAGATATTTAAAAGCTGAGTTCTGTACTATTACAAATATTTTATTTAGCCGCTATTTTGTTCCGCCATTTTGAATTAGTACCACAGTTTTACTAGTACATTTGTAGACCACAATTATTTATGACACATAATTTGAAATCAGTCCATTAAGTAGTTTGTCAGACTGAATTTTTAAATATTTCACTAGGCCCCCATTTTGTTTTGCTAAATTTGGTTTTTACCAAATTTTTCCAGGTCATTCTCATATAACTCTTAATTTGTGACCAAGATTTGAAGTTAACCGGGTAAGTATTTTTATAGCTATGTGGCGAACAGACAGCCCGACAAACCGATAGACAGACGGACAGACAGACAGGCAAACCGACGGAATTAAGAAAACATGAAAAAATCTCGTAGGGTGATTTTTTCACGACTCTATTACTTCCCTTTTACGAGGGAAGGAAAAACAATTTTGTTACTTTCTTGCTTTTTTGAGATATTATACTGTATACAGGGTGGCCATTTTATGGTGATACAGTACCTTATCTAAAAAACGGTAATAGTTACGACAAAAGTTAAATACAAAAGTTGTTTGGATTCAATTCAGTTTTTATTTTATTTTACTTTTGTTTATACAGGGTGTTTCGTTTTGACGTGACACATGTCAACTTTCCTTATTTAAATGGGATACCCTATATATTATTACATATTTCGATTCTACCATTAATTTGCGAAAGTTTTTATAATAACATCTATATTTGAATTCTTTATCGTTTTTGAGTAAATTGAGTTTTTAGAATTTTCTTTAAAAAAACATATATTTTAAAAAAACATTTTTCTTACCTATAAAACTTTAATGGAACTGACTAATATCCTAAACATACATTATTAAGGGTTCGATTCAACGAGTTTCCATGCTGGTCTTACCAATTAATATATAGGGTGTGAAAAATGGAGAGCAAAACAAACAGAACTTTAAATGTAAAAATCTCCTGTTTTTCAAATGGAACACCCTGTATATTTTTATTTCATCTGATTCAGCGTTGAATTACCTATCATTACTCATATATATATATATATATATATATATATATATATATATATATATATATATATATATATCCTATACCTAAAATGAACAGTTTCGATTTTATTAGCCGTTTTCTGATTTGACTATTTTTTTTTAATATAAGTATAACAGATGAAGTAGGCTAAAATAAAAATGTCGTAACCTAAGACTTATTCTCATTTCCTTAACACAGATAGCGACTATAAATAATGTTAGAAAATACAAATAAAATTTAAATATTATGTAATTTATGTTTTTATTATTTAATGTTTACGAAAATAAGGGAGAGAAAAAAAAATATCTTGTGCCACATGGTATAACTAATAACTAACTGAGTATTAAACATGATTAAAACAGATTATAAAAAAATTTCAATATGGCCACCGTCCATTGCGATACATGAAGTGTAAATAGCCTCAATTTTTCGAATAGCGTTCCTTACCGAATTAGATGCATTAAAATTATTGATCTCTTCCAGATTTTTATTTTTAACTCATTTCTATTATTAGATCTATTTTTATAAACTTTATTTTTTAGTGCACCTCACAAAAAGAAGTCTAAAGGGCTTAAATCAGGGCTTCGTGGTGGCCAGGATATTAAACCATGTCTTCCTATCCACAATGGAAAATGTTGATTAAGGAAATTTACTACCGGTGCAACCGTGTGGTAAGGGGCGCTATCCTGCTGAAAAATGATATTTTCTCGAATATTTGTTGGAAAGTCGTTGATAAGGGGCATGATTTCATTCCTAAGCAGCTCCAAGTTTTCGCCATTTAACGACCTGTAAAAAAATATTGGTCCGATAATACGGTCGCAAATAATTCCGCACCACACATTTACGGTTTGACGGCCTTGTTTTTTAATTGCTTTTATTAGATGTTTATTAGTTTGAGACCAGTAATGAGTGTTTTTCCGATTAAAAATACCCGCCGTATTAAATGAGGCCTAATCAGTCCAAAGCACTTTTGAAAAAAACACATTTTCGAACTGCCGGTCCATAATATCACAACAAAAAGTCAATCTTTCATTAAAGTCTAATTGTGATAATAATTGAGTTAGAAGAAATTTATAAGGATGATAACCATTCACCTGCAGTGTTTTTTGAATACTTCCTCTACTGACACCTGCAATGTCTCTGTCAGCATCTCTTTGGGATCTTTCATCATCTTCCTCGAAATAAAGTAAAATCTCCAGTTGTTTTTCCTCAGTGAGGACAAAATTGGGACGATTTTTCTTAGAGTTTTTAAGGACACTATTTTCCAAATCACGCAAAATTCGAAAAAATATATTCCTGGAAGGAACTCGATTATTAGGATATTCCCTCGAATATTCTCTAAGGGCTAACCCTGGACTTTTATTATTTTTTATGAAACAGTTTTCGCAGCAAAAATTTGACAAAAACAACAAACAGAGCAAATGTCGACTTAAGTCAACAATTGCATTAGGTTATTTCCTAAGCCTATCTTGATTTTTTTAGTTTCTGATCTCATTTACTGGCAAAATTCCGGGATAAATCAGAAAACGGCTAATAAAATCGAAACTGTTCATTTTAGGTATAGGACATATATATGAATAATGATAGGTAATTGAACGCTGAATCAGATGAAATAAAAACATATAGGGTGTTCCATTTGAAAAACAGGAGATTTTTGCATTTAAAGTTCTGTTTGTTTTGCTTTCCATTTTTAACACCCTGTATATTAATTGGTAAGATCAGCATGGAAACTCGTTGAATTGAACCCTTAGTAATGTATGTTTAGTATATTAGTCAGTTCCATTAAAGTTTTATAGGTAAAAATTAAAAAAAAAAAAATCTAAAAACTCAATTTACTCAAAAACGATAAAGAATTCAAATATAGATGTTATTATAAAAACTTTCGCAAATTAACAGTAGAATCGAAACATGTAATAATATATAGGATGTTCCATTTAAATTAAGAAAGTTGACATGTGTCACGTCAAAACGATACACCCTGTATAAGCAAAAGTGAAATAAAATAAAAACTTAATTGAATCCAAACAACTTTTGTTTTTAACTTTTTGTCGTAACTATTCCCGTTTTCTAGATAAGGTACTGTATCACCATAAAATGGCCACCCTGTACATTAAAATATGAGCATATGGAAAAGTAGATCGAGTCAAACAACTTTTGTTTATAATACCTAGTTTTTTTCTAAAAATAACCAAGATATTTCCATTAAAAGAATTATCTGGATTACCCTGCACATTTCCAATATGCAAGAAGAGCCAACAAGTTAGGTTAATATGCAAAAAAACTCAGTTTGCAAACCTCTGACTAACGTTGAAAAATAGGATTACATAACACATGCCTGGCGCATGTAAAAGGGTCCCAAAGGCCAAAGACAAATCACACCCGTAAACCCGCAGGAAAAAACATCAAAGCCGCCACACACGAAAAAAACGACGTCGAACAAATTATTTAATCCTTCTCGATCTGTCTTGCGGCCTGTTGTTTTGAAAAGCTCTTTCCGTCGGTTTTCTGTAATTTATAAACCCCGGAGAATTGACAACGCTCTAAGTCAAAGCACTCTTTGACGGATGGGCGCAAGTGCGCGGCGCGGTCCAGAAGGCGCGAAAGTGCGCAATTATCGTAAAAGACTAGATTTATGACACGACACAGGCCTTTGATAATGCGTTTAGATTAATAGGCGGCACGTTTATTGCGGCCGTTCGAAAGATGTACTCGTTTGTATCACTTTGTTCAAGAGCGGATGGAATTGTTTAGTTAATAAAATTGTCCGCTCTTCGGATATTTTTTACAAGTAGACCACGAATATCATAATAATAATAATAATAATAACAGAATAATTAATACATTACAGGAATGCTAATGCCCAGCGCAGTCTAGCTTTTAATAACTTCTCTACTGAACCGGCCAAAAGCAAAAGCAAGAAAACAAAAAGTTACTAATAATATAGAGTACGAACTACACAGGGTTATTCACGCAACCCGTTCATTAAAAGTTTTTGATGATGCCATTCAGATGAAAATTTCAAATTTTGGGATTAAGGTGAGGTCAAGGGGTACTTCTTTTTTGAAATATTTTCAAATTCTTGGCACTTCCGGTTTAACCGGAAGTTGGTATCAACTTGCTTATTTTAAATGGAACACCCTGTATTTTATGATATTTTTGGATTCTACCGAGAATTTCAATGCTATTTTATGTAGCATGTCCTATACCTAGGTTCAAGCGTTCTTAAGATATTTGACCTTGAACCGAAAATGAGCCTTCGGGGTACCAAATTTTAAAATCTCATATTTTTGTAAGTTTTGAAGATATATTCTTCATATTTTGCAGACGATCGGTAAATAATCTTAGGTTTCTATTTTTTTTTATTGAATTTGTCTATTTTTATACAGGGTGTCTTAAATTCAGCGGCAAACATTCACATTTTTAAAGCCGCTAAACTCCGTTTTTTTAAATGGGACACCCTATAACTTTATGCACTATCAAATGTAGAATTTCATTTTCTATCGAACTGTATTAAGGTTCCCTATACCTATTCGTAACCATTTTCGAAATAATGGGGTTTTATAAAAATATCGTATGTATTTGCTTAAATGTTTACATGTTCCAATGGTGAGCCATGGAAAAACAATTGAGATCCAATATCCAATATGACAGATGATTAGTATGCGTTATTTATCAAAAGCTGTCAGTGATAAACTAAATCTTCTAAATCGAAATGGAAGAATACTCAAACGCTGATATTCTCAATCTATATTCATGGAGATGTTATAAAATTTTGACCCTGATTTGCCGCCAATGAACAAGTCAAAATTCAAGAGGATTGAAACGAACTTTTTGCGTTTTGGCAAGGTTAAAGTTACAAAAAATGTTCCGAAACCAGTGACAAATGCCGAGGATAACGTAATAAACACATTAGCTTATTTCCACGCAAACCCGCAAAGTTCAATACCGTCTGCAGAAAACGATTTGGGAATTTCTTCTTCATCTGTCCAAAGAATCTTGAGCGAACATCATATGCACCCTTATTCCTTCCAAAACGTGCAAGCCTTGAGACCTGGTGATGACGTCCGACGAGTAGAATTTTGCGAATTCATGTTTTTGAAAATTCAAGAGGACCCTCAATTCCTTTCAAAAATATTTTGGACCGATGATGCGAAATTTTCTAGAGAAGGAATAACAAATAGAAGAAACGAACATTTCTGGGCAGCAGAAAATCCGCACGCTTTACGCGAAACGCGTTCTCAAGAGAGATTTAGCTTCAATGTTTTCGGTATAGTATTAAATGATCAGGTGCGGTACTGTATTTATGAAGACAATTTAAACAGTGATAAGTATTTGGAAATTCTACGAGGGACGGTTTCTGAATTTTAGAAGAAATTCCTGTTGGTGAGCTGCAAAATTATTGGTATCAATTAGATGGGGCACCAGCACATAATTCCGCTGCAGTTTATCCCCAATTATCTCGAATTTTTGAAGATCGCTGGATTGGTCCCAATGGCCCTTGGAGATGGCCCCCGCGATCGCCTGATTTAACACCCCTAGACTTTTATTTATGGGCATTTATCAAAGGTAAAGTCTATGCTTCCCCAGTAAATAACCAACAAGATTTACTAGACAGGATACGAACAGCTTTTGCCGAATTAGAAAACGGACAAATTCAACTGGCCACAGCAACTGTACAAAGAAGAATTGAAATATGTCTTCAAATGAACGGACAGCACGGACAACACAACATTTGTTATAATTCCATTTTATTATTTTATTTATTTATTGTTGATTGTTAGATTGCTATAATTTTTAAGTTCACTAAAACAAGTTTAGAACAGTCTCGAACTTAGTAGATATGGTTAAAAATAATGTAAACAATTTATTACATTTTTTATAACTTTAACTTTTCCTAAACGAAAAAATTTCGTTTCAATCCTCTTCAATTTTCTCTTGCTCATTGGCGATAAATGAGGATGTTTTTCATTAAAAACATGGCACGTTCTCTCCAATATTTTGTAACATTCTCCGCGAATATAAATTGAGAATATCAGCTTTTGAGTGTTATTTTATTTTAATTTAAAAGTTTCTAATCAGCTGTCATGTTGAATAGAAAAGCACAACAATTGTTTTTCCATGGCTTACTACGGGAAGGTGTAAGCATTTAGCAAATACATATGATAGTTTCATAAAAACCTGATTATTTCGAAAAAGGTTACGAATGTCTAATTCTACATTTGATAGTGCATAAAGTTATAGGGTGTCCCATTTAAAAAAAACGGACTTTAGCGGCTTTGAAAATGTGAATGTTTGCCGCTGAATTTGGGACACCCTGTATAAAAATAGACAAATTCAATAAAAAAAATAGAAACCTAAGATTATTTACCGATCGTCTGCAAAATATGAAGATTATATCTTCAAAACTTACAAAAGTATGAGATTTTAAAATTTGGTACCCTGAAGGCTCATTTTCGGTTCAAGGTCAAATATCTTAAGAACGCTTGAACCTAGGTATAGGACATGCTACATAAAATAGCATTAAAATTCTCCGTAAAATCCAAAAATATCATAAAATATGGGTGTTCCATTTAAAATAAACAAGTTAATACCAACTTCCGGTTAAACTGGAAGTTACAGGAAGTTAAAAATATTTCAGAAAAGAAGTACCCCTTGAACTTACCTTAATCCCAAAATTTGAAATTTTTATCTAAATTGCATCATGAAAAACTTTTAATGAACGGGTTGCGTGAATAACTCTGTATATCTAAAAACTAAGTATTACATTACACAAAAAACTATGTTGAAACAGAGTACTAAAGAGAGGTAGAGGGATCGTTAATAAGTTTTATCAAAAACCCATAAAAATGCAATTATCTAGGAGCATCCATCTTTAATCATTTAAGTTCTCCATATAAACGTGAGAGGTGTATGGTATGTAACCGTATGTATACCTGATGCAGGTGTTTTGAAGTTTTTGTATACGAGATTTAGTCCCGTTATCCAAGCAAAAACTATAAATTATATCGCAATAATTAAGGTTAGATAAGAGCAATGATTCACATAGATTCTTCATTAGTTATTTATTTAAAATATCCCTGTTACAGAAAGTTCTGTTTTTAGTGTGGTGTGGCATTTTTGGAAGATCTTCTTTAAGCAGTGGCGGCTCCTCCGTTAGGTCAAATGGTTAATGACCCCCCCATAAATTTTCCAAACAGAAAAACAAAATAATACTTAATTTATATAGTTGATGTGTTTAATGTGGATCGTGTGATAGTTTGTGGTTACGATTGCGTATTTTTATAGATTTTTCATTTTGTTTGTTAATTTTGTGCTTTAAATTAATGTTTTAAAGAAAGGTAGTCACACTGTTTTAGAATATTAAGACTTTATAATCCGTTTTCAATTATATTGGAGAGATGAACAGCAAACAGGTAAAGACAAAAACAAGGAAGTAAATCGTTATTTTCGTAGAAATATGTACGATTTATGTGCCTGCACATGCGGTTGCGAAGTAACGAAGGCGTTTTAATGTTCCGTAAGTCTGATTTTTTTCGGATGACTCTTTGTGGTTTATATTTTGAACCCCCTGAAAAGTTGACCACGAGCCGCCACTGGATGTTCCTTAAACCTTAGCTCTGTATCCACTATTAAACCTAAATTCTTAGCGCTATCAACAAACTGCAATCGAGTATTATTAATTAATTAACTATCATTAATATTAAAGGAATTTTGCATAGTTTTTATTGCCAAGTAGTAACAAATAAGATTTTAGGGGGTTTCCGTTTAAATTATGTTTTAGAGAGGGATCACTGAGGGTTCTGAGGTCATTATTCATATACAGCTCCGTCTCAAGGTAGCCCTCAATATTAAAGCATGATAAGTCCTAACACTGGAACCTGTGGTGGACGATAGATCAAAATAGATGAGTTCTAACTACACTACACCACAACGTGTTAAGTTCTGGACGCGCTTTTCGCTAACCAAGTTAGCATCATCAGCAGATGATATAAACTAAAGTAACTTATCCTAACCGAGACTATTTATAGGTAAATGTGGTCACACTTGGTACACCGTTGTCAAGTAAACAATAGAGGGGACTATAGGGAATAGGCCTTCTGTCTTTATTTAGTGCTTTCTTACCACATTTAACTATTTCCATACTCTCAAATGCATCTATTATTAGATACATGTTTAATCAACTTAAGATTATTTATTCCTATTTGGTGATTGTTTTCTAAAGCATGTTGAGCAACGCTTGACTTTTCTGTTCTTCCGTATCTTAAATGTGCCATGTGTTCTTTAAGTTTATGGAGCGTTTAGTTTGCCCAACATATTTTAGATCGCAGTCATTACAGCTAATTTCATAGATGCCACTCCTCTCCTTCCAGTCGACTTTGTCTTTAGGGTTTCCAAGGAGATTTTTCAAACTGTTCTCCGTTTTGTAGGCTACTCTAAAACCTGCGTTTTTAAATAGTTTTTCTAGACCTCTCGTATATCTGGGACCATATGGGATTACTATGAACTTATTGGCAGCCTCAGGTGCTTGAAGAGTAGTGGCATCTTTTAACATTTTCTTATGCTTATGTCTATTTACTAATTTATGTACAAAATTACCATTATATCCATTACTTTTAGCTATATTTTTAATCCGATTCATTTCATTGTTAAAACGTTCTTTACTTAATGGAAAATTGACTAATCTGTGAGTTAAGAAATGAAATGCTGCCATTTTGTGTTGACGGCAATGAAATGAGTCGGATGTTATATACCTATCAGTATTAGTAAATTTGCTATAAATATCAAATTCTAATTTATCGTTATTTCTAATAACTAACGTGTCGAGAAAAGGTAATTGCCCATTGTTCTCCTTTTCGTACGTAAAATTAATAGAAGGATATTTATTGTTTAATGTTTCTAAGAAAGTGTCCAAATTTTCAGTTTTAATATCAAAAATAGCAAATATATCGTCTACGTATCTATACCACACCCTTGGGAAATACTTGAGTTCTTTTTTGAACTGGGTTTCTAATCTACCCATAAACAAATTTGCAAGGAACGGAGATAAGCAATTGCCCATCGCAGTTCCCTCAAGTTGTTTATAATATTTATTGTTGAACTGAAAAAAATTTTGATTCATACATAATTTTGTAAGAAGTAAATATTCATCAATAATTTTTTTCTTCAAATTGTTGATTTCAAGTAGTTCCTTTAGGTACGCTAAAGCTAGTGGTAAGGGTACACTAGGAAACAATGAGCTTACATCAAAATATATTAAGATTCTTTTAAGTGAACATATTTAATTTTATCTAAGAATTCTAACGAGTTAGTAACCTCAAAGTTATCGTACGAGATATTTAATCTGCTGAATTCTTCTATTAATCATTTTGAAATATTGTAGGTTGGTGATCCAACAGCTGAAACAATAGGTCTCATGGACTTCCCATGTTTGTGGATTTTGGGAAGGCAATACAGTTTAGATAACTGTGGATTACTATGTGTTAGTTTAAATTTTAGTTTATCGAACACAAGGTTTTTACACTGTTTTAAGGTATTTTTTACTTCTGTTATCATTTTTGAAAACGGGTTCTTCTCAATTAAATCGTAGGGACCAGTTTGAATCAAATGGTCTACTATTTCAAGATAATCTGTTTTGTCTAGTACAACAACCTTATTTCTTTTGTCAGCTTTTAAATAAAAACGTTCTTTTTTCTTCAGTCCCTGGATAACTTCAGTATTTTTACGAGAAACATATTTTGACTTGTTGTTAACAACGTTTTTTGAGATTTGATTTCTGCAAGACTCTCTAATGAAACTTTCGATATTCGCTATAATAGTTGGTAAACTATTTTTTGCTGGAGACTCTGCAAAATTCAAACCTTTATTCCGAATTGTGGTATAGATACGTAGACGATATATTTACTATTTTTGATACTAAAACAAAAAAATTCTTACAAACATTAAACAATAAATATCCTTATATTAATTTTACGTACGAAAAGGAGAACAATGGGCAATTACCTTTTCTCGACACGTTAGTTATTAGAAATAACGATAAATTAGAATTTGATATTTATAGCAAATTTACTAATACTGATAGGTATATAACATCCGACTCATTTCATTGCCGTCACACAAAATGGCAGCATTCCATTTCTTAACTCACAGATTAGTCAATTTTCCATTAAGTAAAGAACGTTTTAACAATGAAATGAATCGGATTAAACATATAGCTAAAAGTAATGGATATAATGGTAATTTTGTACATAAATTGGTAAATAGACATAATCATAAGAAAATGTTAAAAGATGCCACTACTCTTCAAGCACCTGAGGCTACCAATAAGTTCATAGTAATCCCATATGATCCCAGATATACGAGAGGTCTAGAAAAACTATCTAAAAACGCAGGTTTTAGAGTAGCCTACAAAACGGAGAACAGTTTGAAAAATCGCCTTGGAAACCCTAAAGACAAAGTCGACTTGAAGGAGAGTAGTGGCATCTATGAAATTAGCTATAATGACTGCGATCTAAAATATGTTGTGCAAACTAAACGCTTCATAAATATTAATTTTGAAGAACACATGGCACATTTAAGATACGGAAGAACAGAAAAGTCGAGCATTGCCCAACATGCTTTAGAAAACAATCACCAAATAGGAATAAATAATCTTAAGTTGATTAAAAATGTATCTAATAATAGATTATTGGATGCAATTGAGAGTATAGAAATAGTTAAATGTGGTAAGAAAGCACTAAATAAAGACAGAGGGCCTATTCCCTATAGTCCCCTCTATTGTTTACTTGACAACGGTGTAGTCGGGCGCAACCAAGTGTGACCACATTTACCTTTAAATAGTCCCGGTTAGGATAAGTTACTTTAGTTTATATCATCTGCTGATGATGCTAACTTGATTAGCGAAACGCGCATCCAGAACGTAACAAGTTGTGGTGTAGTGTGGTTAGAACTCTTGTATTTTGATTAAAGCATTAATAAATCTGCGTATCATCGGCAAATGCCTGAACTTTGCAGTTTACTAGTGACTTAACTACTCAAAACGAAAAAGGAGCCCCTTCTTTCTTTTAGTATATTTTGTTTGTGCCACCAAGTACAAAAATAGAACTTTGTGTACACTTAGTACACACATTCCAGTTTAAATATTTGTAGCAATGTCAACAATTCTTTTATTGCAACAAAAAAAAAATTAGGAATGTAAATTTTATCACCAAAAGAGAAATGTGTTATCATTTTACTTGTTTAATTTTGAGTCAAATGTGATAGAATTAAAATGAATGTTGATGTGCTTGGTAGACGACAAAGGCGTAGAGTGTATTTAACGGAGATTCAGATTGCTAGGATGATCACGCTAATTCAAGAGGGTCACTCAAGACGCCAAGTAGCTGGAATGTTGAATGTCAGTCGAAGTACCATAAACAGGGCCTGGAGAAGGTATGAAATTTTTGGAATCATTAGAAGACAACCTTACCCGCATCGTGCAAGGGCAACATCCGAGAGAGAAGACCGTTTAATACGGAGGTGGGCCACTAGAGTACGCACAACTACCGCTACAACCCTCCAAAATCTGCTGGTTGAGGGCACAGGAACCAGAATAAGTACCCAAACCATACGTAACAGGTTTCACGAACGTCAGATTCGTGCAAGAAGAACAGCTAAAGTACCACCGTTAAACCCAGAGCACCGAAGAGCAAGAAGATTGTTCGCTGAAGAACATGTAAATTGGAACTTGGAGCAGTGGAGCAATGTGCTGTTCACTGACGAATCGAGATTCTCTTTGAATCACATCGATGGACGAGTTCGAGTCTGGAGACGCCCGGGTGAACGTTATTTAGACTGCACGGTGGAAGAAAAGTTTCCATTTGGAGGAGGGTCCATAATGGTTTGGGGTGGGATAACTTTGAATGGGCGAACCGAGCTGGTGGTTATTCGCGGGGGGTCTTTAACGGCACGTAGGTACATAGATGAAGTTCTAGAACCACATGTGGTACCTTTTGCCGATAATTTTGGCCCAGAATTTATTCTGCAACAAGACAATGCCCGGCCACACACCGCCAGAATAGTGCAAAATTACCTCAATGCCCACAATATTCAGGTTATGGTTTGGCCCGCTCGTAGTCCAGACCTCAATGCAATCGAGCACGTCTGGGACACACTTGGGAAGCGATTGAACAACCGTCAGCCAATAAGGAACCTGGAACACCTAGAAGAAATCCTCCTGGAAGAGTGGGAGCAGCTATCTCCTCAAATTATTCGAAATTTAATTGAAAGTATGCCCCGTCGTTGTGAAGAAGTTATACGAGTTAGAGGAGGCCATACACGATATTAAATTTTGACTTTGCCTCATTTTTTTTAATGTTTTCATTAAAACAATAAATAGCTTAACCACGCATCTCTGCATTTTTCTTTTTCCCTGCAAGCATCACAATCAGATTACAAAAAAAATTACTAAATTTTTAGAGAGCATAGTCTAATATATTACAATAAAAAAAGAATTGTATAAAAAACTATTCAAAAATATATATAACCACATTTTTAACAGTGGCTCCTTTTTCGTTTTGAGTAGTGTATATTTGATGTATATACAAAAAAAAGTAAAGGACCCAGGATCGAACTTGGGACACTCCAGAAAGTATTTTAGCCGGATCAGAGCATTTATTATCCGAAAATATCTTTTGCACAAATACGAAGAGCTGAGCGATAGTGAATTGGTAGAAAGGCCATAATAATTTGATTTAGAAATAAGAAGATTGTGATATATGGTGTCGGATGCTTTCGAAAATGCCAAAAGCGTTAAAATGCTACTCATTTTTTTATTATGCACACGAATTATGTCGTCAATGACGTTAGTAAGAGTTACATATGTGCTGCATTTCTTTTTAAATCCACATTACAGCTGTGGAACAATATCGTTGGAATCGTTGAGAATCTTTCCGAATATTTTAGAAATGGCGGGGAGAATATTAATTATGCGTACGTCATTGAATCTTAAAGGTTTAGTGACTTTAAGTAGAGGTTTGATATTTCCACTGATCAGGGAAATAATCTATCTTTATACAACAGGTAATAATATGCCTGATATAGTTGTCGATATATCGACTGCAAAATGTAAGCATTAAGGGAGATATTTCGACGACTCCAGTTGCGTTGGTTTTAATACTATTGAGAGTTTTATTTACATCGGATATATTTGTCAAAGAAAACGAAAACTGCAAGTCATCATTATAAATATTATTATAAAAATTAATTTTTTTTCTGAATATTCCACTCATGAACAAATTTTCCCGTAAGACTGGTGGTGTTTTCGAAAAATTATAGCGAAAATACCACGTCGTCTAGGAAACATGGTGTTTCCACTTAGTTAGGTTACATACCTAACCAAAAAATGAAATCTTGACAATATGAAACCCGCTTTTGAGAGACGCTAGAGTCCCTAGAAACAGATTTTTTTTTAAGTATCTCTCAAACATTTTTGAAAAGTTGTCAATATGAATAATCGCTTTGGGCTAGTCCAAGAAGAGGAAATTGATGAAAATATAATTGGAAGCGAACCAAGAAACACCGTTAAATCCAAGAAGAGCATCTGGAGACAGTTTATGTCATTCTGCGATGAAAAAAACTATACGTTTGACCAAGATACTCCAGTATCCCAACTAGCAACGATTTTGAAAAGCTGGGCCTACAGTATGCGAAAAATGAACGGGGAGAAATATAAAGAAGGCACGGTAAAAATTATTTGGAATGTGACGGCGAAATTATTGATGGAAAGGTATTTCAATGAATACAAAATTAAAATAAATCCCTTCGAGCAGATCGAATTCAAATCGGCCCGAGACGCAAAAAATGCCAAAAGGAGACATTTGCAAGGTATTGAAGGCAAACGCAGAGAATCGGCCGTTTTTTTAACATACAATGAATTAAAAAATCTAATCGAAGCTTGTAATGAATCAACTCCAGAGGGTTTACAAAAGAAGTGTTTTTTTCTGTTGTCCTATGAATTAGCCTGGAGAGGAGGAGAAGGTGCAAGAGTCGAAACAACTTTTTTCAAAGAAGAAACTGACAACTTCGAAGGAAAAACAGGTAGAAACCCTGTTTTTTCTAAAACATGTCAAGGTGGTGGCCGAAAACTCGTCGATTCGAAGTGGTTGGTGAGAAACGAGAGAAGTCCCAGCTTTTGCCCAGTAAGAATTTATAAAGAATTACAAGATAAAAGGAAAAGTATCGCCAACACTCGAATATTTTTGACGCCAAACCCCCATTGGAAAATTTCCGGAAAATGGTTCAAAAACAGCCCAGTAGGAGAAAACGAGATTTCAACATGGACAAAAAAACAAGCACAGAAATCAGGCCTCAATACCACAAAAAAATTTACCAACCATTCCCTCAGAGCTACTGCCGTGTCCAAGCTGGCCAAAAGCGGAGTGTGGGAGCAAAACTTGATAAAAATTAAAGGACATTCGAATGCGAAATCCCTATCAAGTTATTTGCAAATGGATCCAGATCACCAGAAAAAAATTATTGAAAAAATGAGGGAACCTGGAAAAGAACCACCTCAACAGCACGTGCATCCAGCCCCTGTAGCAGCATCACCCAGCACAAGTACAAGTAGTGTACCTTTTATTATACAATCAATAATTAGAATTGAATATTTAGATTTATATTAAGTACTTTTCAATATTTAGACAAATAATTTTATTAGTATATTATTATTCAATTTGTGTTCAATTTGTTACAAAATTCAAATTTCTGAACTTGAAATAGTATGTAATTGTATTTAATATTCAGTTATTAAAGCTTAGTTTCTCTGTATTTGATTCGTGGAATATTCCTCCTAAATACCATTCGTGCTTAAAAATTATCCAGATAATTTTTCACTCATTCGTGTTTTCTCTACAAATTATAAGAAAACACGCATTCGTGAAAAATTATCGGAAATTTTTAAGCACTCGTGGTATTATCCCCGAAAATTCTGAACAAATGCGGCAAAAAATTTATTTATATCGCTAGGATTAAGTTCAATTTGTTTATCAATATTATAATGTGCCATTGTTCTCTACAAAAAAATCCCAAAGATCATAAAAAGACAAGATTTCTATAAACATTGATGATATTTTTTGTAAAATCGCCATCATCTTTTGACGCTAAATATTAAAATTATATTCATTGTCGTAGTCTTGTATCGCAATCCGTTTTTTCGCGAAGATCCTAATTAGTTCATGAGGCGTCGGCATATTGAGTAAAAAGAAGAAATTTTCATAATCTGCCTGGACGGGTCACGAAAAGCCTAAATCGTTTCGATATATTGTATATAACACAATCTGCCAATTGAAATATTGCAGGTTCGTGAAGTGCCAAAGAAAAAAGGCATGTTGCGTTTATATGATATGTGTGAGAACAAAATTATACAGAGTCAACACAAAATCCAGGGCATCAGTATCAGTGGCGTATATAAGGGGCGGGTTTGGCGATTAACCCCCCAAACTTAAAGTAAAATGATAGAAATAGCATAAAATAAGGATCTTATTTCGGAATTGGCGGGCAAAATCTCCCCCCCCCCCACCCCCAGAGTCAGCTTTACCTTATTATAGTCTTTTTCGGAAATGTATAGAGTAATAAAATGAGGAATTCCCTCCAGTTTCCCGGTTCTTTTGCATGCCTAACAGACACAAACATCATGTGTAATTTACATATTTTCAAGCGAAAATTACGATTAAAAAGTTGGCTAGGAAACACTGTAGCTCAAGAGCGAACTGTTTGATTGGGTCTCTTGCATATCCATAAATAAAGTATTGATGTAAATATAAACAATGTAATTAATACATTTGCTGTATATAACAACAAACTTTTTTTTTAATTAACTCCCCCCTACGAGAATGGTTTCCTAAAATCCCCAGAGAGGCCAATGTGGTGTTAATTGGTATCGCGTTTATTTCTTCAATGATAACACAGGGTAACAAAATGAAAACAAAAATTTGATGCCGGAAATCTAACATGCTGATTCCAAAAATGTCACCAGATTTTTTTTATCAGCTCTAGTTTTTGAAATGCAGGTTACAGGTTAATTGATATTTTTTTCTGATAGAAGACAACAAATAAAGAGATAAATATGTACTTAATCGTCAAAATAGAAATTTCCTAGAATCTAATTAACCAAATGGATACCTGGAATTGTCCCTGACCCAATGTTTCTATACTAACTACTCAATACACTGCTCTTAATTACTTTTATACCTGTAATTGCCTATGACCCGATCTTTCTATATCTGCTTGGCTGTACTCGATTTAGGATATTACTGAGTTTTCCCAAGTAAAGTTGTGCTATCATTTTGTGTAAATTTTGGTCGTTTTGTAGTATTAAGACACTAAACTGAAACAATGGCATCCACAAGCAGACGTACCTGTGTAAATCATCCCGATGTTTTTTGTTATGTGTGTGTGGTGAATACATTTTGAAAGAGAGCAGAAAAATGATTTCTGACTTTGTGAAAAGAGCTTATCTTGCCCATTTTGTCGTTCGTTTAGGAGATCGAGGTAAATCTTGAGCCCCACATTTCATATGTAAAACATGTGTTGAACATTTGCGACAGTGGACAACTGGAAAGAGGAAGTGCCTAAAGTTTGGTGTACCAATGGTTTGGAGAGAACCGCGAAACCATCTTGACGACTGCTATTTTTGTCTCTTTAATATTAAAGGCATAAATAGAAACAATAGACACAAATGGACATATCCTGATCTAGATTCTGCAAGAGGACCTGTAGCGCATTCAGAAGAAATACCCGTTCCATCATTCAGCAGTCTACCCGAACTGACAGAAGATAATAATAATAATAATAATAATAATAATACATTTATTGTTCAACCGTACAATATTACACAAATAATTTGTTATATTCCAGTTTTTATGCTAGACGGTTAGACAAAGGGCCATAAAATGATTGCAGCCACCCAGACAAGTCCGGGTACTGATAAAGTACCCGGTACCGATGGTACAGAAACATCAACGTCTGACGAAGTTCAAAGAATTTAATCAAAAAACGACAGCGAATTTGAAGCAGATTTAGCAACTCCGCAGTATTTCAATCAAGAAGAACTAAACGATCTTATAAGAGACCTGAATCTCTCAAAGGAATTCGCTGAATTACTTGCATCCAGATTAAGAGAAAAAAATCTACTTTGTCCAGGTACTAATATTACATTTTATCGTAAAAGAGATAAGGATCTGCTGCCTTTTTTCGCTCAGGAAAATGACTTGGTATTCTGTAACAATATAAAAGGGCTCTTAGAAAAAATGGGTTTGCCTGAATACACTCCAGATGATTGGCGCCTTTTTATTGACAGTTTAAAATGTGTTCTTTTACATAACGGTAACAAATATGGCTCAATTCCTATTGGGGTCATTCTACTACCACGAAGGAAGAATATGAAACCATTGTATTAGTTTTGAGAAAAATTAAATACGAAGAACATCAGTGGGCAATTTGTGTTGATTTAAAAATGGTTAACTTCCTCCTTGGACAGCAGAGTGGCTAGACAAAATATCCTTGTTTTTTGTGCCTTTGGGACAGCAGAGCTAAAAATGAGCACTGGGTTAACAAAAATTGGTTTCAAGAGATGTCATGATTCAAGGAAAACAAAACGTGATCAACGAACCTTTGGTTTCAAGAGAAAAAATCTTACTTCCGCCCCTGCATATCAAGCTAGGCCTAATGAAGCAATTTGTGAAGGCTTTAAATCGAGATGGAAATTGTTTTGGGTATTTGTCACGTAAATTTCCTGGCATTAGCACGGAAAAACTAAAAGCTGGTATATTTGATGGTCCTCAAATAAGGCAACTTGTTAAACATCCACAATTCACCACATCAATGAACGAAACTGAATCTAACGATTGGTGTTCATTTGTTCAAGTAGTACAACATTTTCTTGGCAATCATAAAGCAGAGAATTACGTAGAATTAGTGGAAACTATGCCTTCAAATTTTAATATTCTCGGCTGTAACATGAGTATAAAAGTTCACTACCTCCACAGCCACCTAGATCGTTTTCCAGAAAACTTAGGTGATTGTAGTGAAGAACAGAGGGGAAAGATTCCATCAGGATATTAAAACTGTGGATGATCGTTATCAAGGACGATGGGATAGCCACATGATGGCGGACTACTGCTGGAGCCTTTAGCGAATCTGCCCTAGTAAACTCCATTCTAGAAAGTCGTATAAAAGAAAATTTTTATGTGATTAGTGACTAATGTAATTATGTAAGTTTTTGTAATAAATACTTAAATCCATGGGTCTTTGTTTTTTTAACTGGCAATAGTAATATTATATATTATAACAGTTATAACGTAAAATATATACACAATTTTTTTTTTAAACTAGATCTGATAGATAAAATCTAAGAACTTTTTTACATTCTGCATCCAAAAATTACCCAGGAACAGTTAAAAAATCGCAGGCACCAAAATGTGTGTTGGCCTGTGTAATTAGGTAAGCACCAACCTATATATAACAGATCCAGACTAGAGTATGAATTTAATAAATAAGAAATATTTGATAAATAGGAAAATACAATAGATGCCAAACTGAAAGCTACATACACAACCAAAAACGTATATTGCTGGACAATATACCACGACGCGGCCGGCCGACTTATAAAACAAATTGCAAACGATATTTTAAAATATTCACGCATAAATTGACCCAAAACTGGGTGGTACTACTTGTACCTGAAGGCAAGCAAGAATTTTGCAATGAGATTAATGCCAAATTATGGAAGAGGCATAAATTATTGGTGGCTCACCCAATACCTAATGAGGTTTTATTACTCTATATAGTTACAATAAACTAATGACCTTTTTTTTTTTTGGTTGTTCATATTATTTACGGTCAATGAGTTAGAAAACACTAACTAAGTGAGAACCTTTTTATTGTTATTGAAAATTTTCATCGTCCCAAAACCCTCCCAGAAGCAATGTCTATTTACGCCGCTGATCTATATGATAGAAAGAAACTGGCATAAACTAAAACATTATAAAAATATATTACGAAATCTTGATATCAACAATAATTTTGTTAGGCAACAAAAATTCCCTTTTCCTACGATCTTTTCCGCGCGATTTTACTTTACCGCACGATTTTTGAAATTATGGCAGAATTTATATAAAATGTTCTAATTTGACACCCCTGGTATATATTACAGTAATTAGGTACAGGTTCTGATTAAAATGTCAAATACACATCACCTCATTCTGGAGTGGGTGGTAAATATTGTTGTATGCCTCAGCAACTGTCAAACAATCGAACATTGACAGTCAACCACTGTAGCCTTTTTTCAGTTTCATCAAGTTTTTCTGGTATAATGGACAGCGAAGGACAAGGTTTTTCAGAAGACCTCATAGAGGCAATCACCGTAGCAAATAGTACGCTAATTCCAGAAAAATCTAAAGAACGTTACAAAAAAGATTTCAATTTGTTCGAGTTCAGGTGCAATAAAAAAAAATATTGACAATAAAGGAAGAGGTATTGCTAGCATTATTTTCATATATTATCAAGTACATATGCTCCATCAATGTTATGGTCGAAATATTCGATGTTAAAATTAATCATAAAACTTGAGAAGGACGCAAATATTATAAACTCACATCCTATTTAAAGAGAGTCAACGATAATTACAAAAAAAATTTGGAACAGCAAGATGTAGAAAATTTTATTTCTAATGCTCTAGACAACGTCTATTTCATGATGAAAATAGCTACACTCTTTGGTATAGCAGGCGCTTGTCGACGTGAGGAGTTGAAGAAGATGACGACCGAAGACATTGCAGAAAAAGAAGACATTCTGGTAATCACCATACCATCTACCAAAACCAATAAGTCGAGAAAATTTGTAGTTTGTGACCCAGATAAGGACAAACCTAGCTGTATAAAGCTGTATAGAAACGTTTTTTTTTTATTTATAGAAACGGAAAATGCACTAATCAAAGCGTTGGAATCAATACATTTGGTAAAATACCATCTAACATTGCTAGGTACCTGGGCTTGAAAAATCCAGGAAGGTACGCGGGCCCCTGTTTTCGAAGGACCTCGACAACCTGGTTGGCGAATTCTAGAACCAATCTCACTAATCATAAAAGGCATGGAGGATGAAAGTCAACCAGTGTAGCCGAATCCCATATTGAAGATTCCCTAGCGAATAAAAGCAAAATTGCCGCGAATATTTTTAAAACGTCTTCGAGAATACCCATGGACCATTTTTGTCAGAAAGTACAATGGAAAATGTAATACACAGTTGCTTTACACAAAGTCAACTCCAAATACAACGTTCGGTAGAATGTGTTTCCGAAGGAGGTCAGATAGTAGCAAGCACATATCAAATTGAAGTAAAAAACAACGAATTTCTTCAAGATATGGCATCTGCAATAAATCTAAAATACAAATTGCACGTTTAACGTTAATATTTATCGTTAATTTGTTTTTTGTTATCCTTTAAAAGTTTATATAAAGAATTTACGAAATGCACGTTTAACTTTAATAATATCCTTAATTTGTTCTCAATTCTCCATTCTCCTAGTTTAAAATAAAGATTTTTTGTAATATTTATGGGCTTTCCACTAAGAGATTAGGCAAATTATGTAAGCTCATGTTTATACACAATATTCCGACGTTTCACGAACTCATCTTCGCGAAAAGACAGATCTCACTATGGCATATACAATACTGCATAAATTACCTCCTAGAACTTTACAAAATTTGTTCAGGATCCGTAAATGTATGCTACTTTTCGATAAATAATCATTTTTTTCTGCCCTCAAAGCATTCGGGGATGCTTTTCCAACTTACCTATGTGATGTTAAAAATTATGTCATGTCAAAGTGCATATCTTGACGTTAGCCAAATAATCTTATAGCCTGGCAGACCTCGAAAAAATGAAAATTATCTTGAAAAATTAAAATATTGGTCACTTTTTTTTTCTAAACTTTGGGCCTCGGACAAAATATCTAATGGCAAAGTTGTGAAAATCATTGGCGTACATATACGGGAAATTAGTATGTTTGCTAAAACTAAAGACAGGGCATATTTTGAATAGACGATGTATCCAATGTAAAATAAATTACCCCCTAAATATTGGGATCCATCTACAGATTTCGGTGCAGCAAAAAGCCCGGAGCTGTTGACTTCGTACAACGCCCAGAGTTGCCAGTTCGAAACGTGCTGCATCCGGTCGGCTAGTTAAATTTGTTTATAGATAAGCGTACTTTTTGTATAGAGTTTTTTTTTAACAAGGTGACACTTCTGACAGCAACATACCTCGTATTGTTGCTGCATCGCAAGATGTCAATGTTGTTAATTTATTTGTAACTGTCAAAAAATACAAAATAGTACTAGAAAGTGTTTTTTTTTTCTACGGGTAAATCAAATATAAAAAATTACCTTCTGAATCGATATCGGACCCCCGTCTCTTCTGGCCCAATCGCAGCAGGCTGCTAACTGAAAAATGTCTGGCGTTGTTTTGCGGCGAGAAACTTCTGTTTGTATTATACTCCGCTGCACCCGTATTGTAGTCCGGGGGTGTCGTGTGCTGCTGCTGCCCGTCAAAGTTAAACATTTCTTTGGATTTCTTTGCCGGCTTGGTTAAGCTGTGGTTCGGTCACCCAATTTGGGAACCATTCTTACGCTCCTTCCTCTCTTGTCTTCATTCATTACGGTCGCTTATTGTGGTCGTGTCACATGGTAATTTCGGGGTTAGTGTCTGAAACAGAAGGTGGATCGGATTACTCCCAGATGTGATTTTTCTACATTTTAATTTGTCGATAGTTTCGTGTAATATGATGGTAAAACAAAAGTTAGTAAAGCTTTTACATCTATAAAAAAGATATTCGTTTAGTCGTTTGAACAATCTGATGAAAGAAATTGGCGACTTAGGACATACCCTGTAATAGTATCTGCCTCAAATATACAGAGTGTTGCGATTTTCGCGAACCTGTACTATATTTCTGTGAAACCTACGATGCGTTAAACAAGATTTTCATAGCCTGCTTCGTTTTTGAGATGATCTAAACTGGCACTTGTTTTGTAATAAGACCTGTCACTTTTAATATTTCACCTAAAGTTGTGGTTGTTTTTTTAAATGAAAGACCGTTTTAGTTCGGTACATAGCCTGTGGCGCAGCTAGAAATTAAGCTTGTGGGAGGCACCAGAACGATACTACATTTTTGTATATTATGAATTTCAAATATAACTAAAACCTCGAAAAATAAACAGCATTTGCCTACTCATTACTATATTACCTTTATTAAAACAAAAAATCTTTTTTCTTTACCATCATTATGAATGAATTACAACAAGGGAAAAAAGGAAGGAACTAAAAAATATCAGTGTAGTTCCCGATAAACGCCAAGTAATTCCGACTGACTTAACCAATGTTAATGAAATTAACTCTTACTTTTCATCAGCTAATAATTATAATCTACAGCTCGATCAAGAACTTCTCAATTTCTATAAAAGTAATCTCCAGACAGGTGTTAGCACTACTTTGAATTTTGAGAATATTACTGATTTCCATGTCTTTAACATTTTGAAACAATTGAAAAGTAATGCCTTTGGGAGTGATGGATTGAACCTGACAATGATAATTTTGTGTTGTCCGTTTATTGTGCCGTTTGTTACTCATATTATTAATGAATGTATGGCTAGTAGCTATTTTCCTAGCGCCTGGAAAAGTACTTTTATAGTACCTATACCCAAAACAAACTCACCTAGAGTATTTAAAGATTTGCGGTCGATAAGTATTCTGCCTATTCTATCTAAAGTTATGGAGAAGGTACTTGAGAGGCAGATAAAAACCCATTTAAATCTTTATAAAGTTCTTCCTTCAAAACAATCTGGTTTCAGGGAAGGTTATTCGTGTGCCACAGCGCTTGCGTCCATCACTGATGATGTCCTCAGAGCGCTGGATGATCGAAAGTCCTGTGCACTTATACTGCTCGATTACTCCAAAGCGTTTGATTTATTAAACCACAAAATTCTCATTTCCATGTTGCACTATATAGGACTTGGTCAGTCTGCAGTGGAAATTATTGGGTCATTTTTATCTAACAGGGTACAACACGTAAAGCTAAACAATGAGATGTCTGCAGGTCATGTGGTGACACAGGGTGTTTCCCAAGGGAGTATTATAGGGCCTCTGCTTTATACAATTTATACATGCAGTTTTGATTCCCATCTGAACTTCTGTGACTATCACATGTATGCAGATGACACTCAACTTTGTTATACATTTAGCCCCTCTGATTTAGCTAATGCTACCAACAACATTAATCATGATCTAAATTCACTCCTACATATTTCTGAACAGCACCTTCTGAAGCTAAATACCGAAAAAACTTGCGCCATTCTCTTTACAAGCGGCAAGTACAGAGATAGTGAACCTGAGATGAAGTTAAAACTGGGAAACTCGTCTATTAAATTCACTAAAACATGCAAGAACTTGGGGCTGATTATGGATCAGAAACTACGTTTTAAAGAACATGTAACTGGTCTTTTGAAGAAAGCCTACTATTCCCTTAAATTAATTTTCTCTCAAAGACATTATCTAGACGTAAAAACCAAAAAACAACTTTGTGAGGCTCTTGTTCTTGCTGGTTTTAATTACTGTGATGCAGTCTATGGTCCTTGCCTTGATGGTATGGATCAGAAGTGCATTCAGAAAGCTCAAAACTCCTGTCTTAGACTAATTTACGGTATCCGAAGACCTAACCCTGTATCGCACAAGTTGCGGGATGCTAATTGGTTGAGCATGTGTAATCGCCGTAAATTGCACATGGCCTGCATGTTTCACAAGGTTTTAAAATGTGGGGCGCCATCATATTTATATGAAAAAATTACTTTTAGAACTGATGTTCATAATCTAAATCTTAGATTTAGGAATTCCTTGACTATTCCGCGACACAAAACCTCCATGTTCAGGCGGTCCTTTTCCTATAACGTTGCGATCTGCGATGCACTGGGTATTTCCGAAATATCTCCTTATGCGTTCAAGAAAAATTACAAAGAAACACTTTTTAGTGATCAATCCCGTTAATGTACAGTACAAATATGTATAATGCTTATTCATTTAAATTTTATATTTACTCAATTTTAATATGTGGATTTTTGTATTTTAATTTTATACTCTCATTTTGTACAATATATATGTTGCAGCGTCGTGTGTGAGTGTGTGTGTGTGTGTGTCTGTGAATATGGGTGCGCATGCATATATGTAGGTACGAGTGCAAGTATATTAAATTATCACTACATTTCGATTTTCTTTTTGTATATGTATTTAATTTTATTATTTTATTTAACATGGTAGCCTATGAGGAAGAATCGGTATTTTATTACCTATCATAGTGATTTTATTTACCGTCACTTCTTTTTTTTTTTCTCTTTTTTTATATGCATATGTATCATGTTTTATAATATGGGTAAATAATAAACGTATTATTATTATTATTATTAAAATGATTTGTTACCGGATATTATGTTGTTTTTGGGTACATATTTTTGAGACAAGTAAACCTATAACTCGTTTTTTGTTTCATATGTTGATTGAAATGAGGACACTATAAAATCACAATGCTGTGCAGTATCCTGTCAAAATATGGCGACCCATTCTGTATATTTGGAACAACTATTGACGCATATAAATGGCTTTCCAGTTTCGACGATGTAAGACCGTGTTTAGCTTGAGGAAAGTTTCAGCTGGTTTGGTAAAAAAATCATCTATTCAGGGAAAACTAATGCATAATCTTTTTTAAACAGCAAAAACGTTATTCATTTTACTGAACATAAATTAAATCTGATTTGTTACTCTACGTATAAATAAATGATCATATCTATAATGAGCATCCTTGTTACCCACAAATTTAATTTTCCAAACAATATAAAACGAACTTAGCACCACTTAGCACTGCATTAGTTTACTCACACAACTTTTTAATTTGACAACTCGACACTAACTCGAATTAATGTTCGTAAAAATGTAAACGAACGCCTTGGTGCACAATAACGATTCAATTTAAAGCTAAAACCTTATAAATTGACAATAAAGCATGAAATTATGTATGTTTAAAATACGGCCCCATAAAATTTGTCAGTATTTAATAAAAACAAAAATTATCTTAACTTTTTAAAGTTATATTGTTTATGAATAACAGAAAATTGATCACTTTTTTATTAAGGGAAGATATTATAAAGCTACGTCTCAATGTTTCGATCTCGAAAACTAATTGATATCCGATTGACAGGATTTTTTTGATCAGATTAAACAAGAGAGTATCTGAATTTATTTGTTTTTTGAATCTAAATGTAATGTGTATCTATGTAGTGTTTAGCAATTTCACAAATATTTTCAGGTCAATTATTTTATTAATTATTTTGCAATTATTATATTCTCATTTTTTTTCGACCTTGTACAGATGTCAAATATCGGGCAAAAGAATTTGATGTTTGTAGTTTTTTGTAATGTCCTTTTTATTGGAAATTTAACAAACAGACTTGTCCTATAATAGTACTTTTTCTCAAGATTTTCAGTAGTTTGCCTTCTTTAAGATTTGTCATGCTTTTGGCCCAGCAGTGACTTTGAGTTTTTACATAACACCCGATTTGCGACCAGATACATCCAGTGGAGGCTCTTCCATAGGGCCATTTGGTCAGTATTTAATAAAAACAAAAATTATCTTAACTTTTTAAAGTTATATTGTTTATGACCCCCCGAAAAAATATATATTATTCGTTTGACCGTCCCTCCTAATAGTTGTAATAAAACGCGAACCTTAGGAAAAGTTAAATACGCTACACTATTAGCCGCGCGCGGCGGTTCGAATGGTCTCGATGCGTTCGTTAGGCATAATAATATACTCTATACTAAGCTAGGCTGGGCAGTCCGAATTGCCCTGATTACCTTAAAGCTTGACGAAAGTACCCGAAGATTTCACAGCTACCGAGTGGCAGCCGAACGTGAGATCAAATGGAATATGAAATCGCGATTTGGGTCATCAGGTCGCGGCATCACGTCGGCATGCGGAAGTTCAATTGTTTAGAGCTGGCACGGTCGATATATTGTTTGGACGTTTTTAAGCGATGAAAACAGATTAATATACTTTAAGTTTGAGTTGTGAATATAGATGAAATAAAATGTGGGTAGTGTAAAAAATTAAACAACTAAAGAGTGCGAACTTAATTTTGAGAAAATGACCGAATTCAAGGTAAGTGGTCGCAATTTGCCAGAACTTAGTATACGACAAACTAGTAAAGATAAAAATAAAGAGGTTCAGCGAAACTTTCGCAAAAGTATTTACGATTTAGCTAACTGGATATGTCGTTGTGAAGTCTCTAACTCATTTTACTGTTATATTTGTTTGTTGTGTTCTAAGGACTCGAGAGATTATAGATTCCGTAAAATTTTGTGGGGTATTCGAGCTGGCGATACGTGGCCATGAAGAAACGGCTTTGTCTGAAAATCCAGGGGTTTTGCGAGGGCTTATAAATTTTGTTGAGGAGTTGGGCCAAGATAGACTATCTGTTTTAGCAATGTTAAGTATCGAGAAATCGTTTATATAAGGAATATGCGTGCAATTTTAACGAACAGCATTTTTGCAATTCTAAAGAACGAAGAGTAGACCTGAATTTGAAGAGAATTTAAAGCTCAATTTAAAGATACGATATTTATTTTAAATATGCCTATTTTTAAATTTGTTATTGACCTCCCAATATAATTCACTACGAGCCGCCACTGGGTACATCAACGGCAGTTGTGTCTAAGGCAGAAAAAATTTTAATTTCAACACAAGAAAATTCGACTGTTGTACCGAATGCACATTCAATAAATGTACTTTTGATATATAAGAAACGTAACTTTTGTATAATAAAATATTCTAAAATTACCTTTACTGTGTGCATATATCCAGGAAAAAAGTTCTCATTTTTATCTCCGGGAAAAAAGTAATTTCATAAAAAGTGATATTTTCTTACCTATCAACAGGGGATAAAAAACTTTTTCACGTCACAAAAAGAAAATATTTTTTTTACTAACGGAACTCAACATAAATTAAAACTGATTTGTTACTGAACGTATAAATAAATGATCATATCTATAATGAGCATCCTTGTTACCTCGCAAATTTAATTGTCCAAGCACTTAAAACAATATAAAACGAACTCAATCGGTACCACTTAGCACTGCATTAATTTACTCAGACAACTTTTTAATTTGACAACTCGACACTAACTCGAATTAATGTTCGCGAAATCCCCGTTCCTTCTTAATAACGAGATAATTCGATTAAGCGCGTTGAGGGGTCGGCGCAGGAAAAACTGAAACACGGGGAGTTTTTCGGGGCCAGATTTGCTGAAACGTTTTTAGGAAAGGGGAGGCGTTTCCAACGTGACTTACTTAGATTTGTGGGCGGGGTCTGGGTCGGCTTAGGATCCGATCTGGACGGGCGTGTAAATGAGGTAAACAGGCGCCAGATCCTACTACGAGACGTCTAGGCCAGAAATCCACTGGATGCACGAATTTGATTAAAACTTAGATAATTATTTGTAACAAACCCATTTTAACATATATCTTGATTTTTTAAATTGCGCCTCTTTGACATTAGTATTAACCTAGGAAGCACAAGACTGTAAATATACAAGGTGTTAATTAATGTCGTGGATATATTTCAAGGGGTGATACTCGAAAAAATAGGAATATTTTTTTTATTAATTATATATATATATATATATATATATATATATATATATATATATATATATATTTAAATATATATATTTAAATTTATTTTATTTATTATTACAATTTTAATTATAAATAATCATTACAAATTGTTGGTGCACAATGAACTAAAAAGTCTGTGTGTGCACTGTTAAGCATTATATCATAATTTTATTTATGTTAACTAGATATAGTTGAATGCGGCCCTATAGTGCGGGTCCAAAGGTCACCAACATTATGAATCAAATCAGAAAACACAGTGAATACCAAAATGTTGTGTGACTCTTTTATCGAGCTATTAAATCTCGATGGGCTATTAACAAATATACAGGGAGAAAGAAAATAGTTTTTTTTATTGTATTACGCAATTTTATTAAGATAGCCGCTTAATATTATTTTATATATTAAATGCCGAGGGACTAAATAAGAAAATTCGCTAAGTATGTATTTGGTTAAAATTTTTTGGTTGGCAAAAACAAAAATACTCAAAATGGCAAGCGCCTTAATAAAGTCGGAAGGCGGTTCGAATCAGTGGAACAATCAGGATATGTTTATACAGCCACTTAATGAAAGTGAGATTTTTTTATCAATCACCAAAAATTATGAGCCCCGCTTGACCTAAAAATCTAACCACTAATACAGTGTTATTTATTTAAATGCGGACCACCCTTGTGGAAAGAAAACTTGTTTTTTTTTGTATTGTGATAACAAAAAAATTTTATTTTGCAAAAATATTATACACCTTTGTTAAAAACACAAGATAATTAGTTATTACTTCCCTCGTGAGATTTTTTCAGATCTTTACGTTTAAGGGTCCTTAGATGCCGGAAAACATGTTTTCTCAATTCCGTCTGTCTGTAGGTATGTCTGTCCATCAGTCTGTCTGTTTGCGGCATAGCTAAAAGCTGCTTATCCGATTTCTTCAAATTTTAGTCTAAAATTAAGGGCCATGCCTGCGAAAAATACATATATATATATATATATATATATATATATATATATATATATATGTATATATATATACAGGGCGTCCCAATAGTGCGTTCTCGGTTGATATCTTGATAACGGATAGCCATATAAAAAAAGTTCAAATGCAAAAGTTGTAGAACAATACGGGCTACATAACCTAAAATTATTTTCATTTATACAGGGTGTGTCAAAAATCTGTAGCGAAGCAAAGTTCTTACGGGACACTCTGTATATTTTTGAATATTTAGATTCTCCTCGTGATTCTACACATTTTTTGTATAACAGGTCCTATGTCTAAATCTGATAGTTTTTCTAATATCTGCCATTTTGTAAAAATTGTGAATTGCAGTGCCTTTTTTCAAATGACGTGGGCCGTTGGCTTTTTGATATAGGATTATTATTTTTTGGCAGAAACAATAACAAAAGTATGGGTTGACTTTCAACGTGAACAAACTTTGTCGGCGTTGTACAGGGGGTCCTAGATAAGTAGGAGAAATTAAAAACATCATATCTTCATTTTTTTTAAATGAAATATATAGTATTTTAATATTTTAGATTATTCGTGACCCAAAACCCTATCTTTCGTTATAAATATGTCCAATCAATACCTATTGGTCATAGTTTCCGAGATTTTGACATTTTTGTATTTATTATTTGGTTTTCAATGGCAATCGCCTTAGAATTTGCTTTATTATCGAATTTATAGAATTTTTCGAGGAATCCAAAAATGTAATAATATACAGGGTGTTAAAATAACAAAGTTGATATCCGAGGGACACTTTTCTATTTCAACTTTTTCTCTGTTATTAAAAATAAAGGAATTGAGGGGGGTGGCAAATCTCGGTGAATCACTGTGTGCATTAATACATAGTAAAAAATGCAAAATTAAAAATTCAGTCTACTATTTTTCTTTATGTAAAAAGGCAAATAAATATTTTAATTAAAGAGACACAGCAGAAAAAGAAGTCCTACAATCACTTGATTACCACCATTTCTTTCAACACACACTTGTAGCCGATTCACAAAGGAATTGTTAACTCTTTTCAGCATCGCGCTATTGATATTTGTACATGCATTTCTAATTCTCATTTTCATATTCTCTATGGTAGTGGGTGGCGTTTAGTAAACTTGCTCTTTAACAAAACCCCACATGAAAAAATCTAATTTTGTGATGTCCGGAGACCTTGGCGGCCATGATACTGGACTTCCCCTACCAATCCATTTATTTTCATAATTCGCGTCTAAAAATTGCCTCACCTGCGTGCTACAATGTGCCGGAGCGCCATCTAGTTGGAACCACATCCACCTCACTAGATTAAAAGGTAATTCGTCAATCCACTCCTGCAAACTGTTTTGCAGTAAATTTAGGAAAGTGTCTCCATTAGCTCTATTTTAGAAAAAATAAGGTCCAATGATACTGTTACCGATTATACCAGCCCATACATTAAGAAACCATTTATGCTGGTGATCCAAGGGGATAATGAATCTGAGGTTTTCAGAACTATAATAGTGGAAATTATGTCGGTTGACGTATCCATTTTTATGACATGTCGCTTCGTCAGTAAATAAAATGTTATTGAAAAAATCATGTTCTCTAGTTTTTTACTAATGCCCAAGTACAAAATTCAAGTCTTCGATTGAAATCGTCTTGATCTAGCTCTTGTACCAGTTGAATATGGTATGGGTGAAATTTATGTTTTCTAATTATTTTATTTGCCGTAGATTTAGCAAAACCTCTCTCCTTTTCTAACTGCCTACATGAAATATGAGGATTTTCAATTAAAGTTTGCATAACAAGATATTCAGTTTCTTCATTTGCGGCTCTTTTCTGCCTTTCCAATTTTTGTCCGTAATCGACACATCCAGTTCTTTCAATACTTGCTAAAAAACAATTTTGATCACTTGCGCCCAAAACATAAATCATGTTAATCAAAGTCTTTAGGTCGCGATTCTTAGCACAGTATTATGAGCTAAATTTTTAATTTTGCGTCACTTGTAATGTATTATAATTAGAAAATTCGATAATAAAGCAAATTCTAAGGCGATTGCCATTGAAAACCAAATAATAAATACAAATATGTCAAAATCTAGGAAACTATGACAATTAGGTTTAGGACATATTTATAGCGAAAGATAGGGTTTTGGATCACGAATAGTCTAAAATATTAAAATACTATACATTCGATTTAAAAAAATAAAGATATGATGTTTTTAATTTTTTTCATTTCTCCTACTTATCAAGGACCCCCTGTACAACGCCGACAAATTTTGTTCACGTTGAAAGTCAACCCATACTTTTGTTAATGTTCCTGCCGAAAATCATAATCCTATATCAAAAAGCCAACGGCCCACGTCGTTTGAAAAAAGGCATTGCAATTCATAATTTTTTACAAAATGGCGGATATTAGAAAAACTCTCAGATTTAGACGTAGGACATGTTAGACAAAAAATGTGTAGAATCACGAGCAGAATCTAAATATGCAAAAAATATACAGGGTGTCCCAGAAGAAAAAACACAACTTTGCTGCACTACAGATTTTTGAGACACCCTGTACAAACGAAAATAATTTTAGGTCATGTAGCCCGTATTATTCTACAACTTTTGTATTTGAATTTTTTTTATATCGCTATCCGTTATCAAGATACCAACCGAGGACGCACTATTGTTACACCCCGTATATATATATATATATATATATATATATATATATATATATATATATATATATATATATATATATATATATATATATATATATATATATATATATATATATATATATATATATATATATATATATATCGCAAAATTTTATAGCGGGGGTGTCATCCCCCAAATAAATGGGAAGATATATATATATATATATATATATTTAGAAAATATGAAGGATGAATTTAAAATGTTTATTTACAAATTATCAGAGTAAATGATAAGGATAAATTCCTTACCAATTCGCTATTTTTGTCCTGTTATTTTAGATGTTTACTGCTGATTTTAGTGATTTGACATGCCACAACGATCAGGTGCGGTAGTTGCTAGATAGCTGTTCTGTAACTTGTGCGTTTAAATTTCTCAATATCATTAAATTTTTTATCAATAATTATGGTGTACTCACTTGCAGAAAAAGTGGAAATAATCGAACTTTATTTTAAAAATAATGAATGTGGCAATCGGGTTGCGCAGATATTTAATGAACGACATCCTGAAAAACACCTTTCCGGCAAAATTGTTCGCGAGTTAGTAGCAAAATTTCGCGAAACTGGATCCCTTATGAATAAAAAGAGGCAGATGGAAAATCCTGTAGTAAATGAAGCTATGGAGGTCTTTGTATTGGGCCAAGTTGCCATGGATAGTACGCTGAGTACAAGAAAATTAGCCAATGAGACCGGCGTGAATCGTACAAGTGTCCAAAGAATATTGAAAAACACCATTTCCACCCGTATAAAATTCATTTGGTACAAGAACTCAACGAAGACGATTTTGATCGCCGCTTGCAATTTTGTGAAACTATTAGTGAACGAGTGGCCAATAATAATAATTTTCTATTCAATGTGTGTTTTTCGGATGAGTGCACTTTCTTTTTGAACGGTGTAGTTAATCGGCATAACTGTCGGTACTGGGCTGAGAACAACCCCAGGGTATTTCACGAGGTGCACACACAACATCCTCAGAAATTGAACGTGTGGGCTGGTATTTTTGGAAATTCTATTGTGGGTCCTTTTTTTCTTCCTGGAACTCTAACAGGTGATATGTACTTAGATTTACTGGAAAATACCATCGACCCAGCCCTAACTGACATCATCGAAAATAATCCTGGATACGTTGAAGCGGAACTGATATTTCAACAAGACGGGGCACCTCCACATTACTCTCAAAATATGCGTAATTATTTAAACACTAACTTTCCCGGGCGGTGGATAGGACGAAGGGGTGCCATTGAGTGGCCTCCCCGGTCACCCGACTTGACTCCTTTAGACTTTTTTCTATGGGGACACATAAAAAGTAAAGTGTATAGCACTCCACTTGCCTCATTAGAAGATCTGCGAACACGAATTATTGACGTTTGTCGCGAAGTGACCCCTCAAGTTCTTCAGAATGTTCGAGAACGATTTGAAGCTAATTTGTATTACTGTATGGAGGTCGACGGGCAACATTTTCAGCATTTGCTTCATTAATACGGTAAGTTTTTTTTATTTAATTTAATTTATGCGTTTTTTGAAAAATGTATTTTTCAAATTTCAATCCTTCATATTTTCTAAATGACTTGACCGATTTTCAAAACCAAAGCGGGAATGTATAGAGAATAGAAAGCCCTTTTCATTGCGGTAAAAATCGAAAGGTAAAAGACTTAAGTTACAATGCAAAAATGGATATTCATAATGCAATTTATGATTTATACACGTCAAAGATTAATATAATCCTTCAGAAACTTTTTAATGTTATAGACTAAAAAAATATCATCACCACTTAAAAAGTCCTCATCTTCTGAGTCGTCCTCAAATGGCGCAATGATCATTGGTGCTGTTTCGACATCTAGAACTCGTTCTCGATTCCACCAATCCCATATTAATTTCTCCGTATGTTCCACAGATTTCTTCCAGTACTCCGGCGTAATATAATTTAATGAATCTTGCGAAACAATTTGCACTTCATCTGATGTAAGACCATCGATTGATTTTTTCCCAACACATATTAATTTTATTGCGTTAAACTGGCAATGGTATGGCGGCAGTCGTAAAACCTCATGTCCATTTTCCCGTAATATTTCATCTACGGCGTATATTGTTGGTTTTTTAATAGATTTTGCCATTAATAGAAGTTCTAGTTTCAGCGTATTGGGTAAAGGATTTTGTTTTTGCTTTATTAGCCAGTCATAAATATCACTTTTCTTCCAGGATGAAGTAGTTTGTTTATTTAAGATTCTTGAATGATAAGATGCATTGTCTAGAATGATTAGAGATGGAGCATCTAAATTTGGAATCAGCTGTTCTTTTAACCACTTTTCAAACAGTTCACAGTTCTTATTATCATGGTAGTCCATACTTTTGGATGTTGAAGAAAACAGTAAACTTGCACCTGGGAGAAATCCTGTTGAAGAAACTGCTTGCAAAATGATGAACCGTCCCACATCCTTTTTTCTCTTGAAACATTTTACAGACTCGTCCTGCCAAGATTTCGAACCACTTCCATTAGAAAATATCCAAGTCTCGTCTAAAAATACAACTTTTCTAAATATTGAAATAACATTTTCTGTGTATTTCTTTAAAAACTAGATACGCTCACTTGCTATATGTGGCAACTCGCATAAAAATCTTCGATTACAGTCCTTTTTATATCGAAAATCCAACATTTTTATTAATTTTGACAATGATTTTAATCCAATTTCCAATATGCCTTGATTTTTTAAAGCTTCTTTTAAAACTTGAAGTGTTATATTAGTTTTTGATGTGTATAAATCGTAAATTTCATTACGAACATCCATTTTTACGTTGTCACTTAAGTCTTCTGTTTCTGGCTTTTTTCGTGTACATTTCTTAATCTTCTTCGGTAGTAACTTATGCTTTTTTTCATGCACAATTTTCTGCATAGTCCTTATACCGATTCCTAGAGCTTTTGTTACTGTCTCCTGGATATTGGTCGGTGAATTTTCATTTTCGTAATATTTTATTAGATCTAATACCATTTTTTTCGCTTGTGGATGCAAAAAACCCGAAAATTGTTTTCTATTACTCATTTTGTCACTGACTTGTTAATCTGACTTTGAAGTGACATCGCTCAACTATAGCTTGACTATAGTATTATTCGCAGTAACCAATACATATATAGTACTTAAAAACTTGTAACCCAAAGTGTTTGTTGATATATAGTAGGATTATTAGTAATAACTCTTAAAGAGTAGTAGTGGAAACAGTTGTAGCTACTTTAGAGCTTGCTGGATGAACCAGTCTGAATATATCTGGAATAAATTCGAGAGACATCACTCTGAATAGCCCTTGTTATTTCGGACACATTCTTATGACTTCTACCACTCTCCACTAAACCTACGATACGGCCTCGGTTTAAAGTAGAAGTTCTAGGCATTTTTAACTTTTTTTAGTTAAGTTGACAATGTCAAAATTTTCACCTTACAGGCCGATTAGGTTGTTTATTGATATACGAGTAGTTGTTTATTGACTTTTAGATGGGTAAACATCGATTTTGTTAGAAATTCGTGTGGCCAAATTTGGTCATCATAATTTCATCCTCCCTGTATTAAAACTGCAAATGTTTAAACATTGTGATCGTATACAGTAGTTTTGAAATTAGCGTCTTTTTACTTGAAACCTATACCAAGTAATAAAAAATAAAAAATAATACAAATACATTATTAAATTTGGCAACTCTGTTTAGGGAAGTTAAAATTAGGAGTGCATCTCTAGGCATTTAAAAACGTTCAATGCTTAAGTGTAATTTTAATTAACCATACTTCTAGGTTATGGATTTAGGTGTATATCTTTTTATTCACCCTGTATTAAAAATTAAAATTTCAAACTTGGTGATGTGGTACAGTAAATCTTTACGTATCCGTAGCATATGAAAAAATTAAATCTGCATGTTCCCTCTCTTTTTGGTAGTCATATCAAATTTTGGTTTATTTACAAGCTCACGTAACTTTTAGTTTTCCCGGTACAATACAACAACATTTTCAACTCTGCCTAGGGCTTCAGAAAGTAGAAAGACTGACCTATCAGGAAAAAAAAAGTTTCAAAATCGGTTGAATAGTAACTTAAAATAAATGCATTTGAAATTAACCTTAAAAATCGGTGATGTATTATAAGTGTTGATTAGTGTAGAATAGATGTGTAGATTTCCATTATATTTAATAATTTCGTGTGCAATATTTAAGAGAAATTTTAGAAAAATCCGCCTTCCAATTACGTAAAAAATAGAAAGGAAGTACTTTTTTTAAATTCTCTATCATACTTTTGTCCCTAGATTAATTGATTCTCTTATAATTTTAATTCAAATCTAATAAATTCATGTGAATTTCTCAAGGTAAAGTTTAGAACCGCCCCCCGAAACAAACAATATACCCCACTGGTTTGGCTATGCTCACAACCCTTCAGCCAGGTCTTCGATTTTGCATCCAAACATTACTAAAAAAATGATACACGTATTTTCACGGTGCCTCAAGTGCCTACCCAAAAATGTTTAAGTATTCTTGGAATTTTTAGAAAAAAATTAAAATACACACCACTTATTTGACCCTGTATTTGATGTAACGCTGTCAAGTCGAAAACCATTATTCATTTGCACCCGGAATTGAACCAGATCTGACATCTGACACATGCGAAACTTGTAAATCAAAGATATTTTTTCGAAAAGAAACAGTCTACTACAAAAGATCTCCCTTGCGCGCATCTGCCTTGATCCGGGATCAAACACACGTTTGCTGTCTTCGAGCTCCTTTTGTTTCCCGGCTACCTTTATTCTTTTGTTACGGCGTGGTCCCTTTTTCTTCCTGGTTCTAGTTACCCGTGAAAACAATCGATTCGGAACGGCCGTGGCAGTGAAACCGTTAAAAATCTGAAGACAAATTCGGAACAACTTATTTTCGCAACGACTGGACCTGACCCCGTACATATTCATACATATGCAGCTGTTTTCAAAATAATCTTTCGGTTTCATATTTTTCGGGAATCACGAGAATTCGGGTCAACGAGTTTGAGATGCTTCTTGAAAGGAAAGTATTTCAAAACGGTGTTCGGTGTGGTGATATGCAGAAAAAACTTAACTAGCAAATGATAGAAAAATACGAGTAGTTATTTTTTTATTTTAATAAAGCTCTGCCACGAACTGGTAGACAGATCGACCGACGGAATTAATTAAACCTATTTGTTGGCATTTAAGGGCGCTAAAACGTGAAGATATGTAAAACCTGAGAGCGTCATTTTTTCACGATTACAAACATTTTTTTTGGACGTCGTTTTATTCGGCCATCTTGAATTAGTACCACAGTTTTGCTAGTTGATTCCTATACCACAGTTAGTTATAGCACACAATTTGAAATCAATCCATTAAGTAGTTTTTTCTGGCTGAATTTTTAAATATTTTATTGTTCCGCCATCTTGGATTCGTACCAAAATTTTACCAGTTGATTCCAACAATACTTTCATGTTTGTGCAAACTTTGAGATAAATTTATTAAGTAGTTTTTTCATAATACAAATACAATATAAAGAGTATATTTCCAAAGACATTTACAATGTATAGGAATTGTCAATACAGAAAAAGAGAAATTGCAAAATACTAACTCTAAATGCTATATATAAATAGGTAGATATAGTCAGGTCAAACATCTCATATATGACAATGTATAGTAGACAATACAAAGAACAATTCGGAACAAACAATTATAGAATAAAAAATAAAATAAACATAAAATAATCCGAGAATAAAATATAAGTATATATAAAAAAAAATTGTATACAATAATATTATCATTTCAATAATCGTCAAAACTATATGAAAAGAATTCAGACAATGAATAAAAGGGGTTATCGGCAAGTATGGTATTTAATGTTTTCCTAAAAATATGTATATTTGTAGTGCTAGTCATATTAAACGGCAAGTGATTATTTTAATAGAAATAATCTCAGGCCCATTTTGTACTTGGGTCAGGCGGGCACAGGAGACATAGAGTTTCTCACAATTTCTTGTGATATATTGATTAATCTCCCCATGTTACGAACTCAAGATGTTTAAAAATATGACAAGCACACTGTAAAATGAGACAGTTAAAATTTTTTGTGATTGAAAGGAAAAGAAAACATATTTCGAAGAATCCTTTTCTGGCTTATGAGGACACGATTTATGCTACTAGAGTTTCCCCAAGCAAGCACACCATAAGATAGGGTACATTGTATAGTTGCGTAATAGAAGGTCGTCAGAGTGAATGCATCCACAGAATCCCTCAATTGAAGGATAGCATAATTTTTTGAGCATAGTTTTTTGCAAATATCTTCAACCTGGCTATCCCAACTGAGGTGCTGGTCGAGAGCGATCCCCAAGAAGTTCACATATTCATGTTGTATGAGACTTGACCCATTATTCTTCACCAGAAAACTTCTATCCTGAGTCACCCTCAGAGGGGTAAATACAACAAGACTGGTTTCGGACTGATTCAAGCAGAGTCCATTTTTTTACACCAAGGAACGATGTCAGACAAACAACTGTTTGCCTCTTCACAAAGTGTTTCATAGTCAACTGCTCCCAATACTGTAGATATATCATCAGCAAACGAGGTTATATGACTAACGTTAACGAATAGAGGTAAGTCATTTATACAGGCTAGAAAAAGTATAGGTCCTAACATACTGCCCTGCGGTACACCCACCCTAACATTAACCCAGCCTAAAACAGCGACACCTTGCTTGTTTACCAGTTTTATAGCCTGCACCCTATCAGCTAAGTAAGTTCTTATCCAATCAAGCCGGTCCTCTTATTCCATAGTGACTTAATTTTTCCAGCAAAATGTTATGATTTATGGTGTCGAAGGCCTAGGAGAAGTCATAAAATATCCCAACAGTTTTAAGTTTTTTGTTAAAGTTTTCGAGTAATTTTAGGTATAGCGACAGTATGGCATCCTCCGTAGAGCATCCAAACCGAAAACCGTACTGTCTATAAATAAGAACCTGATAGTGGTTAAAAAAACCAACCAGTCTTGTCTTAAAAGAACTCTCAAAGACCTTCGAAAAAACAGACAGTAAGGCGATTGACCTGTAGTTCTCGATGGCGGTTGTGCTGCCCTTTTTATGAATTGTTTAATACTTATTTTAACATTTGTTTTAACATTTCACTAGGCCACCATTATGGATTTTTTTTGTAAATCAAAATAACAAAAAGTATCAATACATTTCATATTTTCAATATCTGTCAACTTTAGACTTTTTCTCTAACAAATAGAAATATTTAGACCTCCTCAGATTACAGATTTGAGTTTAGTAAAGATAAAGTATTATTTTTTTGTATAGTTTTAGATATATCGGAGCAGAAAAATAAAAAGCTTAAAATTACTTGAGTATCCGTATAATATTTTCAAGTAAGTAAATGTCTGTAAAATACAAAATCAGAAAAAAAGTAGCTCCAATTTGCCCGAACCTAAAAAACAAAGAGTTTTTTAAAAATTTCTGTGCATTACGATTCTTATAACATAGCAGCATGAGGTTTATTAGATCATACGTAAAATCTATTTTTCAGCGGTTTTAGTGCCGGGAAATGTACATACCAATACCATTTTGACATCTATGAAATATTCCTGAATTTAGAGCAGTTTTAGATCTGAGCGTCCTTCGTCACCTTCGGAAGGAGAGAGTTTTTAGCGAAATTTTTTCAGCGATCATACTCTTACTGCTGAAATAGCAGAACTTGACGAAAATCTTATTTTCCGTTTTTCTGTTATATTAAAGTCAAGTGCTCCTGGAAAGAAAATTGATTGTGAAAAGTTTTGTGTGTATTGTACAGAAACAGCTAATCGTTATATATAGTTGTATGGCTGGATGTTCATGCCTGCAACTGTACATAAAATTCTCGTTCATGGAGGAGATATTATTAAACATGCATTAGTACCTATTGAGCGAGGAAGCTCAAGAAGCAAACCATAAATTATTTAGGTCCTATCGCTTGAACCATGCGAGAAAAACATCGAGAATATCAAATACTGGAGATGTTTTTAATCATTTGCTTCTTGCTTCGGATCCAATAAATACTAAAATCGATCTAAAATATCTTCTACTACAGGTGATTTACCACCAGATGTTTTAAACTTATTAGATTTATCAGATATTAATTTAGTTTTAGGGTTTTAGGCCATTACCATTACAGTTGTAATTATAGAATAATATGAAACTAAATAAATGCACAGTTCTACTTTTGTTACTAACCAGATTTATCTTAAAACCTATTAAAAATTTGGTACTTTTTGAATCACCTGTATGCATAGATATTTTTCACGTTATATCTGAATTTTAAATGACTCCATTTACTATCTATGGATTTGCAATAGATGGACACCCCGTATATTGTCAAATGTTTATATCTGCTACCAACACATTAAACCTTAACCATCACTTTATCCTTAAACCAATTAAAAACAGTTCTAACTTTGTATCTATATTCTTCAAGTTTATTTTCAAGCTATTAAAAATTGGAGATTTATATAGAGAATACCTTCTGTATCTATATTGTTCTAAATATTCGCTATATTTACTGTACATTGAATTTCAATAGATGTACATCATGTATATTTTAAAAATTTTATTTCTTTGCTACACATTATTCCTTGACTATCACTTTCCCACCCTATCAAATTTCTTCAACTTCGGGTAAATAGCACTCAAGATATTAGAACATGTCATAAAAAATCCCCATTTCGTTCCATAGTGCGTCACCCGGATGTAAGTGTTGCACCAATTTGAATTTAAATGGTTTATAATCTTGTTTCCTTAAAATTTTTTGTACCCGGCGTTTTGGTATCCCAACATTCTGATGGATTTATCTGCAAGAACTTGAAGGATCTACATCAATGGACGCCAGAGCATTAACTACGTCTTCCTCGTCATCCTTTTATAGGCTTCGCTTCGTGGCTTATTAAAAGATCCGAAATCAACTAGATTTCTTTTCATTCTAAGAAATGTAATATCACAGTTTCATAAAAATGTTAATATTACAAATGCTAAGCATACCTTAATAAATATAGTTCCGAAGCGTTAACATCTTCGTTAGATTGTGCAAAGCAGAGCAACATGTCGTATTTTTCTTCATTAGAAAACTTTTGGTTTGTAGGCATTTTTTATTATAAAAGTTAAAATAATTGTTGCGGTTATCTAATCTAGCTTCAAAAAGAACCAGAGGTTTTTCACAAGTGTTTTATTTAACATGACAACAATTTTCTTTTGTTTTGTTTATTTGGCGATGAATTACTGGGCGATTCGAATAGAAAAGGAAATACTGTTATCTATTTCCGGGAAGCTTATTGTGAACTGAATGATATAAAATAAAAATATACGTGTCCTATTTAAAAAATTATAAGTGTGTGTTATATCTCAAAAACGACAGCTCACATAGAAAATCTGACTATGCCACTGGATTCTACGTGAAAAATTGTATCAGAGCCAGCTTTTACCTTTTCGATAACTTAAACAACAACCGAAATACGAGGGTCGCCCGAAAATGCAATATTTTCAATTTCCCACTGTATCTTAAAAACGAAGTGGGCTATGAAAATTTTGTTTGGGTCATCTTTCATTGAACTGTATTGAACTAAATTGGGTCACACTTTACTATTCCTCACAAATGGAAAAAAAATCATTGATTGAAAATCTTCCCCATAACCAGTCATATACCATCAAATACAAAATTGTTAGCGCTTGTCATAAAAAAGTTAGAGCCTTGTTAGGAATTTCGTGGTCACCCAGTATATCTTTTATTTACTTAGATATTTAGTTCCAAACTATTTAATCGTCAAATAGTCGTCAGTTAACCAGAGACACATGTCCCGCACGCGACAAGCTGCAAGACCCACGCCCTGGCTGCATTACGGGTTAATGTTTTTGCAAAGTAATGGACAAGGCACCCGCATGGTATCGTAAATAATATGATCGCGAGCCACGAGCCCCTATCTCATCTATTTTTGCAATAATACAATCAATTATCTGTAAACTCTCGCTTTTCTATGAGCTGGTAATCATCAAACTGTTAAACATAAATGCGAGGATGAGCTTGCAAAAAAAATCTTTTTATTCATGCATGCCAAATTAAATTTATGTAGAACTGAGGTACGCGGTAATAAAGCATGTATATACAGGGTGATTCTAATATTCGAAAGAGAATTAAGTGACCCTCCTTCCTTCACCAATAAGTTTATGGATTTTTTAAATTATAATTTCAGACATTTTTATTATTTTCTATTTCGTAGACACTGGCAACTATGTTTGCGGTAAATCTCCAAGGATCGTATGAGTATGTATATGTGCAGTCATTTTGAAATATTTACTTTACTTGTCTAATATTATAGAATGTAATCAAGAACATCATATTTGTTCTGAATTCTAATTAAAACAACACAAATTCGAAATACACCAATTTATGACTAGTTTATTTTTACATCATATTTTATTTTTCTGTATAATTTAAAATTAATTGAATAAGACATTTTTTCAGACCGATTTTATAAACATTTAATAGACGGGCCATTTTGGATTCATACCAAAACTTGTATAACTTTATAACTATATAACAATTGATTTTTGTGCAAATATTGTAGGCCCAGCTTCTCAAAATCATTGCTAGTTGAGATACTGGAGTATCTTGGTCAAACGTATAGTTTTTTTCATCGCAGAATGACATAAACTGTCTCCAGATGCTCTTCTTGGATTTAACTGTGTTTCTTGGTTCGCTTCAAATTATATTTTCATCAATTTCCTCTTCTTGAACTAGCCCAAAGCGATTATTCATATTGACAACTTTTCAAAAATGTTTGAAAGATACTTAAAAAAAATCAGTTTCTAGGGACTCTAGCGTCTCTCAAAAGCAGGTTTCATATTGTCAAGATTTCATTTTTTGGTTAGGTATGTAACCACACCTAACCAGGTAAGTGGAAACACCAAGTTTCCTAGACGACGTGGTATTTCCCCTATAATTTTTCGAAAACACCATCAGTCTTACGGAAAAATTTGTACATGAGTGGAATATTCACGATTAAAATACCTTCTTTTATGAGAAAAGTAAAAAAAAACGCAAAATATACTAATAAATACTAACGAATTATAAGTAGAACAATCGTCAGTTATCTGAAATCAAAATCTCGATATCTGCGCGTATCGTACTCCCAAAAAGGTATCAAACTCGAGAAGTTGAAAATTTTACGCCTTACCAATTCTAGAAATTATAAGAAAAGCTTTTTAAAGATTTTGTTCATCCATACTTCGTCAAGCGTCACTCTCTTTCAAAATAATATTTAGAGGGAATGGGTAATTAATTTGAACTATGTCAATTATAAAATATTTAATAACCCCAGAAACCATAAAGCATGGAGAATAGCCATATCTTAGGTCCCGAGGAAACCACCCATGTGAAACCCATAATTGAGATAGGTAAAATATGTGACCACCCTATCGAAGGGAAGACGCCTTAATTACGTGGGATAGATTCTTCAGATTCCTACTTCCGTGTTTTCATGTCGCCATGAAAAATGATACTTTTAATTTGCTTAATTTTCTGTTCGCTGATCTGGGACCCCTTCTGTTGTAATTAGTTGGATTTTATTATTTTCAAACCGGAACTTCATGGTACAAGAAGTATCCATTTTATCGTTATAATTATTATTTCCCTCGGAAGAGGGAAGATTGTAAAAAAATCATATTTCGAGATTTTTTAGATTTTTCGAAATGGGGTGAAAGTATAACTTTTTGTTTTTATTTTGGCTTTCTTAAAAACTGTGGGACATTATAGTAGTTTTTTCAGCGAAAATTTTACAATATCGATTTATTTGCGTATTTGCAACTAAAGCCTATTCAAACTCAAGGTGAAGTACAGGGTGTCCCATTTTCGTAGGTTTTACGGGGTTTCCAGCTTATGAGTAGAGATAGAGAGATGCGGTTTTCGCGACACCGTGCTACTTTTCGATGAAACTAAAGAGGCCGCAAACAGATTTGCCCTAACCATTTTAGTTTCCGTGCTACAGGGTGATTTTGAAAATTTGTCATTTTCGGACACCCCCTGTAACTCAGCTATCGTAAAATATATTTAAAATGTTTCAACTGGTATTTATAGATTTTTTTACGTAGAATTCAGTGGCGTACTCAGATTTTTGCTGAGAGTCATAGTTTTTGACATATTGGCATAACCTACTATTTTTTAAATGGGACACCCTATATATTATTTTTTCATCTTATTCTTCGTGTCGAGAGCTTTTCAAAAACATACCATAAGTCATATTTATTTTCATAAATAACATGAAAAAATGCATTTTTCTTTAAACGGATTTATGGCATAGCAGATCAATCAAAATAAGAGAAGGTGGCTGTGGAGCCATGGAAAAAGTTAACAAATATTTATTAACGAAATAACAAAGTAACAGCATCAGAAAAAATTAGGAAGTAGGTAAAAGGTAATAATTATAATTTCATTAAAACTACAAATATTGTTCAAATTGTAGACCATTATGTGTCCTACAAGTGTGACAAACTTTAAAAATTCTTTTTAATGCATTTTCTATTGTAAATGACTGTCTTTGTAACTCTGCAAAAGCGTTTTCGGTGGCCATTCTTAGTTGTTCTAAGTTTTCGTATCGCCTTACATAAACCTTGTTTTCTAAATAACCCCACAAAAAGAAATCTAAAACTGAGAGGTCAGGGGATCGTGGTGGCCATCGAACAGGTCCGTGTGTTCCTATCCATCTTCCAGGAAAATGGTCGTTAAGCCAGTTTTGACTTATTCTGGCATTGTGGGCTGGAGCTCCGTCTTGCTGGAAATAAATCCTATTTAGTTGAGCCAAGGGAACATCATCCAAAATTCCTAATGCGTCTTCTAGGATTCGCACGTAACCAATCGAATTCAGATTTCCTTCATATATTTGGTAAACTATTTTTCGGTTGAAAATAAAACAGGAGACATTGAATCCAAATCTGCCCTGACGCTCCCTAGGAAAAATAACATGGTTGTTTTCTTGACTCCAAAATCGCGTGTTGTGTCTATTTAAAATCCCTGAACTAGTAAAATGTGCCTCGTCTGACCAAATAATCTTTTTTTCAAAATCGATATCTTCTGCCTTCATATTTATAAACCAATTGCAGAACTCCAATCTGCGCTCTGCATCACCAGGATGCAGATGATGCACAAGTTTGTATTTATAGGGTTTGAATTTGTGCTTTTTCAAAATTTTCTGCACTTTGGTTTTCGGTACACCCGCCTCTTCGTCTATTTTCCTGCAAGATGTTTCAGGAGCTGTCTGAACGAGGGCTAAAACGTTGACCTCAGATTCTTCGTTGTCTTTATTGTAAGTTCGCGATCGAGGCTTGTTAAAAGATCCATATTGGCAAAGATTATTTTCAATTTTTTGAAAAATTCTTTTTTCTGGTTGTCTTCTCTCGGGATATCTAAGATAAAATAAAGCGAACCAATAAAGTCAAAATGCAGGAAGATAAAAAAGAACTAACCTGTTCAGATAAAGCTCTGCCGCCTGATCTGCATCTTCATTAGACAATATAAAACACGCGTTCATATCATATTTCTCAAAATATTCAAATTTTTGATTCTGAGCCATATTAAAAACAATAATTATAATAGACGTCAAGAAAAATTTAAACGCAATAATGCCAAAAATGACAGCAGTAATGGCTGCCTGATCATATTTTTGTTGGCGTTGCCATGGCTACCACAGCCACCTTCTCTTATTTCGATTGATCTGCTATGCCATAAATCCGTTTAAAGAAAAATGCATTTTTTCATGTTATTTATGAAAATAAATATGACTTATGGTATGTTTTTGAAAAGCTCTCGACACGAAGAATAAGATGAAAAAATAATATATAGGGTCTCCCATTTAAAAAATAGTAGGTTATGCCAATATGTCAAAAACTATGACTCTCAGCAAAAATCTGAGTATGCCACTGAATTCTACGTGAAAAAATCTATAAATACCAGTTGAAACATTTTAAATATATTTTACGATAGCTGAGTTACAGGGGAGTGTCCGAAAATGACAAATTTTCAAAATCACCCTGTAGCACGGAAACTAAAATGGTTAGGGCAAATCTGTTTGCGGCCTCTTTAGTTTCATCGAAAAGTAGCACGGTGTCGCGAAAACCGCATCTCTCTATCTCTACTCATAAGCTGGAAACCCCGTAAAACCTACGAAAATGGGACACCCTGTACATGTAAACAGAAGTGGTTGTACTAGCAATACTCCTTTAAATAGTTGGCCGATTATGATATAAGTTTTTAGGTGTACTGCTCGTACAACCATATTTGTTTACATGTACAGGGTATCCCATTTTCGACACTTGGTATCTCCCTTATTTTTGAAATTAGAGTTGTGATTTTTGCTCATTACTCATTTTTGTTGTGAAATTAAGCATGGCGTTAGTACAATTTCATAAGCTCTTTTGGTTTTTGGGAAACAGGACGTTTTTTAAAATGTTGCACTTTCAGGGACCACTCGTATCCCAGCTAAGTGATAACTTATCAAAAAGACGAAAACTGTTTCTTATATGACTTTTCCTGTAGAATTCGGTGCTACTTTGAGAATAAGTATACAGGTCAAAAAATTGTCGGACCCAACTTTATTTTTTGAAATGGGACACCCTGTAAATTATACTTCATATTTAATAGGAATAATATACATGTATCCAGTTTAAAACTCCAGATTTTCTAAGATTTTCTTTTGTGTAGTATTACGAGGACCTAATAGGCTATGGCTAATTTGTTGGAACAAAGAGGTAAGTGTCAAAAACTTTGCGGGTTTGTCAGTTTTTGATTACTAATTTATTTGTTTATTTTTGGACAAAAGGGACAACAGATACATACTGTATCTACTGAAGTATCCACATATTGCAATAAAAAAAATATCATTAAAAGTTTAGAATTCTTATACTAACTATAAGGTAATTATTTACCATGAAAATTTACAATTAGAAAACGACATGAAAGATAAGAATTATACACCAACTACAATTTACACGAAGAAACCAAAAATTTTACGCTTATAATATTACAAAAAGTTAGATGTGCCGGTCCTACATTGTCATTAAAATATTTTTCACCTTTCTAAGAGTCATAAAGAAAAGGTCAATGTTAACACAATGTACATTACTATCAGCCGGTTGCACAAAACTTAATGGCTGTTTAGAATATTTAACCGAACTTTCGGATTTGACAAGCTGCTTATAGAAATCTAGGAATTCGCTGTCAAATTTGACGTCCCGTTAAACATTCTAAACTTTAATTGAGCTTTCAGCAACCGACCGTATGTCTTACTATTCGACAAATGGAGAGTTCTGAGCTGAGTGCCTAAAAGGCAAGTGAAATAGTCTCGCTCTTAGAGACCTTTGGGGAACATTAATATTAATTTGTTCCAGAATATTGGAACAATCTATAAAATTGTTTAAAATTTCAAATAAAAAAAGTACATCAAAATTCTTCCACCTATTCTCTAGTGACATCAAGTGAAAGTGATTACGTGCCAGAGCAAGTACCGTTATTGGGTATAACAAATTTTTGTTTATAAGACAAATATTTTATAAATCTATTTTGAATATTCTCCAACCTGTTACTGTTACGCCATTTTGTTTTGCTATCTTATATATATCAAAATGTTATCAGTTCATTCCTATATAACATTGGTTTTTGGTGCAAAATTGCGGTAGCTTGGATAATTAATTTTTTCTTGTTCCGGCATATTTGATTTTTACCAAGATATTTCCAGGTTATCCCCATATGACCTTAATTTTCCACTAAAATTTGAAGTCAATGCGATAAGTAATTTTTAAACTGACAGACAGACAAATAAACCGACAGACGGTGATAAAACATATTTTTTGGATACTAGGGACGTTAAAACGTGAAGATATGTAAAATCTGAGAGGGGTTGATTTTTTTCACGGTTACAAACATTTTATTTGGCCTCCATTTTGTTCTGCCATCTTGAATTAGTACACAGTTTTACTGATTCATCTCTATACCACAATTTGAAATCAATCGATTAGAAAGTTAGGCTAGCCCACTTCTAACCTACCCATCTTTCATTTGTAACGACATAGACTTAACATATGAACCCGGAAATTCGGTACTTCACCCATCTTCCTTCGTCAATAATAAGTACTCATTTACATTTCTTATTATTCCTTTTAGAACTATACAAGTTTGCTTCGTCGGTGTTGTCTTTCATAAAGATTTATCAAAGATTTAATTTCAAATTCCTTTAAATGGTAATTTTTACGTTACAAAAAAATTTAGAAAAAAGAAGCAAAAATTTTCTGAATAACATTTTGTTATTTGCTATCCACGTTTATAGCGATTGAGTTAATTAATTTAAATATTAATACAAACAAATTTTGTATACTTATGTGTTTTATGTAACAAGTAAACTGCTTCTAAATTAGATTTTATTAGATTTATGTTCACCGTTTTGAAATGAGCACCAATTAATTTCGTTACCCAGTCAATGACAATTCAATTCCCCGCCCATCCTTATGGTGTTTCAAGTAATAATAGTGGTGTTACCACCTATGGTCTTTACCCTAAACTTTACAGTCATTGTTGTACTTGTCTAGCCAATATTTTGAATAATTTTACTGCTTCAAAGGGGAGCGGAAATTAAATTAACCTCGTTTTTTTAAAGACAAAACATTATATCTTATATTCAGGTTGTTGTAAAACATGCCTGTGAGATTATTATAATTATATGATATTATAAAATTAAATAATTAGCATTATCTTTAACGTTAGTGTCTTTAAAAAGTATAACAATAAAAATATTAACAGGGTTGTTATTATCCCTATGGCAGGCGTGATTTTTGAGTAACATTTGAAGTAAATTAAACAAGCAGTTTTTACTAATTATGTTTTAAATATGTATTAGGATGCTATTTTGTCCCGCCATATTGGATTCGCACCAAAATTTTACCAGTTTATCTTTATTTTCAATTGAAACAATGTTTGAAAAGTGTTTGTTTAATAATGTGTAAACAATTTTAATTAGTTTTAATAACAATTTTTTTAAACATTTTAGTAAACCGCCACCACCGTGTTTTGCTTATATTACTATCATTTTGTAATTTCGACCATTACCACGGAATTTACTAAAAATGTTTAGGAGTTGGACCAGGTCTAGTTGCCATGGTAGTTAAAACTTTTAGTACGCCAATCATGTTTCGCTTATGTCACTGTCATTTTGTCAAGTTAGACCTGATCTCAATTTAAACCTCTTTAGTGAATACGGGTGTTATAGTCGAATGCGGTCTTCTCATGCGGGTCCAAAGGTCACCAACATTATGAGTCAAATCAGAAAACACAGTGAATACCAAAATGTTGTGTGATTCTTTTATCGAACTATTAAATCTAGATGGGCTATTTATAAATATACAGTGAGAAAGAAAATAGTTTTTTTTATCATATTACGCAATATTATTAAGATAGCCACTTAATATCATTTTATATATTAAATGCCGAGGGACTAAATAAGAAAATTCGCTAAATATGTATTTGGTTAGAATTTTTTGGTTGGCAGAAACAAAAATACACAAAATGGCAAGCGCCTTAATAAAGTCGGAAAGCGGTTCGAATTAGTGGAATAATCAGGATATGTTCTGTTTATACAACCACTTAATGAAAGTGAGATTTTTTATCAATCACCAAAAATTATGAGTCCCGCTTGACCTAAAAATCTAACCACTTATACCAGTGTCATTTATTTAAAGGCGGGCCACCTCTGTGCAAAGAAACTTTGTTTTTTTTTTGTATTGTGGTAACAAAAAAATTTTATTTTGCAAAAATATTATACACTTTTGTTAAAAACACAAGATAATTAGTTATTACTTCTCTCGTGAGATTTTTTCAGATCTTTACGATTAAGGGTCCCTAGATGCCGGAAAACATGTTTTCTCAATTCCGTCTGTCTGTAGGTATGTCTGTCCGTCAGTCTGTCTGTTCGCGGCATGGTTAAAAAACTACTTATCCGATTTCTTCAAATTTCATATATATATACAGGCTATATATATATATATATATATATATATATATATATATATATATATATATATATATATATAGCCCGTATTTTTCGTTAGCACACGAAAAAATCCGAAGGCAAAATACTTAAGTTACAATGCAAAAATGGATATTCATAATGCAATTTATGATTTATACACGTCAAAGACTAATATAATCCTTCAGAAACTTTTTAATATTCTAGACTAAAAAATATCATCATCACTTAAAAAGTCCTCATCTTTTGAGTCGTCCTCAAATTGCGCAATAATCATTGGTGACATCGAGAACTCGTTCTCGATTCTACCAATCCCATATTAATTTCTCGTATGTTCCACAGATTTCTTCCAGTACTCAGGCGTAATATAATTTAATGAATCTTGCCAAAGAATTTGCACTTCATCTGATGTAAGATCACCGTTCATATATATATATATATATATATATATATATATATATATATATATATATATATGTATGGCGGCAGTCGTAAAACATCATGTCCATTTTCCCGTAATATTTCATCTACGGCATATATTGTTGGTTTTATTAACAGATTTTGCCATTAAAAGAAGTTCTAGTTTCAGCATATTGGATAAAGGATTTTTTTTTGTTTTATTAGCCAGTCATAAATATCACTTTTCTTCCAGGATGAAGTAGGTTGTTTATTTAAGATTCTTGAATTATAAATAAATAAATAAATAAATAAATAAATAATCGTTTATTTCCAACAGTCACCCACTTACAGGAAATAAAAAATATATATATTTATGTAACAAAATTATATGATATAAAGTAAAACTAATATTCTATAAGAGCTACAGAAAAGCACAAACATCCTAGTGAACAAAGAAAAAAAATAGAAATAAAATCTTATACAATCTTAATAGAACCGCATACAAAAAATAAAAATAAAAAAATAATATCAGGTAACCCGCCTCGTGATAACACCTAAAGAGTCAAAAAATAAATCGACATTGTCACCACACAGTTCATTAAATGTATGACACATATAATATATTGGGGCTCTAGTCAGCATGCTTGTATTGGGACGATTACAATAAAATATACGGGTATTACGAACATTAAATGTCGGAACTAAGAATTTTATCTGATTTAATAAATGTGTACAGTCAATTTCACTGTTTAATAATTTGTATAAGAACGAAAGAGCATTCTCTTTCTGCGGATCTCTAAAGGCATCATATTAAAGTAGTACACCTCTAGTTCCTCTAGTTGGATAAACATCTTCCTTCATTGCTAGATACTTAATAAACCTACGCTGTACAGATTCTAATATACGTATATCACATTGATAAATGGGATGCCACACCATTGCACCATATTCTAATTTTGACCTAACGAAAGAGTTAAACAATAATATAAGAGTAGCATTATTTCTAAAGTCTTTACAGTTCCTGAGTATGAAGCCTAAAGCTTTTGAGGCGGATCTAACAATATTCATTATGTGAGTGCCAAAAGTAAATGCCCGATCAAAAGTAATACCGAGATCTTTTATTTCGCTGCAACGAGAAAGAGTGCTAGATTTAATCTCATAATCATAATGTATGTAAGTTTTCCTGCGAGTATATGAAACAACAAAACATTTAGAGTATTTATAATGTTCAACTCGCTGTGCAAAAATTGACAGTCCTCCAAAGAACCAATACTAGAAAATACCTTCAAGTCATCAGCAAAGAACAGTTTTGAACCATTTAGTTTGTATGCTAGGTCATTGATGAAAAGCAAGAAAAGCAAGGGCCCCAAGTTAGAGCCTTGAGGAACTCCGGACGATACAAAATATTTAGAAGATCTAAAGCCCTCGATCTTTACATACTGCTGCCGCTCGGTCAAGTAAGACTTTAAAAGCGAAATTAAACCCGATGAGAAGTCCATAAGGTCCAACTTTAACAATAGAACACCATGGTCTATCTGATCGAAAGCCTTCTGGAAGTCCATATAAGCAACATCAACTTGACCAGTGTTATCAAGTGAAGAGCAAATATATTGAGACACACAAGTCAGATTCGTGTCACATGATCTTTTGTCCATGAATCCATGCTAATCAGGAGAGATTATAGACCTGGTCTGACTGAAAATCTGTTTATATATACAAATTTCAAAAAGCTTAGAAATGTTACAAAGAATTGATATCTATCTATAATTGTGCAGCTCCGATGGATCACCCTTCTTCAATACAGGGACAACGCAAGCTGTCTTCCAGCAGCCAGGAAAATGATTGGCCTCAATTGAAAGGTTGAATATGTACGTCAAGGGCCTAGATAGAGCTCCAATAGAGTCCTTTATAATAAAGCTAGGGATTGAATCACTGCCAGATGTTAATTTGTTTTGTAGCTTTTTCGCGGCCTCGATGATACCCGACTCTTGTAAGATGCATTGTTCAGAATGATTAAAGAAGGAGCATCTAAATCTGTAATCAGTTGTTCTTTTAACCACTTTTCAAACAGTTCACAGTTTATATTATCATGGTAGTCCATACTTTTGGATGTTAAAGGAAACAGTAAACTTGCACCTGGGAGAAATCCTGTTGAAGAACCTGCATGCGAAATGATGAACCGTTTTACCGTCCCACATCCCTTTTTTCTCTTGACACTTTTTACAGACTCGTCCTGCCAAGATTTCGAACCACTTCCATTAGAAAATATCCAAGTTTCGTCTAAAAATGCCACTTTTCTAAATTTTGAATTAACATTTTACGTGTATTTCTTTAAAAACTGTATACGCTGACTTGCTATATGTGGCAACTCGCATAAAAATCTTCGGTTACAATCCTTTTTATATCGAAAACCCAACATTTTTATTGATTCTGACAACGATTTTAGTCCAATTTCCAATATGCCTCGATTTTTTATTGCTTCTTTTAAAATTTGAAGGGTTATATTAGTTTTTGATGTGTATAAATCGTAAATTGCATTACGAACATCCATTTTTACATTGTCACTTAAGTCTTCTGTCTTTCGCTTTTTTCGTGTACATTTCTTAATCTTCTTCGGTAGTATATTATGCTTTTTTTCATGCACAATGCTTTTGCTACTGTCTCCTGGATATTGGCCATGAATTTTCATTTTCGTAATATTTTATTATCTTTAATACCATTTTTTTCGCTTGTGGATGCAAAAAACCCGAAAATTGTTTTCCATTACTCTTTTGTCACTGACTTGTCAATCTGACTTTGAGGTGACACCGGTCAAAGATTTTTGCAACTGCTGGTATTTATATGTTTATTTCCTTTTTTCATATGAAAATATCATAGGTCTATCTAATTCATCTTCCGGATTTTATGCGGAGGGTATGATTAAACGTAATAAAAGAAAAACAAACTTAAAAAGTTTGTTGTTGATAAATCGTATGACCCGCACGATAACACTGCTTTTGGCTATAGAAAAATTATTTGTTCAATTGTTGCTTATGTCATGTTAAACCTATAACTGTCAAGTTAGACCTGGTCTAAAATTAAACCTCTTTAATAAATACAGAGGTTAATATTATTTTTATACCGATTCTTTTTTAAACATTTGATGTTAAGCCGCTATTTTGTATCTGAGCAAAGTTTTCAGTAATATTTGGTCCTATATACTAGAAAGACTTATATCGTGTCATTCATCGAACTACTTTTCGGGGGTTACTGAGATGAGTGAGAGCTTACAATTTTATGTGGATTACTATGGATAATAAAACTGGAATAAACTTGAAATTATTTTTCCAATCAGCAAAACCTAAATAAAAATTTCTATTCTCATAACTCCTAATATTTGTTTTTTGTATATTAAAGCAGTTGCTACTTCTTTTAACTAACTTAACGAAAATTTCAGACTTAATATAAAAAAAAAACTCAATAATCAAGTGTGGCATAGGTAGAAATTAGTAAAATATTGGTAGGAATCCCCTATGAAGGAACAAAATGGTGTCCAATAAAAAATTTTGAATAGACTTATATATATATATATATATATATATATATATATATATATATATATATATATATATATGTACTGAACTAAATTGGGTTACGTTTCACTATTCCTAATAAAAGGAAAGATTCTTAAGGCGAGAAGTTACGAGTAATGAAACTATACCTAGAACTTTATTTTTTCTTTTAACCATTTATTAATTATTTTTATTATTGAATTGTTTTCTATTCCCTGTAATAAACTACTGCAGTTGGTTGAGAATAAAATAATTCAACAGTAATAACAACATATCTTTACTTCCGTATTTTTCACTAGCTTTATTTTCAGGCCGAGCTCAACTCTTTCTGATGTGGAGTACGATTTCACTATGATGCAGTGTTACAGAATACTTTAACTTCAAGCACAGTAACCACTCGACGAAAATAACAGGTGAGATTTCAAAGTGAACATAAAACCACTTCAAAGACGTTTTTCGGTCGTTGTTTAGTCGACGGTTTTTTAAAAACAAAATTGATATATTTGACTGACTCGACTTGCTTCTCACTTATATGTTTATTTTTCAGAACAGTAGCTTATTTAAATACGTATATTGGCACAGTTCTTGTACTAGAAATGTGATATTTCTTAAACTGTTTCATCAACTTTTAGACATTACTCTTCAAGTTTTTTTAGTGTAAACGGTATGTAACAAAAAAAAAATAAAAAATCGGTAGATTTTCTATAGACGGAAAGTCCTTCGACATTAATCATCTCTTTCATTAGAAATAGTATTGTATGATCCTATTTAGTTTCACATATAACCATTTAATAGTTACTCGTATTAACTGTGTTATTTTTCACTTTTTTAGACAAACAATCCTCATAAAAGAATCTAATTTTTTTGCTAAATTTAAAGTCAGTGAAGTTTTTTTAACATGTTATTCAATGGCGGCTCGTTGGGAATTATATTGGGAGATCAATAACAATTTTAAAAATTGGCATACTTAAAATAAAAATAAATATCTTATCTTTAAATTGAGCTTTAAATTCTCTTAAAGTTCAGGTCTACTCTTCGTTCTTTAGAACTGAAAAAATGCTGAATGACACGTTCATAAAAATGGCACGCACATTCCTTTTATAAACGATTTCTCGATACTTAACATTGCTAAAGCGGATAGTCTATCTTGGCCCAACTCCTTAACAAAATTTATAAGCCCTCGAAAAACCCCTGGATTCTCAGACAAAGCCGCTTCATCATGACCACATAGTGCCAGCTCGAATGCCCCACAAAATTTCACACAATCTATAATTTTGTTTAAAATATTACCATTTTTGGATACATTTTCATTAAAATCTCTAAGGGATTTTCTATAAGCTGTGCCTAGCTGAGTGCGAATATCAACACTTCCGACAGTAGCGTAGTTCATCGAACATTTCATGTGACCCGCAGAAAAAGCATGTTTTTTATTTTTTCTTTTAAGTGTTTTTGCACCATAATGAGTCCGACGAATCCTTAGAAAACAACAAACAAACATAACAGTAAAATGAGTTAGAGACTTCACAACCATATATCTAGTTAGCTAAATCATACATACTTTTGCGAAAGTTTCGATGAATCTCTTTATTATTGTCTTTATTAGTTCTGGCAAATTGCGAACACTTACCCTGAACTCGGTTATTTTCTCAAAATTAAGTTCATTAGCACTCTTTAGTTGTTTAATTGTTTGCACTACCGACATTTTATTTCATCTACATTCACAACTCAGACATAGAGTACCTTGAAATTGGTTATTTTTGCAAAATTAAGTCCGTAAGCACTTTTTAGCTGTTTATTTTTTTGCACTAGTCACTACCAACATTTTATTTCTGTATATTTCCAAGTCACACATGGACCATAAAAATAAAAATATATATATATTACAAAAAACAGTATATAAATCAATTTTCATCAATTAAAAACGTCTGAAACAATATCGAGTTAGAATATCGACCGCGCGACCTTTGAACAATTGAAATTCCGAATGCCGATGTGATGCCGCGACCGATCGATCGAATTATGAGAAGAGACCGACTGATGACCCAAATCGCGATTTCATACTCCATTTGCTATCACGTTCGACTGCCGCTCGGTAGCTGTGAAATCTTCGGGTACTTTCGTCAAGCTTTAAGGTAATCAGGGCAATTCGGACTACCCAGCCTAGCTTAGTAGAGCGTATTTTATTAGGACTAAGGAACACAACGAGACCATTCCAACCGTATTTTCTGTAATATTTTTGGGGGTCATTGACGAAATAATCCTAGGGAAGAGCCGCCACTGATGTTATTTAGCCGCCATTTTGTTCCACCATCTTGAATTTGTAATAATTTTTCCACAAAACTTTAAACCAATCGAGCAAATAGTTTTTTACCAAAATTTTGTTAGTTTATTTTGATGTCACACTTCATTTATGTGCAAAATTTCAGGTAAATTTTATATATTATATTACGGATTTGTTTTAGCATAAAACAAACAATGATTTCGATTAGAATATTAATAAATAGAGTTATAAATAATAAAGAGTTTTGAAAAAATTAGCATCTGAATTATCCAGTGGAGTTTGCCAATATAATCCGCACATTCAAAATCAAGAAGTATTATGTTACGAAATAAACATCTTTCATCCAACAGTTCCTTAATCCTTGGTTAATTATGGGGGCTAAGCCTATTAGGTGACCATATCTTAATCCTTTAATAATGGACCATATTATGAAAAGATTTAATTTGTACATAACGTACGAACTAGACAGATGTATTTTCTATAAGGTCTCCTATAGTGTTAGGTTCATTAATTTCTATGTTCTAAAGCAGAGGTTTATTAATTATATGATAGCTATATTATGCTTATAGCCAAACAAACCATTTCAGGTAAATTATGACGCGGGATATAATTATATATATATATATATATATATATTGCGTTCTACTGATGAACTTGTGGCAGGTACTGTCAATACTAATTCACACAATTTCGATACTTCGTTGCGTTAGTTATTTTTTGCACTAATGTCATCAGTTTCGTAAATCACTTTTAGTTCAGATCGCAGTAACACTCGGTCGAAGAACTGGCCATAATGAAGAAGAAGAGATTTAAACGCATCTTCTGAAAAAGTTTTTCCTTTAAATGCATCAAAATTGCAGAGCTCGAGGAATTTAAAATCGTTTAAACCGTTAAATCTATAGTTTATTTGTTGCTGAATTTGATCGATTATTTCATAAAAGAGGCGTCTGTATGATATTTGAACATCTCCCACTTTGTCTGTTCGAAGACGCTTGGCTTGTGGCTCTACATTTAACCTCATCGTTTTCTCCCAAAATAGGCCAAAGTCATTTTTTTGGCTTAACATGGACTTAAAATCTTCCACTTTTTTTAGGCAAAAAGCAATATTATTTGTTTTAGTTTGTAATATATTAAAAACATTGTCCGAGAATGGAAATATTTCTGAAAATATGCTCAACAAATAATTAAAATTAAAATCTCGTTTCAAACAGTCCAAAAATCCCTCGAACTATTTATTGCTTCTGAGTGCCACGTTTCATTATTTTCTATTATATTCTCAAATAGTTCAATCAGTGATTCACGATTTTCAGATACTGTTAACACAAGTCTTCCATTATAGTTCCACCTAGTAGGAGCTACTTTGGGCAATCGTTTGTGGACAATGGAGTGCAAAGCTTCTGTACGTTTTGTTGATTTGGAAAAAAAGCAGCCATGCCACTTGAAGTAACGTAAAATACTTTACATTCTTTAATGTGATTGATTGATGAACTAAATTTAATTTATGAGCAAAACAGTGGACAAACATAGCACCTAGGAAAGTTTCTTGAACTTTAGCTTGCAGAATCCCTAATTGTCCTGCCATCACTGCAGCCCCATCATAGCTTTGAGCAACTAATCTTTTCTTTCCATTAATTTCTTTAGTAACGTTATAAACTACGGTATATAATGCATCTGCTGTACGATTTTCGGACACATTCTTAAAACCTAAAAATCGCTCATGAATACTTCCATCTGTTTTAACATAGCGTATTACTATAGATAATTGGCTAAAATTAGTGATATCAGTTGTTTCGTCCAAAACAATAGCAATGAACCACGCCTCGCCAATCTCCTGCTTAATTCTTTTTAGAATAATGGTTGCAATAGTGGAAACTAAATCATTCTGGATTCGATTCGACATTCCGCGAAAAACGCTAGACTACTCTAAACGATTTTTTAAGCAATCATCATATTTAGCCACTAAACTAAGTAAATCTTGAAAATTTCCTCTATTTGAAGAAACCCTTGTTTCGTCATGACCTCTAAATCCCAATTCGTGCTGTCCGAGAACACAAACAACATCGATAAGTCTTTTTAATATTCGCCTATTTTTATTGACTAGTTCATTGTGTTGGCGGTGACTAATTTCCAACTGTTAAGGACGTGTTCAATCCTAGTTTTGCCGAAGACTTTTTCTTTTATGACGGCCTGCAAATGCGCTTTGGACATAACGTGTCTTTTTACAGCTTTATGGAAATTGTTTAAATCGGAAAAACCAGTTTTATTCCAGAGACCGTTTTCATTTTCAAAAAGTAAACATGGCCAACAAAATAATTTACTTATATTTTCCCGCCCTGTTAGCCATTTAAATTGTTCTTATTGATTTTCCGGATAAAAATGTCTAATACAGTTTTTCATTATTGTGGTTAAATTTTTCATAGGCGGTTTTGCCCTTTCTTTGGAAATTATTATTATATTTATTATTAAGGCACACACCACACATTCACATTTCTTACTAAATTCTCCAACATTTTGAACGTTAGTTATTCTGACAGCCGAAGTTGACGGTATTTGCATATCCACGTCCGTATTATTGTCTTCCATATCGCACCATGCACGACGCGACGTACGTATCACACAACACACGGATACCCGTTCAAACAAAGAACCTACTCTAACGATAGCTTCCGCCCCCACTTAAAGCACGCGACTGAAATGCAAAATTTGCAAACAGCTGGTTGAAAGTTCTATAAACTCTGGCTCGATTCACAGGAAATCAAGCATACAGGACTTGGCTGCAGAGAAGCTAGAGGCCCGCATAGGTTCTATTCCGTTTTCTATTGTTGCTCGGTCGGAGTCAAGGCCGCATTTATTATAGGCTTAATAATTAAGATAATATTTTAGCATTTTTAATATAAACTAAATTAATGGTTTCCTATTTTAAAAATTACATTTTAGAAGATGTTTTGTAATTTTTTTGTTGAAGCATCGCTTCCATGGACTGCACGTCCCTGATATATATATATATATATATATATATATATATATATATATATATATATATATATATATATACATATATATATATATATATATATATATATATATATATATATATATATATATATATATATATATATATATATATATATATATATTTATAGAAACTACTAATATACGAACAATATATATATATATATTTTATATATATATATATATATATATATATATATATATATATATATATATATATATATATAATTGTAAATTAAACAAATATATATATATATATATATATATATATATATATATATATATATAGTTACGCACATACAGATGCTTCTTGCGTTTAGGTGCATTTTATACATGAATATTGTAATTTTAGATATAAGAATGTTACCATAAGATTATGTATACAGTATGTACATGAATTAAACTGAATAAACTGAAACTGAAACTGAAATATAATATATATATATATATATATATATATATATATATATATATATATATATATATTTTACTGGATGCAATTTCATTCTACACAAACATTCCAAATTATTTAGTAACAGAAATTATCAAACATAAGTGGAATTTAACTCTTTCTTGCAACGAATTTATAGAAGCAATAAACTTAACATTAAATAACAACTATTTTCAATACAAAAATAATTTTTATCAGCAACTTGACTGCTGCGCCGTGGGATCTCCAATATCGTCAACCATTGCACAGTTAGTAATGGAACACTTGGAAGAAGATGTCACAAAAAACTTAAGATTTTTTAAATTGTTTTTTTCAAACGTTTTGTGGATGATTGCCTAACAGCTTTCATCCAAAACTACAATTTACTTTTGAATTAGAACAAAATAATGAAATTAATTTTCTTGATTTAACATTGATTAGGGACAAAAATGTTATTAAAACAAAACAGTACACAAAGGAAACTTGGTCAGGTCGATACCTAAATTTGAATTCCCACCACCCAAACAGCCAAACAAACATCGTTATAATTGGGCTTACTGATCGAGCTATTGCTCTCACTTCTCCAGACTTTAGATCAGATATTCTAAAAAAAGTTCAAGACCTTCCTATAAAACAAATTAAACGAATTTTTAAACAACGAACATATAAATTCTATAATAGCCAGAAACAGAGTAACAAATACAGCATCACAAGCAACACGAAATACATATCAATGCCATACACAGATGGTTTGTCAGAAAAATTAAAACAAAGTTTATCCAAATATGACATAACCCTCTAAAAATTGAAATTTTAAAAAAGAAAAAATTAAATGTAATTTATTCTGTGCCTTGCATAAATTGCCCTAAAAAGTATTTTTATGGCAATTTATGGTGTATGGATTTAAAATGATTATTTTGGCACATTTTTTATTCAACTTTGAGATCGCTCCTTGGCGTACGAGCTTAGAGGGGGGGAAATGGTACGATTTTTAAGAAAAAGATATTAAGGAATTTTTTTAACGAAATTTTGATTCTCGATTCTTACTCGGCATCATCAAGAAACCCCTTATACCAAATTTCAACAAAAGAAGTCATTAGCCTTGGGAACTACGAGCTTTCAAAAAATGCATTTTTTCATTTCAAAGGCAGAAATCTCTTAAACAATTGTTTTGATCAAGAAACAGTATTTTACATTTTTTTATTATTTCAACGATCTTCATTGAATATTAGTAAGAAAATTAGTTTAAGACATTTTTTTTTATATTTATAATCGTAATGAAAATAATTAAGGAACACAGTGCAGAGCTGAAGAACTCGAACATATTTTGAGTTCGTCTTAGAGATATTTTGTTTTCTAAATTCGATAAAGATAGCCAAATAATAAAAAACTATAAACTAGTGTTTTTGATAAAGGCAATGGTTTAAAAGATTTTTGCCTTCGCATTGAAAAAAATACATTTTTTGAAAATTTCAAATCCATACAGGGTCACCAAAATATGAAACTAACCTGGTAGTTAATTCGTGAGATATTAGGGCGTATATGTATGTATATATACAGTGAGAACCAAAAGTTCGCCCCCTCTCTTATTTTCCGAACCGTTCTGAATCTCAAAACAAAAATTGGGGGTAATGTACGAGGTGTAAAATACTATTTTTTGAACCAAAATGGAAATGTTAAAATTTCAAAATGGCGCCCTCCCCCTTTTACTGATCCGAATACGAAAACGAAATTAGGAGAGAGTGTACAGGGTGTCCGGATTTGGTTGCAAAAGCAGGGTATCTCGCTTATTTTTAAAGATAGAACCTTGCGGTTTTCACGAACCTGAGCTAGTTTTTTGTGAAACTCGTGAAGCCGTAAACAACATTTTCATAGCCTTCTTCGTTTATGAAATACAGGACGAAATAGAAAATTTTGCATTTTGGGACCCCCTCGTATCTCGGTTATCCTTTAACTTAACGCAAAGGGAAAAATTGCTGCTTGTGCAGTTTTTTACGCTGGATCCAGTGGCGTAGTCATATTTTTCATTTGAGTTGTTATTTTTTAGATATGACCCAAACTTGTGTTTTTTTAAATGGGACACTCTGTATATTTGTCCAGAAATTGATTTGTCCTTTTAAAAGCTTCTCAAAAATGTATAATAGTATGGGTCTATTTTAATAAATAACAACAAAAATCCAAATTTTTATAATTATCATCCCAAATTTTGCAGTAGGCCATGCAAAACAATGCTGCCTTTTATTTAAATTCGTTAACAATATCTACATCCTAACAATAAATCAAAATAAATATGTAATTAAATCTATATATCAAAATATGTATTGATAATTTCGCACCAAAAAAGTACCACCTACCTAGATTTATGTAACACAAGAACAAAACAGTAATAAATTATTATGTAACAAGCCTTTCAGCAAAAATCAACTGTCGTATAAGAACTACAGTGACCAAGGAAATCAAAGAACTGTTCAAACTGATTTCCATTTTGTTCTATGCGTGCTTCGCACAATTTTCGTATTCATTTTAGGGAATTAAGCAAAATAACGGGGATGATTTTGTAAATAGCAAAAATTTTCTCTTATTGCATTTCCTACATCTTGGACATTATCATAGTGGTCTTTGTAAATTCTATTTTCCAGATATCCCCATAGAAAGAAATCTAAAATCGACAAATCTGGGGACGTAGGGGGCCATCTTATAGGTCCATTTGTTCCGATCCATTGATTGGTAAAATTATTGTCCAGAAATAATCTCGTCATTCCAGAATTGTGTGCAGGAGCACCGTCCTGTTGAAAATAAATTTCGTTAATTTGCGCTAGAGGAACATCGTCAAGTAATTCAGGTATAGCTGCCTCTAAAATTTCTATGTAGCGATTGGCTGTTAGATTTCCCTTAAGTATATAAAATTTTATATGTGTTCCTGTTATGAAGCAGACCAAACCTGCCCTGCTGTCTTCTGGGAAATATTTGGTGTTGATTTTCCTGGGATCAGAATCTACTATTGTGCCTATTGAGTATAACAGAATTACTGAAATGTGCTTCGTCTGACCATATAACCTTCCTTTCAAAATCTCTAACCATATCGCATCTTTCTCGAAACCAACTGCAGAAGACTACCCGCCGCTCTGCATCCCCTGGCTGTAAGTGCTGCACGAGCCTAAATTTCTATGGGTGGTATTTGTGCTTTTTTAGAATTTCTTGAACTCTAGTTTTTGGAATCCCTATGCTCTTTTCAGTTGCCCTACAAGAGTTTCTAGGATAAGCTTCTGCATTAGCCAAAATCGTATTTCTCCTCCCGATTTTCTTTATTATATGTTTTCGTACGAGGTTTGATAAATGATCCGTGATTAAGTAAATTCTTTTTTATCCGATAAAAAGTGAATATATTAGGTTGCCTCCTTTCTGGATATCTAAATAAAAATTAAGCAATAGTGTTTAAAAATTACCTATTTACCTGTTAAAATACATCTCAGAAGCCGCTTCAGTATTTTCATTACGTAATATAAAACAAGCTAACATATCGTACTTTTCATAATGTTCGAAAGTTTGGTTTTCTTCCATAATAATACAAATATATTTTTATACAATAAATAAATATCAAAAACTAGCGCTATATTTTATATACGCGTACAAAATTGGGAAATCTCATTTGCTCCCAAGAAAACGGCATGGCCTGCTGCAAAATTTGGGATGATAATTATAAAAATTAGGATTTTTGTTGTTGTTTGTTAAAATAGACCCATACTATTATATATTTTTGAGAAGCTTTTAAAAGGACAAATCAATTTCTGGACAAATATACAGGGTGTCCCATTTAAAAAAACACAACTTTGGGTCATATCTAAAAAATAACAACTCAAATGAAAAATATGACTACGCCACTGGATCCAGTGTAAAAAACTGAATAAGCAGCAATTTTTCCCTTTGCGTTAAGTTAAAGGATAACCGAGATACGAGGGGGTTCCCAAAATGCAAAATTTTCTATTTCGCCCTGTATCTCATAAACGAAGAAGGCTATGAAAATTTTTTTTACGGCTTCATGAGTTTCACAAAAAATTAGCTCAGGTTCGTGAAAACCGCAAGGTTCTATCTTTAAAAATAAGCGAGATACCCTGCTATTGCAACCAAATCCGGACACCTTGTACAAGGCGTAAAATACTACTTATTAAACAAAAACGGAAATGTCAAATTTCAAAATGGCTGCTTAGCGCCATTTGGAATGCTTTTTTAAATAGAGTGTGGAGTTTTACAATACATTGTTTCTTAGGGTTTCAACTTCTTTATTTAATACCCGAGTTTTCTATTTTATTTGTCGTTTCAGTTCAAAATGGTAGCTAGTTATATTGAGAACAGAAAATCCTCCTTTCCCCCTTCTATTTTTCGAACCGTTAGGCATACCAAAACGAAATTTGGGTTTGTAGAAGGCGTAAAGCACTACTTTTGAAAATTCACGATGGATTTTTAAATGGAATAGGGAATCTTCCGATACATCATTTGATAGGGTGTCAACATCTTTATTCAATACCCAAGTTACAATTTTTTTGCGGATTCAGTTCAAAATTGCGGTTAGTTATATTAAGGACAGAAAGTCCGCCCTCTTTTCTTATATTTTTCGAACCGAACTTTTTTTTACGCAAGTAAATATTAATAAACATTACTAATTTAGTAAATGTAAGATATAAAAGATCTAATGACACACTTGTCAATCTGATATAGTTTTTTTGCAAAACTAAAATAAATTTTATTTAAAATATATTAGCAAAATAATTTAAAACTTGAGTTATAAATAGGGAATTTAAAGATGTTTTAAATGGTATATCATAAGACATTCATTAAAAAAAAATCAAAATGGCGCTAAGCCACCAATTTAAAATTTTGACATTTCTATACAAAAAAAAAATAGTAAAACTCGGGTATTGAATAAAGAACTTGAAACCCTAATAAAGGTAAATATCATAAGACTCTATATATCATTTAAAACATGGCGCTAAGCCGCCATTTTGAAATTTTGACATATCTGTTTTTGTTCAAAAAGTAGTATGTACACTCCCTCCAAATTTCGTTTTAATATTCCGAACGACAAAAGGGGGAAGAGCAGACTTTCTGTCCTAGATATAACTAGTAGTCATTTTGAAGAGAATCCATAAAAAAATTACTAATAAGTAGTTTTTTCCAGGCTGATTTCTTAACTGTTTTATTAGTCTGCCATCTTGGATTCATACCAAACTGTTCATTTCTAAGTAAAACTTCATTTTTGTGTCAAATTTGAGGTAATTTGGATAATTAGTTTTTTAGAGATAATTTTTTTTTTAATATCAGGCCACCATTTTGTTCGGCCATATTGGATATTCATCCCCACAAGAACTTTAATTTAGATCAACATTCGAAATCAATCGACAGAATAGAGAAAACATGTTTTTAGGCATTTAGAAACGCTAAAACTTCAATCTATGTAAAACCTTGGAGAAATTTTTTTCACAATTACAAATATTTTATTTTTTCGCCATTTCATTCCGCCATCTTGGATTCGTACCACAATTTTACATGTTCATTTCTATATCACACTTCATGCTTGCGCACATTTTGTAACCAATCTAACAAGTAGTTCTTTAGGCTAGTTTTTAAAATATTTTATTAAGCCGCCACCTTGTTTTGCCATCTTAGATTCGTACCAAAATTTTGATTGATTTTGAAATGGATTTCTATGTAATACTTGATTTTTGCGCAAAATTTTAAACAATTAGAGTAAGTAGTTTCACTAGGCCACCATTTTGTTCCGCCACATTAAATTTTTACCAAATTGAAGTGGGTGGAAATCTGGGGATTCTAAAACGTGAAGATCTGTAAAAACCTTTTATGAGGGAAGTAATATAAAAAACAGTTTTATTGTTAAAAAGTTGCTCCTTCAATTCTCTCTGTAACTGGAAAATTTTATATTCTTCATAAACCATCTCTAATAAAATAGAATAATAAAATTGAACCCTCTTAATACGGCGACAAATGTATTTTTAAGACAGAAGCGTATGGGATTTATGTGTTTTGCCCCATTCGAAAGTTACCCTAAGACAGTGACCTATAACCTGATATATTTTTCGACAGATACTCAAAGGTATTGAAAATAGGTTTTTACTTCGTTGCATCCCACAAAAGGCCTATGAATGACAATGGGGTTCAGATTGTAAATATATCAATACCTTGTGATTGTTAAAGGGAATTGCTCCAAGCCAATAGGGTCGGTTTAAAAAAATGTGTTACCGTTCGAAGAAGGCAAGTCTGTGAGAAATTTTAGTAAGTCTAAATAACTAAAGAAAATTACACAAAACGGATTAAAAATGTAATTAATTTCATTGTTAGATGATGAGCGTCTAAATTTTGTATGAGTGTCTGTCTAAATTATTCCCTTGTGTAAAAGTTAGAAAAAAATATTAATTTTTTTTGTATAACGTTGAGTAAAAATTCATACTTTGCAATCTTAAATAACCCAGATACCGATTTCTCGCTGAATTTACATAAATATAAAAAAAATCAGTACCATTTGAATTGGTATGGGGTGATTTTTATCACGCTTTTTAATAGTTTTACTTTGTAAGTATTTATTAGGAATAATGTTGGCTTTCTAAGAATATATACATGTAGGCATTTAATTTGAAAAACAAGCTCAAAATTCGAGATTTTCAAAAAAATGTTATTTGTGTCTAATTAGTAGTTAGTATGCTATGGGTAATTTGTTTGGAACAAAAAGCAAAATATCAAAAACTTTGCGGTTTTGTCAGTTTTTGATTATTAATCAAATATTTTTGTTGTTTTGGTGTTTTGATTTATTTATTTATTTCACTTCATCCAAAAGTGTAAAAATAAAGGATTACATAAGACATTTTTAAAACAATATTAAGATGGACTAACAGAAAACAATTATCACAAAATTGAAAAGTAATTTCTAACATTATAATAACTTTTTTCAAGAAGATAACTCCTTGTACTTTTCTTAAATTTTTTGTAAGAAGTTATTTCTCTTAGGTTTGCTGATAGTTTGTTGTACCTATTCCCACAAAAACAGTAAGGACTTTTTTGGAAAGTGCTAGTCCTATAGGGAGGGATTTGTGGAGTTTCTTGTACCATTCTTGTAGTTCTAGATGACGAGAAAATCTAGTAAATTGTTTTTAACGATTAACACCGAATATAAAATTAGAATACATGGAAAAGGGAGAATTTTATACTGTTTAAAGTAGGGTTTACATGAGTTTAATGGACTGAATGAGAAAATGTTTCTAATTATTCTCTTTGTAATATGAAAATTCTGTTAAGATCTGTTCATTGGCCCCCAGTAAATAATACCATAGCTTAGTTGGCTATATGCTAGTGCCTAATAGATATTGAAAAGTAGTTTTAATTCTAAAGTGTTTTTTTAGATTTCTTATCGTCACTTACTTGCGACATGGTTTATGTGGTTGCACTATGTTATGTGTGGATCTAGATGTAATCCTAGAAATTTAAAATTTTCAATCCTATTTACATGTTTGCAGTTTAATGACAATTTAACCGAGGCATATCTTTTCATATACAAAATGACATAAAGCAGGTTTTGGATTCGTTGACAATAAGGCAATTTTTCTCACACCATAAAGCAAAATTCCCATTTCCAAAATTATATTGGCATTATTTTCCAATTTCTCCAAATTATTATCAGAAATTGCTATAGTACAGTCATCTGCATAGAATTATTCTATTTTTTGATAAAGACAAAGGCAAGAAATTTTCCAGATCATTTATAAAAAACATAAATAGTAGTGGTGAAATAATGCTTTCCTGAGGTACACCACAGTTTATATTATGTCCTGTAGAAATAACTTCCCCAATCTTAACCTTTATCGTACGTTCCTCTAAATAAGACACTAACCATTTGTTGATATCTCCCCTTATCCCCAATGCATATAATTTCTTCTGTAAAAAGGAGCTATTTAAGCAGTCAAAAGCTCGAGTTAAGTCAAAGAAGATGGCAAGAACATAGTTTGATGTGTCCAAGCCCTCACAAACAAAATTTAATAGCTTAAAAGCAGCTGTAGAAGTGGAGCAATCTTTTCTAAAACCGTGTTGTTTGTTACTTATTAATAATTTTTCTGCATTTAGGAAGTTTTCTTTTCCCTATCATCCTTTTTATAAAGCGGAATAACTTCCCCCACCATCAACTCACGAAAGAATATTTATTTATTTATTTACAGGAAGATCCCAATTACAAGACAGTGAAAAACTACATATTCAAGCCTACTAAAAAAATGACATTTTACACATAAAAAGAAGCTTATAACTAATAATAACAGTAATTATTTTCCAAATTCTGATATTTGAATAAGATTTAAATTAGCAAAACGGTTTAGCGTCGTAAATTTTTCTTATATGATTCTAAAATATCAGAAAAAAGATCCAAATTAGTTTTTTTGTTAAAGTTATCGCACATTGTATAAATAGGGGAAAATTTTAAGATGTTTGTACGAGAAGTCGGCAAGTAAAAAGCACTGCTTGTGCCTGAACTTAAACGAGGCACGTTGAAATTTATTTTAGAAAGTAAACAGGGGCAGTTTATCTTATTATTTAATAGCTTATACAAAAATATCATTTGCAGGTTATCTCGTCTGGTTTTTAAGTTCGTCAGTGAAAATTTATCTAAAAGCTCTTCTTGTGGATATCCTTGAGCAGGATAGCGACCGTCTTGTTTAAAGCTTAGATATTTTACAAATTTTCGCTGTATACTTTCAATACCAGACACATGTATATTATATCCCGGAGACCATACAACTGCCGCATATTCAAGTTTGGATCGGACATAACTATAGTACAGCAGCTTTATGGCTTCCACTTGGCTAAACTCTTTAGTAGTACGAGCTATAAACCCTAACATTTTAGAAGAATCTGACCTAATAGCGTTGTAATGTGAGGTAAATGATAATTTTTGATCGAATATAATTCCCAGATCACAGAACTCCTTGGATCGGCCTACAATTTCACCATTGCAGTTATAGTGAAAAATAATCGGTTCTGACTTTGTAGTAAACGACATAACCTTGCATTTTCCAATATTTAGCTGCAGACAATTTCCCTGGCACCAGTCAATAATATGCTGTAAATTTTGTTGGATTTTTAAGCAGTCCTCCATAGACTTAATGTTAGCGAATAGTTTGATGTTTGATAATTCGATCATATGTAAAGTCCAACTGTAGTATAGCCAGAAAAATATTTGAATTTTTTTTCGTTTTACTAATTTGTACAATATGACTAGATGAATTATTAAAAAATATATCAGAGTTCAATTTTTTTATAACAGCAAGCAAGTTGTCCTCATCATAAGCATCTGTAAAGCCCACTATGCGCACCCTCGGATTCACTCCACGCAGCTCTTTGATGTCATAAGAGTTCGCAAGCTTTTGCTCAGCAAGTTGTCTAAAACGAACATTTTTCTCCAGACTTTTACACCCAATCAATACTGCACCATTGTTAACAGCTTTTACTTTGACAATCCTCAGCTGAGGTTCCGTAGGATCAATGTTTTCTGAGATATCATGTTTAGTTTGAGAGATTGACTGCTCTTGGTCTTTTGGTCTTATTAGAATGGCCGGTTGGGTATTGTTCTTAACGATCTTAGAATAACTAACAGGTTCTTCAGAACACGCAGTTATTTGTGTTTGTCCACATTTTTCAAAAACGATCTTCACTAAATCATTCTTTAAATTTTCGAAGGAAGTTGTTAGGGTTGAAAGAGCAATCTGAATTTCCTCATTTACTATCTTTGTTACACCATCTTTATTACCAGAATAATACACTTCGTAAGGCAGTCATTAAATCTCCAGGATATTCCCTTAACATCCGTAAGCAAGCTGGCAACGTCGACCGATTTATGAATGCAAGCAGAATGAGATGTATTTTTTCCTACTGCTTATAGTTTCTTTACAGAATACGCAAACGGTCATTATAATGGAATTTATGGTATTTACCTTTTAAGTGAAAGTCTTAAAAAAAACTGACAAACAAAAACACTTGAAGATTACTGTAACTCACTAGTACTCAACAAAAACAATTATTCAATGCAGTATTTCAGCTTAAAATGTATATAATTCAGAAGCTCGACATTGCTTGTCTACACTAACTCGACGATTATCTATACCTTTTTCTAGGGATAAATTAAAGATATAGCATAATGGGTGTTCAATATCATCCCATATTTTTTCTAATGCCATAACTGGGATGTCGTTTTTACCAGAGCAGGCTATTTTGTCTTTTAATAATTTTAAAGCTGAATGGAGATTGTTCACATTCAGTGGTGTTAATAAAATTGACCTGATATGAAATTCACTGGTTGTACAATTTGAAAAATCAGTATTAGTTTACCTAAGGTTGTTGATATTAGGTTTTCTGCGCCTATTGCAAAATATTTACAGAATTTCTCTCATATTTCACTATTTAATTATATACTATATTTAATTTACTTTTTTTTACGAAAATGGCGGTCTACAAAAAATATGAAAAGTATGAAATGCTGGTTTGTTTTATACAATCTAATGAAAATCCCCAAAAAATTATCCGGAATTATTTTTACAAAGGTAAAGTATTTTGAGCGCTATGGTTAGGATAATATCTAATGATTACTCTTTGTTCATATTAGATATCCAGAGAGAAGGTAATCTTTTCGAGACATATTTGCCCGCCTTAAACCAAATTTCTACTAAGTTTAAAAAAATAAATACCATTTATCTAGTCCCGTCCTATAGCTTACATCAAACAAGACAGAGAGAGAAAAGAAATAAACGTATTGAATTATGTAGATCATGATATTCACCTTCTTGCCGGCAAATAGAGGAAGCAAAAATATCACATATATAAAATCTACATAGTTCATCATTTACCCCCCGGCGCCGGCGCGGCGATGCCGAGTGCCGAATTTTAGTTTGCAAATGGTATTTACAACAAACCGATATTGATGAATCTTGACATATAACTTGTCAATTCTCTTCCAATTCCCCTTAAAAAATCTGGAGTAGCGCACTCAGGAAAATATTCGGGGGAGATTTAAAATTTCTCAAAGCTAAATGAAATCTATAATTCGTACTTTAGTTTTTTACAATATTTCGGATTTTATACGATTTAGGAATTAGCGAAAAATAAAAATTACATTACAATTAATACAAAATTACAAATTAAAACAACCGTTGAACGAGCTGGGCTGAATTGTTTTAATTAGTTGTGGTGTTTCATTTTATTGTTGTAGCCCGTGTATGCGATTTTCACTTTTTTTACCTATGTGTTGTTCGTGTATTTTTTTAAATGACTATGAAAGTCAAATCCCTAAAATTGTCCTGAAGATGCAATAATAAATTGCGAAACGTAGACTTTTTTGAATATTTAGCTTTTCTTTTTGCATCCCTATCCCAAATTAAAAAACACAGCGAAGAAAAATAAAAATTATCTTCGGAGAAAACTGCAATATTTTTTCGATATGTACCATCCGTATAGCTAAAAATTTTGGGAGGCCGGTGGGTTGTGCCATAACTAATTGTGGTTCAAGATGGCCGAACAAAATAGCAGCCAAATAAAATATTTGTAATCGTAAAATATCACCAACTCAGGTTTTACATATCTTCGCGTTTAAGCGTCCCTAGATGCCAAAAAATATGTTTTATCAATTCCACTAGTCCGTCTGTCTGCCATTTCGCGGTATAGAATAAAAACTACATACCCGATTGACTCAAATTTTGATAAAAAATTAAGAGTCATATGGGGATGACCTGGTAATATTTTGGTAAAAATTCAATATGGCCAAACAAAATAGCGGCATAGTGAAATATTAAAAAAATTATTATTAAAAAACTAGTTATCCAGTTTACCACAAAAATCAAGTGTTACGTAGAAATGAACTAGTAACATTTTGATAAGAATCCGAGACAGCAAATCAAAATAGCCTAATTAAATATTTAAAAAATCAGCCTGATTAAGTTAAATTGAATTTTTGTACAAGAATTAAGTGTGATATAGAGATAAACTGGTAAAGATGTGGTACGAATTTAAGATAGCGAAACACAATGGCGCCCAAATAAAATTTTTAAAAAATCAAGGTAAAAAATCTTGTTCAATTGACCTATTTTACCTATATTAAATTATGCCCGAAAGTGATGTGTGGCATAGGTAGAAAGAAACTGGTAAAATAATGGTAGTAATTCAATATAATGGAACAAAATGGCGCGCAATAAAAATGCTTGAAAACACAGTATATATAACACATATATACTGTGACTATGTACTGAACTAAGTTGGGTCACACTTCACTATTCTTAACAAATGCGTTCCGGTTAAAAGAAATTTACCGATTTTGTTATATTTGTGCAGATTCTTTAATACTTTATTCTTATTCTCTATAAGAGTTTAAAATACGATACATAGGTATGTTTTATTGCCATTTAATATCATCCATTTAAAACGCAGCAAGTTTCTATTTCGATGTTAGTTTATAGGTGCGGTGTCTGGCTCCAGGAACTCAGGTTGCCCAGGGGCCTCCGTCTTTTTTAGTACTCATTAATTCTCCGGTTCTGTTTTTCCGTTATGGGGTATAAGAGAATTATGCAAAACTATGAATGCCTTTTTCAAATCACCCTCCGATATTTTTTCAAATCGTTACGTTTCAGGGTCCCTAGATTCCGAAAACTTATTCGAATGCCCTCAAATTTTGGTCAAAAATTAAGGGTAATTTGGGGATGGTCTGGTAACATTTTGGTAAAAATCCAATATGGCGAAACAAAATGGCAGCATAATTAAATATTAAAAAAATTGTTAATAAAGGACTATTTATCCAGTTTACCTCAAATTTTACACAAAAAAAATCGGCTTAAAACATCTTTTTATTCATTCGACTTTTGCAGAAAAATTAAATGTGATTTAAGGATAAACAAGCATGAATTCAAGATGACGGAACAAAATGGCGATGTGTATCACCGTAAAAGTAGTAGTAGTAGTAGTAGTTAGAGGGAGGTCAAAAAATAAACAACCTGTTAAAGAATCGTTCTACAGACATGGTAGGAATATAAGGCCCTTTTTTTCCATACCCAAAAAAGGACAGATGTGACTTGTGTGAGGAAGTAAAATTATTGACAAAAGAAAATAGACTAACCGCTGAAAAAAATGAAGAATATTTAACCACCACAGAAAAAACTGCCACCAGGTGTACTTTTTTGTGTTTTGATCCTTGAATCTGCCTGTCCTTAATGTGTAAGTCTGCATATCCTTCCATGCAAGATCCTTAATGATATTCGTCTGTAGTAACAATTTGGAAAGGGTATTCAGTGATCATGCAAGATATTTCCAATATAGTTTTATGGAGTGATAGTTGTGTTCCACAAAACCGAATTCATTGATGTCATACGCTATAGCATTTTTTTTACAGAAGCATAATATAGCTACTATTACGAAATTTTCACATCTGCACAGGGAAATGCATAGTTGTATCGAAAGAGTGGAGTATTTCTCTCCAGTATCTTTGATTAGACTTCTATTAAAAGTCAACCTTCACACACTCCGTGCAGATAGAATCTCCCTCAATGCCTAACATAAAGAGGTGTCTCCTCAATCGACAGTACCCCGTTACTATTTCTACGATGGAATTTCCTGTGTCGGGCTAGTAACCACTCTGTTCGGCCCTTATCGGGCTTCACAATGAAGTCTTTAGCTTGCCTCCCGACCCCGGCTGGCCTCATTCATGTTAAAGTTCATGTTGTGCCCATTCGTCGAGTGCTGTCCTTATCTGCTGCCTAGTGATACCTAAAGCTGGTTCTGGTCCTACATACGGGCTGGTGGCGCCGAGTCTAGCAAATTCATCTGCCCTCTCGTTCCCCTTAATTCCACAGTGTCCTGGCACCCAAACCAACTTCACTCTTTTACGTCGCGCCAACTGCTCTAGCCTGTCACCGCATTCCTGAACCAAAACTGATCCCGCCATGGATGAGTGGAGCGCCTTAAGTGCTGCTTGACTGTCTGAGCATATGGCAATCTCTCCCTCTGCCTCCTCTATGACTTCCTTCATCGTTATTGCCATTAGAATGGCATATACCTCAACCTGAAACATCGTTGAAAACTTCCCCAAAGAGAAGCTGGACCCAGTTTGTGTAGCCTTAATATAAACTCCAGCACCAGAGGTTTGCAACTGTGTCATACGTGAACCATCCGTATAGCAAACAATTGCCTCTCTGGAGAACTCCAGCCTGTTTCTCTCCCAGTCCTCTCTTTCGGGGATTGAGATACTATAACCCTTAAACCATCTTAGTCTGCCGGAGGGTCGTGCTACTCTGTAAGTAGATAAAGGGATCTCTCTTTCCACAATGTGGGAGATCCATGCATGACCCACAATCTCACCTTTGGTATGCCAAGCTCCTGCGTCTCTCATTCGCAAGTGCGCTGCCATAGCCTCTTTCTTAATGAAAGTCGACAATGATGGCAGCCCTAGCAAGACATCCAATGCTGCTGACGGCGTCGTCCTCATTGCTCCAGTTATCGCTAGGCTAGCCTGTCTCTGGACTTTTGCAAGACTGGAACGAATGCTTTTCCTCTCCACCGAGGGCCACCATACTATTGAGCTGTATGATATCCTGAGTCTTATGACTGCTTGGTACAGCCAGTGCATGACCCTAGGACTTAGCCCCTAGGTTGTGCCTACCGCTCTAAGGAGCTGCCAGAAGGTCGCTATTGACTTCCTTATCTGCCTACCGACATGAGTCTTCCAGCTCAGCTTTGCATCTACTGTGACCCCCAGGTATTTAACCTCTTTTGCCAAGGTCAGTTGTTGACCATATAATCTTGGGGGTCGAAAATCTTCTAAATTCCTTCTCCTTGTAAAGAGGATCATCTCAGTCTTCCGCGGATTAACCATGAGACCTACCTCATTACACCATGCCTCCAATATATTACAGGCCATCTGCATTCTCTCGCAGATGATGCCCAAGTACTTGCCTGCTATTAGAATCAATTCATCATCCGTATAAGCTTGTGCATAGAAGCCGGCCTCCACGAGTCTGTTGAGCAGACCGTCCATGACTAGACACCATAGGTGCGAGGAGAGACAGCTGCCTTGAGGGCATCCGCCTCGCGCCCCGATGTCCATCTGGTACCCGCCCTGACTCGTTTGGACGCCGCGCTCTTGCAGTGCACTTCTAACTCAACGTACCAGATTCGTTTTAACGCTCCTGGCTGCGAGCGAGTCGCAGATGACGTTTGTCCGTGCTCTATCAAACGCTCCTTCCACATCGAAAAACACAGCTAAAGCTGCTTCCTTAAATTGTAAAGCCTTCTCAATCCTTTGCACCATACTGTGGAGAGCCGACTCCGTTAATCGCCCTCCCCTATATGCATGCTGATTAGCATAAATCGGTGAGACTGCTAGTGCTCCCTCCATTAGATGCCTGTCAATGATCCTTTCCAATGCTTTCATTACGAAGGATGTCAGGTTTATCGGTCTAACAGATTTGGCGGTCATATAGTCCTCTCTTCCCGGTTTCGGAATGAATTTGACTCTAGCTGACCGCCATGCGTCTGGTACCTACCCAAGGGCGATACTTGCCCTGTAGAGTTTCTTAATGAAAGGCGTCAATATGTTTAGGCCCCTTTGTAATAGGGCCGGGAAGATGTTATCCGGCCCTGCGGCCTTGTAAGGGCTGAATTCATTGATGGCCCAGGTGACGCTATCATCAGTGATTACTGTAGTTGCCATATTCTAGTTAGCCGGGGGCAGCTCTGTCATCACTGTCTGTGCGTAAGCGTTACCTGCTCCTAGAAAGTGAACTTCAAGCAGGTGTCGGACTGACTCCTCGCTTGTCGAAGTCCAGGTGCCATCTGCTCTACGCAAGGAGCCTACCATACCTCGATTATCACCGCAGAGGATTCTTGAAAGCATCGATGCCTCAGGCAAAGACTCAATTTCCTCACAGAAACTTCTCCATGTCTCCCTCTTGTTTCTCCTTAGTTCCCTCTTAAAATCTTTCCTTCTACTCATTCCACGTTGCGTCGTGTTGTCCTTCCCCTTTTAAGGCGCTCCTGAGCCTCATTCGCGCTGTGTCCCTTAGTTTGACCAGTTTTACGCTCCACCATTTGACTCTGCGCGTTTGAACTCTCAGGAGGGGACAAGACTGCTCGAAACCTGAAGCAATTTTCGATGCTACCGATTTTGCCTCCCTTTCTACATCGTCCTTTAAGTTTAGCTGATCCGGTTGATCGCTAAATTGTTCTTGCAGCGACTATCACTGTAAAAACTTCTTATTCAATTTATTTTAAATTATGTCCAACAATCAAGTGTGTCATAAAATGGTGGACCAAAATAACGCCCAATGAAAATGTTTGGATTGACATATATGTGTTACTAAATGATTAGGTACCGAACCAAATTGGATCACACATCTCTATTCCTAATAAAAGGAAATGTTCATAACAATGGAAGTTCTGGGAAAAAAAATGTACCATTTTTTTATTAATGAATTATTTATTGCACGTGCCTCTAGGGGGACCTATCTCGAAACCTGCAGGAGGCCTAAAATTTGAAGTTCCGCCACTGGAGCTCGAAACTTCGAGAATCAGCCTGATTTTCGTCAGACACATATTTCAAAAGAAAATAAACCTAGAGATGCTTAGGTACAAAAAAGGACTTAATCGTAATCACTCGCTTATAATAAATATATCGATAACGTGCCGTCAGCCGATATATCCCTCGGGATGTTGTCCATTGAAAACCCAAAATCAATGGTGTAGAAAAATTCGCCGTACAATAAAAAGGGTCATAGGTTAGATCCTTAAGATATCTCTTTAAAAGGGCGAGACTCGATTTAGATATTCATTTAGTTGCTGATCTTCCAGGGCCCATTTGACGCCGTTTTAAAAAAGGTCTGAAAGGGAATAGGTAAAGTTCCTAAGAATATTGAACATAATGGTGCAGTAAATGCGTCTATTTTATGTGACACATATCGGTGTAAGGAACGAGCATGTAATTGCAATGAATTTTGTTAGAAAATGTGTTATGTTAGAATGTTAGAAATGTTGCCCTTAATAAAGGAAGTCTTAAATGTCTATAATACAGGGTGTTTGGGGTTTGACTACCAAGTGATAGTCGGGACGATGTTAAACAAAGTGTTTCTGTATACTATCGGTCAATTCTTAATGGTTGTCGAGATACTACAGTCTAAAATGTTTAATTTTGGAGAAGGTTTCAGTTACGTTATCGACAACACGACAACGTTACAAAGTCGTTAAAATAACGTGAATCTGGCAGGGACAGGATGTATATATTAATTATTTGATATAAAGGACAGCAATCTGGATGCACATTGTCGGCGCATATAACGAAATAGAAACAACCAACCTGTCATTGTAACTAAATTATAATAATTTCCGGTAAAAATTATTTGCACATTTTTGACTCTACTACAGACAGCTAATTTAATTTATTAGTTTCCAAAAGTTATTGAAAAATATCAACTTACCAAAAACTGTAATTTATAGTACAAAGAAATTCAAAAAAGTATCATTTTATTTATTTTTTCATCAAAAATACAATTTTACCAAAAAAAGGTGTAGCTCGTGTCACAGATAAAGTGATAATAATTAAAATTAAAACAAAAAGCAATAAGATGACTAACAGGGGACATGTAGGAAAGTAATTTTCTGTATTTATAGGTCATTAAATTTTTATCTTCTCAGAATCTATAATAACCTTTTTTTATGAGGATAAATTTTAATTTACATTTTTGCTGTTTTGTTGATATACTTTTAAATTGGTGCTGTAATTTATTCCATATTTTTTACAAAATTGTATGTTACATTTCTGTATATATGAGAAATTTGCCCTATCCACTAATAAATTATGTTTATTCCTTGTTTGAGAAAATTGATATATATATATATATATATATATATATATATATATATATATATATATAATATATATGCATATATATATATATATGGCAAAAAAATACAATTATTCAAAAGCATTTATTTATTTATTTATTTCACTTCATGCCAAAAGATCTAAATAGATATGACAACATCAAGTGTAAAAATAAAGGATAACATAAGACATTTTTAAAATAATATTAAAAATGGGCTAACTAACAGAAAACAACTATTGCAAAATTGAAAACTAATTTGTAACATTATAATAACTTTTTTCAAGAAGATAGCTCTTTGTACTTTTCTTCAATTTTTCGTAGGAAGATATTTCTCTTAGGTTTGCTGGTAGTTGGTTGTACAGGGTGTCCAAAATAAGAATGTATATCTCCTTATCTCGAGAACCATAACAGATAGAAGGCAAAATTTTTATTTTATTATATTCTTATTTATACAGGGTGTTGCGTTTGGTATGGGCTGAGATGCACTTTCTTATTTTAAATGGGACACCCTATATATTATTGCAGATTATGATAACGCGCTTAAAGACGAGTTCACTAATATATAATTATGGGCCTATTGCAACGTTTCGGATTTATTGACATTTTTCTTATACCTATTTTTAAATTAACAGAACTAAAGTACTTTTATAATTTTTTAAATTTTTGTTAAAGCCTTAAAAAATTAAAACCTCGTTCTTCACAGTCTTATTGGAGTTTTAAAACTTCATAAAAGTTGCAATGTTGCCATGCTTCGCGTATCGTAATTTTTTTTTAAAAATTTAAATGCAACACCCTGTACATTACAATAATTTCGGATAGAGAATTGAAGTAAGATTTCAACGACCCATAATAATATGGGTCTTCGACTTATAGTTTTAGACTTATTGACGATCATCTTCAGCATACAACTAATTTTTTTAAGACAAAGTTTTCAATTTGTTTAATTTCAAAAAATTCGTGGGTGTATTATAATGTATGCATTAAGAGTTATTACTTAGGTACCGATAATCTTTATTTACCCTTGATTATTATCTTAATATAAAAGTGTCGTTAATTATAAAACCCTTAGAACCGTATTCACTAAAGAGGTTTAAATTTAGACCATGTCTAACTTAACAGTTATAGGTTTAAAATGCAACGATAAAGCAAATAAAATGCAAACAAATGACAGTGACATATACAAAACGCAACTGGCGAACTAACAGTTTTAAATGTCATGGTAACTAGATCTGGTCTAACCTTTTTAGCGAATACGGGGGCTAATTTTTTAAATTTAATTAATGTTCACCTATTTTTTGCTTAAATATTAAGATATTGGAAAAACAACAAAAAAATAACAAGAAACTCAGTTATTCAATAAAATCTAAACCGTGTATATTTTGCTTTTTTTAGATAGTTATTTAATTCAAAACATACTTTGTAAGCGTATCGCCTGTATTTCAGCCGGTATAAACGAAAAATGTGATACTTGTTAATTATTTTATAATTTTCCATATTTTTGTGTATTTCTAAATAAAAAACAGCGTTATTGGTTGGTAAAGAAATAATATTAATAAAAACAAATTATAATTTGAAAACGCTTTAATTAGATTTACAGATTTTATGCTTTATATATTAGATTGCTTAATTGTTTTTATTTATATAATAACTAAATTTATTTGGAAAAAATTCTACAAAAAACTTATATAAAAAATTATTTTATTAAATGACCAATGAGTCCACCGTTTTCGGAAATGCAAGTTGTAAGAATCATTTCTAATTTATTGGTCGCTTTTCGAACTGCTCCACTTTCATTTAAATACGCAACTTCCATAATAATTTTGTTTCTTAAATCCTCAATATTTTCGCAGCGGTTTTGGTAAACCTTATCCTTTAATGTTCCCCATAAGAAATAGTCCAATGGAGATAAGTCTGGGCTTCTAGGAGGCCACAGAATATCCCCATTTGGACCTATCCATTCCATAAAATTGTTGGAAAGAAAGTTCTTTACATCTAGCGTGTTATGGCATGGAGCGCCGTCCAGTTGATATATTATTTCGTTGGTATTTCCTCGTATGTCTAGCAAGGGCTTAATTGTGTCTCTAAGTAACTGTAAATATCTAGGGCCAGTTAAATGCTGATCAATAAATACGGGGCCTATAATTGTACCTCTGTAGATTCCGCACCACACGTTAATGCTTCGTCGTCCTTGATGTTGTATAGTTTTAAATTTTTTCGGGTTCTTTTGTGCCCAGAAATGGCTATTTTTTCTGTTGAAAACTCCACAGGTACTAAAGGTTGCTTTATCTGTCCAACATATTTTATTTAATATAGATTCCTGGAATTGACGATCCATAATTAAATTGCTATATTCTAATCTAGTAACGGAGTCATTTGGCTCTAAATGATGTAATTTCGCAAACTTCCATGGCCTGTACTTATTAAGTTTAAGCGAAAAATGAATAGTAGATTTAGCAACGCCTAAATCGCGCTCTGCATCACGAATAGAATTTTCGGAATTCTCTTCAAAATACAAGGAAATATTTAGTTGTTCTTCTTCGGTTAAAACAGATCTTGGTGTTATTCTTTTATCGTATTTTAAAACGCTGTGCCCCTCGAGATCTCTTTCAATTTTCTGAAAAATTCTTCGATCTGGGATTCGGTTTTCGGGATATTTTCGTTGGTATGCCCTAAGAGCCAAAGCAGCACTACGATTATTTTCCAAATAGCACTGGTAAAGAATCAACTTTTCTTGATTTGAATACATTTTTATAATGTTAAAAGATATCAATAGCACTAGCAGGAAATTATGTTGACATTTCTTGCGACGTTTACCTTGGCGTCCTTTCAAACTCTATTTCCATGGCACTCTATGTGTCTTAAAAAAATTAGTTGCATGCTGAAGATGATCGTCAATAAGTCTAAAACTATAAGTCGGAGACCCATATTATTATGGATCGTTGAAATCTTACTTTAATTCTCTATCCGAATTTATTGTAATATACAGGGTGTTGCATTTAAATTTAAAAAAAAATTACGATACGCAAAGCATGGCAACATTGTAACTTTTTTGAAGTTTTAAAACTCGAATATAAGACTGTGAGTAGAACGAGGTTTTAATTTTTTAAGGCTCTAACAAAAATTTTAAAATTTATAAAAATACTTTACTTCTGTTAATTTGAAAATAGGTAGAAAACTGAAGGAAAATGTCAATAAATCCGAAACGTTGCACTATAGGCCCATACTGTTATATATTGGTGAACTCGTCTTTAAGCGCGTTATCATAATCTGCAATAATATATAGGGTGTCCCATTTAAAATAAGAAAGTGCATGTCAGCCCAGGCCAAACGCAACACCCTGTATAAATAAGAATATAATAAAATAAAAATTCAAAAGAAGCTAAGAAACTTTTGTATATGAACTTGCCTTCTATCTGTTATGGTTCTCGAGATAAGGAGATATACATTCTTATTTTGGACACCCTGTACATATTCCCACAAAAACAGTAAAGACATTTTTGGAAAGTGCTAGTCCTATAGGGCGGTATATAAATGTTTGTGGAGTTTCTTGTACCATAATTATGTAGTTCTAGATGACGAGAAAATCTAGTGAATTGTTTTTTAACGAATAATACTGAGTGTAAAATTAGAATACATGGAAAAGGGAGAATTTTATACTGTTTAAAGTAGAGTTTACATGAGTTTAATGGACTTAATGAGAATATTTTTCTAATTATTCTTTTTTGTAATATAAAAATTCTGTTTAAATCTGCTGATTGGCCCCAGTAATTAATACCATAGCTTAGATGGCTATATGTTAGTGCGTAATAGGTATTTAAACATAGTTTTCTTCCTAAAGTGTTTTTTAGATTTCTTATTGCAAAGTAAGACAACTTACTTGCGACATGGTTCATGTGGTTGCACCATGTTATGTGTGAATCTAGATGTAATCCTAGAAATTTAAAATTTTCAGTCCGATCTACATGTTTGCACTTTAATGACAAATTTGAAACCCGAGGCATATTTTTTCTTATACAAAATGTCATATAGCAGGTTTTGGATTTGTTGACAATAAGGCAATTTTTCTCACACCATAAAGCAAATTTTTCCAAAATTATATTGGCATTATTTTCCAATTTCTCGAAATTATTATCAGAAATTACTATAGTGCAGACATCTGCATTGAGAAGTATTCTATTTTTTCATAGTCACAGAGGCAATTTTCCAGATCATTTATAAAAAGCGTAAATCGTAGTGGTGAAATAACGGTTCCCTGAGATACACGACAGTTTATATTATGTCCAGTAGAGATAACATCCCCAATCTTAACCTTTATCTTACGTTCCTCTAAATAAGCCATTAACAATTTTTTGATATCTCCCCTTATCCCCAATGCATATAATTTCTTCTATAACAAGGAACTATTTAGGCAGTCAAAAGCTCGAGTTAAGTCAAAGAAGATGGCAAGAACGTAGCTTGATGTGTCCAAGCCCTCATAAACAAAATTTAATAGCTCAAAAGCAGCTGTAGTAATCTTTTCTAAAACCGTGTTGTTTGTTATTTATAAAATATATATATAAGGCTGAAAAACTTCCTCCACCCTCTCCCACTCACGAGGGAATATACCTTTCTCTAGGGATAAATTAAAGATATAGCATAATGGATGTTTAATATAATCCCATATTTTTTCTAATGCCATAACTGGGATATCGTTTTTACCAGAGCAGGCTGTTTTGTTTTTAAATAGTTTTAAAACTGAATTGAGATTTGAATCTAAAAAATCAATATTATGTTTACACAAGGTTGTTGATATTAGGTTTTCTGCGCTTGTTGCAACATATTTGCAGAATTCTTTACATATTTCAGAGATATTTAATGTGTAATTATTGTTAGATACTTATTCTGTGGGATTAGAGCATTTTTTACTCTTCCTAAGTTAGTATTTATTACTTGCCAGATCGTTTTAGAGTTATATGAGGAGTCTAAAATTTTTTGTTCGTAGTAATTTGATTTCTCTAGAGCCAACTGTTCATGAAATAATTTTTTTGACTGAGTATATAAGTCTTTTGACTCCGGTGTGTTCGAAGATCTGCACAACCAATACAATTTTTTTAAATTCTCGCTCTGTTTAATTAGGTTTGGGTTTAGCCATTCTGTATTTGGAAGAGCGGTCTTTATAATAACTTTTTTTAGGGGACAGGCTATATCTAAACAACGTAAAAAATTATGTCAGAAATCAGTACATGATTCATTAACATCTGTAGTAGATATTTTGAGAATCAAAGAACCTTTTAAAAAATATAAACTGGAAAATAAGGGCTCATTCAGAGAGGCATTCAAATTCTTTGTGCCATATGATCTGCGACGTTCGCTTCAAAGTTGATTTCATTAAAGTTTTGCAATTACATAATCTAATGCTGAGGGGGTCTGATTCGAAACTACTCTGGTTGGTTCAACCGGGAGAATGGATTTTATGTTGAAACTTTTCAGCAAGTAGAAAAGAATAGATTTTTCTGGTGATTAGATTAAATTATTAATATTAAAATCGCCACAAATTAAAATATATTGATTTTGCGACATCACATGACATAGTGGTGAATTTAATGCTTTAATAAATGTGATATGATAAAACAATAACACGCGTATTCACTAAAGGGGTGTAAATTTAGACCAGGGCTAACATGACAGGTGTAGTTTTAAAATGACATTTTTAACAGTTGAACAAATAATTTTTCCAAAATACCATGGGAACTAGACCTGGTTAACTCTCAAATCTTTTTAGTGAGTATGGGGGTAAATGACTACATTATTTGTTAAAATTTGACAAATATTATAAGTTTTTAAAACATGAGTTAGTCAGGTTTTTCTTAAATTTATTTTTAGGTTGATCTCTAAAATGATGATGAAGAAGATGGACACGAGAATTCAGATTTGTTTTGGAGAATATTGCAAAAATGCATCGACAAACTGCCTAGAAAAAAATGTTATTTTAAATAAATATGCAAAAGGGCGAATATTATTATAAATTTTTCAATTTATTTTAACTTATTTTAATTATTTGATAGCCTAAGGATATATAAAAAGATGCTAAGTGAATTTAATTAAGAGACAACTCACTCTGTGTATTTCTAATAATTGTCAGTTATTCGATGCGTCAAAACGGTAATTGGAAAACAAAGAACAACTTTTTCTAAAAAAAGATAAATTTAACTAGGAAAAGCAGTATCGAACATTCCTATCCATCCCGCTCGCCAGATTTTGTACCCCTCGATTTCCTTTTTCACGCTGCCGGAGCGAGCTCTTCCGTGATTAATCCAGATCTGTCCCTTTCTTAAGTTTACGCAATTCCGACCAATCAACAAGGCACTTAATCTTGCCGCTCGCACCCATTCATCTCGGCCTTTGGGTCCGTTTACATGCCACATTCGTTCCTGTCGCCACGGAAACTCTTTTACGCTAAATTTATCTTTACGAGGAGTTCTCTGTGTCTGTCGGTGGCCATGAAAGAAGTTGCTCGCGTCTTTGGTGCTGGGGATAATGAGTACATTCTTTCGCTTCTCAGATTTGACTGCTTAGAGGAAAGTTCGAAAATTTATTGTAGCGTTCAAAGGCGAGTATTCTTATAATAGTTTTAATAAGATCGATAATTTGGCCGTATTAAATCTAAACTGGTCAAAAACAATGGCGGCTTGTTGCTAGGTTGAATGAACAGGCAAATATATATATCGATAAAATAATGTTTTAAAAAAAGTTAAAGTCACGCTATTATTTGGTAGAAAATTTTCAGAATAAGTAAATTAAAACAATAAATTATATTATGATATCTACTATTTTTGATTTGGCTGCTATTTGTTGTTCAAAACAATTATTGTCATGTTTTATTAGGAAATTATTATCCTACGTTTCGCTTTCGATTGCACGAGGCACCTTCAGGAATCTTTACTTCGCAAGATCTGAACACTGAATAAGCTTGGATTTTTTTGACGATGGGGAATGCTTTTACAGTGTGGGACTCGTTGCTCTGTCGGGTTTTCACCTGTCAGTGTCGACAATACCCACTAAACCCCAACGGGCTCCCATCACATGGATCATCATTGGACTAGCTGTTTTGTTCCCCACGAGCTTGCCACATTTTAAAATCTTGTCTATACGCTATATGTAATAAACATTTAAACGTTCTAATGTAGGCGTGCAAGGAAGACATTTCGAAGTCAAAACAAATAAGATTAGAAGTGCGTAATGTTACTTTATCTAGTTTATTAAAATCTAAGGGCCCAGCTTTACAAATGTAACACTTTTGAGAAGCCGAATTCGAAGCCAAAGCGTTGCAAACTTTGCCATCTACCGTGGTTTTTAACAAGTGGTGGTAAATAAGGAATTATTTTTCATTTAAATTAAGTTTTGTAGGTAAAAGAGTAGAAATTGGATTGTCAATGTAAGAAAATTCTGATTTAATTACCTCATTAGTCTCTTTTATGAATTGAATTCTTATTGTTTTGTCATAAGACTAATTTCGAATTTTTGTTTTGGTAATACGTTTGAAAGGGAACTATGGAGGTAGTTAAAATACCAGAATCATTTTGCGATTGCTTTAAATTTTGTGACTCAAAGTGTAATTAAACATAAGTAAATTTACAATAGATTCATCGTTATGAAAAGACAATAGCACTTCATTTTGTGTTTCGGCAATTCGAGATACCGTGTGGTCCAATAGAAATTGTAGTGGTACTTCATCTGAAGTTTTTGACGTAATAATATTGGCCGTCGCATAACATTTCTTTTTTGCTTCTATAATTTTATAGTAAAGAGGATATAATTTGTTTAAATTTTTCTTTTTTGCAGACTCCCTTAGACTTATATATTGAGTGCGAGTCAGTTTTAATCCTATAAATAGTGCTAAAGCTTCTTCCGCCGAATAACTAGAAATATCAGATTTTTTCTTTTGTTCTGCCTTTTCAAATCGTGTTGCATTCTTCGGTGAATAGGTAATTTTCCGTACAACAGTGGCGGCGTCTCTATTTCCGCAAGAGTAAAGCTTTATTTGTGCTGCTAAGCATAGCTCTTCTTTACTTGTTGAGTTAACAATTTCATGCACTCTTCTTCGTTTTGTCTGCTGGCTTGCTTCGTCAAATAACACTTTTCAATTCCAATAATATTAGTAACATGTCCAAACAAAAATTTTTTCGACATTACTTCCATAGAATGAAATGGAGTTGCTACTCGTAAAACATTAAATAATGTCAGGCGGGTGAAACGCCCACATCTAGGTAAAATAAAAAAGTTAGTATAGGTAAAATACATTTGTGCTAAGACGTGCTAAAAAAGTACTTCTATACTAAACTTTGCATATCATGTTTTTTTCAATAAAACCAAGTACAAGCGGAATTAAAGAGCAGAAATACTAATAACTCAAAATATATCACAAATTTAATATACAGGGTGAGTCAACCAAGTGGCACCCCCCATTTATTTCTTAAACTATTAGGATTAGCTGAAAAAATTAAATATAAAAGTGTTTCGAATTTCAACAATATATATTTTTGCTGTAACTGTTATTATACAGGGTCGGTCAAAAATGCTGGGCGTAGTCTAAATGCAATTTTTTAAAAAAGAACTTACATTTTTTTATTCATTTTCGGATTCTTCTAAGATTCTAGAAAAAAAATTATATTGAAGTAATATAACTAAATTTAACGGTTTATGAGACATTAATGTTTAAAAATTGTAATTTAATTTGTTATTTTATTGTTTAGTTTCTTGGGCGACGTTACTTGTACTTTTGTACAAGTTTGTTTGCTGCGGTTTACAACTACTTTTGCTATACTTGCATATTCTTTAGTACCTATTTCATCTAGTTTTGGTTTGTTTTCAAGTGAATTTTTCGAAGAATACATATTACGCCTTCAATTAAAGGATAAAGGATATATTAATCCAACTCCGGGAAAGGAGAATGATAAAGAGTCACCATTAATGTTCTTCCCTACATACATGACATGTAGGACATTTACTTGGGCGGTCCAACATACAATCATCAAAACACATAAGAAGATTACAACACGATCAATATCACTAGACTTAAGGATTATGAAATATGTTTTAAAAAGAAATAATTGTTCAATCTGCTATAGCTGAACTCAAGTTTATAGCATCGGATATAGGATTTTGTAACCGAAAAATTAGAGAATATATTGAAATTTATAAACATACAAAAATTTTCAGTAGAGATACGGGTTACGGTCTACATTACACGTGGAAACCGATCTTAAAACAGGGTCACGGTTCGGCGAGCACAAGTCAGATATCGTGGAGTAAAGATCCCTGAAGATGCCTCGTGCAATGAAAGGCGAAACGTCGGATGGTATAGTAGAGTAGTAGGTTTGGTTTGCTTAGCTCAACAACAAAGTGGTAAACTTTCACGATCTAAATCAGTTTTATTCGCTACGTTTCGGTCTATATTAGACCATCTCCAGGAGAAAACCAGATGAAATTATCTGTGTAAATTAATCCTAAAAACATAGAATATTATAGGACAAGACAGGAATTATCTCAGGCGAGGTATTACTATATTAGTCTTCAAAGTCAACTCAAATAATTCCTGTCTTGCCCCATAATGTTCTATGTTCTTAAGATTAACTTAACAAAGAGGATCTTACTTGTTTTTATCCTAAATATGGTCTACTATAGACCGAAACGTACAGAATATAATACATTTAGATCTTTAAGGTTTATAGCTTTCTTGTTGACTTAACCCAATCAAACATATTATACTTGAGGTCACCAAAAATAGGAATTGATCTAATGAAGCATGTCATTAATTGTTTTATACAATAAACAGATGCCAAATTAACAATAGTTTTGGTTAAAGTGCGTACTAGATACAAAAAAATCATATCAATAGCCTCGTGGTCCATTTGCAGATATTTTGCGATCGATTTGAAGCTGGCATCGCCTGCAAGTTCATGTTCGGCAACAATTTTACAATAAATTTACCACGTTTGATAGTGCCTTAGCCCTTAGTGAATATTTAGCAACTTTTTTATTCCTAACATATATCCTACTTTTTTAGCTTTTATTGTGATAATTTAATTGTACAATGCCGCCCAAAAAGCATAATGATGAGATCCAGTTTTCTGAAACTGATAAACTTTTAAAAACAGATAATGCTTTTCCACCCTCAAATGTCTTTGGAAACATGAAATTGTATTTTGTGATAATTTAATTGATTTTGAAATCAGTTGATTTGCCAAATAATGACCAATAAAAAGCATAATGATGAGATCCAGTTTTCTGAAACTGATAAACTTTTAAAAACAGATAATAGTTTTCAATCTATTCATGTTTTGATTTTAGAGACAACATAAAAGATCAAAATGCAGGATTGTGGTTATTACCTACAAGCAATTTGGATGAAGCACATGGTTTAGATCCACCCTCAAATGTCTTTGGAAACATGAAACTGCTAAAGAGTACAACAAAATTGTGATTTTTTGGGATGAGGATACACCAAAAGGCCTTTAAAGAAAATTTTTCCATGTGGCGTCTCATAAACTGGCTTGGAGGAGCGGGGAAGGATGTACTGCTACCATACATTTTTTTGTGGAAGAGAAGGATAACAATGATAGATTTACAGGACGCATAGAGTACAACCCAGTGTTTTCAAAAACTGCAAAAGGCGTGTCAAAGAAACTCGCAGACAGCAAATGGTTAATAAGTAATCCTTCTAAACCTGAAATATATCCAGTACGCCTTTTTCAAAAATTATTGCAAAAAAGGGGACATTTAATCACAACTGATAGATTATTTTTGACTCCGAACCCAAATTGGAATCAGCCACATTCAAAGTGTTGGTATAAAAACTGCCCTATTGGAAAAAACACCATTTCTACTTGGTTAAAATCTGCAGCAGCTAACGTTGGTACTGATACAAAAAGGATTAAGACCACCAACCACTCAGCAAGAGCTACTGCTGTCTCTAATTTAGCAAAAAGAGGAATCGCCGAACAGCAACTTATAAAGATCCCAGGTCATAACAATAGCCAGTCAATTAAGTCCTATTTGCAAATGGATATTAATCATCATGAACAAAAAATCCCTAGCAGTGTCCTTCCGGAAACTCAGTTGAAATCCGTTGTTTCAAATCAACCTGCAATTGTATATAATAATTGTGTTTTTCATATTACGAATAATAATAATTATAATAAAGAAAATAATATTAATAATAATTAGTTAGATGTTGTACGTTGTGTAGGTATTTAACAATTAAGTTATTAGTTTGTGTGTTACTTTCAAATATAATATAAGTTCTTATTTCTCTCTTTTATTCATATGTATATGTATTGTAGATATATACATATGTTATAATAAATGGCTAATGTTGCTTAAAATGCCTTCCTTACATTTTATTTAATTGAAAAAAACGTGTTCATATCATATATAGTCTAAATTATTTATTTTTATTGAATTGCTTTGTCTAAAATATAGAGAAATATTTTAATACAATTTTTTAGGCTCATTTTTGTTATGCTACAGGTCAACACGTAGAGATTTTTCTGATTTAAAAATACGGTAAATTTCTAACGAAATACTTAACTGGAATCAGTTGTTTTATTCAAATATTTGTTTCTAAAGTTACAAGAAGGTCTTTTTTACAGAGGTTTTTATTGAAGTGCCTATTTCTAGTACTTTTAATATATAGGGTATCCGGATTTGGTTGCAAAAGCGGGGAATCTCGCTTATTTTTAAAGATAGAACCTTGCAGTTTTCACGAACCTGAGCTAATTTTTTGTGGAACTTATGAAGCCGTAAACAAAATTTTCATAGCCTTCTTCGTTTATGAGATACAGGGCGAAATAGAAAATTTTGCATTTTGGACCCCCCTCGTATCTCGGTTATCCTTTAACTTAACGCAAAGGGAAAAATTGCTGCTTATGCAGTTTTTTACGCTGGATCCAGTGGCGTAGTCATATTTTTCATTTGAGTTGTTATTTTTTAGATATGACCCGAAGTTGTGTTTTTTTAAATGGGACACCCTGTATATTTGTCCAGAAATTGATTTTTCCTTTTAAAGGCTTCTAAAAAATATATAATAGTATGGGTCTATTTTAATAAACAACAACAAAAATCCTAATTTTTATAATTATCATCCCAAATTTTGCAGTAGGCCATGCAAAACAATGCTGCCTTTTATTTAAAGTCGTTAACAATATCTACATCCTAACAATAAATCAAAATAAATATGTAATTAAATTTATTTATCAAAATATGTATTGATAATTTCGCACCAAAAAAGTACCACCTACCTAGATTTATGTAACACAAGAACAAAACAGTAATAAATTATTATGTAACAAGCCAAAATCAACTGTCGTATAAGAACTACAGTAACCAAGGAAATCAAAAGAACTGTTCAAACTGATTTCCATTTTGTTCTATGCATGCTTCGCACAATTTTCGTATTCGTTTTAGGGAATTAAGCAAAATAACGGGATGATTTTGTAAATAGCGAAAATTTTTTCTTATTGCATTTCCTAAATCTTGGACATTATCATAGTGGTCTTTGTAAATTCTATTTTCCAGATATCCCCATAGAAAGAAATCTAAAATCGACAAATCTGGGGACCTAGGGGGCCATCTTATAGGTCCATTTGTTCCGATCCATTGATTGGTAAAATTATTGCCCAGAAATAATCTCGTCATTCCACAATTGTGTGCAGGAGCACCGTCCTGTTGAAAATAAATTTCGTTAATTTGCGCTAGAGGAACATCGTCAAGTAATTCAGGTATAGCTGCCTCTAAAATTTCTATATAGCGATTGGCTGTTAGATTTCCCTCAAATATATAAAATTTTATATGTGTTCCTAATATGAAGCAGGACACATTTAGACCAAATTATAGACCTAATAGACCTATTGAGTATACCAGAATTACTGAAATGTGCTTCGTCTGACCATATAACCTTCCTTTCAAAATCTCTAACCATATCGTATCTTTCTCGAAACCAATTGCAGAAGACTACCCGACGCTCTGCATCCCCTGGCTGTAAGTGCTGCACGAGCCTAATTTTGTATGGGTGGTATTTGTGCATTTTTAGAATTTCTTGAACTCTAGTTTTTGGAATCCCTATGCTCTTTTCACTGGCCCTACAAGAGTTTGTAGGGTAAGCTTCTGCATTAGCCAAAACCGTAATTTCTTCAGCCTCCCGATTTTCTTTATTATATGTTTTCGTACGAGGTTTGATAAATGATCCGTGATTAAGTAAATTCTTTTTTATCCGATAAAAAGTGGATATATTAGGTTGCTTCCTTTCTGGATATCTAAATAAAAATTAAGCAATAGTATTTCAACATACCTAAAAATTAACTATTTACCTGTTAAAATACATCTCAGAAGCCGCTTCAACATTTTCATTACTTAATATAAAACAAGCTAACATATCGTACTTTTCCTAATGTTCGAAAGTTTGGTTTTCTTCCTATTATTATGGAAATATATTTTTACACAATAAATAAATACAAAAACTAGGGCTATATTTTATATACGCGTACAAAATTGGGAAATGTCATTTGCTTCCAAGAAAACAAAAGAAAACGGCATCGTTTTGCATGGCCTACTGCAAAATTTGGGATGATAACTATAAAAATTAGGATTTTTGTTGTTGTTTATTAAAATAGACCCATACTATTATACAGACAGCAGAGCTAAAAATGAGCACTGGGTTAACAAAAATTGGCTTTTAAGAGATGTCATGATTCAAGGAAAACAAAATGTGATCAACGAACCTTTGGTTTCAAGAGAAAAAATCTTACTTACGCCCTTGCATATCAAGCTAGGCCTAATGAAGCAATTTATGAAGGCTTTAAATTGAGATGGAAATTGTTTTGGGCATTAGCACGGAAAAACTAAAAGCTGGTATATCAAATAAGGTAACTTGTTAAAGATCCACAATTCACCATATCAATGAACGAGACTGAATCTAACGCTTGGTGTTCATTTGTTCAAGTAGTACAACATTTTCTTGGCAATCATAAAGCAGAGAATTACGTAGAATTAGTGGAAACTATGCTTTCAAATTTTAATATTCTCGGCTGTAACATGAGTATAAAGGTTCACTACCTCCACAGTCATCTAGATCGTTTTCCAGAAAACTTAGGCGATTGTAGTGAAGAATAGGGGGAAAGATTCCATCAGGATATTAAAACTATGGAAGATCGTTATCAAGGACGATGGGATAGCCAAATGATGGCGGACTACTGCTGGAGCCTTCAGCGAGACTACCCTAGTAAACTCCATTCTAGGAAGTCGTATAAAAGAAAATGTTTATGTGATTAGTGACTAATGTAATTATGTAAATTAAGTTTTTGCAATAAATACTTAAATCCATGTGTCTTTGTTTTTTTAACTGGCAATAGTAATATTATATATTATAACAGTTATATATATACGTAAAATATATAAACAATTAAAAAAAAAACTAGATCTGATAGATAAAATCTGAGAACTTTTTTTACATTCTTGGCCTGTGTAATAGGTATTGCCTATACGGAACGCAAAGGTATTTTAAAGTAATTTAAAAATGTGTAGGCGGCGACGTATCTATCAGAAAGATTTTCGCTTTAATCACCTCCAGGGTACCCAGGAGGAAAAAGATTTCCGAAAATCTTCGTGGTTTCTATGGTAACGATTAAAAATGAACGCATCTGATTGGTCTTAATACGACGCCGACGGTGCGAAATTTTCACTGTAATCACCTCCAGCTTACTCTGTAGGCAAACAATTTATGGAAATCCGACCCGTTGCTATGGTAACGTTGAAAAATAAAGGCATCTGATTGCCTACAAAGTACAAGTGTGAAATTTTCAGACCGATTTAGTAAATATTGCATACGTCTTATGGGAATTTTTATACATGAGAGAAATTTGCGCTCTTATTAGAATAATTTACTTTGGAATTGTAAAAACTTACTTCAAATTTTAATTCTGTATATACAACTAATTTCGTGATTACCACAATATTAATAGACAGGTAATATTTCACTTTCCTTTCAAACGATAAAAATGAGTAGACGATTGTGTAACAATTGTTTTATTTTGACCTAATTATACAGTATAATGACGTATGCATTCGAACGATATGGATTATTAATTGAAAGATGGGGTTGTTCTTTCATTTTGACGGAACTAATAACATACGCGCGACATTACTGAAATTATGTCAGGACGTATATGGCCATACGTTTCATAATTAATTTGATCTAGTTATGGTTACGGTCGGTTTGGTTTTTGGTGAAATATGGTTTCATCAACTAAATATGTCACGAATTACTCGCATACGAAAAAATAATGATGTTCTTATTAAGCTTTATAAAAAAAAACGAATCCATGGTCCAGTAATTCTGGTAAATAGATATGGATATACAGACTGCCCATTTATGCATTTTTTTAGTGGTATCGTAGGCAGAAAGAGTGAAAAAATATACGGAACCGGGATTCGTTTTTTCTTGTTAAAAGTTCAACTTAAGAATTAGAATTTGTCAAGATAAATTACCACAAGTTTTTTGTTACAGCGTGTAACAATAGTAAAAAGATGGCGAAATATCTCAGGTACCCCTTACCCGAATTTAATGAAAATATGTACACTTAGTTATGGAATTACTCCGCATCGCTGACAAGTTTATCGTTTTTCTGATATAAAAGGAAATTCTTTTTTAATGGAACATCCTATATTATATTACTTTTTTAAAATCTGCGTAAAATTCTCAATACTTTTTATTAAAAGAACTTTTTATGAAAGTCAACAGTTTTTGCGAAAAGAAGGGTCTTATATCCATAATAGAATGTATTACCTTTTATTAAGGTACCTGGACACAAAAGGTTACCTGATATGGTTTACAATGTCAGTTTTGTTGATTTACAAAAATGGGCCGTTTAACTGAAATCCAAGAAATTAAAATTTTAATTATATTGGGCTATGGGGATAGAATGCAAAACCTGCAAGATGTTTGTAATATATATAACGACAAAGATCCTAACAGAAATCCAATAACTAAATCTACCATAATTAAAATTAACAAAAAATTGGTGAAACTGGAAAGATAATAGATAGTATACGTCAGGGGCGCGCAGTCCATGGAAGCACGGGAAGCAGTGCTTCCCCAAAAAAAATTACAAAACATCTTCTAAGACGTAATTTTTGAAATAGGGAACCATTAATTTAGTTTATATTAAAAATGCTAAAATATTATCTTAATTATCAAGCCCATAATAAATACGGCCTTGACTCCGACCGAGCGACAATAGAAAATGGAATAGAACCTATGCGGGCCACTAGCTTCTCTGCAGCCAAGTCCTGTATGCTTGATTTCCTGTGAATCGAGCCAGAGGTTATTGAACTTTCTAACGGCTGTTTGCAATTTTTGCATTTCAGTCGCGTGCTTTAAGTGGGGGCGGAAGCTATCGTTGGAGTAGGTTCTTTGTTTGAACAGCTATCCATGTGTTGTGTGATACGTAAGTCGCGTCGTGCATGGTGCGATATGGAAGACAATAATATGGACGTGGATATGCAAATACCGTCAACTTCGGCAGTCGGTAATAAGAGTGTGTGTGAATATGTGATGTGTGTCTTTATAATAAAGGGATCTTCAACATTAAACTTCGCTGATAAGCTACAAATAATTTCCAAAGGAAGGGCAAAACCGAAAAATTTAACCATAAAAATGAAAAATTAGACATTTTTATCCGGAAAAACAATACGAACAATTTAAATGGCTAACAGGGTGTGAAAATATAAGTAAATTATTTTGTTGGCAATGTTTATTTTTTGAAAAAGAAAAAGGTCTCTGAAATAAAATTGGTTTTTCCGATTTAAACAATTTCCATAAAGCTGTAAAAAGACACATTATGTTCAAAGCGCATTTGCAGGCCGTCATAGAAGAAAAAGTCTTCTGCAAAACCAGAATTGAACACGCCCTTAATAAACAGTTGCAAATTAGTCACCGCCAACACAATGAACTAGTCGATAAAATAGGCAAATGTTAAGAAGACTTATCGATGTTGTTTGTTTTCTCGGACAGCACGAATTGGGATTTAGAGGTCATGATGAAACAAGGGTTTCTTATATTTTTCTTTATACTAGCTAAATATGATGATTGCTTAAAAAATCATTTAGAGCAGTCTAACCTTTTTCGCGGAACGTTGAATCGAATCCAGAATGATTTAATTTCCGCTGTTGCAACCATTATTCTAAAAAGAATTAAGCAAGAGATTGGCGAGGTGCGGGTCATTGCTATTGTTCTGGATGAAACAACTGATATCACTAATTTTAGCCAATTATCTATAGTAATACGCTACGTTAAAACAGACGGAAGTATTCAAGAGCGATTTTTAGGTTTTTAAGAATCTGTCCGAAAATCGTACAGCAGATGCATTATATACCGTAGTTTATAACGTTACTAAAGAAATTAATGGAGATAAAAAATTAGATACTCAAAGCCATGATGGAGCTGCAGTGACGGCATGACAATTAGGGGGTCTGCAAGCTAAAGTTCGAGAAACTTTCCCAAGTGCTGTGTTTGTCCATTGTTTCGCTCATAAATTAAATTTAGTTTTATTCCAGTCGATCAATAACATTAAAGAGTGTAAAGTATTTTTCGTTACTTTAAGTGGCATGGCTGCTTTTTTTTCCAAGTCAACAAAACGTACACAAGCTTTGGACTCCATTGTCCACAAACGATTGCCCAAAGTAGCTCCTACTAGGTGGAACTATAACGGAAGACTTGTGTTAACAGTATCTGAAAATCGTCAATCACTGATTGAACTATTTGAGAATATAATAGAAAACAACGAAACGTGGGACTCAGAACCAATAAATAGTTCGAGGGGGTTTTTCGACTGTTTGAAACGAGTTTTTAATTTTAACTATTTGTTGAACATATTTTCAGAAATATTTCCATTCTCGGACAATGTTTTTAATATATTACAAACTAAAACAAATTATATTGCTTTTCGCCTAAAAAAACTGGATTATTTTGAGTTCATGTTAAGCCACAAAAGAGATGACTTTGACCTATTTTGGGAGAAAACGATGACGTTAAATGTAGAGCCACAAGGCAAGCGTCTTCGAACAGACAAGGTGGGAGATGTTCAAACATCACACAGACATCTCTTATGAAATAATCGATTAATTTCAGCAACAAATAAACTATAGATTTAACGGTTTAAATGATTTTAAATTCCTGGAGCTCTGCAATTTTGATGCATTTAAAGGAAAAACTTTTCCAGAAGATGCGTTTAAATATCTTCTTCTTCATTATGGCCAGTTCTTCGACAGAGTGTTACTGCGATCTGAACTAAAAGTGATTTACGAAACTGATGACATTAGCGCAAAAAATAACGCTAATGAACTAATGCATTTTTAAAAGACAAGGAACTGGAAGATGCCTACACCGAAGTGTAGAAATTGTGTGAATTAGTATTGACAATATCTGCCACAAGTTCATCAGTAGAACGCAATTTTTCAACGCTTAAACGTATAACAAATTTCGTGAGGAATTGAACGGGGCAGGAGAGACTTTCGCATACATCGTTGTTGTCCATTGAAAATAAATTTCTCCAAAATATGTCGGAGCAACGACGTTTTTATGATGATGTCATTGACGAATTTGCAAAAAAAGATCGAAGAATCGAATTACATTACAAATAGGTAAATTTCTAAAAATTGCTTCCCTTTCTTAAAATTTCATCGCACGCCCCTGGTATACGTTCTGGCAAACTTAAAAGCGTAGCAGGTGGTGATAAGGCTCTAAATGTTTTAATTAGTTTAGAAGAAAATCCGTACCTTTTTACCAGAACATTAGGAAGAAAAAATTACGTGTCAGACATATTCGCAGACCGACTTCTAAAAACCGAAAAGTTTCATCCATGAAAAATAACTCTGGTGCAAGAATTCTCTGAGGATGATCACGATAGGAGCATGGAATTTTGTGAAATTATGATAAAAAGTTGCAATACGAATCTAAATGTTGTCAATTAAATTATTTTTTCGGATGAAGCATAACTGTCGATATTGAGCCAGGGAAAATCCACATTTTCCTGCTGTATTAAGTATTTAAACTTGATTTTTTTTAGGCAGTGGTGCCCCAAACGACGAAATTTGATTTCAGCAGAATAGTGCTCCACTGCATCTTCCTCGGAATGTTCGAGAATATTTAGATAGTGTTTTTTTGGAAGATGGATTGGATGTAGGGGAATAATAGAGTGACCTTCTCGGTCTCCGGACTTGTCTCCCCCCGACTATTTATTGTGGGGACACCTTAAAAAGGTGGTGTATAAAACTAAGCTCAATGACCTCGAGGATTTAAAGGAGCGAATATAAATCAAATGTAGACTGAGAAGGCGGGCATTCTTTTTATTGTATTAAATGTTTTTCCACAGTATTTGGCCTACTGTCAGTAAATGGACAACATTTTAAACACCTTACTTAGTTTCATTAATTTATTGTTTGTTATATTAGGTATATTTCTTTTTTGTATTGTATTGTTTCCATTCTTTTTTACAACCTACTTTTAAAGTTGAGACGCTATCTTTTTTTACTAGTGTTTTGGTAAGATGAGGAATTTTTGTGCTTTCCGGTCATCCAGAACGTACAGCACCTTTTACCATTCCAGTTTCAAGAACTAATTTTACTTACGGCAGATTTAGGTATAGAATTTCTTTTAGGATACTGGTCATAAAAAAATGTTGCAGGTTTCACATTCTATCCCCACAACCCAATATAATTAAAATTTCAATTTTTTTAGGTTTCAGTTAAACGATCCATTTTCGTAAATTAACAAAACTGACATTGTCAAACATAACAGGTGATCTTTTGTGTGCAGTATATTTTTCTGCAACTAGCTACAATTTTTGGATGTGGGTGTATTCATAGTCAAAAGTCCATGTCAATAATCCAGGAAATATTGAGGAATAAAAGAATTAAAAACAGAAATACAAATTATTCCCCAAGAAATGTGGCACAATATAGTGCAAAACATGGTTCCTACAACAGTGTAGTTAAACATAATTTTTAAAAAGTAGACTAGTTATTTTTACCTTTTTTTTAAATTTTTTAATTTTTTGACCCTCTTACGATTGCTATGGATTAAAAAATGCATATAAAAATTAAATATTACAGACAGACCTTTTATAAAAACGAATATATTTTGGTACACCCTGCAAATTTGTTGTATTGAAAAAACTTTTTGGGTTATTAAGTTTCCAAAATGTGACACTTCATTATGACGCATAATGTAATTGAAATACATAGTCTCAATATATAAATTTTCATTTTGTAATGTATTTAGTAAATAAGACATTCCCGTTCAAAAATTCAATTTTGCATGTTCTTTGTTGTTTTATCTTTTCAGTATTGTTGTTTAATGTTGTTTATTTTATAAGTTGATTTTTGTATCTTTCGGTATTTTTTGTTTGCAGGGTTACCATTTATATTTCGCCACTCATTTTCGGGGTTTATTTTTGTAGATAGAAAAAAATAATAAATACAAAAGGTAGTAGATCGGTAGTTTTTGGGCTATTTGATAATGTAAAAAATGATTAATTTGATTTTAAAGTAAATATTTTATTATGAGCAATAGGTCTTTTGTAGTAAATTTTGTTTTTTAGATAACCCCATAAAAATACGTCAAGCGGCGTCAGGTCTGGACGGTTTGTTGGCCATCTTATGTGTCCGTTTTGGTCCAATCCACAGATCATAGTTTCGATTCAAAAATTGAGTAGCATTTAAACATTGTGCGCTGAAGCGCCATCCTGTTGCCAAAGGAATGTAAATCTTTGATTTAAAGGAATGTTGTCTAACTGTTCTGTATCATTTTCCAGATATTGGAAAAAGATTGGTCCGATAACCCTATTTTTTAGAATGCCACACCAAACATTTTAATCTCGTCGTCCTTGTTGAAAAGTTGAAACCACAAAAACAAATTTCTTCGGTCGGTGTCGAGAACATTGTAGAAAACCTTTCTTCACAGTCCTTTGATAATAGAGAAATCGCCCTTTTTTTGCAGAGCCTCCAGTAAAAAATAGTTTACCAACTATTATAGCGAATATCGAAAGTTCCATTTAATACGTGCCAGAGTCAACTAAGGGATACACTAGAGAGGCTTGCAGAAATCAAATCTCAAAAAACGTGGTTAACAACAAGTCAAAATATGTTTCTCGTAAAATACTGAACTTATACAGGGACTGGAGAAAAAATAATGTTTTTATTTAAAAGCTGACAAAGGAAATAAATTTGTTATACTAGACAAAACAGATTATTTTGAAAGATTAGACAATTTGATTCAAACTGGTCCTTAGGATTTAATTGAGAGAAACCCGTTAACGAAAATAACAGAAGTAAAAAGTACCCTAAAATAGTGTAAAAACCTTGTGTCCGATAAACTAAAATTCAAACTAACAGATAGTAACCCACAGTTATCTAAACTATATTGCCTTCCCAAAATCCATAAACTTGGGAAGTCCATCAGATCTATTGTATCAGCTGTTGGATCACCAACGTACAATATTTCAAAATGATTAGTAGAAAAATTCAGCAAAATAAATATCTCGTACGATAATTTTGAGGTTACTAACTCGTTAGAATTCTTAGATAAAATTAGGAATGTTAACTTAAAAGAAGGTGAAATTTCAATATCTTTTGATGTAAGCTCATTGTTTCCTAGTGTCCATACCACTAGCTTTAGAGTACCTACAGGAAATACTTGAAATCAATAATTTTAAGAAAGAAGTTATTGATGAATATTTGCTTCTCATAAAATTATGTATGAATCAAAATTTTTTTTAGTTCAACAATAAATATTATAAACCACTTGAGGGAACTGCGGTGGGCAATTGTTATCTTCGTTCCTTGCAAATTTGTTTATGGGTAGATTAGAAACCCAATTCAAAAAAGAACTCAAGTATTTCCCAAGGCTGTGGTATAGATACGTAGGCGATATATTTGCTATTTTTGATACTAAAACAGAAAATTTGGACACTTTCTTAGAAACATTAAACTATAAATATCCTTCCATTAATTTTACGTATGAAAAGAACGGCAATGGGCAATTATCTTTTCGCGACACGTTAGTTATTAGAAATAACGGTAAATTAGAATTTGATATTTATAGGAAATTTACTAATACTGATAGGTATATAAAATCCGACTCATTTCATCGCCGTCAACACAAAATGGCAGCATTTCATTTCTTAACTCACAGGTTAGTCAATTTTCCATTAAGTAAAGAACGTTTTAACAATGAAATGATTGGAATAAAAATGTAGCTAAAAGTAATGGATATAATGATAATTTTGTACGCAAATTAGTAAATAGACATAAGCATAAAAAAATGTTAAAAGATGCCACTACTCTTCAAGCACCTAAGGCTCCCAATAAGTTCATAGTAATCCCATATGATCCCAGATATATGAGAGGTCTAGGAAAAGTATTTAAAAACGTAGGTTTTAGAGTAGCCTACAAAACGGAGAACATTTTGAAAAAATCTCCTTCGAAACCCTAAAGACAAAGTCGACTTGAAGGCAAATTAACCGCTCCATAAACATTCGTTTTAAAGAACACATGGCAGATTTAAGATACGGAAGAACAGAAAAGTCAAGTGTTGCCCAACATGCTTTGGAAAACAATCACCAAATAGGAATAAATAACCTTAAGTTGATTAAAAATGTATCTAATAATAGATTATTGGATGCATTTGAGCGTATAGAAATAGTTAAAGACAGAGGGCCTATTCCCTATAGTCCCCTCTATTGTTTACGTGACAACGGTGCAGTCGCGTGCAACCAAGTGTGACCACATTTACCTATAAATATTCTCGGTTAGGATTAGTTACTTTAGTTTATATCATTTGCTGATGATGCTAACTTGGTTAGCGAAACGCGCGTCCAGAACGTAACAAGTTGTGGTGTAGTGTGATCTATCTTCCACCACAGGTACCAGTGTTAGGACTACTTGAATTTTGTGAGGACTGTTTGTCGTTCAGAAATGCTTATTGCGATGATTTAACATACCATTAGTAAAAAGTATATTATGTAAAAAGAGCGGATTTAAGAAAAATCTTCTTAAAATTTCTTGACAAAAAAATTAATCTTTGATGTTTATGTTCTTCAGTTAAGCCATTAACGGGTAGAAATTGATATGGGTGATAACTATAAGGGTTTGTTGAATTTTGCCAAATAATTCTTAAAAATAAATCGGTGCATCAGTATCTGATCGTTCAGGGTTTTCTGCGATAAAATGAACCAGATATAGTCTTAAGTATAGAAAACTAACAACAATAATTTACTTGTAAAAAATAGCAATACGCTTAAGTCAAAGTTTTCGTTTGGATTTGCAGTTCTTCTTCTATTTAAACTTTTAGTATCTTCAAATTTGTTTACTATACATTTTGTTGTGTTTGATGTTCCGGCGGTTCTACCGGGAAATTGCCTATGATATTAATTTTCAGTGTGGATAGAGTTTCTATTATTGACATACTATAAGCGTTTTATATTTAATTTGTTTTCAATGGAATAGCCCATTTTGTTGATCTCAAAAACTGCTGATCCAAATATAGACATATCACATATTTTTATAATAAGGAGAATCTAAAAAATTAAAAATATACAGGGCATTTCATTTAAAAAATTAAAATTTGCTACACTACTAATTTCTGGTTCACCCTGTATATTCAAAGTTATTTTTTCTAGGAAGTTCCCTCAAATCCGTGCTTTTATTTATTATCTTTTTTTCTATCTACAAAAATAAACCCCGAAAATGGGTGGCGAAATATAAACGATGACTCTGTACGGTCGGGTCCAACGCGATATAAAACATTTTTTTTAATACACGAAATTTAATATTAATCAAATTAATGAAAACCATCTGAATAACGACATAGTTTCGTTACGCTTCGGGACTGATGGACGTTTTCTTTCCGCTACGTCGACCGTACACATCGGTGGCAAGCAAACATGTGTTTGGTTGGAAAAAGATCATCATCAGACACGGTTTCCGAGATATGCGCGCTTGACGGATCGTCTTGCGGATCGGCACTAACGTGATTTACGCGCCTCGATTGGTTCTGATTGACAGGTCGCCAGTTTACTAAAAATATGGCCGAGTATGTGTGGCCTATGACATGATAGACCTCAAAGGTCACATATTTACTTTATCAATGAATTGAGAAAGACTTATATTTTATTTGAAGAATTTCCGAAAAACTTCTTCCCTATAAAACACCTATACACTGACGTATCCAGCTTTGAGTGGAGGAGGCAATCATGTTAGGGACGACAAAATAAAAGCTAAGTAAAAAATAAAAAATACAAATTAACGCCTAGCAAAAACAAGTGACTAAAAGCAAAAAAACCGACCTAAGAGGGTTTAAACTGATATATTTTTTTAATCTATGAGCAGAACACGAAAGCCGAAAGCCTAAGTACTAGGTACCGCGGCTGCTTTAAATAAAGACAGGGAAGGTTTTTTTGATATGGGATTTAATTACTTACTAAAGATTAGTAGGAGAAGAAGGAAAGGTATTTGCTGGTAATATATCGACAATTATCCCTGTTAACTTTTCGATTCAAAAAAAAGTTGCTTCGCCTGAAAAAATAATTTGATTGACAAAATTTAGTATTGCAACGTTTCATCATGATTTCACAAAATTCCATGCGCCTATCGTGATGCTCCTCAGAGAGTTCTTGCACCAAAGTTTTTTTTGTATTGATGAAACTTTTCGATTTCAGAAGTTGGTCTACGGACATGTGTGAGACGTCATTCTCTCTTCCTATACAGGTATAAATCAAACGGTTTATACTTGTGGTTTATAGGGGCAGAATTTTCTCGGCCGCCAATTTTTCAGAATTTCATAATATTTGCTTAAACACCGGAATTTTGAATTGGAAAATGTTACCTCAAATTTTAGAGCCTCCTTAAATAAAATTTTAAGTGCTTTTAATAGGACCTTCCCGCTTAAGACTATCAAATTTAAGCGTCATAAACCGCGGACCACGAAAGGACTACGCATTTCTGCTAAAAATATGCGTTTCCTCTTATATATAAAAAAATTCACCGACTCCATTCTTATTCTCGACTATATCTCTAATTATAGGAGGGTCTATATTAAACTGATCAAGTCAGCAAAAAAATATACTATCAAAAACGTCTAACAAAGTCTAAAAACGTTTCAAAGGAAACCTGGTCTATTATCAATCACCTCAGAAACAAATCAAACCCTGTGACTCAGATCCTGCCAAGGCCAAATGACCTAAATGATTATTTTGTTAATGTAAGCAAAAATTTTACCTCTAGTATCTCGCGAAATTTGAACCCTCTTTCGTTTCTCCCTCCATCGAAAAATGTCGCTGATAACCTTTTCTTAAGCCCTTTTAGCAGCATGGAACTATTGAAAGAAATGAACAACATCACAAGCAAATCTATCAATTAAAATATTCCTGAATCTGCCGCTCCCAGTCATAGAGGCCCTTACAACACTAATAAATGAATCCCTTATACAAGGTATATTCCCTGAATGACTTAAAATATTCCTCTTAATAAAGGAGGCGAAAAAACTAACTCTTGCAATTATCGCCCAATTGCTCTACTACCAGTGCTATCAAAAATCATTGAAAGGTTACTAAAGAATCGTCTTATGCCATTTCTCCTTAAACATCAGATAATATCCCCTCATCAGTTTGGATTTTTACCCAACAAGTGCACCAGTGACGCCATGTTCTCGTTGCTTAGCGACGTCTACCTAGCTCTCAATAACAACTACCCCACCGCCCCAGTTTTTTGGGACTATGCAAAAGCCTTTGACTGTGTTAGTCATGAAATTTTGATAAGCAAGCTGAATTTTTATGGAATCCGGGGTATTTCTTTAAATTAGCTTAAATCTTATCTCGGGAATAGGCAATAATTTGTAAGGGCAAATGGTTCTGATTCCTGATTACAAGTGGACTCCCTCAAGGTTCGGTCTTGGGACCTATTCTTTTTTTGTTATACATTAATGATATCACCAACTTAAAAATTAATGGAAAAATCTCTCTCTTTGCCGACGACACCAGCATAACATGGATTGATTTTGATATAACGTCTTTACATTCTAATATTTCCAACGACCTTGTTATGATTAAGACTTGGTCCGATTTCAATCTGCTTTGCTTCAATGTGGATAAAACAGTGGTCTTATCTTATAAGGGGACTTTACAACCACTTCAGTTACTTAACGGCAATATTAAATACGCTGAGTCGATTAAATTCCTGTGTTTGAATATAAATAACAACCTAACATGGTCTAAGCCTATTGACACCTTAACTAAAAAAACTTTCTACCGGCTGCTTTGTCATTTGATCAGTTTCAAAAGAACTGGAGGTGTCTTCTGCCAGACTAACTTATTTCTCTCTATTCGATTCCCATCTCCGCTATGGCCTTTCCTTTTGGGGCTGCTGTACCACCGAGCAATTTCTTAGTATTTTTAGGCTTCAAAAGAGAGCAATCCGCTATTTGTTTGGTCTAAATAATAGAGCGCACTGTCAATACTATTTCAAAAAACATGAAATATTAACACTTCCTGCATTATTTATCTTAAAAACCGTCTGTTTGATGAGAAAACATGTAAGCACATTCCCGGCAAAGCCACAACACGTATATCCTACCAGAAACTCTAGCATGACATATACCTTTCCATTCCTTCCACAGAATTAATAAAAAAATCAATTACTTACAAGGCCATAAAACTTTACAATCATCTTCCAGAACATTTAAGAACAATCCTTATGTTTGCACTTTTCCGAAAAAAAAAACCAAAACGTACCTCATTGAAAGACCTTTTTACTGCGTTATTGATTTTTATAATGAATAATGTCATTAAAATGTTATTTATTTGCTTGTTTACTTAAATCATGTTGCTGCAAGGAATTTGAAAATATTTTATCAGGAATGAACTGTCTGATAGTCCGTTAAGATTAATTATTTTTGTTAGATGTTAGATTAAAGTTATACATTTTCTTTTTTTCTAATACTCTTTACTACTATATTAGTTCAGTACACTTTTTGTTTAACTTTACTTTTTTTTGCTTGTATAACGATAACAAAATAGAGTTTAGGGTTTGGTAATTTAATTTCAATGTTATCGTCGTATGTATGTTATTCACTTGGCATATGTATTGTTTATTTCCTTTTGTTGGGTCACCTGGATTCATTAACCGCTTTAAGGCAATGTTACGAATATAACTAATGTTATATTTTCAATTTACGTTTTTGCATTGACCTATCAAAAAATATGATTTTTTTCGATCAATATTTCGTTTTTCCGTTGTTTTTGTTTTTTTTTGTTTTAAGGTAAATTTCGCTTTGTCAATAAAATTGTAACAATTTTCCTGCGACAATGAAGCATAGTTTTGTTTGTTGGTTGTTTACAGTTGTGATGAAAAAAAAATTCTGGTTACTAAGAAATAATCGTGATGATCTCTTGCCTGGCTTTCTCAAATTCGTGTTGTATGAGCACCGCACCTAACTGAAATAAAAAGTATGCTTAAGGACAAATAATATAGAAAGACAATTATAAAAATATTGCTAAATATAAATTTTCGTTTTGCACATTTGCCTCAAGTTTTGAACCTGATGAAGTATTTTGCTAAAAAAATTAACAAGAAAACAAGCATTTATCTGGTGTATCAAGCAACAAAATAATGTGTTGTCTACAAAATCTGACATATACTAAAATTCACATTTTCACTTTATTCACCTGTAATGTTGATGACGAAACGTAGGTTCACGTTGGATTCAAAATTCGAACGAAATCTAATTAACTAATGAAACCTGTTTCCATGGCGTAGATTCGATAATAAAAATGCCAGTGAAGCATCTAAAGCGACTGGCAGGATTGAAACCTGTAATTTCTTCCCAAGTATGGCTCTGCTGGCGTCCCAAGTATACTTATACAGTGTGTCCCAGATTCGCTTCTCTATATAGGAATCTCGGCTCCTAACATACATACAGCAAAAGTTTTGGAAGAAGCTTAGCGTATTCGATATCCTGTTTCAGATTTACTATCGGTCAACTGATTTTGGAAATATCGGCGAAAAACTGAAAATGGCGGATTTCGTTTTTCGACAGTAAATCGAAAACAGTAAATTTGACAGCTGTCAAAATATGACATTATTAGGACACTTTCTTAAGACGAATAAGATGGCGTATACGACATGTCTTCATCGTCTTTTGTTATCCCGCAACTTGCCTCAACTTTCATTTTTCTTATAGCCGTCATGTCATATTGGGTTTTTCGATTTTTGGAAAGAGCGTAAAATTTCCAGTCTAGTGATAACTTACAAGTGAATTAAAGATTTTAGTGTCATCAAAATATCACACTTCGTAAAGTTAGGTCTCAATATTTTTCTAAGGAGGCCATGATTTATTTGTAACATTGCTTTGCACAGTTAATTTTTTGGACGATTTCAAAAAAAATATATATAAATCTTAAAATTAGTGTTTTTGAGTTGGTACTAACCTCAAGTAAGAGAATTCGTGAAAATTAAAATCTTTCATGTAGGACATTCTACACAGTGGCTCAAAAATGGGTTAAAAAATATTAAGTTTTATAAAAAATTTTAAAAAATAAATTTTTCAAAAAAAATTTTTTTTCTTAATTGAATTTTTAATTTTATGTAAAAAACGTCTTATGAAGTTTTCCATAGAACCTATACCTTTTTCCAAAAAAATAACTGATCTTTTGTGCATAAATAATACAAGAATAATAATCGAATTTATATTATACATACATTATATGTGTTGGCTATTATAGTAACAAATGCACCTCAACAATTTTTGTTTAGAAGAATGAGAGTTTTTTGAATTTAAATTAAAATTTTGTGAACACATCTTAAATGAATGGTGAACTTGTTCTGAAGCTTGCTCAGAAAAAAAACCAAGTCCTCGCTGATGTACGTTAATAAAGTCAGGAACATGATGCACAAGGCCATGAATTTTCGGTGTATAGCGTATTCCGACTTGTATTAATTCGACGGCAAAGCGTTGAATATCTTCGGCAAAATTAATGTCAAGACTTTGCCCAAAGCAACTGGAAACAACTTTATCAAAGTACTTGAACAAATTGCAATATTTGTTGCCTAAAACCAAAAAAAAAACTATATTTTTTGACATTAGGAAAAAATAAGTTAAGTAAGTGCTTAGGTAAGTGTACAAACCAGGTGACAATGCTTCTAAAACATCAACTTTTTTCAACAGCTTTCTCGCGTTGTTGCCATTAAATTTCTCATAATGGTCGAAACTTAGCCCAGCTCTTTTTATCCATGCTTCGGCTGCTGCTGGATATACAATTTTTAAGCTGTCGAACATTTTTTGAACGATTCCCAAAAGAAAGTGCAATTCTGGAGGAGGTATATAGTTTAATACTGGCTCGTTTTCATCTCCGATAATTAGTGGCATATTTACACAGTTTACTAAAAATGTCAGATGATGACCATTAAAATATATCGCAACTTGATGAATTTATACTTATACTTACCAAAATACTTTGCTTTGGAAAGTTTTCCCCCAGTCGTTTGTTGCCATAAAATTCGTTGTTCGTTGATGTTCTTAATTGTTCTTGGATTACCTTTATTTTGAAGTTCCTTGCAGTTGATGTCGCACCACGGACAAGGATGGCATGACGCGTTTGTTTGCAGACCCAAAAGCAGCATTATTAGTTTCAGATCAGCCGCAAAAGTATATGGACAAATTCCGCATATACTATGTAATTGCAAAGTGTCCATAAGTATTTTGACGTTTTCATAATTCTCCTTGAAATTTGGTCCCAAGCCAATTATTAGTAACTTTTGTATACCAGCACTTTTATATTTTTGATAATATTCTGGGTCATTTGTTGGTTGTATGGTTAGACATATTTTCAAGGAATTGTCGCCACTATCTATTCCGATTTTTAGATGAAAATCATCGTCTTGTTGTCTGGCATTTAAAATATAAGTTAGTAGCCCCGGAAGATCGCTGCAGTATATCAAAAATGGAGTGCCATCTTGTTTCAAGCATTGAATTTCTGTAAAGCCGAAGATTCTATGGAAGTTCTGTTTATCCTGGTGCGAAGGTAACCACATATTTTTCTTAACGAATTTTGAGATAAATTACAGTCTTGTGGCATATAGCTCAAATCTTGAGCACTTAAAACACCCTGAAGATCTGATTTTCGCTTCAACTGTATAGACATAGTACTGCGTCCCTTATCTAAAGATATGACAGAACTTCCCTGAGCACATTCTTGTTCCTCCAGAGCTTTAGTTACAATCTGTTGCTTACAGTCTTTAATTAGTGTTAGGGAATTATCAATTTTTTTCATCTTGGTACATTTATGCGTTCTGCCTTTTTGTAATTTACAATTGCAGTTCACGCATATTTTGTAATTTTGTTTCGCTTTCGTATCTTTCTTTGAAGGTCTACCTACAGCCTTTTTCTTGACAGCAAACGAAAACGGTAGATCTTTGATTTTAGGATGACCATGAAAACGCGCCACTTGACAAATTTGACAGACCCATGTTTCAGTAATTTCGAAACGCCCAGGCAAAATTTTCATTTGTGCGTAGTCAGAAAATTATTGTTAGTCTATTGTTCATTAGTTTTATGTAACAAGTTCTACAGAGCACTGAGGGAATACTTGCATTATTTTCGTCAAAACTAGGCGAAATAATTTCAAGACGTTGTTTTACTTTACCAGTAATATTAACACTTCTAACTGCTTTATTAAAACATGCGTAACATACCATTTTTCGATTATCACTATGATGTTTTCTTTTATGAGGCATCTTACTCAAAACACAGAAAAATCACAAAAATAGCCTTAACACAGTTTATATACTATATAACTTCAAAGTGAAAACGTCAAACATTGTCAATAAACCACGCTTTTTTGACATATTATTTATTTGTTTTGGTCTAAGCGTCACGGCTAGTCACAGGTAACTTGATATTATGCTAATGTAGCCGTTATTAAAAATACATATTACAAAGGGCTATATTTTGTGTTTTTTGAGTCATCAAAATGTTATTTAGTAGCTATACAATGTTTTGAATATGTATTATTTTTTGCATTAAAAAAATCAGATAATTTTTTACCATAAAACCATAGGTTTTACAGAAAACTTCATAAGACGTTTTTTACTTGGAATTAAATAGTTTATTACGAAAAAAAAAATTTTTTGAAAATTTTGATTTTTAAAAATTTTATATTTTTTTAACCCATTTTTGAGCCACTGTGTAAAATGCCCTACATAAAAGATTTTAATTTTCACAAATTCTCTTACTTGAGGTTAGTACCAACTCAAAAACACTAATTTTAAGATTTATATATATTTTTTTTGAAATCGTCCAAAAAATTAACTGTGTTTGACTTTGACGTTAAATAATTCAAAGTATTAAAATTGTGTTTTAATAAGTAGTACGCTTGTCTTTCAATAAAATCATAAATCTGACACACAAATTGTTGAGACCTGTTGAAAATAGCCGCCATTCGCTATTAAAATGAAGAAAAGTTTGATGTGTTAGCGCTGTACTTGCATTACCTCAGCAAGGTATTTGTAGATGTACCCCGAACAAGGGCAGCCTTATAAAACCCAATTTAGAAAAATCGTTTTTTTTTAAATTAACCATGGAATCTTCGAACAACCTAGAAGCATACAATATCAACGAAAATTTCATACCGCCATTTTGTAACCAATCGGATATTCTTATTTTAACTCGTTGCCATAGCAACCAACAAAATTTTCGGAATTTTTCGTCCACCTGACTGAAATTTTTTGACATATATTGAAATGTCAACGCCTAGCGACACGACTTTTTTTAGTAATAATAATTGTGAGAGTATGTCACATATCTTATAATAAATTATTACATTTATCTCCTATTTATTTATTTTAAGCAGGTTTCCAAAATAACAAATATATATATATATATATATATATATATATATATATATATATATATATAAAACAACAGATGCTTGAAGAATTTTTGTCTTTGTAATGGTGTATAATTAAGACTTGCAGTGCTTGAAGCCCTTAATAGGTGTCCGTGAAGTAGATATAATATTTTCCCTCCTAGTGATTTACTTTCCGCTTAGACATCCTAGAGAACTTTGGCGAATTCATCAGCAACACGTTCTGCATTCTTCTAAACAACTTGTCTTCCATGATTTGAATGTGACAAGTTTCAATTAGATCAGTAAAATATTTCAGATAACGATGGTGGATTTTAATATGGCCCACTTCTTTGCAATATGCACATAAACCATATTTTTCAAATTTTTTTATTTTAAATAAGCTAATTTCTATATATTTCTGCTGTTTCTAACTCAGAGCTTTATTGGTTTGATCCGAATGATTTAGTTTATGGTCGTTTGACCGGCACAAAATTCACACAAAATTACATAGCCTTCTAGATTTAATTATGCTCTTGTTTTAAGTTATATACTTTGATTCATCGAGATATATAATTAAAATTAAGAGTATATCAATTCCACCAATTTTAGTAATTTCGAATGAATCAAAAATAAAAGAAAAGAGCTCCTTCTGTACATTTATGACTAAATTATTATACTAAAATCGAAATTTTATCTCTTCTTTGGGAAAAACCAACTTTTACCGGTAAGTATAAGTGTTCTAAAAAATGAGTTTTACATCATTTTCCACTACTTTTAGTAATTTGAAATCCACTATATATAAACAAATATAGCTTCCTTGAAATATGTATCATTATATTATTGAACTGAACCTGGTAAGTTGTAACTTTTAATAGAAATAGTTAATTATAGTCATTTGACACTTTATAATTTACATGTTTGGAGAGATTAGGACCTAATAGGACGATCCATCATTTTTGATCGATGACTACCAAGACGTCACTTTTAATGACTTGTTTTCATCTCGTTTGAAATTTTCTTACCGAATCTCCCATGTACTCGAATTAATAACCGAAATTTTTCTAACTTACCTTTTTTAATTGGGCATCTCTTTATAAATTATTTTGCAGGAAATCGACTTATAAGACCATTTTTGTGAGAGCTTTTCGAAACTAGGTTGTATCGGGTCCGGAAGATGAGAGAGTTGGTTTACGATTATTGTCTTCGACTCGGTCCAATGAGAGTTGGTTTACGAATTGTGGAGTTTTTAATAGGCACAACAGTCATCATTGGGCTGTGGAAAACCCCCACGAAGTGTCAGAGAGATGTCGTCTGCAGACAGATTTGGAAGTAACATTTGGTGTGGGGTCATTGGTAATTTAATCTAACTTACCTTTTTTAATTGGGCATCTCTTTATAAATTATTAATCATGTCAGGAAATCGACTTATAAGACCATTTTTGTTTGAGAGCTTTTGCGAAACTAGGTTGTATCGGCTTTACGAACTACTCTAACGGAAGATGAGTTTAGAAGAACCTGGTTTCAACAGGATGGATGTCCGGCTATTTAAGTCAGGAACTTCTTAAAAGAGCAGTTTGACGAAATAATTATTTCCTTAAATGGTCCAATATCTTGGCCCCGTAGATTTCCTGACCTCTCCTTGAATTTCTACTTCTGGGATCACACGAATATTGAGGTCTATGAACTTCATCCCCTTGCGACCATAGAAATCCTGAGACAAAGAGTTTCGGACACATTTAGAAATTTTAACCGAAATACACTTGCCAGGGTTGAACGAAAAACAGTCACCAATTGTCAGAAGTGTCTTGATGCAAATGGACGTCATTTTGCAAATCTGTAAATCAATGTAACCCAGGTACGAAGTAATTAAGAACTTATTTAGATTTATTTTAGTCGTTATTTACAATCATGTTGCATCGAAAATTCAATGCGTTTAATACCTTATTAATGTAATTTTGTGACAAAAATTGAAAATTCCAATATAGCGGCCATAAAAAAATGACAGTTGAGGTGGGTTGCGGGATAACAAAAGACATTTGTTTATATTCGCTTCGTCTATAAAAATACTGCACTACTTACAATAATGTAAAAACATAGTGTCAGTAATTCTCATACTTCTTATAGAGTAGTTTTTGCTACCTGCCCCAGATTTTTTTCCGGTTAGGCCTGCCCTTGTTTTATTTTTAGGACCGTAAAAAATCCAAACAATAGACAATGAGATAAAAAGTGGGTAGGCCTTTTTTTCACGCTGGCATAAATAATTATTTTGTGGGCAAACTGTTGACTGTTGCCTAGTCGAATAGAAATTTTATAGGTCTCCTACAAAATAAAACAGAATAAAAATGGGTTACTGAATTAATTGGAACGCTAATAACTAGGTAGACAGTTTTTAGTGCGTTTTGATTTGCATTTCAGTCTTGCGGTCCTTGGGATCCCTTCCCATGAAATCATGCACAAAGCAGTAATAAAAAAATCGACATAATGATTAATATTTCGAACATAAATATAATTAATTTTAAAAGCGAATTGAAACTAGGTAGATCCTTTTTTAATATAAAGCATATATATATATATATATATATATATATATATATATATATATATATATATATATATATATATATACTAAAAATCGATAAAAATGCGCTCTCACACATCATTATCAAAAGTTCTTGGCCGGAAAAGATATATGTATAATAGCAGAAATATATAATTTCTGCAGGTGCAAAACGGCCTACAAGAAGAATTGCTTGTTACATTTAACTTGTAATACTGTTTCAGTATAATAGACGTTTCGTTTTCGATTTTGTCATATCGAACAATCTGTTATTTCAGATCTCCCTGGGTACAAGCCTGCCTGATGAGGGTAGAGGCCCAGAAATCATGATCGCAGAAGGGTACCCTGTGACATAATCGAAAGCAATTCTTCTTGTAGGCCGTTTTGCACCTGCAGAACTTATATATTTCTGCTATTATACATATATCTTTTCCGGCCAAGGACTTTTGATAATGATGTGTGAGAGCGCATTTTTATCGATTTTTAGTATCTACTCTCCGCATGATGGTGCTAGTCCATACTTTTTAAATTACCTATGGGTTTGCAGCCGGAAATCACCGGAGGCCCCATAGGTGGTGCTAAATGTTACAATTAACTTGTAATACTGTTTCAGTATGATAGACGTTTCGTTTTCGATTTTGTCATATCGAGCAATCTGTTATTTCAGATCTCTTTGGGTACAACAAGCCTGCCTGATGTGACATAATCGAAAGCAATTCTTCTTGTAGGCCGTTTTGCACCTGCAGAAATTATATATTTCTGCTATTATATATATATATATATATATATATTTTTAAAAGCGAATGGAAACTAGGTAGATCCTTTTTTAATATCAAAGTATATATATATATATATATATATATATATATATATATATATATATATACTGGCTGTCCCAATAGTGCGTTCTCGGTTGATATCTTGATAACGGATAGCGATATAAAAAAAGTTCAAATACAAAAGTTGTAGAACAATACGGGCTACATAACCTCTCAAAAATCTGTAGCGGAGCCAAGTTTTGCTTTTTTTTATGGGACACCCTGTATATTTTTGCATATTTAGATTCTGCTCGTGATTCTACACATTTTTTGTATAACAAGTCCTATGTCTAAATCTGATAGTTTTTCTAATATCCGCCATTTTGTAAAAAATTATGAATTGCAGTGCCTTTTTTCAAACGACGTGGGCCGTTGGATTTTTTATATAGGATTATGATTTTTGGCAGGAACATTAACAAAAGTATGGGTTGACTTTCAACGTGAACAAAATTTGTCGCCGTTGTACAGGGGGTCCTAGATAAGTAGGAGAAATTAAAAAAATTAAAAACATCATATCTACATTTTTTTAAATGGAATGTATAGTATTTTAATATTTTAGACTATTCTTGACCCAAAACCCTATCTTTCGCTATGAATATGTCCTATACCTATTTGTCATAGTTTCCGAGATTTCGACATTTTTGTATTTATTATTTGGTTTTTAATGGCAATCGCCTTAGAATTTGCTTTATTATCGAATTTTCTAATTATAATACACGCAAAATTAAAAATTCAGCTCATAATATTGTGCTAAGAATCGCGATCTAAAGACTTAGAACAGATATTTTACCAACTATTCTTAAAAATTTACTATTTTGGCTATTATAAAAGCGTAGGTCAACATTTAGTTAAAACTTAATGTACGAAGATGCCTTAGACAATCCTAAAGTAAAAACAAATGAAAACGGGGAAAATGTTGTCATTGTGAAATGTCAAACCCTTGTATTTGTGTAGTAACGGTGTTCAAATTGATTCAAAGTGAATTTTTCTAGAGAAGAATTGATTAACATGATTTATGTTTTGGGCGCAAGTGATCAAAATTGTTTTTTAGCAAGTAGAGTTTATGCGCAACGGTTTAGCAATGCCGAACGTCATCCTCATGAGGTATCATTTGTCAGACTCAAAGAACGATTTGAAAGAACTGGATGTGTCGATTACGAACAAAAATTGGAAAGGCAGAAAAGAAACGCAAATGAAGAAACTGAATATCTTGTTATGCAAACTTTAATTGAAAATCCTCATATTTCATGTAGGCAGTTAGAAAAGGAGAGAGGTGTCGCTAAATCTACGGCAAATAGAATAATTAGAAAACATAAATTTCACCCATACCATATTCAACTGGTACAAAAGCTGGATCAAGACGATTTCAATCGAAGACTTGAATTTTGTACTTGGGCATTAGCAAAAAATAGAGAAGAACATGATTTTTTCAATAACATTTTATTTACTGACGAAGCGACATTTCATAAAAATGGATACGTCAACCGACATAATTTCCACTATTATAGTTCTGAAAACCCCAGATTCATTATCCCCTTGGATCACCAGCATAGATGGTCTCTTAATGTATGGGCTGGTATAATCGGTAACCGTATCATTGGACCTTATTTTTTCGAAAATAGAGTTAATGGAGACACTTTCCTAAATTTACTGCAAAACAGTTTGCAGGAGTGGATTGACGAATTACCTTTGAATCTAGTGAGGCGGATGTGGTTCCAATTAGATGGCGCTGCGGCATATTTTAGCAGGCAGGTGAGGCAATTTTTAGACGCGAATTATGAAAATAAATGGATTGGTAGGGGAGGTCCAGTATCATGGCCGGCAAGGTCTCCGGACCTCACAAAACTAGATTTTTTCTTGTGGGGTTTTGTTAAAGAGCAAGTTTACCAAACGCCACCCACTACCATAGAGAATATGAAAATGAGAATTAGAAATGCATGTACAAATATCAATTCCACGATGCTGAATAGAGTTAACAATTCCTTTGTGAATTGGCTACAAGTGTGTGTTGAAAGAAATGGTGGTCATATTGAACATTTAATCAAGTGATTGTAGGACTTCTTTTTCTGTTGTGTCTCTTTAATTAAAATATTTATTTGCCTTTTTACATAAAGAAAAATAGTAGACTGAATTTTTAATTTTGCATTTTTTACTGTGTATTAATGTACAGGGTGATTCACCGAGATTTGCCACCCCCCTTAATTCCTTTATTTTTAATAACAGAAAGAAGTTGAAATACAAAAGTGTCCCTCGGATATCAATTTTGTTATTTTAAATGGAACACCCTGTATATTATTACATTTTTGGATTCCTCGGAAAATTCTATAAATTCGATAATAAAGCAAATTCTAAGGCGATTGCCATTGAAAACCAAATAATAAATACAAAAATGTCAAAATCTCGGAAACTATGACAAATAGGTATAGGACATATTTATAACGAAAGATAGGGTTTTGGGTCACGAATAGTCTAAAATATTAAAATACTATACATTCCATTTAAAAAAATGAAGATATGATGTTTTTAATTTTTTTAATTTCTCTTCTTATCTAGGATCCCCTGTACAACGCCGACAAATTTTGTTCACGTTGCAAGTCAACCCATACTTTTGTTAATGTTCCTGTCAAAAATCATAATCCTATATCAAAAATCCAGCGGCCCACGTCGTTTGAAAACAGGCACTGCAATTTATAATTTTTTACAAAATGGCGGATAATAAAAAAACTATCAAATTTAGACATAGGACATGTTATACAAAAAATATGTAGAATCATGAGCAGAATCTAAATATGCAAAAACATACAGGGTGTCCCATAAGAAAAAACACAACTTTGCTTCGCTACAGATTTTTGAGACACCCTGTATAAATAAAAATAATTTTGGGTTATGCAGCCCGTATTGTTTTACAACTTTTGTATTTGAACTTTTTTTGTATCGCTATCCGTTATCAAGATATCAACCGAGAACGCACTATTGGGACACCCTATATATATATATGTTGATTTTTACTCCTTCACGGACGGAAAAATACAATGTGTTTTCATTCCGGGTGTACATCCGTCACTACCGTCATTCTGAAAAGAACAGTTTTGCTGACGTTTATCTGTAATCTTTGACAACATTTTGACAAATACTTTGAGAGCTTGTAGAAAGGAGATTGAACACATGAAACTATAGGCCTTAGGGGAATGTTAGGTTTATGCAATTTGGGTAGGCCATATATTTTAGGCGTGACTGCATTATGAATTGACAAATTTTTAGCTTCCACGTCAGGTAATAGATTTTTGTAGAAAATAGAATAAAAATGCATAAGTATACAAAGAATGCATCCACTGCATTACATAAACATGAAAAAAGCACAAAACACGAATTTTTTGAAACGAAAATCATTGATGAAGATAACCTGTATCAGAAATTAATTGTCAAAAAATGATTCACATAAAAAAAGAAAAAAATGCAGTAAATGACAAACAAGACATAAAAAATTTAAGTCAAATATGCCACAATTTGATATTTTAGTATAGTTTTAACTTCGTCTAAGCCGTTATTTTTAAAACGTAGTATATCATTGTGTAGTGTATCATGAATCTCAAAGGTTTAAATTAAAAAATAGCAATTATCTTTAAATTCCTCAAAAAAAAAACGTACTACGATAGGAACACCTTTTTACCTAAAACTGTGTCATGAGTTGCCTGGTAAACCACTAACTTGCTACCTATCATTCAAATATAGATAAATAATCAATATGCATTTTTTGAGGTATGTAAACTTATTTTCTTAATTTTGTAATAATTATTTGTCAATAGTATAAAATTTTAAATTCGTTTTAGAAAAATTGTAAATGTCTTTTTATAATTAGACCACTAAATGTTTTTTAAATTAATTGTAGATAGGAAGGGAAAGCCTTATATACCACAAAAAAAATAAAGGAATGAGCAATTTTTGAGAAAGCCTACTATGATAGGCGAAACGTCAAATTAATCCCATTGTTTGATTTTGCCAATAAACCTATACCCAAGAAAGAAGTCCAATATATATATATATATATATATATATATATATATATATATATATATATATTATATATATATATATATATTTCACCGGAAATGACTCGAGTTTCAAATTTTTTAAATGGAACACTCTGTATATTTTTACATTTTTGGATTCCGGAGACAATTCTGAATCAGAATGTAACATTTTAAAAACTTTTTTACGCCTACTTGATCTTTTTATAGCCATTTTTAAAATTGCATCTAGGTGGCCATGATCGGACGCCAATTCGGACCTGAAATGATGACAGAATAATACAATCGCTAAGTTTTAGTGATTAGTCTGATAGCTAGGAGCAAGAGGAGTTGATAAAATCAAATTTTTGTGTCTAACTATTTTTTTTCAAATGGCGACCCTTTTAGACAAGCACCTTTTGAAAAGAGGAATTTTTTGCGAATCTAACGGAACTAACTTTTTTGCGATTGGATTAAAAATAAGCTTAAAAATTAAATATTCTTAAGAAAAATACTCGATAATCAATTACTTACCTTTATCTAGTGTGCCATGGATAGCCATGCTGGATATTAAGTAGGATTTTTTGTTTTGACAGTGACACTTATCTATTCTTTGGAGAATGTCATAAAAATTCAAGGAATGCTGCTGAGTTGTATGCTCAGAGATACCCCGACCGGCAACATCCAGTCCATCAATATTTTCCATATCTCGAGACTCGTTTTAGGCATCAAGAAGGAAATCAAATGGCGGAAGGCAGTTTTATTATAAATGAAGAAATGGAGATTAACGTTCTTGCTATAGTGGATGTTGATAAAATTGTTTCTTTAAAAAAAATAATCACGAACTGGGTTTAAGTCATGAATCTAGAAAGATACTAAAGAAACACGGATATCGAGCTTTTAAGTACCAGTTACACCAACATTTGTATCCTGACGATGGCGATAGACAAGTATTGTTTTGTGATTGGTTGCTCCAAAATTGTAGAATTGACCCAAATTTTATCAACTTTATCTTATTTTCTGACGAATCCAGATGTACTCATAATGGTATGTTTAACAAGCAAAACACTCGTTACTGGGCCCAACAAAATCAACGTGAAATGAGAGTAGGAAATTTTCAAGAAAGGTTTGGTGTCAATGTCTGGGCTGGTGTAGTTGGTAACAATATAATTGGGCCAATTTTATTTCAAGGCCAATTAATAGGGTGCTTAGGCTTCTCCAAAATGAAATTGAGCAACATCTTAATGATCTACGTTTAGAAGTTTTACGCCGAATTTACTTCCAGCAAGATGGAGCACCGCCTCACATTACCAGAGAAATTCTTAATTATTTAATCGTTATTGCAACCAATATGTACGGTGGCCCGCCCGTTCACCGGATCTTACTGTTTGGGGTTATGTTAAAGAAAGAGTCTATGTAACAGCCCCATCCACTCTTGAAATCTTAGAAGAAAGGATTGTACGTGTATTTAGAAGTATTAGGCCTTAAATGCTGCACAACGTCTTGAGAGAAGCAATTGAACGAGCGGAAATGTGTCGTGAACAAGGAGGAATGCACTTTGACTAACTACACTGTACTCGAATATTGTGCTTTTATATTTTACAGCGTTATTGAAGTTAGTGGAAATTATATTTTTGTTTAATACTCCGAACTATTTGTTAGCCAAAGATACAGATTTGGTTGCCTACATTTGTTGTCGATAATTGAAGAGGAGCAGCAGAAAACTGTATGAAAAATGCTGTTCCGAGCATTAGGCAAATATGGGTGCATTCTTTTCATCAACAGAGATAGGCTGGGCAGACTTTACGTGACATGACGCATAGATAGATCCGACGTAAGTAATCTTGATCAACCAACTGTCACAATTAAAAATCCTACTTAATATCCAGCTGGCTATCCATAGAACACTTGATAAAAGTAAATAATTGATTATCGAGTATTTTTCTTAGTAACATTTAGTTTTTGAGTTTATTTTTAATCCAATCGCAAAAAAGTTAATACCGTTAGATTCGCAGAAAAATCCTCTTTCGAAAAAGTGCTTGTCTAAAAAGAATCACCATTTGAAAAAAAATATTTAGACATAAAAATTTGATTTTATCAACTTCTCCTCTTCCTAGCTATTAGACTATATATATATATGACCATTTTATATATATATATATATATATATATATATATATATATATATATATATATAAAATGGTCATAAAAAATCAAGTAGGTGTAGAAAGTTTTTAAAATGTCACATTCTGATTCAGAATTGTCTCAGGAATCCATGGATGTAAAAATATACAGAGTGTTCCATTAAAAAAATCGAAACTGGAGTCATTTTTCTTCTTCTTCTTCTCCTTTTTTTCTTTAGGATTTTTTGATTATAGTTTATAGAACCGGATAATGTTCTGTTTTTAAACACATTTTGCAAATTTTCCGATATTTTACGTATATATGGAAGTGACATGTATTTTGTGTTTTCTTTATTAAGATTTATTAAATTTTTGTTTGATGGGTGGCTTGTGTTGTAAATTATTTGGATGCTCTTCCTAAAAATATTAATATTTTTTCTGGATTGTTGTTGATTTTTAGAGGTTGTTTTGTCCTTCAAATAATTTTTTTTCTGTTTTCGAGATTTGATAATCTTATAGCTCTATCCGCAAGCTCTGTTACGACAGACTTTTTTTTGAGATTGGATTTTAAGAATCGAAAGTTAAATATCGAGAAAACGGGTATCTTTATCGTACCATTCAGTTTATATCGAATTTTTAATATGATTTAAAGTAAGGTCTAACTAAAGAAACAATATATTTAGATACGCAGCTTGTGGCTTAACACAAAACAAATATACACAAAACATTTCGGTATTCTATACATATTTTCACACCAATGCTATAACCTGAAGGGGCCATTTCTTCAAAATTAGCTTGTTATTTAAGGATTAGTTGTCTGGCCTGTAACCACTATTTGTTTGAATAGGTTCATCTCTTTACTTTTTCCCACAGGTTTTTAGTTTTTTAGAGAATTAACCCACAACAATTTTTTTATTATTTTTAATGCATGTAGATCACACCGCAAAAAATAAAATTGAGTGTATTTAATTTCCATCCTTGACAACACTATTCCAATTCTATTTTTTCAAGAAATATCTTTACCCTTATATGGGGTATCCAAAAACAAAAACAAAACAAAAGTATGCTTTACAGAAAAATTTTACAATTTTATGGACAAAGCAAAATATACCTAAAAATAAGACATATCAAAACATTAATCGAAAATAATTTCGACAGGTCAGTGCTTTTTTTTTAAAAATGTAAATTATCAATTTACCAAATCGTAAAACACACGTTAGAATATAACATAACATTGCAAACAGTAAATGAATCATGATAACCTTATAAAAGTAAACAAACACACATGTACGAGGTGAATAATTTCGATGACATTGAAATCAAAATTGCAACTATGCGACCTTAAACTCTATGTTATTATAGTTATACAAATAATTGTGATGTTAAACAAAAGGTATATTTAGTGTAGAATGTAGTATACAAAAAGAATTAAATTGTTTTTAATCCAATAACAAAAATAATTAAGTTTTAAGTGAATGTTCGACAGTTCTTTTCCCTATATAATGATTTACAAAATTCTATGCTACGAGTTAGGACATGACTCACAAAAGATTTAAGTAAACAAGCGAGTTTAGTGACAATTTAAAGAGACTTACTCACTGAAAAAAAAATCATTAACGCTGTAAAATGGTCTCTCAATGAGGTATGCTTTGGTGTTTTTTCGAAATTGTGCAAGCATAGGGATAGATTTTAAATGTACTGGCAGATTGTTGTAAAGTTTTATGGCGTTGTAAATAATTGATTTTTTTATTAATTCTGTGGAAGGAATGGGAAGATAAATATCATGCCTAGAGTTTCTGGTAGGGTATACATGTTGTGGCCTTTCTGGGAGGGTGTTTATATGTTTTCTCAGCAAACATACCGTTTCCAAAATAAATAATGCAGGAAGTGTTAATATTTCATGTTTTTTGAAATAGTATTGGCAGTGAGCTCTATTATTTAGAAAACAAATAACGAATGGCTCTCTTTTGAAGCATAAAAATACTACGAAATTGCTCGGTGGTACAGCAGCCCCAAAAGGAAAGGCCATAGCGGAGGTGGGATTTGGCAGAAGGAACGTCTAGTTCTTTTGAAATTCGAATGGCGAAGCAGGCGGTAGAAAGTTTTTTAGTTAAGGTGTCAATATGATTAGACCATTTTAGGTTGCTATTTATATTTAAACCCAGGAATTTAACCGACTCTACGTATTCAATATTGCTGTTATGTACCTGAAGTGGTTGTAAAGTTCCCTTATAAGATAACGCCACCGTTTTATCGACGTTAAAACAAAGCATATTGGAATCGGACCAAGCCTTAATTATAACCAAGTCTTTGGAGATACTTTTGTATCAAAATCACTCCATGTTATGCTTGTGTCATCAGCAAAAAGGGAGATTCTTCCATTAATTTTAAGGTACGTGATATCATTAATGTATAACAAAAAAAGAATAGGTCCCAAGACTGAACCTTGAGGGACTCCACTTGTAATCAACTTACAATCAGAATGCCCTTACAAGTTGTTGCCTTTTTCCAAGATAAGATTTTTAACGAATTCCATAAAAATTTAGTTTGTTTATCAGAATTTCATGACTAACACAATCAAACGCTTTCGCATAGTCACAAAAAACTGAGGCAGTTGGGTGGTTGTTATTGAGAGATAAGTAGACGCCTCTAAGCAACGTGAACATGGCGTCACTGGTGCACTTGTTGGGTAGAAATCCGAACTGCTCCGGGGATATTATCTGATGTTTCAGGAGAAATGGCATAAGACGGTTCTTCAGTAGCCTTTCGATGATTTTTGATAGCACTGGTAGTAGTGCAATTGGGCGATAATTGCAAGAGTTAGTTTTTTCGCCGCCTTTATGAAGTGGATGATTAGACAAGCCGGTTTTCATTGGCACGGATGTCTTGATTTGGGAAAAACCAAATAGTAGTTTATTATATGTACAGGGTGTTTTTTATGAGGGAAAAATAGCTGAACATCAAATCAAACTGCCACGGCCCGTTTTATTTTTTTTTCAAATAGAATACCATATACTTTTGGTCTAAAGATGAATCTATTTTTAAACTCAATGATGAAGTAAATCGGCAAAACTATAGATATTGAGCCAAGGAAAATAATTGATGGATGCTTGAGCATCATATTTAATATTTTCAAAAAAATATTGTTTGGGTGGTTATAATGTCATTGTGCTATATTTGGACCATTGGACTTTTTCTTGTGCGGTCACTTGAAAAATATTGTTTATAAAATAAAACCTGAAATATTGAAGATTTAAAAAATAGAGTAATAGAATGTAAGAATATTTCAGAAGAAAGCATAAGATGAGTCCACAAGGGTAAAATTCTCATTCATACTTTCGAAAAAATTTTCAGAGATATCATTTCCAAGTTTTGCAAGTATTTTTTTGTCATTTGAAGTAAGCAATCGGAAATTTCTATAAACAAGATCATGTTTTTCTTGGACGGCACAAAGATATTTACAAAACTCTTCACTAGAATCATAAGGAAGGTCAAATATTGCTAAGCCGATATCCACTGTATTCAATAAAGTTGTTCTCTCTACTACTTATTAAGAAAGTATTTTAATTTATTTTATGTACAGGGTGTCCGGATTTGGTTGCAAAAACAGGGTATCTTGCTTATTTTTAAACATAGAACCTTGCGGTTTTCACGAACCTGAGCTAATTTTTTGTGAAACTCATGAAGCCGTAAACAAAATTTTCATAGCCTTCTTCGTTTATGAGATACAGGGCGAAATACAAAATTTTGCAACTTAACGCAAAGGGAAAAATTGCTGATTATGCAGTTTTTTACGCTGGATCCAGTGGCGTAGTCATATTTTTCGTTTGAGTTGTTATTTTTTAGATATGACCCAAAGTTGTGTTTTTTTAAATGGGACACCCTGTATATTTGTCCAGAAATTGATTTGTCCTTTTAAGAGCTTCTCAAAAATATATAATAGTATGGGTCTATTTTAATAAACAACAACAAAAATTCTAATTTTTATAATTATCATCCCAAATTTTGCAGTAGGCCATGCAAAACGATGCCCTTTTCTTTTGTTTTCTTGGAAGCAAATGACATTTCCCAATTTTGTACGCGTATATAAAATACAGCGCTAGTTTTTTGTATTTATTTATTGTGTAAAAATATATTTGTATTATTATGGAAGAAAACCAAACTTTCGAACATTATGAAAAGTACATGTTAGCTTGTTTTATATTAAGTAATGAAAATGTTGAAGGGGCTTCTGAGATGTATTTGAACAGGTAAATAGTTAATTTTTAGGTATGTTGAAATACTATTGCTTAATTTTTATTTAGATATCCAGAAAGGATGCAACCTAATATATCCACTTTTTATCGGATAAAAAAGAATTTACTTAATCACGGATCATTTATCAAACCTAGTACGAAAACATATAATAAAGAAAATCGGGAGGCTGAGGAAATTACGGTTTTGGCTAATGCAGAAACTTACCCTACAAACTCTTGTAGGGCCAATGAAAAGAGCATAGGGATTCCAAAAACTAGAGTTCAAGAAATTCTAAAAAAGCACAAATACACCCATACATGCTCGTGCAGCACTTACAGCCAGGGGATGCAGAACGTCGGGTAGTCTTCTGCAATTGGTTTCGAGAAAGATGCGATATGGTTAGAGATTTTGAAAGGAAGGTTATAAGGTCAGACTAAGCACATTTCAGTAATTCTGGTATACTCAATAGGCACAATAGTAGATTCTGGTCCCAGGAAAATCAACACTAAATATTTCCTAGAAGACAGCAGGGCAGGTTTGGTCTAAATGTGTCCTGCTTCATATTAGGAACACATATAAAATTTTATATATTTGAGGGAAATCTAACAGCCAATCGCTATATAGAAATTTTAGAGGCAGCTATACCTGAATTACTTGACGATGTTCCTCTAGCGCAAATTAACGAAATTTATTTTCAACAGGACGGTGTTCCTGCACACAATTCTGGAATGACGAGATTATTTCTGTACAATAATTTTAGCAGTCAATGGATCGGAACAAATGGACCTATAAGATGGCCCCCTAGGTCCCCAGATTTGTCGATTTTAGATTTCTTTCTGGGGGAATATCTGGAAAATAGAATTTACAAAGACCACTATGATAATGTCCAAGATTTAGAAAATGCAATAAGAGAAAATTTTCGCTATTTACAAAATCATCCCGTTACTTTGCTTAATTCCCTAAAACGAATACGAACATTGTGTGAAGCGTGCATAGAACACAATGGAAATCAGTTTGAACAGTTCTTTTGATTTCCTTGGTTACTGTAGTTCTTATACGACAGTTGATTTTTGCTGAAAGGCTTGTTACATAATAATTTATTACTGTTTTGTTCTTGTGTTACATAAATCTAGGTAGGTGGTACTTTTTTGGTGCGAAATTATCAATACCTATTTTGATAAATAGATTTAATTACATATTTATTTTGATTTGTTGTTAGGATGTAGATATTGTTAACGACTTTAAATAAAAGGCAGCTTTGTTTTGCATGGCCTACTGATAATTACAAAAATTAGGATTTTCGTTGTTGTTTATTAAAATAGACCCATACTATTATATATTTTTGAGAAGCTTTTAAAATGACAAATCAATTTCCGGACAATTATACAGGGTGTCCCTTTTAAAAAAACACAACTTTGGGTCATATCTAAAAAATAACAACTCAAATGAGAAATATGACTACCCCACTGGATCCAGCGTAAAAAACTGCATCAGCAGCAATTTTTCTCTTTGCGTTAAGTTAAAGGATAACCGAGATACGAGGGGGGTCCCAAAATGCAAAATTTTCTATTTCGCCCTGTATTTGATAAACGAAGAAGGCTATGAAAATTTTGTTGGCTTCATGAGTTTCACAAAAAATTAGCTCAGGTTCGTGAAAACCTCAAGGTTGTATCTTTAAAAATAAGCGAGATACCCTGCTTTTGCAACCAAATCCTGACAACCTGTACATTTAAATGTTTTGCTTTCCGGCTAAATTTCAGATAGAGTATATTGTCCTTTGTTAATTGGCTGTGAGCAAATAACAAAATCAACTAACGCACATTTAATGACTGTCTTGCGCCTCTGTAAAACGATATCTTTAAATATTCGTATTGATGATTCTACAAACTTGCTTCTGTTGTTCCCCTTTGTTATCAAATCCTTCTTTCTAAAAGGTAGACACCATTCTTCCTTTCGTTGCCAAAATTTATTTACATAAATGTTTAGTTTTTCATACTTCTGAACGATTTAGAGAAACGCAAACATTGAATCCACTTTTCAATAACTCATCGTTTTTGATTGTGTTAGAGTTGATTTTATTGAGTTATCAATGACAATATTCATGCTTCAGCACATATTCGAGCGACCTTTCGTTTCCTCTCCTCAGCCTTGACAAACGCGCGATGCTCACATTTAAATACCTTAAATAAAGTTTTAGTTGGGTATGTGTAACGCACAATCCAACTGCTGAATGTCTTTGTACTAAACTCGGACAGCTATCATAAAAAACGCTATTTCAATCTTTTCATCTGTGTAAGCATATTCAAACCTATTTCCAGTTGATCTGTTGTAGTTTTGAATAAGACGAATCACACAATCAACTAAAATGTCTTTGTATTACATTTTTAACAAAATAATATCGCCAGATAAATGAAAAATGGAAACCACTCGCGAATTAAACCATTTTTAACAATTTTATTTTCTCAACGGAGAAATTACCATGTACTAGTGAGACTTTAGACTGTCCTGTGTCGTCGTAAACACTGCCCCTGACTGTTGCCTGTATAGCACAGGCACTGTTTATTGCGATTTAAGTAGTAGACTGAATTCTAGTAAATATTGACAATCTAAAACGCGCGTACAAGTAAGCCAATTTTTACTATGGTTCAGAGCACTGTATATTTATTTATTAATTGATAAGGAATACAAAACGGGCCGAACCCAGCAACAGTACACATATCTAAAAAAGAAAATGATTATACGAACAGCGTAACAGAATGATAAAAAAGTAAAATATGTTAAGAAATATGACTCCATTAAAATCTTTTTAATGTATTGCTAAATGTTGATAGGGAAAAGGAACAAATATCCAAATCAACTAAGCTCAAAAGTGTATTATAAGATTTACAGCTGAGATATAAAGGTGAGTTTAAGTGATAGTATTGCTTGGTTGGATGCGGAAAAATGTGTATTTCTTGTGTTGTGTGATGGGATATATATATATATATATATATATATATATATATATATACAGTGTGTATCAGCCAAATGGAATAAATTCGATAATAAATAAATGGGGGCGTGTTCGGAAAAACGCTTGGACCCGTCGATTGGTATTTTTAGTTGCTCATTTTCTCCAATAAAAACTTTTTATACAGGGTGTGTCCTGTAACAGTGGTCAATGCCAACTTTCTTATTTCAAATGCAATACCCCGGATATTATTTAATTTTTGGATTCTTTAGGAGATTCTAAACATATTTTATGTTCAATGTCCTATACCTATCTTCAACTATTTCGGCAATATTAAGTGTTTTCAAATTTATTTTTATTTTATTTATTTCGAATTTATTATTATTCATGAAAGTGGCTCTGGTTACTGAACTATTTATTTGATTACAAAAATTCGCTACAACACACTCAATACTTATTTACCATTTAGGTCTTCATATTAAGAATGTAAGCAAAAACCATTTTAGCGTTCCTTTTTATTGATATGGAACAAAAAGAGCCAGTTTTGTTTACTTTTAAGTTTTGTTTACTTTTGTGTAAAATGCTTGGCCTTTCTCTTTGCAAGACAGTAGTTGTCAGTGTCAGTGTCATAGTCTTTTGAATTTCGTTAACTGCATAATACCTAATATCAGAAAAATGGTTCATTTAACAGAAATGCATAAAATAACAATTCTACAAATGATTGGTTATGGAGATAACACACGAACACAAGTGGAAGTTGCTCGCTTATTTCATGAAAAATTTCCAAATTTGCCGCATATATCCCAAGGGACAATTAGTAAAATAGAAAAGCAGTTTCGCGAGCTTGGACATGTGAGGCAGATAAAAAAAGCAGCTGCCAATTCAATAAATGATGATACTAAATTGGATATTATGCTTGAGTTTGAGGAAAACCCACATATTTCTAGTCGACAAGCCGCCGCAATGTTCGATATTAGCCATTCGTCGATTATTCGAACATTAAAAGAAAATAAAATGCATCCCTATAAAGTGATACCAACTCAGGAGCTCATGGAAGACAATTATGATAGAAAAACTTATTTTTGTGAACAAATGATGGCTATGTTAGATAACAATGTTATTCAATTAGAACATGTTTTGTTTTCGGATGAGTGCACCTTTACACTTCACGGTCATGTAAATCGTCAAAATTGCCGCTATTGGTCTAGGGAAAATCCTCACTGGATCAGCGAAGAACATACTCAATATCCTGAAAAGGTTAATGTTTGGGCAGAAATTGTTAGGGATCATATCATAGGCCCCTTTTTCATTGAAGGCAATTTGAATGGCGATAATTATTTAGCACTGCTCCAAAATAATGTCGTGCCAACTTTGACAAATTTGTATCCGGATCCAGCAAACCCACAAGTTCCAGCGAATATGATATGGTTTCAGCAAGATGGAGCACCGCCCCATTACCAAATTAATGTCCGGCAGTACGACAACGGAATATTTCCAAATCGGTGGATAGGGAGACGAGGATCGATAGAATGGCCAGCGCGATCCCCTGATCTGACGCCATTAGACTTTTTCTGATGGGGACATATTAAAAATGTTGTATACAAAACTAAACCTCTCGACTTAGCTGACTTAAGAAGACGAATAACGCTTGCGATTAGATCGGTCACGCCTGAGATGCTAAATAACGTTAGAAGAAATTTCTATTTAAGATTAGGAATTTGCCAAGACGTTCGCGGCGAGCATATTCAACAGTTCCTAAATTAACTTTTTACTTTTGTTTATACATTATGAAGAAATAAATAATTTTATTTTTTTAATCTTAATTTTTGCAATAAATTTGAAAACACTTAATATTGCCGAAATAGTTGAAGATAGGTATAGGACATTGAACATAAAATATGTTTAGAATCTCCTAAAGAATCCAAAAGTTAAATAATATCCGGGGTGTTGCATTTGAAATAAGAAAGTTGGCATTGACCACAGTTACAGGACAGACCCTGTATAAAAAGTTTTTATTAGAGAAAATGAGCAACTAAAAACACCAATCGACGGGTCCAAGCGTTTTTCCGAACACGCCCCCATTTATTTATTATCGAATTTATTCCATTTGGCTGATACACACTGTATATATATATATATATATATATATATATATATATATATATATATATATATATATATATATATATATATATGAAACTAAAGGCACTGAGTCAATCATATTAGTTAGAATTTGATATAAAAATTTTACTGGCAATAGACTCAGGTTTCGCTTAATCTTAGCTGTATTATTGATAGAAGGTGTATAGAATTTACTATTAAAATGTTTTATAAAGTTTTCCTGAGCTCGATCGATATATATATATATATATATATATATATATATATATATATATATATATATATATATATATATATATATATATATATATATATATATATATATATATATATATATATATATATATATATATATATATATACAAGCTGAAATTAAATTACCTCGATATTTTTATGGTAAATATTTACGAATAAAAGGCGGTGAGATGACACTAATTGTCATTTAAAATTAAGAGAAGCTGAGTTATGAAGTAGGAGTAGTCACGCTGCATTACTCGAAACAGTTCCGCCTAATCTAATATTTCTGGAAGGAAATGGAAACGGAGATAATTATTACATAGAAACCGGGGCGAATTAAGACTTAACTCGAGACACTAAAATTTAATGAAGCCTTCTTTCAAAACACTTTATTTTTAAAAAACCATCTTGGACGGTTTTGATGATTTATTTTGGCAGTTAGTTAGCTAACGATTACAGTAATTTCGATATACAGGGCAGCGGTTGAGTTTTGCTGGTCATGAATTTATGTTTAGAGCATGGTTTGTAAATATAAATAAATGCATTTTTTGAAAGCTCGTTTTTCCCAAGGCTAATGACTTTTTTGTTGGAATTTGATATAAGGAGGTCCTTGATGACGCCAAGTAAGAATCGAGAATCAAAATTTCGAGAAAAAAAATTGCTAATATAATTTATTCTTAAAAATCGTACCACTTCCCCTTCATCTAGGCTCGCGCGCCGGTGAGCGATGTCAATTGAATTGAATATGGCAAAATAGTCATATTTCAAATCCATACACATCACCAACATTTGAAACTAACCTGGTAGTTAGTTCCTGAGATATTAGGGTGCACCGCTTTTAAATGGGTCACACTGTATATATATATATATATATATATATATATATATATATATATATATATATATATATATATATATATATATATATATATATATATATATATATATATATATATATATATATATATATATATATATATATATATATATATATACCGGGTGTCCGGGAAAATGTGGGAGATCTCTCGGACTCAGATAGAACATTAAAAAATAAGATGACAAGTTCCCATAAATTTTTTTCCTAGCGGCCCTCCCTAGGGAGATACGGCCCCCTAAAGAACCCCACTGGAAATCGGTTTTTCTAGAATAACTTTTAAACGACTCAATATAATTTAACGAAAATTTAATATGATAGACAGTAGTAAGGACCTCTCAAAATACTCCCTTAAAACATAATTAGCTTGTTTAGTTTACCAGGGACGGACTAGATTGTACATTTTAACGCTCAAATTTTTAACACCCTGTATGATAAGGAGTTAAAAAAAATAAATTTGGATACCTTGAACATTAAGCTAAAGAAAAGGTACTCTTGTTCATTGTCGATAAAATGAACCGAAAAAAATAATAAAAGTATTAATGTTTTATTATTGTTTATTTATCAGTATTAAAGAATGCACTTTTTTACAAACGTTACTATGGTACGAAATAAATAATCTCGCATTGACGTGTGCATTTGAAATCTTCTTGACACGTTGATCTTTTTGTACCTACTTCGATATTAATTTATTAAATTTTGAATACCTTGGTAAATTTAATTCGATAATGGGATACACATTTAGTGAGTATGCAGATATGCATCTTATGTACGGACTTGCATCTTGCAATGCTTATGAAGCAAGAAGGTTGTATGGAGAAAGATATCCTAATCGCAATATTCCAAATGAGAAAACATTTCAGCGAATTGACCAACGTCTAAGAGAAACTGGTGGGCAATTCTCAATTAATAAGGTAACATTATTGACGTTCATTAATTATTTTTAGGAAGTTTTGGGAAAAGGAGTACGGATGCTGGTGTGAGGAGAACAGTACGTACGGTGCAATTGGAGGAAGATATTTTGGATACTGTAGCTGATACTCCCTCAATAAGCACTCGAATATTAGCCGCGCAGCTTCATGTGTCAAAAAGTACAGTTGCTGAAGTACTTAAAGAACAGTTGTTATGCCCTTATCATCTGCAAAAAGTGCATCAACTACTTCCTGAAGATTTTCCTCGAAGAATCCAGTTCGCAAACTGGTTGTTAGATCAACAACGAACAAACCCAAACTTCATTAGCATTATTCTTTTTACCGATGAAGCAGGATTTACCAAAGATGGTATTGTAAATTTACATAACTCGCATGTATGGGCTGATGAAAACCCTCATGCCACTGTCGTTCATCATCATCAACATCAGTTTCAATCCATTAATGTTTGGGCAGGAATAATCGGCAATTTTTTCATTGGACCATGCGTATTACCGACACGATTGAATGGTGAACTTTATTTAGAGTTCCTTCAGAACGCTTTTCTAGATTCAATAGAGCATTTGCCACTTGAAACCCGCCAAAGGATGCATTTTATGCATGATGGAGCCCCACCCCATTTTAGCGTTGCTGTACGGGACCACCTAAATAACGTCTATGGAAACCGTTGGATAGGCAGAGGAGGTCCCATTGCCTGGCCTCCACGGTCTCCCGACCTAACGCCAATGGATTTCTACCTGTGGGGTCATCTCAAAACCTTGGTGTATTCCTCTCCGGTTGCTACTAGGGAGGAACTTTTACAGAGAATCACGTTTCATTGCGATATGATAAGGAACAATGCTGGGTTGTTGTGGCGAGTACAGCAGTCCTCTATTCGTCGTGCCCGCGAGTGCATCACAAATCACGGAGCACATGTTGAACCCACTTATGAAGTTTTTAATTGACTTTTTTCTATTTAGCGTATTAGGTTGTTCAGGATCAAAACATATTTAATACTCCCAAAGTTGTATTCTTTTATTATTTTTTTTTCTCGAAAACGGTTCATTTTATCGACAATGAACAAGAGCACCTTTTCTTTAGCTTAATGTTCAAGGTATCCAAATTTATTTTTTTTAACTCCTTATCATACAGGGTGTTAAAAATTTGAGCGTTAAAATGTACAATCTAGTCCGTCCCTGGTAAACTAAACAAGCTAATTATGTCTTAAGGGAAGCATTTTGAGAGGTCCTTACTACTGTTTATCATATTAAATTTTCGTTAAATTATATTGAGTCGTTTAAAAGTTATTCTAGAAAAACCGATTTCCAGTGGGGTCCTTTAGGGGGCCGTATCTCCGTAGGGAGGGCCGCTAGGAAAAAAATTTATGGGAACTTGTCATCTTATTTTTTAATGTTCTATCGAGAGTCCGTATATATATATATATATATATATATATATATATATATATATATATATATATATATATGTCGAAACGTCGACAATTTAAAAAAGTCTTTTGGACACCCTGTATATATATATATATATATATATATATATAGTGCCCCAAACTCGCTGGTATGTTAGCCGTAAATCCAGATGTAGCCTTTGAATTTAATTCAAATTTGTAACGGAGATAAGAGGTCAACTGAACTCTCGAACCAAAATATTTTGTCATTTCTGTTACTTCCGGTTTGAGCGGAACTGACGTCACCTTTGTTATCTTAAATGGGACACCCTGTATTTATTAATTAATTTTGTTTCGTTGTTTAATTCTGAACATTTTTTATAACATACTTGTAACTTTATCTTTAACCGTTTTTGAGATAATTGAGATTAAATAAAAAATTGGAAGAAAAGATGACACTAATTAAATGGCAATTTTTTAGAAACTACTAAATATAGAGACAAAAATTTGGTGGGTTCAAATATTTATATGACCCAACAAGATAAATGTCATATTATACATTTATTTTATACAGGGTGGCTCAAAAATCGTATCATGTTAACACATTTTCTTTTTGCAATAACAATAATTTTTCAAATGGAACACCCTGTATATTTTCTAAGTAATGTTTTCTCTGTAGAATGCTTATTTCAAAAAGTTATAATATTACTATACCCATCTTCAACGGTTTTTTAGATATTCAGGTTTTTATACTGGGACGTACTAAATATCCTAAAATTTGTAAAATTTGGTAGTTGGCTATGCATGATATGACAGGTTCTGGAAAAAGAAAAGTACAGTTGACTGTCAGAACAGTAACAAGCTTTGACCTTTTCTTCTCCTAATTTCAAAAATGGCAAATAATTATTCACATTCTGATATTCTTAATCTGTTTATTATTCATGGAGAATGTAATCAAATAGTTGCAAGAACATGTAGAACATTTAACGAACAATATCCCCAACTACCACCAATAAACGAAAGAAAATTTAGAAAATTTGAGGCTAATTTTAAAAACCATGGCGATATTAAAACCGAACGGATTCAGGTTAGTCCGGTTACTGGAGATGAAGATAATACCATTAACGTTTTAGGATATTTTGAAGCTTACCCTCACGCTTCGATTTACAGTGCAGAAAGTGATTTGGGAATTTTCTATTCGTCTATTGAAAGAATTTTAAACAAAAACGGAATGCACAATTATAAGTTTGAAACAGCGCAATTTTTAAGAGAGGGAGATGCTATTCAGCGCGTTGAGTTTTGCGAGATGTTTTTAATAAAAATGCAGGAAGATCCCAGTTTTGTACAAAAAGTTATTTGGTCGGACGAGTCAAAATTTACACGAGAAGGAATTTTTAACAGAAGGAACTCTCATTTTTGGGCAAAGGAAAACCCACATTTTATAAAGGAAAGAGAATTTCAAGACAAATTTGGCTTCAATGTTATTTGTATACTAATGGACAATAAGTTTCAGTATTGCATCTACGATGAAAATCTTAATTCAAAAAAGTATTCTTAACAATACTTTAGGGCCATTTTTAAATACTTTAACCCCTGACGTAAGGTCATCCTGCTGGTATCAATTAGATGGTGCACCGGCACATTGCACTCAACAAATTTCAACTTTGTTGTATAACTTATTCGATGACAGGTGGTTTAGACGAATGGGTCCTTGGTTATGGCCACCTCGGTCACCTGATCTTACACCATTAGATTTTTATCTGTGGGGCACCATCAAGGAAAGGATTTATCAAACGTCAGTTACTTCCAAGGATGATTTAATAAAGAGGGTACGCGTAGCTTTTCGAAACCTAGACGGTGAAGAAGTTAGAAGAGCTACCACTCAGCATGTTGAAACATCTATTTTGAAATGTTTACCGGCAAATGGAGGACATTTTCGATAAGTAACATTATTTTCATCATTATTCATATTGATGTTTAAGAAAGTGTTTGGAATAATATTTATTTTTGTTATTGTTTTAATGGACGTATTAGTTTTAAGGCTTTTGTCCGTAATACTTATTGCCGCCAAACCCGTTTTTATGTTAATATTGTATCTAACTTTAACCTTTTCATTCTCTTTTTAAACTAACCTAAATTTGTTTGTTTAAAACCGTCAGTATTTTAAATTAACTTCAACTTTTCTGAATTTTCTTTCGTTTAGTGATGGTAGATAAAGATATTGTTAGTTAAATGTTGTACATGTTCTTGCTTCTATTCGATTGTATTTTTTATGAATAATAAACAGATTTAGAATATCAGAACGTGAGTAATTATAGGCCCTTTTTAATTAACGCAATACCCTTTATTCACCTTACGATAACATGGTAATAAAGTAATGTCTACTTTCATAAACTGATCATAACGAAAGCAAACCTCGAAACGTTTTGTAAAATTTTGTAGTTGACTAAGTTGCTCTTCTGATAGTCAACGATAGTTTGTTTTGCTAAAACCTGTCATATCATAGCCAGCTACTAAATTTCACAAATTTTAGGATATTTAGTACGTTCCAGTATAAAAACCTGAATATCTAAAAAACCGTTGAAGATGGGTATAGGAACATTATAACTTTTTGAAATAAGCATTCTATATATATATATATATATATATATATATATATATATATATATATATATTTTTTTTTTTTTTTTTTTGGCATTTTATTTTCTTGGGATTTTCTTAGGGTCCTTGTAAAAGTAAGTTGTGTTTATGTTGTTATTCACATATTTATTTACGTTTCAGTCTATTTTGACCTTCTTCAGAGTACATTGAAACTGTTAAATCGTGTTCTGTATTGTATAATTTTCTACTTTCACTTACTGAGGAACAATCAATCCAGCAAAATGCATTGCTTCAGTCATAAACTATAATTTTCTGGAAAATATCTCATAAAACACAAAATAGTTTTAGTCATTACCTTCTAACCTCAATGTATTCTGAAGAAGGTCAAAATAGACCGAAACGTAAATAAATATGTGAATAAGAACAAAACACAACTTAAATTTAAAAGGACCCTAAGAAAATAGCAAGAAAATAAAAAGCCAAAAATATATATATAAAAGTTCGGTCCAAGAAAACCTACAAAAACAAAACATATAATATAAGAACTTAGCCGAAATTTATGGAGAAGCAATTGTTACTCAAATGAAACTATATTCTGATACCTATCTAAAACTATGTAAACAAAAAAATAGAATAATATTTCTTTTAAGATGTAAGAACGATAATTTGTCACCAGTATTCTTCAATTTCAAGACAAATCACATTGTTTTTGATTGTGTAAACCTGGAACGAAAATTTAGAGAATGCATTTTAAAAAAATTTAAAAATGAAGTTCTAAACTTGCTAATTGCTGACAAAAAATTTAAAATATTTACAAACTGAAATCTCTCTCGAATAGCTAATTATCTGAAAACACGTTTACCACCAAATGTTATTAATAATTTTATTGAAAAAGAAAAAAACATACTGAATCTATTTTTCAAAAAATAAAACAAAAAAATATAAATAAAATTATTAAACTTAGTAATAAAGCGAATGCCAAAAAAATACTTAATGCCGTTTTACATGCTACAATTCTTTCTTGCAAGTTGCAATAGTCCTGATCAAAAACATGTGCAGTGGCAAGACATTTGTACCTTTTGTTAAACTGCGCATGCCTTTGTTTAAGACTATTGCATATTGCAAAGAAGAACTGCAGCATGTGAAACGGCGTTTACACAAGCTGGATTGAAAACCTTACAAATATCGATATTCCAGATTATGTAAACGAGGTTCTTAGCCTAGGGCCAAATTTCGCACCTCCATAAAAAACAACATCAAATGAACTACCCATTTCTGAAATAATTACTAATGTTGAAGTAGGTATAACAAACCTTAACACCGAAACTAAAGATGACCTGCGGTCACAATGTTGTAATATCATAACAAACCATAAAAATAATTTCAATAAGTCAAAATACACTTCCAATAAACAACACAAAACATTCTTAAATAAAATGGAAAAAACAAAAAATAAAAAAAACAAACAATTAAAAGTCTTAAAATTAATTCAAACAAAACTGCTAGAAGATGACAAAAAAAATCAAACTTTTACTGCAAGACAACAGCACTTATAAACGACCCTACAAACATCTATCAAAAAAAGAACAACGAATTAATATCACGCTGGGAAAACACAATGTATATTTCTTCACAAACAGCAACACAACTTAAAATTCAAAACGCATAACCCCCAAGAATTTATGGTTTACCAAAACTCTATAAACAAGATATTCCTCTTAGGCCCATCGTGTCATGTATACAATCACCTTTTGAAAACCTTTCAAAATTTCTTAAAAACATAATTCAAAAAACTATAAATCAAAATAATTTCTATATCAAAGATTCTATAGATTTTAAAAACAAAATAAAAAAAGTTGTTTTGCCAGATAATTATATGCTAGTATCTCTAGATGTAATATCCTTATACACAAACACACCTGTACAACTGGCAAAGGAAATTATTACAAAAAAGTGGAATAAACTTAAAACATATACTGATATACCTTTGAATGATTTCTTAGAAGCTATAGAATTGACTTTAAATTCAACATATTTTGTGTATAATGAGACTTTTTTAAACAAATAGAAGGATGTGCAATGGGTGCATCAAAATCTAGCGTAGTTGCTCAGCTAGTTATGGAAGACCTTGAAGAATCTGTATTGAGCAACGTAAGTTGCCAAAAACCATTCTTCTACAGATACGAGGATGATTGTATATTAGAAATACCAAAAAACAACCATCTAAATATACTAGAACAATTTAATAGTTACCATAAAAAACTTAAATTCACAATTGAAATAGAAAAAGATAACAAAATAAATTTTTTAGACTTAACGTTGCACCGAAAAACCAATTTTATACAAACAGAATGGTATACTAAAGAAACATGGTCCTTTAGATACCTAAATTTTTAACTCCCAACATCCACTTTTACAAAAAAAGTCAGTTATCATAGAACTTGCTGATCGCGCAATTAAATTATCTGACACAGAATTTAGACAAAATGCTATAAAAAAAAGCAAAAGATGCACTCAAATTAAACAAGTATCCTGATCGTCTAATTAACACCATTTTCAAAAAACGTATTCATATTTTTTACAATCAACTACAAAAAACAAATCCTTTGGAACACCAAAAACAAAAAAATAAGTATCTTTCTTTGCTATATGTTAAGGGTCTATCAGAAAAGTTAAAAAATATATTCAAGCCTCATAACATTACAATCGCACATAAAGGATATCAACTATTAAAAAATAATTTCAGTCAACTAAAATCAAAAATTCACAAAAATAAAAAATCTCACGTAGTTTACGAAATCCCATCTCAAAATTGCAATGGCGTGTACATCGGTCAAACCAGTCAATATTTGAAAAATAGAATTAACAGCCACAAATACGACAAAAAAATAAGACCACTTTTACTGACCACTGTCAAGAAACAATCATACTTTTAGCTATGAAAACACTAAGATATTAAGAACAGAAAATCATACAAAAAAGCGAGAATATTTGGATACTGGAAATTAAAAATAACCCGAAACTCAAAAACCGAAATAAAACATCTTAGTAAAATATATTAAAACGTCCTAAAATAACAATATTTAAAAGGAATTCCAGTTTTGTGTAGCAGATACTTTATAATCTAATTAATCTAATAAAAATTTACAGAAGAAGTCACCCATAGCAATAACAATAATAATCTCACATCGACATTCAGTCTGAAAATTTCCCTGTCTCATATATGTTTACTGTTTTTCTTTTACTATTGTGGATTGTCATACTAAACGTCGTGTTAAATGTACTTACGGGTAATGACTAAAACTATTTTGTGTTTTATGATAAATTATCCAGGAAATTATAGTTTATGACTGAAGCAATGCATTTTGCTAGATTGATTGTTCCTAGGTAAGTGAAAGTAAAAAATTATACAATACAACATGATTTAACAGTTTCTAACCTCAATGTATTCTGAAGAAGGTTAACGTTAATAAGTGAATAAAAATTTTTTTACAAGGACACTAAGAAAATCCCAAGAAAATAAAAAACAAAAAAAATATATATAAAAGTTACGGTCCAAGAGCACATACAAAAACATATATATATATATATATATATATATATATATATATATATATATATTTTTCTTTTTTTTTGTTGCGTTTTCTTAAACCATGTCTAATAGTTTTTTAGTAAAAATTCTTGGGTGCTGGTTTATTTATAATATTAATAATATCCTTTTGAAAAAGCTCTCTATGAAGCGCCAAACGTTAAGGAAATAAATAATTCTTTTAAGAAAATAAACCAGTACCCAAGAATTTTTAACAAAAAAAAAAAAAAATATATATATATATATATATATATATATACTTTTTTGCATTTATTTTCCTTCTATTTCATAGAAAAAAAATTACACTTCCAAACTTCTAAAAAGTCATTAATATCAACACTACATACAGGGTTGGAAAATAAATACTCTTCAAAAGTGTTAATACAGTTTTATTTCACGTTCCATCAACGTCATAACAAGGATGCTATTATCCCTGTTCGGATAAATAAAATATAAACAATATGAAGGTCGTTTGAGACATCTGACGCTGTTAAGTAGAACGTGCAACCGCATCCAGGGATTTTAAAATTTATGAAACAAAGCTGTAAACACTAAACACTCAATTTTGGGTATTTTAACGAGTCGTCGGGGTGTTTAAATCCGGCGTTCGGCATTCGGGATCGTTCATAAACGTCAACACAATTTAACCCAATTAAGGAGCTCATAATTTTATTAAATTTTAGAAGGAGGCGCCACCGCAGACCCACTATATTTAGACCTGCGGCCCGTTCCTTAATAAATTAATTAATATTGTAACTTGTAATTAGCAAAATGCATTTTCATAGAACTATTGTACATGTTACTTTTTGTCAAATAAAATTAATAATAACAGTAAATAACATGATTATGTTGCCAGGTTTTTTATAAACTCTATAAAAAATATCATTAAAATTAATTCTGATGGAAAAAAAAGGCCGACAATCTTCACAAGTTTCTAGCACAAGGAAAACTTCTTCGTATAACAAGGGTTGATATAAAAAACGACGAAAATGTATAATAATTTAGACGGTCTGTCACATTTTAATTAAATTAATTAAATTAAAGATGAAAATATTTTAATTGATTTTAGGTATTAAGGATTAACTAAAAAGGATATACTACTTAGAAACCATGATGTTATTAAGGGCAAGTGGAGTAAGTGTAGACACAATGTCTACCCTTAGCCCTTGTATTTAGTAATACCTCAATTCCTTAACACGCAAGAATGTGCGATTTTGCATTCTATATACTTAGCCTGTTAGGCCCTCATGTCCATAAAGATATCAAACCTAGCTCTACTTAAATTACATAAATACATATTTTTTTAAAAATCTTCAATTTGTCTACGCTTACCCCAGGTATGGGGTGAATTTCAACTAGTATTTGATTGTAATTATTACTGGGGCAGGTGGAGACAAAACATAAGGCTTCAGAAAAATATATTCATCGGTTGCGAAGATCCAGAACGTGAAAATAAACTTTATTTAACAAAATTAAAACTGCCTACAGAAAAACACTCTAAAAGTACAGAAAAAGGGATTAAATACTAATAATTAAACAGTATCTTGAAAAAGTAATGTTTAATACTAAAACTAAAGAACAAAACTGCAATTTGTAAACAGAACGATATTTCTTAGTACCAAATAAATGAAATATAAAAACGAAATAAAATCTTAACAGGGTTACAAAGAGTAAAAAGGAGGAACCGAAAACAAATGTGTTCCACTTATATTAATTGGTCCAGTAAAACACGATGTGTTCAACACTTCGTCAATGTCATTTCTTACCGACCATCGAAATTTATCTTCAGGAATACGTTCTAAAAATTTCATTTCTATTTGATTACCAAAAATGCTGATTATGCGTCCAATGTACTATTTAGTGACATAATCCACTGCATAGTAGAAACTAATGTGCAGTGTATCATCTTTACGTTGTGGGATATATTTACTTAGAAAATCGTTTTCACTCAAACTTTCATCAGAACTGGGATCTTCTGTATAACTATTATCATCACTACATGGGAGATTATCTATTTCCATCTGAATCGGATCATCCTCAGATTCTGAAAACGATACTTCAGTAAGTCGCTTTTTTTATTTCTTGATACTGTTTTTTTACTTGATTTGGCTTTAGTATCCGATTTGATAGGTTTACTTTTAGGGGATTTTTTTTTGGTTCGCCTCTCCACTTCTGTTTGTAAACTTTTAAGAACTTCTTTACTCGTCAGTACTTCCCCATAAGTTTCTTTTTTATTCTTGTTTGCTTCTCTTTTACTTTATTGTCTTGTGGTGCAAACTCCATCTGCATTTTCTTCAAAAATACGTCCATAACAGACCTTCGACCATCAGAGGTCCTCTTTTCTGAGCGTTTGCTTGCATTCAGCTTGTTGTAGGGGTATTACATTTTCCTTTTGTTCGGATGCTGTAATTTTTTGTTGTTCCGTTTCCAAAATTTCTTGCCCTTCTTATTCTTTACCTTGCTGTTCTGGTCTTACATTTTCCTCTAATTCTTGTGATCTAATTTCTCCTTGATCTGATTCTGTCTCCTGCTGTTCTGCCTGTGCCTCTTGCGGTTCTGCTTCCTGCGAGTTTGGTTCTCCGTTTTGCCAGTGTTTGGACTTTTTTCCTTCTTGATTAGCTTTAAAACGAGCTAGCTTGTTTTGACCCTATTCATTTTCAGGAAATTTTGAAAAACCTACTGGAAAACAACCAGTTTCACGAAAACCAGAAATTATATTTCAATAAGAGGCAAATAAGTTTTCCAAGTCTCCGCTAAAAGTTCAACAAAAACTCGCCTGTTAAGCATATTATAATTAACTAGCAAATTGCGACGACCATAGGTAACAAGATTTTTTTCCCATCCAGTTCTTAAGGCCCGAATACACATTTGTCTACTTACTATTTACTACTTTTAAACTGATATGACTTCTATGTTCGTCCATTATCAGTACTGCCTTTTTCTGAAGGTTTTTTCTTTGACGTACATTCTTAACAAAAGGAATTAGTGTATCCGTCAGCCAAGAAAAGAATGCTGGTTCTTGCAAGTAACCATTTTCAGTAGTGGCATATGAAGTTTCCGGATATTCCAATTCGGGATTGGTCCATCTAGCTTGTACAGCACCCTTCGCTTTGAATATGATGAGAGGGGGTAATACTGAGCCAGATGCTGATGGGCAACAATGTACCGAAATATTTTCCCGACCGGTACCTCCAACTCTTCGGTAGAAAGCTTTCTGCCCCTTCAGACCAAGTGCCTTGACTCTGCTTGGATCAGTGCAGAAACCACTTTCCCTTTCAATTATTTTGCTCAATTTTTTATAAAAAATCAAAAACCACAAAAGGATCCGCAGCTTCAGCACGTTTTTGCTGCGTTTAATGTCCCCCTCTTTATTTTTTAAACAAATTATGACAAATATTTGGGAATTGACACATTTTAATAACTGACTAAATACTCCTACCTCCTACTATTCATATTTCTTTCTAGAACACTTCACGCGGTATAATCTACTGGATTAAGGTCCTGACTGTTTGGGGCCCAAGACAGATAAAATCTGGGTAGCTCAATGAAATATGAATAAAGAAACATGATTTCATTTTTAAACATTTTAAAAACATTTTTTTCAAAAGCTAACTGCTGAAGTAAACAAAAACGTGTCGAAAGATATAAACTTTTATTACAAAGATTCAGATGACGGCGAGATAACGAAAAAATATGGTTTATCGATAACAAAATCTTGGCTCTACGACAACCAAAAAGCTCCCAAAATAACCGAGAATATTTTGCCGTTGATATGAAAAAGAATTTTAATGGAATCGGCAATGATCCGTGGGAGTTTACATAACGGGCAAAACAAGCGTCATTTTTGTAGAGAAATTGTATCTCAAATATTACTGGAAATCAAATAAGTTAATGTTCAACAACACACATACCTCTAACAGTACCATTAGATAGTTGTCCAGATTTTATACAACCACCCCCGTCTTGGCCCCCAACAGTCCGGACCTTAATACAGTTGATTATACAGTGTGGGGAGGGCATTCTGGGAAGAATGCAGTCATTAACACTGTTCAGGAATTAAAAGAAAAGATAATGATGTGCTGGCAAAATCTTAACCAAGAAATATTAATACGGATTATGGCGCAGAAAGCTACAGGATGTTGTATAAATCCTCGTTGATGCTATTTAGTTATTTAAGACAAATAATTTAATGATAAATTTTGTCGAGTCCAATAATAAACGTATTATTTTTTTTTAATTCTCGTTTTTTTTGCAGATTATTTTTGAAATTTTAAAACATGTCAATCTTAATTTAATGAAATCTATTTTAACAAAACACAAAATTTTGTTTTAACCGATCAAATATACCTCAAATGTAGCTTGAAGTAAAAATGACATTTAAAAATAAAAAAAAACTGAAATTGCTGGTCATTTTTTGAAAACCAGTGAACCATTTTGATAAGAAAGCCTAAAAATATTTTAATCACCTGATTTTTACAACGACCTTAATCAAGATTTTTAGAAAAATGTGTTTTTTGCGCACCCTGTATAAAAAATTTTTTAGAAAATTTTTCTAAACTCAGAAACAACATATCTAAAACTCATCAAAAAATAAGGAAATTAAGATAAAAAAAAGTTAATTTGGACCACAGTGTATGTTCTTTTGTAGGGTAAAATATAAAGTGTCAACAATTTTATATATAATTTGGAAAATGTAGATTAGGTTAGGTAGTACTGCTTAATAAATGAATAAACTATCAAAGGTTTTAAAAGAAAAATTTAAATTTTGTGTCGGCGCCAAATAAATTCTACAACCGGATTATGTATATCATTTTTTATTAAGTAGTTTATTTACATGTGCAGATTAAATCTTAAAAACCGAATACATTGTTTAATAAGGAACATCAATGATTTTATCAATAAACTTATCGTCGTTACACAGGTCCGTACTGCATTCTCTACAAGCCATATCCCTAAGGACAGTGACTTCTCTTCTATATCCTCTACAACCTCTGATATCAAAACAAGTTCTTGCATAGAGTGTGTTGTCGTCTCCTTCTCTATTCCAATGGATAACTTCCACACAAACCTGAAAGGATCTTGTAATAATTTATAATTTTCTCATAATGAGTGTTTAAAACTACACGGTTGGCCAAAAAAAAATGTTTACATTTCAAAATTATTAAGTTTGGAATATATTCTGTATCGCAGCAGACACAATGATCTATTTTGGTCAATTGACGATCGGGATTTCGGTCTTTTTGGAGTTCATCACGCCACCATAGGCTAGCGAGCACCGTATAGGGCAAAGGTACAACAAAAAAACAACTATTCCTCTAGCTGATACCCCGAGCGGCAGTGAATTATACTGTTAATTCCTGGCTTTCGTTGGGAGCAATAATGTTAAGATATTTTTTTGTAACTTTTGTATTTATTATTATTATTAACAAAACTTTGAAGATATTTTCACAGATATATAGACGATGAGTCTTTAAACGCCTCCAAAAAATTATTTTTCATATTTTGTGGATAAATATAAGTAATGCTTTAAAGACTTACAACAAAACTGCTATTTCACTTATTTTTTTAATATTTCAACTGCTATGGTGTTAACAACTATGAAACGCTGTTAACGAAAAAAAAAGTGTATTATGTAGAGATTAATCGTTCTTTGTTGACTATCATTTAAAAATGCATGTGTTTTCGAGAAAATAATAAAAACTGTGATTACATTTGTCTAAAACTAAAAATAAAATGAAAATATAATTTTCAGAATATATAAATATATATCAAATCTGTTATATTATAAGGTCTTATTTTGTATTAAATAAAGTATTCTACTTCCATGAAATTCTTGTATATTAACTTTTAACATTTTTATTTTAATTTTTGGTTTGGTTTCTCATAGGTGCATTATATATTTCAAAATAATTTTTTAAAACTTCGCATGTTTATTAAAACTTTCCCCTCTTTCGTTTCTCCCTCTTTCAAAAAATTTAGCTGACAGCTTTTTCTTAAGTCCCGTTAGCAACACTGAACTATTGAAGGTAATACATAATATCAAAAGTAAATCTTCATATAGCACTGATGGCCTATCAATTAGAATATTCCTGAACTTGCCACTCCCAGTCATAGAGGCCCTTACAACATTAATAAATGAGACCTTTTTAAAAGGTGTATTCCCTGATTGCCTTAAAACAGCTATAATTATTCCATTTCATAAAGGCGGCGAAAAAACTAACTCTTGCAATTATCGCCCAATTGCACTACTACCAGTGCTATCAAAAATCATCGAAAGGCTACTGAAGAATCGTCTTATGCCATTTCTCTTGAAACATCAGATAATATCCCCGGAGCAGTTCGGATTTCTACCAACAACCAGCGACGCCATGTTCACGTTGCTTAGAGGCGTCTACTTATCTCTCCAACCACCCAACTGCCTCAGTTTTTTGTGACTATGCGAAAGCCTTTGATTGTGTTAGTCATGAAATTCTGATAAACAAACTAAATTTTTATGGAATTCGTGGTACTTCCTTAAATTGGTTCAAATCTTATCTTGGGAAAAGGCAACAACTTGTAAGGGCTAATGGTTCCGATTCTGATTGTAAGTTGATTACAAGTGGAGACCCTCAAGGTTCAGTCTTGGGACCTATTCTTTTTTTGTTATACATTAATGATATCACGAACCTTAAAATTAATGGAAGAATTTCCCTTTTTGCTGACGACACAAGCATAACTTGGAGTGATTTTGATACAACGTCTTTACACTCTAGTATCTCCAAAGACTTGGTTATAATTAAGACTTGGTCCGATTCCAATATGCTTTGTTTTAATGTCGATAAAACGGTGGCGTTATCTTATAAGGGAACTTTACAACCACTTCAGGTACATAACAGCAATATTGAATACGTTGAGTCGGTTAAATTCCTGGGTTTAAATATAAATAACAACCTAAAATGGTCTAATCATATTGACACCTTAACTAAAAAACTTTCTACCGCCTGCTTCGCCATTCGATCAGTTTCAAAAGAACTAGACGTTCCTTCTGCCAGACTTACTTATTTCTCTTTATTTGAATCCCACCTCCGCTATGGCCTTCCCTTTTGGGGCTGCTGTACCACCGAGCAATTTCGTAGTATTTTTATGCTTCAAAAGAGAGCCATTTGTTATTTGTTTGGTCTAAATAATAGAGCTCACTGCCAATACTATTTCAAAAAACATGAAATATTAACACTTCCCGCATTATTTATTTTGGAAACGGTGTGTTTGCTGAGAAAACATATAAACACCCTCCCAGAAAGGCTACAACATGTATACCCTACCAGAAACTCTAGGCATGATATATATCTTCCCATTCCTTCCTCAGAATTAATAAAAAAATCAATTATTTACAACGCCATAAAGCTTTACAACAATCTGCCAGTACATTTAAAATCTATCCCTATGCTTGCACAATTTCGAAAAAACACCAAAACGAGAGACCATTTTACAGCGTTAATGATTTTTACAGCGAGTAAGTCTCTTTAAATTGTCACTAAAGTCGCTTGTTTACTTAAATCTTTTGTGAGTCATGTCCTAACTCGTAGCATAGAATTTTGAAAATTATCATATAGAGAAAAGAACTGTCGAACATTCACTTAAAACTTAATTATTTTGTTAGGTATTGTATTAAAAACAAAATTTAATTCTTTTTTGTATACTACATTCTACACTAGTTCATTATACCTTCTGTTTAACATCACAATTATTTGTATAACTATAATAACATAGAGTTTAAAGTCGCATAGTTGCAATTTTGATTTCAATGTCATCGAAATTATTCACCTCGTACATGTGTGTTTGTTTACTTTTATAAGGTTATTAGGGTTCATTAACTGTTTTGCGGCAATGTTATGTTATATTCTAACGTGTGTTTTACGATTTGGTAAATTGATAATTTACATTTTTAAAAAGCATTGACCTATCGAAATTCTTTTCGATTAATGTTTTGATATGTCTTATTTTAGGTATATTTTGCTTTGTCCATAAAATTGTAAAATTTTTCTGCGGCAATAAAGCATACTTTTGTTTGTTTGTTTGTCATCTAGAAAAAGTTCATATATAAATTTTTGCTATTTCTAAGATAATTTAATTTTTTTTATGTGTGTTATTTTATTTCAAAAGTATTGTTTTTAAGCTGCATTTTGAAAACTCTGTATGTTTGTGAGAACTTATTGTCATATCGAATTTATATTGTGAATTTTTGGTACACCTCGTATTTTGTTAAAACTATACAATAAAAATTGAATATCAATTTTTGTTGTGCTTGTTACAAAGTAAAAACATAAATATGAAAGGAGCATAAAAACCAAATATTCCAAAAATCGTTTTATATGTTTTTCTGAGTTATATAGAATGCAAGAGATAAAAATGGTTAAGAAAGAACAACTTTGAGATATGAGTTTTCGATTTGCTCTTAGAAATTTTATAAATTTGGGTTAATTTTTATAATTAAATCCAGATTTCTTTAACGCTTTAAATTTTTTGTTATAATTTAATAAATAGTTCAAATAAGTGTTAATATTAATAAACACTTCATTTTATTTAGGAAATAAAGAAACATAAATGTGGTAAAAAAATAAAATTGAATTTTTAATTTTTTACTATCTATAGAAAGGAAAATATTTTTAGTGTATCACTAATTGATTATGAATGCCAACTTAAACTACAAAGACCTATTTAATTTTTGAATCTCATACTATTTCCTCTCAATTTTATGTCCAAACTCGTTACTTGTTAAATTTAATGTGATAAAAGGTGGTTAAAAAATTAAGAGTTGTAACTTTATTCATATCTGAAAAATGTTATTGGTACCTGATTTTTTGGACACTCCTTTATTCCATCGGCCCTATCATTGGTTGGTTGACAGTCCCTTGCCGTTTGATTGTTATATTCATAAGCAAAACATTCATAGCATTCGAGAGAAAAATTGTACTCTAAAAGGAAAGTGTAATGTTTTAAAAAGGTTATAAGATATATTTATTTCGATGATAGAAGAAAACCCCAGTACATCGTATACTACGTGGAAATCCAAAAATAAGTTTTATACAAAAGTTTTCTTAAATCTAAAGTTTGTTTAAAACATAACGTTTCCATGTGTACAGAGTGTACCAATTTTGCTGGGACGATATCAACTATAACATTTTAAATGAGGCACCTTATATTTTGGTCCACTATTTAATTTCTTTTCAAAAATAAATATAAGTTATCAATTTAAACTATAGTCGATTTCGGAATAGTTTAAGAATAGAAAAAATTTAAAATTGGGCGTTTGGGGTGATAATTTCTAGTCTATAAATCATCAATGCATATACGGATTACAAATGATCGTAAAAATACCTATTTTTTCATATTTATATATGTTCTATACCTAAATTTAGTGGTTACAGAGAAAATCGCAATTTAACAGAAAATCTCAATTATTTCTTGAATATTGTGATGCTGCATACTCAAAAAAACTATAGGGGGCTATGGAATGGAAAATAATGTAATATAATTTGCGTAACTATAGTCTTAATTTTACTCTATATTTATTCATTACTAAATTTTAAATTTAAAACCATTATTGAAAATTAATATTAGAAACAAACTTCTTGAGTAACCTAGCTATCAATATAAACAACACATAACAACAGATAACATAACAATAGATTACATGGAAATAGAAAAAGAGGAAAAATTTAAAACAAATGAGTCTAGGCTTAGAATAATTATGCATTTAAAAATCTAAAAATATGCATGCAAATATGCTCCGAAACAAGGGAAAATATGCATTTAAAAATGCATTTGTTATCGGACCAAAAAAAAAAACAAAAATAAAGCAAAAGTATAGCAAAACCGTAGCTAATTTTTGAGAAATTACTTTATTTTTAGTGTGAGTTATAGTTTCACTAATTTTTTCTACCATTTCTACGCCTTTTGACAAAGAAAGTCCTTTCATCTCGAATATTTTTATAGCATTTTATATTATCAGACAAGCAAGAAAAAATGGCAGTGTTTATCCAAGTTCCCCATCTAGTTACAATTGGTGATGGGAGCAGGGGGATGTTTCCTGCAGTTTCCCAACATTTTTCTACCCGAGTCGAAGCTTTTAGGAATAATTTCTTCACCGAGGAAATCAGATCGTTCTCAACTCGATGAAGTCCATGGGCAAGACATGTGGCATACATCAATTTAGGGTACAATATTTGTAGACCACTCATTGTTTTACACATGTATGGAGCAGCATCTGTAGTTATCACTAACACTCTAACATATTTAATACCACCGGGCCATACAAGAGTGAGAGAGTCGTTGAAAAATCCAGCAACAGTTGAATGTTTTACTTTGTCTAAGGTCTTCATTGTAAGTAAATATGATTTATCCTTTTCTGCTTCTTCACCCAACACACCAAAAACAAAATTAGCAACACATCTCTGTTCCACATCAGTTGTTTTATCTAATGACACACATATACTTTCATCTTCTACTTTTTCCCGCAGTTCGGTAACTGTCTTATTGTACAAATCTGGAACATAGTTTTTCCTTAACGTGGATTCATGTGGACTTGATGTCTTTATGTACTGCTCTAAAAATGACTTCAGGGCAGGATTACTTAATTAATTCAGTGGAATATCGCACTAATAAACGCCTGGTGAAAATGCTGTGGTGATTAAAACTTGTTTCTGAGCACACTTTTTACTTTTTTGGATCTGATGCTTTGTATTTCCTATGTGTTGTGTCACTTGGAATTTCTTGTTCACAGTAACAAGACCATCACAATATTTACAGAACAGCACAAACCGTCAGTCGTAAAATCGGGAAATCTTTCACGAATTGATTTAATACCGCATTAATGAATTCTTTCTGCATATTGGACAATGTTCACGCCACAACGTGTAAACTAAACTGAACTGAAAAATTATTTCTAACATTCTTAAAACGTGGGTATTTGTGATTGTAAATCCGTGGTAAATCCATAGTTTTTAAAGCACAGATGTTTTATTGGGCACCAATACCAATTTTAAGAAATGATGGGTAAAACCCTTGGCCTGCCAGCAACTAGACATTATTTTATTAATACGGATTATATTTGAAATACATCATATTTGTCTTGGAAAATAAAAATATATTCAGAAAAATTAGAATATATGCAGTTTTCCTGTAATAACTGCAAAATGTGCATTTAAATGTAAAAATTGCTAAAATATGCATTTGGATATGCTTTCATGCAAATGCATATACAGGGTGTCCCAACTAAAAGTATCCACCCCAAATAACAAGTCGCCAAGACAAAAAAAAATAAAACGCTCGGACCCGTCGATTTTGCTTTTGAGGGGGAAACATTTTGCGCCTATTTTCAATTTCGCAACATCACCCTCTGAGCGGGGGTGAGATTCACCCCCAAAATGTTAAATGGAAAGAGGGGTTGAGTGATACCTTATTTTGAAGGGTTTCCGACCCTAGTTACAACTGCCAAGTTTGAAGCCTCTGCTGTCATTCCCGAAGAAATGGCAGAAAAAAAAAATATTAATAAATTAACTGCAAAAGTTGGCTGCTTTAAATTTAGGGGATGATGCAAGCTAGTGAAAAGATTTTAATAATAATTACTCCGGACGAGAGGAAAATAAAAATAGTAAATGTAAATTAATGGGGAATTTTTGCGTTTAAGAAATGTTTTCTACAAAGACTAAATTATTTTATGAATTGTTCGAAATGTTCGCCATTTACTTCCATGCAATGATACAGACGAGTCTCGAATTCCTCTCGAACGTTTTGAAATGTTTCAGGTGTTAACTGACGGCATTCAGCTACTATTCGCTGTTTTAAATCCTCAAGTGATTCTGGCTGCACCTTAAAAATCTTTGTTTTCAAGTGTCCCCAAAGAAAAAGTCCAACGGCGTCAAATCAACGATGGGACCTGTTCTTCCAATCCAGTGATCGGGAAAAGAATTATCGAGAAAATCTCTTACCGGACGAGCGTAGTGAGGAGGTGCTTCATCTTGTTGAAAGAATATCTGATCTTCAGCTAAATCCTGGTCGTTTTGTAGAATCTCAGTAATCTGCGGATCGATGGCATTTTCAAGTAAATTTAAATAACTTTCACCATTTAAATTGCCTTCTATGAAAAAAGGTCCAACAACGTGATTGCCTAGAATTCCCGCCCACACGTTTACTTTTAAAGGATGCTGGCTATGGGTTTCCCTGAATAAATGGGGGTTGCTGTCGCTCCAATACCTGCAGTTGAGACGGTTTACTTCTCCATTTAAGTAAAATGTGGCTTCGTCAGAAAAACAAATATTGTACAATGAAATGGTATGGTTGTTTAATTTTTCAGAAATATTCTCACAAAACTCTACTCTGAGATCAAAGTCATCTTCGTTCATTTCGTGAAGCAATTGATATTTAAAGGGTCGAAACTTATGGGATTTTAGAATCCGGTGAACACTGCTTCGGGAGACTCCTGATATTGTAGCTGTTTCTCTGATGGAGTTACTTGGGACCATAGCAACATGGCCAAGGACTGCAACCTCAACATTTTCATTTCCTATTGGTCTTACTCTTTCATGCTTTTTATTGACAACTGAGCCGGTTTCGAAAAATTTGTTCCACAGTTGTAATACACTTCTATGAGTCAAAGAATGTTCGGGATGAGATTCATTAAAACTTACAGCTGCAGCTCTCGCACAATTATTGTTTCTAATGTAAAGAACAATAATTTCGATTCTCTCTTGTATGGTAAACGTCATAGGCAATTGTTAGAAACTTTCGTCTTTTAACACTTTCAGACAAAATAAATTTTAAATAAAATGCACAAACTGTAATAAACGCATGAATGCTTGACACTAAATAAACGATAACAATGTGATTTTATTTTGTTTGTTGCTGATGTTTTATGATAACAGTAAAAATGGAATGCCGATTTTTTTTTAAATATTTGTACAGTGACAATTCGACAAGTTTTGGCAACGGTCTGTTTCATTGCAAGGGAGTAAATGGCGAACATTTCGAACAATTCATAAAATAATTTAGTCTTTGTAGAAAACATTTGTTAAACGCAAAAATTCCCCATTAATTTACATTTACTATTTTTATTTTCCTCTCGTCCGGAGTAATTATTATTAAAATCTTTTCACTAGCCTGCATCATACCCTAAATTTAAAGCAGCCAACTCTTGCAGTTAATTTATTAATATTTTTTTTTTCGACAAGCTGCCATTTCTTCGGGAATGACAGCAGAGGCTTCAAACTTGGCAGTTGTAACCAGGGTCGGAAACCCTTCAAAATAAGGTATCACTCGACCCCCCTTTCCATTTAACATTTTGGGGGTGAATCTCACCCCCGCTCAGAGGGTGATGTTGCGAAATTGAAAATAGGCGCAAAATGTTTCCCCCTCGAAAGGAAAATCGACGGGTCCGAGCGTTTTATTTTTTTTGTCTTGGCGACTTGTTATTTGGGGTGGATACTTTTAGTTGGGACACCCTGTATATTCTAAGCCTACAAATGACTATATAATTGATTTTCCACATACTGTCCGTTTTCTGCTATACACAGTGTATATTGCACTTCAGTGTTTGCCACAGCGTTTCGGACGGCGTGACTATTATTAGGATTAACAATTTCTTCACGAATTTTTTGTTTTAATTCATTTACAGAATGATTGTTTAGATTTTTACATACTCTATCTTTAAGGGTGCGACATAAAAAATAATCTGAAGGTGTCAAATCGGGACTTCGCAGCGGCCATGGAATCTCACCGTTACTATATTTACTTAAACTAAATTGCTCGTTTAAAAATGCTCTTATATGTTCTCCACAATGGTATGCGGCATCATCTTGTTGATATAACAAGTCCACGCGGAAGGTTCCAGAAAATCAATGAGTTTTTCCATAATTTGATTTTTTAAAAGATTTAAAAATGTTTCTCTATTCAAAGAGTGGTCAAAAAACACAGGTCCTATTATACCGTTATTTATAATACCACACAACACTTTGATATCCTCCTTGCGTTATGATTCTACTTAAAATCCCTCTCTCAAAATGCAGGACCATTATTTGCATACAAAAATCCAGTCTGGTCTGTTAATGAGCATCAATTAATAATTGAACTGGAAGAAACTAATATGGGGATATTTTGTTTTCTTTTAATCTCTTTGTGTATCTCTTAAAGAGTTCAATGAAATGTAATAAAACCTTCGGCGATACTCTCTTAATGCAAGTGCTGATCTTTTATTATTCTCAATGTAACAGTAATTATACAAAATTTAGTCGCTCTAGACTTGAATATTGAGGCATTTTTTAAAATAAAACAAGTAAACACCGATACAAGGCAACGTTTTTAAAGTCTAATTTTTTTAAATTTAAATGATTTCAATAAAACAACAACCACTAAAAACACAAATAAATTGAAAAAACTGTCAGATTTAAAACAAAAAGTTATATTATCCATTCCATGTCCCCCTGAAATTTTTTTTTAGTATGCAGCATCACAATATTCAAGGAATAATTGAGAGATTTCTGCTAAATTGGAATTTTCCCTGTAACTCTTGAATTTAGGTATGGAATAATTATATATGCAAAAATAGGTATTTTTATGATCATTTGCATAAATAAAGAACATAGTGGATGTTCTATTTTAGAAAAAAAAAAGATTTTTTTCACTAGGTGCAAAATTGATTTCGTAGTATGTCCACCCTGTACAGGTGTGGACAAAAATTGTGTATTCCGTATATGCACTGATGATTTATAAACTGGAAATTACGACCCAAACGCCCAATTTTTGATTTTTGCCATTTTCTATAGTGATTTGAAAAATAGCTCCAGTTTCCAAAAAATCACACATAACCTTAATTATATCGGAAAATACGCAGAAATAGACAGTTCAAATTGGTAACTTATGCTTATTTTTGACAAGGAATTAAATAATTAACCAAAATACAGGGTGTCCCATTTAAAATTTTATAGTTGATGTCCGCTTAGCAAAATTGGGACACCTTGTATACATGAAGACGTTATATATTGAAAGAACTTCAAATTTAAAGACTTTCGTATTCCATCTAGTATAGTGGATACTTTATGTGGAACACGGTGTACTATACACTCAAATAAGAAAAGATCAACATTAAAGTAAACTAAAAGTAAGTTTTAGATATCGACGTAATTATCTAAAGTGGACGTTAACTATTTAACATATTTAGAACATTTAAAAGAAAACTAATTTTGATGTATGTTTAAAGTATACTTACCAACTAGATTAAGTACTATAAATATAGCGTACAAACTAACAATTTTATGTGACATTTTTCTCTACGTAACGGCTGTTTTGGTCGCAGTGGAAAGCTTACGAAAAATGCCTCTCTAATAACTAATTTTATTGCAATTTTTCTGCTTTTTTCGTTGCTGGTATGTTGCTTTTTATGATAATTATAAATTTTATGCTTATGCACTATCAGAGACGATAGCTATGCAAAAACGGGTCACTGTTTTTGAAGGCTATGAAGGGTGAATATACTGATAATTGTTGGTTTTTTGTATTAACAAATATTAATAGTAGTAATTTTTGCTCATATATTATATATTACATATATTATACTTAAAAATTTTTTTCCATGGTTATAGTCGAGGATATTGTTGGGTAAGTTCTAGATATTATATTTACTTCCCCGTATAACAAACAGCTCATATTTTATATGCATAATCTATACAATATATAAAAGCGAAATCCACTAACTGACTGATTACCGTATCTCCAAATTTGTTACATATAAACGTTTCAAACTTCAGAGATTAAGCTCTTAAAACAATTCATCAGTGGCTTTTAAAAATAACTATTTCAAAATCAATTTTTGGAATGTTTCAAAGTCGGATGAATTTTATTTGAATTTTCAAACGCCAAAGTACAATAAACTGGTCCGCCAAAAATTATCATTTAGATTTTGAGAGGTTAAAACATGGACGCCTATGGGGTTGGGGTCGCGTGTATCATTTTTGTAAGAGCATAGTCTATAGAATTTTTGAAGGAGTCTCACAGCGCGCCGGTACCTAGAAATCCTTGAGGAAGTTACTCCCCAACTGATGGAAAATGTTCCATTGGCACTTTATAATGCCGTTTACTTTCAAAAATATGGTGCCCCAAGTCACATCTCTGCGCTTTTAAGAGCATTTTTAGACGATAACTTTCAATTTTGGATTGGTACCAACGGACCTCGATCTCTGGATCTTTCGATTTTAGATTTTTTATTATAGGCTTTCATGCAAAATAAAATATATAAAACACGATATTAGTCGGTAGAGGAGCTTCGTGCGGCAAACGATTTAACTTTCCGAAATTAGCAAAGAAGGCCTGTGCATACGGGAAAATGGCCGGCATTTTGTAAATCACCTTTGAACACCATTTGCTTTTTCAAAATTTTGATTCTCTTTTGCTTTTTCTAAGTTCTAAAGTTAAAATGAATTTCTATAATTTTATAATATTTAAGTTAAAATGCTCTAATAAATGATTAAGAGTTCATAATTAAAAAGATTTTTTAAATTAAGTTTTAAATTGTTGCATCTTTAATATAATAATTACTTACATGCATTTTGTTTTTAATACATTTTGGTAGTAATAATCATAATAAACTTAAAGGAAAATATACAGGGTGTCCTATTTAAAAATATCGGTAAACTTCGCTTCACCGGAACTTCCCCTTATGAGTATTTGTGTAACACATATATACTGTCTTTTTAAATATTTTTATTAGGCCCCCTTTTGTTAAATGATATGCTACCTATCCAACATTTGAATTTTTGACCATAATTAAAAATAAATTCAGTAAGTAGTTTTTTTATTAAAACAGAAAACCATTTTGTTACGTCATTACACAGGTCGATTTTTAATAAAAGCTGGCCATAAACGACATTTTCGTTTGCGGTATTTTTAATCAAATTTATGACGAAGTTATTTATAATACTCTAGTACTCTAGTTGGCCTAGAAAAAACAATTGATATCCCTTTAGTTGTTTACAGCGCCCTGTCAAATTTAGTCGATTTTTGGTAGCGTTATTATTTTCAAGAAATTAATATTGTGATAAAGTTTGTATTCAACTGGCTGTTTCAAAAATCTGTTAACATTTTTAATTAGTTATGAATAACAACACTCAAGGTATCTAGTAACTAATATCTAAAAGATTTGGATTTTTCTGATTATTGCATAGCGCTGGTAAATTAAAATGTAAAAGATTGATATATTTTTCAAATCATAATTACAAATTCGTAATATAATAACAGTTTTTTAAATGATTTCACCACATTTCCAACTACAAATATACTGTAAAATGTACAGGGTGTCCGGATTTGGTTGCAAAAGCAGGGTATGTCGCTTATTTTTAAAGATAGAACCTTGCGGGTTTCACGAACCTGAGCTAATTTTTTGTGAAACTCATGAAGCCGTAAACAAAATTTTCATAGCGTTCTTCGTTTATGAGATACAGGGCGAAATAGAAAATTTTGCATTTTGGGACCCTCCTTGTATCTCGGTTATCCTTTAACTTAACGCAAAGGGAAAAATTGCTGCTTATGCAGTTTTTTACGCTGGATCCAGTGGCGTAGTCATATTTTTCATTTGAGTTGTTATTTTTTAGATATGACCCAAAGTTGTGTTTTTTAAATGGGACACCCTGTATATTTGTCCAGAAATTGATTTGCCCTTTTAAAAGCTTCTCAAAAATATATAATAGTATGGGTCTATTTTAACAAACAACAACAAAAATCCTAATTTTTATAATTATCATCCCAAATTTTGCAGTAGGCCATGCAAAACAATGCTGCCTTTTATTTAAAGTCGTTAACAGTATCTACATCCTAACAATAAATGAAAATAAATATGTAATTAATTCTATTTATCAAAATATGTATTGATAATTTCGCACCAAAAAAGTACCACCTACCTAGATTTATGTAACACAAGAACAAAAATAAACAGTAATAAATTATTATGTAACAAGCCTTTCAGCAAAAATCAACTGTCGTATAAGAACTACAGTAATCAAGGAAATCAAAAGAACTGTTCAAACTGATTTCCATTTTGTTCCATGCATGCTTCGCACAATTTTCGTATTCGTTTTAGGAAATTAAGCAAAATAACGGGATGATTTTGTAAATAGCGAAAATTTTCTCTTGTTGCATTTCTTAAATCTTGGACATTCTCACAGTGGTCTTTTTAAATTCTATTTTCCAGATATCCCCATAGAAAGAAATTTAAAATCGACAAATCTGGGGACTTAGGGGGCCATCTTATAGGTCCATTTGTTGTTCCAAACCATTGATTGGTAAAATTATTGTCCAGAAATAATCTCGTCATTCCCGAATTGTGTGCAGGAGCACCGTCCTGTTGAAAATAAATTTCGTTAATTTGCGCTAGAGGAACATCGTCAAGTAATTCAAGTATAGCTGCCTCTAAAACTTCTATATAGTGATTGGTTGTTAGATTTCCCTCAAATATATAAAATTTTATGTGTTCCTAATATGAAGCAGGACACATTTAAACCAAACCTGCCCTGCTATCTTCTGGGAAATATTTGGTGTTGATTTTCCTGGGACCAGAATCTACTATTTTGCCTATTGAGTATACCAGAATTACTGAAATGTGCTTCGTCTGACCATATAACCTTCATTTCAAAATCTCTAACCATATCGCATCTTTCTCGAAACCAATTGCAGAAGACTACCCGACGCTCTGCATCCCCTGGCTGTAAGTGCTACATGAGCCTAAATTTGTATGGGTGGTATTTGTGCTTTTTTAGAATTTCTTGAACTCTAGTTTTTGGAATCCCTATGCTCTTTTCACTTGCCCTACAAGAGTTTGTAGGGTAAGCTTCTGCATTAGCCAAAAGCGTAATTTCCTCAGCCTCCCGATTTTCTTTATTATATGTTTTCCTAAGAGGTTTGATAAATGATCCGTGATTAAGTAAATTCTTTTTTATCCGATAAAAAGTGGATATATTAGGTTGCCTCCTTTCTGGATATCTAAATAAAAATTAAGCAATAGTATTTCAACATACCTAAAAATTAACTATTTACCTGTTAAAATACATCTCAGAAGCCGCTTCAACATTTTCATTACTTAATATAAAACAAGCTAACATATCGTATTTTTCATAATGTTCGAAAGTTTGGTTTTCTTCCACAATAATACAAATATATTTTTACACAATAAATAAATACAAAAAACTAGCGCTATATTTTATATACGCGTACAAAATTTGGAAATGTCATTTGCTTCCAAGAAAACAAAAGAAAACGGCATCGTTTTGCATGGCCTACTGCAAAATTTGGGATTATAATTATAAAAATTAGGATTTTTGTTGTTGTTTATTAAAATAGACCCATACTATTATATATTTTTGAGAAGCTTGTAAAAGGACAAATCAATTTCTGGACAAATATACAGGGTGTCCCATTTAAAAAAACACAACTTTGGGTCATATCTAAAAAATTACAACTCAAATGAAAAATATGACTGCGCCACTGGATTCAGCGTAAAAAACTGCATAAGCAGCAATTTTTCCCTTTGCGTTAAGTTAAAGGATAACCTAGATACGAGGAGGGTCCCAAAGTGCAAAAATTTCTATTTCGCCCTGTATCTCATAAACAAAGAAGGCTATGAAAATTTTGTTTACGGCTTCATTAGTTTCACAAAAAATTAGCTTAGGTTCGTGAAAACCGCAAGGTTCTATCTTTAAAAATAAGCGAGATACCCTGCTTTTGCAACCAAATCCGGATACCCTGTACATTACGATTCTGGCAAAACAGATCAAGAAGCAAATCTTGCTCGAATTTGCTCCATTTTTTGTATTTAATTTTTGAAACTTTGTCGTCTTTGTAAGACATATTTTTTGACATCTAGATAATCTCAATAATATCAATAATTTGAAGTCAATCAAGTAAATAGTTTTTTAGCTATTCCCCGAACAGACAAAGCGAGACACTGACAGACAGACAGACAGTAAAGATCTGAAAAAATCTCGAAGGGTGGTTTTTTTACGATTACCATACTTCCCTTTTACGAGGGAAGTAAAAATAGAGTAGAGTCCGATAACTTTTTGACCTAACCCCGTCTACTTATTCTGAAAGGGCACTAAATTCTACGGAAAGTCATACAAGGAACAGTTTTCGCCATTTTAATAAGTTGTCAGATAGATGGGATACGGGGGATGCCTGAATATGCAACAATTTCCAAAACGCCCTGTATCACAAAAACCAAAATGCTACTGGTGCATTCTTCAATTTAGTAGCACATGTCCCGAAAACCGCTACCTTCTATCTTTTGCAAAAGTGTCAAAAAATGGGATACCCTGAACACTTTCAATTAAATTCAATTATTCGTTATTAAAATAACCGAATATAAACATTTTGCTCAAATAAAGGTTTAAAATTAAATAAACTTTGCAAAATTTTCAAGACCTTCTCTTTAACATTAAGCCATGGAAAATAACAAAATCGTTAAGCAATGACATATTGAAAAATTCAGATGACGTTTTGGCATTCTATGGTAGAGCACTAATGTTATAAAGTTGTTATTATTGAAGATTTTTGATAACAATAAAAAAAGATAAAAATAATGGAAAATTAATTTTCTGAAAATAGAAGAAACCTAGTTGAATTCAAATTTTCTCTGAAGAAAAAGAGGCCAATTATTTTATTTCTGATTACACCGCACCAACCATTGTTTTTGAACAAATATTAGACCCTGTCTTCTATTACATAATTGTGATTTTCCTCCTCCCAATATCTACAATTTTGGGAAAAACAACGAGCTCATTCAGTGTCCCGATCTCGTGAAGTAAAGATCCCTGAAGATGCCTCGTGCAATCGAAGGCGAAACGTCGGATAGTAATTCCAATTTGACAAGGTCTAATCCCAAGAACCATGATTTCTTAATTGACCGCAGCCGTGAAAGCTTTCGTTCTATGTGACATTTGTATACAGGGTGTCCCAACTAAAAGTATTCACCCCAAATAACAAGTCGCCAAGACAAAAAAAAATAAAACGCTCGGACCCGTCGATTTTGCTTTTGAGGGGGAAACATTTTGCGCCTAGTTTCAAATTCGCAACATCAACCTCTGAGCGGGGGTGAGATTCACCCCCAAAATTGTAAATGGAAAGGGGGGTCGAGTGATACCTTATTTTGAAGGGTTTCCGACCCTGGTTACAACTGCCAAGTTTGAAGCCTCTGCTGTCATTCCCGAAGAAATGGCAGCTTGTCCAAAAAAAAATATTAATAAATTAACTGCAAGAGTTGGCTGCTTTAAATTTAGGGGATGATGCAAGCTAGTGAAAAGATTTTAATAATAATTACTCCGGACGAGAGGAAAATAAAAATAGTAAATGTAAATTAATGGGGAACTTTTGCGTTTAAGAAATGTTTTCTACAAAGACTAAATTATTTTATGAATTGTTCGAAATGTTCGCCATTTACTTCCATGCAATGATACAGACGAGCCTCGAATTCCTCTCGAACATTTTGAAATGTTTCAGGTGTTAACTGACGGCATTCAGCTACTATTCGCTGTTTTAAATCCTCAAGTGATTCTGGCTGCACCGTAAAAATCTTTGTTTTCAAGTGTCCCCAAAGAAAAAAGTCCAACGGCGTTAAATCAGGTGATCGTGCCGACCATTCGATGGGACCTCTTCTTCCAATCCAGTGATCGGGAAAAGTATTATCGAGAAAATCTCTTACCGGACGAGCGTAGTGAGGAGGTGCTCCATCTTGTTGAACGAATATCTGATCTTCAGCTAAATCCTGGTCGTTTTCTAGAATCTCAGTAATCTGCGGATCGATGGCATTTTCAAGTAAATTTAAATAACTTTCATCATTTAAATTGCCTTCTATGAAAAAAGGTCCAACAACGTGATTGCCTAGAATTCCCGCTCACACGTTTACTTTTAAAGGATGCTGGCTATGGGTTTCCCTGAATAAATGGGGGTTGCTGTCGCTCCAATACCTGTAGTTGTGACGGTTTACTTCTCCATTTAAGTAAAATTTGGCTTCGTCAGAAAAACAAATATTGTACAATGAAATGGTATGGTTGTTTAATTTTTCAGAAATATTCTCACAAAACTCTACTCTGCGATCAAAGTCATCTTCGTTCATTTCGTGAAGCAATTGATATTTAAAGGGTCGAAACTTATGGGATTTTAGAATCCGGTGAACACTGTTTCGGGAGACTCCTGATATTGCATCGGTTTCTCTGATGGAGTTATTTAGGACCATAGCAACATGGCCAAGGACTGCAACCTCAACATTTTCATTTCTTATTGGTCTTACTCTTTCATGCTTTTTATTGACAACTGAGCCGGTTTCGAAAAATTTGTTCCACAGTTGTAATACACTTCTATGAGTCAAAGAATGTTCGGGATGAGATTCATTAAAACTTACAGCTGCAGCTCTCGCACAATTATTGTTTCTAATGTAAAGAACAATAATTTCGATTCTCTCTTGTATCGTAAACGTCATAGGCAATTGTTAGAAACTTTCGTCTTTTAACAATTTCAGACAAAATAAATTTTAAATAAAATGCACAAACTGTAATAAACGCATGAATGCTTGACACTAAATAAACGATAACAATGTGATTTTATTTTGTTTGTTGCTGATGTTTTATGATAACAGTAAGAATGGAATGCTGATTTTTTTTTAAATATTTGTACAGCGACAATTCGACAAGTTAGCTTAAACGTTTTGGCAACGGTCTGTTTCATTGCAAGGGAGTAAATGGCGAACATTTCGAACAATTCATAAAATAATTTAGTCTTTGTAGAAAACATTTCTTAAACGCAAAAATTCCCCATTAATTTACATTTACTATTTTTATCTTCCTCTCGTCCGGAGTAATTATTATTAAAATCTTTTCACTAGCCTGCATCATACCCTAAATTTAAAGCAGCCAACTCTTGCAGTTAATTTATTAATATTTTTTTTTCGACAAGCTGCCATTTCTTCGGGAATGACAGCAGAGGCTTCAAACTTGGCAGTTGTAACCAGGGTCGGAAACCCTTGAAAATAAGGTATCACTCGACCCCCCTTTCCATTTAACATTTTGGGGGTGAATCTCACCCCCGCTCAGAGGGTGATGTTGCGAAATTGAAAATAGGCGCAAAATATTTCCCCCTCAAAAGCAAAATCGACGGGTCCGAGCGTTTTATTTTTTTTTTGTCTTGGCGACTTGTTATTTGGGGTGGATACTTTTAGTTGGGACACCCTGTATAGTTTTAATAAAGATCTATGTCCCTCTATGGTCCATAATTTTCAAGACACATATTTAACTCTAATTCTTCCTGACAGGTTATTCATTTAATTTTAAACTGCTCTCATCGACATAAAATCTCATAACTCTTTCTTATAATTTTTTTCAAAAAGGTGATTACACACCCCAAAGCCGGAGGCTTTTAAAAGTTTAATGCCAAATCAGGAGTTATTATGAAAAACTTTCCTAATAATGAAATCTTAAAAACTGTCTGATTTACGCAAAAATACGTATTAAAGTTTTTCCATGAAAAGAAAGTGGACGCAGTCCAGTTGAGGCCAAATAGTTTAAAGGTGAGGGGACAAAAATTGTAGTCAAATAGATTTATCATAAAAATTTGAGGTTAAAAAAATTATATTAAAATTGTAAATAATAAAGAATAGTTAGAGTGTCCTATAGCCTTCTTCAGGGTTATTTTAAACCATGGGACTTTATATTTACACCCAAAATAGTAAACGTATCCAGTTAAAATCAATTTAAGAGTGATTAAGAAAAACTTTTTTATTAATGAAGTCTCAAAAACTGTCGGATTTGTAGCAAATTAAGTAACAAAGGGAAGAGTTTTTCCAATATCCGTATTTAAACGATAAAAATTGGTGGAGTAAGGGCTTTTGAACGTAAAACAGTATCTATATACGAGTACATTAAAATCCTAAGAAATACGATGACATGACGATTTTCACATTTAAAAACCAAACGTAACACTCATGCATACTAAAAAATATATATAATTTAAATGGTTAATTTGAAAGTGTATTTTATATCAATCAAAACTAAACGTATTTATAAAATAACCATGGCTTTATTTTGACGGGTAAAAAATTACCATGGCTCAGTCGTCCTTATGTCATAACTTACGTTTATAACTCACAGTCCTACCGTCCATGTAGACATTTATGTAAGTTTAAAATACCGCCCTTAGTAGCATTAAAATTCACTTGGCTCCAAACTGCCCTACGCTACTATAGACTAGAGACCGTCTTTGCGTAAATAAATTATGAGAATATATTTTACGAGGGCTAGTTTGAAAGTTTCAATACATAATTTAACTCATTTTGTTTCTTTTTACTGAGTAATAGAAGGGACTACAGGAAATAGGCCCTCTGTCTTTATTTTACGCATTTAACTATTTCTATACTCTCAACTGCATCCAATAATCTATTATTAGATACATTTTTAATTAACTTGAGATTATTTATTCCTATTTGGTGATTGTTTTTCCAAAGCATGTTGGGCAACGCTTGACTGTTCTACTCTTCTGTATCTTAAATGTGCCATGTGTTCTTTAAAACGAATGTTTATGGAGCGTTTATAGTTTGCCCAACATATTTTATATCGCAGTCATTACAGCTAATTTCGTAGATGCCACTCCTCTCCTTCAAGTCGACTTTGTCTTTAGGGTTTCCAAGGAGATTTTTCAAACTGTTCTCCGTTTTGTAGGCTACTCTAAAACCTACGTTTTTAAATAGTTTTGTATTTAAAAACGGTGCTTGAAGAGTGATAGGATTTTTTAACATTTTCTTATGGTTATGTCTATTTACTAATTTATATACAAAATTATCATTATATGCATTACTTTTAGCTATATTTTTAACCCGATTCATTTCATTGTTAAAACGTTTTTTACTTAATGGAAAATTGACTAACCTGTGAGTTAAAAAATGAAATGCTGCCATTTTGTGCTGACGGCAATGAAATGAGTCGGATGTTATATACCTATCAGTATTAGTAAATTTCCTATAAATATCAAATTCTAATTTATCGTTATTTGTAATAACTAACGTGTCGAGAGAAGGTAAGTGCCCATTGTTCTCCTTTTCGTACGTAAAATTAAAGAAAGAATATTTATTTTTTAATGTCTCGAAATTTTCTGTTTTAGTATCAAAAATAGCAAATATATCGTCTACATGTCTATACCACACCCTTGGGAAATACTTGAGTTCTTTTTTGAATTGGGTTTCTAATCTACCCATAAACAAATTTACAAGGAACGGAGATAAGCAATTGCCCATCGACAGTTCCCTCAAGTTGGTTATAATATTTATTGTTGAACTGAAAAAAAATTTAATTCATACATAATTTTTTTGAGAAGCAAATATTCATCGATAATTTTTTTCTTCAAATTATTGATTTCAAGTAGTTCCTTTAGGTACTCTAAAGCTAATGGGTACATTAGGAAACAATGAGCTTACATCAAAAGATATTAAAATTCTTCTATTAAGTGAACATTCTTAATTTTATCTAAGAATTCTAACGAGTTAGTAACCTCAAAGTTATTGTACCAGATATGTAATTTGATGAATTCTTCTACTAATCATTTTGAAATGGTGTGAACCAACAGCTGAAACAATAAGTCTCATGGACTTCTCAGGTTTATGGATTATGGGAAGGCAATACAATTTAGATAACTGTGGGTTACTACGTGTTAAACCCTATTTTAATAGAGGAAAATAATAAATGTAAAATTTGATTTTTGTAAATATAAAAAAAAATAAAAACAAATAAAAAAAAAGATGTACTAAAGCATCGAATCAGTTATTTAAATAGGTATGGTAAGTGAATGAATGTTTGTATTTGTTTCTGTCTGAATGATTATTAGATACAGTACATTAAATAATACGAAACTGGAACGGATCCGTCTGTCAAAGAAAAACTGCTGTTTCGAGGCAGAGGCAACAGAGCGGGAAAGAAGATGCAAGTAGGATTCTTTGCTCTGTTTTATAGATTGTGTTAAATGACGACTTTCGTGATTCTTTGGGATTTTATGTTTTTTTTTCGATTTTCAAAAAAAAATACATAGCCGATGCACGCATCGGACAAGTGGCCCTTCAGAAACATACCCTACGGAATGCTAAACATTCCAAATGGTACGAATTCGCAGAATAAAAAAATATAATATTAAGAGTAAAATAAGACTAAAAATGTATATATTGTCAAATAATAACAACAGACAAAACAAAGAATGGTGACACAAGTATGAGACAAAACATATAAAAACGAGGAGGACAATCACATTATCAATCCATTCAACTGCGTGTTTAATTGTATTGTGGTAAGGCTGAACATGTCGTATGCCGAAAAGTGACGATTATAATTATATACTAATCGGTCAACAAATGCATTAAACCCATAATTAGTACGATGATACCTTTCAAAAAACAGCTGTGATTGTTTCGTTCTTCTGATAGGAACCAAAAAGGAGACTGACTGTAGTAGTATTTCAAAATCAGAAGTGCCTTTCTTCGCCGAAATTCAAGGGTCTGTACGCCGCAGAGAAGAATTTTTGTATTATAAGACAGATCTTGATACGGAAAATTAAACTTGAATAAAAGATACTTTGCAAATTTATTCTGAACTATTTCAATCCTGTCGATGTTACACTGATACGAAGGGCTCCATATGGTAGAAAACCTAGCAGTCTAAAACCCTTAAGCACTATGTTATCAATGTGCAGATTAAATGTGAGGCTTTCATCGAAAATGACACCCAAATCGTTAAAAGATGTAATAACTTCGAGACTTACGTTGTTTATATAGTACGTGGAAAGAACGGGATTATTGCATTTAAAAAATTGGAGAACTTTACATATAGTAATGTTAAGATGCAGGTAATTGGTGTTACACCGTTTGTCAAGTCTCTATATGTCAGACTGCAGTTGATTGGAGTCAAGGGAAACAGGAGAAAATAATTTTAAGTCGTCCGCATATAAAAGGCATTTCGACACTTTAAAACAAGATACAATGTCATTTATAAAGAGCAAAAAAAGAATTGGGCCGATATGCCAGGCCTGTGGGACCCCTGATGTTACAACAATCTCATTGGAAAACGAGCCACGCACGTTGACCTGTTGAAGTCGATTAAACAAGTACGACTTAATCCACTCAATATAGCTTCCAGAAAGGCCAATCTGTGGCAATTTTGCTAGAAGAAGCTCATGACAGACACTGTCAAACGCCTTTGATACGTCAGTGTAAACGACATCAATTTGTTGGCCGGCTTCAACTGATGTTATTAAGCAATTTTGAAATACCGCCAGATTCGTAGTCGTTGAGCGAACACGATAGAAACCATGTTGCTCCCCCGAAATATAATGTTTCAGCGATTCAAGAATTTCATCGGTGACAATAGCTTCTAACAACTTTGGTATGTGGGAAAGTAAAGAAATACCCCTGTAGTTTTTTACGTCGCATCTATCACCGGACTTAAATATTGGAATCAGGGTAGAAAATCTCCAAATCTCCGGAAAGGAACCAAGAAACCTCCCTAATGCCTCTTTAATTTGAACAGAGACATGATAATCGCTTGGCGCGAGGTCAAGGAAATAAGAAGGATGTGATAGACTCTCAACTTCAAATTTTGGATGGTCGCTGTAGTTGCACGTGCAGTATGTGGCTGCGCGTTGACGTGTTGTAAAAGAATACCTTTACTTAGAGATTGTCGCCCTTTGATTCTGATGGCTGGCTCGTGACGGTTCTTTAGAAGTTCTGAGTATGTGGCATTCGTAACAGTGACCCCATTAGGCATGTGGTCTTACAAAATTACCACATTTGCGTTCCAAAAAATAGTCAGCATAACCTTCCTGCCTACGAAATTTTTTGAATTTCGGCGAAGGAGGGTGACGCTATTCTTTGCTTGTTTTCTTGGCTTCAGGTTGATAATAATGCACCCACAAGTCATCTCCAGTCACCATCCTTGTCAAAAAAGCGTCTCCTTCAGCTTCATACCGACGACAAAGCAAAAGTTCTGCCTGTGGCATTAACACTTGCCGACATTTTATGTCTCCATTCGTATAATTGCTGAAGTGACAAATATGAATTTCCATATTGTAGCTTCATTTTACGATGAATAGCAATGGTTCTACGCCTTTAGTGCGCCAAAAACTGTTCCTCCCTAACACAGAGTTCCAGACATTTTAAAACTATCGCGTGACAAAACTTTCAATTTTTTCTACGATATACCATTAATAGAGCCTTCTAGATGTCAAAAATAATATATCTTCTTAAGACAAGTTTCTGTTTCGTGTATTTTTAGGACAATTTTAAGGTTTTCATTTGACTTTACCTCGTATACTTGAAATATCAAGTGGAGCATACTTTATTTGCCTTTATTACCTTTATTTAAAATGACAATTCTTATTATTTATTTTTTAAAAAATAAACTGTAAATTGCGACAACCGTTGAAAATATAAAATAAAGTAAAAAAACTAGGATATTACATAATATTACATTAAATAAAACGTCTATAACTTTAATTCCCACTATATTACATTAAACCATGACAATTATTTCGAGACACAGTGTCTTCTTCGGATAGAATTTAACGAATAAGTTTCTAATTCAATGTAATAAATTTATTACAAATATTATTTTAAATGAAAAAAGTTAAGGAGAATAGTTTCTACAAGAAAAAAATCTGAAAACTTTAAACGAAATATTAAATGTTAAGGGAAAAGGTAACACAATTCGGTGCCAAAAGCTCCTCCATTTTTCACAATGGAGTCCTGACATCTTTTTCCAACTATTTCTACAAAGGCTTAATGGATTCTGTGATAAAGTTGTTCCGGTGTTAAGATGCTTTCTTTGTAAATTTTAATTTCTAACACAACCCAAACTCTAGGGGTTTTAGATCGGGAGATCATGGTGGCCACCTTATAGGTCCATAAGTCTCTTTCCAACGGCTTCTAAAATGAGTCATAAATTCTCGCTTATATAAATAGCGTTATGCGTGAGGGTACTGTTTTGTTGAAAGTAAATGTTTATTACTTGATTTAAAAGAACGTCATTAAGGATATCGAAAAGGTTTCATTGGAATATGTCCTGATATTTATATGCTTTTGAAGTTTCTTTAAAACTTTAATGATCCGCGTGGTATGCTTGATTAGGAATAGTTTTCTCTTTCTATTGTCAAAACTAGTATAAGCTAATAGTTATTTACCAAGATTTTCGTAGATACTGAAGTAGAATAGTGGCTCTGTTCGTAGCCCAAAAGTCAATAAATCTACATAAATAAATAAAACATAGGGAAATACTTATTGGACTTCAACATTCTTTGCGCCTTAGATTTTAAACTCCGGTTTCAAAACTGAAATTGAAAGCTCTGTGAGCCCCGAACATCTAATCGGAGCTATCATAGGATAGAACATATCTTGCATTCTTACCTGATTATGAACCTCAATAAATCCTAAAACGCTTATTTCTTCATTTTCTCTATTTTCTTTATTATAGGTTTTTGGTCACTGCTTCGTATAAGAGTCATATGTTTTTAGATTATTTTCTAGTCGTCCGAATATGTCCTTAAATAGATAAAGAGCAAAATATAAATTTTGCCCTGCATCTTCGTTTCTTCCAGTTTAAATGTAAACGGACATCATATTAAATGTTTCAAAATTATAAGCCATTTCTACCATTGAAGCGCTCCTTTTAAAGACTACATAAGTCAAAACTTAGGGAAATTGAGTTTTTACCAAAAAATGTCTCTATACGGGTGTTTACGTGTTGTGTGCAAAAACCACACAAGTCACATTTACCGTCTAAGAAATACGCCTAGTGTAATTTGAACGTTCATTGCAAAAATCACAAAAGTCATCGACTTATGTTGTTTTTGCACCGAATATTTAGCGGGTTAAGTGGGGGTCCGGATATCACATGATTGGCGCTGTCGCTTGTTTACATTTCGGACATGTTGGCTCGGAGGGAGTGTGTGCGATTATTTCTCTGAAGCGTGGTTAGCTATTTAACAGTTAAAAATGTCTGATGCGTCTAGCGATAGTGGCAATAACAACCCCCAACCTTTGAAAAAGAGACGGCGTAATCCGCATAAGTATAAGAGATTTATAATCAAGAATGCAAAAGTTATGGGGCTTCAGCATACAAACTGGAAGGCAAAACTCGTGCCAGCACGTGCTACTGGATCCGACTGTCGGTAACTTCTTTTTTATATGTGTGGTAAACAAATATAATATTATTGGGATAGTGTCTTGTTCTAGGTGTAAAATGACATGCTTTGAACACCTGACTCAGGATGATCTCAATTTCTTTATTAATCAGATAAATACATTTAATAATACGAATGAGGCAAGGAAAGTAGCCGAGGCTGAAATGGAAGTTCATAAACGAAAAGCGAAAACATTTCACAACAAAATTGCAGCTGTAAAAGGAATTTGTAGATCTCGGAAAGACATCGCTGTTTAATGTTTGACTTTATGCAGAATTTGCCTTTGCTAAACCTACCCATTCGAGAAATCTTTTATTTAAGGCAATGTTGGGTCAACTGTTTGGGGATCAAGAACATAAAAACTGATAAAACCGTTTTTTACGTTTACCATAAAAGTGTGGCAAAAAAAGTGCCTACGAAGTTTGCTCAATGATTCTTCACTACCTAGACAAATTTCTTAAATAAAAATATCAATCAGTTGTGCATTTTTTCAGATAACTGTCCAGGTCAAAATAAAAACCATACCGTTATTAGATTTTTATTGTCATTGACAGATACTAACCGATTTTCGAAAATAACGCATTACTTTCCAGTGAGAGGCCAGTCATTTTTACCTAATGATCAGGATTTTGGCGTCGTAAAGAAAAAAATTAAAAAGTGTGACCGTGTATACATTCCTTAGCAGTATTATAAGATAATGTCGTGAGCAAGTCCACATTTTCAGTGTTTATGTTGTCTACCAACCAGATTATGGACTTCTCGAAGTGGTGGACCACCTATTATAAGAAAAACATGTCTATCTGATGAAAGTTTTGGAAAAAATGTACCAAAAGATCACAACTAATCTTTCTCCCCATCCTGTATATGTCATTTCAGTATGATCAAAATAAGAAAGAAGTAGTAATTACACAAGACTTTATTGACTGTCTTACAACTCACACATGTAATCCGGCTAGGAATAAAAGTGGTCAGATTGTCTTGCCAGTTATGTGTTCCCATAAATGCCAAAAAAAATTGATAACATTAAACAAGTACGAAATTTAATAATTAAATTATAATTATTAATTTAAATACTTCAGCAGTACATTCCCTTTTATGAACACACTTTCCAATGGCCAACTGAATGAATAAATCAATTTAAATTACTTTTTTGTATTTATTGCCTCCAATATATATTTAAAATATATTTTCGCTGTAAAAACAACATAAGTCATAAGTAAAACATTTTTTTTTCAAAAAAACTGTTCATCACTGATTATTTGAAACCTATATGTGTTATTCAGACCATTGTATATTTTAATCTAAGTTAATTTTTATTTTCATATCAAGCATAGTTTTTACCTAAAGAAGTTTTTTTTAATGATGAAAATTTCACTTTTTTGACTTATGTGGTTTTTGAAATGAGCGATTCAAATAAAGGTGCTCGTAAAAATTAAATTGACAGAAAATGTCAATAACAACTGAAACGTCAACATAATTTTTGGCTTTTATTTCACAGCCTACTATGGTTTAAGGAAAAAAGTTTGAATAGAACACCTAGGGACCCAATAATTTCCATGGTGTGTCATAAGTTTGAAGTGATAATTTATAGTGCTATCTTTTTAGACTAAAATATACAGGTTTTGCCATTTAAAAAAAAAACTAGTATAAAAAATGAACACGTTCAGTTTATTAATTTCCACTTATTTATTTCTGCTTGACAGCTGTTTCGACACACTGTGTCTTTGTCAAAAGCTAACTTAAAACTAACACTAAAATCTGTACCAAATATAAAATTCTTAATGGTATCAAACAATATCGGTGTTTACCCACCTTGTCTATTCTTTAGGTATAAAGATTTAACAGAGGGGAACCATTTAAGTCCAACTGGTCATTCAATAAAATATTTCGGCTTTTCCTCTTGTTAATTTCTAAACTTTCCAAATGGTTCAATTTTTAGCTTTTATTAGCCGTATGCAAAATTTTATATTCGTTTTTAAATGTATGATTTGCTTCTATCAAATGCTTAGCGTAATTGGAGTCTGTTTTTTCTTTATTATATGAGGATTTGTTCTCTTTTATACGTTTACTGAAAGATCTACCCGTTTGCCCAATGTAAACTTTATCACAGGAACCACATTCTAATTCGTATACTCCTGAGTTTTTAGATTTATCAGACTTGGATTTATTATTTTTAATATATTTCCCTAATATACTATTTGTACAGAAGGCAACTTTATAATCTGTTCTCATGAGATGTTTACTGATTTTAGTTTATTGTATAAAATTTGGCTATATCTTTTAAATTATTATTTGGCTAGATTAAATTGATTGCTTTTTTATATTGTTTTTTATTAACTATTTTGTCCACTGTATTAGGACTATAGCCATTGTTAATGGCAATCTGCTTTATAATATTCAATTCTTTATTATAGTTATCTGATGGCATAGGTATACTAATTAAACGATGTACAAAGCTGTTGAAAGCTGCCATTTTATGTGCAAAAGGATGATTGCATGTTAAATAACATGATGATGTTTTATGTATTGTTATATCTGTGTAAGATGGTATATGATAAATTTGAAAATCGTGTTTATTGTTATTGTTCATAATTGTTAAATACAGAAAATTTATTGTCTTATTTTGTTCCATTTCTAACGTAAATTTAATATTTTTCTGTAAATTATTAATAAAATCTAAGAATAACCTTAGTTGTCCCTCTGTTCGCGTGAAACACGCTAGTATGTCGTCTACATATCTATACCAATAAATGAACTTGTTTCTTAACGTGTGATTATACATTAATTGTTCAATATTATCTAGAAATATTTCTGCTAGTATAGGACTCAAAGGATTACACATTATTAAACCTTCTTTACTTACATACACGTAGCCATTGAATTCAAAGTAATTTTGATTTAAACACACTGCTAACAAATCCAATATATCGTTCTTAATAATATGATTAACTTTATTTTTGAGTAATAAATTATCGATTAAGTTAATAGCTTCAATAGGGGGGACACTAGGAAATAAGTTTTGTACATCTAAAAAAAATAACGCTGGTTGCAATAAAATTTTGATTTGACCCCGTTTACTTATTTTGAAACCTGCGTGGTATTTACAAAGCTTTATAGAAAATTTTATATAAAATATTTTTTATATCTCTTTTAATTAAGAAGTCATAGGGTTGTCTTAAAATTGCCATTTTTTATTTTTCCTAGTATCTCTCAAGCGATGCGAGCAATGATTACTTAAATATCCTATAAAAGTGTCGGCAGTGGGACACTTGTACAAATTTACAACCATATAACTATATGCATGTAAAATGTGTATAATGGAAAACGTTACGAGAAAAATTTCGCATAATAAGAAAACTTACCAATTTTTTTTTGTTTATAACGAGAACATTATAGAAAAGAAAACATAAAAGATAATAACGAAGTCTCATCTGAAATAAATATTGAAAACAAATGCGCTCACCCTCGTATTAAACCGGGTCATTCTCGTTCAGACCGTGCTCTACGATCCCTATAAAATATGTATGGACCCCGAATGGATCTTCGGGAAAATTTTAAGGTGGTGCGCTCCGCGTTTATATATGAAGAAGAGATGCGAAGTATCATTTTTATTCTTTACTGTTGACCTTGGGCGCTTTCGGACCGTCTGAATGTCGTTGAACGGGGTCGAGAGAGAAAGAAGTATGGGGAATACGAAAAAAGCGGCGGGCGTGTACACGGGATAGAGAGTGACGGCGATAACGAAGGGGCTGATCTTCGCACGAGCCAAAGATTTGGTGCATTTCCGCAGAACAGTTGTATCTAAGGCCGGGCTAATTTTGCGGGGAACAGGACTGGTTTTTCGGACGGGTTTTTGCGATTTTAGATTGCGCTATCTATATGGTCGGTAAGTAGTTTGGAATGAAAAGTTTATGGTACAAAAGCTCAACATCCTGAATTGGATTGTGTTAGGTCTACTTGAATTTCATCGAGTCTGATTTATAATAAAGAAGATTTTATTATCATATCAAGACAAAATGTATAAAAAAAATGTACGTTTAATTTATTCGTTACTTAGTCTTTAGTCATCTTTCTCGATGACTATGACTAAGACTTGTACATACTATTAAGGAGAATGAGAGCAAATTCAAGCATAAGCATTGGTAATTTTTTAATAACTTCATGCATTTTTTCGATGACATTTTTGGATTCTACAAGAAAAAATACATCGATTGGCTATTTTGAATTTTTCCAAAATAAAAGGAAGGTCGAAAATAGGTCCCTGTTCAGTCCTCGCTGGAACACCCTGTACATACTATTAAGGAGAATGAGAGCAAATTCAAGCATGAGCATTGGTAATTTTTTAATAACTTCATGCACACACCTTTCCGCATCTATTGTGAATCTGAGCTTGTCAGATCACTTCGCTCAATATTTGAAAGTAAATACCATCAGAACTGTTAAAAAAGACACCACTTCCAGCTATGTTATGCGACGTGACTTTTCACATATCACTATTAAACAATTTTTAGATATTTTAAAAAGAGGGGAATGGGATGATGTTTATTCTCGTGTGTGTCCCAACAGTGCTTTGGAATTATTTTAATATTACGAATTGAGTTTCCCATTAGTTCAAAAAAAAATTCAAAATATATTTATTTTAACGTTTTACACAAATTTGACCAAAAATAACAATTTAACTTCTATAATTTGTATACAATTTACTATCTAATATGCCAAAGACTATGTGATTAGGGTAGATTGCACATTTAAATCTCACAAGCAGCTTGTGTCTGTGCAATCTCTCCTTCGCACAGGGAAATAAAGAAATTTAAATAAACTAATTACATATATAATCATTATGGCCGTTTGAACATGGAGGAGAAAGCAGTGAAGTGTACTCTTTGATATAATAACAGATTTGAAGGATTCTAAAAAAAATAATAATATGCTGATATAGTCAATTTATAACTGTTCGTTAAATAAAATTTTATAAATTTGATTCGAGTTTTCCAGAATAAACATTTTAGCTTTTAATTTAAATGTTTTTAAGGTTTTAATTTCCTTAATGTTGCGAAGTAGACAATTGAATAATTTAGTTGCAAAATAAGCTAAACATCTCTGAGTATGCGATTTATAAAATCTAGGTATATGCAGTGTTTGATTTTTAGCAGATCTGGTACTGTAATTATGTGTTTGTAACAGAGAAAGGGATGGATTCTTAAATAAATATAATAAACATGAGTGAGCATAAAGGGACTTTATGTTTAAAATATTTGTTTCCTTAAATAATAATTCAGATGAATATTGTGAATTGCGTTTATATCATTTTTTAAGAATTTTTCTCTGGCAAATTTTCAAATGTTTTAATATTGTATTAAAAGCTGATCCCCAGATCACAATACAATATCTTAATAACGACTCTACTAATGCAGTAACAGTTTTCTACTTAAAATATCTCTAAGTTGATAAAATTTATAAAATAGTTTTGGAAGTTTTGTAATTATATAGTTAAGATGTTCAGTCCATTTTAAGTTTTTATCAAGGTAAACACCGAGATATTTTGTGTTTTCTACTCTGTATATTGATGGGCAATCAGTACACTGAATTTGATTTATACAACCCGAGAGATGTATTTTGATACTATTTTTTATAGGCTGATCAGCTATGGTTGTAGAGAAAGTCATAAAGTTTGTTTTATTGACATTTAGAATAACAAACTAGCGTTTAGATATTGTTTAATAATGCGAAGCCCATTCTCTGCCTTTTGATGAACGCCCTCCCATGTATTTGCTGAAAAGAGTATAGCCGTATCATCAGCATAGCTCACAATATCACCATTCACATTTAGGTCTTTTAGGTCATTTATGTAAATAAGAAACATAACAGGATCAAACACAGTACCCTGGGGAACTCCGGTAGTTACTACCCGAGCTTCACTAAGAGTCTCTCCAATTTTTACTTTTTGGTCTCTATTTAAAAGATAATTTTTAAACAAATTTAGGGGCGCACCCCTTATTCCAGCATTTTCAAGTCTGTCAATAACATTTTGGTGACACACTGTATTAAAGGCTTTGGCAATGTCCAGAAATATTGTTAAAGGTTTTTTATTGATATTTAAGTTATGCAAAATTTTATTTGTAAGATAAGACACGGCATCTTCAGTACTTTTTTCTTTTTGAAATCCATATTGTTTGTCAAAAATAATTTTATCCTTGTCCAAAAAAGTCATAAGCTTATGATGTTTTTTTTATACACTTTTCAAAAAGTTTAGCAAAATTACTTATAACAGATATAGGTCGATAATTATTTACATTTAAAGGATCACCGCCCTTAAAAACTTTTTAGAATGGCCATTGTTAGTGAGAAAGCATGAGAGAGGTGTGAACTTAAATTATTGGCACTTACGTCGCCGGAAAAATACTTGGTGGTGAAATTTATATGCCGAGATAATTATTTACAACTGGAAAAAAATATTGCTAAGGCTCACGTTCACTACGTTTATTTCCTTATTATTAATGTATGAATATTATCTTCTTATCGTAAATAAGTACTTTTTTCTGGGTAAAGGGAGGGATTTTGAATCCTTGTGGCCTATAAGGATCCGCCAATAAACTTAATTTTGGTTTTAGAGAATCAGAGAGTACCAAATATGCTAGTTTTTTTCATTTCTGGAGAAATCGTATTTGTCTTTGAATAACGGTGGATGTACAGCAGCGGTATCCTGAGAGCTTTCTAAAGCCTTTGATTGCGTTAATCATTAAGTGCTTCTTTGGAATACAAGAGGATTATGGGAAGAGACGTAGCGCACTGAGGTGGTTTAGGTCATACCTATTTAACTGGGCTTTCAGGGGGTAAATTTTAATGATCAACGCCAGAGGAACGGGGCAGTAAGCTCCGGTGTGACTCAGGGCTCTGTGTTGGGGCCACTACTTTTCTTGTTTTTATTGACATTAAAGGTCCTTTTACGTTGTTTGCTGATGTTGCTACCATACTGAGAATTATGGACTACAAAGAGATGTGGCTGATGACCTGGTTGAAATTAAAAATTGAAGCAAAAATTAGCTGATTTTTTTTGTCTAACAGTTAACCATAAAAGACATCATAAAACCAGAGATTTGTCAAATTTTGGCAAATGATTCTTGGTTTGTTTTCTAGCCATGAAAGCTCGCTTCAAATTAGATTTTTCGGCTCCAAAAGTAGCAGTTTTTAATGTAGATAGGCTATAGCATAATTACTTGGCCAAAAAATATCTTTTATGGGGTAATTAAACGTCCAACTTTTTTTTGTAATATTGGATGGCCAAAAAGTAGAAATATCTGTCAATTTCGTTGCCACAACATAACTAAATATGTTCTAGTAAGTATTAAAATCTGACGGAATTTTAGCAGTAGAAATTACTAAGTTCATAATATGCAACCGGGGTTTTAAAATGTAAGTATGTGTCTTTTTGATAGGTTCTAGGCTTATTGAATCTGGACCTGGTGCAGAATTATTTTTTAAAGTATTTATACTTAAAATAAGATCAGATTTAGAGATAGGATCTAGATAAAATGAGTTTTTATTTTTAGAAGTTTTTATATTATATTCTTTATCTTGAATACTTTCAATAATACTTCGGCCAATGTTAACAAAAAAAATATTAAACGTATTTGCTCTCTGATACTCGTTTACAATAACAACACGAGAGTTATTTTTAATTTTCAATGAACTTGATTTTTTTTAACCATAGAATTTGCGGCTTCGTTCATCACCGACCAAATCTTTTTGTAGTTGTTGCCAGATTGTAGAATTTTACTTTTGTAATAATTATTTTTTGCATCTCGAATAATTCTTGTTATCATATTTCTTTAGCGTTTATATGTTATTGAATCATGATCGTTACCATTTAATGATTTTTTCTTCATTCGGTCTCGGTGACGAGTGACGGTGACGATATACCTGCAGTCATCCAGGGCTTTAATTTTCGAGATTTGCTTGTTATTTTATCAGTTTTTGTTGATAAATTAATGCATTTTTTAATAGTAGAAACAAAGTTCAAATAAGAACTCTCAGGATTTAGGTTTTCAGAAAAAAATATTATTCCATGGTTCTGTTGATAAATACTGATTTAATTGGTCATAGGAAACTGTCCTTTTAACAAAATCTGTATTTTTTGTTTTCCAGCTATAATTTAGGTTTAAAGAAAGACCCACTGCATAATGATCTGTAAGGGAAGTTTGCAATACAACAGGGTTACTCTGAAGATTTTTATTTTTCAGAATAATATTTCGCACAAATATATGGTCAATTAAACTTCGACTCAGCTCGGTAACTCTAGTTGGTTTGTTTATACATGAAATATATCCTCTTAAAGCCAAAATATTTTTATATTGATTTACGTTTACATCAATTTTATTTAACAGATTTATATTTATGTCACCCGATATTATCTCATGAGAATTAAATTTGTGGTTTGTTTCTAGATATTGGTCAAAATCCTTTAAAAATTGTGTAAGATTTATTGAAGGAGGTCTGTAAATTCCTGTTATGCTATATGTTAGTCCGTCTATCTCAAAAATGCATTTTAAAACACTGGTTTCAGAGAAATTTATACATTCGACGTTTGCTGCCAATGAAATCTTAGCATAAAGTTCAAATAAATATCAGTCATAAAAATAAACTTAAAAATGTAACTTTATCGCCAGAGCTAAGAAGCCAAGAAAATAAGATTACTTTGTGTACTGACCTATCAACAAGATACTAGATATAAGGATATTAGCAAACCAGTTAGCAGTATTTATAAAAAAAATCCAAACTTTTTTTTACAGAAGAAACTGATAGAATAATTCAAAACTCAAACAACAAATCAAAAGACATGTGGCAAATTATAAAAACTTTACAAAATAAAAATCATTCTTATAAGGAGCTGAAAATAATGAAAGATGGAGAAGTAGTTCCAGAAAAAATTTGTTGCAAGTAATTTTAATCATCATTTTACTCATGTTAACAATATTGACAAGGCATTTGTTTATAACTGTGTACCACCTTGTATAAATACATTTTTTTCTGTCACCCATATGTAAACAATATGTTTTAACTTTTATTAAAAACCTAAAGAACTCACATACCACAGGACATGATGGCATGTCAAATAATTTGTTGAAAAGGTGTGGATTTGCTATGTGTGAAGTTTTAAAATTGGCAACTGTGACGCTATATAAAAACGGAGACTCCAATGTTTATTCAAATTATAGAGGCATCCGGTTGTTAAGTATTTCAAAAATGTTTGAAATGTATTTGAATCATCAGTTACTTCACTTTAAAAAAAAAAATATTATCAGTGTTTCTCAACATGGGTTTACCGAATCTCGCAGTACTAAAAGTGCCCTTTGTGACTTCCACACGGCAGTTGTTGATGCAATTGATAAACCACTTGATGTATTGGGTTTATGCGTGGACTTCTCCCAAGCATTCGATATGGTCAACCACTGCTGTTAAAGCTGCATCTTTATGGTATTAGAGGACAAGCATGGAAGCTCATGGACTATTTCTTGAGTGGGCGACAACAATTATTGTAGTCATCCAAAAAAGTGTAATATCTCTTAAAAGAACAGCAGATTTGGTTTATAGTGGTATAATGTTATAGTCTAAAAAGAATTGTTTGATTATAAACCAAAGTAATACAAATTTTGTTGTATTTTCAAATAAAAAACAAAATAATGACAACTTTTTACTTCATGAAATTGAAAGTGGTCCTATTACGCCTTCCATTTCGTCAATAATGTAAGGTTTAGAAATTGATGAAAACTTACGATGGGGAAATCATATAGAAAATCTATGCAGAAAGTTAAAAAAATTGTTATGGTTTAAAGTCATTATCAAATTACTGTAGTCAAAATGCTATGTTGCCAGTATTCAATTCTAACATACACTCTCACTTATGGTATGGTATTATAAATTGGGTTTTTAGTTTGGATGCGAAAACAGTGTTTTGATTTCAAAAATTATTATTATTATTATTATATATTATTATTACATCAACTATTCATAAAATTATTATGACGGTGTCGGCGATGGCTGTTCGTGAATACTATAAACCTATGCGTTAAGATCACGGCAAATCGTGACGTCACTTGCAAGATTTCAACAATCAGCCGAGATTGATATGGGGCGCCAGTCACGACAATAAAACTAAAACAAAAACGTCACCAGCCGCCAGTAACGACTTCGATCGCCGTTTCGCGATAACTTAGTAACATTTCGGTATTTGAGATACTTTTGGGTATCTAAGTTATTTTTCGGTATCTAAAATACTTTTTGAAGTTACAGATACAGTTCATTTTAAAAGGTATCCAATATACTAGTTACTTTTTGCCAAATAAAGGTCCTAACGCTGGAACCTGTGGTGGAAGATAGATCAAAATACAAGAGTTCTAACCACACTACACCACAACTTGTTAGCATCATCAGCAGATGATATAAACTCATACAAAATAAAATTCAAAAAAACTAAAAAAAACTCATAAAAAAATAAAGGAACTGAGATAGAGTAACTTAGATACTTTAAAGTAACTAAATTACTCTAAAGTAACTAAGATCCTTTTTTTTCTGATAGCTTAAGATAGAAGTAAACAAACACGTCATCCTACACGTCTGCCGGGGGCATTCTGGAAAATTATCGCGGATTTCTTCTGCATATATAAAGCCGAGTCCAGTGGTGGATCTAAAGGTCCGTGGACCCCACTGCAAAATATGTTCATGGGCCATCCTATGCTTTATACACATATTTTTTATGTTCTTTTTAAGGTCAGGTATATCCAACTCCCATAACATAGTAAACTGGTTAGAAAAACAACTACTTAAAATTCGGAAACTTATTACATGATCACATAATTATTGTAAAGCTACTTTAGTTGTATTTTACAATAAATTTCGAAGTTCTAGAAACTATTTTTTTGTACAAAAAGCATAGCAGAAGACATTTCTTTTATTTGCTTGCAAATAATGTCAGTATTATAAATATAAATGTCAATATTATAAAATAATTGTCTCTACTTTTAAACTGAAAGCCTAAGCAAATCTAGAAAGTTTATTCTTCGCCAAATCGATTCCGCCGCATTTTTTGAATAATATCTGTAATTCATGCTGCTTCAACTAAATCGATATTAAATTTTTTGTAAGGTACTTAGTTGTCTTTTCTTTTTTAAAACCGAAGCTTTATGAATTTCTTATTTTTTACACGGTTTCATGTCAAAATATTGAAAATTTGTTGCTGCAATTGCTTGTGTTCTTTCTGTTAAACGGATGGTGCTAAGCACCTTTTATATTTAAAATCGGTTTAGTCATACCATAAAAGTTTTCTCTAATTTCGTAGTTAAGGGCTAAAACATTTGCGTTTCTAATAATTTGAAAGATTCCGATAAAAACTCTTAATTTATCTTTTTTCGGAATGTCTTGAGTCAAGTATAACATAAGAAAAAAATCTTTAACTTATTTCAGATACAAGTTTCCTAAAACATATTTTATATAACTGTGAATTAGCTCATTATGTTTTGTTTTACTCAAGAATCGCGTAGATCCGTTAAAATTTCGCTTTATTCTTGTTTAAATTCCCTATTTTCTCTTTCGCGCAAAAATTGGTCCAATATAGAGGTCTTCTAGTTGATCTGCTCGCCATTCTTCTATTAACAACTCGTTATCTGGCTCAATCGTAAATCCTTTGATTTATCTGTAAACATATACCTCCAGTTAATCTATTTTTTGATACTCCTTGCAGTCTCCTTTACTTGGACCATCATTTTATTTATATTTGCCGAGTCGCTGTATAATTTGGAAGCCATATTGTTATAATATTTCTAGCCACCTCGCAGTTAGCCAGGTGGCTAGAAATAGGCAGCTGCCTTTCTCTTTCATTTCAGTAAGAAATTTTAATGCAGCATAGTCTGTTCTAATCAAGAATACAAAAATGGTCAACTGCTCCAATGGCAAGTAATTCTTCCCTTGTAACTCGGTTTGGATAACATACGGGTGAATTGCTATCTAACATATTCTGGATATATACTGTTTAGTGAGAGCCAGAATTGCGGTAGAACATAAAGCTGATTTAAGCCTTCTGAACACAGTGTAACAGTCAATCCTTTACAAAGCGTGGGGAGTATGAAAATAATCCGAACAAACTTCGAAGTTAACGTTTGTCCAGGGTTGTTGGCTAATCCCTTATGGCTTCGATCTTGGCCTCATATTCCTGAATTCTCGTCTCAGAGACAGTATGTCCTAAGATTTTCATTTTCTTTTGAAAGAGGCAATATTTTTTTTGGAATTCAATCTCAAATTTGTAAGTTTAAAACCACTGGGTGTTTTTTAGATGATCTTCGAATAATTGACCCATTACCATCACATCGTCTAGGTACACCAGTTAGGTCTTACAAGACCTCTTAAAACATATTCCGTAAGTCTCTTAAAAGTGGCGGGTCTAGGTACAGACCACCATGCCGGTGGTAAAAGCAGTTTTTTTACATTTCTTCATAAATAGTCACTTGCCAACATCCACTCTTTAAATCAAAGGTGGAAAACCATTTGGATTTTCGGTAATGGGTAGCTTTCCTTTTTGGTGACGTCATTAAGTCTACGGTAGTCTATACAAAATCTGATACCTCCATTTTTCTTCGATCTAAGAACTACCGGTGCTGACCATGGACATTTGACTCTTCGATAACCTCATCTTTAAGCATCAAGCTATCGAATGGAGACCAAATATAACAACAGATGCAACAGTTGGTTTACATAAACACTACTCGGTATTCTCACGAGAAGTTTATCTTCAAAACTATCTCAAAGCTCTTTATCTATACCGAATAATCAAGAGGATCAGTGACATATCCAGAGAAATTCTAGAAATAAAATCTAGTGTGTGCAATGAGTGTTTAATAAAGTAAGCGTCGTTAAGTGTTTGAAATGAACAGCTAACAGTATTTTATAAAGAGACAAACAAAATATGCTATAGAAAACACTGAGAAAATCTTAATAAAAATATTTTTTTATTAATAACATTGAAATGAAACAAAAATGGACAATTTTGTAATGTATTTTCAACGGAATAGTTCTTAATTGTATATGTCCTCAAATCATTATACACAAATAAAGTTACATGTAGGTATCAAACCATCTTTTGGTGCCCTATGATAGATACAGTAGTTTTTCTTCCATGTTACCATAGATTATCAAATTAAGTGGACTGTGTGTACCACTGAACAAGTCGATGCCTCTGTTAAGGTATTCAAGGCAGTTTGTTTCCTCTCCTCCTGCAAAAATATGAATCAGTTTAGTCATTTTCTGACCAAATTAACATTTATGATTAAATCAACATTCTTAAATTTCTATGTACACAGATAAGAAAATTTGGACCAATAAATCCCGGACAAATGGATATACGGTAATTTGACACATTTTAAACGTTTCTAGCTTGAAAACGGTTACAGGTACTGAAATGCGGTTTGGGCAGAAAAACGGCTTATTTTTCAAAGTTTATTTAAACAAAAAACTAAGTATTCAATATTATACATAAGAGGGAAACATATATTCCACCATTTTCAGAGATAGGAAAACTTTTTTTTTAAATAGAAACCCCTAGATATTTTGAAATCAACAGATATTTTAGTTTATCCGCTTTCCAGAAATACCTATGTTTGCGTCTCTACCTTGAGGAGTTTAGGAAAAAATTTTTTTTATGTACGGGGTGTCCCGAATTGCAGTTTCCAAACTTTAACAGCGCATTCTGCATTCAAAATAAGCCCTAATTTTCTATATGAACATATATCGGCAAATGCTTCGTTTTCGAAATACAGGGTGTTAAAATTTTAAGAAAAAAATTGTTATTTAGTCACAACTTTTTTAGTACTTGAGATATTGTTATTAAATTTGGTAAACAGCATTTGAGTAACAAAAGGCATTTTTTGATTTGAAATATTTTTTAATTCTTTATCAGTGGCGTCCGTACAGGATACGCTACTGCTTTTTCTGAAAACAAAAATCATTCCTAAAATCCCCACTCAGTTTGGAGCAAATTTGATCCCTTGCCTTTTTTTCGTGCGATGCAAGGATTTCGAGTTAAAAACTAAAAACTATTTTTATGTATGGCGTAGTTAAAATTTCCATTATTGTTAATTATTTCAGTGGCAAAACCTTTAACATCTTGGTATGCCATGATTGCATTTTTGTGACAATTGAACAATTGCTAGTTTCGTCTTTAAAGTGTGACATTTGAGTTTTTAGAGTAAATAAATGTCAGGTACATTACAGTTTATACAAAAAGGTAATTATCAGCCTAACTAGTGATTTCAAAATGGTGTTATTCAGTAACTTTGAGTATGCTGATATTCATTTCGTTTATAGTTTCTGTAAGGAAAATGCAAATGCAGCAGTACGGGAGTACCAACGAAGATTTCCAAATAGAAGATTACCTTGCAAACAAGTTTTCATTAAAACGCATTTAATGTTTAGGAATTTTAGACTCAAAAAGAATCCCAGAAACGAAGGTAGGAGAAATGAACAATATCGAAACGTAATTTTAAATAAGTTTGACAACGATAGGACATTAAGCCTACGAAGAGCAGCTTATATTTTACAAGGCAACGCAGTTTTTGTTTCTAAAAATAAGGTTCATCGCATTTCGAGGAAAGATCACAGAAAGCCATTTAAGATGCAGCCAGTTCAAAACTTACAACCTGGTGATGCCGAAAAACGTGTCAGTTTTTGCAATTGGTTTTTGCGCCAAATAGAGGAAGACGAGAACTTCTCAAAAAAAAATTATGGACTGATGAAGCCACATTTACCCAAAGCAGCTCAGTAAACTTCCATAATTTACGAATCTGGAGCCATGATAATCCACGTGTTGTACGAACTAGAGCATTTCAGCAAGAATTTTCTGTTAATGTTTGGTGTGGTATAATAAATGAAATTTTTTGCGGGCCTCATAATCTACCACCACGCCTAGATGGACAGTTATTTAATGATTTTCTGCAAAATGAGTTATTTCAATATCTAGAAAATATTCCTCTAAATCTTAGAAACAAATTCTGGATTCAAATGGACGGGGCTCCCGCGCATTTTGCACTTGTAAATCGCGAGTGGTTAAATAATAATTATCCAGAACGGTGGATTGGACGATTAGGAGCTACAGCCTGGCCTCCACGTTCCCCTGACCTCACACCTGTCGACTTCTTTGTGTGGGGTTATTTGAAAAATTTAGTTTATTCCAGACCAGTTCATACAGGAGAAGAACTGATTCTAAGGATAGAGCAAGCCTGTGAAACTTTGCGAGCCAACACGAATTTTATACGCCATGCCACTGACACAGTTAAGAGCAGATGCCGAAAATGTGTCCAAGTTAGAGGAGCTCATTTTGAGCAATTATTGTGAATTTTAAGGCCCACGTTAAGCCTTAATGATATTTAAAGTGCTCTATAATTTTTATAATAATATTACAAGTTAATAAAAGTTATGAATTCTAGTTTTTGTAAAATTAATTACGAACTTAGTTAATAAAGAGTAGTTTCTGTAAAATGAAGTATCATCTTCAAAATTGAATTAATTCTAATTACCGTTTTACAAAATGAATCGACGATTTTAGAATTATAAACTCATCTGTCATACTTTAAAGACGAACCTAGCAATTGTTCAATTATCGCAAAAATGCAATCATGGCATACCAAGAGTCGACAATGAAGGAATGATGGTAAGTACCAAGGACATTAGATTTTAATAGGTTGCCTGCTAACTTCTGCGATGTCACCCTGATAACCCAAACATAATGCAAATCTCCATTACAACGGGTCGATGACGTCATCTCTCCTTAGTTGTCAGACAAGCTTTTATTTTAGAAACCCTACATACGTTGTTAAGAAATTATGAACTCACCCAGAATGCATGAAATAAATATCGGAAACCAAATAATTTTAAAAACTTGCTGTTACAATCCCACCTTAAAGGTTTTGCTACTGAAATTAACAATAATGGAAATTTTAACTATTCCATACATAAAAATATAATACACCGCACGAAAAAAAGACAAGGGATCAAATTTGCTCCAAACTGAGTGGGGATTTTAGGAATGATTTTTGTTTTCAGAAAAAGCAGTAGAGTACCATTTTTTCTTCAAGAATATTGAATAAAAAATCCCGTACGGACGCCAGTGACGAAAAATTAAAAAATATTTCAAATCAAAAAATGCCTTTTGTTACTCCAAGGCTGTTTACCAAAATTAATAACAATATCTCAAGTAATAAAAAAGTTATGACTAAAAAACAATTTTTTTCTTAAAACTTTAATACCCTGTATTTCGAAAACGAAGCATTTGCCGATATATGTTTATATAGAAAATTAGGTCTTATTTTGAATGCAGAATGCGCTGTTAAAGTTTGGACACTGCAATTCGGGACACCCTGTATAACATTACGTTTATTACCTGCACTTTTTCCACCTTTGTTTACTTTACTTTTTGGCAAGCCCAAATATCAAAATTTGACAAAATAGCAAAAGTCCTTTGAAATTGTTACTTCAGTTTTAACAAAAATATTCTCGGTACCTGAAAACCGAAAAGCTGTGTGTGTAATCATTTATCGAAACTCGAAGATTCAGAAGGATGTTGAATAAAGAACCAACAAGCAGAAATGCTAAAAAAATCATTTATTAAAATCAGTTATAAGGCACCCAACTAAAACTTTTATGTCTTCTAGAAGCTTCTCTTAATAGCGGAAGATAAGAATTTTCCTGCGGAAATGCATAATTTTTCTCGGTTTAGTATACCTGAAATCAGTTACATGAAAACTTTGCACTGCTTGCCACTCTAATAAAAATTCCAAAATATTTCTGCGGAATTTTTTTATTTCCACAACGAGGAAATTCTTTACACTTTAGAATACTTGAAATCAGTTACATAAAAAAATTTGTTTGATTTGCATTTTGAATATTTTTCTTAACATATAAATGCAAAAATGTTTTTGCGAAAACTTCATCATCGCTCTCATCATAACTCTCATATTCCGAGAAGTTTTTCTCTAGATATTCTTGGTTTTTCTTATATACAAAATATAGTTGATCATTCGTTTGTTTTACTTGGTGGTAGTAGTGATAATCGTTAACAAGTTAACTAAAATGTATTCTCCAAACCGTACGCGAAGGATAAAAATCTAAAATTTTAGACTGAGTATATTATATTGCAATTTGAACATTTTATCGAAAAAAATAAATTTTTAACTTTGCGTGTGGAAGTGACAAGAAAACACGAAGACTGAAAATTATTTTTCAAAAAAAGTCACTCATTGCAAAAGCTTGTGCTTGTTTCTGCGTTTCAATTTTCCGAGGAAATTTCCATACTTTGGAATGCTTGAAATCAGTTACACGGAGATTTTGCTTAGTTTGTCATTTCAAACACTTTCCCGGACATAAAAATGCAAAAAATGTTTTTGTGGAAATTCGTCATTATATTGATTTTTCCTAGGAAGTCAGATTCTGAAAATAAAAATGAAAATTCATCTATATCATTATAAATAAGCCGCGCGCTAACAAAATCCCGAGCCTATATTAAAACTAGGATTTTTTTTTAACAAAACATGTACTGTGAATCTATCTCGTTAGGTATTAGGTTAGCTCTGGTTCGTCGATAAAATCATCATTAAAGCCATATACTATTATTTAGGTTATAAAATCACATTAATTTTTTAAGTTCAACATTCAGAAGGCTTTATAGAAGTAAACTCTGATAAACATGCTAACTAGGTTAGGTTAAGATCAGTTAGGTTTGTAAACTCTGATAAACGAGTATATATTAAAACAAGGATGTTTTTAAAGAAAACCTATTCTGTTTTAGGTAAAAAAAAATTGTGTTGGGAATGTATCACATTTCAGTGAAGAAAAAGGTTAAAAACAAACAAATAAATAGATATTTCGTTTACAAGCGCAAAAGGAACATCTTCAAGCAAATCAGGTAAAGCTGATTTTAAAATTTCTACGTAGGTAGCAGTTGGCTGTTAGATTTCCCTTAAAACATATAACATTTTATCTGTATTCCTAATATGAAGCACATTTAGACCAAACCTGCCCTGCTGTCTTCTAGGAAATATTTGTTGTTAGTTTTCCTGGGACCAGAATTTGCTATTGTACTTACTAAGTATACCAGAACTACTAAAATGTATGTAAACAATAAAAAGCAGCGTTGTTTTGCATGACCAACTGCGAAATTGTGAATGCAAATTACGAAAATTAGGAGTTCTGTTGTTGTTTATTAAAATAGACCCATATTGTTGTATAGTTTTGAGAAGCCTGTAAAAAGACAAATTAATTTCTTGACAAATATACAGGGTGACCCGTTAAAAAAACCAAGCATTGGTCAATATTTGAAAAAGAGTAGTATATATAAAAAACTGACTACGCCACTGGATTCTACGTAAAAGTTCTAAAAGTATTCGCTTTTATCTTTTTGACAAGTTTTCAGACAACCGAGTTTAGTTGAAAATGCAATATTTTAAAAATTTCCTTGTAGCTCGGAAACTAAGAGAGCTATGACTATCTTGTTTGCCACCTTTTTCGATTCATAAAAAAGTATTCATATTTTAAGCCCACGTTTCCAAGCACTGTTACTTTTACATTTACGTTTTTAAAAGAATATACTTCTGATTACTTACCGCCGATTGCAGCAAAAACGATTGCTATTGTCAGCAACACCAGAAAAATTTTTAGCAAAACAAATAGGCACTTTTGAAAGGCATTTACACATTGCTAGCAATTTATAGGCAAATTTTTCGCAGTTTTTTTCTATGTAAAATTTTAACTATAGAAATATGGTAATTATACTTGTCATCTAAATAATTACTAATATATCATTAATTTATGGCAGTAGTTATCAAAATTTAAGTTACGCACTTTTTCTTTTATATGCCATTCAATTTTTTTATAATTTCTACAGAAAGATACGAAATTAGAGTTACTAGATGATCATATTTCTGAAAAAATGTCGAGTTTCGCGCTCAATCTACAGCAAGATTGAGAATTTATTGGTGACTTGGCTTAAGAATGTGAAGCAAAATATTATTTATATTTTTGAAATGCAAGGTGATTTTTTTCTCTGTATTCATCAGTAGCTTCAGCGTGAACAATTTGGATATCCTTTTCTAAAATTACCACAGAGGGGTTATAACTACTTACTTTTTTATTTCCCTCGAAAACATGAGGTATTGTAATTAAGAAAAAATTACCCTTTCAGTACAGATCGTAGCGATGTAGGGTTCCTTGACGCCAAAAAAATATGTTTTCTCCAAACTGCTACAAAGTCCTATCAAAAGTAGTTTTTCTTCAAAAATACAGATGGAATATTTATTGCCGTTTTATCAGATACAAATTTTACTTCTACTACTTGCTTCTAAAAAATCTGAATATCCATTTGTCCTTAACGAATTTCAAAATTATCGGGAAATAACCCTTAAGATGAATAAAATGGCAACAATACTTGCTTCATGTAAAAACTCTACTAGTCGAAAACTGTCTATGAAATCCAAGGGGTGTTATTCATTCACAACAATATCGTTCGTTGTTTGGACTTGAGGTCAATCGTTTCTATTTATATTGCTTTTAAGTGATCCTTGGTATGATTATTGATTTTATTTTATTAGATTTGTAATATTAATCTTATCGTGTTAGGTTAGTTATTATAGGATTATTATTAGGATTCAACTGTATGTCAATCTATCTAAAGCTTTAAAAGTTGAAATAAGCCATAATATATTGTGACAATAAAAGACCTTAAGTGCCTTTAGTATTATTACGACACTACCCTGTGGGACGGGGGGGGGGGGGGTTAACAGATTATCGGTGCTAGGGATTCAAAAGACCGATTAAAAATTAATGGGAGCATATTAAAAAAATATATGCAATATATTAATAATTATTGTATGAAATATCAATTCACACTTTTAGCAAAAGAATGGGGTACATAAAAATGAGGGTTTAGTCTAGAGGACATTAAAACCCCTAGTTGTGATTTTGACGGTCGGAGACTGAATATCTGATTTCTTTTCTCGAAAATATTATCAGATTTATACCAAATAGACCCAATACAATTTTAATATGCTTCATGTTTTAACCACCGAACCTAATATCAATAGGTTTTGTTTACGGTGGTTGATATGTAACATGACATACTGTCGATAATTATCAATTATGATATTTATTAAGATAAAAATCCTGTTATTGACATATGTGTTCTACATGTTAATCTAGAAAATATAAAAAAATGTTGAACAATTACATTATAATATAATTAATATAATCTTCTTTTCTGAGACCATATATCTGGTGTAATTGGGATTCTAGGACAGCAACCTCTTAAATGTCACTTGTCTTCATAACTGAGTGTCGCACTTGTTGGTTCCGGTTTGAGGACTGCTGAATTTTACTTCAAGAAAGAAAGAGAAGAAAAAAAGGGAAAAATATGCATGTTGCGCCAGAGAGAACTGATTAGTTTATATCGGACGTTCTTCTCCATGGCTTTCATGTATGAATTGTGGGATTATAGCTTGTTATCTTCGAAAAAAATATATATCACTGCAGCTGAAAGCAGTGTATTAATGACAAGAAGCGTACTGGAGTTTTGCATGTGCCGTATTTGACCAGTTGCAAGTTGTTTTGTATAAAGTTTTTGGGTTTTCTTAATGAGTTCATCTAGAATGTTTTTTTTTGTATAGATAGGAGGACTTTGTAAAGGTGGTGGGTTTAGTACATATGATTTAATTTTCGTCTAGGCTGCTGGCACGATATTTATGATAGCTAATTTCTTGTAAACGCTCTTCTTGCTGAATCGAATTCTATGAGGTATTAGAACTTCATTATTTAGTTTCAGTTACAACCACGTAGAATGGCTAAATGAAAAATCTTTGGGAAATGATGGCACTGAATGGTTATAGAGGGGTTCGGATCACTGGTTATGTATTGTTCTTCGCTTACTTCTGCTAGTGATGTCAGATTTGATTTGTGACATCGCATTGGGCAGTTGCAAAGGTGAAGACTGGTGCCTGGTATCTTCTTCCTTTTCATTAATATTTGATACTGCTAGGCATAATGTGTTTTGTTTTATTAGGTACGTTTGTTTGTCTCAAACAAATCGAGTAATAATGAGTTCAAACAGTCTCTACTGGTGATTTGCTTGTGTTACCGGTACTTTTACTCTTATATTCTATAGAATAGAATAGAATAGTATAGGATATATTACCAGAAAATCATACATTTCGTACATAGGATCGTCAAGAAATTTACATTAAAATAAATTATAGTCAATGAATAAATACAATAAAATAATATAACCAAACTAATCAATATCAAAATAAATAGAATTTAAATAGCATATAAATAAATAAATAGACATAAATAAAATAGAAAACAATAAACCATAAACATTCTACCAAGCCTGGCATTCATCAGAAAATCATACATTTCGTACATAGGATCGTCAAGAAATTTACAATAAAATAAATTATAGTCAATGAATAAATACAATAAAATAATATAAACAAACTAATCAATATCAAAATAAATAGAATTTAAATAGCATATAAACAAATAAATAAATAAATAGGCATAAATAAAACAAAAAACAATAAACAATAAACATTCTACAAAGCCTGACAATCATCAGGGACAATCACCAAAAGACAACAAAAATGTTAATAAAATAAATATAAATTTACCAAATACTCCTTCGTTTTCACTCCTTTATTTATAAACTCCGCTGTAGAATAAAAAGCCTTGTCCAGGAGAAACTCTTTTACAACATTTTTAAAAATTTTACGTTTGAATCTTTGTTACAGTTTATTGTATAAATACACGCAGTTGTATAAATGGGATCCTCCGAAAAAAGTTTTTTTATGTTTATGCATCTTAAGTATCTCAGTATTTATAGTAAAATGCGAATTAGCTTCGCCTAGCCTTTCATATTCAGAAGCATTATCTTGAACACACAACAGGCATCTCAGTATATATAAACACGGGACAGTTAATATTTTCTTTTCTCTGAACAGTGTTCTACAGCTCTCCAGCGGTTTAAGATTATCTTAATCTTATATCTTCTTTTGAACACGAATATGCGATCACAACCCTTGTGACCCCAGATAAGATAGCAAAATATGCCGAATTTAATTTGGAGCCGATATGGTCAACGTGTTTTTCAAAAGATAAGGTTGAGTCAATATATGTGCCTAAAAACTTTGTACCTTCAGAGAATTTTATTTCGCGTCTTTTTGAAATATTAAGTAGAGAGGGTTCCGAATAAATATATTAACAAATACGGTCTTGTCTGGGTTTACGATTAACTGATTCTCCCGACACCAAGCCTCCATATTAACACATATTCGCCTTACTTTATGAACGAGGATCTCCGGGTCGTAAGAAGAAACTACTACCGTCGTGTCATCGGCGTACATAGTAACGTGATCAGCACCAAGAGCGTCCGGAAAATCAGATACCTTACAACAGGAAAGCAACGAACCCAACAACTGAACCTTGTGGTACTCCAAGTTTTATTTCCTTAGGTATCGACAAGGTATTACCACACTTTACTTTCATATCCCTATTCGATAGGTACGATTCAATCACTAGCAACAGATTACCACGAATGCCCTTATTAAAAAGTTTTGATATAAGCATAGTTTTGTTAATTGTATCGAAAGCTATGGACAAATCAAAGAATATAGCTACAACATATTCGTGCTGATCCAGTTTCGAATATACAAAATTTAAGAAACTCCTAGATGCAGACTCAGTTGATTTGCTGGACAAAAATCCATGCTGACATCTGCTAACAATGTCGTATTTCGATAAAAAAGGCAGTAATTCTGGAATGTGTTATTTTTTCGAAAATTTTTGAAAAAGTGCTAAGTATCGACATTTGCCTGTAATTTTCAATGTTTTCACTACAGCCTCTTTTTAATATTGGAGTTACAATTGCTGTCTTTAATATACTCGGAAAAACGCCATGGTCAAGACTAAGATTAATTAATATTGCCAGTGGGTTACAAATATATTGTTTAGCTGCCTTGATCAAACCAATGTTAAGAGTTTTTGTTTATGATGGTATCAATGGTATTTAAAACTTCACGTTCTGTCACACCTTATTATAACATCGAGTTAGGTAGTAATATAGGAACTATACCAGGGTCATCCACTCCATGATATCTATTTTCTAGCTTTTTTGAAGCCATCATCGTACTAAAATAATTTGCAAACTCGTTCGCAACATAAGATGGTTCAGTAATAATATTGTTTTCAATAGCTAGTTTTATGTTTTTGTTATTTATACTGTTTTTATTCAAATTGGTGTTAATGATCCTCCAAATTTCCTTAGGTTTATTTTTTGAATTTTGTATTTTTTTACAAAAAAAATCTTTTTTGGCAGATTTAATTTTTTGTTTATAAAACTTTTTAATACTTTTGTACATAACTACTATTTGTTCAGTCGGTGCTATTCTCTTAAGGAAACCAAGATTATCAAGTGGATACTTCATACTATCAGCCAGTTCATAATTGTACCATCCATGGATAACCTTTCTTTTTCTAGGAACTGGAAGAAAAGACCAATAAGGACAACATACATCCAGACAAAAAACATAGCGAGCTGATTGGTTTATTTGGAGCTTGTTTTCTTTGCCTTAATTTGTCCATCATCCATATAGTATGACTTCCATTGTTGAAGCCATACATTCAATGTGTCATTCAAAAATATTCGAATTACGCAATTTTTATTGGTTCAACCTAATCCTTCACAATTAAAGTTCTTTTATATCCTTACATAAAGGTTGTGGCTTTCCTCTTGTTAATGTGGTATATGGGGGGTTTGAGAAACTATGGCATAGCAGGCTTTCTTGCTGTAGCTAATGCAACAGTAATTGTTGTATTGGCCATTTTTTGTGACATTCGCAGTTGATCTCCCTCTCCTAAGGGATTTGGGCAAAACCGGAATGTGGTTCTGCTCTATTACAGGTTTGGTACGATCGGGAAGTTGGTTATTGAAAAGCTGCGGTTGTTTACTTTCTTCAAGGGGCTGGTCGTTGGCATGGGTATGGCTTTCCTTTTGCTACTGAGGATGTTTGTGCTGCGCTAACAGGGACAGGCGGTTTTTCCTTCGATAATGTTGATCTTATGAATGTGTTTGAAGGGCTAAAAGGGCTTTCTTCTCCAATTTCTGTGTTTCTCTATTTTGCATTGAAGGCTTCTTTGGTTAGAGTATATTGACTTTGTTTGCTGCTACTAAAATTTGCAAAAACTAGCAAAGAACTGATTTGTAACTGCGCATATTGTCAAATGATAGAATATGGGGGACAGTTTTTATTTTTCGAGTGTAAATCGTGTAATTTTAAAACTATAATTGCCGTTGAATTTCAAAGGGGTCTCACTAGTTAATTTTAAAAATCAGTTCTAATATCGATGCTTAATGTTCGTGTTTTTCAAAAAGAGGATAAATTATTTTTATATTTATAATAATTTTTAGTCGACATTAATTTATCCAAGTTTAATTTTAAGAAGTTTTTGTAATTCATATTTATTTCCATTATGCTAATAAACTCTAAGAGCGTGAGTATTGATCCAACGTTTGGTATAACCTCTTTATGTCGTTATTCTGTAGCTCCAACTGGTACTTTTATCAGATGATGATTGATGGGTTTTCCAATTTGTTGTAATTTTCCTGAAGATTTTCCACAATTTCTTGTGAGCTCGATTGTCCTTTCCTCTCAGTTTCTGTACAAATTGCAATATCCACATTTTGCAGAAAAATTTTAAACAACTAAACTATTTTTATTAGAACATACTGTATATTTCCCATTAAAGCACTGTTAAAATAATACTTTATAATAAATTGGAAGTTATTTATGGGTTGACAATTAATATATCCATTTAATAGTTATCAGCTTAATGGTTTTCTTGTTTGGTAGAATTATTTAAAAAAGTCCGTAAATTCCATATCACAGTCTTTCTATTAAAAAACTCTTTTTTTTGTCACTGCCGCCATCTGCCAGTGGTCAAAATATCAATAAAATCGGGAGCAGAACAAAATTATTCTTTAAATTTAAAGCGGATCGTAGTTAGTCTTTCACCTTTTCACCCCACTTTTCTAGATTTAGGTAGAAATCGCAAATAAGGTCTTTTGTCGTTAGAATAATGGCCTTTCTTTTCAGGTTTTCGGTATTGATGGGAAAGAAGACAAGAATATAATTTAAACCCGAATATTTTTAATTGGAACACTATTGGTTTTCGTGGGAAATATAGTTAGTTGGCTGATGAGGGGAAAACAATTTTCGTCAGACTAGAAAAACAAGTAGAATCAGATCAAAAAGTCCCTTAACCCCTGTTTGTATCGAAAGTGTGAAGAAATAGGTAATTTTTAACTAATTAGTAGTTAGTTGTATGAAAACTTTTTAAAATTTATTTATTTCAACAAATGTGTGCTACAGAACAAAAATAGTCCTAAATGAAACGGTATCGATCGTTATTACTAATTTAACAACATAATATATGATGGTAAACAATAAACTACATACTACAAATTCAAATTTATGATTTATGAACAAGATAAACAAAATAAACTTATCTCGCTTATTTTTAAAGATAGAACCTTGCGGTTTTCACGAACCTGAGCTAATTTTTTGTGAAAATCATGAAGCCGTAAACAAAATTTTCATAGCCCTCTTCGTTTATGAGATACAGGGCGAAATAGAAAATTTTGCATTTTGGGACCCCCCTCGTATCTCGGTTATCCTTTAACTTAACGCAAAGGGAAAAATTGCTGCTTATGCAGTTTTATACGCTGGATCCAGTGGCGTAGTCATATTTTTCATTTGAGTTGTTATTTTTTAGATATGACCCAAAGTTGTGTTTTTTAAATGGGACACCCTGTATATTTATCCAGAAATTGATTTGTCCTTTTAAAAGCTTCTCAAAAATATATAATAGTATGGGTCTATTTTAATAAACAACAACAAAAATCCTAATTTTTATAATTATCATCCCAAATTTTGCAGTAGGCCATGCAAAACGATGCCGTTTTCTTTTGTTTTCTTGGAAGCAAATGACATTTCCCAATTTTGTACGCGTATATAAAATATAGCGCTAGTTTTTTGTATTTATTTATTGTGTAAAAATATATTTTTATTATTATGGAAGAAAACCAAACTTTCGAACATTATGAAAAGTAAGATATGTTAGCTTGTTTTATATTAAGTAATGAAAATGTTGAAGCGGCTTTTGAGATGTATTTTAACAGGTAAATAGTTAATTTTTAGGTATGTTGAAATACTATTGCTTAATTTTTATTTAGATATCCAGAAAGGAGGCAACCTAATACATCCACTTTTTATCGGATAAAAAAGAATTTACTTAATCACGGATCATTTATCAAACCTCGTACGAAAACATATAATCAAGAAAATCGGGCGGCTGAGTAAATTAAGGTTTTGGCTAATGCAGAAGCTTACCCTACAAACTCTTGTAGGGCCAGTGAAAAGACCATAGGGATTCCAAATGGAATTCTAACTAGAGTTCAAGAAATTCTAAAAAAGCACAAATACCACCCATACAAATTTAGGCTCGTGCAGCACTTACAGCCAGGGGATGCAGAGTGTCGGGTAGGAAGGTTATATGGTCAGACGAAGCACATTTCAGTAATTCTGGTATACTCAATAGGCACAATAGTAGATTCTGGTCCCAGGAAAATCAACACCAAATATTTACCAGAAGACAGCAGGGCAGGTTTGAGCTAAATGTGTCCTGCTTCATATTAGGAACACATATAAAATTTTATATATTTGAGGGAAATCTAACAGCCAATCGCTATATAGAAATTTTAGAGGCAGCTATACCTGAATTACTTGACGATGTTCCTCTAGCGCAAATTAACGAAATTTATTTTCAACAGGACGGTGCTCCTGCACACAATTCTGGAATGACGAGATTATTTCTGGACAATAATTTTACCAATCAATGGATCGGAACAAATGGACCTATAAGATGGTCCCCTAGGTCCCCAGATTTGTCGATTTTAGATTTCTTTCTATGGGGATATCTGGAAAATAGAATTTACAAAGACCACTATGATAATGTTCAAGATTTAGGAAATGCAATAAGAGAAAATTTTCGCTATTTACAAAATCATCCCGTTATTTTGCTTAATTCCCTAAAACGAGTACGAAAATCGTGCGAAGCATGCATAGAATAAAATGGAAATCAGTTTGAACAGTTCTTTTGATTTCTTTGGTTACTGTAGTTCTTGTACGACAGTTGATTTTTGCTGAAAGGCTTGTTACATAATAATTTATTACTGTTTTGTTCTTGTGTTACATAAATCTAGGTAGGTGGTAGTTTTTTGGTGCAAAATTATCAATACATATTTTGATAAATAGATATAATTACATAGGGGAGGGTGGTACACATTGAAACGGGGTACACAATGAAACATTGCAATTTGTCAGTTTGAATTTGCCGCTACAACGCCACTAGCGCTGTCGCGGATGAGTCTTATGATGTATCAGTCATCCGTTAGTTGCATTTGATATTCGCAAGAGTGCACATTTTATGACCAAATTTGTGTTTTTTGTATCTTAAAGTAAAAAAAAAGAAGCCAATATAAAAAGGTATGTTATTTACAATTAAGCAGTTTCAGTATCCGTTTATATTTGTTATGAATAATTAGGGTATGCATTTCTTAACCTATAAAATATTTTGTCCAACAATATTCTTGTCTTAGATTTACATCCAATTAAAAAACAAAGTGCGTAGTGGTACACATTGAAACATAGGGTGGTGGTACACAATGAAACATGTTTTCATTGTGTACTACTTTGTACAAACTTGTTTCTTCCTGACCTTAGAATTTTTTGTTGTAGACAACCATGGTAAGGAAGAAGAAGGAGCGAACAAGAGCTAAATTTACAGGCGATCAAATGACCGCAGCAGTCCAAGAGGTCAAAACAAATGGAACTTCCCTTCGCATTGCTGCAGATATGTTTGATGTAAATTTTGTCACATTAAGGCGTTATGTACTGAAGGAACGAAATGACCCTAATACTAAAATGGAGCCAAATTATGCTGTTAGATCAATATTTAGCACCGAGCAGGAAAGATCTTTATCTGAATATATAAAGACCTGCAGCAAAATGGCATTTGGGTTAAATACTCAAAAAGTAAGAGAACTGGCATATGAAACGGTCAGAAACAATATTAATATGCCAGATTCCTGGAGAAGGAATAAGTGTGCCAGTAAGGATTGGCTAAGAGCTTTTATTAAAAGAAATGAGTCCTTAAGTATTAGAAAGCCAGAAGCTTGCTCTTTATCCAGGCTTACTTCTTTCACAAAACCTAATGTCGAAAGATTTTTCCTACAGCTTGAGCAAATATATGAAGATAACCCAGAAGTTGTTCAGGAAATTCAAATTTATAATTTGGATGAAACTGCTACTACGACTGTACAGCGTCCACATAAAGTAGTTACACAAAAAGGGGTGAAACCGTTGAACCAGTGCACAAGTGCCGAAAGAGGATTACTAGCCACTACTTGTGCTATAATTAGAGCAAACGGAACTTTTCTACCGCCGATAATTATTTTTCCCCGAAAAAAGTTTGTTCCTCATATGTTAAATGGCGCGCCTCCAGTCACATAAGGTCTAGCAAATCCAAGTGGGTGGATGACAGCCGAACTGTTTGTTGAGGTGTTAGACCACTTTATTAAACATACTGGTGTGACAAAAGAAAGGCCATGCCTATTAATATATGATAACCACGAATCACATATGTCCCTGGAGATAGCGGAAAAGGCAAAAAACAATGGGATCATTATCTTAACCCTCCCGCCACATACGAGTAACAAGTTGCAGCCTTTAGACAAAGCAGTATTTTACTCTTTTAAGAACTTTTATAATGGTGCAATAGATTCGTGGCTCCTCACCCACCCCGCCGTACCCATGACGCTTTATCAAATAGCTGAATGTGTTGGTATTGCCCACTCAAAATCAATGACGCCTGAGAATATATTAAACGGGTTCCGTTCGACGGGTATCTATCCATTCAATAAAAATATTTTTACGGAGGCTGACTTTCTTGTTTCATCGGTGACTGACAGACCTGAACACCCCCAAAAGGAGAACCTCCAACAAGGAATGGTTGTACTTCAAGAAAATCTGAATGATGAACAAGATGCCGGCTGTAGCGGCAGCAACACCGCTGCTGCTTCATGTAGCACAACCGATCCTCAACAGTGTGCAGGTGATAAGGGCGACTCTACTTTGGAAATAGCGCCGACTTCAAAAGATTCTTTTATTTCACCATTTGAGATACGGGGCTTCCCAAAGGCAGCTCCTCGAAAAAATTTAAATCGAACACGAAAGTCGAAGAAAAGTGTCATTTTAACCAGCACACCAGAAATGAGAGAACTTTTATACAAAACAGAAAAGAAGAAAACTCCTAAAACAGAAGCAGTCAAAAAGGTAAAAGGAAATATAAGTGCAGACCCAAAAGATACAAAGAAAAAAAGTAAAACATGTAAAGAAGATTCAGAGACGGACACAAAAAGTGTAGATTTGCATTTCGCGGATTCTTCAGATGATGAATTAACCTTAGCTGAACTTCAGTATCATATGATGGAGGAAGAAAAGGATCAATCAGAATCTTTGGCAATTGATGAAACTACTGACATTTTGAAAGATTCTTTTGTCTTGGTCAAATTTCAAAATAATGTTCATTATGTTGCTAAAATTTTGGAAGCTGTAAACTCTAACGTATTTAAAATTTCGTATTTGAGGAAAAGTGCGAAAGTTTCAAATTCATTCTATTTCCCGGATGTTCCGGACATTCATATGGCACTGAGATCAGATTTTGTAATCCGGTTTCCGAGTCCGATACAAACAAATAATAAAAGACTTTCGTCATCCTACTTTAAATTCGGAGTTGATTTTGGCAACATGATTGTACGCTAATTAAAATCTTTTGTTAATACTTTTTATTAAAAATAAATATTTTAGTTTTTTACTTTTTTACCCATAGGTATTTTTTAAAAAGAAATGTTTTTGTTCCTTCTTTGAGTTGATTTTGACAGCATGGTTATACGCCAACGGCAATCTTTTGTTGTTACTCTTTATTAAAAATAAAGATTTTAGTTTTTTTACCGATAGGTTAAAAATAAAACATGTTTTTGTTCCTTCTTGAAGTTGATTTAGTTTATTTTTTTTTACCAACATTTTTTGATAATAAATGTTTTTGTTGTTTCACAACTGATTTTTCTTTTAAATAATAAATATTTTTATACTTGTACCATTTTGTTTCATTGTGTACTACCCCATGTTTCAAACTGTACCACCAGTGGTACACATTGGTACAAAAACATCCATGTAGATTTTATATTTTTTTACCTAAACAGTTAGGTTTTCTAAAAAACTAACTACGGGGATTTATATCTAAATATCCAATAACTATGCAATAAAAAAAATAGATTCTTTAAATAATAACATCGAAAGTTATACGAAATATTCGAAAAATCGTTTCATTGTGTACCACTCTCCCCTATTTATTTTGATTTATTGTTAGGATGTAGATATTGTTAACGACTTTAAATAAAAGGCAGCATTGTTTTGCATGGCCTACTGCAAAATTTGGGATGATAATTATAAAAATTAGGATTTTTGTTGTTGTTTATTAAAATAGACCCATACTATTATATATTTTTGAAAAGCTTTTAAAAGGATAAATCTATTTCTGGACAAATATACAGGGTGTCCCATTAAAAAAAACACACCTTTGGGTCATATCTAAAAAATAACAACTCAAATAAAAAATATGACTACGCCACTGGATCCAGCGTAAAAAACTCCATAAGCAGCATTGTTTCCCTTTGCGTTAAGTTAAAGGATAACCGAGATACGAGGGGGTCCCAAAATGCAAAATTTTCTATTTCGCCCTGTATCTTATAAACAAAGAAGGCTATGAAAATTTTGTTTACGGCTTCATGAGTTTCACAAAAAAATAGCTCAGGTTCGTGAAAACCGCAAGGTTCTATCTTTAAAAATAAGCGGGATACCCTGCTTTTGCAACCAAATCCGGACACCCTGTACTCTAATAGGGACTCTAAATTCTAATTGTCTTAACAGCTTAGAACAATCGATCAGACCATTTAAGAGCTTGTAAAGGAAGATTATATAATAGTTTTGATGTCTGAATTCTAGAGATTTTTATCAGCATGATAAAAGTCGCACCTCTTAATTTAAATTTGAATAAGGAAATCTATGTTTATATAATAAATATTTAATAAATCTGCCCTGTACTCGTTCCAGTCTAGATATATGACACTGATAATACGAACGGTACTCTAAAATACTACGGACTAAAAATTGTAGGGGGTGCAAATCGCCTTTGTATCATGCATTAACTTTGTATTTCGTTTAATAAAACCAAGCAGCCTTGAGCATTTCGCCACAATCTGGTCAATGTGTAAATTAAAAGAGAGACTACCGTCGAACAGTACCCCACGGTCATTAAAGGATTCAACAGACTCTAACGGATTACCCTCTATTCGATAAAATAAATTTATAGGATTTACACACTTATTAAAACTCATCTTTTTACACTTGTTAACATTTAAAGCAAAATAATTTTTTTTACACCAAAACTAAACGGTTTAGATCAAGCTGAAGAACATTGTAATCACTAGAAATAACAACGCAATAAAACAAGACGATACATCGTTAAAAAATAACAAAAATAAAATAGGTTCTATGTGGGATCCTTGAGGAACTCCCGAAAGCACTTCAAACTCTCTCGACACCACGCTTCCAATCTGAAAGCACTGCCTTCTATATATATGTCAAGTAGTCCTCAATCCAGGCCAAATAAATGGATCCTATTCCAATCTTCGACAGTTTGGACAGTAACAGTTTGTGACATACACTATCGAAGGCCTTAGATACATCGGTATATATAACATCAACTTGATTACCGGATTCTAATAGTAGTAGTGTTTGTAGGTTTCAAATATCTTTTCTGTTAGAATTAACTCCAAAATCTTGGGAATAATTGAAAGCATAGATATTCCCTGATATTTTTTTATGTCCGATTTAATCCCAGGTTTATATACAGGAAATAAGGTGGAGTTCTTCCAAATTCTAGAGAAGTGTCCTTTATCAAAGCTTCTCTGAAAAATGGCCGCCATAGGACCCGCAAGAACCTCGCTGCAAGATTTCAAAAAATATGGATGTATTCCATCTGGGCCCGCACTCTTGTTCTGGTCAAGCTGTCTCAGCTTTACTAACACTTCTTCTCTGGTAAAATGGTGAATCAAAAGTGTAAGAGTACCAGCCAGGATGGTACTGGGATAGTCAATATCTTCAATTTCGACTTCATGGTGGTCAGAGCAGCAAGATTCGAAATGGGAGGCAATTGTCAATGATACAAATATTAACTAAGTTTATATTACCTTATTACTACAGGTAGGTAATGAAAAATAAAATTTTACATCGGTGACCACAAATAACGCATATTTTTTTGCCATAAAATAAACTCTGAAATATTTTTAAAATAAAATAAAATATTGAATTGCTGTTTTAAAGACCTTTTAGCAAATCCTCTCCGGAATAACTGAGTTGATATGAGCGATGTAAAAAGCTATGTAATTTCCCTAAAAATTATTGTGATGTAGGGATAAATAGAAGAAAAATGCGATTTGCGTATTTTAAATTGTTTTTTCATATTTTAAGTTTTATATGAATAGTTTAATATGGTATTAACCTGAAATAGGTTATGAAAGTAACATAGTCCAGACACTATTTGTGCAGCATCTATATCTTCAGCAAATGCAGTGGGTGTGGGACGTAAGGAAGACATGACTTTTTTTAAAACCACCACCTCACGGTTTGTGTTTCTGTTACAAAAGTAATTCGTGGTTGTCTTAGAAAAGTAAAAAGAAACAAACTTTCATAGCAATAAACCAAAAACAAAATGACTAACTTTCAGGTATAGGGAACTTTGTTATTTTAATTGGTGCACCCATTATATCTCTTCAAAATTAAAAAGTTTAGTCCTTCCTCTTTTCAATATCAAATTTTTTTGAAATGTCGCCTGTGGAAACAAATTCATATTAAGAAATCATGATTCTTGGGATTAGACTGTGTCAAAATGGAATCACTTTCCGACGTTTCGCCTTCGATTGCACGTGGCATCTTCAGGGATCTTCACTTCAGGAGATCGGATCACTGAATGAGCTCAGAGAGACCCAGGCCGGCTATTTATAGTAGATCTGTGTTTGCCGAAGCGTGACTCGGTGTAACGATCGGTTTCCACGTATGATGTAGCCCGTATCTCTATTAAAATTGTTAGGATGCTTATAAATTTCAATAGATTCTCTAATTTTGCGTTTATAGAATCCTGATGCAAGAACTTTGATTTCCTTTACATTAATGACATGTCCAGAAGAATGTTGGTGTTCAGACACAGCAGATTGTACAATTTGTTTCTTTCTGATACATCATTCATGTTCCTTAAGCCTAGTCGATATGGATCGTCTAGTTTCTCCAACATAGACATCACCACAGGAACAAGGAATTGCATATACTCCTTCCGTTTGAAAAGGAATAATGTCCTTTGGCAATCGCAAACATTGTCCAATTTTCTTGTGTGTGTTGAATATTGCACGTATGTTGGACCGGCGAAGAAACTTTGCAATCTTGTCTGTGGTTTCGTGTATAAATGGAAAGACTAGATTTCCTAACGGTAATTACTCATTACTATCATTTCGTGGAATAGGATTATTATATTTTCTAATTGATCGTCGAATATCATCAGTTCAATATCCATTCCCTCTTAAACCTTGAGTCAGCTTCTCTGTTTCCGATTGTAAAGAATTTTGGTCACAAATCGCAAGGATGATGCTGGATGATGATAGGAATTGTGTTGGATGATGATATGAATTTGCATTTAAGTACCTATTCGTATGCATTGGTTTTCTATATACATAGTGTCCTAAGGAACCATCTCCTTTCCTTTGTACAAGAACATCTAGAAAGGGAATCGTGCCTTCTGATTCAATTTCCATTGTAAATTTTATATTAGCATGTTGTTGACTCAGATGATCAAGAAACTCAGGGAGGTTTTCTGGACCATGAGGCCATATTACAAAAGTGTCGTCTATAAATCTGAACCACGATTTTGGTTTTAGTGGAGACGCCTCTAAGGTGACAGCGGAGATCCCATGGCTGCTCCTGAGGGTTGCTCATAGAAAGTTCCTTGAAAGACAAAATACGTTGATGTAAGACATGCTTCAATTAGATCTAAAAATGAGCTGTCACTACTATTATGGTGAAATAAGTCTGATAATATGGAAATTGAATCATTTATAGGCACATTCGTATATAGCGATTCTACATCGAAACTGACTAAGATATCTTTGGGATCTAATTGGATTGATTTAAGTTTTTCTACAAAATGCGTAGAGTTTATAATATAAGAATGTGTTTTTCCTGTAAAATTATTAAGAAAATTTGCAAGATATTTACTAATTTTGTAAGTAGGAGATCCTATTGCACTGACGGTAGGTCGAAGTGGTATATTAACCTTGTGTATTTTAGGTAGTCCGTAGAACCGCGGGATCCTTGTGCTGCTTGGCCTTAACATCTTCTTCTCCTCTGCTGGTAGGTTGGATGCGTTTATGAGGTTGGTTATCCGTCTTTCAATTTTGTTGGTCGGGTCTGCTTGGATTACTCTGTAGATGTTGTCGTCCAAAAGTAGTTGTATTTTCTTCACGTAATCTGTTTGGCCCATGATGACAGTGACATTTCCCTTGTCCGCTGGAAGGACCAAAATGTCTGTATTGTTGCTTAATGTTTTTATCGCCGTTCTTTCTACAGCCGATAGATGTGACTTAGGCGGGTTAGAATTTTTGATGATCTTCGCTGTTTCATACCTTATTGCGTCATCTTCTTCTGCTGGAATTCTTCTAATTGTCGCTTCAACGGATGACACTATGTCTTTTACGGGTATGTCCTTTGGTGTAATGGCGAAGTTTTGACCTTTAGAGAGGACGGATTTTTCTGCAGAATTTGCAGGATTTTTTGGAACCCTCAATTTAGTTCAGTACATAGTCATTTAGTAGCATACATACTATCTTTTGGAACATTTTTATTGGGCGCCATTTTGCTCCATCATATTGGATTCCTACCAATATTTTACCTATGCCACACTTGATTTTTGGGCAACTAAGAGCATGATTTTTTTCCACGATTTCAAACATTTTATTTGGCCGTCATCTTGAATTAGCACCAAAATTTTACTAGTTCATCTCTATACCACAGTAAGTTATAGCACACAATTCAAAATAGTTTCTCCGGGTTAAAATTTTAAATATTTCATTATGTCGCCATTTTGTTCCGCCATTTTGGATTCATACCAAAATTTAACCAATTGATTCCTAGATCACAAATAATTTTTGTGCAAAATTTGAGGTAAATTGGATAATTAGTTTTTTAGTAATAATTGTTTTAACATTTCACTAGACTGCCATTTTGTTCCGCCATATTGAATTTTTACCAAAATCTTACAGGTCATCCGCAAATGGCTTTTAATGTTTGACCAAAATTTGAAATCAATCGGATACGACAGGCGACGAACAGACAAACAGACATACAGACCGACGGAACTGATAAATCCTTAAACGTGAAGATCTGAAAAAATCTCGGAAGTTGATTTTTTCACGATTACAATACTTCCCTTTTATGACATAAGTAAAAATGTTTCCTAACTCAAAGAAGATTTAGAAAAAAACTGCTGGCCATTTGCTTTGCACATCTCAAAATTTTCACCCAAATTTAAACAGGTATTTTTCAAAAACTAAAAAATTTACAGAGATACGGTTTTCGATGTTCAAATTCTCTATTTATCTAGAATTGTTCAATGCTGCCTTGGTTCATCAAAATTGTCTTCCGCATAACGTATATGGTGGTATAGAAAACGTGCAAATTTTACAAAAGTTCGTAAATCCCGAGTTTCTGCAATTTTCAGTTTTGTTTAATTTTGGGCATGTTATGATATTCCAGGATTCATCATCTAAAACGGACTTGGCGGGATTTTAATTAATTTCTAACTTCCAAAAAAAATTATTTTTAACCATTCTGTTATTATTCAAAATTAATAATTTTTACATAATTTTGTCTTAGTTAAAATTGCGTTAATCAAAAAACTACAGCTGTATTATACAGGGTGTTACATAATTTTTGAATCAATAACATAACACAGTTTTTGCAATTTTTTTAAAGATTCTCATCAATATATGACAGAGCCATTAAACATCAAAAATTAGTTTTTGAAAAATCCGGCTTTAAATTTGGGTAAACATTTTGAGATGATCAAAGCAAATGGCCAGCAGTTTATGTTTAATAAAACTCTACCAACAAACAACGCTATTAAAACCTGGTATAGAATATATTGGATCTTTAAAACGTAAGAAGACATTACAAGTTTAAAGGTAACCCAATTTGATTCAACTAAAATCACAGGTTCAACAAAAATTTTTCGATCCACAGTGCTAACCATTAAGACAAATATACTAAAACTAAAGTCATATAAGACACACTTTTTGCAAGAAATGAAAGAAACAAATTTTCCGGGTAGAAATATGCAATACAAACATTTAATAAGAACAAACAGATATTTTTTCGAAAGGCTAATAATGTCGGATGATGCTACTAAGTTAATAAACATAATTGTAGATTATGGCAGAAGAGGCAATTCCACGAACACGTCAGAAATACGCCGAAAGTTACAGTTTAGGGTGGTGTTTCTAGGGAAAAAATGTATGGTCCAATCTTTTTGAAAATCCAATTGTAAATTCTCCTGCAAATTTCGATATGCAGGAATTTTTTTTATCCGCAATTACGTTAGGAAAATATTCTGAATTCAGTGCATTTTCAACAGGATGAAGCTACACCGCACAACGCGTTAACTACCAGAGATTCACTAAATAACGAAAACAGGTGGATTGGAAGAGGAGACCCTACTGAGATGTTTTATGGTGGTACGTAAAAGAACGATGCTATAATCGGCTACCACAAACTTTAGAGCAGTTAAAAACAAATATTCGCAACGTAATAGAAGATATTCCCGAAGAATATTTAGTCCAATCCTAGTACTAACTTAAATAGATATAATGAAGTCTGAAGAAGACACTTCCAACATTTGCAGTAGTAATTTTTTAATAACAAGTTTTCACTTTAATATTAATGTTTAATGGATGGTGATTGTTACACCTTTTTCCATAAATTTTAATATCTTGTTTAATACATTTTCATTCTTCGCTTTTTTTTGTTTTGCACTTTTATTCTACTTTAAAAGAATATGTCAAAAGCGATCGACGTTGGAACAATATGAATTTGTTTTCATAGGCTATCTTTCAAATAAAGAAAAACTCATTAACCGTGAAATTCCTTAAAAACTTAACAAATCCACCATTCTGCAACGTAACTATAGCTCGTATCACTTTTTGGAAAATGGGAAGGACTAAGCTGTTTGATCTTGAGGAGATATACAGGTTGTTTTAATTAAAATAACTATATCTGAAAAGTGAGTCATTTTGTTTTCGGTACTTCCAGTTGTAAAAATAAAATGACATATGCTTCAAAGAAAACTTTCGGCAAATTAAAATAACCAGCGGAAACCGCACTTCGATATTTTTTTTTCAGAGCTATTTAAGTACAAAATGGGTCAAAATATGGCTGGCCAGCCTGTATTAAAAGCCCTAGGCATGTGAATATTATTATATTCTAGACGAATTCTCACTGTACTTCGGTGAAAACTGCTTGGTTTATATAGAAGAATTTTTTATCCGCATTAGTGAAAATTAGGCGGTTACATTTTATAACTATACGAAGTAACAAATTATCAAATTAAAATTTTCTTCTATTATCTGACAATAGAACTTTGTACTCAGAAAATATTCGTTCAACATCACAAGATACAATTGGAACATATTCAAACAAATTTAAAATACTGTTTATTAAAAATTGTTCATTATCTGTATTCAATAACTAACATTTTTTAATTTTTTGTAACCAATATTTTTTTGTAAAACCGTAGCTAGTTTTTGAGAAATTACTTTATTTTTAGGGTTAGTTCTAGTTTCACTCACTTTTTCTATCATTTCTAAGCTTTTTGACAAAGAAAGTCCTTTCATCTCCAATTTTTGTATGGTATCAGACAAGCAAGAAAAATTGTTTTTTTTTAATGTAATTAAATCCTCACGTACATTTCCTAAGCACAAAACGTTTTATACTTTTTGTATACAATGTGAGTATTCCGCATTAGATTGGTTGATTATGTTTTTTATTGCCTTGAAATGTTCTGCGTAATAAATGGCAGCGTTTATCGAAGTTCCCCATCTAGTTACTATTGGTGATGAGGGCAGGGGGATGTTTCCTACAGTTTCCCTAGATTTTTCTACCCGAGTTGGAGCTTTTAGGAATACTTTCTTCACCGAGGAAATCAGATCGTTCACTCGTGGATAAAAAGCACGAGCTTGTTCTGCAAGTCGATGAAGTCCATGGGCAAGACATGTGGCATGTATCATTTTAGGGTACAATATTTGTAGACTACTCATTGCTTTACACATGTATGGAGCAGCATCTGTAATTGCCACTGACACTCTATAATATTTAATACCACCAGGCTATAAAAGAGTGAGAGAGTCGTTGAAAAATCCAGAAACAGTTGAATGATTTACTTTGTCTAAGGACTTCATTGTAGGTAAATATGATTTATCCCTTTCTGCTTCTACACCCAACACACTAAAAACAAAATAGCAACACATCTCTGTTCCACATCAGTTGTTTCATCTAGTGACACCCATATACTTCTATCTTCTACTTTTTCCCGCAAGTCGGTAACTGTCTTATTGTACAAATCTGGAACATAGTTTTTCCTTAACGGATTCATCGTTTGTGTCCCGGTCCTGGTGAAAATGCTGTGGATTAAAACTTGTTTCTGAGCACACTTTTTACTTTTTTGGATCTGATGCTTTGTAGTTCTTATGTGTTGTGTCAAAAGGACAAAATCAATACCGAGTCACTTGAGCTAAGAATGTCAAAATTTGATTTTACGTAAGATATTAGGAGGTAAATAAGTCATTCCTCTCGATGTTGATTTGAAAATGAGTTCCCTAAGAAATGAATGTTTTAAAGATTTCTTTTTAAGCTTGGACATACCAGAAACGCCTGAAGTTTAACATAAGAAAAATTTTCCACATTCTGTTTTCACGCCCAACGCCGAATTAGAAGAAACCATGTTTGGTTGTATAAAAGTGTTTTAAGGATGATTTAATTAAGATTAAGAATGGGCTTCGTTATTTAGGTCGTTGAATCCAGCAACAGTTAAATGATTTACTTTCTCTAAGGTCTTCATTGTAAGTAAATTTGGTTTATCCCTTTCTGCTTCTACACCCAACACACCAGAAACAAAATTAGCAACACATCTCTGTTCCACTGTACTTTTTCCCGCATTTCGGTAACTGTCTTATTGTACACATCTGGAACAAAGTTTTTCCTTAAGGGATTCATGTGGAATTGATTTCTCTGTGTACTGCTCTAAAAATGACTTCAGGGCAGAATTACTTAATTTCTTCAGTGGAATATCCGCACTAATAAACGCGTTGCACAAATCCTCATTGAACTTTGATCGTTTGTGTCCCGGTCCTGGTGAAAATGCTGTGGATTAAAACTTGTTTCTGAGCACACTTTTTACTTTTTTGGATCTGATGCTTTGTAGTTCTTATGTGTTGTGTCACTTGGAATTTCTTGTACGCAGTAACAGGAACATCACAATATTTACAAAACAGCACAAAACCGTCAGTCGTAAAATCAGGAAAATCTTTCACGAATTGATTTAATACCGCACTTAATGAACGCTTTTCTTTCGGCATATTGGACAGTGTTTACGCCACAATGTGTAAACTAAACTGAATTGAAAAATTATTTCTAACATTCTTAAAACGTGCGTATTTGTGATTGTAAATCCGTGGTAAATCCATAGTTTTTAAAGCACAGATGTTTTATTGGGTACCTATAACAATTTTAAGAAAGGATGGGTAAAACCCTTGGCTTGCCAGCAACTAGACATTTTTTATTATTATGGATTATACTTGAAATATATCAAATTTGTCTTGGGAAATAAAAATATATTCAGAAAAATTAGAATATATGCATTTTTCCTGTAATAACTGCAAAATATACATTTAAATACAAAAATTGCCAAAATATGCAAATGCACATATATCCTAAGCCTAGTGATAATATAATAAACAAATATCGGTTTCAAATCAAATTACAATTTTTATCTCTTTATGAACATTGTATACATTCTAGAATTTCCGGATTTTTAATTAATAACCACATATCAAAAATAAGTTAGAAACGTACCATCACGTTGACACCCATACGTTAATCGTTCCTATACCGTAAGCCCTACGAGTTGAAAAAGGACGTCTCGTCCCACAAAAGACCTGACAGAGACGGGTGTACAGGGGCCCTTGAATAATACCTGGCCAGGTAACCACGGACCGGCTCGACAATCGTCCGGTAGATTTGGCGCCGAAAACATCTGAAGATCGGTACTGCTTACGTATCGGAATGCGCGAATTTCGACACGTCTTTTTTGCCGGTTGACAGTTTGATTTTTGACGTTTTCGAAAAGTGATGTGCTTTTTGGCTCGCCGTACAAATTGCCCTTTGGATTTTGTGTATTGATTTGGTAAGTGGTTTTAATTTTTATTTTCATTGCCCCAGAAAATACGCTTTGAATTGGTCTGAAAATCAAATTACCCGATTTTTCCATGTCTTTTTTAAAATCTTACATTTTATAAAATTTATGATTTTTTTTATAATTGCTCAAATTTTCGTCTTTGAATATACACTAAAATATAACAGCATCTTCTTATAGAGAAGAAAAAAGATAATGGAGATTTTTTAAATACTGGTGGATTTTTTACCTTTTCAAATGTTCTTTTTGGCTTCCATATGTCCCTCTTGTACATCTTGGTTTGGTTGTATTTTATTTCACCTGAAAATTCTGCCAAAAAATATTTTAAATTGATCTAAAGCTTAAATATATATATATATATATATATATATATATATATATATATATATATATATATAACACAATTGTGTGTTATATTCCCAGACGTATTTAAGAAAACATTACTAGTACCTTTACACAAGAACGGCAACAGAACAACTATCGGCCCATAGAGTTAACTGCTCCTATATGCAAAATTATTGAGAGATGTATAAAGGTTAGGCTATGTGGGTTCTCGACTGATAATGACATTTTGTCTAAGTCTCAATATGGCTTTCGAAAAGGTCTAGGAACCGAAGATGCTTTACATCATGTAAACAGTTTTTTCCTAGATAGTTTTAACAATAAACTTAAACCATTGGCCATGTTCCTGGATCTCTCGAAAGCATTTGACACTGTTGATCACCGCACATTGTTGGATATATTGAATAATATTGGAATAAGGGGAAAGACCCCTTGAACTCGTTGAAAGTTATTTAGAACATAGATATCATAAAGTTAAGCTTAATTCCGTCACTAGTTTGAATAGCTTACAAAGACTGCTCACTAATGTAAAAAAATTGATAGTTATGTGGACGATACTGTTCTTTTATGCAATGGAAAATGTTGGAATGATACATTTCATACAGCTGAGTGGGCAATATCTCGTGTAAAAACATGAATAGACTCTAATGTTTTAACATTAAATGTGAAAAAATCTAATTTCATATGTTTCTTAATGAATAGTAAAGGACGACCAAATAGATCTGTTATTAATGGTCATTCTAGTAAATGTAAAAATACTGAAATGTGTTATTATTCGGGGCTGTAGAAAATGTTAAATATCTAGGATTATATTTTGATAATTTTCTAAAATGGAATGAGTATGTAAAAAATAAACTTAGGAAGCTTGTATATAAATTTCCTGAATTAGGAAACATATTAGATAAGAATACTATTATTAAAGTCTATAGGGCACTTGCTGAGTCTTCCTTGAATTATGGTATGACATGTTTGGGTTGTGCTAGAGAGAACGTTTAAAATAACATAGCCATTGCTCAAAAATACATTTTAAAAAGTATGTTGTTTAAGAGGAAACTTTTTTCTTCTCAGGTGTTGTTTGAGGAGTGTGGTATTTTTACCATATCCCGAGTATATATTAAAAATATCCTCAGATTCTCAGTAAACTGAAAAAATATTTATATATATTAAGTTATAAACCATAACATTATGACTTGGGCTAATACCGATCATCACTCGGTTGTTTCTGGTGGCTAGTACGATACTTCTTGGAGAAGTATCACATTTGTAGCACCAAAAATGATTGGATTTTTACTCTGATTGTTGGTTAAAGTTGAATTCATATTTGGGATGATCTTTCTGTATTTCGCATATCTTCAAATAATCCCGATTTGCAATTACGATTGATGTTAAGATATCTAGTGTACATAAATAAAATTAAGATATGACGCTTAACAGTGCACATACAGACTTTTTAGTTCATTGTGCACCAAAAATTTATAAAGATTATTCGTAATTAGAATTGTAATGATTGAAATAAATAAATAATATATATATATATATATATATATATATATATATATATATATAACGTCATAACAAGAAAATGATCCTTTTTTGGAACATGTTCTGCATCACAACAGACACAATGATCCAGTTTAGTCAAACGATCGCGATTTCGCTCTTATTAGAGCTCATCAGGCTGCCATAGACTAGCGAGCCCCGTGTAGGGCAAAGGCACAAAATGGGATCACAAAAACAACTACTCCGCTGGCTAATACCATGACTGACATTAAATTACATTGTGATTCCTGGCTTTCGTGGGGAGCAGTAAATGATAGTATGTTTTCATTCCACGTACACCAACGTCATAACAAGAAAATGATCCTTGTTTGGAACATGTTCTGCATCACAGCAGACACAATGATCCAGTTTAGTCAAACGACGATCGCGATTTCGCTCTTATTAGAGCTCATCAGACCGCCATAGACTTGCGCGCCCCGTGTAGGGCAAAGGCACAAAATGGGATCACAAAAACAACTACTCCGCTGGCTAATACCACGACCGGCATTGAATTACATTGTGATTGATATATATATATATATATATATATATATATATATATATATATATATATATATATATATATATATATATATCAATCAATAATAAGGCTCTTAACATTAGTATTTTCAGTATTTTTGACGTTTTGGAAAAGTGGTGTATTTTTGGCTACCCGCTCAAAATACCCTTTAGATTTTGTCTATTGATTTTTGTAAGTTGTTGAAATTTTTTGTTTCATTTCGCCAGGAACTCTCCATCATTGTTTTTAATTGGTCTGTAACTCATACTACTTAATTTGTTTAATCTTTGTTTTATTCTAAGAAAGGATCCTGGACAATCCTTACGGGAAATGGCTTTTAGTCAATATGCCTGAAAATTTGATATTTTGTAGTTTCCTAACCCCCGATCAAAAATATTTACTGGGCATTAAAGTTGGAATTTTGCCTTTTCCTTATTTCATTCATTTTTTTTAGTTTTTTGTTCTTAAATACTTAATACGGGTTCAGATAAGTCAATAGTTTAGAACTGAGACAGAAATTTTAATTTCCGATATTCTAAGCAACTGACTTATTTCAACGCGTATTAAGTATTTAAAAATAAAAAAAAATGCATATAATAATAATGAACAGGCAAAATTCCAACTTTGACGTTCTATATATCGAAAACAAGCCCCAGGATTGAGTTGTGCTTATGCACTGCAACTGCAAATTTTGCAGGAAAATTGACTGAAAGCCATTTTCCATAAGGATTGTGCGGGGTCCTTTATTATCAATTTTCTATAACTAGGCACTTAATTTTCCGTGATCTGACCTTGTACCATATTCTAAAGAGTAAAAAACATCATGAATTTTTTTTCATTATAGTTTTAGACATTGCTGCATTGTGGCAACTTTATGCAAATTTAGCACACCTATCTATAACCTGAATGTACTCTAAATTGTCTAATTAAAATTTTTTGTTAAAAAAACAGTTTGTTTGTCTTTCAAACAATTTGTTTTTTTATTTTTTCTTAGCCTTTTGCCTTTTATCTCTTCTGTCTTCCTTCTGAAATAATACAAAATTTGATTTTGGTATATCATGAAATTAAAATTAGAGAAATATACTTCAGAATATAAAACGAGATAAAAACCAAAACGTACCATCTTGCAGCGTAGAGAACAAGAAAAGGTTACAGTAGCTGTATTGGTGACATTTTCAGAAAGCGATCTGTTCTTTATATGTCATTGGTTCTTTGTTTTGATTTCGCAATTAGTTTCATGCGCCATTCTCATTTTACCTAAAAGTGCTGACCAAAAATGCATATACAGGGTGTCCCAATAGTGCGTTCTCGGTTGATATCTTGATAACGGATAGCGATATAAAAAAAGTTTAAATGCAAAAGTTGTAGAACAATACAGACTACATAACCTAAAATTATTTTAATTTATACAGGGTATCTCAAAAATCTGTAGCGAAGCAAAGTTTTGTTTTTTCTTATGGGACACCCTGTATATTTTTGCATATTTAGATTTTGCTCGTGATTCTACACATTTTTTGTATAACATGTTCTATGTCTAAATTTGACAATTTTTCTAATATCCGCCATTTTGTAAAAAATTATGAATTGCAGTGCCTTTTTTCAAACGACGTGGGCCGTTGGCTTTTTGATATAGGATTATGATTTTTGGCAGGAACATTAACAAAAGTATGGGTTGACTTTCAACGTGAACAAAATTTGTAGGCGTTGTACAGGGGGTCCTAGATAAGTAGGAGAAATTAAAAAAATTAAAAACATCATATCTTCATTTTTTTAAATGGAATGTATAATATTTTAATATTTTAGACTATTCGTGACCCAAAACCCTATCTTTCGTTATAAATATGTCCTATACCTATTTGTCATAGTTTCCGAGATTTTGACATTTTTGTATTTATTATTTGGTTTTCAATGGCAATCGCCTTAGAATTTGCTTTATTATCGAATTTATAGAATTTTCCGAGGAATCCAAAAATGTAATAATATACAGGGTGTTCCATTTAAAATAACAAAGTTGATATCCGAGGGACACTTTTGTATTACAACTTTTTCTCTGTTATTAAAAATAAAGGAATTAAGGGGAGTGGCAAATCTCGGTGAATCACCTTGTACATTAATACACAGTAAAAAATGCAAAATTAAAAATTCAGTCTACTATTTTTCTTTACGTAAAAAGGCAAATAAATATTTTAATTAAAGAGACACAACAGAAAAAGAAGTCCTACAATCACTTGATTAAATGTTCAATATGACCACCATTTCTTTCAACACACACTTGTAGCCGATTCACAAAGGAATTGTTAACTCTATTCAGCATCGCCGCATTTATATTTGTACATGCATTTCTAATTCTCATTTTCATATTCTCTATGGTAGTGGGTGGCGTTTGGTAAACTTGCTCTTTAACAAAACCCCACAAGAAAAAAATCTAGTTTTGTGAGGTCCGGAGACCTTGCCGGCCATGATACTGGACCTCTCCTACCAATCCATTTATTTTCATAATTCGCGTCTAAAAATTGCCTCACCTGCCTGCTAAAATGTGCCGGAGCGCCATCTAGTTGGAACCACATCCGCCTCACTAGATTCAAAGGTAATTCGTCAATCCACTCCTGCAAATTGTTTTGCAGTAAATTTAGGAAAGTGTCTCCATTAACTCTATTTTCGAAAAAATAATGTCCAATGATACGGTTACCGATTACACCAACCTATACATTAAGAGACCATTTATGCTGGTGATCCAAGGGGTTAATGAATCTGGGGTTTTCAGAACTATAATAGTGGAAATTATGTCGGTTGACGTATCCTTTTTTATGAAATGTCGCTTCGTCAGTAAATAAAATGTTATTGAAAAAATCATGTTCTTCCTATTTTTTGCTAATGCCCAAGTACAAAATTCAAGTCTTCGATTGAAATCGTCTTGATCCAGCTCTTGTACCAGTTGAATATGGTATGGGTGAAATTTATGTTTTCTAATTATTCTATTTGCCGTAGATTTAGCAACACCTCTCTCCTTTTCTAACTGCCTACATGAAATATGAGGATTTTCAATTAAAGTTTGCATAACAAGATATTCAGTTTCTTCTTTTCTGCCTTTCCAATTTTTGTTCGTAATCGACACATCCAGTTCTTTGAGTCTGACAAATGATACCTCATGAGGATGACGTTCGGCATTGTTAAACCGTTGCGCATAAACTCTACTTGCTAAAAAACAATTTTGATCACTTGCGCCCAAAAAAAAAATCATGTTAATCAATTCTTCTCTAGAAAAATTCATTTTGAATCAATTTGAACAGCGTTACTACACAAATACATGAGTTTGACATTACGCCATGACAACATTTTCCCCGTTTTCATTTGTTTTTACTTTAGGATTGTCTATCTTTTATAATAGCCAAAATAGTAAATATTTAAGAATAGTTGGTAAAATATCTGTTCTAAGTCTTTAGGTCGCGATTCTTAGCACAATATTATGAGCTGAATTTTTAATTTTGCGTCACTTGTAGTGTATTATAAATAGAAAATTCGATAATAAAGCAAATTCTATGGCGATTGCCACTGAAAACCAAATAATAAATACAAAAATTTCAAATTCTCGGAAACTATGACAAATAGGTATAGGACATATTTATAACGAAAGATAGGGTTTTCGGTCACGAATAGTCTAAAATATTAAAATAATATACATTCCATTTAAAAAAATGAAGATATGATGTTTTTTTTATTTTCTCCTACTTATCTAGGACCCTCTGTACAACGCCGACAAATTTTGTTCACGTTTAAAGTCAACCCATACTTTTGTTAATGTTCCTGCCAAAAATCATAATCCTATATCAAAAAGCCAACGGCCCACGTCGTTTGAAAAAAGGCACTGCAATTCACAATTTTTTACAAAATGGCGGATATTAGAAAAACTATCAGATTTTGACATAGGACAAGTTATACAAAAAATGTGTAGAATCACGAGCAAAATCTAAATATGCAAAAATATACATGGTGTCCCATAAGAAAAAACACAACTTTGCTTCGCTACCGTTTTTTGAGACACCCTGTATATATATATATATATATATTTTTTATATATATATATATATATATATATATATATATATATATATATATATATATATATATATATATATATATATATATATATATATATATATATATATATATATATATGACTATGTACTGAACTAAATTGGGTCAAACTTCATTATTACTAATTAATGGAAATATTTATGACGAGGGAAGTTCCGGGAAAGGAAATATACTTATTTTTTTTCTAAGAGTTTCTAGTTCATGGATATTGACAGATATCTTTTCATCTACTTCTAATTTGAAAGGCATTGAATCACGCCACAAAACACTTCTTCTTTTTTTAACGGTACCTACTAGACTTTCGTCCAACTTGGTTTGTTCTTGGATAAATTAAAATAAACAAGTAAATCCATATGCCTCCCGGATACGTACCAGTGATATTCTATACAATATATACCTTTAATCTAAAGTAAATACTATCCTTATTCGACATAATGTACGTGTATTTTTTTCATTAATACATCAGCTGAGTTTACACATACCTTAACTGATCGTATCTTAAGAATGGCAGATGTTTTCGGGTAACCGCGGCGGTGGTGGTCACCTGCTTTAGTGGGTGTCTCGGAATACCGCATTTTTTACCGATTATACATCACTCGTCCCATTGAAATTATATAATTTTGACGCATATATGAATTGGTTCTTAAAATTACTTAATTTACTTGTTATTATTTAATTTCGGTTTATATATAAAACGTATGGCGAAAAACAGGGTGTGTCAGTTATGTCACATTTTTCTTCTTTAAGTGGACTGCATTTCATAATAATAATAATAATAATAATTAATGCAATTATTTTAAAACTTAGTACACGCCCCAGTTTTCTCACCCAAGGAATAACATACCTTAATCTCAAAAACTAAGAACCCGTCAAATTACCGACCTATTACGTGCCTTCCAACCTTATATAAGATCATCACAGCCACAATTAGCAGGGGAATAGAACAACATCTAGCACACAAAAACATTCTAACAGAAGAGCAAAAAGGGTGCAGGAAAAACCGCCGAGGATGTAAGGAGCAGCTAATTATAGACAGGGTCATCATGGAACAAACCAAGAAAAATCATAGAAACTTTCACACTGGTTACATAGACTATAAAAAAGTCTTTGATTTGATACCCCACAGTTGGCTAACCAGAGTGCCAGAATTATACAAAATCAATCAAAACATCAAGCAATTTCTTACGCAAATCATGAGTACGTGGAAAACTAAAATCAACCTGAGAACACAAAAAGAACACATCGAAATAGAGGAGATGTACATCAGACGAGGTATATTCCAGGGAGATTCACTCAGCGCTTTGTGGTTCTGCCTCTGTGTCAATCCACTCTCAAACACATTGAATAACACAAACTTGGAATTCCAACACTTGTAGATAAATGACCTAAAATTATATGCAAGCACAAAGGCACAGCTAAAGGAACTCCTTAAAACCACAGAAACGTTTACCCTGACATCAATATGGAATTTGGTATAGTAACAAGCTACTTCATATCAACAAGGGGCAGTGGAAAGACCACCCTACGACGGAAACAATCAACAATGAAACCATAGAAAACATGCTCAGAGAAGCAGCTTACAGATACCTATGCTTCCATCAACGGACCAAAATTAACCACACTCATATCAAATGAAAGATCCAGACCGAATTTAACTCACAAAACTAGTAAAAACTGAACTCCAGAAATCTAACGAAACCTATTAACACCTTCGACATACCTATTCTCACGTATTCGTTTGGTATCATTAAACGGTCACACACGATATAGAAAACATTCACATTCTCATACGCTCTGAATTCACCAAACACAGGAAGTTACATCTCAACGCATTCAAGGAAAGACTCACCATAAAGAGAAGTCAATTGAATAAGATTTTTTTATGCTGATTTTTTAAAAATTTCATTTGGTCGTCATTTTGTTTCGTAGTCTTCAATTCGCACCACAACTTTACTAGTTTATCTCTATATCATACTTAGAATGCTCAACCACTGATTAGGTAAAACAGATTCAGGTTACATTACAAGCATACCTGTGATAAAAAGAGGTTGCCACTTTTCCGTTTTAACCTGTTGCTTCATATAAAAATTATACCCCCAATAAAACGTCTTACTGTTCTTATTTAAAGGATTACAAAACCCTTGATATTAGAGCCAAACCGAAAGTTAAAGAGAGTGTAACAAGCTATTTTTCCCAAATTTGCATTTAAAACCTTGAATGCTACATACAGATCTACTCACTTTTCGTTTAAAATTTGACTGTTACATACGATATAGATTAGTATAATTAAATTTTGTATTTAGAAAGTATTTTTTTCTGCAGATCCGGGTTAGATTAAAAGCAGGCTAGTGATATAAACAGGTTTGTCCATTGCCGCCTTCCTATTTTAACCTGTTACTTCGCATAGGAGTGTTCCTACCCTTCAACAAAATAGCCGACTGTTCTTATTTAAATGATTCACATAACCCCTGTCCTTCATAACTCTTCTTTATACGATCGTAGAGCGGTTTTTAACGGCGCATATTGTTACGGGTTTCGTTTTTTTTAATACCAGACGTATAAAAAGTATCTTTTTAGGGGTTGGTCAATGTACTCGATTTTATGTATTGTTTATTTTGTGGATTCGGATTTTGACCCTACTGTCTCAACGTCTTGTTTGAGTTCGATAGTTTTGCTTATGGTAGGCTGATGTCTTTTTTTAAGTACGATTTAGTAGAGTAAAAAATGGGTCAAAAATCGCTTCCTTCTAGATTTTTTTTTGTGTTAGAACACACCGATATATACCTCATTTTATTAAATGGATAATTGTACATACGAAATCACAAAATATTGCTTTTTTTGCGGTCTCGACTTTTTTTATTTTTTTTTTTACTTAAAGCAGACACTTTCGCGCTTCTTTTCATATTAAACATGATAGCTGTTTTTTATTTTGAATATGGTTAAAACGTCAATAACTTTGAAAGTTCAAAAATTATGCAGGTAGGTTTTCACTAAAAGATTTTTTTTGTTTTTGGAAAGTTCTTATAACACGCAGTGAAGAAAATGTAGACAAAATATCAAAAAAAGTTTTTGGAAGCAGAATCGTTAGTTACCTGTATAGTTTAGGCGCTACGATTTTTTGAATCGCGCGAAATTTAAAAATTTGTTCATTAGTTGGCTAATCTAGAGCGACAAATATAATCGGATCGGAGTGCCCAGGACGAGACGAGGTAGTGTTTATTTACTTAATATTATAGCTATACAAGGATCACTAAGTTATTGAGGATTTTATATACTGCAAAAAATATAGAAAAATTCATACATTTTCTCGTTTCTGATAATTCATCAATAAAACTTAAACTATTACTGCACAATACATTCTGTCATGCATTTTAAACCTTGTTTTACGCAAACACATTTACCACTGTTGCAATTTTTGCGTGAGCATTTTATGGATAACAGTGTTCTTAGGTCTGCTGGCACTGGGTCTTTGACAGTTAACTGTGGTATCCATATATCATCTTTCAAAACCCATCCATACTTTGAAAGATTGAAATTACTCGAATACCAAACTTTTAATTGATAAATACACCTACAAAAATCAAATATTAATAATCTTTGTTAAGTGCTAAAATGAGATATAAGCATACCTTTTTAGATGCAGTTCAAAAGCATCTACTGTCGGCGGAAGTTCACAAGCAGGCTTGTTCGAAGTTGTTGTTAAAAGATATCTTAGTTCATTTAAGTTTCTAACGTTTCTGTGTTTGTTTTTATACAATAAAAAAATAAATTTGCTGGCAAAATCCATGGATTTATCTTTCGATAGTAATGGTAGCATTTCAAGGCGTGAAAGGATCTCAATATTCTTTTGTAATGTATCAAAGGCGGTTTTTTTACCAATTTTATATGAGGTACTCGTATTATCACAGCCAGTTAAGCAATGCATGGCCAATAGGTTTCTGATTATTGTAGGGCCTTACCTATGTCGTGAATGGCAACGAAGCGTCTATTCTTGCTGCGTCCCAATTCCATAAACCATTCACATTCTCCGAGTCCTGGAGTTACACTATAGAAGTGTATAAGTAATAGCAACACATCTGTATCTACCGATTTTACAAATCCTGACTACTGTTCAGTGGTATCAAGTTTTCTGGATGTCTTTGGCAGGTGATTTGAAACGCTTGTTTTGGATTTTCGAATCCTCCAGCTATTACCAGTTTTTCTTCACTTTTTAGTAAATCGAAACCATTTTCAAGAAAATAGTCACTTAAATAAACAAGTAGTGCTCTTATGTTCGAGGATGACTTAAGAAAGAGCTGTGGTGATAATAATTATCACCATAGTAATATACGTGCAAACACTGGTTTAGTCCTGCGTTTTATAACGCGTCGCCCTGGTACAAAACAGCATTTCCTTCATATTCGCCGTTGAGAATAACAAAAGTTTTAAATTTCGTACACTTCACACTAAAGTATGAAAGCTATACAAACGATTTTGCTACTAAAAACTTTTTTGATATGTTGTCTACATTTTATTCGCTGCATGTTATATAAAATTTCCAAAAAAAAAATTTTATTCGATTAGTAAAAACTTGTTTACATAATTTCTAAAGTTTCAAGTTTATCGATGTTTTAGCCATATTTAAAATAAATAATAGCTATCATGTTTTACATGGGAAGAAGCGCCAAAATGTCTGCTTTAAGTCAAAAAAAAATCGTCTCGATAGCTTAATTAGGTAAGAAGTTATATGATGGGAAACATAAAAAAACACGATTTAAAAAATAATAATTTTTCCAGTTTTTTGTAAATAAAAAAAGTCGAGACCGCAAAAAAGGTAATATTTTGTGATTATGTATCCATTTAATTAAATGAGGTATATAACAGTGTGTTCTAACGCAAAAAAAAATCGAGAAGGAAACGGCTTCTGCCGCGTTTTTTACTCCACTAATTATAGATATTAACGATACAAGTGAGTTAACAGCATCACTAAGATACGTGTGTTGTAATTACACAAGTATCTTAATGAGGTTAACTCACATGTATTGTACACCATTTTTACTACTTCTGTACTGTAAGTACGACTGTTAAAATACACACACATTTTTATTTAACAAATTTTTCAAAAAGTTTAAAGCAAGCATAAAACACCTTTCTATTAGCTGTTACCTGTTCTTTAATCCTGCTATTCTGGCAATGTCAATTTAAGTAAAATCTTATTGACAGTTTTAAAATGGTGCAGAAAGTAGAATGTGCAGAACTATGGAAAGAAAAAGGTACTTATTCTATACTTCAGGGAGTTACCTACTAACTATAGGCCTTCATCTCTCTGGGCGTTTTATTCTATGAAAAGAACAATGATATCTATTAAACTCAATATCGATATCAGCAAATTTAGAAATTTAGTCGCCCTCCTTAAAACAAAATCTGAGGGATGTCAATCAAAAAAGTCAAGGAATTAACTAAAACTAGTATTACAACATTCCTTCTAGAAGCGGATGACAAAAAATACTTATTTATAAAAGTAGCATTGATTATTGGGCTTGCAGGAGCTTGCAGGCGAGAGGAGTTAACAAATTTGTTATTGACAAATGACAAGAATGAAGAGCGAAGTTTTCATTTTTTTTACCGACAACGAAAACGAAAATGACAAGGGAATTCTATGTAACATCTGGAAATATTCAAGAGATAGACATGGTTCAACTAGTTCGAAAATACATTAATCTTGGCCCATGTAACATCGAGCATGGTAGGTTTTTCATCCAATTCCGAAATGGTGTGTGTATGAAGCAACCGGCTGGCATTAATTCTTTTGAATCCTTGTCAAAACATATTGTTTTGTATCTCAAACTTGAACATCCAGAAGAATATACGGGGCGTTGCTTCCGAAGATTATCTACTATTGGCAGATTTAGGAGCTGAGATTCTAACAGTAAAGCTACATTGAAAATTCTGCAAAAAATAAAAGAAAAATAGCATCCAAAAATCTGGGTGAAATGGGAGAAACTTTGGCCGAGACCCGAAAAAAAAAATGAAACAAATCCGTCACACGACCAGTTTAAATAATGAAAACAATTTATTGACTACAAATTTAGCAAACGTGGCTTCTTCTTCAGGAATTTATTTGAAAGACTGCAAAGATTGTACTATTAATCTTTATAATAAATAATTTTACCTGATTTATAGTGTTTAATAAAATAATTTAGAAAAATCTTTAGAAATTTTAAATAAAAAAAAAATTAATGAGTGAAAAAACGTGCGGTAATGAAGCTCCTAATTCACGCAAAATGCGTGGGTTAAGAGCCTCTTAACTCACGGAAGTAGATAAAAATTATTATGAATTAATTGGTTAAAAAAAGATTCATACATACACTGTCTTTTCGAACAATTTTATTTGTTGCTATTTTGGTCCATCATATTGAATTATCAAGGGAATAAGTAGTTTTTCATTGATTTTTCAAGGATTTTTCAGTGATATTCAATTGTATCGCATTTAATATTTGTGTTTGAAGTGAAATGAATAAAAAAGATTTTTTTCTACAAACGTCAGTAAAAGCATTAGAAGTTTTCACCATGCTCCGGTTCAGCTGACCACTTCGAACCGCAAGAATTCACGATGTAAGTAGTAACGTCACCAGCTGAATGGTCCGATAACTGGTCTGTCAAATTGCTAACCCTGTCGAGGATATGGTCCCGATCGCGGTTCTAGAAACAAACAAAATATAGCAGTTTGTTTACAAATTGGAAACAGCGGAATTATTTATTTTTATCATTAAATAAATTATTTTTATAGTCTTCTAGTGTTATATCTGGTTTTGTGTTAGATATTATTTGGGTTTTTGCATATTTGAAGGTTGATGTAAAACAGTTTCATGAAAAATGACAAATTGCTTATTACAGGTACAATATTGCTATTAAAAAAATAAACTTTTACACATAAATTGCTAATTGTTTCTCCATATTTGTTACTATTTTTTGGCAAAATCAAAACACAATTAATCATTTACTTTAGCTGTCACTTGAAATCGGTAACCACACGTTTTCACCATGTTCTACACATGACGCAATCAAAACGTCATTATCTGACAGACCAGTGTTAAAAGTTTGAGACCAACGGTTAGTGAAACCGGAGCATGATGAAAACACTTATACTGTCAGTGTCTAAAATGACATTCTATGATATTGGTGTTAAAATAAACGTAATAGGAATTTTGACATAATTCAGGTTAAAGAGGACGCATGTCTTGGAAAACTGTCATCTTCACTCACTTATTAAGAGGTGATGAATGCGATCAAAAATCCATTTCTCATAAATAAGTTCAGAATTGGTATACTTTTTGTGTATTAATGTATATTAATTTTGCATGCATTTAACTTTCTGCTAATAACCATTCTTGCTTTAAAGTAGATCGTTTTACGCTGCATTTCATCAATAAGAATTCTATTAGCAAACTGAGATAATAGATAACGCCGAAAAGCTAAAACATATTTTAACGACTATTTGTTTGTTAATAAATACATTAATTATTTAAATAAATTCAAAAGTATTAGAGTACATATGTAAGAAAATTGTATACAGTCACAACAGTAAAGTTAATTTACAAGTTCTGAAAATCAATTACAATTATTTATTTCACTAATACATTCTTACTATTAATTTGTCACAAAAAATGGTAAACACGTTCTAAAGGAAAAGAAATAAGAAGATATATATATATATATATATATATATATATATATATATATATATATATATATATATATATATATAAACTCAAACTTTACATTAGTACCGTGAAAACAATATTTATTTACCCTGAAGTTTTATTGTATTTACGATTTATTAATAAATATGTAATTTTATAATTCTATTAAATCAAAACTATTTACAGATATAATTATAAATAGGAGCACTACAACAATGTACAGGGTGTCCCATTTTAGGTACTTTACTCAATTCCGCTTTCGGAATTAGTATACAGGGTCAGGTCAAAAAGTTATCGAACCCTATTTTATTTTTTTAAAGGGAACACCCTGTTTATTTATGGACAATACAATTTGCCTTTTTTTTTACCTTTTCAAAAATATATAATAGTAAGCACTTTTTCTCAAAAACACGCAAATAAATGAAAATTTTCTGAAATTAAATGAATAATTTAATAGTAAGCCATGGCTATTGTTTATGACAACAAACAAAAATAAATGTCAAATATTTGTCAAAATATCTCATCGGTTTTTGGATCGACTTTTGGTTTATAAAGCAGTTTATAAAACGTTCTTTTGGTATTTTTATTGAATTGAATTTCTTCGAATAATGGCAGCGTATGAAAATTATGAAAAATATGATATGCTGGTATGTTTTATACAGAGTAATGAAAATTCTGAAGAAGCCTAGGAAGTATATTTCCAAAGGTAAGTAAGCTATTATAGCTCTGAAAATCTGTATTATCATTATAAGTTTTTCTTGATTTTTTTAGTTTCTGATCTCATTTACTGGCAAAATTCCGGGATAAATCAGAAAACGGCTAATAAAATCGAAACTATTCATTTTAGGTATAGGACATATATATGAGTAATGATAGGTAATTGAACGCTGAATCAGAAGGAATAAAAATATACAGGGTGTTCCATTTGAAAAACAGGAGATTTTTACATTTAAAGTTCTGTTTGTTTTGCTCTCCATTTTTAACACCCTGTATATTAATTGGTAAGACCAATTAGTCAGTTCCATAAAAGTTTTATAGGTAAAAATTTTTTTTTAAAAAAATATGTTTTTTTTTTTTTTAAATTCTAAAAACTCAATTTACTCAAAATTGATAAAGAATTCAAATATAGATGTTATTATAAAAACTTTTGCAAATTAACAGTAGAATCGAAACATGTAATAATATATAGGATGTCCCATTTAAATTAAGAAAGTTGACATGTGTCACGTCAAAACGAAACACCCTGTATAAACAAAAGTGAAATAAAATAAAAATTTAGTTGAATCCAAACAACTTTTGTATTTAACTTTTTGTCGTAACTATTACTGTTTTCTAGATAAGGTACTGTATCACCATAAAATGGCCACCCTGTACATACATCAGGTATTGCAATGGGCCTAATACTGAGCCCTGAGTTACTCCAACTTCCAGTCTTGTTTCATCACTTTTTGACTTATTTATTACTGTGTACTGCTTTCTGTCTGTAGAATATGTTTTCAATAAATTGTAGGCTGCTCCTCGGATTTTGCGAAGAGCAGATCAATGTCCACCGTGTCAAAAGCTTTTTGCAAGTCAATAAACACCGCTATGACATATTTGTTTTTGTCTATTTCCTTTGAAATATATTCTAGCATGTCTGTGGTTGCTCCCAATGTATTACTGTGTTTTTGGAAACCATATAATACCAGAAACTTGTCATTTATTTGCGTGTTTCGGAGAAAAAGCCCATACTATTATATATTTCTGAAAAGGTAAAAAGAAGACAATAACGGAGATACCCCGCAAAAGTACCCAAAATGGGACACCTTGTACTAATGAGCGAATATGAGATACTATAAAAAAGCCAAACTACTTTGTATCGAATAAAAAAATGGCAGACGAAACATATTCAAGCATATCAAAAAAAACAACGAAATAGAGAACTAAAATTCAATATTTCTACTGAAACAATCTTTTGCTTATCTAGACTATAAATGTGCCTTTACCATCGCTGATTAACTTTTAAAAATTGTGTTGCATAATTTATTGTTAACGCAAGAGTTGCGTTCAATTATTATTTTAAAGAGATTCACGACGAGGAAAAAGAGGGATACATTCCGGCTTAAGACGTTTTCAAGGTTAAAACCGCATGTTAATAGCCAAGAAAATAATATTCCCATGATTATAACACCCATGGGGCATATTAATAGCGTGCACAAGGTCTGAATACCGCACAGCGGAACCACTGAATGAGCGATTTTGATCCGATTAGACCGGCTGTGTTGGTGAAATACAATTTCGCATGGATTTTGTATTAAATTACTTAACAAAAGATGGAACGGTTTTCGAACTCTTAAACAAATATACTGGGTAATTCCGACTTCAGGTTCAGTTATTACCTGGAGACCTAGACCTTGAATGAATTTCCACTGCTGAATTGAGAATCTTATTATAATTTTTGCAAAGATCTGACCTGTTCACGAAGCCTAGTTCATAAAGTTTCGGCGTATTGTGCTTAAGACAATCTGACAAAACTGGGCATTTCATGAGATAACCTATGCTAGTCGTCGAACTGTGTTGGTTAGATTTTATTGAAATAAATATTATGAAGGAAAACGTATTGTTTAATGTAAACTATTGGCCATTTGCTTTGCACATCTCAAAATTTTTGCCCAAATTTAAAGGGGGTTTTTTCAGAAACTAAAAGAGCTACACGGATGCGGTTTTCGATGTTTAAAGGCTCTATCTATCTAGAATTAGTCCACGCTGCCTCGGTTTATCAAAATAGTCCTCCGCACAATATATAGGTTGTTATATAAAATCGTGCAAATGTTACAAAAGTTCGTAAGTCCCTAGTTTTCTGCAATTTTTACTTTTGTTTAATTTTGGGTATCTTATGATATTCTACGAACCCTTATCTAAAACCAATTTGGCGGGTTTCTAATTCATTAATTTGTTTTTCATATACGGGGTAAATTTAATAATTTCTGAACTTCCAAAAGAAAATAATTTTTAACTGTTCTCTTGTTATTTAAAATTAACAATTCTTACCCCTTATATTGAAAACAAATGAATGAATTAAAACCCCGCCAATTTGGTTTTAGATAATGGTTCGTAGAATATCATAACATGCCCAAAATTAAAAAAAAACTAAAAATTGCAGAAACTCGAGACTTACGAACTTTTGTAGAATTTGCACGATTTTATATAACACCTTATATATTATGCGGAGGACCATTTTGATGAACCGGGGCAGCGTTGACCAATTGTAGATAGATAGAGCCTTTAAACATAAAAAACTGCATCCCTGTAACTTTTTTAGTTTTTGAAAAATTCTGTTTTAAATTTGGGAAAAAAATTTGAGAATTGCAAAGCAAATGGCCAGCACTTTATATTACAGTAATTATATTAAGTCATATAATGGACAATAATTAAATCATATCTGTATCAAGTAAATACTAAACAGTTTTTTACAGTAAGGGCAGAGGTTCGCTTAAAATAATTGTGCCAGTTCTTTAAAGCAAGTCTGCAGTGTAATTCTCCTATGTCACAAAATTAGGCCATGTACTAGTAAACAAGGGATTTAATACAACTTTTAGAATTGTATTGTACATACTTCGAGCCGATTTGGGCCTTTCATGAAGGCAGATTGTGCAATTCCATATTTTTTCTTAATATACTGACGCTTCATGAACTGACTAGGATCTTCGCGAAAAAACGAATTTCACTATCAGACTACGGCTATACATAAATTGGAAATGGCACCCTGAGTTTCCAGTGGAATTATAAGAATATGAAGCGCATTCACCACATCGTCCAGAAATGTTGTTTAAGAAAATCATTGAATAAGAACATAACTCAAGCTGAAGCTTTTTCATGTATCTTTAAAACTAATTTATAAAATTTAATGTACAGTGTTAGATAAAAAATATTAAGATTTTTACTTTTTTGTCAAACTCAAGATGCCGTAATCAGATTTTCCATAGCCCGCCTCGTTCCAGAGATACAGGGCCAAATTGAAAAAATTGCCTTGGTCCATTTATCTCGGTTATTTGTATCGAAAAGGTAAAAACTATATTTTTCATAGTAAACCATGGACTGATTGTCAAAAATGGCTTTGTCATGCTTTGTCATAAAGTAAATAAATGTTAATACTAATAGACGTGTTAAAAGTCGCTCTGATTATTACTTTTTAACAAATGGTTGCAAATCAATTATTTGAAAACTTTGAGCAATATGATATGCTGACCTGTTTATAGAGAGTCATGAAAATATAAAAGCTTTATTTCATTAGGTAATGTTTTATTTTTATAATTATTATTGCAGTCTTTTTTAAAACTTAAACTTTTATTGTATAGATATCCGGAAAGCAGGCAGCCAAATAAATTAATATTCTATAGGCTGAAATCGAATTTAATAAATTTTGGCTCCTTCAAAAAGCCCAGATCAAAGAAATATAACAAAGAGAATCGTGAGGCTGTAGAAAAATACAGATTGAAGTGGGTGTAATCAAGTCTGCCCTGGAGATGCAGAACGACGTATTGATTTTTGCCAGTGGTATTTACAAAAAATTAATACTAACCAAAATTTTGGAAGGGCTGTTATATGGTCCGACAAATCGTACGTCAGTAGTGCTGGAATATTTAATAGGTACAATACGAGACACTGGTCACCTGAAAATCAACATTTGATATTTCCACGCTAGCAACAAGGAAGATTTGGCTTTAATGTCGCTTGTTTCGTACTAGGAACCTAAATAAAATGTCATATTTTTGAAGGAGGTCTGACTGCTAATCGCTACCTTGAAATATTGCAAAATATATTGCCAGAAATCATAGAAGATGTCCCTTTAGCACATGTGAATCAAATATATTTTCAACAAGACGGAGCTCCAGCACATAACTCCCAAATTGTGAAGAAGAGAACTTCCCCGAACGCTGGATTGGAACGCACGGACCTGTCCGATGGCCTCCTAGGTCGCCTGACCTGTCCATATTGGACTTCTTTTTATGGGGTCACCTAAAAAATTTAATTTTTCGTACCCGACATAACACAGTTCAAGACCTGCGTAACACCACTGAGCAGGCAAAGACAAGCATGCAATGTAGTCATTTCAAATGCACTGGATAAAATTGCAAGAGTGTGTGAGAGATGTCTAAGAGAAAATGGAAATCAGTTTAAGCAGTTCTTTTGAACATTGCTAATTACGAAAAATAGATATACTTAATATATTCTTAAAAACTTAAAGTAGCCTTATTTTTAAAATAATTATAGATAACAATATATTTTTGAAAAGCTCATAATAAGACGAATAAGACTACGTAAAAATATACAGGGTGTCCCATTAAAAAAAACGTAACTTTGGGTCATGTATGAAAAACGACGGCCTCGAGTAAAAATCTGTCCACGCCACTGGATTCTACGTAAAAAACTCTATAAGAGCCAGTTTTTACCTTTTCGATACGTTAAAAGGTAACCGAGATACGAGGGGTGTCCCAAAATGCAATTTTTTCAATTTGACCTTGTATCTCCGAAACGAGGCGGGCTATGGAAAATCTGATTACGGCAGCTTGAGTTTGACAAAAAAGTGGCACGGTGTCGCGAAAACCTCAACCCTAAATATTTGCAAATAACGGAGATACCTTGCATTTACAACCAAAATTGGACACCCTGTACAGTGTTAGATAAAAAATATTAAGTTTATAAAGGTAAGTTTATTTGGTCCAACAAAACTTCCTTGGTCCATTTTGTAGGTATTTTTAAAAAGCTTAATAATTCTTACAGTTTGAGTGTAGCTTAATAAATAAACTAAATAGAAGCCTTGGAATTTTAAAGGGCAGACCGTGATTATTATACAAACGTTGTAAAGATTTATAGCAGAATCTGAAAACTCAAAAATATCTGGGGTATTTTATTTAAAATTCTAAATTCACTTTCACTTCCAATGTAACAAATTGGATACTATACAGGATGTTTTAAAAAACCAAATATAAAACCAAAAAGTCTATATGAACATAGGTCCAGTTGGCTTAAATCGACTAAAGCAAACTGAATGAAATTTGAAGGTGAAGTTATTTAAATTAGCACATATTTTGCTGATAAAATTGCCTAGACAGCGTCACCAGGGGCTTGCGTGTGGGCTGTCTCTGCCCCTGTCTCTCTTTTATCTTATATTAGCATCATATTAGACTGTTTAGTGCCTGTTAAAAGTTACCTCTTGATATTGTGTCGAATTCAAAATAAATTTTAAAGGTCGTAAGTTCAAATTAATTACCTGAATGGGATCACATAAACTACTGATAATGGCCACAACGCAAGAATATTCTTACTTTGGAACAAATACGAGGGTTTTGCCGTACGGTTACAAATCATTTCAATGCCTTGTAAAAGTTCTTCAAATGTTTGTACTGGCATTTTGCATATCAGCTCCTTTAAATGCTACCACAGGTAAAAATCCAAAAGATTTAGGTCAGGGGATCTTGGTGGCCATTTGAGAGGTACTCCCTAACATCAAAATAAAATACGCCAGTGCTCCATCGTATTGAATTCACATTATGTTTTTTATTAAGACAGATATCTGCTTATCAGTCTATCTGGCAAAATAATTGGACCCAATATCTCAGACTAATTGTGATAGTTATGGATTTATTCCCTTCGACGAGAGACACATTCATCGTTTTTTACCCCAGGTCATGGCGTACTAGATACAACCTTAATTAAATTGAATTTTTCTCATGAAAGAGAACGAAATCGACAAAATATCGAGTGCTAACTTTTAACAGGCACTAAATAGCCTTCATAAATATGCCAACAAAAGATAAAGACGTCAGTGGCGCACGGGTTTTCTTTTAGAAAATTATTGCAGCCCACACGCCCGTCCATAATAAAACTGTCCACGCTTTTTTATCAGTAAAATATGTGCTTGTTTAAGTAATTTGTTCATTCCAAATTGCATTCGGATTGCAACAGCCGTTTTGAAAAACCTTGGAATAAACCAAAAAAGAATTTTAACATTTAATTTTTTTTTTGGTGGGGAATCTTCTCATGAGTGATGGTATATATTTTTTTAAACACCCTGTATAACAAATTTTAAACAACTGCCTGTTCATTCAATGTTTGTATACACAAAGCTTGCGCTCAACTGTCACCAGTGTAAGTTTAATTATATTTTTTATAAGGACAACACTAATAGAACGGGAACAGATAAAAGTGGTCAAGCTAGTATTATATTGTGCTAACATGTCGAATAAGTAAAAAGTAAGGAGTAAAAATAATTAATTTTATGACGTTTTGTGTTTAATTTTCCCCCTGTAATATTTGACGTTTGTTACGGTCAGAAGGCAAATAAAAAAGATTTACCGGTATCAATATCATCGATATACTACAGTTTGTTTTTGTTTGAGTCTTACGAAACAAACACCATCAGAAGTAACAAAGTCCACCACTTAAACCAGATCATTTATTTTACGTCCAACATTTGTCAGTACGTCGTCGGGTGAATAGAGTGCTCTTCATTCCACAAACCGGGATGACTTGCAGCACCATTATTTCTGTCCCCTGTGGATTTTAACGCAATTGCCTTTCGGGGATAATGTTCTTTTTGTTAGTCTGAGTGTATTATTATTTTTTTATTGTTCGCGCCATAATGGGCCCAGTCTAGATATAGGACAACATCAAATATAATGAAAATTTTTAGGATGACATCGCAAAAAAAATCTTTATTTTCTATGCAGATATGACTCTTTTATGGTTGTTCAAATATTTTGCATTATAAAGGTTAATATTATTAATATATATCCACACAATACGTATATAATGGGGGTTTAGGGGTTAAAACCCCACCCAGAAACACTTTTATTTATGCTAAAATAATAGAAATAATATAAAGTAAGCACCTTTTTTTCGGGATTGGAGGGGAAGACCCCATCAGAGCCAGTTTTACCTCCAGTAAAAATAAAGAAAATCATGGTTCTTGGGATTAGAGCGTGTCAAATTGGAATCCGACGTTTTGCATTCGATTGCACGAGGTATCTTCAGGAATATTTACTCCACGAGATCTGAACACGGACACTATTTATGCTCGTCGACCCGTGACCCAGTATTAGCATGTCTATTGAAGTTTGTTTCTTTTTAATACATCGTTCATCTTACTTAAGTCTAGTTGATATTAAGCGTCCTGTTTCCTCCATATACACTTCTCGACGGGAGCAAGGAATTTTAATACTTTTTCTGTTTAAAAAGGTACAATATCTTTCGGGGATCCCAGGAATTGAATTGGAATGGCTCTGAATACTAGTTAGTTAATAACTGTTTTCTTTTGTGTTGGGTGGTGATGGGAATTTGCATTTAAAAATCTATTTGTAGGCGTTAGTTTTCTAAACACAAAATGACCTAATGTACCATTTTCCTTCCTTTAAACAGACACATCTAGAAAGGGAATTGTTTCATTAGATTTAATTTATGTATTAAAAAGAAACAAATTGTTCGATCTGCTGTAGCTGATTAGCAGCAAACCACTGGCCTTATTACAATTGTAAAAGGAACCAAGGTTCTAGCATCGGTTTCGATTCTTATAAATGAAAAATTGGAGAATCTATTGAAATTTTTGAACAAACAAAACACTTCAATAAAGATATGGGTTCATTCAGTGTTCAAATTTCGTGGAGTAAAGATCCCTGAAGATGCCTGTTGCAATAGAACGCGAAACGTCGGGTAGTGTTACATAGAAACGAACTGGTACCATTTTCGTATGACTTCAAGATGGCGGAACAAACATGATCTTTTGCCTGACTAAGACAAGAACTTATATTGGATTAAAGGATTTAAACAGAAAAGTGATTATTGAAAATTCTGAGAGAAAACTAACTAGAAAAATAATAAAATTTACAATAAAAAAATTACCTTTAAAATATCCTAATAAATGTAATTAGGGCCTATATTTCTTTAATATGAAAATAAAATAGGTTTCTTTGATTGGACATTTGTAAACATCTTTGTGTCAAAAGCCAAAAACCTGTAATGTGACAGAAGAATTAGAAAATTGGATTTTAGTTCGGCACATCTGTCTATTTGTTCTTCAATTTCGTTAAAAACAACGTAATTTAGCTGTGACACGTTTCCTTGCCCTGTATACATACATTTTGTGCGACAAGTTGCGCATCACCTATTTGATGATTTTTTTATCTTCTATATAGTTTCTCATTTTAACTCAAAACAACATTTTTAGACTTAACAAGTTTTTACCATATCACTCTGTATACATAAATTTAGTGCGAAAAGTTGCGCGACAAAAAAAAACATACCTATTTATCTGAAAATTGCTTCAATGTTTTTAATAATATATATTTTAAAACTTCTTTAAAAATATTGTTTTCAAGTTAATTTACAAGATTTTTTTCTAAAACAACGTATTTTTAATTACATGTAGGGAATGGCTCTGTTTGAAACATGAGATGAACATCTATAATTATTGTACTAAAAGCTCGTATGCATATACGTTTATTGAATTTAGAAGGATTTTACATACACACAAAAAAACGAGCCTATTTTTAATAGATTATTTGTTAAATCTAACCAAAATTATATGTTCGCCTGCCCATCGGCATATCGTTGTTTGTGTTTCGTGTATTTAGCATATATTTCTGGTTAATATTTGGAGTCCTAGAGAATTATCCTCAGAAAAATAATTTAAAATTAGGAAGAAGAAAAACGATGATTATGATTTGTGTCCTAATTATAAAAATATTAATTAATTAGAAACTATACTTAATTAATTTCGCCCGCTGGCTCCTCCCATCAGGAGTAATATTTGAAAATTAGAATAATTCCACGACAACTTAGAATTTTTTGATGTTTAAAAACCGAATTTGAAAAGATAAATCTGTGGGTAAAATACGTAATAATCAGTTTTTACCTGTAAATTTTCCAAAATATAAAAACAAATTGGTTGATTTATTTTTGTCTAATATCTTTACGATTTTACAAATGTAATCGTATTGCATTGTCCATATTATTTTCCTGAAAGAACATGAAACAAAAGTATTTAATTCAAAACCACGCTTTATTTATGATAATCATTACTTTTTTTCATCTTTCTTATCACCACTTTCCCGAAAATCTACCGCAAATAAATCGTAAAAAAAACGACATCGGTTCAAATATTCATATATTGGAAATTTTTAAATGTGTAGTGTCAGTGTCAAAACGTCGGTATTTGATTTAAACATTCAATAAAACTGTCCAAAAAAAACTGTTTAAATCTTTCCTCTTGAATTAAATTGTGGACGTGAACTTCCAAAGTAAATCTATGTTTATTAATCTATGTAAATTAATTACACTTTATAGGATTTTTATAAAGTTATTACCAAATAATTCTAATTATAAACCACCCTATTTTACTTCTATCAACAGTGCTATATAAAAATTTTTTTAAGTTTAATGGGTGCTTTTTGGACAAAAAACAGGTTTGGCTATAGCTGTGATGATTTGTATGCAAAACTTAGAGAATAAAATTATGAACAGCCAATTTTCGAATTCTACTAACTTATAAAAGGTACGTATTTGACGTAAACATTTATAATATGGAATAAAAAAAAAACTGTTTAAATCATTTTTTTAAATTTCGTGAACTGTTTACATAACAAAATGTATTTTACATTGGAAAAAGAAATACAAAATAAGTTACCTTTTTTGGATTTGTTACTCATTAGAAAAAATAATAAAATACATTTTGAAATTTACAGAAAACAGTTAGCTACTGATAATATAATTCAATTTACTTCTAATTCAACCTACCCACATAAATTTGCAACATTGAATTCTTTGTTTTTTAGGTTATTTAAACTTCCCCTTCCTAAAAACGCTTTTTTTTAAAGAACTCAACACAATAAAACAGATAGCAACGGTTTTTCTATACTTTCCATCAATAAGGTTTATTTTAAATTTGTCAACAAATATAAATTCTCTTATAATATAATACACCCTAAGTCTGACAAAAATAACAACCAATATAGATGAATAACATTTTTTGGTAATGTTTTCTTACAAATGGCAAAATTCTTTAAACATTTTAACATATCTATTGCATTTAAAACTGTAAACATTCTTAAAAAAACATTTAGTTCAAATCAAGGATAATATAAATTCTCAAAATCTGGAGTGTATTCGTTGAGTTGTAGCGACTGTCCTGCTCTGTATGTTGGACAGTCCGGGAGGAAGATATCTACCAGAGTACATGAACATGTAAATCTCTTTAATAAATATAAAAATTCGAAAAAAACGGAAACTAATCTGCATTTGCCAACTACCTATTAGCTTCAGGACACCCGTTTGCTGTACCTGAAAATATAAATTTCTTACATGAGTGTTCCAAGGGAAGGAAATTAGATTTATTAGAAAAAAAATGGAAATAACTAAAGCCAAGAAAAGTCCAGTTCTCACCTGTGTTAATGACGTATTTAATTTCGAACTCCATCTCATCTTTAGTAACATGAATAATAAGCATTGTTTATTTAATTTTAACCTTATTTACGGACTAGTCACGTGACAATTGACACTGACCTGTATTCTTCTTTTAGTTTTATTAACACACTTAACTACATAGGATTCAGCCTCTCATTATTGTTGTACGTCTAAGATGTAACGTGTGATTTGTTGTTTTGTATTTTATTCTTATTTTTTTCTCTGGATTTATTGTTTTAAATATGTTAAGGTAGCTTTACTTAATATTATTTTTTAATTGTATAAGTGGTATATTAGGTTTTTCCAATATTGTAGGTCCGATGATGATCGCAAGAGCCAAGCACGTGTCACCTTAGGTTTTTTAAAATATTTGACTGAGACCAAGACTTTGTGTTTTATTTAATAGAAGACAAATAATTCTTCATTATAATTATATGCTTATATAAACTGTGTTATGTTATCTGTAGGTAGTGGAATTCTGAACGAGGGCCAATCTGTGTAAAAGGGAATTTACTGATTTTTTTACATTCTTTGAGGGGCAATTTATATCCTAAGTGAACTCCTAACCCAGCCATAACAATCAACATGCTATTTTGATCCGATTAGACCAATGATGTTGGTTAAATAAAATTTTGGCATGGATTTCGTATTAAAATGACAATAGACGCAACCGTTCCGGAGGTCCTAAACAAATATTTTGCCAAGTTAGAAATCGAAAATAGTTACCTGAAGTGGCCCTTGGTGAGGCCTAAGTAAACTGTGAACATTTTTAACGGGTTTCTGCTTTTCTATAGGGCTATCTATTAAGGTGCTAATTGGTGCAAATCTAGGTTTGGGTGCTCAGAAGACAGAGGACTCTGTTACATACTCAGTGATGAGATTATGAAAAAACAGAAAAAATAATTGAATAATAATAATTTCAACAAAGTGCGGCAATTTTCAAACAATGATTTTTAAGTAATCAAAAACAAAAACAAATTTACTTAAAACTGTCTTATTCCAAACCAACTTTACAAGTTTATTACATGGAATGTAACATATAACAATAGAAAATAATAATAATAAAGTTTTAATAAATGAAACAACTCTTATGTTATAATTCAATATGATATAAAACTAAGGTGAAATAAATATTTTTAAAAAATCTATTCATTTTTATTTTTGTAAAAAATGCATTTTTAATTGTTATTTCAATATTGATAATTTTGTTTTATGTCTTATAGTCTTTGGTAAGTTATTATATATTTTTAAACCATCGTCCAGAATTGATATTTTCCCAAAGTTACTTTTTACAGTAATGTTCTGTTATTGTAAGTAATGTCTTGTATCGTGATTATGTAAAGTATCAGATTTTTAAATATAATAGTTGATTTTTTTCATTATTAATAATAGAGAGAGATAATTATTTTGTAAGTTTAAAAATCCATTAGGTTTATATAGGTTAATAGAAGATTCCAAATATGGTAGTTTATAAATACATTTTAGAGTTTTATTTTGCAATTTTTTTAAAGATTTAATATATGACGAACAAGCAGATGTCCAAATTGAAATTAATATTGGAATTTAGAATATATTAAAGAATAATATATGTTTTTTAAGAATTTTAATGTTACGAAATATCTTGCTTTGTATAATACTCCTATTAATGGAGTTATAGCGGTTCTTATACTCTGAATATGATTTTTCCAACCTAAGTTTTCATCTATAATTAATCCTAAAAATGTTGTTGCATTTGAATATTTAATTTTGTTATAGTTTATTACTATTAGGGAAATACCAGAATGTATCTTTGTTTTACTTATTAACATAAAAGAAGATTTACTAAAATTTAATGAAAGTTTGTGAGATTTAAGCCAGGAACAAATTAAATAGTAGATCATGTTTTGTATAAAAAAATAATTCATTTAAATTATCAGCAAAATAAATAATTGTTGTGTCATCCGCAAACAATTGAATATTGTCTTTTAAATTTAATTTAGAAACTGAATTTATATAAATAAAACTCATATAAAATAAAACAATATTGATCCCTGTGGTACTCCACAAATTATTTCTTTTTGATTATTTATTGCATTATTTATTTGTAAAAACTGTCTGCGCTTACTCAGATAATTTTTAAGCAAATTATACATTTTGCCCCTTATTCCAATATTATATAATTTTCGTAAAAGAATATGATGATTTACTGTATCAAATGCCTTACACAGATCCAAGGATAGTAAACAGCATTTTTTATTATCATCAACTTTAATTTGAATATCTATTATGACACCCATAACAGCTGTTTCGTATCCCTGAATCTGCGAAAGCCATATTGTTTGTTAAATGGTAAATTTTCATTTTCCAAATATTGATTTAATCCATATTAATATGTTTTTTCTATTATTTTAGAAAACACTGGTCGATAATTATTACGTTCGTATCGTTTTTCAATCAATATTGGACTTATATCTTTATGAATAGACATTTTTGTTAAAATAATTAATATTGGAATTAATTATTTTTTTACATAATTAATAATTTTAATAGGAATATTGTCAAAACCAGCAGCCTTTTTAGCATCTAAACTATCAATAATTTCTTTCATTTCCTGATTTGAGATATCTTCCGGACCAATAAAAAGAGTCTTCTCTTCTGTGGATTCAATATAGTCACTAATTTGTTGAATTTTATTTGCAAGTTGTTCTCCTATATTTACAAAGTTCTTCACATATAGTTTGGGTATCTTCAAATTTCCTATCATTAACCAATAGATAATCAATATTTGTTTTTGTTTTTCTGGTTTGATTTGTTAAAATACAATTTAAATTATCCCAAATAATTTTTTGGTTTTTGCTTGAAAACTGTTCTTTATAATAATTTTGTTTGGCTTTTCTTATTTTTTTTTGACAAGGTTTGAATATGTACAAGTTCTAAAGAATTACTTATCAATGGTACGATAGGGCAATTGATTAGAGGAATGGGCTAGAGATTCAGTGGTGCGGGTTCGATCCCCGCTCGAACCATAACTTTTGCTGTTAATTATATAATTCTGAAAAATTGTTATGTGTTGTTAAAAAATATAGTGGAAGTGTTTTTACGTTTTACGTAATTTTATTATGGATTTCCACCGAGTATCGGCTGACACAATCGTATTAATATGAAAAAAAAATGAAAAACATAAAAATCGATAAATTCGCATTTACCCACAACTTATCTCGTACACATCTTATGAATCCATAGTCGTAAACAAAAAAAAATTGCAATACTTATTAATTAAACTAATTCTATTTTGAAACGAAAGTTGATAGAAAACCTACACACACAAGCAGATATACAAATCATTCAATCATGGTTAAAAAGGAAGTTGTAAAAAGTCTATATCATTAAGCAAAAACAATTTGTAAAGATCGAAAATTTTGTAGATGGAAAGAAATTTATAAAAGATGTTTTGAAACAAAATAATTAGCCTAATGAATCCATTGAAAAATGTTTTTATAAATTTAATAATCTAAAAGTCAAACAAAACCAAAACAAACCTCGTTATACCATACATACCTAACTGATCATATAAAATAAAAGAGGGACTTTTAAAAAACAAACATTTTCCAATACCCACTAGACAACAATCATAAAATTAATTGGAAAAATTTATAGTATTTTGGCAAAAGAACCATACTCCAAGAAGAACGTATAATAAAAGAAATTCCTTAATATTAACTTTATTTAACATAAATTAAAAACATTATAGAAAAATAAAGTAGTTTACTTAGAAATTTTGATAAGCTTAGAGTAAAAATATGAACCCCCGAAGCTTTACTCCCCTATTAAATTGCATAAGAGAAACTACCCTATAAGACCAGTTGTATCATAGTTTTTAGCACGTGCATACAAACATTCGAAACTGTTAATAGGCAGGATAAAATATTATTGTAAGTTTACCCGAAATATAGTATCAAAAATGCAGGTGAATTAATTAAATACATTGCATATATTCACTTACCTAATAACGCTAAGCTAGTTTCTTGCAATGTAAAAAAAAATTGTTTCCTAGTATCTCTCAGAAGGTACAAAAAACTGAATCTTTATTGATAAAAAACAAGGTTAGACATTCTAGAGCTACTCAAAACATGTCTCAACCAAAACTATTTCTTTTTCAATTATGTTTACTACAATAGTAGTGAAGGTCTGATTATGGGAAGACCGTTAAGCCCCATACTCGCAGAGATTTTCATGGATAACATGGAAATCAGCATACATTGAGTAATAAATGTATCTATTGGTATCGGTATGTGCATGACATTATTACTTGTTTTACAGGCACAAACATACAATTAAACATATTTTTGGCCTTCCCTTTTGGGGCTGCTGTACCACTGAGCAATTTCGTAGTATTTTTATGCTTCAAAAGAGAGCCATTAATTATTTGTTTGGTCTAAATAATAGAGCTCACCGCCAATACTATTTTAAAAAACATGAAATATTAACACTTCCTGCATTATTTATTTTGGAAACGGTATGTTTGCTGAGAAAACATATAAACAACCTCCCAGAAAGGCCACAACATGTATACCCTACCAGAAACTCTAGGCATGATATATATCTTCCCATTCCTTCCACAGAATTAATAAAAAAATCAATTATTTACAACGCCATAAAACTTTACAACAATCTGCCAGTACATTTAAAATCTATCCCTATGCGTGCACAATTTCGAAAAAACACCAAAGCATACCTCATTGAGAGACCATTTTACAGCGTTAATGATTTTTACAGCGAGTAAGTCTCTTTAAATTGTCACTAAATTCGCTTGTTTACTTAAATCTTTTGTGAGTCATGTCCTAACTCGTAGCATAGAATTTTGAAAATCATCATATAGAGAAAAGAACTGTCGAACATTCACTTAAAACTTAATTATTTTTGTAAGGTATTGGATTAAAAACAAAATTTAATTCTTTTTTGTATACTACGTTCTACACTAGTTCATTATACCTTCTGTTTAACATCACAATTATTTGTATAACTATAATAACATAGAGTTTAAGGTCGCATAGTTGCAATTTTGTTTTCAATGTCATCGAAATTATTCACCTCGTACATGTGTGTTTGTTTACTTTTATAAGGTTATTAGGATTCATTAACTGTTTTGCGGCAATGTTATGTTAGATTTTAACGTGTGTTTTACGATTTGGTAAATTGATAATTTACATTTTTAAAAAGCATTGACCTATCGAAATTCTTTTCGATTAATGTTTTGATATGTCTTATTTTAGGTATATTTTGCTTTGTCCATAAAATTGTAAAATTTTTCTGCGGCAATAAAGCATACTTTTGTTTGTTTGTTTTGTTTGTTTAGATTTTTTGAATTCAATTCACAGGGTTATTAAATTCACGTTAGAGGTTGAAGATAATGGCTCCATTAAATCAATTAACAATCAAGAGAGAATTGCGTAAACATTCATTTCTAATTTACGATAAACCATCACACACTGATACTGTCATCCATTACAAGTCTTTATATCCCATAGAACACAAATTAGCAGCCTTTCACACTATCACATCACATTTATACATAAAATCTGTATAAAATTATTACCTAGTAAAACTTTATACAGATAGATATGTTCTGGGTAAAGGAAATTAACGGATTATTTTAATATTAAACAATAATAACGTTTGTGAACCTTAACACTTGCACCTCCGAGTGAAAAACCCATAAGCCCCAATATTAGAACTAGTTCACCTTGGAGTGCACCTTTACTTCGGTGATTTATATAGATAGCAGACCCGAGACCTTTTTTCTTAGGTAAATTTCGAGCCTATAACACACCTTTCGAAAAACTAGTCTTACTTATTCGTTATGGGACTTATGGGAAAAAGACCTTTTTCTTTTAGCGTTCCCCTACAGTGCCAGTGCATAAATTTTACCCTCATCAATTGTTGAGACAGTAGGAAATTATTTTTATTCGTTTCACTATTGTAATAGGTAGGTAAGATAAGTTATAAATTAAGAGTGAAGATGCTGCAGTTCCGCGTTGCATTATAAAGTTAGAAAGTTACGGGTTATAATGGGAGGGGATCTTTATTATTTTTATTTGTTTCCTTCTCGTTCCACTTAAGTCTCTATTGTTTCACCGTATTAATTTACATATAGTTTATTTTAGCACATGTCTTTGTTTTGCGAAGTTTGGTTAAACTATAAAATATTTAAGTTCATTTACTTTTTAATCCACCTTCAGGAAAAATACTTTATATACAAAATTTTTTGGAATGTGCCCTATTTATTTTTTGAGAATATCACTTATGCAAATTGCACGGAATATTCCACTCATGTACAAATTTTCCCGTAAGGCTGGTGGTGTTTTCGAAAAATTATAGCGGAAATACCACCACCATGCTGTTTTCACTTACCTGGGTAGGTACCTAACCAAAAAATGAAATCTTGACAATATGAAACTTGCTTTTGAGAGACGCTAGAGTCCCTAGAAACTGATTTTTTAAGTATTTTTCAAACATTTTTGAAAAGTTGTCAATATGAATAATCGCTTTGGGCTAGTTCAAGAAGAGGAAATTGATGAAAATATAATTGGAAGCGAACCAAGAAACACCGTTAAATCCAAGAAGAGCATCTGGAGACAGTTTATGTCATTTTGCGATGAAAAAAACTATGCGTTTGACCAAGATATTCCAGAATCCCAACTAGCAATGGTTTTGAAAAGCTGGGCCTACAATATACGAAAAATGAACGGGGAGGAATAAAGAAGGCACGGTAAAAATTATTTGGAATGTGACGGCGAAATTATTGATGGAAAGGTATTTCAATGAATACAAAATTAAAATAAATCCCTTCGAGCAGATCGAATTCAAATGGCCCAGAGACGCAAAAAATACCAAAAGGAGACATTTGCAAGGTATTGAAGGCAAACGCAGAGAATCGACCGTTTTTTTAACATACAATGAATTAAAAAATGTAATCGAAGCTTGTGATGAATCAACTCCAGAGGATTTACAAGAGAAGTGTCTTTTTCTGTTGTCCTATGAATTAGCCTGGAGAGGAGGAGAAGGTGCAAGAGCCGAAACAACTTTTTTTAAGAATTCAATACAACCCTGTTTTTTCTAAAACATGTCTAGGTGGTGGCCGAAAACTCGCCGATTCGAAGTGGTTGGTGAGAAACGAGAGAAATCCCAGCTTTTGCCCAGTAAGAATTTATAAAGAATTACAAGATAAAAGGAAAAGTATCTCCAACACTCGACTTTTTTTGACGCCAAATCCCCATTGGAAAATTTCCGGAAAATGGTTCAAAAACAGCCCAGTAGGAGAAAACGAGATTTCTACTTGGACAAAAAAACAAGCACAGAAATCAGGCCTCAAATACCACAAAAAAATTTACCAACCATTCCCTCAGAGCTACTGCCGTGTCCAAGCTGGCCAAAAGTGGAGTGTCGGAGCAAAACTAGATAAAAATTACAGTTCATTCGAATGCGAAATCCTTATCAAGTTATTTGCAAATGGATCCAGATGACCACAAGAAAATTATTGAAAAAATGAGGGAACCTGGAAAAGAACCACCTCAACAGCACGTGCATCCAGCCCCTGTAGCAGCATTCTACGTCGTCGCAAAACAACAATGTGGTTAATAATTATCAGAACTGTACCTTTTATTATACAATCAATAATTACAATTGAATATTTAGATTTATATTAAGTACTTTTCAATATTTAGACAAATAATTTTATTAGTATATTATTATTCAATTTGTGTTCAATTTGTTACAAAATTTAAATTTCTGAACTTGAAATAGGTATGTATTTAATGTTCAGTTAATAAAGCTTAGTTTCCCTGTATTTGATTCGTGGAATATTCCTCCTAAATACCATTCGTGCTTAAAAATTAACCAGATAATTTTCCACTCGTGCGTGTTTTCTCTACAAATTTTCCTCGGTCTTCGGACTCGGGAAATTATAAGAAAACACGCATTCGTGGAAAATTATCGGAAATTTTTAAGCATTCGTGGTATTATCCCCGAAAATTTTATGCCTGTCGTCTTTAGCTAATCAGGCGCTTTTTTTGACATTGTTGCTATGGCAATAACCAAATTTTACTTACCCCTGAGCACCTACCAGTATAATTAATAAGTGGAAATTTCCCTTTGACCACAATCATATGTTCAGACAATATGAGCTGTACTCGGAAACACATGTTTTATATTTGAGGAGCTCCAAATCAAAATGCAGTATTCGACAAAAATTCTGCTTCTGACTTATAGATGGTAATCGATACTTAAAAGTTCATGTAAAAATTTGGTTTTAACGTTTTAAATCAAAACGCATCATTTCCATTTTAAAAGTTTATTCGTTTTTGGCCGTTCGAATCAAAACGCGGTTATTGACTTATTTCATGTGTTTCAAAACGCATTATTTCAAACAAAATGCGGTTTTTGTAGAACTTTAATGTACGGGCATAAAATTGTTGCGTCAAAGTGTACTTTTTCAATATTTTTAGTGGGAATAAAAATAGTCAACAGGTGTTTTTACCGACTCTGCGTGTTACAGTTTTGTTTTAGTGTTAATTGTGTAAAATTTATAATACGAATGATGGAAACAGATGCACTGGTGGCCGAGGCAAGTACTGGGAGCAGAAGGAGAATTGAAACAGAAACCAGGCGACAAAAACAAAGGGCTTTGAGGTAAATGTAGTTAAGTAAGATTATGTATGTATAAAAATTGGCCTTTTTCTTTCTTGTTATTATAGATACAAAAATCACTTCCCTGATTTGGCAGACTTTGAAAGATCCTGTGAGCATGATCATTGTATGAAGGTTTCAAGAAATGATATTTTGTTTACAAGAAATCAGGTATATAGTACAGTAAATAAAAAGGATCAAGACATAAAAATTTCACATCTATTAAAAGTGACTACCCCAAAAGGAAATGTTAAAAATAAACCAAATGTACGCGTAAAGCACATTTTTTGGAATACAAACCGAGAAGCATGCTACAGGGTGAGCTAAAAATTATTTCTGGCAGCCTTAAACCTGAGCCAAAGAAGAATAATAGCAATTGCAAAGCAAACTAAAAGTGGCACAGGTATCGTAGAAAATCGTGGTGGAGTTAGAAAATCTAAGTTGTTTGGTGACAAAAGGGCAGCTGTTATGAAGTTTATTGGAAGCCTAAGAGTAACTGAATCGCATTATAGTCGCAACAAATCTCAGCGCATTTACTTGTCATCGGAATGAAGTATTTCAAAACTGTTTGCCATGTATAACAACCAAGCCGTAGGTAGCTTCAGAATGAAGCGTTCCTTTTTTACGACATTTTTAATAGAAAATTTAATGTGGGCTTTGGATCTCCAGCGATGGATGTATGCACTTTTTGCTGCAGGCTCAGAAATTTAATCCGGTTAAAAACGGAAAATAGTGTCTCTAGAAATGCATTAATTGTTCAACTGAGACTTCATAAATTGTCCGCTAAACAATTCAATATAGCATTGAAAAATTTACCTGATTATAGTGTCTCGTTTTGTTTTGATCTGCAACAAATACAGATGTTACCAAAACTTCCTATCCAAGAAGCTTTTTATGCTAGTCAGCTATCCTTGTATAATGTTTGCATTACGGATCTACAAGCTCTAGTTCCAGTCTTCTATTCATGGATAGAATGCCAAGCTAGCAGAGGACCAAATGAGATGGGTTCGGCACTTTACGATTTTTTGAATAAAATCGATTTTGCTGCAGATACCCAGGTTATTCGATATTTTGTGATGCTCAAAAATTCTTTCATCAATCATCTTTTGCAATATTGGTTATTCAAAAAAGCTCCTCTTGGAATCAAAACAATTATTTTGATTTTGCCTGTAAGGGGGCAACAAAAAAAAACTAACAAAAAAGAAAACCGAAATAGGTACTAAAGAAGAATACTGGTAGATTTTTGGAAAAATTGGCAAAGTTTTTTTTTTTGGGGGTGGACTGGGACTTGTATAACATCAAAGAAGATATAAGTGGATCGCTCAAAAAAGTTGATAATATCCGTGAAGTAAAAAGAATTATATATTATATAAAAAAGGCAAGAAAGGAAAACAAACTTTAATTACAACAAGATCCGAATCATTTTATAGAAATGAAATGAATACTGAGGGCAAAAACCTACTCAAAAGTGGGAAAAGTTTTGGAAAAATAAATTTAAGAAAACTTCAACTTGAAAAACCAGTAAAAAAGAAGAAATTAAAGGACGTTGAATCGCTTCTGAAAAATTCCTACGAAGAAGAATGGGAAACAATGGGCGATCTGCGTTGGTACAAAGACTTGTTTGTAAAATATCAAGATGGTGTGGAGTCAAAAGGGGATGACGGAAAAATGGAGGGCGACTAATGCGATTGTATGGAAATGGAAAGACGACAGATTAAAAATTTAGAAGTTTTAAAAAAATTACCGGCCTGTTAGTGTTTTTTTTTATAATTTTTTTGTTTATATTTTTAATGTTAAAGTTGATAGCTAATTTCATTTTCTAAGAGTATGTTAAGTTTTCTTTTACCAATACGCTTTTATCTGCAAATATATTCATCAGATTTGGGTCAAAATGCATTTTTTTCTTACCGTTTGGAACAAAAGGAATTTTTTTTAATTTGACATTTAATTTTTTTAGGTGAAAATGTGTTCAATATTTTAAATCTTGCCTTAGGCCTAATCTTTACCATTATAAGAATGTAACATTACCAAATAACAGTTTTGAAATATCATCTTAATGCTACAGGAAAAAATGCTGAAATTGCAGCCTTAACAGGCACTTTTTTAGTGCGGAATGTGTTCTTATTTGTACTGAACAAGTGTGAATGATTTCTTCATTAATGTATTTTAAAAATAACCTTAAAATAAATTTCTTATTTTTTTTTAATTCTGTCTAAAAAATATCTATTAAACTAAATGTGACTTTAAGACAATTCCTTTGTCAATGGCTTTTAAAAATAATTGCTTAGAAACAATTTTGGTACTTCTCGAGAGTCCACCCTTAAGGGAGTAAAACATTAATTTATCCATTTTACAATGTCTTTGTAATAAACGAGATTTTAAATAATAATTTCGTTAATGGCATTTAAAAAAATTAATCTAAAGATAATTTTGTGGATTTTTCGAAAATTCACCCTTAATGCGGCAAAAAATTAGTGATATTTGTCACAATCTCTATTCAACTAAATGAAATTTTAAGACGACCCTTTCTTCAACGGCTTTTTAAAAATATTTATTTCAAAATCAGTTGCTGAAGTCTGAAAATCCATTCATAGAAGAATGTTTAAAATATTTCTTTAACATTTTAAGTTTTTATTACATACAGATTTTTATTAGAGCGGCATTTTTGATCTTGGCAAAGAGGCCCTAAGTAGTGAGAAACAAGAAAATGTTTCATGTTTGCCGCCCAAAAAATGAACATACAGGTAATTTAAAAAATGATCAGTTGATCAGTTTGTACTGAATGTAAATTGGTGCTTTATATTGAAGGCATTATTTGTGACCTGGGCATAAACGTATATTTGTGAAAGATAAATATATCAAAAAATCTCAACATTGAGTTAAAAAATATATGGTCGATCTAAATCCCAAAAAAGATAAAGATATTGAAACCCAAAAATACGGTTCAGCGGCGTTTGTTACAATAGGGTTGACTTTCAAACAAAAACAAAAAAAGTGCTAACTACACTTAACTGTCGTCACGGTTTAGTTGGCGTAAAAGGGCCATATGGTGCCCTTTTAACCCCTTTTTTCGTTCACCTGAATGATTGACGCATGTTGTACATTTAACAGAATCAAATGTTTGGTAATTAGACTAAATTGCAGGGGCGCTGCGTGTTTTATTGCTAGAATACTACAAATTAATTTAATAATGGTATATATAAACAAATAAATCATAATTCAGGCAAAGGTTATATAAAAAATGTAAATTGGTAAAACGTTAATTTCAGTATTTAGGGCTAGGGAGGCCTTGAGGGTGACGCAGTTCTTCTTTCCCGAGATATTATGTCCTGAATTTGGTTATGATATTAGGATTGTAGTTTAAACATGACTTGTAACAGATGCTTGCGAAATTTGTAGATTGATGCAGAACTTCATTCACGAGATATACATTTTTTAATATTATAAATTTTTATTTCACAAATCTCTGGCAGCTCCGTAGAGCGGTAGGCACAACCTGGGGGCTAAGTCCTAGGGTCATGTATTGGCGGTACCAAGCAGTCATAAGACCCAGGATATCATACGGCTCAATAGTATGGTGTCCCTCGGTGGAGAGGAAAACCATTCGTTCCAGTCTTGCAAAAGTCCAGAGACTGGCTAGCCTAGCGATAACTGGAGCAATGAGGACGATGCCGTCAGCAGCATTGGATGTCTTGCTAGGGCTGTCATCATTGTCGACTTTCATTAAGAAAGAAGCTATGGCAGCGCACTTGCGAATGGGAGACGCAGGAGCTTGGCATACCAAAGGTGAGGTTGTGGGTCCCACAGTGTGGAAAGAGAGATCCCTTTATCTACATACAGAGTAGCACAACCCTCAGGCAGACTAAGATGGCATAAGGGTTATAGTATCTCAATCCCCGAAAGAGAGGACTGGGAGAGAAACAGGCTGGAGTTCTCCAGAGAGGCAATTGTTTACTATACGAATGGTTCACGTATGACACAGTTGCAATTCTCTGGTGCTGGAGTTTATATTGAGGCTACAAAAACCGGGTCCAGCTTCCCTTTGGGGAAGTTTTCCACAGTGTTTCAGGCTGAGGTATATGCCATTCTAATGGCAATAACGATGAAGGAAGTCATAGAGGGGGCAGAGGGAGAGATTCTCATATGCTCAGACAGTCAAGCAGCACTTAAGGCGCTCGACTCACCCACGGCGGGATCAGTTTTCGTTCAGGAATGCGGTGACAGGCTAGAGCAGTTGGCGCGACGTAAAAGAGTGAAGTTGGTTTGGGTGCCAGGACACTGTGGGATTGAGGGCAACGAGAGGGCAGATGAGTTTGCTAGACTCGGCGCCACCAGCGCGTATGTAGGACCAGAACCAGCTTTAGGCATCACTAGGCAGCAGATAAGGACAGCACTCGACGAATGGGCACAACATGAACTTCAACGTGAATGGGGCCAGTCCGGGGTCGGGAGGCAAGCTTCATTGTGAAGCCCGATAAGGGCCGAACAAAGTGGTTACTAGGCCGAGACAGGAAATTCCAATCGTAGGAATAGTAACGGGGCACTGTCGATTGAGGAGACACCTCTTTATGTTAGGCATTGAGGAAGATTCTATTTGCACGGAGTGTTAGGAAGAGGTGGAAACTCCGCTTCACTTCCTGTGCAGATGTGAAGCGCGAGCGAGACTGCGACGAGATATTTTCGGCACTACGGTCTTGCATAGGGACGAAGTTGAGGATCTTGCATGGAAGGATACACAGACTTACATAGTAAGGACAGGCAGATTCAAGGATGTACACCTGGTGGCGGGTGGTGGTTGAGGGAGGAGCTGGGGTAGACTGAAAGTTCCTTATAGGCCTACCAGTCAGGTCTCTAGACCTCCCCCTAACTACTACTACTACTACTACTATTTCACAAATCTCCTGAGCCCGGTTATCGCCCTTCAAACAAGGTAAAATTTACCCTTAGGTATTATTATTATTTTAAACTTACCCACACAGGTACCGTTCTTATCATTCCACAAAGGATAAAATTAAGGATCAATCACTAAAAATCTTAGGTTATATACAGCGTGTAATAAAAATAAAGAAACGGCGAAATATCGTAGGAACCACTTACCTGAGTTTAATGATAATATGTACACTTAGGTACGAAATTAGACCGGATCCATTGGCACTTTGCTGCTAAGTTTGCCGTTTTCCTGTTAAAAAGAAAAAAAAAGACACTGCATATCTCAATGCTTTTTATCAAAAGCACTGTAAATATATATAAATGTCAAAAATTTTTGCGAAAATAAGTGTCTAATATCACTAATTTAATTTATCACCTTTTATTAAAACACGGTTACTTGATATGTTTGACAATCTCAGATTTGTTGATTTACAAAAATATATCGCTTAACTGAATCCTAAAAAATTGAAATTTTAATTATATTGGGTTATGGGGACAGAATACGAAACCAGCAAGATGTTTGTAACATTTTGAATGACAAATATCCTAACAGAAATCAAATAACTAAATATACCATAAGTATAAATAACAAATATTTGCCAGCCTCATCGATTCGTCTAAATTCGATTTCTATTCACTCATTTAAATTGGGTCATTGGGTTTATACAACACATTTCTAAGGTGTCTCCAGAAAAAGTGGTCTAGGGAGGTCAAGTCCGGAGACCGAGGTGGCCACTCTATGGGGTACAATAGTGGCCACCTCGGTCTCCGGACTTGACGCCACTAGACCACTTTTTGTGGTTTCACCTTAGAAATGTGGTGTATAAAACTAAGCCCAATGACCTCGAAAATTAAAAGGAGTGAATAGAAATAGAATTTAGACGAATCGAGGAGGCTGGCAAATCTTTTCCGTCTTCCAAAAAAGACATTGTCTAAATATTCACGAACATTCCGTGCAAAATACGGTGGAGGGAGCACCATACTGCTGAAACCATATTTCATCATTTAGTGCACTATTACCTAAAAAAATCAAATTTAAATATTTAAATCATCCAGAGCCTTATTACTATCCGTTGCGCTTTTAGGTCTGATAGAACATCTTTTACCTTTCCAGTTTCACGAAATTTTTTGATAATTTTCTCTTAGGATATTTGTTATCAAAAATGTTACAAACATCTTGCAGGTTTTGAATTCTATCCCCATAACCCAGTATAATTAAAATTTCAATTCTATGGGCTTTTGTGTGCAGTTATTTTAATAAAAGATAATATATTAAATTATGGATATTGAACCTTTAATTTCGCAAAAACTTTAGACTTTCGTAAAAAGTGCTTTTAATAAAAAGTCTAGAGAATTTCATGCAGGCTTTAAAAAAATAATAATATAGAGGTGTTCTATTAAAAAATCCTTTTATAACAGAAAAACGGTAAACTTGGCAGCACTGCGCCATTGGATTCGACATAATTTCATACCTAAGGGTACCAATTTTCATTAATTTCAGTGTTTTGTTACACGTTGTATATCTATAGAAACGTGGCAGGAGAATTCGTTGCCCAGCCACGGAAACGTTGCTGCAAACTTCTTGCTAACTTCACACTTATAAATAATCAAATTACTTGCAACATTAAATTTACTTCCATACTTGTTTAAACGTAAACGACAAAAGTTTGAAGGCAGCCATTTTGCAATATATCTGACAATCAACCCATATCAGCTTTATTGAAATTTTATTTGCTTAAATTGGAATACAGTTGATATTAGTACCTTTTCCATACTAAAACAATTTAAAATGTTTTCATAAAACGTCATCAATCTTAATTATTTTTGAAACAACTGCCTACAAGAGGTTTTTCAATCGTCTTTTCAAAAAAATTAGGGAACAATTAAAGGCACAGGTGCATGACATTTAAAAATTACATAGCCCATCACCGGCCCACACCATTAGGCACATTCTTCTGACCCACACGTGGGCTAAACCGACATAAAATTCCAATAAAATAATCGTTTCAATTAGACGAATTTTGGTTAAGTATCTTGTATCGACCTGCTGTTGATATACGTTAAGAAACTTCCAACTAAATATGTTATTGGGGTGTCGATAGTTACACAAAGAATCTAGTTTGTTGTCTTCAATTGCAGCATTTTTATTTTATCAATTACCTTAGGGAATATGAATATTGAGCACCAGTTTTGTCTTCCATCTCTCACAGCCAATGTAGGGATTTTTGAAATCTTTCTCAGTTGGGTTTTTTGAAGCAGATGTTATGTGAATATAGAGTTAAGGTACTCTATGAAGAGCATTGTTCCCCGTAATTTCTAAAATAATACAAATTATGAGTTTTTAAGGATATTTTTAAAGCTGTTTTTCATATTACCTTCAAGATAGTAGCTGAGTAGCTAGATTCTCCGTATGCCAAGGGTAGAATAAATACATTCAGAGTACTTCAAAGGCGAGGTCTATTCACTAGTCACATTTTGTCCCGCCATTATTAAAATGTTATCAGATCATCTCCATAAAAGTCAATTAGACAAGTAGCTTTTTAGCCATGCCGAGAACTGACAGACAGACAGGCCGCAGGAATTGGGAAATTATTTTTTTTGCCATCTAGGAACGTAAATATCTATAAAATCCTGGGAGGGTGATGTTTTAAAAACATTTTATTTGGCAGCAATTTTATTTCGCCATCTTGAATTCGTACCACAATTTTATCAGTTTATCTCCCACATTTAATTCTTGCACAAAATTTGAAATTAATCAAGTAAATATAAATAAATTTCATAAACTTTTATTACAAAGCCAACGTTTCGATACCAATTTGTGCCATCATCAGGGATTCTACAAGTGAGCAAGAATATCCTTTGACTTCTAAGTGATGCTAGTTTCTCCATCGAACTTGACCAATTTTTCAAAAAATGCATAGCCTCTTCTCCATACCGAATCAAGATATTCCTGAAGAAACCTATGTCAGAAGTTTCAGCAAACAATAGATTTATGGTCGGTTTTATCTAATTTGTATTCATCAAATGAAACAATGATGATGGCCCAAATTGGTGCCGAAACGTTGGCTTTGTAATAAAAACTTATAAAATTTGTCCAAGAAAGTTGTTATTGTTTTATTTGATGAATCAAATTTTATATTAATTTAGTAACACACTACTTTTTAGATCTATTCGTATTACCCGGAATTGAATTATTTACTTCATTTCTAATACCTTTAAAATTATCTTTTCCTAAATATAACATGATGAGATGACTACTGACACCACAAACTGACACGTTTCTAAAACTCTTATTTAAAGATAGTTGATATTCACGGCTAACTTTATTATTTCTGGACATTATTACCCAATATTACAATTTTCGTTTAGAAAAGTACAAGTTGTGTGAAATTTTTTCTATTCTCATACACTATTTTTATTTGAAAATTAATTTATAATTGACGAAAAATCGTATATTTGAACAGTACTATGAATATGTTTTAAGTGGAACAATTTTTGTAAACACCGATATCGAAGAAGATGACAACAGCAGAGGCTGCCATTTTTAATGTATTTTTTATATTGCTTATATTACACTGAATTCGGTGTTCAGATTTTGTGGAGTAAACATCCCTGAAGATGCCTCGTGCAATCTAAGGCGAAACGTCGGATAGTAATTCCAATTTGACATGATCTAATCCCAAGAACCATGATTTCTTAATGTTTTCTTATATTTTATTTGCAACAATTACATTAAAAATATAATTTAATTGTTTTTCAAGTTTTCTGTAGGTCACTGCTCAATTTTAATAATTTATTCTTATCCTGAATGATACTGGAGCAAAATATATCAGTTTAGATAAAAAAAAAACAGCTCTATTTTATAACCAGAAAAAAAAACATCCGCCCATTTTGGCGATCGAATGACATGAGTAACCCTTCTAAAGTGTCTTTCAATGGACATTAAACACAAACATTTAAAGTCAAATTTAAGCTGTGAAGTATAAAAAAGGGCCATAATCAAACACAATCGCGGCCTAACAGACTGTAAATAATTTCGTGGCGAGAGTTTTTTTTATGATTTTGCGGGCGACAATGTGACAATCAAAACGGTAGCGACACGTTGATTCATTTTGTCTACTTAAATACATCCATGAAATGCTCTGGGTGACACGCGATTCATAGGCGTCGAGTATAGGGTAAAACGTAAAGGTTTACTGTACCACATCACCAAGTTTGAAACTTTAATTTTTAATAAAAGGAAATTAAAATTAGAAGTACAAGTCTAGGTATTCAAAAATGTTCAATGGCTAAGTGTATTTTTAATTAACTATATTTTTAAGTTATGGTTTAAAGTGTATATCTTTTTGTTCACACTGTATTAAAAATTATAAAGTTTCAAACTTGGTGATGTAGTACAGTAAAACTTTACGTATCCGTAGCATATGAAAAGATTAAATTTGCATGCCCCGTCTCTTTTTGGCAGTCATATTAAATTTTGGTTTATTTACAAGCTCCCGTAACTTTTAGTTTTCCCGGTACAACACAACAAAATTTTCAACTCTGCGTAGGGCTTCAGAAAGTAAAAGGACCGACCTATCATGAAAAAAAAACTTTTTTAAAATCGGTTGAATAATAACATAAATATATGCATTTAAAATTAAAGTTAAATATCGAAAAAAAAATGTATTCCTCGAACTAACATTTATTTCACCTAATACGAGATAGGCAACTAAACTTACATTATGTTAGTAATACTGTTTTCAAAATTTATAACTTTTCCGTGGGAATACTACCGCTTACTATGATATCTGGGGTGGGGATGTGGAAAAAACTGCACACTTTCCGGTTCTAGCAACATTAAAATTGTTAAAGTTGGAACTTATATCCACTAACTAAGACCTGTCCTCATATTTTCTATACACAAGTACGCCTGCATTATATCTACTAGCATACAATCTAAACAAATTATACAAATGTAGTATATGTTACTAGAAACTAATTCCTGTACGTAAGAGCAGTTAGGATAAGCTTTTGGGGTGCTAGAGGAACTTTGCGCATGTATCAGGAACAATAATTTTTCTACTAGTGTTCACAAATTAGAAACGAAAACTTTTAAATACGTACATTTTTATTTTAACGTAAAACAGAAAAAAGTTGTTACTTATTGTTAACAACATTAATATTAAAAGTGCAATTTTTACTATGTAGCAAAATTATGGCAGATTGCAGTTTACAACCTGAGGAGAACAGACGTCAGTTCATGATTCATTAGTGTGAAGGAATGAGATGGGAGAGAGACAGAAAATGAGGAATTTGGTATTTCATTAGTTTTTTCAAGGTTGTGATCTAAGATCTTGTTGTATATATAGCCCTCTTTTGTTTGTTGTTAATTCGTCGATGTAAGTCTGGGCTACTGCAGCTGATTTCCAGCCTCCCAAGCGTTTTATATCGGTGATTCCTCCTGTGAATCTGTGGCGTATATAAGGGGGGGGGGGGGTAAAATTACCCCCAGAGCCACTTTTATTAAAGCTAAAATGATAAAAAATGGTATAAAGTTAGGACTTGGAATTTCCCCCAGAGCCTGTTTTATGTACAACAAAAATAAAGTAAACTACTAACCTTTTTTTTTTTAATTTTCTACGTTTTAAAACCTCTCCCAGAAGCTATTTGTATATACGCCACTGCTGTGAGTTGGCCAGGAAAGTTACTGCCGAACATCAAAAACTATGAGTCGTGTATTACAAAAAATTAATTTTACTCTGACGTGACAGTTACAAGAATGAATATGGTTTATAATTTGGATTTCATGGAAACAAACCATTGGTATAAACTCGTATTAATTGTTGAGTTAATAAATGTAAATTAATAGTTATTCCTAACAAGTGAGCAAAGTGATACTTTATCGCACGCAAAAACAGTTTCAGGATAAGCTTTAAGTGCGGTAAAGACACTTTGCGCAAGTGTTAGGAACAATATTTTTTCTACGAGTGTTATAAATTTTATAAACTTTTTACCTATTTATATAGATAGGTTCTAAGGGAGGGTAAAACAATATTTCTTATACGTCATAAAATTGTAAAAAAACCCTAAATAAACTAGAAAAACTTTTAAACTTTATTTTAACTTAAGACAGAAATAATATTACTTATTATTATTAACAAGATTAATATTGAGAGTACAGTTTGTGGCATGCTGCAAATTTAAAGCTGAGTGCAACTGGTTTCTTGGGAAAGCTGATGAAGGTTCGTTATCCAGCTTTAATGAATGAAATGGAACTTCAATGGTTTTTTCGCAAATTGATAAACTTGGTATTTCAGCTGGATGATTTTTTGCAGTGTCACTTAAAATATTGTTGCATAACTCTTTTTTGTATGTAGTGGAGTCGTTAAGATATTCCTCTGCAACTGTTGATGACTTCCAGCCTCCTAAGGGCTTTGGCGGTTTTAGAAATGCCGCAATTTCTCTTTTAAAATTGTAAAAAAACGTTGATGCATTGTTGATGATTGTCGTAAGGCTGTATATTTTCTATAAAATAGTAGGTACTTTACATTGGTAATTTCGTCGGATATAACAAAAAAGCGTGAAGTGTTATTTTTTGAATTCTGAATTTTGGTCTACATTCTTTGCTTAATTCAAGAAAATAAGCTAATAGTACCTCTTCTTTAACTGTTTTCACACCTTTTCATTTGAACCATTTCCCGAACAAGTCGTACTGTTTTTCATACTTCTGTTTTGATTTTACTGGCAGTAGCTCCAAATTTGCTGATTCCGCGGCTTTTAGCACCTCTTGTGGTATGTCTTCATCCGAACTATCCATTTTAGGCAGAATTATTTTTTTTTGAAGCTTTTTTCAAATGATTGTATGTTTGTATTTTGGTTGACATAGTAAAAAGACTGAAATTATCAAAGTTGCAAGGTAGCAAAGAGAGGGAATTTATTGTTGTCTTATTTGACCCCGACAAGGATACAGGTCGTTTAATTAGTTATCAAATTATGGTAATCTTATATGGAGTAAATTTGGCTAAAACACGATAAATCTTTATTTTTTGAATATTATTTAATGTTGAAAACATTAAAATTTCTAAAAGTCCTGTTTAAAGACGATAATTCTTCGAATAGAAAAATGTGAGCAAAAAAATGCAAATGCAAATTTGACTGAAATCCAAAAAATTACGGTTTTAAAATGTCTCGTATTTTTTATTAATGATTAATCCAAAAATTATTAAATTATTGCAAAATCACTAGGAAATAAAAAATAAAATATATTTTTAGTGCGGGAATTTTTTCCCACACACAGTGCGGGAAGAGGCAACTTTGCACATGCCAATGAGTGCGGCAAAGGTATTATGCGTACGCTCGTAGAAAAAAAAGACGTTTAATTAAAGATCATTCATTCAAATCTAAAATAAGCTTTCTTAAACTTACACACAATAGGCGCACGTTGAAATTAAGCCCATATTTAACCAGCTAATCTAGGGAAATAGATCATAGAAAACTAGCCCCGTTTTGCCTAGTCACGAGCTGGCCTAGCCTACTTTACAATAAACCTTAATTGCAAATCGTTAGTCGTTTTCGTGAGAAAATCGTTACACTTATGCCGAATCAATTTTTCGAGAAAGAGATTTTTGGTCCCTTTTCTCCCGTATATTGTGTTATTTAAAATTAGATCACTTATTGTTGTAGCCTCGACCCTTAGGAAGGTTAAAGGTATCACCTGGCCCCCTTTCAAATACCTTACGGAAGTGAAAGAGAGAGAAAAAGAGAGGTTTCTTTGAAAACGGGGCGAGATGCTGGATGCATCTGTACTTGAAAAAAAAACAGCAAAATGCAATCTGAAAGGCGCGGGATTTTGCGAAGGGACATATGCATGTGTTGCATAAGGGTGAATAACAACATGTCATGAGATTTAAACTAGAACATGTAAGTCGGGTACACTGATCCATCTTTTTAGGAAGAATTCAATCAATATTTTCGGTTTTTTTTGCTGCTTTGTTAGTACATAGTCCTCCTCACTGTGGGAGTGTATGGCAAAAATCTAGTACTAATATTTTGGAAAAAATTGTCTGCTCATTGCTGTATGTCTTTGTGTAATAATCAAAAAATCAATTTTGATATATATCCTGTACTGCCGAGAACTATAAAAACACATTCTACAATTGATTAAAGTTGATTTTCAATACTTATGCAAATGGTTAATGGGAAATTTTTATAAAAAAAATAAAAACGATTTCAAAAAATGCACTAAAAAGTGAAAAATAATATTTTAACTCATCTGGAAAGTTTTTCTCTGTAAAGTCGGCGTCAAACTTATTCTTAATAACCTAATAATATGCTGTATTTTGATGACTAATACCAACGCATAGTTACTGGGCACTGCGGGTTCACTATATATTATGTAACACCATTGTGTAGCGTATCATATTATACAATATACAGTGGTAGCATACATACTTTTTTCCTGACAGAATGGTGAACACATATATTGTTCAATGTAACATTGAGTAGAGTACACAGCTCAAAATAGCGTTATTCCGTCATTTTTGAGATTTGTAATTCTCTCGTAAAAACGAAATATTGTAATCGTAAAAAATCACAGGTTTTTACAGATCTTCAAGACGGCAAAATAAAATGATGACACGGCGAAATGTTAAAAATATCATTATTAAAAAAGTATTTTTCCAACTTTCCTGAAATGTTGCACAAAAATCAAGTATTTCGTAGAAATCCATTAATAAAATGTTGGTACGAATCCAACATGGCGAAACAAAATGGCGGCCTAATAAAATATTTAAAAAATCAGCATGAAATATTTACTTATTAGGATTGATTTCAAATTTTAAACAAGAATTAAGTGTGATATAGAGATGAACTGGTAAAATTGTGAAAACAATTAAAGATGGCGGAACAAAATAGCGGCCTGGTGAAATGTTAAAAAATTGATTATTAAAAAACTAAATATACAATTTACCTGAAATTTTCCAGAAAAATCGAGTATTACCTAGAAATCAACTAGTAAAATTTTGGTATGTATTTAAGATAGCGAAATAAAATGGCGGCCTAATAAAATATTTAAAAAATCAGCATGAAATACTACTTATTAGATTGATTTCAAATTTTATGCAAGAGTTAAGTTTGATATAGAGATGAACTGGCAAAATTGTGGTACGCATTCAAGATGGCAGATCAAAATGGCGGTCAAACATAATAAGTATAATTGTGAAAAACATTGCCCTCCATCTGTAAAAATCTCATAAAAAAAAATTACTATTTAAAAGGAAATACCAGACGTTTTTTTGGACAGCTGCAAAACTATTTCTCTGAAATAAATTACAATATTAAATGTTACAAGAAACTGTAAAACCCGTATCTAAAACTTTTAAGCAATTCAGAAGTTACGGGGAAAATTTTTTTTTTTGACCTGTCATTTTTTTTAATTACTTTAATAAACATATTTAAAAATGAAATTACGGGGAATTTTTTTTTGATAGATGTAAAAAAAAATCAAATAAATGACGCCCCTAAAAGTTACATGGAATTGTGAAAACCCTATGTAAAAATTTTAAGTAGTACATGAAAAAACAATTTTTTTTTGAAAGCTGTCACAATATTGTGTGATTATGTGTATTTAAAAAAATTAAGCAGTTTAAAAGTTAAGGAAAAAAACAGTTATTTTTTGTGTGCAAAATTACCCCCCAAACTTCAACCCCTGTATATTCCAAGACCCTTCCTAAACCGTCCATTTTGTATATCTTTTTGAATACTTTCCGGCATCGTGACCAGTTTTCCGGCTAAACGCCTGCTTTTTTATTTGAAAAAAATCGGTTTTTCTCAAAAATGTCTATCTCTTTAACGCGTAAATGCACAAACATAAATCGAAGCGATAAAAAATATCAGAAATATTTGCTTTAAATAAACCAAAACTCAGCTGTGACATCTATCATAATAACTGACAAGTCAAATATCTCTGTAAATATTATTATCATCCTCCGCGAAGCGGACGTTTGTTAACAAGGCCCTTAAGTTTGGAACATGTCCTGCAATGCCGCAGGCGCAATGATCTCTTTTAGTTAAACCTTGATCGCGATTTCGTTTTTTTTTCAAAGGCCGCCATAAACTAGCGACCCCGAGTAGGGCATAGTCTTTATCAAAGTTTAAGGGACATCCCGCTAAGAGGTTGTTTTGGTCTAAGGTATAGGCCTAGGACTTCGGCCAGAGTATAGCGAAACTGTTTTAAAGCTGCAAAAATACAAAGTTATGAAAGTCTGTGAACTTTTTCAAAGTTGCTTTTGAAAATTTAGTGCAAATGACATTCAATTTACCTTGGTTATTTTTACTGGTATGAATTAATAGCTTATATTAAATTAATACTGTATTTTCATAGAATTTTAAAATACTGTTTGAGAGATAAAAACAAGAGCAGTACATTTACCATTTTTATTACACCATTTTGACTGTATATATACAATTTTAGTATTATTTGTCTTAGCACACTCCACCCATAATTGTTTTCGAGATATTGACGTTTGAAAAACATAATATGAAAAATAAGGCCCTTTATATAAAATACCGATTTTCTTATTTTTAAAACTAGATTATGTCCAGAAACAAGTCGACAACAAAAATGTATACGTATCGTTTATAGTCAAGATAACAATACTACCACAAAAGAACCACTTATTAAAATGTTGGTATATAATTATCATATCAGTGTATTATTATTATTCTACCAGACGTGTCTGTTATAGTCGTAAACTTAGTGAAATAATGACGAAATATTAGACAGGACCTGTTATAAAATCGGAAGTTGTTAAAGGCGACATTTTAGAAGCAGGTGTGTTTCTGTTGAGAAGTGACCAGCTGGGTTATTTTTCGGCTTTAGCAAAATTAGTTTTCCACCACTAAAAAAATTGATAATTTTTAAAGTAAGTAGACAATTATACAATAAAAATTTTGGGGTTTTTGACAATAAAAATAAAACTAAAAACAATTTAATGTGATTTGCGTTATTTAGTTTCAACAACTAACATTCTATATCTCAAATGTACTATTCAGGGTGATTCATGAGGAAATGTCAATACTTCAGGTACATATTCAGGACCAAAAAATAAACATAAAAGTCTATATAAATAAGTGTCCTCAAGGCCTTAGTTCTCGAGATACAGGGTGTTAAAGTTTTTATTTAATTTTCCTATTTTTTAAATAAAATCTATGATAATGTAAATAATGGAGTGAAAATTGATATACGGGGGTTTTTTGGTATGATAAATTCGAATCTAATATTAGTGTTGCTCTTACTTGTAGGGGGCGCCACCTACATGTCTTTCTACTTCTTCGAACAATCACAACTTTTTGGTACAGTCTTGTATTACATTTTTGAGCAAAGCAAATTATTCCCTTGCCATTTCTACGTCAAAAAGGTATACCCGTTAAAAGTGGATACAAGCAACCGTTTTCGAGATATTTGGATTTAAAACAATTTCGGCTCATGTAATTTTTTATCGCAAAATTTTAAAAGTTTGTTATTTTGTCCAAATTTAAACGCATCTTGGCACAAAAGCTTTGAAATGAAAGACTAACACATTTTTTTGAGGTGTGTATTCAGTGCGTCAGACATAAACTAAACAAAAGTTATTTAATTTTTATTAAAATTGTTATTATTAAGTTGTTTTTAATAAAATCTAGGTTACGTTTTATAATTTTCAAAAATTCCACCATTTGCTTCTAAGCACAGGTCAGCTTTATGGTGTATAGTTCGGGTTGCTCTGTGGATACATTCGGTCGCATTTCTTAGTGTTTGTGCTGCGTTTGTTATCCGATCCAATAATGCTTCTCTTGTATTCACTTTAGTGGAATATACCAGTGATTTGAACCATCCCCAAAGACAATAATCCAAAAGATTAAGGTCTGGCGATCTAGGTGGCCAATTAAACGGACCTCCCCGACCAATCCATCGGTTTGGAAAGTTTTGGTTTAAAAAATCTCTTACAAGTAAACTGTAGTGTGCAGGGGCTCCATCATGCTGCAAATACATGTTTTGTCTTACATTAAGGGGAACATCTTCTAATAGATTTCGCAAGTGATTTTCAAGAAAGTTTAAATATTTTTCTCCTGTAAGACTACCGTCGATTATAAATGGACCAATTAAATGACCATTTAACATTCCACACCACACATTAATGCTAAATTTATGTTGGAAATTATGTTCTACTGTAGCGTGAGGATTTTCATAGGACCACCGGTGTTCATTGTGAAGATTATTTATACCATCACCCGTGAACTGTGCTTCATCAGTGAACAAAACATACCTATACAACCTTCGATCTTCATTAATCCAGTTACAGAATTGCAGTCTCAACTCAAAATCACCCTCCTGCAAATGTGTAAATGAAATGGGTATAAACAATTAATGTGAAGATTTCTCCAAGCAGACGATTGTGTAATTTGATAAGTATCTGCAATCCGCCTAGTGCTTATGCTTGGATCATTTTCGACGGCATTGAGTATAGCCTCTTCTACTTCAACGTTGGGTCCTGATTCCCTTTCAGATACAATTTTCGCACTTGGAAACATCCCAGATTCTTCAGCAGTAGTGAAAACTTGTTGAAAAGTTCTTCTATCTGGCACCCTTCTATCTGGAAAACGACGCTGGTACTCCGCGACTGCTTGAATTGCGACCCCATTGCAGAAGCCATAGACGAATATCTGCATATTCACGATGCGAGAATATCACAGGCATAATGACGTATTTAGATCTAAAGTTTCTTAAATGATTATTGTCAGATAATAAAAGTTATAAACAGAAATTGACAGTGGCAAAATTTGATTTTATTATTAACTGACATTACTATTGCTAAGTAACAGGAAAAACGATGAGAACACCAACCAGCAGTTGTTCTGTCAGGCAAGGCACACTTCTATTTTTTACAATACATGCATACTTTATGTGAATTTGATAAAAAAAATCACATGCGCCGAAACTGTTTTAAATCCAAATATCTCGAAAACGGTTGCTCGTATCCACTTTTAACAGATATACCTTTTTGACGTAGAAATGGCAAGGGAATAATTTGTTTTGCTCTAAAATGTAATACAAGACTGTACCAAAAAGTTGTGGTTGTATGCTATGAGCAGTCGGAGATTTGATTTTTTTTCGTTTTGTATCCAGATTCTGTTCTTAAGTCTTTTTTAATATCTATCAATAACTTCATGCTCGTTTGTACTTAAGTTGAGGCATATCTATATTTTTTTACCGTGGCTGCATTAAATAAAGAAAAGGAAAGTTTATTGATGGAGTATTTAAAGACTTACCGGTTATGAGAAGAAGGGGAAAAGCATTTGCTGGTATCACATTCTATAATCTGGACAATCTGGGAATAAAAGAGCGAATAAAGTGGGAGGGTCTTGGTCTGTGCATATGGACGGTGCAGGGATGCATGTGGGTCGATGCTCGTGTTTTCTTGGGAGAAATGTCTAAGGAGTGCATAACAGATGATGAATCATCAGAATAGAATCCGTGAAAGTAGCTCTAAAACAGACACAGATCGCCCACAATAATAAAAGTAATACCAACTCGGCCAAAGGAATCTTTGGCTTCAAGGATGTGAGTATTTATTTGAATACGAATTTAACAAGGTCCTGGGTTATAGATTAGTTATTCAGAATGGAAACAGGTTTGCGACATTGTATGCTGGAGTGGGGTATAGTATCGTCAGCAAATATGTTAATAGAATTGCTGGTAGAAGAAAGTAAATCCCTGAAGTGCAGGAGGGATAGTTCAACACTGGACCCTGTGGAAACCCTGACTTAATTTAATGAAAGTATGATGAATGGCCATCAACCTGTACAAAAACATTTCTGGTGGAAAAAACTGACAATCCTAGAACAAAGTTTTGCATATACTTCTCCGTTGCCGTTAGGAGGGATATGGATCTGTATTAGAAGTAAGAGTTTTGGATCCCATTTTGGGAACACGCTGTACACCAGCAGATTTCCAGCTTTTAGGAAAAAAGGCATTTGTCACGAGACACTTGAAATAACCTGGTAAGGATATAGGCGAATTCAGAAGCGCAATAAAAAGGTCACTCTTTTTCAACCCTGATTTAATCAGCTGAAGTTATGGGTGGAAAGAAGCTTTTCGAATAATTATTTTTGGCCAGCTACTGCACTGGCTTCCATTTTAGTAAGATAAAACTTTTGCCTTTTATGCATGTGTTAAAGGCGTTTTTGGCGTCAAAAATTTTGCAATTATAATAATTTTGTGTCTGTAGAGTTTCTGAAGTAGGGTTCTTCCGGAAATTGTTGTGAGTACGGATTTACTCTTGTCTAACATTATCACAGGATTTTGAAAACCAAAGTTTATTTTTGAGAGGTTTTGAAGTCTTAATAGAATGTGGTATAAAGGTCTTTGTACCTAATTGGATTAGATTAGATGTGTAAACAAATTTCGAAAAGATTGTTGGTAGAAAAATCAAACATGATTCTAAAGTACCAAATAATACCAGGTGATATAGATTCTACAACTTCCTGTTGTAGGGGATAAGAAAAAGTATTTACAGTTTTCAGAGGAACCCAAAGGAGCGGAAACGGAAGGCTGATAAGGCTCCGGGCAAGTGGTGAGAAAGAGGTCCAATGGATTATGGCTATATGTGACGATGCGTAAGAAGTAAGTAGGTTCTCTGATGAGGTTGGTAAGAGATTGATTGATTGCAAAGGCCTCTGCTGCTCTACCTTGAGGATCGGTTTCAGGAAACAATAATCATTCTTTATTATAAACGTTAAATTCGCTCAGGATAATGATCTCAGAGGAAAGGAATTCAGAGATTAGCCAATCCACTTTACAAGAAATAAAGTCGAACAGCTCGTTGAAAGAATTGCCTGAAGGAGACTAATAGATACAACAACTAAACTTAGTGGAAGTTCTGATGGCTAGTTTGAGCCATATGATTTTGGATCTGTTCGATTCAAGTCTTGTACAAGACAGATTACTACAACAAAGAAGTTCATAGCTAGGACAGAAAACGTGATTGGTTGCATTTTTACGGCTTATTTTGTATTTGGTTAGCAAGAGAATATGAGGCTTGAGACATTGAAGAAAGTGGTGAACAGAGTTGAGATTTTTATTCAAGCCGCATATATTGCGAATGAGAAACAACATTACGATGGTGGAATGCCAATACTTAACACCTTTTTTTAAAATTTGTTATTGAGTTATCATGGGTTTATTGCTGCGAAGGCGTCAAACTTTTTATTACTATCTCAGGTATCTCTACATATTTGACTGAGAAAAAAAAAGCTTCTTTACTATTAACTTTTTATTAGTGCGATATTGTGAGTCGAGGGTTTTTATAGTCCTTCTCGATGGTGTAAATTAAGTTGCATCGTAGAATATGTGGCTGCAGTGCTCCGAGGTCGTTATTGGTAACTCTCTCAACACTTTTATTTCTGAATAGATACCAAATTAACACGAAAAACTTTATTATCTAAATCAGTGGCGGCTCGTGAGTATATTGAAGGGTGAGGCTACATGAGGTTAATTTTGTTTAAATGTGAATAAATTTCCACGTCACCCATGAGGTATTATTCTGCGACGCGTTGACCTTTTTTTTAATGGAGGTCACCGCCAATAGCCCTACTAAACCATTAAAAACTAAAAAAATAAACTCTAAAAAAAGTAAATAAAAAGTAAACAAAACAAGTAAAATATGTACACCTATCACTAAAATATAGCGGTGATTGCGATAATAAAAACATAATTTAGTTTATTAAAACTTAAAATAAATAGTTGTATGAAATAAGATAAAAAAACTACTTTTTGTACATTAAGTCTATACGTCTGTCTTTTAAGGTTGCAAATTTATCTATAATTTGGTCGTAAAAGTTTTGGTCTTCACTAAGTTCTGACAGTAATTCCTGCTCTATTGACATCATTGCTAAACCCGAAAGCCGTTCTTGTGTCATTGTGTTTCTTAGGTAGGTTTTGATCCGTTTAAGACATGAAAAATTTCGTTCGGCCGATACACTTGTTGCCGGAATAGTTAAAACTAAATTAAAAAGCTTATATGCTTCCGCAAAAATTGCTTTAAAATCTTTAAATAACAAAGCTAGACTTTTTTCGACATCTAAATTTGAAAATTGTTCATCCCTATACAATACAGAAAGCTCATTCTTTAATCTATCTCTGTCAAAAATGTTTGGATAATTTAATAAGTCGTCTGGAAAGCATTTAACATATTCCGAATATTTTGTGCAATCGACTAAAGCAAAGAAATTTAAATTATTTAAATTTTCAAACCGCGTCCCTAATTGAAGAATTATACAATCTATTATTTCGAAATATAATATTTTATATTTAGTAAAAATATCAAAGTCGCTAGAACATTGCCCTCGACGTGTGTTAGTTGGCAGAATAGTGGCTTTTTTAGCAATATTGAAAAGTTCTTTGAAATGGTCCTCGTTTCTAAATTCAATAATTCGTTGCTTGGCAAGGTTTATTTGCGAAATGCAGTAATTTATATCTAAATGCTTTAACTGTAATATTTGAAACAGTACATCAGTGCAACTAAAAATTTGTTTATAAATATGCGATAAAAGGCAAAATTCGAAATCATTAAAATGCTTTAGAAATCCTTTTGCACCATTAATAGATTCTGTTCCAGAACTTAAGTCATTAATAATAGTTTCAAATACTATAATTAAATTGTCCCATTCATTAGCCACTAAGTTTAAAATTTTAGACCGTGTATACCATCGCGTTTCTACAGCTCGCGGAATTCTTTTACCTACTATCTGATTAAGCACAAAAGACCGTTTTGGTGATTGGTGGAAATAATTTGGTATTCCTAATAAAGTGGCAAAAAATATACGACTTTGGGTAATCAGTTTTGTTCCCTGTTGTAAAACTAGATTTAATCTGTGGGCGCAACAATGAGTAAACATAGCTCAAGGAGCAATAGATCTAACTTTTGTTTGAAGCCCATTTATTTCACCTGCCATAACACTAGCCCCATCGTAACACTGCGCGACCAATTTATTTTTAAAGTCATAAGGCTCTAAGCTGTTTTGTATTAAATGAAAAAGGCTCTCTGCTGTTCTATTACCGCTAACGTCAAAAAATCCTAAAAATCTTTCTTTTAAAGATCCGTTGGTCACATACCTAACTGTTATCGAACACTGTGATTTTTCTGTTATATCAGTACTATCATCTGCAATTACGCCAAAAAAACAACAATCGGTGTCATTGATTTCTTTTTTTATATATTCTTGAATATAGTCATGTATGCAACCAATTAGTTCATTTTGTATAGTCTTAGATTGTCCCGTAAAAATATTACTAAATTTAGCACAATGTTCAGTAAGTTCGGCATTTCTTTTTATTAAGCATGCAAATATTTCCTTAAAATTTCACGGTTAAAAGAATCTGTTGTTTCATTATGACCTCGAAATGCCAAGTCCTGTTTACCCAAAGTAATAGTAACATCAATTAAATAATTTAATAATAAACGGTTTTTTCGGACATTTTCATTATAAACAATTTTAATAAGACTTGCATTTTCTTGTAGTGCATCCGCAATAGTCGCCCTATTTTGCTCCAGTCTTGTAAGTGCTACCGAATTTTTAATATGCTCTCTTGAACTTTCATGCGATTTTACTGCTCGTGAAAAATTTTGTAAATTCGAATATCCGCCCCCTGAACTCCAATTATTTTTGACGCAACCTAATAAAATACAAGGCCAACAATATAAGCTTTCTTTATAAATACTTCCGCATAGCCACCTATAAGTTTCGTACCAAGATATTTGAAAAGTTCTTGAATATTTTTGCCTCTTATCGTTATCTCTTATCGTTAAATATTGCTAAAATTTTCGGCGTCGGACGGCTACCTAATATCTGTTTCTTTTCAGTTTCGCCTCTTCTTAAAAAAGGCGTTTCAATTAATGAAGCAATAATGTCATGAATAGGATTCATTTCAAAAGCAAAAAGCAAATACAAAAAATGGAACGGTCCAACTTACCAAATCAAAACAAAACAAAAACTTACTCACGCGTATTTATTCACCTTAAAAGACAGAACGCCCTCAATCAGCGATTATCGCAATCTATTTCCTATTTCTTTCTCAGCCGCACGCACCACGTAAAAAGAAGCCGTTGGAATATTTCGCTAGTCATGTGATTTAAATAACCAATAAAAGCATATCCAAGCTACAGATTTATCGCCTCAAGAATGCAATAGAAAACGCCTGCATCGGCAATCGCCATCCCGCTCTGTCGTAATCAGGTGACTCGCCGGCATTGGCACCGGCCGTTGATAAATAGGTCAGAAGTCGAAACTTTCCAAGCTAAAATTATTTCGCCTCATTCGAGAGCACTTTCTTTAGGAATGGGTTTGCACGGATTGCACGGTCGGTTTTTTGATGTGGTCAGAATTTATTTTCTAAAATATTTATTATGGGATTATATTTTGTTTTTTTTTTAATGTTATTATGTTGTAAAACTGTTAAAAAGTATATTTCTAATTGGTAATAGATAAAAAGTTATATAAAAAAATTCTCTTTTCTTTATTTTGCGGGTGAGGCGCGGCCTCAGAGGCCTACCCTGACGAGCCGCCACTGATCTAAATTACAGTTAAGCTCAAAACCAACAAAAATATTTATAAATTCATTTTTTTAAATTATCATCAAAACCGTGCAGGGTATCAAAAAAGTTAAGAAGACATACAATTTGTAAAATTACGTAGGAAATCTTATAAGTAGTAACAATCTAAGTCAGTGTCGCTACAGCACATTTTTTGTATCAAATTGGCACATCAATATAGGTGGAAAACATTTTAAACTTTGTTAAAAAGTAGAATAGTTTAATAGTCAAACTTAAGACAAGGAAGCTTTAACGTCACCAGTACAAGAACATCTTAAATTTGGTATGCTCATTTACTACATTACAAAATTATGTTTTGTTTTCGTCATTTGATCGGAATCCAAACCGAAATTTAAATAATTTCCAACCGATTTAACACACGACGACGAAACTCAACAGTTCGTAAAAGTATTGCCCAAGTAAATACCGAGACCGATGAAAATAAAAACGAACAAGACATTTTTAAGTGGTAACATAAATTACTATTACAGAGGGACACGTTGAATAATTTTACAGTTAGAAGTTTCGGCACGAGCCAACAACGTCTCCCACATGGCGGGTAATGACGTCTTTGAATATTTTGCATCTCATTAAGGCCCTCCCCCATGCCTTACACCGAAAATAAATTTAATTTGCCGGCTTACGAGGTGGCGGAGTCATATTTTATAACGTTTTATTGAAACGGCCACTCATGGAGGCTGGCTGGTTACTGTCTGATCGCAGATGTTTCGCCGAGAAAAAACGGCATTTTTTCTTGACAAAACAATTTTAAATGCCGGTTTAAAACATTTTTAATGCTAACTAACATCATAACACGTGCTATCTGCAAAAATACAGGATTTTGAAGCAGTCTGGAATGTCCATTCATCGAATATTACTGCCTCTCTTCAATTTCTTACTTTCCGGTCAGAATTACGATACCTTTATGGTTCCCAGTTTTTTTGTGTTTGTAAGGTTTATAGAAGAGACCAATAGAGATCAATATATGTTTTTGGATTCCAAGTTTTACTAAACCCCCGTACTAAATACACGAAGGTCAAGCATATTTGAAATACGGATGCGCCATATTTGACAAGTGATGGAAGCTAGGTTCTTTTCCGTACCAAGGACGTAGGAAGAGACTTTTTTAATGTCAGTCCCTATGAAAGATACGTCAAGAAGAGTAAGAAACTAAATTTGGTTATTCGTGATATTATGGTGAATGGAAAATAAAGGTGCTTAAAATATAGTAATAGGAATGGGTTCTAGCCAGTCAAAGGAAGAACTTCTAATAAATCAAGCCGGTAACAGCGGTTGTATGATAGCAAATCAACAAATGAAATATTGGGACTTATTGGCTTTAAAATATCTATTTTATTTTTAGCAATCTGTTTCTACAACATAACAAAAAAAAGAATGAGAAGACGAATCTAAAAAGAAACTACAAGAAGCCGGGAGGAATTCTAAAGGTATGTAAATAAAGCCGCCATTTTGTTTTGCTATCTTGGATTTTTACCAAAATGTTACCAGGTCATCCCTATATGGTTTTTGAATACTAGAACACCCTGAAATTTTTAGTAGAGATGCGGACTACTTGCTACAACCAGTGTGGAATATTTTCCCAAATATCCAAAAAAAACTGTAATCCTCATTTCAAACAATATTTTAACAGCATTTTAATTTCAACGGGCCCGGAAAAGAACACATCTTTCATTCTTTTTTACGGTTTCAGAATACAATGCGCTAACGGCCATAAAACATCTTTTGCCGTTTTTTAAACTCATTCTACATTTCACGCTGGGGTTCAAAATAGACATAAAGTGTACGTTATTAAAAAAACGCAAAACCGTGCTTTTTCAAGCAGCATTTATTCCGCGTAAATCATGACAGAATGTAAAGAAATGCGGGAACCTTTACAAATCGGAGAATTGGTGTTTATAAAATGTGTATTAACAATGAAAAGCATATTTGTTGTACTATGGAGCATTGATATTTACACTTAATGTATTTATTTTATTTTGGTTTATGCAGTGTATAACATTTATATATTCATTTAACTATAAATTAGCAAGAAAAAAGCTTGGTAGTTGTTAACTAACCTTTCGTTTTTATGGTTTTTGGTACATTCGTACATTTTGTGCTGCTGATCACGAATTTGAAGTCAGGATTTGATGGCGACGCGGCGCAATGTGATTCTTAATAAATTAACCTAATAATTCACAGGAAACAATACATAAAATCGCCGGTGACTACATCAAGGTCTCCTATGAAAAACCAATGAAGTTCAAAATGGCTGCCGTGTCGTTACCGTAGCGACCCAAAGATGATAGTGTCAACATTTAAAGTTGTTGCATAAAGTTAGTTAGTATATATATTGGTTATATGTGAATATCTGTCCATTATAATATATTTGTAATAAAATTACAACAAAATTTGTATAAAGAGGAAAAAGTTGCTAAAAACGGCAATTTTGTACGGATTTTTTCTTAAATGAAAAATCACTCGATCACTCCCGCTAAAATTGCAATGCTATTTAATAAATACACAATTTCTTGTAATATTTGTTATTACAGTTACCGCGCATGTCTGCGCATAAGTCAACCAGTAAAATTCCATTTATTATACGGAGTGTTGTTTTGACCATGCTACATATCTTTAGGTTATGTAATTATAAGTTATATGAGGAAAATTGGTTATCCGAGTGTTTTGTGGGGTGAGAAATCATAATTTGGTATCAATTTGTTTGCAGTACCCAGAGGGCGCTGCGTACGCTTTCATTAGGTATTCAGTTTAATTTGCACAAAAACTTTTTTGACCTTAGATGTCTAGAAATTTTTATGAAAACTTTTTCTTTTTATGTCCTTTCCGTTTTTAAGAAATTTGCAAATATCTGCAATGATGTGTTTTTCTGAGTACCTTAGATGTTAGATTATGTTGCTGAAATATACAATAACTGAGTGTGTGACAAATTTCATCAAAATAATTATTTTTCTAGTGTGTTTTAAAACGATTCGTTACCGAAGTACAGCGTCTTTGTCTTAAAAACAAACAAAATAAGCTTTTATTGTGATCAGAAAAACATGTCTCAATGACAAAGCAACCTTAAAAATAGAAATGTTCTATAATACCTTATGGAATAACTTACACTATGTTAAAAAAAAAGTAAACTATACATGGAAAAGCTCAAAAAATATACAGATTAAACGTATATAATAATAACAAAACAATAGACAATAATCAATAATCAAAATGAAAACTATACATCTGTGTAATAACAAATGAGTTAGTCATATAAAGAGAATTAAGAAAAAGAAAACAAATGTTGAGTCAGAAATATTTAAAATATTATACCTACTATTATATAGAGTTATCATAAAATTCCTGCAGGTTGTAGTATGGCTATAACTTAAGAATGTTTTTGATAGTCCGTCTAAAGGACTTTTCAACAGTAATTAATTTCAGGTTCATAGGTAAGTGATTGTAAATCTTAACACTTTCATAAATCAATGAGTTTTTAGTAAATTTTAGCAAATTAGTGTGTTGGGAGAGAAACGTTGCTACTGTTACTGGTAGTATAAGCACCATGTCTAGAAAAATTCCTAAATTTTTTGTGCATCAAGCAACAAGTTTCTAAGATAAAAGGACAAATGGCAGTCGCAATTTCTTCCCCTCTTATTTTGTGCGTCCTATATAACCTAGAGCTAGTAATGTGGTCAGATTGCCACAAACGGCTAAGACTTGTAAGTAATATGTATAATAATATATTATCGTTTTTAATTAAAATAAGTAATTGTTTGCTCGTATTTTAGATAATCGATAATCAGGAAAATAATAACATTTCTATTAATATTATAGATTTGCATAACATAGTTAAAAACAAGGAACCAACTAAGGAAAATTTAATCAATTTCGTCATTTAGTCTGAGCTACTCATGACGATTAATTAATCACTCGTTCGTGATGACGTAAACATTTTCAAAAATGTTATCTCTTTTTTAAGCTGTTTTGCAGAAATACTATAAGCTTTGGTATTTGTTTACTAGCTAGGACGACTTCCAAAAAATTATAAATAACTTAGGGTCTTCATCTTAAAATTTGTGGAGTTCATTTTAAAGAATTGTCAGTAAGTTTATAAACTCTACGTTTTTCAAATTCAAATGAGTAATGTCATATATATAATAAGAATATTAAATGTTTTATACAAGGAAAGTGTTTAAGAATTTGAATTCCTCTGTATTTCAATACTTGAACACATATTTTGCAGAAATGTTATCTTAATTATTTTTATAATTAATGTCCCTAAGAATTCTCTAATGAAGAATTGAATTGTCTAATCTAAGTAGTGTTAATGTAAATATTTATAAATAGAGGTATTTTAAGAATAGTTAAATGTAAAACTATACGGCAAGATACATTAAATAAGTTAAAAGATGTATTCGAATTATTCCTATCACAACACACATACATGTATGACACCCTGTATAAAGAAACTTGTGTCATTTTAAACTCATTAAAACATTTTTTATGTCGGGTACCAAAAATAAATAGCAAATGTCAATTTATTTAATCACACCCTGTATAGGAATCAAAGAAACTTTATTTATAGCTTATATTATTATTAAAATGTTCTAAAAAAATAATAGAGTCGTCTCGTTTTCAAATTCACTATTTTCAGCATATATTTTATAAAAAATAGTTGTTTTTTCCAACAATTCATTGAAAACTAGCACAAGAATACTAAAATAATAAATAGTAAACAGATCACAACCGTTTTTTATATTTAAAACACATTTAGAAATATACAAACTCAAAAATATGCCATTTGAAACCAGAATTTAGGGATTTTTGTTACGTGGATATTTTGACACAATGGAATGGTTCAGCGCCAACTATTCGAATAAAAAAAAACATAATTTTGTACGTAGTTGCGTTTTAAAAATTGAAATTTGACGTAGAAAGGTAAATCTATACTAAAACAAGGATTTTTCTAACAAAACCTATACTATTAGGTGGATCTGCCCGTTAGGCGTTAGTTAGCACAGGTTCAATCATTAAAGCCATAAACCTTCATTGAAGCCATACAATCACACAGTTTCTCGAATTCAACGTGATTTTGGATGATTTGAGGTAAGCTTTATATATGATAATAGTTTTATCGACGAACCTGGACTAACCTAAAGCCTAACGGTATAGTTCCACCTAACACTTTAGATTTTGGCCCCGTTAAGTCCTAACATTGGAACAACAACTAACAACGTTAGTTATTAGAAATAACGATAAATTAGAATTTGATGCTTTTGAGAGTATATAAATAGTTAAATGTGGTAAGAAAGCACTAAATAAAGACAGAGGGCCTATTCCCTATAGTCCCCTTATTTTTACTTGACAACGGTGCAGTTACCTATAAATAGTCTCGGTCAGGATAAGTTACTTTAGTTTATGTCATCTGCTGATGATGCTAACTTGGTTAGCGAAACGCGCGTCCAGAACGTAACAAGTTGTGGTATAGTGTGGTTAGAACTCTTGTATTTTGAGTTTAGGTTTTGTTTGAAAAATCGTTGTTTTAATATAGATCAAAATTTCAATCCGATTTTTAAAACAGAACTACAAACAATATTATAAGAATTTTATTAGCTGGCGCAGAACCATTCCATTCCACCAAAATGCCCTTGTAACGAACAAAAATCCCTAGATTCTAACGATTTTTGACTTCGAAATTTGTATATTTCTAAATATGCTATAGTAGTGTTTTTTTGTTAGTTTTCAGTGAATGGTTGCAAATACCAACTCTTTTGTATAAAATTTATGCTGAAAATAGCTGGAAAGTTTAAATATGCGTTTTGACAGTGACTCAAAACAGAAGTCAAAAAGGAAACGTTGCTGACAAAATCTGACTACAGATTCGTAATCAGCAGTCCAAAATCGACGAATATACCAAATATCATAAAACTCAGCGATGGTTGACGTAACCGAAAAATTATCAAAAGTTTTTTCTACAAACCCCTAGTAGCCTTAGAAATGTCATTTTAAGGTATTAGTGCCTTCAAGTTTAAGGCATTAGTGTTAAAATATTGAAAGCAGATGTCAAAAAACACTAAACCATCGTTTTCTTCTATATTTTCAGGGTTTTAAGAAACTGATAGGATGCTTCAAATTTCCCGTAAACAGTTAAGCTAATAATGGTTGTTTAAAACTTTTTAGACATTTTGGTACGTTAGATGATAATCAAAAGAACAAACACCAGTACACTTAATCATAAATTAATTTTAAATATTAATTTAAATTTTTAGTTAATATTAACTTTGATTTCAATTTAGCTTAACTAACATTCAGTTGTTGCACGACTGTAGAGTATAATAACTTGGTGGATATTTTCCATGGTTACAATTGCCCCAACAAGCGTTTCCACGGTAAATATTCGAAGGATAAATTTATTTGGGGATGAAAATACTGGCCCTAAGAATAAAAAGTTAAATTTCCTGCCAACTCCAAATAGACCATTGGTGAGAATACATTTAAATATGTACAAAAATGTTTATATTTAATATTTTTATTTTTTTCTAACGAAATCCGTGTCTACAGCAGGTGATCTTTTTATACAGGTAAAATCCCCGTCAACCTACCCTACACAGATTAATAATTAAAATCGAGCCCATTATTTTAACCTAATTTGGCAGTTTTTTACATTCAACCTCGGTGTCGAAATTATATCTGGCCGAGACAAGTTACAGTCTATGCGCTGATTTCAAAGAGGATAATTCGATGACTACGTTTACGTTATAAATACTGTGCCGCACAGTGGATCGAATCAGTGTTATATAGGGACATTGGGTTGTTTTCCAAAATTAAAAGCTTTTGAAATCCAATAGAATATTCGTTTCACAAACACCCCAGGCCACTGGAAAAGCACCATGAAAGCTGTTGAATCACTTGTTATACATAAAAAAAAAACATGTTTTTGAAGGGAATTAAAAATTTATTAAAACATAAAGAAATATTTAGTTAAATCCGTGGGCCAAATTAAAATATATGAATGTAATTGAATTGTATTATTTAATAATTTACAGTAAAGATATTTGTCAAGAAGTAAAATATGATGACGGTTTTCATTGATACTTTTTTTTCTCAGTGGCGTGCTCAACTGAAGTGTATTAAGTCAAAAATTAAAAAAATATATATATTGGTTGACTTTTAAAAAAATGCTTAAAACCGCATGGCTTGCAAACAACTGGAATAATAAGCAGACCCATTCACCTATTTACCAGCATCAACATTTATACTTTTGCAAGAAATATGAATTTTAATTTATTTGGAAAGGGGTCAAGTAAGCATATTTAGCGAGTTCCGTGACATGCCGCGTGTTGATCGCGTCATCCTGGAAATCTTCGTTTGCAGTTATTGCACTCATTTGTTTTTAAAAATGGCATCTAGTTCATTTTTTAACATGTGTTAAAGTTCTTGGTAGTGGAATATTTAAAAAGTTAATATGGATGCATTGACATCAAATCGCGATTTATTTATGTATTTTAAATCTAATAAAATTAAAATAAGTTATTGTGATAGTTTACTTAAGCATGTTATCAAAACAAAAAAAAATACACCAACGGAGAGTACCATTTTGATCCTGAAAGATTGTTTAAGAAAATACCGCAGCATTCTGCTAAATAAATGGAATTGTCATAGAACTGAGGAAAGATTTTCTAAAAATCATACGACATGGTTGGATATCGGATTTTCTTATGGCCAAATTTTATGAATGTGGATTCTAATATTGGTAATACGTCAACTGAAGATATTCAAATCAATCTTTTTTTTTTGTCCTTTATAATTATTGACCGCATTTTAACATCGATTTCTCAAAATAATATGCTTTAGGAAAATATCGGGTTTTACAGTGAATGTCTTCATAGAACGGCTAGCGATTAATTAATTATCGATAGCCATTCAATGTCTCCAGAGCGTATGTATGGGAGGGGGGATATTGGCCTGAGAATACATTATAGGAAATTTAGAAAAATCAAAGTTTTATGACATAGAAACTTTGACATTCTTTCTAAATTTCCTATAACTGAAAATGTATAATTCTGTTTTTAGCAGGTGATCTTTTTATACAGGAACCCTCCCCCCTTGATATTACCTAGATCCGCCACTAGTTCAACACTTCTAATATTAAATACCTACATTCTTTATACTTATATAAGCGATTTTATCGATTTTATATGTTTATGGTTATGCATTTAAAAATATACATTGAATCAAATTTTAGGATGTCCGCCATCTTGAATATTGAACAAATGTCATATTTTCTATGAATGTCTATGAGAGTATAACGCCTCAGCTTTCCAATAAAATCAAAATCATCGAAATGGGACGAATAGCATAAAAATTATGTCCAATGTCCCGATTTCCCTATGCTTCGATCCACTGTGTGCCGGTGCGGTGGCATAATGACCATTTTCATCATTCTCTAAAGAAAATCAATTCTGTATTATTAAAATTTGACATCAAAATAATTACTTAAGATCGCTTTTAAGATGATGTCTTAGTAAATTTAATATATCTTTTCCTCTGCTGCATCAATTGCATGAAGTGTACGGTTTTACAGGTTGATCTTTTGATCATTGACAGAAAGTAAATTCCTTTTTTCACAAGAACCAATAGTACATTATATGACTAGAGACTAAAATTAAGGCATTTCAGTCCTGCGATATATAAATTATATTGCACCTTTTTGCACTATCGGGAACAATATTACTAAATAATGTAATGTATAGATGCAAATTTAAAACACCTCTGACAGCCGGTTGCACAAAATTTAATTGCTCTTTAGAATATTTAACCGAGCTTTCGGATTTGACAAGTTGGTTATAGAAATCTAGGAACTCGCTGTCAAATTTGACATTCCGATAAACATTCTAAACTTTAATTGAGCTTTCTGCAACCGGCCAATGGGACAAATTATTGCAGGTAACAGATACAAATTTAATTAGTGTGCTTTGAAATAATGCAGTTACCTAGTTACAACATAAATAAACAAGTTGTCCGTATCATGAAATTCGTGATTATAAATCGAAATGGACAGTTTTGATTTAACACATGTAGCTGAAGAAGACATTTTGCCGTTCAAATTAAGGAAAACTTAAGCGCAATATCAGACATTTGTAACATGGTGCAGTGAGCGAAACGTGGAAAATTTCAACGAAGTTGCGCTACTTTGTTTCACGGAGAAATCTAGGACTTTATCACCTTCGACACCTTTGGACACACTTTTCTATGCTCAACGTTAAAATCAATATCGACGTTAGCAAATTTCACATGCTAATTGCCCTGCTGAAAGAAGAAACGAAGGATATAAGTCAAAAAAAGTCAATATTTTGACTGGTGATCAGGTTAATGAATTTCTAATGGATGCCCCAGACAACCAATCCTTCCAGAAAAGGTTCTAACGAATTTCGGATGTACTTCTACCAGTACCGTTATTGAACATACTGCCGACTAAACAAATTGATTATTTAATATAGTATAAACACCCTGGAGAGGGTTCCATTTCTTGGAACAAAATAGGCTAGCATTACCTTGTGTGTGATATTTTCCAAATTTTTCTTGTTACACCAAGCTGTGCAGAGCTTGAAGGGTTTCTCATATCTGTCTTTGGACTTCTCGGGCATTATAGCTGAACATCTTACTTGCCACACATTTTCTAGGTCTGGATCGTCACTTTCTTGAATCACAACATACAATCAAATCAAATCAAATCAAATATATTACGTAGAAAATTTTTACAATATTACTTGAAAGATGATTGCACACCTAGATGTATCATCTGGGTGTGTACAAAAGAAAAGAAATTTTGTTGTAATTACCTATTGCTAAATTCTTAAATTACCTATACCTATACTAAATAAATGATAGTGCGTACAAACTAAGTACGTGGCTATTCTAAAATCATAATTTCACACTAACATAAGCGATAGAATAATTTTAAAAATTATAGAATTTAAATAAGACTTATTTGAAGTAAAACTTTGCTATCTACTTAAGATGCCAGTAAATACCTCGAAGTTTTGATTCAAGAAAATTGAGATTTTTTACTAAAAAGGTTTCTCTTCTGTATATGTCGAATATTAAGCGGAAGAAAGTTATAAAGTGTAGGACCAAAGTATGTCAGATATCTTTGGTTTCTTGTTCTGGACAGGAAAGGAACACATCGATCTGCTTCTGGTATGATAATTATTTAGAATAGGTTGCAGCCTTAGTTCGGGATGTTTGTAAACTATCAAAAGTACTGATTTTACATACAACTGTTGCAAGGTTAAAACTTGGGCTTCTTGATACAGAAGTTCGGTAGAGTATCTGGATTTTTTTTTGTAAATTACTTTAAGGAGATATCTTTGAGTTACATTTAAAATATTTAGTGTTGTATTAAATGCCCCTCCCCATATTGACAGACCGTATTTAATGATTGATTAGTGCTAGTGTGATATATAATAATTTGAGGATATTGATTGGCATGATATTTCTGATTTGATAGAATTTATAAATTAGTTTAAGTAGTTTTGAATTTGTACTTTCTATATGTTTATCCCACTTAAATTCAAAAATCAGTGCAGTGGCATGGTGTCTCATTTGATAAACACTGGAACGTATGCATTTTTATCTGATTAGCATCAAATTGGTGAGAGTCAAGGATACTGAAACACATAAATTTTGTTTTTTCCATGTTAATTGTCAATCGGTTTTCACCCAACCATTGACGTACCTTTGCAAATTCAGATATGGTGTGCTCCACTGTATCATTCCAGGTATCCCCCTGTACAAGAAGAACAATATCATCTGCATACGAGACTAGTTTGCTGGATGTAGTGAGGCAAAGGAGGTCATTAATATATAAGGAAAATAGGACTGGTCCAATTACGGTTCCTTGCAGAACACCACGCTGTACTATTTCAAAACTGCTGTAATCATTTTGTACCCTTACACATTGTTTCCGATCTTCAAGATAACTCCTTATTAAGTTATAGCATAATCCTCTTATTCCGTAGTTGCTTAGCTTGTTTAGAAGAATATCATGCAGTCCGGTATTGAAGGCTTTGGCCAAATCCAAGAAGATCGCAAGGGGTTTTCTACTTCTATTAATAGCATTATAAATAAAGTTTGATACCTCTTCCGTTGATCTTCCATGATGAAATCCAAATTGACTCGGAGAAAGAATGTTATGTTTTTCTATGTGGCTTATAATTCTGTCCCTTATACAAACTTCCAATACTTTTGCAATATTATTAATTAGAGATATCGGCCGGTAATTGCCCGGTAAATAAGTCTCGTTACCTTTATGAATAGGTATGACAACCGACTTCTTCAATTCACAAGGAATTATACCCGTCGAAATGGAACAATTAAAAATATATGTTAGAGGCTTAACAATAAAATTTCGTATTTCTTTCAGCATTTTACTAGTAATTCCGTCTAATCCAGGTGCAAAGTTATTTTTTAATCCGTTTATAATTTGAATCGTTAACAAAAATCATATCTTGAACACTTACTGATCTTAAACTTAATATATTCTTTTAATGATTTAAATGCAAACAAAAAAATTGTAGTTTTAATCTCAGAATTAGAAAAAAACTTTTGATCCTGTCACTTTTTTTGGATTGAACTCTAGGATTGTGCCCAGTAATCGTTATTAATTGTTGATCGGGTACACTGGCGTTGGCAAGATGCGTGACTGCTGTTGATCTATTACTTCGATTAGTAAATTTCTTATTAACTGTTTTTAACCCAATTTTTCAGCTGTTTTTTTGGTTGATGAAGATAATTTATTGATGCCAACTAGGCAATTTCTGTACCAGAACGAAGTTTTTAAATCGATCAGTGTTAGAATTTTAAGTAGTTTTTCAATTATTTTGAAAAAAAGACGAACTGGACCAACGTCTTTATTTGAATTTTTGATTCACCATTTGCTGGCAGTGCAGCTCTTGTTGTGTGATTCTTTTATAGAGCTATTAAATCTCGATGGACTATTTACAAATATACAGGGAGAAAGAAAATATTTTTTTAATATATTACGCAATATTATTAAGATAGCCACTTAATACTATTTTATAAATTAAATGCCGAGGGACTAAATAAGAAAATTAGCTAAATATGTATTTGGTTAAAATTTTTTGGTTGGCAAAAACAAAAATACACAAAATGGCAAGCGCCTTAATAAAGTCGGACGGCGGTTCAAATCAGTGGAACAATCAGGATATGTTCTGTTTATACCACTTAATGAAAGTGAGATTTTTTTATCAATCACCAAAAATTATGAGCCCCGCTTGACTTACAAATTTAACCACTTATACAGCGTCATTTATTTAAATGCGGGCCACCCCTGTGCAAAAAAAACTAGGCTATATATATATATATATATATATATATATATATATATTTTTTTTTTTTTTTCGTTAGCCCCGAGTTTCTGGTAAAGCGTTTTTACCGATTTTTATATATCAAATTTTGTCTTATAATTAATAAAAAAATTTATTTATTTTAAACACGCTTTAAAATTGGAACAAGTATTCTATAATTATTTATTTATTGCCTACAAAATTACAAATGTACTAAGCAAAAAATAGTGTCAAATCTAATAAAAACATTTTTAAATTAAAATTCACTGGCTAATATCCAGGAGCCAGTGGCAAAAGCTCTGAGAATCGGTATAAGAAATGTACAGAAACTTGTGCATGAAAAAAAAACATAATTTACTACCGAAGAAGATTAAGAAATGTACACGAGAAAATCCAAAGGCAAAAGACTAAAGTTACAATGCAAAAATGGATATTCATAATGCAATTTATGATTTATACACGTCAAAGATTAGTATAATCCTTCAGAAACTTTTTAATATTATAGACTAAAAAAATCATCATCACTTAAAAAGTCCTCATCTTCTGAGTCGTCCTCAAATGGCGCAATGATCATTGGTGCTGTTTCGATATCTAGAACTCGCTCTCGATTCCACCAATCCCATATTAATTTCTCCGTATGTTCCTCAGATTTCTTCCAGTACTCCGGCGTAATATAATTTAATGGATCTTTCGAAAAAAATTGTACTTCATCTGACGTAAGACCATCGTTCACGTGTTTTTCGTAATATGGTTTTGCCCCAGCCCATATAAATTCTATATTGCGTTAAACTGGCAATGGTATGGCGGCAGTCGTAAAACCTCATGTCCATTTTCCGGTAATATTTCATCTACGGCATATATTGTTGGTTTTTAATTAGATTTTGCTATTAAAAAAAGTTCTAGTTTCAGCATATTGGCTAAAGGATTTGGTTTTTGTTTTATTAGCTAGTCATAAATATCACTTTTCTTCCAGGATGAATTAGATTGTTTATTTAAGATTCTTGAATGATAAGATGCATTGTCCAGAATGATTAAAGATGGAGCATCTAAATTTGGAATCAGTTGTTCTTTTAACCACTTTTCAAACAGTTCACAGTTCATATTATCATGGTAGTCCATGCTTTTGGATGTTGAACAAAACAGGAAGCTTGCACCTGGGAGAAATCCTGTTGAAGAACCTGCATGCAAAATGATAAACCGTTTTCCCGTCCCACATTCCTTTTTTCTCTTAACACTTTTTACAGACTCGTCCTGCCAAAATTTCGAACCACTTCCATTAGAAAATATCCAAGTCTCGTCTAAAAATACCACTTTTCTAAATTTTGAATTAACATTTTACGTGTATTTCTTTAAAAACTGAATACGCTGACTTGCTATACGTGGCAACTCGCATAACAATCTTTGATTACAGTCCTTTTTATATCGAAAACCCAACACTTTTATTAATTTTGACAACGATTTTAGTCCAATTTCCAATATGCCTCGATTTTTTAAAGCTTCTTTTAAAACTTGAAGGGTTATATTAGTTTTTGTGGTGTATAAATCGTAAATTCCATTAAGAACTGTGTCTTTGGCTTTTTTCGTGTACATTTTTTAATCTTCTTCGGTAGCAAACTATGCTTTTTCTCATGCACAATTTTCTGCACGGTCCTTATACCGATTCCCAGAACTTTTGCTACTGTCTCCTGGATATTGGCCGGTGAATTTTCATTTTCTTATTAAATTTAATACCATTTTTTTCACTTGTGGATGCAAAAAACCCGAAAATTGTTTTCTATTACTCATTTTGTCCCTGACTTGTCAATCTGACTTTGAAGTGACATCGCTCAAAGATTTTTGCAACTGCTGGTATTTATATGTTTATCCTCTTTTCTCATATGAAAATATTATAGGTCTATCTAATTCATCTTCCGGATTTTATGTGGAGGATATGATTGCACGTAATAAAAGAAAAACAAACTTAAAAAGTTTGTCGTTGATAAATCGTATGACCCGCACGATAACACTGCTTTTGACTATATTCTATACGACCCGTATAATTTCCTCTATCACATTTTTTAATTTTGAAATGATACGTGCAAGCATGCCCTACTTCACTGCAGCTCACGTTATTTTTGTCGATCTTATATAAAAACTTTCTATAGCCCCTCTGCCGTGTTCTTGTCCCAAAATTTCATCGTTTTGTGATGTTCTTTTAAAGCAAATGCTGCAGCACCCTTAAGTTTTTCAGCTCTCTTCTGAAGTTCCTCGCGGTTGGAATCCTTAGTTTTACATGCCTCCAAGGATTCAACATTTTCGGTTGGATTAAATTTTATGTTACGCTCTTTAAAAAACTTTCCTCTTAAAATTTTGGCTATATTGTTCCAAATGATTTTAATAACCGATTCCTTGTAATAAGTTGCATTTTCTCGTCGCATGTTGACTTCATAACTGTTCATGATTGCTACTAATCAAGAAATCGTAGTGCTTCTATAAATTTTATCGCAGAATTTCGAAAACTGACTCCATTGGCTTTGTTTATTTATACCTGTATTTCTTGATACTGATTTTTCAATAAATGTATTAATTTCTCCCTTATCAACGTCTCCCAGAGATTGAAATTCCTTATTTTGATTCAAAATTATAAAATCACAACTAAAATTATATTGGTCAAGCAACGGACCACAACAAGGTGAAAAAAATACTGCCGCTTTAATAAATATTAAATAAATGTACACTAAACAAAGGAAATTATTAATTATTTGAGTCACAAGACACATGAATGAATTTAAAATGAAATTCTTCAAAAAATGTGTGCTAGCAAACTGGCTAAAGGTTTGCGAGATAAACGTAGTCACTTTACCGATATTAGACTGTGACGTTTCCACAATATTTAGACTGCGTTACAGTTACGGTAAGTAAACACCGCCGGTAAGGTTCTTTTGCGATAAATTGGTGCGATAATACAAATTTAAATGGCTCATTTACATCGCAAAGGGGTGGGAATTGTACCGGTGGTTTTATGAATTCTAATTACAAAAAAATGTGTTTCGTCGGCTACCGTATCGCAATACTATCGAATGTCGCGTTTCATTATTCAACAAATTTTTCTTACCCCGAGAATTACACTGGCGATTTTAATGGGTCTTTTTCTGAAAGCTTCTCGAATTGCATAAAACATTATGGAGACCAAAAAGTGTCGAGTCACGAAGGCTTTGCGTGAGTAAAGTATCCTTGTTTTTGTTTTGACTAGGACGTGACTAAAACGTAAATTTTGTCGATACTCATACACTGCATAAAGTAGAAAGAGGTCATTAAAAACCTCAGACAATGGAATAATTACATTAGGAAATTCAATTTTTTTTTACAATTATACTTAAATCAAAATCAACTTTCGGCTATAATAACAACAATTTTGGATACCACGCAGGGCTGCCACACACACCATTTTTCATCCTCTATGCCTGCAAAGTTTTAAATGATATTATTTTAAATTTTCTACCATATTTACCTTCATGTATTATTTTTTACCACTTTTCTACGCCAAGCCAATTTTCGCATTTCTATTAAGGTTAACATCTACTTCCGGCCTTCCTATCAGATCAGATATCAGATCTTTTTAGTCTGTAATAGTTAAAATTTATGACAATGAGAACTTTTTTTTTTTGATTGAGCAACCAAATTTGGGCATGTTGACTAAAGTTTGTGGCACTGAATTATATGATATAGTAGAATGCGGTTTTATCGTGCGGGTCCAAAGGTCAACAACATTATGAATCAAATCAGAAAACACAGTGAATACATGTTGTTTGATTCTTTTATGGAGCTATTAAATCTCGATCGGCTATTTACAAATATACAGGGAGAAAGAAATATATTTTTATTATTATATTACGAAATATTATTAAGATAGCCACTTAATATTATTTTAGATATTAAATGCCGAGGGACTAAATAAAAAAATTCGCTAAATATGTATTTGATTAAAATTTTTTGGTTGGCAAAAACAAAAATACACAAAATGGCAAGCGCCTTAATAAAGTCGGAACGCGGTTCGAATCAGTGGAACAATCAAGATATGTTCTGTTTATACAGCCACTTAATGAAAGTGAGATTTTTTTATCAATCACCAAAGCCCCGCTTGACCTAAAAATCTAACCACTTATACAGTGTCATTTATTCAAATGCGGGCCACCCCTGTGCAAAGAAAACTGGTTTTTTTTTTGTATTGTGATGTACACGAAAAAATCCAAAGGCAAAGGACTTAAGTTACAATACAAAAATGGATATTCATAATGCAATTTATGATTTATACACGTTAAAGACTAATATAATCCTTCAGAAACTTTTTAATATATATAGACTAGAAAATATCATCATGACTTAAAAAGTCCTCATCTTCTGAGTCGTCCTCAAATGGTGCAATGATCATTGGTGCTATTTCGACATCTATAACTCGTTCTCGATTCCACCAATCCCATATTAATTTCTCCGTATGTTCCACAGATTTCTTCCAGTCCTCCGACGTAATATAATTTAATGAATCTTGCGAAACATTTGCACTTCATCTGATGTAAGACCATCGTTCACGTGTTTTTCGTAATAAGATTTTGCCCCAGCCCATATTAATTCTATTGCTTTAAACTGGCAATGGTATAGCAGCAGTCGTAAAATCTCATGTCCATTTTCCCGTAATATTTCATCTACGGCATATATTGTTGGTTTTTTAATCGATTTTGCCATTAAAAGAAGGTCTAGTTTCAGCAAATTGGGTAAAGGATTTTGTTTTTGTTTTATTAGCCAGTCATAAATATCACTTTTCTTCCAGGATGAAGAAGATTATTTATTTAAGATTCTTGAGTGATAAGATGCATTGTCCAGAATGATTAAAGATGGAGCATCCAAATTTGAAACCAGTTGTTCTTTTAACCACTTATCAAACAGGTCACAGTTCATATTATCATGGTAGTCCATACTTTCGGATGTTGAAGAAAACAGTAAACTTGCACCTGTGGGAAATCCTGTTAAAGAACCTCTATGCAAAATTATGAACCGTATTCCCGTCCCACATACCTTTTTTCTCTTGACACTTTTTACAGACTCGTCCTGCCAAGATTTCGAACCACTTCCATTAGAAAATATCCAAGTCTTGTCTAAAAATACCACTTTTCTAAATTTTGAATTAACATTTTCCGTGTATTTCTTTAAAAACTGGATACGCTGACTTGCTATATGTGGCAACTCGCATAAAAATCTTCGGTTACAGTCCTTTTTATGTCGAAAACCCAACATTTTTATTAATTTAGACAAGATTTTAGTCCAATTTCCAATATGCCTCGATTTTTTAAAGCTTCTTTTAAAACTTGAAGGGTTGGTTATATCAGTTTTTGATGTGTATAAATCGTAAATTGCATTACGAATATCCATTTTTACATTGTAACTTAAGTCTTCTGTCTTTGGCTTTTTTTGTGTACATTTCTTAATCTTCTTCGGTAGTAAATTATGCTTTTTTTCATGCACAATTTTCTGCACAGTCGTTACCGATTCCCAGAGCTTTTGCTACTGTTTCTTGGATATTGGCCGGTGAAATTTCATTTTCGTAATATTTTATTAGATTTAATACCATTTTTTCCCGTTGTGGATGCAAAAAACCCGAAAATTGTTTTCTATTACTCATTTTGTCACTGACTTCTCAATCTGACTTTGAAGTGACATCGCTCAAAAATTTTTGCAACTGCTGGTATTTATATGTTTATCCTCTTTTTTCATATGAAAATATCATAGGTCTATCTAAATCATCTTCCGGATTTTATGCGGAGGATATGATTACACGTAATAAAAGAAAAACGAACTTAAAAAGTTTGTCGTTGATAAATCGTATGACCCTCACGATAACATTGTTTTATATCTATTATAAATTCGACTTCGTCATTTCTAAACTAATTTCACCCATACATAAATAGATTCGTATCAATTTGATCTCATTAAAATTCTGCCGCAGCAATAAAATCGGATTAGTCGGCCCTCTGTGAGCCCTTACACATTGTTTATGTGTGTGTTTGTTTGAGTTGCGCTTATCAAAAAGTAAATCATTGGCACAAGGGAGTGATTATGGCAACAAGCCATAACTTGCGCTATCGTCACGCAGATCTGTCCAATAAAACAGCATGGTGTCTTATTTTAAACAGGCCCACCGATGCTAATTCTAAATCTCCCTTTTCATCTGTTTATGGTTGTGTTTACTTTTTGAAAGAAAGTTTTTATCTGGAAATCGGGACACTGCATTATCGGCTTATGGGGGCAGAATGTTTAATTTCGTTATTGAGCTGCCTGTATAGTTTAGGCTGTTATTTCTGCTCTGTTTGTGGACATTTAAAACGATTGTAACTGACTTCAAAAAAGGAGGGGGTTCTCAATTCGACCTGTATGTATCTTTTATGTTTGTTCACGCATATTGTCTAAACGACCTGGCCGATTTTCATGAGTCCAATGTTAAATTGTAGAGGACATGTTTCTGGTGGTTCCATATATTTTGATTTGAAACCTATTTAGTCGTTTTTTTTAAATAATATTTCAAAAAAAACACAGGTTTAAGGGCGATAAAGGCAGCCAGTTTTATAATTAAATTTACGTTTTTTTAAATACCCTTTTCAAACTTTACTAGGTGTATAGTAGACATACAACCAGATTTGCTAAAAAGTATCTCTTTTGCTATGCCATTATATAATTTTATGTATACAGGGTGATCATGAAAATGTGCAACCTCAAAATCTGGTATATTACTTGATATTTGCGAAAAATTAACATCGAAAACAAAATGTATAAAACGTTAATATTCGACTAGCCTCATTATAATTTTTAACTGACCTCAAAAAAGGAGGAGATTATCGGTTTCGGCCTATAAAAGTTTTTTTTTATATTTGTACAGAGTGTCTTATTTTGGGTAGTTTTGCGATGTATCTCCGTTATTTTTATAGATAGAATGTTGAGGTTTTGGCGACAATGTGCTACTTTTTCGTAAAACTAAAGCAATATAAATTAGGCGGACAAAAATGTTTCCAACAACAAGTCTTTAAGGTAATAAACAGCTATTATATATACCCTGCAGGCTTTGACTTTTACAATAATTTTAAATATCTTTTTTATTGAATTTTCTCTTACTTTTTAGCATTTTTCAATGTTAGGGGTCTAAAAAGAGATTATTAGCAGTTTAAAATATATATTTTTTAACGTGTCGAACCTTCTTGCTAAGATCAACCCAAAAATGGTCTGCGACCACACGCGACCTCGGTACATAATGTCACTTTTGTATCAGTGAGTCACAATCAAAGTACAGGGTTTTTGGTTTTAACTGCACCCCCTATTAACTTTCATATTTTTGCAGATACAAAAAAAAGTTGAATACAAAAGTTTCTTTAAATTGGACAAGTTTTTTTTACGGTGTGGTTTTTAGATATACACTAATATACAGGGTGTTCCGTTTTTCAAGAATCAACATCAACTTTGGTTTTTTAAAGGAACGCTATGCATATTATCGACTAGAATGATAGAGTTTTTTATCCTGATTCTAACGATATATGGTTTATTGATATTTGCTTTGGTAGTTTTTGAAATAACTCGATTTAAATTTTCGGTAGTTTTCAATGACGCTTGGACGATATTATTATTATTAATATTATTCTTATATCGGCTGAAAACATCCCGATTATAGCGTTATAATATAGGTTTGTTAATATTTTCTGTTGATAATATACAGAGTGTTTTAATTTGAAAAATTCAAGAGAATATCTCCATTTCCAGCTTTGAGTTGCTGCTACGCCCCCTAGCGGCAATTTTTCGAAGTTGAAAATAGCTTCCAGCGATTTCTCTTGGCCGATTTACCCACATAATATTTTTTCTCAAGATTCTAGGATTAATACTTTATGACAAATGTAATCTAAATGAGTATTTAGGTACTTAAATTTGTTACGGCCATTTTTTTTTTCAATTTCTAAATTAAATTTTGCTGAAAATATTTTTGGCCGCCTAATATCTAAAATGTGCTACTGTGTGCCGTGAACCAAATTTTCATAGCCCTTTTAGTTCTTAAGATACAGGGCTAAATGGAAAATGTTGCATTTTCGGGCATCCCTCGTATCTCAACTTATCGAAAATATGAAAACTGTTTCTTATATAACTTTTCTCGTAGAACTCGGTTCCGCCTTCGGAATTAGTATACAGTGTCAAGTCAAAAAGTTATCGGACGCAACTTTATTTTTTTAAATGGAACACCCTGTATATTTATAGGCTATAAAATTTGCTTTTTATTTACCTTTTCAAAAATATATAATGCACTTTTTCTCAGAAACACGCAAATAAATGACAATTTTCTGAAATTAAATGCATAATTTAATAGTAGGCTATGGCTATTGTTTATGACAACAAACAAAAATAAATATCAAATATTTGTCTATCTCATCGGTTTTTGAATCGACTTTTGGTTTATAAAACAGTTTATAAACGTTCTTTGGTATTTTTATTTAATTGATATTTATCAATTTCTTCGAATAATGGCAGTATATGATAATTATGAAAATATGATATGCTGGTATGTTTTATATAGAGTAATGAAAATTCTGAAGAAGACTCGGAATTACATTTCCAAAGGTAAGTAAGCTATTATGGTTATTAAAATCTGTATTATCATCAGTGGCGCAACTAGACACCGACTTTTGGGTAGGGGGGGAGGCTCAAGCTTTGACATTCATAATTGATATTGATTTGAGGATAAAACCAGTTTTAAAGAAACGTTTATATTTTGTACATGATACTTTTCCAAGTTAATAATGCCATGCAAATTTTCGTGTTAACTTTATCTTAATCTTAACACTACAATGTATATAAAAAATTAAATAAATTTGCCGTATAATCGAAAAAAAAAGGAATCTACGCCAATGCCTTCAGCACTATTTTAATGTTACATTTACCCCAACTATATCTATTTTCAATTTGACTATAATCGATTTGGCGTTCTCAAAATATAAAATATTTACGGTTTTGCACCTTTAAAATATCGATTATCTACGCCCATGGCATCCTAAATCTAAGTTATTGAGACACGGTTCTAATCTATATCTTGGTATAAGTTTGAAACCAAGTTAAAATTTTACCAGTTAATCCAGTTTTTTGTAATATTTTTTTTATCTTTTATTAGGCCGCAGTTTATCGTACGGCTATAATTTAATTATAAACTCTCGATATTATCTAAGTTTTTTTGTCTCTTATTATTTTTTAGACCATCACCGTCCCGCTATATATGATTTGATTAATATCTAAGACAGCTGTCATTTTTTTTTAAATAAATTACGACACTTAAAATTACATAGAACGATGAAACCCGTATATAAAACTGTTAAGGAGTTCAAAAGTTACCACTTTTCCTTCATAACATAATATATGCTTTACTTGACCTGTTAACTGCCAAAGTGCCCCCTTCTTTTCGGTCTACCCCGTATAATAAAAAAATTTTGATATAAAAAATTAAATAACTTTGAGAAGTTTCGCCGTTTTTAATTTAAATATGTATAGTCCAGAAAAATTAAACATCTACGTCAATGACTTCCATTATTTTTCAACGTTAGAGCATTTACCCCACCTATTTCTGTTTTCAGTTTGACTATTATCGGTTTTGCGTCCTAAAAAGATGATTTTTTTACTCTTTTATACCCCTTTTTTAAACTTGCAGATTCCATAACTTCAAAATAAGCGCGTCCGCCGATCGTCGATTGATCTCTACACCGCTGTCTTTTCACCTTGACGGAAAACTCGTAACCTGGTCCCCATATACGAACATAAACATTTTGAATGTTTAAAATGTTCAAACACCCTCACACCTGCATAATTTCGTACACTCCAAGAGGAGTTTAAGTGTTATTTTTTTTAAAAATATAGAAGGCGTTGGAACACAGTAACAGATAATCTTTTCAATTTTTTACCTTACTTTTGTTATAACTATTAACTATTGTAACAGCAAAATCAATGTTTGATTGACCCTCACCAATCGCCTGACGGGGGCTAATTCCGAGGTTGGGTAGGCTAAGCTCCACCTAGCCCCTCCCCTAGTTGTGCCACTGATTATACAGAACCAACACCTTCGTCCTTATGTAGAAAATTGCCGCTAAGAATTTCTAAGTTTATCAAATAATTTAAGGAAATTGGTGTGCCAAAAACTGACGGTCAGAGGATCTTGAAGAAATATAAGTATCATCTATACAAATCCAATTCTTCGTTAACAAACAAACAAACAAAAGTATGCTTTATTGCCGCAGAAAAATTTTACAATTTTATGGACAAAGGAAAATATACCTAAAATAAGACATATCAAAACATTAATCGAAAAGAATTTCGATAGGTCAATGCTTTTTAAAAATGTAAATTATCAATTTACCAAATCGTAAAACACTCGTTAGAATATAACATACCATTGCTGCAAAAGAGTTAATGAATCCTAATAACCTTATAAAAGTAAACAAACACACATGTACGAGGTGAATAATTTCGATGACATTGAAATCAAAATTGCAACTATGCAACCTTAAACTCTATGTTATTATAGTTATACAAATAATTGTGATGTTAAACAGAAGGTATAATGAACTAGTGTAGAATGTAGTATACAAAAAAGAATTAAATTTTGTTGTTAATCCAATACCTAACAAAAATAATTAAGTTTTAAGTGAATGTTCGACAGTTCTTTTCTCTATATAATGATTTTCAAAATTCTATGCTACGAGTTAGAACATTACTCACAAAAGATTTAAGTAAACAAGCGAATTTAGTGACAACTTAAAGAGACTTACAAATCATTAACGCTGTAAAATGGTCTCTCAATGGGGTATGCTTTGGTGTTTTTTCGAAATTGTGCAAGCATAGGGATAGATTTTAAATGTACTGGCAGATTGTTGTAAAGTTTTATGGCGTTGTAAATAATTGATTTTTTTATTAATTCTGAGGAAGGAATGGGAAGATATATATCATGCCTAGAGTTTCTGGTAGGGTATACATGTTGTGGCCTTTCTGGGAGGGTGTTTATATGTTTTCTCAGCAAACATACCGTTTCCAAAATAAATAATGCAGGAAGTGCTAATATTTCATGTTTTTTGAAATAGTATTGGCGGTGAGCTCTATTATTTAGACCAAACAAATAACGAATGGCTCTCTTGTATGTAAATATGTAACTTTCAATTGTTTATTATTGTCATTCATGGCCTACTATTATGATGTATTTAATTTCAGAAAATTGTCTATTATTTGCATGTTTCTGAGAAAAAATGAATAGTATTATATATTTTTGAAAAGGTAAAAAAATGATAAATTTTATAGTCTATAAATGTACATAGTGTTCCTTTTAAAAAAATAAAGTAGGGTCAGATAACTTTTTGACCTGGCTCTGTTTACTAATTCCGAAGGCGGAATTGAGTTCTACGGAAAAAGACATAGAAGAACCAATTTTCACATTTTTGATAAAATATCTGATAGTTGAGATACGAGGGGTACCTGAAAATGCAACATTTTCAATTTAGCCCTGTATCTTAAAAACTGAAAGGGCTATGACAATTTTGTTAACGGTATCCTTAGTTTTACGAAAAAGTAGCATACTGTCGCGAAAACCGCAACTTTCTATTTCTAAAAATAACGGAGATACCCCGCAAAAGTACACCCTGTACATCGTTACCCCGCGATGGTTTGACCAATTTAGATGACATTTTCAGGCGATATTCAGGATAATGCCGAAGTGCTCTCACAGCAAAAAAGAAATGTTAAAAATGATGGAATGGCGCCATTTTGTTTTTTGCGCCTAGATATATTGTAAGCAATTTTTTAATGTTATTATATATTATATCAAGAAAAATTATTACGCACTGGACCATTTGTTAAACCTGATTTTTACAATAAAAAGTAGATAAAACTAAAAAGAATTAAATAAAAAATTTAATGAAAAATAACCTTAGGAATATATTCAGTTACCATTAAATATAAGACTTTGTGTCTTAGTTGAATGAACGAAGTATCTTTGTTTTGATAGGAACAACTCTACTCACAATTAGCTTAAAAAAATGTATTTATTTATTTAAGGTAAATTCTGAAAATAGTTAAAAAATGTTAGTAAATTTCATAAACAAGATGGTATAATACTTCGGTGTTACAAATTTGTTACCCCTGTTTGCTTTATTCTAACCATTCCCTAATAAATAATTTTCATTTTCAGATCCTTCCAAAATGCTTAAATGGACAGTCCTTTCCCGCAGAGAACCCCATGACACTAAAACCACTAGCTGCAACCGCCTCTCATCTAACTTCCAAAGCACCGAAACGCTCTCCCACACTCCCAGACAAAAAACCAAAAGAAGACGCTCTAGTAACATCAGAAGCAACCAAAAACGATGCAGTTTAGATGCCTTAGAAGCAGACAAGGAAAATCAGTTTCACTCGACACCAATCAAAAATAATTCCTTGGTAGAAACCTTCAGCCCCTTTAGAGACCTCAGCAATCTGACCCCCAGCAAAGATCAATGCAGAAGGATTTCTTTACATAAAACCGAAAAACTAAGCCCAAAATTTAAAGTAAAGAAGAAGAAGGAATGCCTAGGGAACCACGAAAAACCTAGGGTTAGTGATGGGAGCAACTACTTCAGACCATTTGAAACTGTTGATTCCCATATCGAATCAATTTTGGCAGAAGAGTTGTGTAGTTGTAAGAAATCATCACAATTAAAGGAACCTTATGGTGCTACGACCCCAAAGATATTATCCTTCGGCATTGCTAAGAGTGATACTTGTAAGTCAGATAAAAATTCAGAAGGTGCACCGCCTGTCAAAAAAAGTAAAGTGGAAACTATTGATGATATAATAAGTGCAACTGATAAAGCAAGCTTGCCAGGCTTTAAAGCGACCGTTCATAAGAAAATGCCGCTTGAAAATGAAGTAAGGGTAACACCTCTAGTCAGAAAATTCTTAGATCTTAAGTTCAGTAGGGTTAGTTTAGATAATGAAGCAGATAACTCGTCTTTTATAAACGACATGTCACTAGATAAGCTTGTCGATGTTTTATTGCAAAGTTCGGGGGGCGAGGAAACAAACGATCTGTCATTAAATAGCAGTATGGTTGTAAATGTCGATAATAAGGATCTTGAGAAAGAAAACGACCATAATGAAACGAAAGAGGAAAACATTTTAAACGCTGAACAGGAAAGGCAGTTCGAGCTACATTCCGAAGTGTCTTCAGATTCTGGCTTTAAAAGTAGCACCAATGAAAAATCCCATCAATTAGATAGTAATTTTTTGTGTAAATGCAATAACAACAACTTAACGTTTTCAAAAAGTTTACAGCAAGAAGAAAACACAATAATTCAAATCAACGAAACTTACAATGAGCGATGCGTTGATGAGGAACCTTCCAGAAAGAGATCGTCTGCTACTCCGGAAGAAACTGAAGAAGCCAAAAGGTCAAAATTAGACGAGAATTGTACCCTAAAAAGACAGAGATGTATTCGAAGACGGAAAGTTGAACATCTTCGAAAAAAATTGAGCCGGATAAACAGCTCTGTCGCAGAATCTAAAACGGTTTCGCCATTTTGGTCGACGCAGAAGCAGTTTGCGATTCCCAGCGATGAAGAATCTTTTCAGGAATCACTTGCTGATGGTTTTCAGTTCGAAAATACTCCTCTGAGAGGTTGTTACTTGGAAAGTAAAGACATTTTGATTCAGAGCTCCCGTTCAGAAAATAAAAGTGCCTTGAGGACTCCTTTTATAGATACGCCAAGTGATCCGAATAGAACTACACGAAAATGTTTAGTGTTTGACTCGCCTAAAGTCAACGAATCGCTAAGTTTTGCTGACAGTACTGTGAGAAGTAGTGCGGCTGCTGATGTTAGAGGGAGTGTGGACTTGAGAATTTTTAATAGTGAGAATAATATTTTTGTAAATGGTAAGTTTTCTATAAACAAAAACTGGACGTTTATTTGTTGGCATAACCGGGATTACCTGTCAGTTTCAAATCATGACTATCTCATGTAGTTTGGGGTAGTTTTAGTAGGGGAATCTCTATTATTAGTAAAGATGTAATTAGTAAGGGTTTCAATATTCTAAGTTTTTTTCTAGTTTAATTACCTAATATTATATAATATTATTTACTCTGTGATAGGTTTCTTAACAATATATAATACTGTATGTCCGAATACCACTCTAGATATTGTAATGAAATTTGGTATAGAGGTACTATGCAACCAGGGGAATTTTTTGATGTAGAACATTTTTTAAATTTCCACCAGTGGCGTCCGCACGGAATCCGACCTGCATATTTTCCCAGACATTGATGGTACGCCACTGATTATTTTCGAAATTCCCATTCATTTTTGAGCAAGTTTGATCCCTTGGTAATTTTGTGTTGGACGCACGGTTTTCGTTTTAAAAAATAAAAACCGTTTCTCTGCATGATATCACCATGCTTGCAGAGGAATATTATTGTATTAAACTCGAGAAATCAAATCTTGTCGAAAATAAATACTGAAAGTTTTCAAAAACAAACAAATGAATCAATAAAAATGCTTTATTTTAGAAAAATCAGTGGCGTGAAGGTAATTACTATGTCCATTCTTATTAAAATCAGAAATCGCTTGATCTTAGTGAGAGATATTTGTAGATAATAGTATGTAGTCTTCAGCCATCAATCTAGGACCACCATATCAATGTTTTTCAGAAGTCTGTTCCCTCATAAATACTTTTTATAAATTTTATTAAAATAATATGACATTCTTCAACAATAACAAGTTATTTACAAAACTATATTAATACAACTAGGTACATAATTAATAATTTCAACAAAAATAATTAGGTTTTAACAAATTGACAGAACACTTTGTGAAACAAAATAGAAGAAAAAAATTAGATAAGTTGTTGAAAATGCCCACCACCTTGGAGAATACACGCTTCAGCCCTTTTCCTTAGGTTATCGCGAACTCTTTGAAGAATACCCTCGGTGTTTCTGATAATATCGCAAGAATCTCTTATACGATCCTTCAGTTCCTCTACAGTGTTTACTGGGGTGCGGTAAACTAAAGATTTAAGATGTCCCCATAAAAAAAAATCCAAACTATTTAGGTCTGGGGTCCTAGGGGGCCATGGTTGGGGTCCGCCACGACCTACCCATCTGTTGTTAAATGTGCGGTGCAAATATTCTCTGGCTTCAATACTAAATTGAGCGAGCGCGCCATCGTGCATGAACCACATTCTGTTTCTAATTACAATTGGTATGTCTTCTAACAATATCGGCAAATCGTTCTCAAGAAACCGGCGATAATTATGGCCATTTAGTCTTTCTGGGAGGAAAAAGGTCCAATTAGGTGATTTTCGATAATGTCAGCCCAAACATTTACAGAGAATTGCTCTTGATGATGATGTTCTACAATGGCATGGGGGTTCTCGTCGGCCCAGATATGATTATTGTGGAAGTTTCTGATAGCGTTCCTGGAGAAGTTCGCATCATTTCTGAACATTATTTTGTGATCAAATAAAGGATTACGCGCAATTTTTTCCAAAAACCATTCACAAAAATTAACTCGGGGAAGTAAGGCTTGCACTCGTTGAATGTGATATGGGTATAAAAAAATCGTGTAGAATTCTCCAAATTAGGATGTGCGAAATATTTAGGTTAATTCCAATTTTCCTAGTACTCAGTTCAGGATTTTCATCTATGGAATTTAATACTGCCTCTTTAATTTCTGGAGTTCTTACAGTCCGATGGGCCCCTTTTAATTGATTATTTGGCTTGAATGTACCTGTTTCAGTCAACCTTCTATGCACATTTGCAAATATTCGCCTGTCTGGTATGACTCTACCAGGAAAGCGCTCTTGATATAATCGCCTAGCTTCCGGTGAACTGTCATCAGCCAAACCATACATGTAATGCTTGTCTGCCAACTCTTCATTGGTAAACTCAACCATTTCTTTTCTCAGATATATCAGATATTTAGAACACAAAGTTAATTAAACCCGACTGAATCTGAAAGCTGAACTGTCAAATTAAGTTACAAGAGAAGTATTAATTCTGACAGCCAAAGCCTACTACAATAATAATTATTATTAGTAATCTTTCTTTATTGATGAGCTAATAATATTTTATAGTTTCGTGTTAAAAAATTATAAGCTCAAATAATAATTTTGAAATCTTTGGGTATTAGTTATTCATAAGCAAATTTGATTTCTTAAATTTCAGTCAAAAAAAAATTCCTTGCATGCCATGACGATTGGTGTTGTCATATTAGCGATATTGTTAAAACTCTCTGCAGAGAAACGGTTTTTATTTTTTAAAACGAAAACCGTGCGTTCAACTCAAAATTACCAAGAGATCAAACTTGCTCAAAAATGAATGGGAATTTCAAAAAAATTTTTTTTTATTTAAAAAAAAAATTAGTGGCGTACTATCAATGTCTGGGAAAATATGCAGGTCGGATTCCGTACGGACGCCACCTGTGAAAATAAAAAAAAAATTCTATATCAAAAAATTCCACTAGATGCATAGTACCTCTATACCAAATTTCATTACAATATCTAGAGTGGTATTCGAGATATTATCGAAAAATTTGAAATTATTGAAAGTCTAACACCCTGTATCTCAAAATTTACACCGTTTAGGACATATGTTTATATGAAGTTTTCTTCTTAAAATGGACCGAAAAATCACCTCCTTAAATATTGACACTTAATTAAGAAACACCCTGTATATATATATATATATATATATATATATATATACAGGGTGCCTCCGATTAAGTCGGCACCATTGCTAACTTCCTTATTATTGGAGATATGAGGTCGGTTAAATTAGCAAACTAGTAGCATTTTTTCTGCTGATTAAGGTAGTGAAATCAGAAAAACAATTGAACATCGCGTCTTCGAGTTATTCCAAAAAATGTATATTTTTTCAATGGAACACCCTGTATATTTTTCGACATAACGTTAGCAAATCGTCCTAAGAATAAAAAAGTTCATATGCACTAATCGCCTAAACCTAATAACAACAAAGTTATAACGATATTTTTACTCACAGTCAAGTTGGCCATGAAATTCCAAATAAAAACAATATTACTTAATTGGTTAGATTTAACTGTCACAGTAAATGAGCAAACACATCACCATCTTGTTCTATGCATTTTCGGACACATTTTAGCACATGCCTCGTCGCCTTTAAATTAGACGCCATTATTCTCCTTATTTCAATTTTCAGTTCTTCCAAATTTGCATATTTCTTCTTATAAACTTCATTTTTCACGTAACCCCAAAAATAGAAATCAAGAGGAGTTATGTCTGGGGATCTAGGTGGCCAGCGAACTGGACCATTTGTGGCAATCCATTTGTCTCCAAATAATCTCTGCAACATCATTCTTACATCACCAAACTGATGAGGTGGGGCCCCATCTTGCTGGAAGTAAATTAGTTGTCGTGTAGCCAAATTGACGCCGTCCAAATATTCTTCTAACGCCCCAGAAATTATCAGGTCAACATATCTCCTTCCTGTCAAAGTACCCTCATAAAATACAGGTCCAAGTATTTCGCTTCCTCTCATACCACACCAAACATTGACACTAAATTGATGCTGAGGATTTCTGGGATCAGTGAGAAATAAATTTTCTTGCGACCAATAATGGACGTTTTTGCGATTGAACATACCTTTGTTGGAAAAATTGGATTCATCGCTCCAAATAATGTTCTTCAAAATGTCATTATTTCTTTCATAAACATGATGCAACCAATGGCAAAACGCAAGTCTTCTTTCATTATCACCAGGCAACAATGTTTGAATTGGCCGGTACTTATACGGAATAAACTTGTGCTTCTTTAAGATCCGCCATATTGTCACTAAACTAACACCGTAATCTGTTGCTAAATCCCTTGTTGAGTATTCTTTGTGTGCTTCAAAATAGGCTAATATGGTAATTTCAACGTCTTCGCTTATTATAAAAGGTTTTCTCTTCCTTGTCTTTTTAAAACCTTCCTCGTTACTTCTAAATTTTCTATAGAGAACTAAAAAATACCTCCTGTCCGGTAAATTACGAGTAGGGAATTTTCGGCGGTATTCTTGTATTGCCATAGTACTATTTTTCCTTGACTGTTAGTAAAATATCGTTATAACTTTGTTATTATTAGGTTTAGGCAGATAGTGCATATGAACTTTTTTATTCTTAGGATGATTTGCTAACGTTATGTCGAAAAATATACAGGGTGTTCCATTGAAAAAATATACATTTTTTGGAATAACTCGAAGACGCGATGTTCAATTGTTTTTCTGATTTCACTATCTTAATCAGCAGAAAAAATGCTACTAGTTTGCTAATTTAACCGACCTCATATCTCCAATAATAAGGAAGTTAGCAATGGTGCGGACTTAACCGGAGGCACCCTGTATATATATATATATATATATATATATATATATATATATATATATATATATATATATATATATATATATATATATATATATATATATGTATATATGTATATATGTATATAAAATTAACTTAGCAGATTTATTATTATCAAGAATTATCTATGAAACATCTCTAAGAAATAAGCGAGAATAAATTATTTTTGTTATATTTTTGACATCTGTCATTGTTGCATGTAGTGAAGTAGTGATATAACATATTTAAACATTTTTTTTAAAATACAAATATTTTGAAATAATCTTCAAAGTTTCAGAACATATTCTTTATGATAACAGCTGTTGTAGAGTAGTCATATGTCCTGGTTAGCTATAAAGAAGAATCGTAATGTTATACCTTTTGGTATATGTCACTAAAAAAACACTTGGCATGACAGTATTTTCCACCAAAGGGTAGTACTAACTTTTTGTCGTGAAGTCAGTGGATATGTTGTTTAAAAATGCTGTTACTAAGTGTAGAAAATTGACCTCATTTTTTTTTCAGTGATACGATGCAATGATCTGTACAGAGGTGATGGGGAAACAATAAACGCTTATGTAAAGGTAAGCATTTTTAAAAAGTCTGTTAAATCAAACCGACAATAATTATATTAGTGACTTTTCAAACAAATCTATTTGTTTGTTTATATTGAATTCGCCCTAAATATATTCTTGTATGGGGCAGGAAATGGTTCCAATTACACGCTCTGAATTAATATGTATGGCAGACCCACCAATTTACAAACATCTGGCACACGGGCATATTGTGCTATATTTCGATTTGATTTGTTTCTGTAATTTAAGAGTGACAATTGGATGGAACGAGTCAACAATCATTATGTTGTAATTATTTTGTTTGTTAGATATTCCGTTATTTTATTAATTTTATAGCACACAATTTATACCAAATGTACAGGGTGTCCCATTTTCGTAGGTTTTACGGGGTTTCCAGCTTATGAGTAGAGATAGAGAGATGCGGTTTTCGCGACACCGTGCTACTTTTCGATGAAACTAAAGAGGCCGCAAACAGATTTGCCCTAACCATTTTAGTTTCCGTGCTACAGGGTGATTTTGAAAATTTGTCATTTTCGGACACCCCCTGTAACTCAGCTATCGTAAAATATATTTAAAATGTTTCAACTGGTATTTATAGATTTTTTCACGTAGAATTCAGTGGCGTACTCAGATTTTTGCTGAGAGTCATAGTTTTTGACATATTGGCATAACCTACTATTTTTTAAATGGGACACCCTATATATTATTTTTTCATCTTATTCTCCGTGTCGAGAGCTTTTCAAAAACATACCATAAGTCATATTTATTTTCATAAATAACATGAAAAAATGCATTTTTCTTTAAACGGATTTATGGCATAGCAGATCAATCGAAATAAGAGAAGGTGGCTGTGGAGCCATGGAAAAAGTTAACAAATATTTATTAACGAAATAACAAAGTAACAGCATCAGAAAAAATTAGGAAGTAGGTAAAAGGTAATAATTATAATTTCATTAAAACTACAAATATTGTTCAAATTGTAGACCATTATGTGTCCTACAAGTGTGACAAACTTTAAAAATTCTTTTTAATGCATTTTCTATTGTAAATGACTGTCTTTGTAACTCTGCAAAAGCGTTTTCGGTGGCCATTCTTAGTTGTTCTAAGTTTTCGTATCGCCTTACATAAACCTTGTTTTCTAAATAACCTCACAAAAAGAAATCTAAAACTGAGAGGTCAGGGGATCGTGGTGGCCATCGAACAGGTCCGTGTGTTCCTATACATCTTCCAGGAAAATGGTCGTTAAGCCAGTTTTGACTTATTCTGGCATTGTGGGCTGGAGCTCCGTCTTGCTGGAAATAAATCCTATTTAGTTGAGCCAAGGGAACATCATCCAAAATTCCTAATGCGTCTTCTAGGATTCGCACGTAACCAATCGAATTCAGATTTCCTTCATATATTTGGTAAACTATTTTTCGGTTGAAAATAAAACAGGAGACATTGAATCCAAATCTGCCCTGACGCTCCCTAGGAAAAATAACATGGTTGTTTTCTTGACTCCAAAATCGCGTGTTGTGTCTATTTAAAATCCCTGAACTAGTAAAATGTGCCTCGTCTGACCAAATAATCTTTTTTTCAAAATCGATATCTTCTGCCTTCATATTTATAAACCAATTGCAGAATTCCAATCTGCGCTCTGCATCACCAGGATGCAGATGATGCACAAGTTTGTATTTATAGGGTTTGAATTTGTGCTTTTTCAAAATTTTCTGCACTTTGGTTTTCGGTACACCCGCCTCTTCGTCTATTTTCCTGCAAGATGTTTCAGGAGCTGTCTGAACGAGGGCTAAAACGTTGACCTCAGATTCTTCGTTGTCTTTATTGTAAGTTCGCGATCGAGGCTTGTTAAAAGATCCATATTGGCAAAGATTATTTTTAATTTTTTGAAAAATTCTTTTTTCTGGTTGTCTTCTCTCGGGATATCTAAGATAAAATAAAGCGAACCAATAAAGTCAAAATGCAGGAAGATAAAAAAGAACTAACCTGTTCAGATAAAGCTCTGCCGCCTGATCTGCATCTTCATTAGACAATATAAAACACGCGTTCATATCATATTTCTCAAAATATTCAAATTTTTGATTCTGAGCCATATTAAAAACAATAATTATAATAGACGTCAAGAAAAATTTAAACGCAATAATGCCAAAAATGACAGCAGTAATGGCTGCCTGATCATATTTTTGTTGGCGTTGCCATGGCTACCACAGCCACCTTCTCTTATTTCGATTGATCTGCTATGCCATAAATCCGTTTAAAGAAAAATGCATTTTTTCATGTTATTTATGAAAATAAATATGACTTATGGTATGTTTTTGAAAAGCTCTCGACACGAAGAATAAGATGAAAAAATAATATATAGGGTCTCCCATTTAAAAAATAGTAGGTTATGCCAATATGTCAAAAACTATGACTCTCAGCAAAAATCTGAGTATGCCACTGAATTCTACGTGAAAAAATCTATAAATACCAGTTGAAACATTTTAAATATATTTTACGATAGCTGAGTTACAGGGGGTGTCCGAAAATGACAAATTTTCAAAATCACCCTGTAGCACGGAAACTAAAATGGTTAGGGCAAATCTGTTTGCGGCCTCTTTAGTTTCATCGAAAAGTAGCACGGTGTCGCGAAAACCGCATCTCTCTATCTCTACTCATAAGCTGGAAACCCCGTAAAACCTACGAAAATGGGACACCCTGTACAGGGTGGTCGAAATTGGTCTGTTTTAACAGAGAAAACCTATTTCCTGACTAGATAGAGCAAAACTGACTTAGGTGTCATGGGCTCGATTTCTGAGAAATGTTTAATGGCAAAAACCGCCTGCCGATATTTTCACTGCCAACTGAGATATAGGGCGTTTTTCAATTTTCGGCCATTTTGAAAATTGTCCATAACTTTTTTATTTTGCGGAATATTAACATTCTGCAAAGACATTCTAAAGGCACTTTTTTATGTGCAATCCAGTGGCGTACTCAGATTTTTTCTATAGTTGTCCGTTTTATCATAAATAGGCAAAACTTTTTTTTTTCAAATGGAAATCATAGTTGGCTATAAATTATAAAAAATGCTCGCGTTTAGCCCTTTTCAGTGATATAAAGTTGTAGGTACTTATTTTCAAAAATAACGAAAATATTAGGTGTTTTTGGTTTACATCGAAGTAGGCTTTGATTTGTGATGACAATATCTCAATTATGTATTGTTAAGATTTATAGTTTGTTAGCAACTTAAACACAACTTTAAATAACACTAGCTAACGTTATTTTAATTATTTATTATTAATTTTTTTTATTTTTTTTTGTTTACATAGCAAAGTTGAACAAAATTAACAAACTAAACTACTATTTACAGCTACAAGTGAAAATAAAAAATAATTATGAAAATCTAGGTATTTAGTTAGATAGGTTTCTGATAAATATATTTAGAGAAGTTGTTCAAATTGAGCCCCTCCCTGTTGAATACAAACTAAGCATCTTTTGCGTACCGAGTTGCAACTATTTATTAGTTCAACTGGGCTAATAGATGCAAAAGCTTGCCTAGTGGCCTCTTGCAATTCTTCTTTTGTGTGAAAGGTTCTTCCTTTAAATATCAAGTCCTTCAATCTTCCCCACAAAAAAAAATCTAAGGGAGTTAAGTCACAGGACCTAGCAGGCCAAGGTATGGGGCCCCACGTACCAATCCAATTTTCTCGAAATTCGAAGTTTAAAAGATCAGTTGTGATCCTTGCATTGTGCGGGGGACAACCATCTTGTTGATAGTAGATATTTCTGGCATCAGCTAAAGGTATGTCTTCCAACAAAGGGACAATATATGTGCGCAAAATATTTACATAATCATCTGCAGTTAAATTTCCATCGTAAAAATAAGGTCCCACAAATCTTCCTCGGAATATCCCCACCCATATATTGAATCCACACCGACCTTGCCGGTCTTGTTGCACAACTACGTGTGGATTTTCAGTGGACCAGTGATATGAATTATATCTATTAAATATACCAGAAGTACCTACTCTGGATTCATCACTCCAAATAATATTTAATGGAAAATTCTCATTCTCCATGAATTTTTGCTCATACCACTGACAAAATCTCAATCTTCTAGCGGCGTCCCCTTCACGGAGTTGATGAACTCTTCTCGTTCTGTACGGTTTGAATTTATGTTTTTTGAGTATTTTTAAAACGGTGGTCTTTGGAACATTCGTTATATTAGCCAATGTTCGAGAGGAGGTGCCAGGATGATCTAATACCTCACCAATTATATTTAGCTGCTGGATTTCCTTTTCTTCCTTTAGTTCATAATGTCTTGTTCTTAACTTTTTAAAACTTCCGTAATTTACTAAATTACTTTTTAATGTTTGATAAATTCGGTTATCCGGTTGACGTCGCTCGGGAAATGTATTAAAATATAATTCACTAGCTGCTTCAGGAACTTCGTTAGATAATATGTAACATTTTAACATATCATACTTTTCATAATTCTCAAACATATTTTGTCAGCAACTTAACACAACTTTATAAAGATAACACCAAAACGCAATAATTACACCAGACTACAGTAATCTGACAGCAATATATTCAAAATATTGAACGCGCGTCATTATTCCAAGGCCTACTTCGATGTAAACCAAAAACACCTAATATTTTCGTTATTTTTGAAAATAAGTACCTACAACTTTATATCACTGAAAAGGGCTAAACGCGAGCATTTTTTATAATTTATAGCCAACTATGATTTCCATTTGAAAAAAAAAAGTTTTGCCTATTATAAAACGGACAACTATAGAAAAAATCTGAGTACGCCACTGGATTGCACATAAAAAAGTGCCTTTAGAATGTCTTTGCAGAATGTTAATATTCCGCAAAATAAAAAAGTTATGGACAATTTTCAAAATGGCCGAAAATTGAAAAACGCCCTATATCTCAGTTGGCAGTGAAAATATCGGCAGGCGGTTTTTGCCATTAAACATTTCTCAGAAATCGAGCCCATGACACCTAAGTCAGTTTTGCTCTATCTAGTCAGGAAATAGGTTTTCTCTGTTAAAACAGACCAATTTCGACCACCCGGTACAGCGTTTCTGATAGTGTTTTGGACAAAGCCCACAAATAACTATTTTAAAAATTTAAAAAAAAAGACTATCTTAAACACCAGGCTAAAAAATAAACAAATCAGCTATTTTAAATGAATAATATAATATAATTTCATTAAATGGGAGTATTTGCTGATTATAAATATATTAGCTTTTGATATCTTTATCTTTAAAGAAAATTGACAAAAATCCTGTCATAAGAGGCAGTGTATTACTGTGTAGTTAGAATGATCATTATACTTCTAACACATTGCTTTTTATCGCAGGGATTTTCTTTATCGGTTTTTAAAGATCAAAGAATTAAACCAGGTGTATTGTATAATCAGCAGGAAGAGACTCGTTTAATGAATTTACAGAATGTTTCATTATAATAACAAAGTCGATGTGCATTTTTTCACTTTCAAATTTTAACTTGTCCATTTAAAACTTTGTATGCATAGCAAAGTATATGTCAGTTTGCGTTTCAAACTAAGGTGGTATTAGGTTTCTGTTGTACATATTCATATACAATGTGTCCCAAATTTGGCTTACATGCATTGCTATCTCGTAAACCGCTATAGCTACAGGGTGGGTTAAATTAGGAAAGTTTTAGAGAATTTTATTACAAATTTTGAAGTTTAGGATATCTTTTGTGGTTTTCAAGATAATTGGGAAAAATCAAAATGGTGCATTTTCAACTTTTGCCCGTAGCTTCTAAACGACTCGTATTATGGTTTTATGGTTTATACATTATTAGGGCACTTTTATTAGAGAAACATTTTGCAGGTAAAACGAAGTTTCTAGCTTCAATTGTTTTTGAGATATTGGCATCAACTTTTTATTTTCTTACCGACGCCATATTGGATTATTGTATTTTTGGAAAGATCTTTTTAAGAGCTTTCCAATGATGTATAACAAGGTAAGATTATTATTTTTCTTGAGCTCTAAAAACCAAAATAATTGTTTTTTTTAAGTAGGCTTTGATTACGCATGGCGGCCATAATGAAACAAAAGAATGCCGCATGTCAACAATCATTTTGTGTTCCTGAATAGTACTTGTTATCATTTTCTCATTGTGCCGAGTTTTTACAAAGTTTATTTGAGTTTCCTATACTACTTAAAATGGAGGGTAATTATTCCAACGAAGAGAATTTGGATATGATAGAACTTTATTTTAAAGCAAATAGAAATACACAAGCAGCTGCGCGTTCATACGAAGAACAATTTCCAGACCGACATCAACCAAGCCAAAGGCATTTCAGATTTCTAATTGTTAACCTGTTAGCCTACGGGTCTTTTTTGAAACCGAAACCAAAGACCTATTCAATAGATAATGAAGCAAGAAACGCAGCTATAATAGAAAGTGTCAGGGACAACCCAACAACCTCAGTAAGAAAGATTGAAGAACAAACGGCAATTCCCAAATCAACCGTCCAACGAGTCTTGAAAAAACTTCACTTTCATCCCTATAAACCTACTATTGTACAGGGTCTTCAGGTAAATGATTTTGCTAGAAGAATCACGTTTAGTGAATGGTTCATCAACAAATGCCAGCAAATACCCAACTTTCATTCTAAAGTACTTTGGACAGATGAACTACGATTTACAAACTGTGGAATTTTCAATAAACATAATACTCATTACTGGGGCACCGAGAATCCTCATAATTTAGAAGAAGAAAGACGTTTACAAACAAAATTTGGGTTCAATGTGTGGTGTGGCATTATAGGTAATTCCAAACAATGCACTTCTGCTTTAAATCACTCATAACAATTTGTATTTTAGATAACCGTTTGATTGGGCCGTTCATTTTCCAAGAAAATTTATCGGGTATCGGATAACAGATATTTGCAACTATTACGGGAACAAATTATTCCAGAAGTTATAAATTCTGTTCCCCCAAACGACCTGCAAAATATTTGGTTCCAACAAGATGGCTGTCCGGCTCACGGTACCAGAGAGGTGATGGCGGTCCTCAGAAATACTTTCGGGGAAAATATTATCGCTAATAATGGCCCTGTTGCTTGGCCGGCAAGGTCACCGGATATTACTCCTCCCGATTTTTATTTATGGGGATACGCAAAAAATGAGGTCTACGAATTTTCTCCGCCAGAAAGTCTCAGAGAGCTAGAAGACAGAGTCCGAGATGTTTTTGCTAATATTAACAGGAACACCTTAAGAAGGGTTACACGGAAGGTATTGGAGAAATGTCAAAAATGTGTGGAAAATGGAGGGAGGCATGTGGTGTAACTTATATTTTTTTTATGTGTTAATTTAAATTTAGTTTAGGTATTTTCAATAGTGTGATAGTTACATTTTAATCACTAGGTATTCACTGTTAGTACAATATCTTAGTTGAAAATCTGAAACATCGATGGTTGAATTAATATTTTTACCCATAAGCTAACAAGTTTACAATTAGAAATCTGAAATGCCTTTGGCTTGGTTGATGTCGGTCTGGAAATTGTTCTTCGTATGAACGCGCAGCTGCTTGTGTATTTCTATTTGCTTTAAAATAAAGTTCTATCATATCCAAAATCTCTTCGTTGGAATAATTACCCTCCATTTTAAGTAGTATAAGAAACTCAAATAAACTTTGTAAAAACTCGACACAATGAGAAAATGATAACAAGTACTATTCAGGAACACAAAATGATTGTTGACATGCGGCATTCTTTTGTTTCATTATGGCCGCCATGCGTAATCAAAGCCTACTTAAAGAAAAACAATTATTTTGGTTTTTAGATCTCAAGAAAAATAATAACCTTACCTTGTTATACATCATTGGAAAGCTCTTAAAAAGATCTTTCCAAAAATACAATAATCCAATATGGCGTCGGTAAGAAAATAAAAAGTTGATGCCAATATCTCAAAAACAATTGAAGCTAGAAACTTCGTTTTACCTGCATAATGTTCCTCTAATAAAAGTGCCCTAATAATGTATAAACCATAAAACCATAATACGAGTCGTTTAGAAGCTACGGGCAAAAGTTGAAAATGCACCATTTTGATTTTTCCTAATTATCTTGAAAACCACAAAAGATATCCTAAACTTCAAAACGTCATCAAATTTGTAATAAAATTCTCTAAAACTTTCCTAATTTAACCCACCCTGTAGCTATAGCGGTTTACGAGATAGCAATGCATGTAAGCCAAATTTGGGACACATTGTATATATTTTTTTTGATTGGTGAAAATGAGGTCACTGCTCTGGCATCAGAGTTGTTGTGTTTTGTACCTAGCTCTAGATTATTTTGGTTGCCCAAGAAGAAAAAGAAATCTTCCAGAGTAATAGTAATGGTCGAATAAACTTTTCAAAAAATGGCAAGCTTTTGTATAATACTCTGTGTAAGACGGTTGCCATGGAGTCCTGTGGCTGTCTTTATCGGGCTGGATGTAAGAAAAATGTTTATCGACATTGATAATATGATATATTGCAGCAATTAATTGTTTCAACTAATCTAGGCTTATCCATTTTCGGTTTTATGGTAGAAACCATTGCAAGCCGAAACTATTGTCAAAGAAAAATATGAAAAATCTATTATTAGCTCTGGGAACATTCAGGTCCCAGAAAGCTTTATCTCGATTGCTCTGAAAGTTCTCTGACACTATCTAAAATATAAATATAACATGGTCTCACAATAGCTTTGACAACACAGACACAAATTAAGCAAAAAAGAAAAAAAATCCTTAAAATAAACAAAAACAATATTACAGTTTTTTTTTGTACCTTTAAAATGAATATAAATATTACTAAACAAAAACATATATGTGTCAAATAATTAAAGAAATTTTCTAAATAATTATTTATTTACATAAAAGAAATATTTATTGCTTAGCGATGTCTTGTTTTTGAAAGTCAGTGTGGCGCATGTACAGGGTTTCCTGTATTCGTGGTTTTTATGGAGTATCTCTCTTATTAGTGAAGATAAAGGGTTGCGGTTTTCGCGACGTTATGCTATTTTTTTGTGAAACGGAAGATAACTCAAACAAAATTTTCAAAGCACCCTTCGTTTTTAAGATACAGTGTGAAATTGAAAATATTGCATTTTTGGGTCCCTCTCGTATGTCGGTTGTTGTTTAACTTATCAAAAAGGTGAAAGCTATCTTTGATACAGTTTTTCACCTAAAATCCAGTGGCGTAGTCAGATTTTTTTATGTAAGCTGTCGTTTTTTAGATATAACACAAACTTATAATTTTTTAAATGGGACACCCCGTATATTTTCATTTTATATTATTTAGTTCACAATAAACTTCTCGAAAATATATAATAGTATATACTTTTCTATTTCAATCGCCCAGTAATTTGCATTTTTTTAGAGACTCAGTTTTTGGTAGTAGGCTGGGATTGCTTGCAAAACAAATGAATTTTTCAAGTATACTTTATTTAGAGTAACAAGAATTTTGTTTTTAAATTCTACTATAAATTATGTATATTCTTGTCTTATATTATTTTACAAGAAATGTTCAAATTTTAGCAATTTAATAATTCAATAATTATAAGTAAAATGTAAATAGATTTGTAATAACTATCACCCTTGAGAAAAGAAGACAATATTTTCTGCTCATATTTCTGTACAAGTTAATAAATAATAAAATGTCTGCTCCTAATCTGCTATCTCAAGTTACTTTTCACGTGCCCGCTAGATCAACTCGGTCATCACCATTATTCTACCTTCCAAAATCTAGAACGAACGTTTTAAAATTCTCCCCACTGCACAATATGTATTCTATTCACAATCGCTTGAAGGATTATTTGGATATTTTCCATTGTAATGATAAAAATATTAAATCTGTTAGTTCTAGTTATTTATAATTATATAGTATGTTCAATATTTGATAAGTTATTTTAGTTTTAGTTATTTAACTATATATGTTAGCTATTTGATAATTTATATTGCTGGATATATATTTGTTTATCTGTATAACTTAATATTTGCTGTGTATCCTGCCCAATAATAGGGGCTACTGCCTTGTGGGGTAGTGTAAATAAATAAATAAATAAATAAAAATAAATAATATTATTTATCTTACATTGTTATAATTTTAGCCTCTTGCCTTGAAGAAGGTTCAAAATCAGACGGAAAACCTGTTTTTCGCTGCTAAACCCGTGAATCCATCAATCTTGAAAAGTATTATTAATCGAATAAAATGAACATGCTAATAACAGGGGCGTGCGGTGAAATTTTAAGAAAGGGAAGCAATTTTTAGAAACTTACCTATTTCTAATGTAATTCGATTTTTCAATCATTTTTTGCAAATTCGTCAATGACGTCATCATAAAAACGTCGATGCTCCGACATAGTTTGAAGAAGTTTATTTTCAATGGACAACAGCGATGTATGCGAAAGTCTCTCCTGTCCCGTTGAATTTCTCACGAAATTTTTTATACGTTTAAGTGTTGAAAAATCGCGTTCTACTGTTGAACTTTTGGCAGTTATTGTCAATACTAATTCACACAATTTTTGACACTTCAGTTCATTAGTTCCTTAGCGTTATTTTTTGCGCTAATGTCATCAGTTTCGTAAATCACTTTTAGTTCAGATCGCAGTAACACTCGGTCGAAAAACTGACCATAATGAAGAAGAGATTTAAACGCATCTTCTGAAAAACTTTTTCCTTTAAATGCATCAAAATTGCAGAGCTCGAGGAATTTAAAATCATTTAAACCGTTAAATCTATAGTTTATTTGTTGCTGAATTTAATCGATTATTTCATAAAAGATGCGTCTGTATGATGTTTACACATCTCCCACCTTGTCTGTTTGAAGACGCTTGGCTTGTGGCTCTACATTTAACGTCATTGTTTTCTCCCAAAATAGGTCAAAGTCATCTCTTTTTTGGGTTAACATGGACTTAAAATCATCCACTTTTTTTAGGCAAAAAGCAATATCATTTGTTTTAGTTTATATATATTAAAAACATTGTCCGAGAATGGAAATATTTCTGAAAATATGTTCAAAAAATAATTAAAATCTCGTTGCAAACAGTCCAAAAGTCCCCTCGGACTGTTTATTGCTTCTGAGTCCCACGTTTCATTATTTTCTATTATATTCCCAAATAGTTCAATCAGTGATTCACGAATTTCAGATACTGTTAACACAAGTCTTCCATTATACTTCCACCTAGTAGGAGCTACTTTGGCCTATCGTTTGTGGACAATGGAGTCCAAAGCTTGTGTACGTTTTGTTGACTTGGAAAAAAAAGCAGCAATGCCACTTAAAGTAACGAAAAATACTTTACACTCTTTAATGTGATTGATGGACTGGGATAAAACTAAATTTAATTTATGAGCAAAACAATGGACAAACACAGCTTTTGAGAAAGTTTCTCGAACTTTAGCTTGCAGACCCCCTAATTGTCCTGCCATCACTGCAGCTCCATCATAGCTTTGAGCAACTAATTTTTTCTCTCCATTGATTTCACACACATTCTTAAAACCTAAAAATCGCTCTTAAATTGTTCCGTCTGTTTTAACGTGGCGTATTACTATAGATAATCGGCTAAAATTAGTGATATCAGTTGTTTCGTCCAGAACAATAGCAATGAACCGCGCCTCGCCAATCTCTTGCTTAATTCTTTTTAGAATAATGGTTGCAACAGCGGAAATTAAATCATTCTGGAGTTGATTCGACGTTCCGCGAAAAACGCTAGACTGCTCTAAATTATTTTTTAAGCAATCATCATATTTAGCCATTAAACTAAGTAAATCTGAAAATTTCCTTTATTTGAAGAAACCCTTGTTTCGTCATGATCTCTAAATCCCAATTCGTGCTGTCCGAGAAAACACACAACATCGATAAGTCTTCTTAATATTTGCCTATTTTTTATCGACTAGTTCATTTTCATTGTGTTGGCGGTGACTAATTTCCAACTGTTTATTAAGGTTGTCTTCAATTCTGGTTTTGCCGAAGACTTTTTCTTTTATGACGGCCTGCAAATGTGCTTTGGACATAATGTGTCTTTATACAGCTTTATGAAAATTGCTTAAATCGGAAAAACTAGTTTTATTCCAGAGACCTTTTTCAATTTCAAAAAGTAAACATGGCCAACAAAATAATTTACTTATATTTTTACACCCTGTTAGCCATTTAAATTGTTCGTATTGTTTTTCCGGATAAAAATGTCTAATACAGTTTTTAATTTTTGTGGTTAATTTTCGGGGGTTTTGCCCTTCCTTTGGAAATTATTTGAAGCTTATCAGTGAAGTTTAATGCTGAAAATCCCTTTATTATTAAGACACAGACCACACATTCACACACACTCTTCTTACTAAATTCTCCAACATTTTCAACGTTATTACCGATAGCCGAAGTTGACGGTATTTGCATATCCACGTCCGTATTATTATTATATCGCACCATGCACGACGCGACGTACGTATCACACAACACACGGATAGCCGTTCAAAAAAAGAACCTACTCCAATGATAGCTTCCGCTCCTACTGTGCTGCGATTGAAATGCAAAAATTGCAAACAGCTGGTGGAAAGTTCAATAACCTCTGGCTCGACTTACAGGAAATCAAGCATACAGGAATTATTATGGGCTTGACATAGGTTCTATTCCATTTTTTTTGCATTTGTCACGGCGCAATTATTATGGGCTTGACAATTAATGGTTTCCTATTTCAAAAATTACATTTTAGAAGATGTTTTGTAATTTTTTTTGGGGAAGCACTGCTTCCCTTGCTTCCATGTACTACACGCCCCTGGCTAATAATTCTACCTATAATACCTCTAAACAGCAACTAGCAACAACAACAACAACAGAAATTAATAATACCACTAAAGATCACTGAAATAAACAGAAAACTTATACCCTAAAGTTATTGAAATGATGTCCATTTTGCCTTGCACAAAGCCTACATAATTTTGGTATTCTTCTTAAGGCATTGTTGCAAGTTTGGCACAGGGACAGGAACACTTTGTGAGTATCATGTATGATATCGACAAAACTGGTTTCAATTTCGCTGAATGTAATATACAGTGCGTCTCTAAAAGTTTGGTTCGAAAACGATACCAAACAACAATTATTCCAACATGAAAAGTAACAAATAATCAATTTTCTACATTTTTTAAAGATGGTTTTAATTTTAAATTGCTGACTAATTGAGGAAAGTGTTATGTGTCAAAAATAGTTATTTGTTTGCAGGAAAGCCCAAGATTTAATGCCGCAGTTTCATAGCTGGGCCAAGGCAATGAATCTGCTTTATTATTAAGTTATTGAAATGATGTCCATTTTGCCTTGCACAAAGCCTACATAATTTTGGTATTCTTCTTAAGGCATTGAAAATACTAACCGGTCGTTGTTGTATTTCATTGAATGCCCTTCTTCTGGCGTTTATTAAATCGGCTAAGCTGTCATGTCTTGTCCTATATATTTTGTTTTCTAAAGTACCCACAGGAAGTTATCCAAAACCGAGAGATCTGGCGATCTCGCCGGCCATCTTACAGGACCATTAGTCCCTATCCATTTTCTAAGAAAATCATTTTCCAAATACTACCTTATTCTATCGGAATTATGAGAAAAACTGTATCAGAGCCAGTTTTTTCCTTCTCGATAAGTTAAACAAGAACCGAAATACGGTGGCCCAAAAATGCAATATTTTCAATTCCACAGTGTATCTTAAAAACGAAGGGGTTATGAAAATTTTGTTTGGGTTATCTTTCGTTTCACAAAAAAGTAGCATCGTGTCGCGAAAACAGGAACCCGGGACAAAACAACGAAAACAGAACACCCTGTACATTCTAGCTAGTGTGAGAGAACAATTCTTCTCAGGCTTTGCAGGTTATTAAAGGTCCTTACAGCTCATTTATGTTTACTTTTCCGTTTGACTAAAACTAAAAATGAATGAGCCGTTCTATTAGTTAAAACAGTTATTTCCTGCAATCTATTCTACACAAATGTGGATAAAAACCATTCTTAATTTGAAAGGAATCACATAAATAACCGAGTGTACAAGTATCCAGAACTTTTGCACCTCCATAATTCACAGTATGTCACTCAAAAAGAAACTGTGAGCCCTAACATGAAAACTTGACCGTCTATAGGCGATATTTAAGCAAACAATTAGCTTCTTTTTATGAATACTTGTTTTGCAAATTTATATACTATAGAATAACAAAAATATTTCAGATTAATATTTTTTGTTTAAATCAACTCTTCAATAAACGAAACAAATATATAAAAAATTAAAAATAATAAAGGTCATTTAAAACAGACAATATTTGTATAAACCAAGTAAATGTTATTTGAATCAGATAAAAATCAAGCCAATAAATAATTATTAAATTTTAAGACTGGTTTTTTTATTGCTTATTGCCGCTCAAATTGCAACATTTGCAAAACAAAAACAAATGCGTTTATATAAATCCGATTTATCTTATATGCCGGTCTGGCATGACTAAATGAAATTGTTGGCACACATGTACGGTCGACATCGGATATCCAAGACCTGTTGTGTCAGTCATCCCAGCTCCCAATGACAGGGAAAGATACCGGTGTCTCGTTGAATCACATCTCTTTAGATACTTGCCAACATATGGAGATGTCAGTGGGTATCTCTCAGAGTTTCTGTGCCTCTAAGTTGCGAATGTGTCAAATCGTTTGGATGTGGTTTGTTACGTGTGTTAAAATAAAGAAGTAAACTCTTGGACAGACGAAAGGGATAACCAAAAATTTTAGTGGATATTATTTCAAAGTGAATCGTCGTTCTAGTTCTAATTTGATCTATAGCACAAGTTTAAAGTGATACATTAAAGTGAATTTAATAATATAAAAATGGCAACAAACGTTGTCGATTTTAATAAAAGGGTACCTAAATTAATGAATTTAATTTGGATATTGATCAAACATCTAAATAGTTTTTTTAGCGGTTTAGAAAAAAATGCGCGAATACAAAATATTTTTTTTGTGAGGGGAAAAATGTTTGACATTTAACCCCTGTTGACAGGTAGCAAAATAACACTTTTTATGGAATTACTCTTTTCCTGGGGATAAAATGAGAAGTCTTTTCCCGGATATATACCGGGTGACCACGAAATTACTAACTAAGGCTGTAACTTTTTTAGGATAAGTACTATTAAGATGAAATTTTACAATTACATTTTATTTATGATTGAGAATTTCGCTGTATAAAGAATCGACTGTCGTTTCCGGTTTAACCGGAAATGCTATCACCTTTAATATTTTAAATGGAACACCCTGTATATACATTTCTTTTTGAATTCTACCCTAAATTCTAAACATAAAACATGAACCATACTCTATGTCAATTCCTGATAGTTTTCGAGGAAATGGCGAATGAAACTTTAAAAATTTCAATGAATAATTCCGTTTTTTTTTGGAAAAACTCATGATGTTCCAATTTAATGCTGTAAATAGTGTTTGTTATGCAACTCATTGCATCTAATGTGACAATTAGGATACTTTTAAATCACTTTCAAACGATATTTTCTCGTTTTATTTTAATGGGACGACCTATAAACCTATTCAACATCTAAATCTTCAAACAATTTTAAATACTTTTGTGCATAATACCCTATACCTATATCAAGTACTTTTCGAGATATTACCAATTGCACTGTGCAATTACCTTTTTAACGCTTAGACTGATAAATGACAAACATTAAATTTGTGATCCAAGGTGACTGTGAAATAAAAAAAAACACCACAGTTGCCATTCTTTTATTCACCTTCAAATTTTTAGAGTAGGTACTTTAGTTCAGAATTATTGTTTTGTTTAATACTTAGAAATTATTTCAATCCGGCTCTTCCAACTATTTTTGTTTAATTATTACCAAGGTCTTGACTACACTCTGAGGTCGACCTAGGTAGTAGTTAACCAAGGAGTCAGTTAGAACCAATAATCATGAAATGTACTATACATTGTAAGGCACTTTTAAAAACCCTAAATTCGTTTTGCAGGTCGCCGTATGTGACCGTCTACTTAGTAGTAGGAGTAAGAAAAAGAATGCAGTCCTGCAACGGACGCCGGTGCAAAGTAACTCTTCAAGGCCGCTCTTCAACCACACCTTCAAGTTTTCGAAGCTTTCTGCGGCCGACAGCGTTAGCAGGAAAAGGATACACGTAGAAGTTTGGCACAGGGACAGGAACACTTTGTGAGTATCATGTATGATATCGACAAAACTGGTTTCAATTTCGCTGAATGTGATATACAGTGCGTCTCTAAAAGTTTGGTTCGAAAACGATACCAAACAACAATTATTCCAACATGAAAAGTAACAAATAATCAATTTTCTACATTTTTTAAGGATGGTTTTAATTTTAAATTGCTGACTAATTGAGGAAAGTGTTATGTGTCAAAAATAGTTATTTGTTTGCAGGAAAGCCCAAGATTTAATGCCGCAGTTTCATAGCTGGGCCAAGGCAATGAATCTGCTTTTCGGCCGTGGGAACATAATTTTTCGATGCTAAAAGTTCCAGGAGGAGAAAAAACTGTTAAAATTATGTTATTTTTATAATTTAAATCAGTCAATTTTTATTACATTTTGATTTACAACTTTCGTTGAGCGACGTAAATCAAAATGTAATCAAAATTAACAATAGGTAAACACAAAATATACTATTTGAATAGAGGTTTAAATCTAAAAATAACACACTTTTGACAGTGCTCTCTGAAAACTTTTAATGTCAATTGGAGAAAAAATTATATATTTTACACGGCCGAAAAGCAGATTTAATGCATTGGCTGGTTTCCTAGCTTCGGCTATGAAACTCCGCTGTAGCATTAAATCTTACAATTTTTAAAATCTAATAAAACTGACAAAATTGGAAAATTTTATAATTAATAACAGTCCATTACCACATCTACCTCTCCCTGGTCTAGATATGCTTCCTACATTTCTCCCTCCTTTTGAAACGAAATCACATACGTATTTCAACTTTCTATTTCTAAGTATTATCACAAAAGATTCATGTTTATTTTTAGCTTCGTATGGACATGTCGAGGAACATATGTTGAAAGGTGGACATAAAATTGAACAAGTGGGTATCTCGTGTTTGTATCAGTTATTATCAGTTATACAGGATTCCCCATAATAAACTACCCATTTTAATAGCCCAAAAAAATTGTTAAAACTTAATAAAACAAACATTTTATTACACTTTATTACAATCTACTCTTTGGGATTTACTGTAACATACAGCTTATCCTAACTTTAAAAATTATGTTGGACAAGAAAAAATTCATCTCACGATGAAGCAAAATCTGTTCCCCGGTCTTCTTCAGCAATTCGGACTTTAAGTTCTTGGATGTTTTCTGGAGTTGCAAAAACTTTTGCCTTAAAATAGCCCAATAGAAGAAAGTCTGGTGCAGTTAAGCCCGGGGCCTAGAATTTAAATTCTGAGTGAAATAAAAATTAATAAAAAACATCTCTCACTAGAGGATGATTATTTCCATCTTCAAAAAAAATGCAACAATAATGCCAAATGATCCTACCGCACACCAAACAATAACTCTTGGATTATGGAGACTGTTTGTAATGATTTCTTGAGGATTTTCGTTTGACCAGTACCTAATAATCTCTTTATTAACCATGCCGTTCAAATAAGAATTTGCATCATCACTCATTAAAAGATTATGCATGTCTCCTCGATGAAAATTCTTGACCAGAAGCTAATCTAGCTTGTTTATCTTGATTACTAAGATGTTGCACCATTTGGTATTTGAACGGATGAAATTTTAAGCTCGTGAAGAATTCGATGTAGACTCGTTTTTGATATTCCCAAAATAAGGGATTGTCTGATTGCTTCAATAGTTTCAGGAATACCAATTGTTCTTCGACGTCCAGGTTTCTCCAAATTTTGCACAGAACCATTTTGCCTTACGGTTTGGAGCATGATCCCTATTGTTGTTGTTAAATTGACTACCGAATGTACGCCTTACTTCTTCTATCGAGTTACTTCTTATGAAAGTTTCTACGTAAAAACTCGTTGTTGAATAATCCATGAGGATTAAAACTAATCGTTAAATTATGTATCAAAAGCTAATGCCAAAAAACTAATTTATTAGAAAGATGACGGCTTACGAAAATCATTTTTTTCCTAGTCTTCTGACAAGCGCCTATACTCGATTAATAACATGTTGATTAAAAGTCCAAAGGCCATAGAAGATAATGATATAAATAAAAACGTACTGACCTGTCTCATATAGAATTTATTTCCATATCAAATTAGGTAGTATATTATGGGGAGCCCTGTATATTGTACATAACATTCCCAGTTTTTTCTTTAACTGATCCAGAAATCCCTTTTCAACCATCTCGATTACAAATTTTCGCATAAACTTGGTCATCACCTTGAATTTTTAAAAATGTTTAATTTGACTTCGTTTTTGCGAGATGATGTTTTATAGGAAGGCAGAAGCAAATTAGGGACAATTCGCATTTTTCTTCCTAGAAGAATGCTCTTTTAAATTTGTCTACGAATCTTTCTGTCTGTCCGTTTGATTGTGATGAATATGGTGCTGAATGTGTACGTTAAATTCCATTTTCCTGGCAAAACTTTTTAAATGTGTAACTTGTAATAACTTTTGCAAGACAGATTGTTAATCAGTATAATAAAATAAGTAAGATTTTGCTATTTTGGTGTTTTTGCTGTTCCCAGTGATCTATCTCAGATTTGGAAAATTACATGCTGGAGTGTAATTATTAACCACTATAGAACTACTTCTGTTGGAGATAAAGCTGACAATCAAATTATAAAGTCATTGATCGAATGCAATCTAATAGATATTTAATGGTTATTAATATAAGTATTAGCAGGTATTTAAAGTAAGCCATATAGCTAATATTTGTAAAATCTACTATATTGCATTAAGTTTATTACACGATTTATAAATTATGCCTTTTTTCATACTCTCATTAGGTGTTTTTAATATAATCTGTTAATTGCACTGACGATAAAAAACCATTATAGTTTAATTCTGATTATCCACTCATAAATCGCGAAGATATATTTTCTCGTTGAGGAAACATAAACTTCAAAAGGCCATGCGGCTATAAAGGCATATAAATAAAGCTCCACAAGCGACTATGCTGATAGAATTTGCAAGTAGAAAGAGCTGCTTTAGTTCGTTCTTTATACATATGTTATGACCCTCTGCCATAATTTTAAGACGGCGTGAGCGCACAGAGATATCCATTTAACTTTTCCGAATAGTTCAGTTAAGAGTATGAAGAATTTTGGCGCAAAGTTTTCCAGCGTTGCCCCATTTTGCAAAATGACATAGGAAGAAGTAAAACATTCATTTTACCTAATTGTGAGTATTATATAAGTAATTCATGTTTAACTAAAACTTAACGTCTTTATTCCATTTAGAGATTGTTATTCAGCCCGATCGGTGTTAGGGCCAATTTTTGAGAAATTTTTCAAATTTAGCGTCCGCGAATTTATTGGCTTGATCCTTCGTACCGGTTTATCGATAACATCTAGGACAAAAACGATTGGGCAGGTTAAAAGCACCAAATTTTTACTGCAAGACACATATTTATAATTTTTTTTACCCCAGATCAAAAAATAGGGTTTTTCGTTTTGAGGAAAATTGTCACTTGGGCTTTGGCGATGCGACAAAATGGGCCTTTTAACCTGAAAAGTCTTCAGAAATTGGCAAATATCTCCTCAGTTGCTTTTGAGGGCTGTAAAAATGGATATAGATCAAAAAGTAGATGCATTTCTTGGATCTGGTCCAAATTTTGTGAAGGTCTAACATATATTTCATTCCGAATTTAGTTTACCAAAAGAACGTTATTATACTGCAAATAATTATAGGTGATTCTTGTAACCAATGAGATAGGATAAGCGCTTCCTTCGATGTACGGGGGATTCAGAAATATACAAAATCAAGTGTCGCTATGTTAGTATCTTTTGTGTTTTATTTTCGTATAATAATGGGGTTAATGTATTTTTGTAATATATACTTGTTTTGATAATAAGTTTACGAAGATAAAATAACATTAATCTCTAAACTTGAAATTTGTCAAATATTGGAATCTAATTTTGATCCACTTCCACTTGACCTATCGATTTGAAAGTTTGTAAACATATACAATGAAACCTCCCTTAACGGACACCTCCGAACAATGGACATCTCTGCTGAACGGACAATTTTGAAGTCGCCGACCGTCAGTGTATGTATTCCTGTGTATTTAAAACAGTAAAATTTACCTCCTCAGAACGGACAGATGTTCAGATGATTTTTGAAAAACCCACATTTAATGCCCGTTTTTTTTTGCACGTTATGGGCATTATTTAAATCTATGCTAATAAGCAGCGCGGCGCCTACCTATTGTTAATAGCACTAGTTTAATAATAGGCTAGCTTATGCTTTCTGGCTTGTAGGTAAATTGCGGTGAATTACATAATAAATCGATCACCCTATTTCTATAAAATGTAGTCTTCATCAATAGAATATCTAAGTTTTGATGTTACTCTGGCGCGAAAAGAAAAAAGTTTTTGAATCTTCAAGAAAAAGTTGAAATAATCCAGTACGCGGAAAAAAACAAACTTAGGGTTAGAGTATTAGCCGAAAAATTCTGTGTAGAAAAATCTCAAATTAGTGATATTTTGATTTGGATTGAGCGATCGCTGAGAAAATCGTGAATATGAAAGAGATAAAGAAATTTCCGAAAAGCTGGCCATAGACCAAATTGTCTGACGACTGGTGAAGATGATGTGCCCGGATATTTGTAAAGTACGCTCCAAAAACATTAAAATACCTTAATATATAAAGAAAAAAGCACAAGAAATTGTGAAGAATCTAGAAGTTGATGGTTTTAAAGGATCAAATGGATGGTTGGAAAATTTTGTCAACGTCATAATATCTCTTTCTAATCCATCTGTGGCGAAGCAGCGGCTGTAGACTTGATTCAGGTAACTGATTGGCAGACGAAATTATGTACTATTAGACCACGCACCGAGAGACATTTATAACACCGATGAAACTGGACTCTTTTTCCGCAACTTGTTTGTTATCTGGAGCTTCTATTTTATGGGAAAAAATCTTAGAAGTTGCGCCTAAAATGGAATCTCAAATTATTAAAAATAAATTAACTAGTTTAAGACAAACAACACTTGATAATTTTTTAAATAGAAACTTTTTATAAAGTAGAACTATATCAATCTGTATATGTAGGTAGTATAATATTTTATATTAGGTAGTACATTTATATTGTATGCATATATGTATGTAAAAGATGATGGTGTATACGTAGTACCAATTGTATTAATAATCTGTACTAAATATAACATTTTTTTACTTAAAAATAAAATACTCTTTTAAATAAAATTACATTGGTATTTAATTTGTTCACCCCCACAACGGACACCTCTATACAACGGACAGTTTCTGTGGCACGGCTACTGTCCGTTGTTGAGAGGTTTCACTGTATAGAATCTATAATAAAGAAAACCATGATGGACGTGACTTTGTCAACTGTATACAGTGAACTCTCCCTTAACGGATATCTGTGACCAACGGATCAATTCCCGTTACCGGACAGTTTTCAGTGTACCGTTAGTATCTACGTTTCTATCTAATTAAATCTTTTCATAACGGATACTTTCAGCAACAGACTGGATAGTAAATTTTAATAAAAATTAAAAAAAAAATTAAAAAAAAACATCAATTTAGGTTTCTCCAGTAAGGCCCTACCTGCCCTTAGTAGAATCCTAACAAAAAATACAATTGAACAAAGAATAATAGTATTTTATATTATATAAAAAATTATTAAGTTATATAAAAAGTGACCGAAAGCCATAAGTTATATATAATACTTTTTTTTCGTTATTTTTTTTTATAGTTCACGAAACACATCAATATACTTTAAACAACGATAATATTAATAATTTTGAATGCATATTTTTATCACAAAGAGTGTATTATGTATAGGGGGTTTTGTTTCTTTAGAAAAGCAATAATCATTAGGTGTCAAAACTTTAGAGTTTAAAAATTTTTTTCGTGGTAGAGGGCCCAAAAATTATAGAATTTTCATAAAGTCGCTGACGAAAGTATTTGAAACTGTTAAAAAATGCTAGAGACTTCCTGTAGAATGTTATTACAGGAAAGGCACATTTTTGTTTCTCCAAAACAGTTACAAATATGTTACTTTAGAAGACCACGTCAAAAAAAAATTATTCCGTCGTAAAACATTGTTTTCTGTGCCATCAACATGTCCTCAAACAAGAGAAAATATTTAAGCCACAAAGAAAAGGAATTCAGTACGCCGAGAAATATAAACCTAGTTTTAGACAATTGGTGAAACTCAATTGGTGATATTTTAAAAAACAAGTGCAAAATGATTAAACAGCTTGCTGCATTTTGAGAACAAAATAACAAGCTCGCGAAAACCGAGTATGCTGGAGTAAACGACTGGTTTTGCAGTGTATGGTATAGGAATTTTCCAGTATTCGAGGTAATAATAAAAGGAAAAGAACTAGCGATTGCCCGAGAGTTATAAATTGACTTCAAAGCCTCATGCGCATGGTTGGAGAAGTTCTGCAAACGACATAATATTTCTTTGAAATCAATTTGTAGTGAGGAAGCATCTGTAGATTTAGTACAGGTTTCTGATTGGAAAAAAATGCTGTTACCTACAATTATAAGAGGTTATTCCCCGCGGTATATATTTAATGCAAACGAACCAGGAATTTCTTTCGAGCTTTGCCGAACAAAACATTTGCTTTAAAGAGTGAAAATTGTTCTTGTTCTGGTGGCAAATTTTTATAATAGACACTCACCATTCTTCTCCGCTCTAGTGTGGACAGGAAAAAAAGAAAACCCGTGGTTTTTGAAAAAAGCAAGAATTCTTGTTCTTTTAGGGGGAGCAAGCGCATAAATGACATCGGAAATAATGACAGACTGGTTAGACTAATTTGCCAAAACTTGCTCTGAAAATTTCAAAAGTATCTACAGAAAGTTTTTAATTAAAATACTTTTATCATCGATGGTTTACTCAGATTCTACCGCACAGCTAGAGAAGTCTATAAATGTTGGAAATGCTTTAATCTGGAACGTAGCTCCTTGGAAAAATGTCCAGCATAAGGCTAAACTATCAGCAACTGTTTTCGTATAACTGGTTTCAGCAAATAAAAATTATCAACAACAAAAAAAAATAGATAAGCGTAAAAAAGGTCGTTACTCTATTTTGTTTTAAGTAAAACTGGCTCTGGGGTGGTTTTACCAGTCAATCTCCAAAAAAAGGTCCTTACTTCATACTATTTCTATCTTTTTATCTTAAATAAGTGGCCTTGGGGGTTAACGCCCAATCCCTCCTTTAAATACGCCGCTGCTCTGAAGATGATGTTTTATTGTCGGAACTGTGTGAAGAAGATACAATTTTTTTTTCTACCGACATACTATCACTAAAATTGACGAACGAAAATCCTGATATTGTGATATAAGTGTACATCACTGTATTCGTGAGTTTTAAAACGTACAATATTTATCTAACAGCGTCAGTGATGAGGAAGAAGTAATTATTACTATAGATATTACATACATGAAGAAGACATATAAAAAGCGGTTAAAATGTTAAAAATAAATTCACTGATTTAATATATCATGTCATAAAAAAATACAGTAGACCCCTTTTGTTGAAAGGCGACTGTTGTCGAGAGAGCTCACTGTAGATACATTTTTGATCCACTTCCATTTGACCTATTGCTTTAAAATTTAGCAACTGAAAAAATGATCCAATGGCAATACATACATTTTATAACCTTGACTGCGATTTTGATCTATTTTTTGAAATCAATTTTGAACTACTTTAACTTAACCAATTTAATTTAAACTTTACGCAGTTAAATATTATTATTCACGATTAATAGCCTATAAGAAAATCTCGGAAATTAACAAAAGATATATTTTTCAGAATTTGGAATGAACTAAAACTGACATTGATCTTTCAAATCTAAATATATTGAGGGTTGTAAAACATTCGGTTTCGACGCAACCAATACAAATTTGTTATTTTAAATATCAGTATTATCCACTTTTTAGATGCTTTGTAAGAATCTAAGCATATTTTGTAGATCGATACTTAGATCTCTCGTTAACTGTTTAACTGAGATAAAAATTATTTAGTTATTTTTATTAGACACATTTATGGAAAATAATTTATAAAATAGTAATATTAAAAATCGAGGAGTTAGACTTGTGAACTTTTAATAATGCATAGCCAACTTCTTCTGTCTCGAAGCTAATAGTTAACATATTTAATATATTTTGTTAAAATAAAGGCTTGTTTTTAAAAACTTTTGTTAAATTAGTATATTTTTTATTTTAGCTTTATATTCCACTACATTATAATAACAGTTACTTTAAAACAGGAAATTATGTCAGTGTTACTAGGGAATCGGGATCAATTGACTTTGCCCCGTTCGTAATAAGCAAAAAAAAAATGTGAATGACATTTGCGGTGATTTGACATTTTTTTTATGTATTTATTTTAGAAAAAGACATACCCTTTTATATCTAGGATCAAAGGGTGTCAAATTTAATGCTATAAATGCATTTTTTTTTATTTTTTTTAAATGTGATATATTATATGTTGATCAAAGGGGTTTCTTCTTGCTGATTATAAATATATCTGGTTTGATACATTTATCTTTAAAGACATCTGAAAATTTTAAGAAAAGGGCTGCCATGAGAATCAGTGTGTTAGAGAGAGACGGAGAACTCTCTATTACTTAGTGGAGTCGATGGTAATTCATTCCTCTTATGACTTATAGGTTTTTTCAAATTTATCGGTTATTAAAGGTAAAGGTACTAAAGCTAGATATCTTTATAATTACTAAAAATAGACCCATTTGATGGATATATAATATATAGAGTGTTCGATTTAAAAAAATTAAGTTTCTTTTATCGCAGCTTTATGACCAATCCTGTATAATTAATTTCTCTTATTTTAATTAATAATTTTTAAAAATCCTACAAGTTTTATATTGAATATTTATTGCTAGCTGTGTTACTTTTGGAAGTAATATATCGTTTCCATACATACCATCGACCAAATTTTTTTTAACTTTTGGATAAGCTACAAAGCATATTTCATAAAAAAAAGAATTGTAAACAAAATGGTGAATGGAAATCGGTACAAACTTTATTTAGCGTTTTTTGTTTCATTTAGTTATTTCTATTGCAAATAAAAATTTACATTCAAATGTTTTTTAAGACTGTTGATGACGACAAAAATGGTCATAATACGATTATTTCAAGATTTGAGAATTTCAACCCTTTATCCCTGATAATACGCCCTCAAAATATTACATGGAACCAAGCAAAAAACAGGAATTCCCAGTAGACAGCTCCACTTTCGTCTATCCGGCTGGTAAATTAATTATCTTTCTTCCGGTGTTCCGCAATAATAAATAACCCGGAGTTGGAGAAACTCCCCCGGCACGAATTGGCAACGCCGCTCTCCGGTTGCGCATTTCTCCCGAACGTCGCTGATCGATCGGAGAAAGTACGTGTCCCGGACATTCTTTATGCACGACAACCGAGGCCCAAGTGCTTTTTCGTGCTGGATGCGTTTTCCCAAGAAAAGTATTTCCAGAAGACGTGGAGGCAAAACTCATGCGAGATGGAGTGCCGGTAGAAAGTGGAATGCAACGTTGCCGGATCGCGGAGGCCTGAGATTTTCGAGTTTCAATTCGTGTGTAACTTTTTAAGATTATAAGGAAGTCTAGTGACGATCTCTTTTCTTTTAACAAATCTATAGAATTTATCACAAAAAATTACTATAATTTGAAAAAATACTTAAGATGATACGTAAGTTTCGACGCAGAATAAGGTTTATAAAACCCTTATCGGACAATACATACAAATAATTATGACAACTATTGTGCAAAATGTCTAAAAGATCAATAAACTTTAATTTTTAATAAGTATAACTTGCTTTCTTCTGGTTTTACATCAGAGAGTACAGAAATTGTCCTCTCATACGTTCAAAACAAAATTGTTGATGCTGTTGACAGTCAGAGGTTTGTGATGGGTTTATTTATAGATTGTTCACGTGCTTTTGACTAGGTGGATCATCGGATCGCTGTGGGATTCGTGATAAGCCGTTAAATCTTCTTATCTCATATCTTACCAATCGGACTGTATATGTCACTATTAATAACAAAAAGTCGCTCAGGGGTATTCCTCAGGAATCCATCTTGGGCCCCTTACTTTTTATAATATTTTCTAAAGATCTTATGATACCTTCAAAAAGCAGCACCTGATGTGTTTCCAGTATGCCATGGCGATGACACAAACATTCTAATAGTAAGGCCAGATATAATATCTTTAAAAAATACTGCTGAAAATATAAACAAATATTTACAACTAAAAAACAACCTAATTCTAAATAAAAATAAGACACAATTTACATTTTTTTCCTCTAGTGGACGGCATGTTGATGAAGGATTTGCATTGTTTCATGATGCACCAACTCAAATGAGCCTCTCAGACAGTGTTAGATTGTTAGGCCTAAGCTTTGACAGCACACTTCAGTGGCATGCCCATATTGATGACCTTTTGGGTAGGTTGTGCAGTTTCTGCTATGCCTTAAGATTTCTAAAAAATCATTGCAGTCAGAGAGTTTTACTGACTTTATACAATACAAAATTACGCAATACGATTAATCTATGGTCTCTCAAATAGAGAGTCATGTAAGCCGGCTTTCCGCGATCTCAAAATCTTGACTATTTTTGACTTAAATATAAGTATGTACAGGGTTTTTCCTTATAATTGGCCACCCCTTTAAATCTTTTATTTCAAAATATACAAAAAAAGTGGTTAATACGAAAGTTGTAGGATTTCATCTGAAGATTTACACCACGCTAAAATCAAAAACAAATGACTATCGGAAAATATAGAAATCACCATGAATTTTGTTATTTTAAATAAAACACCCTGTATATTTTTAATTTTTTATATGCGCCTTATTGTCCTCTTTTCAATAATATATAACATGTCTATATTTAGAACAGTAGTTTTTGAGCTATTCGTCTTCAAAATAAACCCTTATGAGGTGCTTAACTTACTTTATTGGATCTAGATAGCCGTGAGTGGGCGTGGGTGCAATTCGGCAATTATGATGACATTTCATGGCGAAAGTGATTCACATAATGGCTGAATTGCATCCACGGCCACTCACGGCTATCGAGATCCAATAAAATAAGTTAAGCACCTCATAAGGGATTATTTTAAACTACTTTTCTAAATATACACATGTTATATATTTTTAAAAAACGGACAACGAGGCGCATCTAAAAATTTAAAAGTATACAGGGTGTTCCATTTAAAATAACAAAGTTCATGGTGATTTCTATATTTTCCGATAGTCATTTGTTTTTGATTTTAGCGTGGTGTAAATCTTCAGATGAAATCCTACAACTTTCGTATTAACCAATTTTTTATATCTTTTGAAATAAAAGATTTAAGGGGGTGACAATTATAAGGAAAAACCCTGTACATATGCTTATAAAAACAGATCAACTCTTCAGTTAAATCGATCTGCTCATCATCATAACACAAGCATGAGCGAACTGCTCCTGCCTAATAGTCACAGGTCATCATTTTATCAAAAAAAGGTTATATTTAATGCATGCAGGTTTTCTATTGTGTTGGATAATGATATTAAGATGTCTGTGACATTGAATATAAATTAACTGTTATTCCTACCAAGACTTTTTTACATGAACTTAATTTTGTATCGTTTTTCTAGTAATTTAAGTTATTTTCAGACGTTTTCCTCAATTATTGCATGACTTTTGTAATACTTTTCAATTGAGGAAATAAATGAGTCTCTGATTGAATAGATAAACTGCGCAATACCACCAAATGGTATGTTAATTAAATAAACTTCCTTGTCCATTTAATAAATTAATTTTTCAACTAATTGTACTGTTTCCTATATAAAATAAATAAATTAATCTAAAATAAAATATTTTTCGACTCTACCGGCAACGTCGCCGAATGTTCCCAATCTAGGCCTACTAGATAAGCGACCTCTCGTCCTGTAAAACCTCCTGGATGTCGTGACGTAGTCCTGCCGAGTCGTGGAATTCAGTCCGCGATTAGAGAATCCTTTCTTAATTAGCCCGTTTACGGACAATTCGACTGTGGAATTTACGTGATTCTTGTGCCCGCGTGCTTTAATATTTTAATTAGGGTAATTCAAAAATAAAATTTAATTAATTTATCAGGAACTGGTGTAAAAGTTTCGGGTTAATATTAAGATAACTTGAACTGAATTATTTGGCTCAGTACTTTGATAATACAAATTATTGCTGTTCTCAAATACCTACGTGAAATGTGAGTGCTTCGACATGTTAATCATCCAAATAGACGAATGAGGCGAAAATATTGATAATGAAAATCGTTAAAAGTAAGGTAAGTCGTATCTTATTATTTCGTAAAAAAACTTCAATACCTGTTTTATTTAACTTCAGTTTGGTTCAAAGACAAATGTTCGTGTAAATTATTCACATGCCGCAGAATCGTGGCTTGCACGCAGGGAAAATCGTAAAAACGTTTAATGCGATAAATGTATTTAATAATATTAAAGGTATTGAGACAAATATGTAGGTAATTCTGTTATTTATTGATGGTTTGAAACTTTAGTAAGAATCAAAATTTCTAGGTTTTTTTCTATTTATTATTACTCCCTGGTATCTGTATTTTCCAAATGAGTTTACACTTGTTTTAAAATATTTCCCCAATTATATAGATTTGGATAATCCTTCTGTAGTCATCTACTACTCACTTCCTATGTTGTAGACCCTGCTTTAGTAAATCCATGTGGGATTGTTTTTTTTTAGTTTAAAATATCCTCAAATTGTTTAATACTCTGAAATTTTTCTTCAATTAGTTTCACAATCATTAATAGTAAGAATAAAAAAATCCTTTACAAATATATTGCGGTGATTTTGAATTACCAAGCTACCTGCAAACACAGTGGTTCTTTAAGACGAAACTCGCAAAGACCTAGGTCTGTATTGCAAGGGGGACAGGATGAGTCTTTTAATACAGTTTTTTCAAAGTTGATCGACATGTCGGCATTTTTCGTATTTTCTTTATATCAATTTTTTTTGAAGTAGGGAATATTTTCTTGTTCTAATATTTTAATTAGCATAATTCTTGAAAATGGTCGCTGGATGCACATGTCGTAACCGTTGAAATCAGGAACTGGGGTAAAAGTATGGTAAGTCGGATCTCATTAATTCATAAAAAAAACCCCGGATGCACGTTGTGTTATGTTCAGTACCTATTTTATTTAACTTCAGTTTGTTTCGAAGACAATTGTTCGTGTAAATTATTCACATGCCGCAGAATCGAGACGTGTATGCAAGGAAAATCGTAAAAATGTTTATTGGGGTTAATTTATTTAATAACGTTAAATGTAGGAAATCATGGTTTTTGGGATTAGACCGTGTCAAATTGGAATTACTATCCGACGTTTCGCTTTCGATTGCACGAGACATCTTCAGGGATCTTTACTCCACGAGATCTAAATATGAATTCAGAACCATGATTTCCTAATTGACCAAAGCCGTGAAAGGTTCCGATCGACATTAAATTTATTGGGACAAGTATGTAGGCAATTGTGTTATTTAGGTCACCTTTGATGGTTTGAACCTTTCAGTAATAAATTTTCTTTCTTTATACAGTTACTGTATTGTCTAAATTAATTTACACTTGTTTTAAAATATTCCCCCAATTAACTGTATTAATTTAGATAAGAATTCTGTAGGCATCTATTACTTACTCCCTTTGTTGTAGCCCCTGCTTTAGTAAACCCATGTGGGATCGTTTCTTTTTTAGTTTAAAACGTCTTCAAATTGTTTGATACTTTAATATTTTTCTTCAATTGGTTTCACAATCATTAATAGTTAAAATAAAAAGTCCTTTACCAATATTGCAGCTGTCATCTATGCTTGTTCTATAAACTTCTGTCATTGATCATCTTATTAACAGCTTTATATAAACTTTAGTAAGACGTAAAGTGATTTTGAATTACAAAGCTACCAGCAAACACACTGGTTCTTTCAAAGGAAACTCGCAATGATCTAAGCCTGTATGGCAAGGGGGCTATGGATGAGTTTTTTAGTACAATTTGTCGACACTCCTCGTATTTTATTTATACCATTTTTTTTAATATGGAATATTTTATTGCTATAATATTCTATTAGCATAAATATGATATAATAAAGTTAAAATTAGGAACTGGGCTAAAAGTTTCGGATCAATATTAAGATAACTCGAATTAAATTATTTGCCTCAGTACTCCGACAGCACAACTTATTGCCGTTTTCAAATACTTACGTGAAATGTGTGTGCTTCCAAATGGATGAATGATAATGAAAATCGTTAAATATATGTAAGACGGATCTCATTATTTTATAAAAAAGCACCCAGATTCACGTTATGCTATATTGAGTTCAGTAAAATAGTTATTTACCTAACAAGTAATAAGACACTTTGTGTGAATGTGTTAGGTACAACATTTTCCCTACGATCGATATAGTATTTCATATTATTAAGTGTGTTTTAGATAAGATAGTCATTAATTTAATAAATCGGGCGGAAAAATTACTTTTCAGTGCTAGTAGTCCTGAAAAGTTACTTTTCCCCACGATTTTTTAAATAGTTATAAATAGTAAAAAAGATAAATATTACAAAAAATCTTACAAAAGACTAAGAACATTATAGGATAACAAAAAACAAATAAATATTAAAGTTAAATGTGCAGTTGGTATTTGTAGTATACTGTAGATTTATTGCACATGTCATATCTTAAACAACTTCGTTGCTTTTTACTAGAATTTGATGTGTGCTTGCTACTGTCTGACCTCCTTCTGAGTCACGTGCTTTCTATACAGCTTTATATAGCCAAGTTTGTCCTTATCTGGGTCACAAACTACAAATTTTCTCGACTTATTGGTTTTGGTAGATGGTATGGAATCTGAATGTCTTCTTTATCTGCAATGTCTTCGGACGTCATCTTCATCAACTCCTCATGAGATAGACGTTGTCTGGAGCATTAAAAATAAAATTTTCTACATCTTGTTCTAAAATCGAATATTTCGACCATAAAGTTGATGGGGCATATGTACTTGATAATATATGAAAATATGCTAGCAATACCTCTTCCTTTATTGTGGATATTTTTTTTATTGTACCAGGACTCGAACAAATTTTTTGTAACGTCCTTTAGATTTTTCTGGAATCGGAGCACTATTTGTTGCGTCGATGGCCTCTACGATGTCTTTTAAAAAACCTTCTCCTTCGAACTGTTCTTCTTCGCTGTCCATTTTACCACAAAAACTTGCAAAAATATTCAAACTGAAAAAAGGCTACAGTTGTTGATTGTCGATGTGCAATTGTTTGACAGTTGCTGAGTCATACAACAATATTTACCACCTGCTCTAGAATGAAGTGGAGTGTTTGACGTTTTAATCAGAACCTGCACCTAATTATATTATACCAGAGGTGTCAAATTTTATATAAATTCTGTCGTAATTTCAGAAATAGTGCGGTAAAGTAAAATCGTACGTAAAAGGGGTACTTAAAATTTCTTTTCCGCACGATCGTAGGAAAACGTTTATTGGGATATATTTATTTAATGACATTAAAGGTATTAGGACATAATCTGAAGGTAATTCTTTAGGTCCTTTTGATAGTTTGAACCTTTTAGTAAAAACAACATTTCTAGATCTTTTTTCTATTATTTGTTACTTAGTGGAATATGCATTGTCCTTTTCGTAACAAAATGTGTTCCCCTTGTTTTAAAATATTCCCCCAAATATATTGATTTAGGTCAGAAATCTGTTAAGAATCTTCCTATTTTGTACTCGTTGCTTTAGTGAACCCATGTAAAACCGTTTTCTTTAGTTCAAAATTTCTTCAAATTCTTTGATCCTCAGAAATTTTTCTTTTATTCGTTTCACAGTTTTCTTTATATTAATAAAAGTAACCATCTATTTGGGCTCTATAAGCTTCATTTATCATCTTATCAAGAGCTTTATTAAAATCATTATAAGAACCAAAAGTTTCACGAGACCTTGCATGTACAAAATTCAGCCTCAGCGACAAGCTTGTTGGATATCCATTCCATGGTGATTTTGAATTACACAGTAAACCCGTTAGTTCTTTAAGATTTAACTCGCAAGGACCTAAGTCTGCATTGCAAGAGGGATTTGGATGAGACTTTTAATGTAATTTTTCCCAAGCTGATCGACATGTCGGCATTTTTCGTATTATATTTATACCAAATTTTTTGAGCTAGGGAATATTTTAATACTTTAATATATTAATTAGCATAATTAAATATATATACGATATAATAAATTTATGTCTGGAAACCGTCTCTGGAAGTTGAAATTAAGAATTGGGAAAAAAATATCTGGTTGATATTAACATAACTTCAATTAAATTCCTAGTCTCACTCGATGCTAACGATGTTCTCAAATATTTACTTAAATTGCTGTATCCTAATAATTTACTGAAAGGTTGTTAATCAAAATGGTTAAAAGTAGGGTAAGTCGGGCAATTAATTCAATGTTGTGTTATCTTCAACACTACTTTTATGTTAGAGATTTTTCTGGAATATCGGACGATAGTTATGCTTAAATCTTATTTATTACCAAGCAACGTTTCGATGTCTTCATTGCATCTTCTTCAGGATAAATTTACAATAATTAAACTAGCAATTTAAAAGCAATATCCTTATTTTCCATGGGTGAGGTCGTTTTGGAATAAAATGATTGCTGTAATTAATGTAGTAATTAAATCTTAAAAAATTACGTAGCCTGAAGAAGATGCAATAAAGGCATCGAAACGTTGCTTGGTAATACATAAGATTTAAGTATATCTACCATCCGATAGTCCCAAAAAATCTCCAACCCAATTACTAAGATGGGACGTCACACAACTAGTTTTGTCTTGCATATTCTTTAGTACCCATTTGATTTAGTTTTGGTTTGTTGTTATTACGCCTTCAGTTAAAGAATAAAGGACATTCTAATCCAACTCCAGGAAAGGTGAATGATAAAGAGCCACCATTAGGGCGGTGCAACATACGTACAATCTTCAATACACATAAGAAGATTGGACAGTGCTTGTAATCCCCGAAAGATATTGTACCTTTCCAAACAGAAGGAGTATATAAAATTCCTTGCTCCTGTGGAGAAGTGTATGTGGGAGAAACAGGACGATCAATATCCACTAGACTTAAGGATTATGAAATATGTTTTAAAAGGAAAAAATTGTTCAATCTGCTATAGCTGAACTCCAGGTTCTAGCGTCGGTTCCAGGATTAAACGAAGGATTAGAGAATAAATTAAAATTTTTAAACATACAAAAAACTTCAATAGCGATACGGGTTACGGTCTCGTTACGGTTTTCATCACATGTGGAAACCGATCTTAACCCTTTCGGGACCGCTGACAGGACGTCCCCGACAGGAAAAAAAAATGTCTACGCGACCACTGTCGGCTAGACACGACAGTGGTCAAATCTACTGCTTGAACCATTGTCGATCATTTGCGACACCTTTAAAAAAAACATCCCACATAGACCAGTGTCGGCTACGTCACGTTCAGTATTGCATGTCCCCGCAGACCAGTGTCTTCATATTCCGACACCGTCGAGCATAGGCGACAACCGGCTCTCGGGTACTTCCATTACAGAATAGGTGCAACAAGCGAAAATGGTACTTATTACGCCTATTTTTAAGGTCGTTGTGCTGGAAGACGATAGTTGGATGTCGTGTGCATAGTTTGTGGTTCTTCATCTTGTTATTGTGAGTCAAAACATTGTGCGGTATGGATGACGCTAGAGCTGGTCCTTCTAAGGAAGGAAATGCGCGAAATAAACGTAAAATAATTGCAGAAAGTGGTAATTATTGTGGGTTGACTGCGGAGGAAGTCCGGAAAATGTCCAAGTACGCTCTGAGTTCTGATGAAGACGAGCCCGAGGATCCGTTTGCTGACAGTGGAAGCGATTTTATTCCCAGTTCGGATAGCAGTTCATCGGAGTCTGAATTCTTACAAATGTCTGATGTTGATGTCGACGATAATAACGGTAATTTAGATCAAGAGGACGATCATCAGGAGCTGGATAATGTGATAGAAATAGACGAGGTAATGAATGTTAGGGCAGAAAAGAATCTTGAAATAAAGTGGACGAACTCTGAGTTCGTACCGGAAGTTTTTGCATTCGATAATTCTAATAGCGGGTTACAAAATCGTAATTTGAGTAGTGAGAGTATGGAAGTAGATTTTTTTATGAGTCTTTTGTCTGAAGATATTATGAACGTTATTGCCGTCGAGACAAATAGGTACGCTCTTCAGAAAGCTGCACCTAAGTGGAAAAATGTTGACGTTCCCGAACTATATGTATTTTTCGCTCTGACTATGCTTATGACACGTACGAAAAAACTAAACATCAAGGAGTATTGGACCCAAGATATCTTACTCAGCACTCCGGTTTTTGGAAAAACGATGCCAAGAAACAGATATTGTGAAATACATCGCTATCTTCATTTTGCTAATAATGAAGAGGAAGAGGCCCATAACCGATTGGCAAAATTTGGAACCGTTTTGGCCTCACTAAAAGACAATTTCAAGTCACAGTTTTATCCATTCCAGAATCTGGTTATCGATGAAAGTATGGTACTCTTCAAAGGTCGCCTTGGTTTTAAACAATATATAAAAACAAAGAGACATCGTTTTGGAATCAAATTGTATATGTTGTGTGACTGTGAAACTGGCATAGTATTAGACGTTATAGTGTATGTGGGGAAAGGAACAAATCCACAAGAAAACACTCTTGGATTAGGTGCTACAGGTGAAATAGTCAATAATTTAATGAAACCATATCTGAATAAGGGCCATTCTCTTTTTACTGACAATTTTTATACCAGCCCAACATTGTCTACATTTCTTTACGAACAGAACACCAATTCATGTGGGACTGTAAGACAAAACAGAAAACAAATGCCACTTCTAGATAAAAAACTAAAGAGGGGCGAATGTGATTGGAGAAGCAGTGAAAACTTTTTGGTGGTTAAATGGAAAGATCGTCGAGATGTAGTTATGCTTACCACCCTACACGAAAATAAAATGATCACTCTTCCAAAAAAGATAGGGTTACAAACGAAAACATTCAGAAGCCATTATGTGTTTTGGAATATAACAAGCAAATGGGTGCCGTCGATCGCTCTGATATGATGATTAGCAGTATTGACTCTACGCGCAAATGCATCAAATGGTACAAAAAGCTATTTTTGCATACCATTGATATAGCTTTGCTGAATGCTCATGCCATGTATTTGACACAAAATACAGCAAAAGTTCCATTGGCAACATTTCAACTTGCAGTAATTAGACAGTTGTTAGATAGGTAAAAAAATTGACCAAGAATATTTCTATACCTATATATATATATATATATATATATATATATATATATATATATATATATATATATATATATATATATATATGTATGTCTTTTCAGGTCTCAAAACGCAGCATCGCGTTCTGTTCATGTGGATCTTGGTAATAGAAGACTTACAGGAAGGCACTTTCCTGATCTAGTACCATCAGCCAAGGATAGCCGTAAATCGGGCTACAGGAGATGCCATGTATGTTCCCATACCAAAATAAATCCTAAGAAGAGAAAAGAGACCAGATATATTTGCAAGGAATGTGATGTCGGGTTGTGTGTAACTCCCTGCTTCAAAATATATCACGAAGAAGAAAGATTTTGAAACCAAGGCTTTTTTTAATATTTTTTATAGAGTTTTATATTATTTTGATTAATTTTTTGTATTTCATGCCAAAGGGATTTTTCTATTTTAATTTTGTTTGATATTTTATATTTTTTAGTACGTTTGAAGAGTTTCTATTTTGGTTTTGTTTGATATTTTTTATTTTTTAGCAAGTTTAGTGAGTTTTTATATTAGTTTTGTTTGTATTTTATTGGTTCTAATGTAATAAAACTAAAATTAAAATGGTTTTTTATTCCGTCGGATATAGCCGACACTGGGCCCTCTGGCACTGCAAAAAGTTCGGTCCCACAGGCAAATTTCGTCGCTGAGACGTCGGTCTCGAAAGGGTTAAGACGATCACGATTCGGCGTGCTCAAATCCCTGAAGATGTTTTTTGCATTCAAAAACGAAACGTCGGATAGTAATTCCAATTTGACACGGTCTAATTCTAAGAATCGTGATTACTTAAATTTACAAGTTTAGCCAATTCTCATACCTGTTATTTTAAAATCGAAGGGGTTTATAAAATTATCTTTTACGACTACTTTCGCCTTGAAAAATCAGATATAGCTAGTATTTTATGAAAACATAAAGATTTAAGTGCGGTTTTGTATTCTGACTTGATGAACTTTTAAACTAATCTAAAAAAAGTTTTTTAACATAGTTCCTTTTTTAGATAAGCAAACATTTATGTGAAAAATAAGTTTTTCCTGAAAAAATACGTTTTTGGACTATTTGCTCTTTTCTAAATCCTAACCGTGGACATACTGTAGATAGATTAAGGTTTTTATCTATGTCTATCAAATTCGGTGGAAACTGACATAATGTTTCTTTTTGAAAACTTCTTAGGTACCGGCATAAAAGCGGGAGATATTATAAAATAGAGGAAGTTGGCGTGTTCCCCAAAGTAGATCATAAATCTGATGTGCTCATATTTGTAAATAGGTTTCCTTCCGATTAGGTAATATTTCACAAAGAAATTATTTTTCTATATGAATCAAAACGGGTTGAATAAACGGGGATAAGTAGGCGTTTTCAATTTGCTTTGATTTATATTTAGATTCCAATTTATGGAAATGTTGTCGTGATTCATATTGCTTATATAAAATTGTTTTTTAGTAGATTAAACATAAAACCTCTTACGAGTATTTAAAAAAAAAATTATTACGTTTCCAGGGGGTTGCTCCATCCTTATACATAGAGCACACAAATTATTTTGTATCAAATAAAATAAAATAAATTTAAGTGTTGCTCCGTATTTAAAAATATCACGTTCTATCCTATTTAAATATATAACAGAAAAAAAAAATCATATATCTGCGCCAATGATTTCCAGAATTTTTCAATGACAGAATGTTTACTCCAACTATTTTTGTTTTCAATTTAACTATTACCAAGTGTGCGCTCTCGAAATGTGAATTTTTTACGTCTTTATATTCTTTAAAAATATCGATATTTGGGGTAAATTTGAAATGAATCGGTTTGACCGATTGGGCCCAATTTTCTATACAACATACATCTGTACAGATATCATAAACTTTTTTCTCAAAATATGTTTTTCCATTTATATATTATATGATTAATATAGCATATTAATAATAATATATATTGGCTGTTATATAAAGAAGTAATAATAAAAAAATATCTTGACTGTTTAAGAGGAGAGAGAAACCTGCCTCCATTGCCCCCGAACGGATTATGCTACTGGTCCTATCATTTTTATGTGTTTAGTTTTAGAATCAGATCTAATTTATATCGGAAATATTGTAGGTAATTTGGGGCCGTCGCTGGCACTCAGAGATAGTCACCGACAATGAGAGGCAGCCTTGGGCAGTCATTAGCAGTCTCTGGTTAACTCCCGCAATTATAGGCAGTCGCATTCTTGCATTCCATAAGTAGTCATAGTTGGCATCGCTTTTTGGCTCTCTGTGATACACCCATGGAATTTTTCCTAGCGTCAGGCTGACTCACACACATCTTGCAAATGATCTCTTAGTTCTAGTTAGCTATATTTAGGCAAACTCGTACAACGACTTATTTAAATTACTTAGTAAAGAACATTAAAAATGGATGTTTTATGTTTTGTTTTTTGTTTCTGGAACTTTTGTCATTATTATAGGCATGTGTTTATTTAAATCTGTATTGTAGTATACTCTTTCATAAAAGTCTATAGGTTGCGGACTTCCATAATGTGCCAGGTCCTGTTTCATTCTATTCTATGATAAGCTAGAACAACCTACTAATGTTCCATTATAATTTTTATACTAGAATATTCTATATATATACTCATTGAAATATTTGCATTGATATGCTAAAAAAGTTTTAAAGAAAATTTTAATATTTTTGGCATATAATTTGGGAATACTCTATGAGGATATCAATATGATAAATTTGAAAACTTATAGAACTTAACATATTTATGAAGTTCAACTCGACTTGTATGATCTTGTTGTCAAAATCAGAATAAAAAATTACTTTAGATAATAAATAATTTTCATGTTGTAAGATTAATATAAGTTTATTTGGGATTCATAAATGTTTATTAAATTTAAATTCATATAACTGAAGGAGTTGATAGAGCAACCATGGCCTCCACGGCCTCCTGATCTTAGCCTCATAGAAATACATGATGAACTAGATATAGATATTATGACATAAGTGGGATAAAAGCGTTATTATGTTATGTATTAAGTATGTTAATAACGATGTATAACACGTGTATCGTACAAATTTTTATCTACGATCGTTTAAAATCTTATCCGAGTTATGATTTAATTTACATTTTCGTGAAAAGATTAACTACCAAATATAACAAATTACCTCTGTTACCTGTACTTACTATACCATAGCAACCAAGTAACTAAGTTTTTGTTAGAAAACATTAGACAGTAATGCTGTCAAACAATTTGTCATAAAGTTCACACAAACGAGTTTCATACATTTTCAACATGAGCGATTCAGATCTTCCATCCGCCATCGAAGAAGTGGCTACCCGTAATTTCCAGTCTTCTGCCTGAAAAATCACGGGCAAAATGTGAGTTGGCCTACTCCCAGCATTAGAAATGCGGAGTGTGATATTAGAAAAAAATGTGAATATTAATAAATACTTGCATTTAATTGCGTTTTTAAAAAGAAAGTCGGAAGGATATAGACCTACAAAATCGAAGATATTAAGGAACAACGATATTGGTGTTTTTCCGCAGGAAGCTTTTTGAGAATATTTTCAATAGGTTTCAGAAATAGTGCAGAGATAAGAATGTGCGGCACTATGGGAATTAAAAGGTACTTATTCTATACTTCGGGGAGTTAACTACTAACCATAGGCCTTCATTTCTCTGGGCGTTTTATTCTATGATAAGAACAATGATATCTATTAAACTCAATATTGATATCAGCAAATTTAGAAATTTAGTCACCCTCCTCAAAAGAAAATCTGAGGGATATCAATCAAAAAGTCAAGGGTATTAACAAAAACCACTATTAGAACATTCCTTCTAGCAGCTGATGACACAAAATACTTATTTATGAAAGTAGCATTGATTTTTGGGCTTACAGGAGCTTGTAGGCGAGAGGAGTTAACAAATTTGTTGTTGGAAGATATCGAGGATGAAGGGCGACGTTTTAATTTTTTTTACCGACAACGAAAACGAAAATAGCCAGGGAATTCTATGTAACATCTGGAAATATTGAAGAGATGGACATAGTTCAACTAGTTCGAAAATACATTAATCTTCGCCCATGTAACATCGAGCATAGTAGGTTTTTTATCCATTTTGGAAATGATGTGTGTATGAAGCAACCGGTTGGCATTAATTCTTTTGGATCCTTGCCAAAACAAATTGTTTTGTATCTCAAACTTGAACATCCAGTGTGCGTAGATGACGTCCCTGCTGGCAGATTCAGAAGGTGACATTATAACAGTAAATCCAAAATTCTGGGTGAAACGGAAGAAACTTTGAACGAGACCCGAAAAAAATGAAACAAAGCCATCAGAAGATCAGTTTAAGTAATGAAAACAATGTCTTGACTACAAATTTAGCAAACGTGGCTGCTTCGTCAGGAATGTATTTGAAAGATTGGAAAGATTGTACTATTAATATTCGTAATAAATAATTTTTCATCTTTTATAGTTTTTAATAAAATAGTTTATAAAAATTTTCATCGCTTTTTCTATATTACACCACGCAAAATGCGTGGGTTAAAAGCTTCCTAATTCACGGACGTAGATAAATAAATTTAGGGCATCTCCACAGATATGTAACTATAAACTACGACATCGAGTACTATTAGCTGATATGATATATGACCAGACGTATTCATAAATGTATAACAGCGAGAAAATAAAATTTATTTAAATGTTAATTCCGAACTCTTTATCAAATCAACCTGATCATTCATTCAAGACAATGTAATCATATAATATAATTATTAATAAAACGTTTCCGTTACAGTGTGTTCACATATCTATGTCACTAGCATAATAATGAGAAGTTTCAATTTAGCTGATATTGCACTTTTATGTGGCCCGTAAAAAGAATTTACGATTATATGAGCCACATTATTATGAGCCTTACTTAGAAAAATACAAAAACAAAACTGCAAATCACTGCGATGTATCCAAGATTTTATGGTCATACACCACAATAAAAGTACACATGGTTTCGTTTCCTGTAGCAATTGAGCTACATTTTAAACGTAATTCTCTCATTTCGTTTTCTAATGATGTTTACTGTGTTCAGGACGTGCCAACAATGTGGCCTTGGTAACGTATAAAGCAATATTTTAATACGATTTAAGGGCATGGTTTAAGCCATTAAATTGCGATCTTTATTGGCGGGTAAATAAAGACGCATAATATAGATTTAAGGATTAAAATTTTACACGGTGCCGGTGTCCAGTTTTTGCTGATACTATAGCGTATCTTCATTATTATGGTCTGTTTCAGTATGTATAGAGTAATAAAATTTGATTAGGTAAAAAATGGTGTAAAAGAACCCACCAATAATCCATGCCACTTCCATAGTTTGGCATTAATCTCATTGCAAATTTTTTTCTTTTCATCAAGTGCAGGTAGTAACACCCGGTTTTGTGTCAATTTATACATTTTGCTTATTGTTATCCGTTCAGAAAGAGTGAAAATGGTACTTCAAAGGTTGGATACTTACAGATAGAATTTAAATTAAACCACATTTTATTTGAACATAAAAATTATATATACAGGGTGTCCCGAATTGCAGTGTCCAAACTTTAACAGCGCATTCTGCATTCAAAATAAGTCCTAATTTTTTTATATAAACATATATCGGCAAATGCTTCGTTTTCGAAATACAGGGTGTTAAAGTTTTAAGAAAAAATTTTTTTTTAGTCATAACTTTTTTATTACTTGAGATATTGTTATTAAATTTGGTAAACAGCCTTGGAATAACAGAAAACATTTTTTGATTTGAAATATTTTTTAATTTTTCATCAGTGGCGTCCGTACGGGATTTTTTATTGAATATTCTTGAAAAAAAATGGTATTCTACTGCTTTTTCTGAAAACAAAAATCATTCCTAAAATCCCCACTCAGTTTGGAGCAAATTTGATCCCTTGTCTTTTTTTCGAGCGGTGTAAGGATTTCGAGTAAAAAACTAAAAACCATTTTTATGTATAGCATAGTTAAAATTTCCATTATTGTTAATTTCAGCAGCAAAACCTTTAAGGTGGGATTGTAACAGCAAGTTTTTAAAATTATTTGGTTTCCGATATTTATTTCATGCATTCCGGGTGAGTTCATAATTTCTGAACAACGTATGTAGGGTTTCTAAAATAAAAGTTTGTCTGACAACTAAGGAGAGATGACGTCATCGACCCGTTGTAATGGAGATTTGCATTATGTTTGGGTTATCAGGGTGACATTGCAGAAGTTAGTAGGCAACCTATTAAAATCTAATGTCCTTGGTACTTACCATCATTCCTTCATTGTCGACCCTTAATATGCCATGATTGCATTTTTGTGATAATTGAACAATTGCTAGGTTCGTCTTTAAAGTAAGACAGATGAGTTTATAATTCTAAAATCGTCGATTCATTTTATAAAACGGTAATTAGAATTAATTCAATTTTGAAGATGATACTTCATTTTACAGAAACTACTCTTTATTAACCAAGTTCGTAATTAATTTTACAAAAACTAGAATTCATAACTTTTATTAACTTAGATCGTGAAAAAAATGTATAGAGCACTTTAAATATCATTAAGGATTAATGTGGGCCTTAAAATTCACAATAATTGCACAAAATGAGCTCCTCTAACTTCGACACATTTTCGGCATCTGCTCTTAACTGTGTCAGTGGCATGGCGTATAAAATTCGTATTGGCTCGCAATGTTTCACAGGCTTGCTCTATCCTTAGAATCGGTTCTTCTCTTGTATGAACTGGTCTGGAATAAACTAAATTTTTCAAATACCCCCACACAAAGAAGTCGACAGGTGTGAGGTCAGGGGAACGTGGTGGCCAGGCTGTAGCTCCTAATCGTCCAATCCACCGTTCTGGATAATTATTATTTAACCACTCGCGATTTACAAGTGCAAAATGCGCGGGAACCACGTCCATTTGAATCCATAATTCGTTTCTAAGATTTAGAGGAATATTTTCTAGATATTGAAATAACTCATTTTGCAGAAAATCATTAAATAACTGTCCATCTAGACGTGGTGGCAGAATATGGGGCCCGCAAAAAATTTCATTTATTACACCACACCAAACATTAACAGAAAATTCTTGCTGAAATGCTCTAGTTCGTACAACACGTGGATTGTCATGGCTCCAAATTCGTAAGTTATGGAAATTTACTGAGCCGCTTCGGGTAAATGTGGCTTCATCAGTCCATAAAATTTTTTTTGAGAAGTTCTCGTCTTTCTCTATTTGACGCAAAAACCAATTGCAAAAACTGACATGTTTTTCGGCATCACCAGGTAGTAAGTTTTGAACTTGCTGCATCTGAAAGGGCTTCCTGTGATCTTTCCTCAAAACGCGATGAACCTTATTTTTAGAAACAAAAACTGCGTTGCCTTGTAAATTATGAGCTGCTCTTCGTAGGATTAATGTCCTAGCGTTGTCAAACTTATTTAAAATTACGTTTCGATATTGTTCATTTCTCCTACCTTCGTTTCTCGGATTCTTTTTGAGTCCAAAATTCCTAAACATTAAATGCGTTTTAATGAAAACTTGTTTGCAAGGTAATCTTCTATTTGGAAATCTTCGTTGGTATTCCCGTACTGCTGCATTTGCATTTCCATTACAGAAACCATAAACGAAATGAATATCAGCATAGTCAAAGTTACTGAATAACACCATTTTGAAATCACTAGTTAGACTGATAATTACCTTTTTGTATAAACTGTAATGTACCTGACATTTATTTACTCTAAAAACTCAAATGTCACACTTTATAGACGAAACTAGCAATTGTTCAATGGTCACAAAAATGCAATCATGGCATACCAAGATGTTAAAGGTTTTGCCACTGAAATAATTAACAATAATGGAAATTTTAACTACGCCATACACAAAAATAGTTTTTAGTTTTTAACTCGAAATCCTTGCATCGCACGAAAAAAAGGCAAGGGATCAAATTTGCTCCAAACTGAATGGGGATTTTAGGAATGATTTTTGTTTTCAGAAAAAGCAGTAGCATACCATTTTTTCTTCAAAAATATTCAATAAAAAATCCTGTACGGACGCCACTGATAAAGAATTAAAAAATATTTCAAATCAAAAAATGCCTTTTGTTACTCAAATGCTGTTTACCAATTTTAATAACAATATCTCAAGTACTAAAAAAGTTATGACTAAATAACAATTTTTTTCTTAAAAAATTTAACACCCTGTATTTCGAAAACGAAGCATTTGCCGATATATGTTTATATAGAAAATTAGGGCTTATTTTGAATGCAGAATGCGCTGTTAAAGTTTGGACACTGCAATTCGGGACACCCTGTATAATATGTATACATAATATATATAGCTAAAATAATTATTATTATATATTATTATGCAACAATTAACTTATAATAGATTATATTAATTGTCATCTGAGGAACTATCATCACCTCTTGACATTATATGGTCTGATCGATTAGATCGTCAAGATCCCACGTTTTCTCCTCCTGTTTCATCACATGCTAGACTGCTTTTTGCCAGTTCTCTGGTGTCACTTATTTAATATCTTGATCAAATAGTAGCTTAACATATTTCATTTTAAATGTCGTGTTTTGTCTTCCCACAAATCCTTTCACTTGCGCCTACAGGATTTAAGCCTGGGTTATAGATTGAAAATACTGGCAGGAGTTATGAGTATTTACAGCTGGGACACATATTAATATATCCACAATGCCTAGTCTATACTAGGCATAATTACTATTATTTTCATTATCTATGCTCCACAAATTAAAAAAACGCACATGAACTGAAAAACAAGCAAGACAAAATTGCATTACACAAAAAGACGATCAATATAAACATTAAAGTAAGGTTAGTTCCAGAGGGGACGCAAAGCGCAAACGTTTTCAATCTATAACTCGGGCTAAGAACCAGCGTAAACACTTAGCTCAAACGGACGACGCAAGACGCAAACTTTTTCAATCTATAACCCAGGATTTAAGCGCAGCACAGTTACATTATATTTTTCTGCTATATCTTCCAAGGTATATTTCATAAAACGATTTTTGTGTAAATTTGCTATGGCTAGAAGTTCTTTCTTTATCAAATTGGGTTCAAACTCAATACCTTTGGTAGTTAGTCAGTCGATAATTTCTAGTTTTTTCCAAGATGAAGTTGGTGTCTTCTCTCTGTGCCGTGAATGATTACTTGCGTTATCCATAACCACTACCGAAACAGCCGGAAGATATTTTATCATTTCGATGAAAGCTTGTCATCTTGGCCAAACTCCATCAAAATTTTATCTAGAGTGGGTTTTTTTTTTTAAATAAAACGAGTGAACTTTTCTTTGAAATGCACATTTGGTGTCTCTATCAAAAACCTTTGCTGGTCTTCCTGGAATTTTCTTGGGACTTGAGCTGCTACCTTTCTCGGGCAATAATTTCAAAACGTTGGACTTTCCAATTCCAGCCATTTGGGAACATCGTTCAACAATTCCATGTAGAGTAAAACTAAGTTAATCGTGTTTTATGCAATCGTGTACATTTAAAATAATAACTTTTTCACTCACTGATAGCGAAGAAAGCATATTTTCGTGATGAATGTCGCCATTTTATTAATCTATATCTATCTATACTCAAAATAATACATATAAAAAACTTAATTGACTGACTTACTCATCACGCTCCAGCTCAAACCGCTTGAAGTAAAAAGTCTGGCACACAGGCTCATTTTAGGGTGTAGAGGTTCGATCAGAAAGGATATTTCAAAACTCAAATTTCAAGGGGGTGAAACCACCCCTTAAATATTACAATATTTTTTATTTAAACAAAGGTCAGTTTTTCGAAAAAGCGCTTGAATACGTGTTTTTTAATTTATTTTTTACATACTTTGGGATTTTTAAAAAAAAATCGTACAATGTGTCCAAAGGGGTAAAACCATTCCTTAAATAATATAATATCCTCCATTAATTAGTAGCATATTATGAATACATTGAGTAATAAATGTAATCTATAGAGTAATAAAACCTTATTAGGCAAGCAAAAAGACAAGGATTTAAAAGGATCTTTATTATTATTTCCATAAACAAAGTCTACCTACGCCTATGGACGACTCCGAATTTCAGCCAAAGAAGTACTATGATTTTACGGATATATTTGTTTACCTATTTAGATACCTGCTGCTACCTGGAGATAAAGGTTTATTTTTCGAATGTCATGCCATTGATGTTTAAAGCCTGATTTACTGCTTGTCCCGTTTTTATTTTATTAAAAATGTTCTATTCGATTCCTGAAAGGTTCAGAAGGGTCAGAGAATATCATCTATAATATTAACACAAAAAAATTCTTTTCTTTTGGACAATTAAAAACAAAACTTTTAACTTAAGCACTTTTAAAGTATGTTCAGCATTCTGACAAGAATGAAATGTGAGTTTCTTTGGGTAATAAAATATTCTAAAATCAAATAACATTTCATTAACTATGATTTCTTAAAAAATCTCACATAAACACATAGCCGCAAAAAAAGTCTTTTGAAATTGGTTTATTAATATCGAAAATATGGGGTTTTCAAATTAACGATATTAATACCCAGCTGGCACTAAAGTAGCTATAACTATTTCCACCATTCCACTCCAAGGTCGTCATTTATTTTTCGTGACATAATAGTAATTATTTAAAGTTACTGTTTCTAATCTGTTTACTAAGTTAGAACTTTTAAGTATCAGTACCTTCCTGAACCTTGCAGAGACTACTACATTACGTTTAAATGTACTCCTATAACTTATTACTATCAAGTAAAACGAGTCGTTGCAGAGTAGAAAAAATTATCGTCTAATGTTACTTTAAACTGGCTATTACCAATCGTTATTCTTTTGTTGGAACTTTGAAGTAAGAATTCCAGTAATTATTTACTGCAAACTAATTAAACTATTACCTATTGTGCTTGGGGTTTCGGAGATAGGGGGCGTTGGTACGAGATTCGGTCGACAGTGACTTTATAAGGACAGTGGCGACATAGGGTAACCAATTTTTGATTTTTGATATTGCTGCCAAAATCGTTGTGTTTACTTTTTGCTTAGGCGGGTTTATTATGAGGTTTGTTGTTTTAATGTATTATTTTATTAGTTTTTGTGATTAATTAAAATTAATATTGATTCAAACAATAAGTTCTAAACCATTGGACATATGGAGAAACGTGTTTAGGTCTGGTTCACCTGCTTTTTGCTTGTAATTATAAAGTGTTTGTGATGAATTTGTAAATGACTATGACAATAAATGTCTTAAGTTGAAGTTTTCTCCAAGAAAAGTTATTAAATATTGCACATTATTATATATTGGTTTTATTGTGCTGTAAAAGACAATATTGTTTCATGTCTTACTGTATGTTTTACTTCATTCAGCACCTCAATCTGAGATAGAAGCTCTCAAAGACTAGCATAAAAGAAACTTTATTTTGTTGCCTTCTTCAGTACATATTACATTAAGAACAATACGAGCTACATAACCTAAAATTATTTTCATTTATACAGAGGGTCTCAAAAATCTGTAGCGAAGCAAAGTTGTGTTTTTTATGGGACATCCTGTATATTTTTGCATATTTAGATTTTGCTCGTGTTTCTACATATTTTTTGTATAACATGTCATATGTCTAAATCTGATAGTTTTTCTAATATCCGCCATTTTGTAAAAAATTATGAATTGCAGTGCCTTTTTTCAAACGACGTGGGCCGTTGGCTTTTTGATATAGGATTATGATTTTTGGCAGGAACATTAACAAAAGTATGGGTTGACTTTCAGTAAGTAGGAGAAATTAAAAAAATTAAAAACATCATATCTTCATTTTTTTAAATGGAATGTATAGTATTTTAATATTTTAGACTATTCGTGTATATATGTACTATATTTTTGTATTTATTATTTGGTTTTCAATGGCAATCGGCTTAGAATTTGCTTTATTATCGAATTTTCTAATTATAATACACTACAAGTGACGCAAATTTAAAAATTCAGCTCATAATATTGTGCTAAGAATCGCGACCTAAAGACTTAGAACAGATATTTTACCAACTATTCTTAAATATTTACTATTTTGGCTATTATAAAAGCGTAGGTAGTGTCAACATTTAGTTAGAACTTAATGTACGAATATGCCTTAGACAATCCTAAAGTAAAAACAAATGAAAACGGGGAAAATGTTGTCTTGGCGAAATATCAAACTCTTGTATTTGTGTAGTAACGGTGTTCAAATTGATTCAAAATGAATTTTTCTAGAGAAGAATTGATTAACATGATTTATTGTTCTGGGCGCAAGTGATCAAAATTGTTTTTTAGCAAGTAGAGTTTATGTACCACGGTTTAGCAATGCCGAACGTCATCCTCATGAGGTATCATTTGTCAGACTCAAAGAACGATTTGAAAGAACTAGATGTGTCGATTACGAACAAAAATTGGAAAGGCAGATAAGAGCCGCAAATGAAGAAACTGAATATCTTGTTATGCAAACTTTAATTGAAAATCCTCATATTTCATGTAGGCAGTTAGAACAGGATAGAGGTGTTGCTAAATCTACGGCAAATAGAATAATTAGAAAACATAAATTTCACCCATACCATATTCATCTGGTACAAGAGCTGGATCAAGACGATTTCAATCGAAGACTTGAATTTCGTACTTGAGCATTAGCAAAAATAGAGAAGAACATGATTTTTTCAATAAGATTTTATTTACTGACGAAGCGACATTTCATAAAAATGGATATGTCAACCGACATAATTTCCACTATTATAGTTCTGAAAACCCCAGATTCATTATGCCCTTGGATCACCAGCATAGATGGTCTCTTAATGTATGGGCTGGTATAATCGGTAACCGTATCATTGGACCTTATTTTTTCGAAAATAGAGTTAATGGAGATACTTTCCTAAATTTACTGCAAAACAGTTTGTAGGAGTGGATTGACGAATTACCTTTGAATCTAGTGAGGCGGATATGGTCCCAACTAGATAGCGCTCCGGCACATTTTAGCAGGCAGGTGAGGCAATTTTTCTCACAAAACTAGATTTTTTCTTTCACGCCACCCACTACTATAGAGAATTAGAAATGCCTGTACAAATATCAATGCAGCGATGCTGAATAGAGTTAAGAATTCTTTTGTGAATCGGCTACAAGTGTGTGTTGAAAGAAATGGTGGTCATATTGAACATTTAATCAAGTGATTGTAGGACTTCTTTTTCTGTTGTGTCTTTTTAATTAAAATATTTATTTGCCTTTTTACATAAAGAAAAATTGTAGACTGAATTTTTAATTTTGCATTTTTTACTGTGTATTAATGTACAGGGTGATTCACCGAGATTTGCCACCCCCCTTAATTCCTTTATTTTTAATAACAGAGAAAAAGTTGAAATACAAAAGTGTCCCTCGGATATCAACTTTGTTATTTTAACACCCTGTATATTATTACACTTTTGGATTCCTCGGAAAATTCTATAAATTCGATAATAAAGTAAATTCTAAGGCGATTGCCATTGAAAACCAAATAATAAATACAAAAATATCAAAATCTCGGAAACTATGACAAATAGGTATAGGACATATTAATAACGAAAGATAGGGTTTTGGGTCACGAATAGTCTAAAATATTAAAATACTATACATTCCATTTAAAAAAATGAAGATATGATGTTTTTAATTTTTTTAATTTCTCCTACTTATCTAGGACTCCCTGTACAACGCCGACCAATTTTGTTCAAGTTGAAAGTCAACCCATACTTTTGTTAATATTCCTGCCAAAAATCATAATCCTATATCAAAAAGCCAAAGGCCCACGTCGTTTGAAAAAAGGCCCTGCAATTCATAATTTTTTAGAAAATGGCGGATATTAGAAAAACTATCAGATTTAGACATAGAACATGTTATACAAAAAATGTGTAGAATCACGAGCAGAATCTAAATAAGCAAAAATATACAGGGTGTCCTATAAAAAAACACAACTTTGCTTCGCTGCAGATTTTTGAGACACCCTGTATAAAATTTTAGGTTATGTAGCCCGTATTGTTCCACAACTTTTACATTTAAACTTTTTTTATATCGCTATCCGTTATCAAGATATCAACCGAGAACGCACTATTGGAACACCCTGTATATATATGTTGATCAGCGTACTAATAGTGAAAGGTATATTATATAGGTGAATTTACATCACACCAAAACATATATGTAGTTGAAAGTAAACCCTGTTGACCGTTAGATCTAGACGAGAAAAGTAGAAGTTTTTTTACTGACTTTTCCAGTACAAGCAACGAGTCAAGATTAATAACGAATAACCCATCGATATGTTTGTATGGCTGTACATTTAACTATAGCTTTCGTTGAGCGGCAATGCTACACGGCTTTCTTCCCAATCCAACTTATTTCACTGTTACATAATAAAAATAATCTCAAGACCACGTGCACGAAAAAAAAAACAGAAATCCTTTCAAGTAGCTTCTTACGAGTCCCGGCATGGACAGACAGAGGCCCGCTTAAAAAGTTGTTTCACCCTTGTTTGACCTGTATTTTTTCTCTCCGGACAACGGAGGGTTTAAAAAAGGACAGCAGCGGTTCTACTAGGAACAATCGGTTGCCAAGACGGAAAGATGTATGGCTGTGTAGGTCGTTATGATTAAATACTTCTGGCATGGGGATTTTTTTTTCATGACAGTGAATGAACAAGAAATATTATACAGAGTGCTTAGAAAAAGTTAAGCGCATATAGGCACACGATCATTTTTTGCATAGTGTCTACAACGAGAGTTTTATATATTCACCACATCAATGGCTCGAATGTACAGGGTGGTCGAAATTGGTCTGTTTTAACAGAGAAAACCTATTTCCTGACTAGATAGAGCAAAACTGACTTAGGTATCATGGGCTCGATTTCTGAGAAATGTTTAATGGCAAAAACCGCCTGCCGATATTTTCACTGCCAACTGAGATATAGGGCGTTTTTCAATTTTCGGCCATTTTGAAATTTGTCCATAACTTTTTTATTTTGCGGAATATTAACATTCTGCAAAGACATTCTAAAGGCACTTTTTTATGTGCAATCCAGTGGCGTACTCAGATTTTTTCTATAGTTGTCCGTTTTATCATAAATAGGCAAAACTTTTTTTTTTTAAATGGAAATCATAGTTGGCTATAAATTATAAAAAATGCTCGCGTTTAGCCCTTTTCAGTGATATAAAGTTGTAGGTACTTATTTTCAAAAATAACGAAAATATTAGGTGTTTTTGGTTTACATCGAAGTAGGCCTTGGAATAATGACGCGCGTTCAATATTTTGAATATATTGCTGTCAGATTACTGTAGTCTGGTGTAATTATTGCGTTTTGGTGTTATCTTTATAAAGTTGTGTTAAGTTGCTGACAAAATATGTTTGAGAATTATGAAAAGTATGATATGTTAAAATGTTACATATTATCTAACGAAGTTCCTGAAGCAGCTAGTGAATTATATTTTAATACATTTTCCGAGCGACGTCAACCAGATAACCGAATTTATCAAACATTAAAAAGTATTTTAGTAAATTACGGAAGTTTTAAAAAGTTAAGAACAAGACATTATGAACTAAAGGAAGAAAAGGAAATCCAGCAGCTAAATATAATTGGTGAGGTATTAGATCATCCTGGCACCTCCTCTCGAACATTGGCTAATATAACGAATGTTCCAAAGACCACCGTTTTAAAAATACTCAAAAAACATAAATTCAAACCGTACAGAACGAGAAGAGTTCATCAACTCCGTGAAGGGGACGCCGCTAGAAGATTGAGATTTTGTCAGTGGTATGAGCAAAAATTCATGGAGAATGAGAATTTTCCATTAAATATTATTTGGAGTGATGAATCCAGAGTAGATACTTCTGGTATATTTAATAGATATAATTCATATCACTGGTCCACTGAAAATCCACACGTAGTTGTGCAACAAGACCGGCAAGGTCGGTGTGGATTCAATATATGGGTGGGGATATTCCGAGGAAGATTTGTGGGACCTTATTTTTACGATGGAAATTTAACTGCAGATGATTATGTAAATATTTTGCGCACATATATTGTCCCTTTGTTGGAAGACATACCATTAGCTGATGCCAGAAATATCTACTATCAACAAGATGGTTGTCCCCCACACAATGCAAGGATCACAACTGATCTTTTAAACTTCGAATTTCGAGAAAATTGGATTGGTACGTGGGGCCCCATACCTTGGCCTGCTAGGTCCTGTGACTTAACTCCCTTAGATTTTTTTTTGTGGGGAAGATTGAAGGACTTGATATTTAAAGGAAGAACCTTTCACACAAAAGAAGAATTGCAAGAGGCCACTAGGCAAGCTTTTGCATCTATTAGCCCAGTTGAACTAATAAATAGTTGCAACTCGGTACGCAAAAGATGCTTAGTTTGTATTCAACAGGGAGGGGCTCAATTTGAACAACTTCTCTAAATATATTTATCAGAAACCTATCTAACTAAATACCTAGATTTTCATAATTATTTTTTATTTTCACTTGTAGCTGTAAATAGTAGTTTAGTTTGTTAATTTTGTTCAACTTTGCTATGTAAACAAAAAAAAATAAAAAAAATTAATAATAAATAATTAAAATAACGTTAGCTAGTGTTATTTAAAGTTGTGTTTAAGTTGCTAACAAACTATAAATCTTAACAATACATAATTGAGATATTGTCATCACAAATCAAAGCCTACTTCGATGTAAACCAAAAACACCTAATATTTTCGTTATTTTTGAAAATAAGTACCTACAACTTTATATCACTGAAAAGGGCTAAACGCGAGCATTTTTTATAATTTATAGCCAACTATGATTTCCATTTGAAAAAAAAAAGTTTTGCCTATTTATGATAAAACGGACAACTATAGAAAAAATCTGAGTATGCCACTGGATTGCACATAAAAAAGTGCCTTTAGAATGTCTTTGCAGAATGTTAATATTCCGCAAAATAAAAAAGTTATGGACAATTTTCAAAATGGCCGAAAATTGAAAAACGCCCTATATCTCAGTTGGCAGTGAAAATATCGGCAGGCGGTTTTTGCCATTAAACATTTCTCAGAAATCGAGCCCATGACACCTAAGTCAGTTTTGCTCTATCTAGTCAGGAAATAGGTTTTCTCTGTTAAAACAGACCAATTTCGACCACCCGGTACAAGATTTGATGCGGTGTTGTCAGTAGCGGGATTTAAATCTAATTGGTTAATAATATGTTAATGCGTATTGCATCACAGTTGCTCTCTTGAATCATTCCTTTTGTTTATAAAAATGAAAGAAAACACAGTTTAACTGAAAGTAGGGTCGTAATTCACCATTCCTAATTCAAGAAAATGTTCATAATGAGGGCAGTTTCATTTAAAATTGTTTTAATTTGCTCTAACAGTTAATTTAAACATGTTTTTCCAAGGTACTTTATGTTTTTATGGCATTTATATTCCCCTTGCTTTGTAAATTGTTGCAGATGTGCTCCACTTTTCAGCGATCCACTAGTAAGTTTATAACAGTACATTTTGGGCAACAATATTTAAATGTATCTACGATCGTGAGATAAGAAGCCATTACCGCACTGATTTTAATTAGGTAATGTTAGATATTTTCGCACTAGTGCGGTAATAATATCTACTAATATTAAAATTAAAACAGAATTAAAGAAAATACGTTTATTTTTGTTTAAAATATAGTATTACAAACTATTTATTGTAAAGATTAATTACACAAATATTGCATAAATAAAACAAAAAACAATAAACAATAAACATTCTACCAAGCCTGACAATCATCAGGGACCATCACCAAAAGGCAACCAAATATCCTAATAAAATAAATATAAATTTGCCAAATACTCCTTCGTTTTCACTCCTTGTAATTTATCAACTTCGCTGTAGAATAAAAAGCCTTGTCCAGGAGAAGTTCTTTTACAACATTTTTAAAAATTTTCTTTGTGACAGTTTATTGTATAAATACACGCAATTGTATAAAGGGGATCCTCTGAAAAAAGTTTTTTTATGTTTAGTCACCTTAAGTATCTCAGTATTTCTAGTAAAATGCGAACTAGCTTCGCCTAGCCTTTCATATTCAGAAGCATTATCTTAAAAAAACAACAGACATCTCAGTATATACAGTGTGTATCAACCAAATGGAATAAATTCGATAATAAATAAATGGAGGCGTGTTCGGAAAAACGCTTGGACCCGTCGATTGGTATTTTTAGTTGCTCATTTTCTCCAATAAAAACTTTTTATACAGGGTGTGTCCTGTAACAGTGGTCAATGCCAACTTTCTTATTTCAAATGCAACACCCCGGATATTATTTAATTTTTGGATTCTTTAGGAGATTCTAAACATATTTTATGTTCAATGTCCTATACCTATCTTCAACTATTTCGGCAATATTAAGTGTTTTCAAATTTATTTTTATTTTATTTATTTCGAATTTATTATTATTCATGAAAGTGGCTCTGGTTACTGAACTATTTATTTGATTACAAAAATTCGCTACAACACACTCAATACTTATTTACCATTTAGGTCTTCATATTAAGAATGTAAGCAAAAACCATTTTAGCGTTCCTTTTTATTGATATGGAACAAAAAGAGCCAGTTTTGTTTACTTTTAAGTTTTGTTTACTTTTGTGTAAAATGCCTGGCCTTTCTCTTTGCAAGACAGTAGTTGTCAGTGTCAGTGTCATAGTCTTTTGAATTTCGTTAACTGCATAATACCTAATATCAGAAAAATGGTTCATTTAACAGAAATGCGTAAAATAACAATTCTACAAATGATTGGTTATGGAGATAACACACGAACACAAGTGGAAGTTGCTCGCTTATTTCATGAAAAATTTCCAAATTTGCCGCATATATCCAAAGAGACAATTAGTAAAATAGAAAAGCAGTTTCGCGAGCTTGGACATGTGAGGCAGATAAAAAAAGCAGCTGCCAATTCAATAAATGATGATACTAAATTGGATATTATGCTTGAGTTTGAAGACACATATTTCTAGTCGACAAGCCGCCGCAATGTTCGATATTAGCCATTCGTCGATTATTCGAACATTAAAAGAAAATAAAATGCATCCCTATAAAGTGATACCAACTCAGGAGCTCATGGAAGACCATTATGATAGGTGAACTTATTTTTGTGAACAAATGATGGCTATGTTAGATAACAATGTTATTCAATTAGAACATGTTTTGTTTTCGGATGAGTGCACCTTTACACTTCACGGTCATGTAAATCGTCAAAATTGCCGCTATTGGTCTAGGGAAAATCCTCACTGGATCAGCGAAGAACATACTCAATATCCTGAAAAGGTTAATGTTTGGACAGGAATTGTTAGGGATCATATCATAGGCCCCTTTTTCATTGACGGCAATTTGAATGGCGATAATTATTTAGCACTGCTCCAAAATAATGTCGTGCCAACTTTGACAAATTTGTATCCGGATCCAGCAAACCCACAAGTTCCAGCGAATATGATATGGTTTCAGCAAGATGGAGCACCGCCCCATTACCAAATTAATGTCCGGCAGTACCTCAACGGAATATTTCCAAATCAATGGATAGGGAGACGAGGATCGATAGAATGGCCAGCGCGATCCCCTGATCTGACGCCATTAGACTTTTTCTTATGGGGACATATTAAAAATGTTGTATACAAAACTAAACCCCTCGACTTAGCTGACTTAAGAAGACGAATAACGCTTGCGATTAGATCGGTCACGCCTGAGATGCTAAATAACGTTAGAAGAAATTTCTATTTAAGATTAGGAATTTGCCAAGACGTTCGCGGCGAGCATATTCAACAGTTCCTAAATTAACTTTTTACTTTTGTTTATACATTATGAAGAAATAAATAATTTTATTTTTTTATTCTTAATTTTTGCAATAAATTTGAAAACACTTAATATTGCCGAAATAGTTGAAGATAGGTATAGAATATTGAACATAAAATATGTTTAGAATCTCCTAAAGAATCCAAAAATTAAATAATATCCGGGGTGTTGCATTTGAAATAAGAAAGTTGGCATTGACCACTGTTACAGGACACACCCTGTATAAAAAGTTTTTATTGGAGAAAATGAGCAACTAAAAATACCAATCGACGGGTCCAAGCGTTTTTCCGAACACGCTCCCATTTATTTATTATCGAATTTATTCCATTTGGCTGATACACACTGTATAAACACGGGACTTTTCTTTTCTCTGAACAGTGTTCTACAGCTCTCCAGCGGTTTAAGATTAAATATTAATCTTAATATCCTCTTTTGAGACCCGAATATGCGATCACAACCCTTGTGACTACAGCATACTATATTATTAGATATATGGCTGAAAACCATTGCGTAGTATGCTGTTAACATACCCGTTTCGTCAAGTAAATTTTTAAGATTTAAGATAGCAAAATATGCCGAATTTAATTTGGAGCCGATATGGTCAATGTGTTTTTCAAAAGATATTGTTGAGTCAATATATGTGCCTAAAAACTTTGTACCTTCAGAGAATTTTATTTTCGCGTCTTTTTGAAATATTAAGGAGAGAGGGTTCCGAATAAATATACTAACAAATACGGTCTTGTCTGGGTTTACGATTAACTGATTCTCCCGACACCAAGCCCCCACATTAACACATATTCGCCTTACTTTATGAGCGAGGATCTTCGGGTCGCAAGAAGAAACTACCACCGTTGTGTCATCGGCGTACATAGTAACGTGATCAGCACTAAGAGCATCCGGAAGATCATTAACGTACAAGAGGAATAGCAACGGACCCAACACTGAACCCTGTGGTACTCCAAGTTTTATTTCCTTAGGTATCGACAGGGTATTACCACACTTAGGTACGATTCAATCCATAGCAACAAATTACCACGAATGCCCATATTGAAAAGTTTTGATATAAGCATAGTTTTGTTAATTGTATCGAAAGCTACGGACAAATCAAAGAATATAGCTACAACATATTCGTGCTGATCCAGTTTCGAATATACAAAATTTAAGAAACTCCTAGTTGATTTGCTGAGGTAGTAATTCTGGAATGTATTATTTTTTCGAAATTTTTTGAAAAAGAGCTAAGTATCGAAATTTGCCTGTAATTTTCAATGTTTTTACTACAGCCTCTTTTTAATATTGGAGTTAGAATTGCTGTTTTTAATATCCTCGGAAAAATGCCATGATCAAGACTAAGATTAATTAATATTGCCAGTGAGTTACAAATATATTCTTTAGCTGCCTTGATCAAACCAATGTTAAGGTGATCACTACCACGCGAGTTTTTGTTTATGATGGTATCAATGGTATTTAAAACTTCACGTTCTATCACACCTAATAATACCATCGAGTTAGGTGCTAATTCAGGAACTGTACCAAGTGCATCCACTCCATGATATTTATTTTCTAGCTTTTTTGAAGCCATCGTACTAAAATAATTTGCAAACTCGTTCACAATATAAGATGGTTCAGTAATAATATTGTTTTCAATAGCTAGTTTTATGTTTTTGTTATTTATACTGTTTTTATTTAAATTGGTGTTAATGATCCTCTAAGATTTTTGAATTTTGTATATTTTTCCCAAAAAAATCTTTTTTGGCAGATTTAATTTTTTGTTTATAAAACTTTTTAATATTTTTGTATATAACTACTATTTGTTCAGTCGGTGCAATTCTCTTAAGGAAACCAAGATTATCGAGTTGATTTTTTATATCAGCCAGTTCACAATTGTACCATCCATGGATAACCTTTCTATTTCTAGGAACTGGAAAAAACCGATAAGGACAACATACATCCAGACAACGCTGAAACTGTCATGCTCTCCTCCTTAGAGGCTTGAACACCAAAGTTAGCTTTCTGCAAAAAAAATACCAACATCGTTTTTCGTTAATATCTTCGATTTTGTAGGTCTATATCCTCCGACTTTCTAAAAAAATTTTTTTAGAATAGACGTTACATTGGGTAATATGTCCAAAGAGAGGATGGTTTTTGAATTTCGGATAGGTTATTAAAATTAGCTAATTTTCGAGCAGAAGACAGGAAATGTCAGATGGAAGATCATGTTGAAAATATATGAAACTCGTTCCGAACTTTGGGACAAATTCCAAATTGTTTGACAGCATTTTCTAACGGTTTCTAACAAAAACTTACTTGGTTAGTACAAGTACAAGTAACAGTGGTATTTTATTTTAAATATTTGGTAGGTAATTATTTCACGAAAATGTAAATTATATTACAAAGAAGATAAGATAAACGATCGTTGATAAAATTTTATACAATACACGTGTGATACATCGTTATTAACTTCCACAAGCTTATGTTAATAACGCTTTTATCCCACATGTCTCTATCTAGGGCATAAACTTCTATTAATTATCCTTGGAACATAAATATCTATTATGTTTTCCATGAGATACCGGATAACTATATAAAGTAATATGTCAATTTTTTCTTAGGTTCCTGTTGTAAGCAGTCGAGTTTTTTAATTTAAACTTCTTATCATATATCCTTCATGGTCAACTTCCTGCATAGCAAGGCAGTCAACTCCACTCATGCAGCAAATTTCTTAAATATTTCTATAGTAGTCATAATTAACAGTTCCACCACTGTATGCATTTTATAATCGAACTAAAACCACCAGTAAAGAAGCAATTAATCTGATGGCTAGTTTCCAACGTGCCACACAATAAACCATAATTCTTTAATGAGACAAGCTCCCCGTTTTAAAAATAAAGCAGAGAAAAAAAATCGTTATATCTCCCACGAGAACTCCAATTTAGACTCCTTAACTTTTTCGACGCGACAAATTGGTTCGCTTTCTTATCGTCAATCTGAAACCCACTCGGGCGCGAAAAAATAGCCCCGATTCCCGCTGAAATCTAAGGGCCTCCCTCGGCCTCGCCGAAAAACAACGTTAATGGATGTGGCCGAGACTGCGGTCACATGAATAAGGTCGTGGAAAAATTAATGAATCGAACTCTGCACGACATGGTCGCTGGCGCAAGATACAAATCCAGTGGCGGCTCGTTTCAAGTTTGAATGAGGCGGCGAAATAATGGAAATTACTACAAACTGCTTGGAAAATTTTGAAAGCCCCTCTGTTTCACACTATGCGAAAAATATCAATTTTTCGAACAGTCCTATATTTCTGTGTTATACCCCGTATTCACTAAACCGCTTGGTTGGACTTGCATTGTTTTCATTATTTTGGTTTTACAACGTTTCGAATGATAACATCTCCAGTCGTTTTCAAGTGAAAACTAAATGCTAACTCTTTGTGAGGTGAGCGTAAAGTCTCCGCCGCCTGGATTCCTGAACCGTGAAATTTTAGGAGGTTAGTTTAAGCTAAAAGCGGTTTCCATATGTTTGGAATATCGACGCTAGGCTTACCGAGTATACTTTGATTCCTTTCTGTGAAAGCTGCTTCTATAAACTTTCGTTTACGCCAGTGCTGTCCCTATGCAAAATTTTAGCCTGCGACCACTGCATCCAGTGTTGGTTTGACCGGGACCGTTTTCGTACTAATAATTATATTGATGAATTTGGCATCACTGTGTGGTATCTTTCAGACACTTCAGAAGTAAGGATCGGCTATAGTTGGTTTAGAACAGTCGCAGTGGTAGTGTTTATCAAATTTTTTTTGTGAACACTTTAACATTTTTGCATCGTTGATAGTTGCTTGAGGTACAGGTATGTAAATGTAAAATTTTATTCTGCTTTTCATTTTGTTATGGTAGTAATATGATATCCATCTCTCTTTATAGAGTTAGGTGATATAGAGCATTTTTAAAAATATATTTTTTTTATTTTTAAATTTCTATTAAACAATTTCTATAGATACGCCTACGGAGTACAAAAGAAGAGGAAACTTCAAAAGGGGCGGACGGATTGCAGAACAGTTATCGGAGGCATTTTAAATGGAAATAATAGGAGTCCGTGAATCTGGTCGACAATTTGGCATCCCAGAAGGTACTCTGCGTCTTACAAAAATATCTTCAAATTCGCTGTCTAGAACCTTAATCGGCTTTAGGAACCGAAAACGAAGCGAAAATAGTCAGTCACATTAAAAAGTTACAAAAGCATGGATTTGCACCCACGCGGTCTTTTGTGCGATCTATGGCCTTACAATTAGCAGAGAAATTAAATTTACCACACAAGTTTAATAAAGAATCTAAAAAGGCAGGTTATCCACGGCTACATTCTTTTTTCAAGAGAAATAGGGAACTTACCATACGAAAATCTGAAGCAGTTTCTACTGCACGTTCATTGGCAATGACCAAAAAGAATGTAGAATTCTGTTTTGTTGTACTTGGACATACGCTAACTAAAAACGAGTTAATGAATAAGCCAGGATACATTTTCAATATCGACGAGACAGGTTTGCGATTAAATAACCACCCCGAACATATTATTACTGCTAAAAATATTGTGCCTCGTCGACAGAAAAAGGACAGACAATTCCTGTCATTATGTGTTGCAATGCCGAATGGTTCTATATTCGGCCAACATGCATAATGGAGGGAAAAATAAAAAACTTGAATTTAAAGATGGAATGACGCCAGGATCCATCGTATATATGTCAGAAAAATCTGCATATGTCAATAGTAAGATCATGTTTAAATAGCTTAAAAACAGTTCGTGTCTTGCAAACCCACTGCTAAAGTGTTGTGGCTCTTAGATGGCCCATTGCAGTAATGTGGAGATTTATTTTGCTTGCTAAGCTATAGCACACAGTTTTTACAATCATTATACAGAGGATTCTTTAATGCATTCAAAACATTTTATTATGGAACTTGCAACCTATATTTAAGGGCGTATTTCAAGGCACCAGTTTGGACAATTGCTTACGACTGCATGGCAAAAATCAGCAACTATAAAAAATGCAGTATCTTCATTCAAGGCAACAGGTATAGTTCCATTTGATCATTCCATTATCCTGGAATATGTCTACTTAACAGAAGAGGAACCGCGCAATGTGAAGCCATGCACTTCTGAAGATCCTCCTCACAATATTTCCACACATCACCCCTCAGATGACCGGAATGGTTCACCTGCTCACACTGCTGAACATTGACTAACAAAAAGAAGCATCCTACCCTTGAAAAAGAGAACCTACCCCTGGAAAAATGCATGACCAAATATCACCGGTACCAGTACCGGTTCATGCTAAAGAAAGTACAAGAAAAGTCGCTGTTTCAACAAGCAACGAGCACATATCACAAAAGAAACAAAAATTAGAGGCCAAAGGAAAAAGCTGTTAATAAAAAAAGTGGTAGAATGAAATCAGAATCTGAGCAATCAGTTACTCAAAAAAAAAAAGAAAAACAATCTCATCTGAATCGTCAGAAGACGAAGAGGAAACTTCAGTTATTTTTGATGATTCATCTAGTTATGAAGACAAATCGAACAATTGTTCAGGGGGTGGAGAGAGTTTATGTTGTAAATAGTAGAACGAAATCAGGCCTATTTTACGTAAATGACTTTAGCACTTCAACCTCGTTTGCACTTTTTCGTAAAAATTTAATAACAATTCCATACAGCAAACATATGTAACAATTGCTTTCAGTAATATACCATCAAACACGATCGTTTATATCGAGTATATACACAAAAAAATGACATCCTCAACAATATCCAGCAAATTCGAAATTCTCCGTAGCACAAAGGGATTTTCGGGCCACCCGCATTCGAAAGGTGTTCGATTCAATATTCCCCGCTTTCACCGTAATTGATGATCTATTAGTTGTTTGATTCGCAATACAATAACATGTTTTCGAGCCAGAGAAGGGTGTGTACTCGACATGAGTGTGTGTCTAGTTGTATGAGGCGTACGGGGAATAGGTATTTAATTTCTAATTGATTTCGAGTGCAGCTAACTTTGAAATACATGGCATGCGATTTGCAGAGCATGCACTTGGAGTATAGTAAAATGTGCATTGTAAGATGTAACCTTAAGTTCAGTTTTTTACATTTATATTTATGAATGGCTTAAAATAGAATAAAAACTAGCATGGCTTCGGTCATAAAAAATCACGGTTTTTATTATTATTTAGTGTTAAAATAAAATCACTTTCCGACGTTTCGCCTTTGGAGCATCTTCAGGGATCTTTACTTCATGAGATTAGAGCACTGAAATTTAGACTGGGTTTTAATATCTGACCTGTGTGTGTTCACCGAATTATAACCTGGTTTAACAAATGGTTTCCACGTGTGATGTGGACCATAAATCGTATCTCTATTTAAATTATTAGAATGTTTATAAATCTGACTCTCTAATTTGTTCGCTCATAGATCGCAAGACGGACTCAAAAACTTTGGTACCTTTTACATTTATGGCATGTCTCGTGGAAGACTGGTGTTCTCAAATTCAGCAAATTGTAATATTTGTTTCTTTGTATTACATTGCTCTTATTCATTAAGCCAGGTGGATACGGATCATCTAGTTTCTCCTATATAGACTTCACCACAAGAATAATGAGAGTCCAATACTGTTCTTTGGGCGATCGTAGACATTGTCCACTAATAGAAGCCAACAATTTTCTTTTGTGAATTTTAATAAACGTTTTTCCAACCATATTAATTAATAAATGTAAATCCTTAGAGAATATTATTTTGTAAATAAATATTTATTCTACTTACCTGTCGTTTTCTTACATTCCCTAATATTCCTGAAGTTAAATGACGGCATATCACTTCAATAGCTGTAAATCTCGTAATGAAGTAGGTTGGGTTGCATACATTTAAATTAAAATTAGTGTATGGCTCTATAAAGAGAAATAAAATGGGGTTGAATCAGGTAACCGGACATGCAATTCATATACATCATCTCTTCTAATCTACTGTCTACCAAGTTTTTTTATAAAGATAATGTGGAGAAACATTTAACTTATTTTTATCATCTTATTAAGGAAAGTTTTAATCATCTCGTATGTTAAATTAGGGTTATCGGCCTGTCAAATTTTTTGATAAAAATGACCCAGCCAAATATATTATAAATTAAATGTAAAGAAATATTAAAAAATAGGTTTTATTTATAAACTATTGAACTGAAAAGTAAAAAATAATAATTAAATTTACATAAACACAGAACTTTTAAAAATTTGAATATTTTCCTAAAAGCTCGAACCTTTATTTCACGCCTTTAAAGAAATTATTCTACTTTTTAAAAGCACCGTGTTTATGTAAATTTAATTACTTTTAACTTCAATAGTTTATAAATAAAAGTTTTTTTAAAATCTATTTTTTTATTTAGTTTATTTTGTACTTTTTAGCGCTATTTTCCAGGCACCCTGTATAAGACATTAATGATAGGACACCCTAGGATTGCATTGTCATCGGGTTTCTGTATGTATACCAAATCTCAATCAATTTCGACAACGGGAACTGCTTGGAAAGTCACTTGCAAGATTTGAACAAAACCAGTAACTTATTAACTTACAAGTGAAATTAAATAAAAATTTATTCCATTATCTAGTTTTCCAAGATGTTAAGTTTAAAATTTACGAATTGTTTGAACTAAGAAATAAACGACTGAATTAAAAAAAAGTACATTGGTCTTAAAAAATATATTAAAAATAAAATTAGTATATTGTATTGTGTATTTATTCATATTTCACAAACTAAAACCTGCGAGTAAAGTCATCTTCAGGGTACACTTTATACGGATGAAATTTATTTTAAATCCAACGTTTCAACCAATATTTTGTTTGATTAATAATTACAAAATCGGTAAATTTCCTTTACCCGGAACTTCCCTCAGAACCAATTTAATTCGTAGTCGCCATAGTCGCAATATACGTATATCTCTTACATAATATACTCTATCTTCATTTTTATTGGACGCCATTTTCTTTCATCATATTTGATTTCTACCAATACTTTGTCAGTTTCTTTCTACCTATGCCACACTTAAATTTTGGGCATAATTTAAAATAAATTCAATAAGTATGTGTCAATGGACACATACCGCCATTTTGCTACGTCATGTTGATTTCGTACCTGTTTATTCTATTTTCACATTTGATTTTTTTTGCAAAATTTAACGTCAGTTGAACAAGATGTTATTTTGTTAATTTTCTAGGCTGATTTTTTAAATATTTTATTAGGCCCCTATTTTGTTTTGCTATCTTGGATTCATTTCAAAATGCTGCCAGTTCATTTCTATGTAAGACTTGATGTTTTTGAAGCGAATTGGATATCTAATTCTTTAAGTGAACTTTTTTTTACGTTTCAGTAAACCGCTATCTTGTTCCGCCATATTGGATTTTTACCAAAATATTACCAGGATATTCCCATACGACTCTTATTTTTTATTAAAATTTAAAGTCAATCTGGTAAGTAGTTTTTAAGATATGCCGCGAACTGACAGACAAACGGACAAACCGACAGACGGATCGACAGAATTGGTAAAACATATTTTCTGGCGCATCTAGGGACGCTAAAACGTGAAGATATGGAAAACCTGAGTTTTTTCGCTATTAGAAATACTTATTTGGTTTCCATTTTGTTCCGCCATCTTGAATTTTACTAGTTGATCTCTATACTATTGGCAGTTGTGGTATACAATTTGAAATCAATACGTTAAGTAGTTTTTTTGGGTTGACTTTTTAAATATTTTATTATGCCGTCATTTTGTTCCGCCATCTTGGATTCGTACTAAAATTAATCCAGATTATTCTGATATAATACTTGATATTTGTGCAAAATTTGAGATAAATTGGATAATTAGTTTTTTGATAATAAATTTTTTAACAATTCACTAGGCTGCCATTTTTTTTTACCATGTTAAATTTTTACAAAAAAGCTACCAGATCATCCCTATATGACCCTTAATTATTTGTTAACAAAATTTGAATTCAATTGAGAGTCAATCGTTTAAGTTGTTTTTTAGCTATGCCTAGAACAGGCAGACCGATAGACAAACAGACAGACAGACAGACCGACGAAACGTGAAGATCTGAAAAAATCTCGGAGGGTTCAGGATTACAATACCTCCCTTTTACGAGGAAGGTAAACAATTAACAAAAAATTGTACAAATTTAGTCATAAACAGTCTAATAAATTGAAACTTTTAAAAACTAACCAACTTTCGAGAATATTTTAAATATTGAAATATCACTTCATCATGTTAAATGATAGAAATTCTGCCTAAAAATATTTGATGAAATAAAATATAAAACATTGGAAATGAAATTACTGAAACAAAATGATTTTCAAGATTTTCATAAATATACCATGATTTCTTTATACAGGGTGCAATTTAATTGATAGCTGAAAATGCAGGATATGATTTCTTAGCTTATTTAATAAAGTTCATATGAACATACGTCCTAAACCTCTCAATTTTTGAGCTACAGGGTGTTAAAGTTAAAGTAAAAAAAATTCGTTTTCTTATCATAACTTTAATACTGTTTTTAGTATTTTCATAAAATTTGGCACGCACCTACTAAGCACCAATAGGCATTTTTTGATGTAGAAGATTTTTTTATATTTCTACCAGTGGCGTACGTACGGGATGTAGACTGAAGATTTTTCTAAAAAAATATGGTACGGCACTGCTTCTTCCGGAAACGAAAAATATTTTTGAAATCCTCATCTATTTTGCAACAAATTTAAATTCTTGGCATTTTTTCGTCCGACGAACTGTTTTGTCTTAAAAGAATAAAAACAATTTTCATGCATGGCAAAATTTCTAAAATCTAATGGTAATGAAAAATTCGTTTTCGACTCAATACTCAAAATAATACTTACTAATACATTTTTTGTATGAAACTTGAATTGTAGTAGTGGCTATTTTAATCGATTGACTTTAATTTAATAAAAATTAGACAAAAACACATCTTACCTACAAACTGCCACATGAGATTTTGGCGGTTTTGCAATGCATGAAAACTGAAAAAAAATCTTACAAGTTTTGACAACTTCTATGCATAAAATAAACTAATATTTATTTCAATTATCACAACAATTGTTGAAAATGTCCTTCTGCTAGAATACAGGCTTCAATTCTGTTTCTCATGGATTGGCGAACTCTTTCAAAAATTCCAGGAGTATTTCTTATGGTTTGGCAAGAAAGTAAATTTTTTTGCCTTAGTTCTTCTACAGTTTGAACCGGTATAGTATAAACTAAAGTCTTGAGGTGCCCGTACAAAAAATAGTCTAAACTATTTAAATCAGGGGACCTGGGAGGCCAAGATTGAGTTCCTCCACGTCCCACACTGGTCGATTTTTACGGAAACGTGGTAAAAAATAGAAACATTAAAAATGTTACTGAGAACAGAGAGAACTCATTTAATAATGATAGTTACACTTATTTAAAATAGTTTTTACTGGATATGATAATGTTTGGAGGAGTATCTTGGACCCCTGGGACTACAAAGACCATTTAGTGAACGTAAAAAATAAAGAGCAAATTTTGAAATGTATTTCCAACCTTAGTTTAGTAGCTGTTCTAGTAAATCATTACCTCTATGTTTATAGTCATTTACGCTTATGTATATTATTTGGGATTATAAAAAATTGTTAAAATCCACATTTATATACAGGGTGTACTCACAAGATCATTACTAAAAACATAAATCAAATATACTTACTGTCTAGTTATGTGTATCCCTAAAGTAAAACTCTAATTTCTACACATTAGTCTCCATTGTGCAAAATTGATAAGATCCAAATCTACAGAGTGTCGTCACAAAATAAGAATTAATAGTATAAAACAAAAATTTAAAATTACTTATGTCTAGTTATGCCTATTCCCCAAAATAAAACATAAATTCTTAAACGATAAATTATGTCATCATTATACATGTGAAAATTATGTAAAATTTTAAATATCCAAATTTACAGGGTATAGTCACAGAATAAGTATTAAAAATATACAATAAAAATACCTACTTAGTTATGTCTCGTTGTACTTCTTGTGGTTGTATTTCTAAAATAAAACTTTAACTCCTAAACATTAGATTTTTCAGCATTGTGTATGTATATTTAAAGTAAATATTATACAAAATATCATTGTATCGTAGAATTGAATATGTGAATATATAATATTTATTGGGTTCTTTATTTTGGATTGTTTGAACTATCATTCACTATTAGCCTAAGTAATTCCAGAGCCTCAGGAAAGAATGTCTTAATCTTTTTTTGTGCTAGTGCTCTTAAACTCAGTATAAAAGGATCCGAGGAGAAAAAAAGTCGATTTATTACATCTTTTAAACTATCAGTTCTCGAAGTCTTCCGGGAGAAATCCTTCCTATATTTTTTTATGTCTTTATTCCGGGCTTCTTGTGCCTTCTTGGATAATTGCCCTATTGGAATAAGCGAGTTAATTATGCCTGATCCGTGAATCAAAACCTTATGCACGGTAACAGGCATAACATACCAGGGATACAAAGATACAAAAAGTTTTGCTGTTTCTAGTGAATATTTTTTGAATTCATCTATATTAATATCAAATCCTGACGACAGAGTTTGCAATAACACATGAAATTTTGTAATTATATTAAAATAAATTTTAGTTATTTCTACATCCTCAAAAAAATCTCCACGCTGTGTTTCCATTATTGGAACTACCGAAACCTGGCTTCGGTTTGTCTACAATTAGCCTCATCTGAGAACGAAGTTGTTCCTGAATATGTTTCTTTGATTCTAAAACTTTTAACTTATCTTCCGCACCTCTAGCTTGCCACTTGAAAATGCTCGTTTTATAAGCTAAATGTAAAAGACATTCAAAGAAACGTGTCCAGGCGTGTAATGTTGAGAGTCCATATTTCAAATTATTGTCAGCAGTCGATCTTTGAATAACAGCATCAATATTATGGATGTCCCTGGATGTGACCCCACAAATATATGAGTTGAACTATTTGATGTTAGAGCATTGCAAACTTTGTCGTCAATCATGTGAGATATAAATGTACCGTTATTCTTTTATTATTAAGAATATACTTAAAAGGAACAACTTTGTTTATTTGATCGTCCATATTTTTCTTTTCCTGCATAGTCATTTCTATTGTTTCATGGGCGAATTGTAAGTTAAGTGGCCTAAAAAATTGAGGAGATGAAGATCTTGGATTTTGCCAGATGATGGACTCAAAGTTTATGGGCTCGTTGCATACCAGTTTAATAGGCACTAAAGATATTATATTCATTACAAATTTTTTTTCTCTACGTTTTTGGACTTTTTGACAAATTAGTTGGACACCCTGTACAGAGGTATTTGGCTTAATTTCGTTTTCAACATTGATTTATTCTATTTAACAAACAAATACAGTGAGACATTCTATAACTAATGATAAATCTTGCATGACATTATTTAAACACACTACATATTAATGCAAAGTTCGATTTTTAGACCCAAGACGCAATTTAATTTTAAATTTTATAGAAAAAACTGCAAATATCTGCAAAATTTTGTTTTTGGATACTTACGATAAGTAATCATAGAAGTTAAAAATTTATATTAGAAACCGGGATCTGAGGCGGAACATAAACAAAAAGCTTTCTATAATATAGGTTCCTTAAAAAAAAGTTGCAATTTGCAGACATTGAGATTTTGGACTTAAGTTTCCACTACTATCCTACTTATATCTAAAACTTATACATATTTTGTAACTACATACCTTAAGATTTAACATCCACCGAAAATAAGTATCGATCCAGGTAATAACTTTTTTGTATAGTTGGCGCATTACCTTTCTGGAATGACGTCATTTTTGGTTATTTTTGTTTGATTTATGTTAACTGACAGTGACAAAAACATTTTGAAAAAACTCATTGTCGTTTCTTTACAACAGTCAATGCCGGTTTTGGTTATGTGTCTTTCAGAATATATTCGTCAAAATTGACATTGATTTGTTGTGATTCTTTTTAAACTTTTGCAAGATGCCGCGAAGATATAATCAGCAATCACAGCTAATAGTTTTGAATATCTTGGCTTTTTTTCAATTGGAAAAAGAGCAAGCTAAAAATGGAATCCTTCCGCAAACTGATAATATAATTGAACGAGCTTCAAATGCAACAAAACTTAGCCATACAACAATCATAAATATTAAGAAAAGAGGAATAACGAGCGATGAATCCTTTACCTCCAGAATGTCTCAAAAGCAAAAAGAGGTAAAAACAAAAATTACAGATTACTTAAAGAACAAAATAAGAGATACGATCTACTGCATGTATGCGAAAAATGAATATGTTACAATGCAGACTTTGCTTAAAAAACTAAAAGAGATAAATGAATATTTTAATTTTTCCATCACCTCGCTAAGAAAATACGTAAAAAGTATTGGTTTTAAGTGGAAGAAATCAAATAATAGAAAATACCTGATGGATTTGCCCCACATCGTCCACAAGAGAATCAATTTCTTGAGGGAATATGTCAAAAATCAAAATCTAGGACAAGATGCTTATACCACCGTATTTATTGATGAGACTTGGATTTTTAGTAAAGGTTCGTTTAGAAACAGCTGGCAGGATAACACTATGTCTACAAGTTCTAAAAAAGCTAGTGAAGGTCAATATATTGTAGTTCACGCTGGATCAAAGGAAGGATTTATTAAGGGGGCCAGTTTAATATTTAAAAGTGGACTAAAAAGCGGAGATTGTCATGACAATATGAACAAGCAAAATTTTGAAAATTGGTTTAAAAATCAGCTGGTACCAAATCTTCCTCCAAAAAGTTTGATAGTGATGGACAACGCAAGCTATCATTCCGGCCTTTTAGAGGATATTCCAAGAAAATCATGGACAAAGCAGAGATTGATTGGATGGTTAAAAGAAAAGAACATTGACTTCCCAGAGAGGGCCATGAAGGATGAAATATGGAGCATTGTAGAAAAAAATTGTAACATTGAAAAAACATTCTACCTTGACGAATATGTGAAACCTTTGGGCCACAAAATACTAAGACTTCCTCCATACCATTGTCAATTTAATGCTATTGAAATGGTATGGTCTGAGTGTAAGAGGAAATACGACCAATACATTGCTAGTCTGAAGGGACACCATCGGAAGTTTTGGCCATGTGGGAAAAAGCGATAAATGAAGTATCTTCAGAGCATTGGAAAAATTATGTCAGCCACACAGAAAGGGTAATCCAAGAAGCTAGGAAGACAATACAGATATGTGATGCTTCAGACATTGCGCAACTTTTAATAAGTACCGACGAAGACTGCAGTGACGATGAAGAATTTAGTTCTGATTCTGAAGACAGTGAAGGGGAGAAGTTTTTATTTTTAAAGTTAGTTAGTTATACATTAATTTCTCTCTTTTAGTTTTTAAAGCAAAGTCTGCATTGTAACATATTCATTTTTAGCATACACGCAATAGATCATATCTCTTATTTTGTTCTTTAAGTAATCTGTGATTTTGGTTTTTACCTCTTTTTGTTTTTGAAACATTCTGAAAAGGATTCATCGTTCGTTATTCCCCTTTTCTTAATATTTTTTCAGTATTGTCTGTAATTGAGAATTAAAATAATTTTGATGAAAATGGGTAACTGGCGTCAATTTATTACATTGCAAACAAAGAATAAGACTAAGATGAAAGAATTTATATTAGTAAAGTCTTATTTGCAAAATAATTTTAGTTTTTGAAGTTATAATAGTTATTTTTGTATTAAGTGTGCAAAATGAGAGTTTTTTTATGGCAATGAGAGTGTTAATTTTTTGCCAGCCATTTTCGACAAGTTGCAGCGCTTTCTGTACAGAAAATGCCAATTTTAAATTCGCTTTAGCCAGTGCTGAACGCACCCCTCCTATCTACATCACTGCATACGTTTAGGTTAGGAACCATCGCTGAAATATAAATAATATAAGAAATACGTTATTTGAAACCAGCGTGACGTCATTCCAGAAAGGTAATGCGCCAACTATAGCAACTATTAAAATTTTACACTTTTTTCAGATTATAGTCTTACAAAGCATTACCTGCTGACATATTTCTATTTTGACGTCTGCTATCAGTGAACGACAAATGCTGGAAAGAATTTTTTCACAGTCAACTTGTTGTTTGCAATATTGACTTAGAAATTCCCTACCATGAATGCTAAAATGTCACATTTCTTCTCTTAATAAAACAGGTACATCCTCGAGCAAAATTGGCAAATCATTTTCAAGAAAGTTAGCTTCATCAGTAGAGTATTTTGTTATCAAATAAAGCATTTTCAGCAAGTTTTTCTAAAAACCATCGGCAGAAATTTAAACGCAATGAAAAATCACGCGGCAGTAGTGCTTGAACCCTTTGAATATGATATGGGTATAGTAAATTGTAAAAGTATTTTCCAAATAAAAAAATGGGAAACATTTAGCATTACCGCAATTTTCCTAGTACTTATTTCTGGATATTCCTCAATTGTGTTCAAAACAGCTTCCTCTAATTCGGCTGTTCTCACCGTGCGATGTGCCCCTTTGGAACTATTGTCAATGCTAAGACTCCCAGTTTCATGTAGTCTTCCGTGTATTCTTGAAAACATTCTGGCATCGGGAACGATACGATTTGGATTCCGCCCTTGATATAGCCGCCTAGCCATAAACGCATTCCCGTCAGCAAGTCCGTGGGTGAAATGCATATCTGCTAACTCGGAATTTGTAAATCTTAACATAGTTTATTTATTTTCTTTTTATTATTGATTAAAGAAATTTTCACAATGTAAAAAACTGCCACTTTTATGAATACTTGTCAAAATAAAACCGCAATGTAATTGATCAAATGTCATTATTTTAGAAACAAAATAGGGCACCAGCCTACTAGTTTAAAATAATTTCGTTACATTACAAATGCATGAAAACAATTTTTATTTTTTTAAACGAAAACAGTGCGTCGGACGAGAAAAAGTTAGGAAATTAAATTTGTCGCAATATAAATAAGGATTTCAAAAATGATTTTTAATTCCGGAAAAAGCAGTGGCGTACCATACTTTTCTTAAAAAAATCTCCAGTCTACATTCCCTACGGACGCCACTGGTAAAATTATCAAAAAATCTTCTACATCAAAAAATGCTTATTGGTGCTTAGTAGATGTGTGTCAAATTTTATGAAAATACTAAGAACAGTATTAAAGTTAAGATAAAAATCGAATTTTTTTTTTAAACTTTAACACTCTGTAGCTCAAAAGTTGATAGGTTTAGGACGTATGTTTATATGAACTTTTCTTTCTTAAATAAGCTAAGAAATCATATCCTGCATTTTCAGCCATCAATTAGATTACACCCTGTATAGAGTAGCTTTTTTATTTAATAATCTTAATATTCTTGTTACATGACGCTTATAGAGTATAGACAACAGTGAAGGGAGACTCTTGATAGCCCATTTGAATAGGGCTATACATTACGAAATTCCCTTTATATCCGAACTGCTCGTTGGAAGTCGCTCCAAAGTGGGACACACTCCGCTTGATATTGCTTTAAATATTTTATTGTTGCCGCAAGAGTCCACTTGATGTATTCCCGAAACTCGAATCATAATAGGTATTCGGGGACGCAACTTTGTTGCCGAATTGGTACAGAGCCGTATAGAGCAGAAATCAAGAGGGTAAATTTCGTTTGATGAATACAGTTTTAGCAAACAATAGCTAAAGCAAGTACGGGATTCCTGTACACTAAAACACAGTTTATATATATGTTACAGTGAAAGTCGGAAATGCAGTGAATGTTAATAATCACTAGGAAATGGTAACAATTACGCATTGTATCAATGAATGTTGTATTTTAAAGAAATTTGTCGATTTTTACTAGTAATTTTTAACAGTCGCCAGTGACAGTAACATTTACTAAAAGTTATCAGTAAAAGTCATTCTATTGTAAGGGAGCTGTTGGTGGAAGTTGGAACAAATAAAACTTTTAAGAATAGGGGTTCGGGAGACCACGAGACTAGTAGAATTTAAAAAGTATTTCGAGACCGAGACTTGGTGTTCGAGACCCAGACCGATACCGAGACTTACCTATCGAGACTCTCGGTCTCGATCTCAAAGTGAAGTAGCAAAATAACTAATGTTTGTAAATTATTTATTTTGACAAAATAATTCAAAAAATATATGTTTGGGGGCAAATTAATGGATGCAAAAAATAATTTTTCTATAATCAATTATATTATACTAGCATTGTATATATTCTTACAACAATGATACTAGTGCAATACTCATTTAAAAAACGATATAAATAACTATAAAAAGAAAATTAATAAAGATAATATAATTGATTTTTGTTTAAAATTTTTAAACAAAAATCCCGACTCAAAATAAACAAAAAATTGTTAAAAAAATTAATGAAAATTTGTATTAACATTTTCTTCTTTAACGCTTCGATGGCTTGCTAATTAAAGAAGGTACGTGTTTTATAAAACAATATTTTTGTATTTGAAAATAATGGACGGTATAAAATTTTTAACTATGTGTATAATAAAAATAATACATATACATACGGACAAGATTTTCAAGAAACAAAACACAAAGTAGAATTTGGCTTAGGATTTTAAACAGATGATCAATAAAGCTAATTCAACTATAACGCTTAAAAAAATAACGAACTGTTATAATAACAAAGTAAAAATTTAAATTTCTAAACATACATTATAAGCATATTTTTAAATTTTATTTCAACCTATATAATAAACCTAAAAATATTACAGAAAATTTAAACTAATATTTTATAATTTCATTTTTCAATTTACTTTTACAACATGAATAAATACATAATAAGAATTTGTTTGAAGTTTCATTTAACATGCTTCTTAGTTTTGTATTAATTAACCCTGCTTGTGAAAATAAATGTTCTACTGCTACGGAGGTCGCCTGTATATATAAAAGATCTTTTGCCATTTTGGCTAAATTTGGAAATTGTTTATCGTGTGCTTTCCACCATTCTAAAATATCTGTACCCTTTGAAGCGCGCTTTAATTGCAAATATTTTATTAATTCTTTTCTCCAATTTTCGGAATCACTTTTTTTTTCAAATAGTGATGTATAATCGATGTCATAGTTGTCATCGCTTGAGGAACTTGATATTACTGGTGATTCAGCAGGCACAATATAATATTTATCACTGTACATTTTCTCAAAAAAGGCTATAGATTGATCTTTCAGGCGAAAAATTGAACAAGTAGATATTTGTTTAATAAATAAATTTACTTCTAAAATCTACTCCACTTTTAAAATTTATAGTTAATTTACCAAATAACAAAAATAGTTGGTTCACAAGTAGTATTATGAACCATAGCCGCCATTGTGCAAGCACAACGTGCGGACCCCTATGAACGGTCCTGGTTAAGAAAGTAAATACGCATCAAAGTAATAAAAGTTTGGTTCAAAATAGCAAAGTTTACAGAATACCTAAGGGTGCTTTACTTGACCATCGATCGTTTTCTACCTATTGAATTATAACGTCTGTCCCTAAAATGCCCAACACGTTGCTTGCATAAGTTCGGCAGCATTATACAGTGTGTCCTTATTTTGTGTTTAATATATCTTATTCCATTTGTATATCTTTCGAAATGTCAAATAATTATTGTTGTGTGTATGGTTGTTTAAGTAACTCTAGTGATGTGTGGCCTTTCTGTTGATGTCCAAAGAACAAGGGATACGTGATATTTATTTTGATACACCTACTATTGTCCGTATATCTTCATTTACTGATTCCATCTGTTGGCAACATCATTTCGAATTATAGATTTTTGGAATAATTTTTTATATAAATATACTTACATTTTTTCTACTCTACTAAAATGTTCAAACATTGGGTTTTTTACATTAAATTTTTAAGATTGGAAAAACTCTGGGTTTCGAACGAAGACTTCCATGTACTTTTGTCTAAATAACATCTCGGCGAACAATTATTATTTTTAAAATTTTGTTTTCGAGACCACCGAGACTTTCGAGACCGATAGACTGATTCAGTTTCGATCTCGGTCTCGCGAACCTCTATTTAAGAATATCGAATCACCTCAATATTTAAGCTGACCTACTCATCTTAACATTATAATTTTCTTGCTTAGTATATTTATTCGCAAATAATATTTGCTTCAAACATAGTGTGCATAAAACTTAAAATATTAAAGCAGTACGCAGTAAACGTTTAATTAGTTTATAGTCACTGGGTTTCTTACTCATTTTTTCTCTGGCACGCTTAACTTTTGCCATCATTTCATTATATCGCAAAAATGAAAAACAAAACATTTTTACGAGAGCCTATTTTGCTTTAGTTTTTCAGAGAAAATTACTTTTATTTAGGAAAATACCGCACATCACCTGTTAAGACGATAACAAAACAGAAACACAATAGTTAAAATATTTGCCTTTATACTTAACCTCAGAAAGCAAAAGCGATTTTATATGAGATATCTGGAGTAGTCAAAAGCAGTGTTATCGTGCGGGTCATACGATTTATCAACGACAAACTTTTTAGGTTTGTTTTTCTTTTATTACGTGTAATCATATCCTCCGCATAAAATCCGGAAGATGAATTAGATAGACCTATGATATTTTCATAAGAAAAAAAAGGAGAGGATAAACATATAAATACCAGCAGTTGCAAAAATCTTTGAGCGATGTCACTTCAAAATCAGATTAACAAGTCAGTGACAAAATGAGTAATAGAAAACAATTTTCGGGTTTTTTGCATCCACAAGTGAAAAAAATGGTATTAAATCTAATAAAATGTTACGAAAATGAAAATTCATCGGCCAATATCCAGGAGACAGTAGCAAAAGTTACTGTCTCCTGGATAAGGACTGTGCAGAAAATTGTGCATGAAAAAAAGGCATAATTTACTACCGAAGAAGATTAAGACTTGTACACGAAAAAAGCCCAAGACAGAAGACTTAAGTGACAATGTAAAAATGGATGTTCGTAATGCAATTTCCGATTTATACACATCAAAAACTAATATAACCCTTCAAGTTTTAAAAGAAGCTTTAAAAAATCGAGACATATTGGAAATTGGACTAAAATCGTTGTCAAAATTAATAAAAATGTTGGGTTTTCGATATAAAAAGGACTGTAATCGAAGATTTTTATGCGAGTTGCCACATATAGCAAGTCAGCGTATCCAGTTTTTAAAGAAATACACGGAAAATGTTAATTCAAAATTTAGAAAAGTGGTATTTTTAAACGAGACTTGGATATTTTCTAATGAAAGTGGTTCGAAATCTTGTCAGGACGAGTCTGTAAAAAGTGTCAAGAGAAAAAAGGGATGTGGGACGGGAAAACGGTTCATCATTTTGCATGCAGGTTCTTCAACAGGATTTCTCCCAGGTGCAAGTTTACTGTTTTCTTTAATATCCAAAAGTATACACTACCATAATAATATGAACTGTGAACTGTTTGAAAAGTGGTTAAAAGAACAACTGATTCCACATTTAGATGCTCCATCTTTAATCATTCTGGACAATGCATCTTATCATTCAAGAATCTTAAATAAACAACCTACTTCATCCTGGAAGAAAAGTGATATTTATGACTGGCTAATAAAACAAAAACAAAATCCTTTACCCAATATGCTGAAACTAGGACTTTTTTTAATGGAAAAATCTATTAAAAAACCAACAATATATGCCGTAGATGAAATATTACGGAAAAATGGACATGAGGTTTTACGACTGCCGCCAGACCATTGCCAGTTTAACGCAATAGAATTAATATGCTGGGGCAAATTCATAGTACGAAAAACACGTGAACGATGGTCTTACATCAGATGAAGTGCAAGTTGTTTGGCAAGATTCATTAAATTATATTACGCCGGAGTACTGGAAGAAATCTGTGGAACATATGGAGAAATTAATATGGGATTGGTGGAATCGAAAACGAGTTATAGATGTCGAAATAGCACCAATGATCGTTGCGCCATTTGAGGACGGCTCAGAAGATGAGGACTTTTTAAGTGATGATGATATTTTTTAGTCTATAATATCAAAAAGTTTCTGAAAGATTATATTAGTCTTTGACGTGTATAAATCATAAATTTCATTATGAATATCCAAGGCATTTTGTGTCTAATGAATAAGTGTTGAATGGGTTATGGGAATATCCTATTTTTTGCAACGTTTCGTGTTACATTAACACTTTTTCAAGCTTTTGAGTTAGTGGGAGGCATTTTTGCATTGTAACTTCAGTTTTTTGCCTTTGGATTTTTTCGTGTACATTTCTTAATCTTTTTCGAAAGTAAATTATGTTTTTTTTTTATGCACCAATTTCTGTACATTTCTTATACCGATTCTCAGAGCTTTCGCCACTGGCTCCTGGATATTAGCCAGTAAATTTTAATTTTAAAATGTTTTTATTTTAAAATTAAAATTTCAAATTAAAAAGTAAGCAAAAAAAAAGAATTTTTTTTGCTTACTTTTTTAGTACATTTGTAATTTTGTAGGCAATAAATAAATAGTTATATTATACCTGTTCCAATTTTAAAGCGTTTTGAAAATAAGAAAATTTTTTTATTAATTATAAGACAAAATTTGATATATAAAACGAAACGAAAAATACAGGATATATATATATATATATATATATATATATATATATATATATATATATATATATATATATATGCTATGCCGGTAACATACAGACGAGAGATTGAGATAACATGTTTTCAGGCATCTTGGGACCCTTAAAGGCAAAGATCTGAAAAAATCTCACAAGGAAAGTAATAACTAATTATCATGTGTTTTTAACAAAAATGTATAATATTTTTGCAAAATAAAATTTTTTTGTTATCACAATACAAAAAGAAACATTTTTTTTTTGCACAGGGGTGGCCCGCATTTAAATAAATGACACTGTATAAGTGGTTAGATTTTTAGGTCAAGCGTTCACTTTCATTAAGTGGCTGTATAAATAGAACATATCCTGATTGTTCCACTGAACCAAACCGCCTTCCGACTTTATTAAGGCGCTTGCCATTTTGTGTATTTTTGTTTTTGCCCACCAAAAAATTTTAACCAAATACATATTTAGCGAATTTTCTTATTTAGTCCCTCGGCATTTAATATATAAAATAATTAATTTAATATATAAATAAATATGGCTATCTTAATTTAATATATAATAATATAGCGTAATATAATAATTTTCTTTCTCCCTGTATATTTGTAAATAGCCCATCGAGATTCAATAGCTCGATAAAAGAATCACACAACATTTTGATATTCACTGTGTTTTCTGATTTGATTCATAATGTTGGTGACCTTTGGACCCGCACGATAAGACCACATTCGACTATATAACAGGAGTAAACGAAAGATGGGAAATAACCTTAAAAATATTTTTAAAGTGAAATTTAATCTAATACTATCTAACTCACAGCCTTATAACCTAATATTTTCATGTGTGTTTCAAGAAATCTTTCAATCCAGAAAAGAAGAAGTCGTGTCATTACATGTTTTAGTAATTAATAAATGTATTTTTTTAGTGCCTTTGTCATTTTTTATTACAATCAGAGCCTGATTTTTATTTAACAGGGCTGGTATTTTCTCGATAAATTCAATATTTCTTCTGCCTTGAAGTAGAGCTATTTAAATTACAAATAACTTGTTATTGTTTCAGGACCAGCGAGTTTCTGGGATGTATGTCGTTTGATCTCGAGGATGTATACAATAAGGTAAGCAATCAGTTTTCACAGTCGTTATTCATTAAAATAAAATCTCCATACCGTACAAATTTGAAATTCTAAACACGAAAAGTGTTTTGATTCTTATTGTTGAGGTTGTATTACTGGCAGGCAAGAGTAGGTATGTATATGTAATGATTGTGAATTCATATATGGCGTAACTCTCCGTAGCTTACCGCAAGTGTAAAAAAACGAACAAGAACCTTGCTAGCCAGACAAAAAGTCAGCTGTCAACAAATATGCAATACAAGATAGGACCTTTTTATTGTATTACTTAGTAAGATAATATAAGAAGTTCAGAATAAAACAAGAAATCCAACTTTGTGATTCAATTTCGTAAGTCTTACTCAGATAGTGGTTTACCAGTCAGGACTTCAGTTACGATGCCTGTTCAGTCTAACATGGCTGATAATCTCAAAGTGGCTAAAATTATTTAAATATTGCCAATATTATCATATATCTACACATACCATATATCTAATTCTCCACACATACGCAGCTGGCATACTTTACCCAGAGCACACGCACACCCATCACTATACGCTACATCTTTCACTGGAATGAGGCTAAACGAGGGACTGAATAATTGAGATCAACCCCTTAAACACTCCAGGTTATCCTCATCACTTTACGCAGACCCCCTCAAGGTTAGTAGCCCTACAAAACAAAACACTCCGAATCATAGCAAACGATACGTACAAACAGAAGAGTGTCCAGAATTAGCCTGTGCTTTCTTCGGATTAGGTCGAATTGGCTTCTACCAAAGTTTACGAAATAAATATAATAATATATAATACTATTATCACACCTGATACCAACACAAATAAAATAATTATAAATTTTTTTAAAGTCTACGGTAAGAGCTAGATCAGAATAAATTTTGCGCTACCATAGCAACTTTTTCTTCTCGACAAGATAAACTAATCAGATTTTTGTTCCGGCGTTTCGTTTTTGCGGAATCATCATAGAATATCACTGATGATGGTTTTTTGAGTCCGAAACGTCGAATAAATGCAAAGTGCGATATGTCATTGAATTTAGAATTAAAAATAGAGCTTATTAAGCACACAGCAATTTTTTAAAATTAAAAAAAAAGTTGATGGTGGTTGTGAAGAAACGAAACGTCGGATTCGAAATCCAATGATGTCATCTTGTAGAGGAGAAAAAGTGACAATGAAAATGTAGAATTTGTTTTCCAATATTTTTGAAAATAGAACCAGAAAAAAATAAAAACGAAATCGCGAGTTTTCGGTTTTTTCTTAATTTCTGCGGAAGTACTCGGAATGTTCTAAATCTGAAAACGTCATCTTGCAGAGTTCAGTGGAGCGCAACTTTTTTCTAATTTAAACATCTCTGCATCTCTGCATCTCTGCTAGTTTACGAGATTCCTGTAGAGTTCATTCTTATCCGGGATAGTGTGTATACTGTCTTTGAACATTTTTATTGGGCTTATCCATCATATTAGATTCCTATCTATATTTTTACATTGACACTCACCGCCTTTTTGTTACATGTTGCACTCATCCAAGTTTAACCCTATAACACATTTAATGTTTCTACAAAACTTAAAGTCAATTGAATAATATTTTTTTAGGTTGATTTTTTAAAAAAAATGATATATCCTCCAATTTGTACGGCTATCTTCACTTCGTACCACAACTTTACCAGGTTTATCTCTATATCACACTTAATGCTTGCACAAAATTTGATGTTAATCTAGTAAGTAGTTTTTTCAGGTAGATTTTTTAAATATTTTATAAGGCCGCCATTTTGTTTTGCTATCTTGGAATGTTACCAGTTCATTCCTAAATAACACTTGATTTTTGCGCAAAATTTGAGGTAAATTGTATAATTAGTTTTTTAATAATAATTATTTAACTTTTCACTAGGCCGCCATCTTGTTCCGCAATATTGGATTTTTACTAAAAAATTACCAGATCATCTCCATATGACCTTTAATTTTTGACTAAAATTTGAAGTCAATCTGATAAGTAATTTTTAAGCTATGCTATGAACTGACAGACAAACAGACAAACCGACAGATTTGTCTGTCAATTAGTACCACAGTTTTACTTGTTCATTTCTATACCACAATTAGTTATGGCAGACAATTTGAAGTTAGATGGTTTTTCAGGTTGAATTTTTAAATATTTCATTTTTCCGCCATCTTGGATTCGTACCAAAATTTCACCATTTGATTCTCACATAATAGTTGATTTTTTTTGCAAAATTTGACATAAATTGAATACATTTTTTAGTACTAATTTTTTAAGAACTGACTAGGACGCCATTTTGTTTTGCCATATTGGATTATTCAATGTTACCAGGTCATCCTTATATAAACCTTAATTTTTAACCAAGATTTGAGGTCAATCGGTTAAGTAGTTTTTAACTATGCCGCGAACAGACAGACCGACAGACCGACGGAATTGAGAAAACGTGTTTTTCGGCATGTAGGGATCCTGAAACGTAAAGATCTGAAAAAATCTCGGAGGGTGATTTATTCACGATTACCATACTTCCCTTTTACGAGGGAAAAAAACAACTTCTATTAAAAAAAACTAAAAAAAAAATGTATTTTCATTAAATGATTTTATTAAATATTGTGTAATAACAAACCATAATAACTAAAAGTATGTGTTCTTCTTAAACTGGACTGCTACTAACAAAATACTACAGCAGAGATAGCTTAAAAATATATATAAATGTAATCCAGGCCTATCGTAAAAAGAATAATCTTTCCAAAAACTCCGTATCCAATTTTCGAGTTTCAATTAGAGCCTTATCCTCGACGCGAGCGTGAAAAATCAATTTGCCCGACTATTTTCACTGGATTTAGATGGACACGAAAGTTCATATTTGCCCTCTCTTTAATTTCCGCGCGAATCCAGCCTGGATTGACGGACCCACCGGAAAACAATTTCCCGCTTTATGGGCCTCGGACTAGGCAGCTCCAGTTTAATGCGAATTTTCTGTCTTCGTTTTCTTTCTCGAGATGACCTCGGGGGTTATAAAACTGTTATAAAGTCAGTCGTATATAAACAAATTAGGCTTATTGTTACTTGAGGGCCTTTTGCCTTTTGACAATAATCAACTAAAAATTATTTTCTAAAGAAAAACGATTTTTTTTTGTGCTGGATGGTGGTGGTAATATGCATTTAAGTATCTACATGTACGCGTAGGTTTTCTATACACAGAATGTCCTAATATATCTAGAAAGGAATAGTTCTATTATAATCAGTTTCCATCGTGAACTTGATTAATATCAACGTTGTTGATTAAGGTATATATGAGGAGATTATCATATCCATGAGGCCAAACAACAAAAGTATCATCTACATATCTGAACCAGTCTTTTGGTTTAAGTGGAGCGGATGTTAGAGCAATATCCTCAAAGGCTTCGATAAAGATATTCTATATTCTACAGATGATAGAGGAGATCCTACAGCTGCCCATGAAGTTTGTTCATAAAAAGTTCCTTGAAAAATGAAATAATTATGTGTAAGACAAGTTTTCACTGGGTCTATTAAGTTCTTATCTAGATTATTATGATGCAATTTATCTGATATAATGGAAATTGGCCAAAATATCTTCGGGATTCAATCGAACGAACAACAACGAATGAACTTTGACATCTGTCAATCATTTTCTCGCAAAATCCTTAGAGCGTTTACATAAGAACTTGTTTGGATAGCTGTAATATTAGCTTTTTAATCCGGTCTCTCACCTAAAACTCCAAATCTATAATTTAAACTATTTAAAAATTACAGATAAAATGCTTTTGACAGCTGTCAAATTAAAATTATCAAAAAAGGTAATCAGAGACTTTATCCATTGACAAAAACCTCAAAATAATATTTTAGACCATTTAAAAGTTACACTAGAACCTATTCTGACAGCGGTGACAATTTAAAAGTTCTAGTAGAAAAAAATGTTGCTAGATTTCAAAGATTAAAGCACACATCATGTCAAATGCTGCAACATATATTAACACTCGGGCGTTGTCGGAAACCTACTACGATCGGAACTCAAAGTGACACCAAACAAATAAACTGCCACCCTAATTCTTTCCACGTAGTACAGTTTACGAAAATAATGCCCTAATGACGAACGAAGGTCGTGAAAACTATTGGGTTCGACCGTTTTCCGTTCAATCCCCATTTTCAAATTAAAATTTCCGGTCAAAAACACACGTTACGAGTCCGCACGATCGCGTGTTCATCATAAATACCCATTACGTAACTAGCTGACATTTATTTTATTGCCATTTTTTAGTACCATTTTACCTTACTGTTTTTACTAGGAGAGTTTTTAGCAATTTCCTAGGTTAAAAGTAAACGGTAGATCATGTAGAAGCAAATTGTGGAGATATACTTTAATTATAATTATTTACTAAACCTTAAAATATTCCACCTAAGGCCTAATTACATTCAAATTTATATTTAAATGATAATTTTGCCTTGGTCCAAAATATATTAAGTGGACATGTAGAAACTTTGTATTTCGTGCAAATGTTAATTAAATAAAATCATAACAAATTGCTTTCGTCTTTCACTATCTTCAGTGCTGCTCTATAGCAAGGACATATCTTTCTCTTAGAAAATTCCAATAAAAAGATTGGTTAAAAAGGTTAAAATTTAACCAATTTAACAAAAAATCCAATAAAGTTAAATCAGAAGTACAGAAATATAAAAACCATACTAGGAAAATTTGCAAAAATATGCCAGTCAGAGAGAATTTCAATATTTTCTTTACGTTTTCCACATATTTTTAGAACATTTTAAATATAAAACTTTAAAAATAAAAAAAACCAAAGCAATATATAAGAGTGCCAAATTGTATAATCTACTTACTTGTTAGGGAAGAACAAGTTATATTCAAAAAAGGGTCCCAACGTCGACAAAAACAACAATAAAAATATTTAAAATGTATCTCACATCACATTATTAAAGGTATAACTTTCAGCCCTTTTTGGCGATTTAGTCTAGTATTGTTAAATGTTAAACTTGCTAATGCTAAAGGTCAGACGAAAAGTTAATTTGGTAAAGTTGGAATTATGAAAACTTTTAGAAGTTGCAATAAAATTAAAATAGGAATATTTAGGTAGAAAATTTTACAGCCGAAAGTTTTAAAAATTCGATCAGAGCAAGAAAGGAATTTTAGTCAACTAACCAATTTGAAATTGGTAATGAAAAGTGGATTTGGAATTATAAAACCTGGGTGATGGAAAATGCTGCCATGTTAAAAATTTTATAAAGAAAGGAGACTAGAAAACAAATTGATCTGTCTTACATGGTAGTTACTCGTATATAGGGTGTTTCTTAATTGAGTGTCAATATTTAAGGAGATGATTTTTGGGTTCATTTTAAGGAGAAAACTTCATATAAACATATGTCCTAAACGGTGTAAATTTTGAGATACAAGGTGTTTAACTTTCAATAATTCCATAATAATATCTCGAATACCACTCTAGATATTGTAATGAAATTTGGTATAGAGGTAGTATGCATCTAGTGGAATTTTTTGATGTAGAACATTTTTTTTATTTCCACCAGTGGAGTCCGTACGGAATCCGACCTGCATATTTTCCGAGACATTGATGGTACGCCACTGATTTTTTTTAAATAAAAATTATTTTTGAAATTTCCATTCATTTTTGAGTTTGATCTTTTGGTAATTTTGAGTTGAACGCACGGTTTTCGTTTTAAAAAATAAAAACCGTTTCTCTGCAGAGTTTTAACAGTATCGCTAATATGACAACACCAATCGCCATGGCATGCAAAGAAATTTTTTTTTGACTGAAATTCAAGAAATCAAATTTGCTTATAAATAACTAATACCCAAAGATTTCAAAATTATTATTTGAGCTTATAATTTTTTAACACGAAACTATAAAATACTATTAGCTCATCAATAAAGAAAGATTACTAATAATAATTATTATTATAGTAGGCTTTGACTGTCAAAATTAATACTTCTCTTGTAACTTAATTTGACAGTTCAGCTTTCAGATTCAGTCGGGCTTAATTAATTTTGGGTTCTAAATATCTGATATATCTGAGAAAAGAAATGGTTGCGTTTACCAATGAAGAGTTGGCAGACATGCATTACATGTATGGTTTGGCTGATGGCAGTTCACCGGAAGCTAGGCGATTATATCAAGAGCGCTTTCTTGGTAGAGTCATACCAGATAGGCGAATATTTGCAAATGTGCGTAGAAGGTTGACTGAAACAGGTACATTCAACCCAAATAATCAATTAAAAGGGGCCCATCGGACTGTAAGAACTCCAGAAATTGAAGAGGCAGTATTAAATTCCATAGATGAAAATCCTAAACTGAGTACTAGGAAAATTGGAATTAACCTAAATATTTCGCATATCCTAGTTTGGAGAATTCTACATGATTTTTTTTATACCCATATCACATTCAACGAGTGCAAGCCTTACTTCCCCGAGATCTTCCTTTCCGAGTTAATTTTTGTGAATGGTTTTTGGAAAAAATTGCGCGTAATCCCTTATTTGATCGCGAAATAATGTTCACAGATGAAGCGAACTTCTCCAGAAACGCTATCAGAAACTTCCACAATAATCATATCTGGGCCGACGAGAACCCCCATGCCATTGTAGAACATCATCATCAAGAGCAATTCTCTGTCAATGTTTGGGCTGGCATTATCGAAAAACACCTAATTGGACCTTTTTTCCTCCCAGAAAGACTAAATGGCCATAATTATCGCCGGTTTCTTGAGAACGATTTGCCGATATTGTTAGAAAATATACCAATTCTGATTAGAAACAGAATGTGGTTCATGCACGATGGCGCGCCCGCTCACTTTAGTATTGAAGCCAGAGAATATTTGAACCGCACATTTAACAACAGATAGGTAAGTCGTGGCGGACACCAACCATGGCCCCCTAGGTCCCCAGACCTAAATAGTTTGGATTTTTTTCTATGGGGACATCTTAAATCTTTAGTTTACCACACCCCAGTAAACACTGTAGAGGAGCTGAAGGATCGTATAAGAGATTCTTGCGATATTCTCAGAAATACCGAGGGTATCCTTCAAAGAGTTCGCGACAACATGAGGGCTGAAGCGTGTATTCTCCAAGGTGGTGGGCATTTTCAACAACTTATCTAATTTTTTTCTTCTATTTTGTTTCACAAAGTGTTGTGTCAATTTGTTAAAACCTAATTATTGAAGAATGTCATATTATTTTAATAAAATTTATAAAAAGTATTTCTGAAGGAACAGACTTCTGAAAAACATTGACTTGGTGGTCCTAGATTGGTGGCTGAAGACTACGTACTATTATCTACAAATATCTCTCACTAAGATAAAGCGATTTCTGGTTTTAATAAGAATGGACATAGTAATGAAGTGAAAGTATCACGCCACTGATTTAGTCAAAAGTATAAACCGAAACAAAATAAAATTCCTAAAATTAAATTAAGATTAACATTAAAAATAGGTAAATTAGCATTTTCAAAATAAATGACACTACAGAGTTGAAATCCACGAATTTCTGAAATCAATAAAATAATGTTTTGGGTAAATCGCGTCAGTTGTTAAGAATCTTGTTATATAATTTTAATGGAAAACAATTTACGAATACTCTTGATCTTTCTAGTCTATAAAACTTAGATAAATATTAAATATTTTCATGGCTAGTTGAACCATTCTAGTAAATTTGTTGAAAACTGTATTGAGACACTTTTCAATGACAATAGGTAAGACATTCAGAATGTATCTGCATGGATTGGTTATAACTTTCAACTCTTTGATTGTATTTATGGTATTAGCCCTATAACTTAAACTAGCAATCACCTTCAAATCCCTTCCTTGCAGTTTGAAAACACGTTCATAGGTGCAGAGTACCCTCATGCCAAAACAGCATAGCAGCACACATACTAGAACCAGAATAAAAAGCTTTAAGAATAGACATGTTATAAATTATGCTAAATTAAAACCAAATTTTGGTTGTCTTAAGATATCTTAGGCTTAAGATACTTACTCTTGTCCTTTTGCAGATTGTTAGGTCTGCATTTTTTCTAGGCCCTCTGGGGTAAAGCTTGCGTTAACTCTACTCGACTCAGGAGAGGCAGCAGGATGAGATAGCGTGTCTCAATGGCTTCTCACTTCAACTGGGCAAATATAATTTAAAAAATACACTATCAAAGCACATAATAAAATAAAATTCACCTACTAAAGAATTAAAATACAAAAAGACGTTACATATTAGGTAGAAGACGTAGTTCGCCTACTTAATATGCTTAACTTGTGTTTTGTATCTTAATATTATGTGCATTGATTTTAGCTTTTTTCTAACTATTTTGAGGTGTAAATGATGCTCGTAAGGGCAAAACACAATATGTGATTGAGATCAAGACTTTGTGTTTTATTTAGTAAAACCATAAACAATATTTTTGTAATATATGGCCTGGGTGAATTACCTAATATTATAAAACAAGAAGTCCTGATCTTATTCTGACTTATATAATCCCAGAACACAGGGCGGATTTCGTTGATTAATGTCATTGATAATATAATTTGCACATGTTATAAAAACATGCTTAGTATTTCGATTCTTCTTGATTTCTCTAAGGCATTTGATACTATCAATTATGATTTATTTATATCAAATCTCAAATATTATGATTTTAGTGTCAATCGCTTTCATTTGATTAGGTCATATTTGAAGAAAAGAACAAAAAGAGTAATTTTTAACAATAGTTTTTGAATGTATTACTATTATGTATGTATACAGGGCCTGGTTCTTGGTCCGCTGCTGGTTTTGCTCTATACTTCTGACATCCTAAAATCGTTGAATTTTACAAGCTTTTGTTGATGACACTCCATTATATTGTTATTTTGATGCAGAAGATTATGTTGAGGCTGAAATCTTTATAAATGATGACTTGAACATCTTGAGTAATCTTTCAAAGAAACACAATTTACAATTAAATTTATCTAAATTAATTATCCTTCTATTTGGAAAAAGCCCCCCGGAATTACTACTGAACAATCAACTTAGATTTAATGAACAGTTAAAAAAAATATTTCAACTTACCTTATATAAATAAATAATATAAAAATAAATATAAATGTTGTATAATAATAGAAATTTATTAAATCTAGAGTAAATTTGTTGTGTATCACTCGTTTTGTAATACTAGTGTGCTTTTTTTGTATGGGTTTTCCCTTGATCAAGAGGGTAGGGGACGTATTCAAAGGGTGAAAAATGTTTGTGTACGCAATTAGAACTTCTGAACATATATCGAGATTCTATAAAGTTATTGGACGGCTGAGTGCGGATGAAAGAAGACATTTTCACTATTGTAGTTTCCTAATTAGAACTATAAATGATCCACTTTCTCCCTTTACTTTTCGAGAACCTCTAACGTTTCGCAGGGATATCCATGGAGTCTGCATAAGACAAAAACGGAATCTTGATATGCCACATCATCGAAGGTACAATTTTTCAGCGTAGTTTCTCTTTTAATACGCTTTATCATTATAATTTAATACCTGTTAGTTTTCTTGATAGAAATGTAAATATTTTTAAAGTTAAATACAAAAAGTATTTATTGAATTTGCAAAATTCTAATTTGTATTTTTTTTGCTTAAGAAGCTTATACGGCTAAGGGTAAACATTATTATTCGTGAGCATACTCATTATGTTATCTGAGACCTTCTGTCTTTCATCCATAAATATATCAATTCATAAGAATTCAGAATAATATAAAATTTTTATTCATTTCTTTTGGATACTGTTATCTCTTTCTTTACACGGTTGATTGGGTAAACGACAATAGGCCCTCGGTCTAGATATCTCTTCATCAATAATACTATATATTCGGCACAATGAAAGTCAAAGATGGAAAAATCGATGTGCATGACAGCTCGTACAATAAAAGGAATCATGCATACCGTTTTGTGCTGGTCCCTGGAGACATGCAGACTAGGTCGACATTCTATTGTACACAATTTAATCTTTCAGACGTTTCCGATAAGTTTGATAGCATGTCCTTGCTGCTGTCGGTAAGCCATGCACTTAGCTATTATTAAATGTTTAGTAATATGAGGGCTTTTTTTAAATTATAATTCCTGGTTTATTTAATATGTTCCTTACTTTTAGGTAGTATTTAAGGGGACAACAACATACAACGAGGACACTAAGTATTTCTCTGTCGTTGCCCCTAAATTAGTTATTCAAAAGAGAATTTCTTATTTGTTTTACTTTGGATATTATTAAAACTATAAGATGTAGACACAGAAAGCACTGGCGCTATTGTAATGAACTACGGTATGCTATCAAGACGAAAATCAATATCTCATATAAAAACTATGTCTCTGAAGTTCGGAATTCTATTTTAGATGATTCAACAGCTTTTTGGTCATTTATTAAGGCAAAGAAATCGTCTACTTCATTGCCAGAATTTCTTAAGCACAATGATGTGCAGTACTCGTTTCCTAATCTGGTTATAAATACTTTTGCAGACTTTTTTGCTATGTATATGGCAAGCCAATCAAACATCATATCCTAGTAAAGGGTAATACATTTTTTTTGGGGCCAACTAGACTTTTCCGAATTAAATTTTTGGAGCCTGGTGTTAAATTTTTTCTTTGCGGCCAGTTTTTTTTTAGTCCAGTGGTCACTTCTTGCTCTACTGTCTAACTCCTAAACCTTTTTAGTGAATACGGGGATTAATGTTTTTATAATGACTTGTGACAGACAATTTTGATATTTAATGTAAGTTACTTTTTAATTCAAATAAATAGAGAACCTAAAGAAGAGACATTCTTTTTTCCAAATTACTAAATAGAATGCCATATTATTTTGAACCATTATTAACGAGCTCTTGAGCCAGAGAAATATTATCTATGCACAAGAGAGATATTTTTTGGTAAAAGAACTGTTCTCTTGAATTTTAAATTAAAAAATTACAGTTAATTAAAAATTTTTATACACACCTAAAAAAAATAACAACTTAAATATGTATTATATTCTGTTAATATAAAGCATATTTAAAGAATTTTCACTCTACAAGAACTAACATATATCTATTTTAATAAATTGTGAAGACCCATAAATGCCTTGAATAAGGGAAGGTACAAGAAAAGTATTTCTGTTTTGACAAACGATCCAAACAAAATTAAATGTACATTAACAAGCTCTCGTTTCAACTGTTCTGTAAAAAATATATTCGTAAAACAACAATTTAACTTCTGTTATTTATTGTATATCCTCTTTACGGTCGTTACTCATCGGTTTCGTTTACGTGGATTACGATTTTGTGGCAAATTTTATGTCCAAATTTCTCTTGGAAGAAGGAAAAAATCTTTAGTTTAAAAAATATTAAAGCAAAAACAATACTTTTTGTATTAAAAGAAACATTTTTGCATGGTGACTTTTTCCAGTGTTTAAAGGTAGTTCAGACCGTATTTTTTTAAGAAAGGAAAGGAAAAAGAAATGCTAATTTGTAAATTTTGGCTGAAAACGTAAACATTTTTTCTCCGAAGTATCTGTTGATGTAGGGAACAACAAGTTATATTAAAATTATGACTTAAATTAACTACAATTTATCCTTTTAGGTTATCGAAGGATCCTATCGACTGCTCCCACAATCGGAAGGTCGTCTGACTAACGCGCCGATAACCAATGACCTGATCGAGCCCGACCTCCACGTGACCGGTCACCAGGTCATCGACATGGGGGAAAACAACCAAGACGGCTGCTGCGGCGAGAGCGTTATCGAAGAGATACTGAGTCTGGACGGTGTGGAGACTGAGCTGAAGAGGTACTTTTTTACTTTAAATCCTTTTTAGTGTAGTACTACTGCTTTTTAGGAAAGACCTTATGATAAATCGGCATCAGGGAAATTAGCAAATTTTTAAATGTTATATCTCTTGAATCTGAATATATCTTGTTTAGAACGTAAAGAGCTAAAACATATAAAACATTTAGGGAGTTTTATCGGAGATGGTTTTCTATAAGGTTCGCACCATTTCTAATTGTTGAAGACAAAAAACACGTAGATGTATATCAATATCCTTAAATTAGATTCTGAAATTAGAAAATTCTGTTTCCTATTCTGTTGGTAGCGAGTTATTTTTTAAAAGTTAAGGTTTGGAAAATAATGATTAGGTAGTAGCTTTAGAAGTCTTGCTCCATTCTGTCTAGGTTTAAGATATTTTGTAAGTTAGATTTAAATTCTTTTGACTTACAAGGCTAGACTAGGCCTTTGTAGGTTCTTAATACAATAACGGTATTTATTTATATAATTTTTGTTTCAGATCAACGAATAAAGCAATCTTAAGTGAACAACAGAAGTATGCCGACGAACATCTATTCCTTAGGTATCTGGAGTTGGACCCTATCGAAGGGCCGGATGCTATTCCTGCTGCCCTGCAGAGAAAAGCTACTGGGAACAAATTTGGAAGGTAATTTACGATAAGTTAGTTTTATTTGGATTTTTGTGCCTATTATATTTTTACGTAATAGAGATATTTTTCTAAACAAAATAACATTTATAAAAACGAGACCTTTTCGCTTAGAAGTTTGACAAGAAGGACTGCCGCCTAGTAACTTCGTGACTACATAGGTAGGAACACGGTGTCGATACTTCGTTTTAATTCCAAATAATTTCTTTATCCATACAGCCATTTTATCGATATTTTTACTAATATCGATACTTTTCTTTTTACTAATATTGCCAAGCTGCTGCCATCTGTTAGATTTAACATGCACCGCAAGATGCTTATTCGTTTTAGTTCAATACTGTAATTCTGAGTTGCTTGGTTTTTATTGTTGTTACTAAAATAAAGAATATATTGTCATACTATTTTGTTTTGCGTTTTCTGATTGTGTTTTTAGTGAGTTTTGAGCACTTCTTTTTTTGAGTTAATCAATTATTTCATCCTCGTCAATTATTTTATACAATAAGGACAACACTTAAGTCTATTATGTTGTTAGATCTTTTATATAATACATATAAAGAGAAATATTATATGACTAAGAATCAAAACTTTTCAATAAAAGAACACAAAATATATGTTAGAGAGTTCTGTAAAAAAATTAATACAAAATTTGATTAAACTTTACTTTTGTATCTTTTATACGGTATCATGGTATCGATATTTTTTTCGATACTCAGAAGGTATCGATTTTTTTTTGACACTTAGTAGGTATCGATACCATTTGAACAATACTTCTTCGATACCTGGTATCGATACTTTTTATACGTTATACCGTTTCCCTACACATAGGTGGAGTTTTTTTGGAGGCTTTTGTCCTAACGTAAAAAAACTTCGATCGTAATATAGGAAGATAATTAAGAAATTATGGGTTTTTGGAATTAGACCCTGTTAAAATGGAATCACTTTCCGACGTCTCGCCTTCGATTATACGAGGCATCTTCAGGGATGTTTATTTCATGAAATTAGAACATTCAATGAGGTACTATGTATTTTTTTATATATGTACATAGATTACTCCGCGATGGTTTGACCAATCTGGATGAAATTTTCAGGGAATATACAAATTATTACTGGAGTGATCCCACAGCAAGCATTTTTTAAGAAATATAAAAAATGCCGGAATGATGCTATTTTCAATTATTTAGGTGAACGCCGGAGACAATATGTATTGCGTTCACCATATCGTCAGGAAAAAAGTATGTATGTTAATATCGTGTTTCTCATGGTTTTCGGTGTTTTTAATTATGCGAATTTCAATTTTACTGATCATTTTAAATTTTGACAATTTTTATGATATTAATACGGTGATTTTTGGCAAAATTTTGTATGCAATGGACCCAGCATATGAAAGTTAAAACTTTGTGTAAATAGAACTAAAAAGGATGTACCGTCAAAGCGGGTTACTTGATAACGATTTTGATATATGCGTCACTGTAAGACACATTGAATAAAAACTTGATTTACAAAAAAATATGGAAAACTTGCATATGGGTTGGGAGAATATATTCTTTGAAAAAAAGCTTTCATATTTCACTTAGTTTTCGAAAAAAAAAATATAAAACCGAAAATTTCAAGCCACCCGCAATACGGGTGTCTTGAAAAATTGCATTAAAAATGGTTTATACTGCAAGTAACCCATGCTAAAGGGTGTATTGAAATAAAATTCGGTTTTTTAAAAAATATATACATATAAATCCATTTTTTTTAGGTTTGTCTAACTTTTTTACAAAATGCTATAACAAAAATATTTTCTAAAATGTTTATAACTAAAACTGAAACTTCTTTGGTTATTTAAATCGGAAAACATTGTTAAACAAAATATCAGGTAACTATACCTATCTTAAAAACTAATCATATAACAATATATTTTTTAAACAAAAAATTTTAGTGCTCCCCTCCTTAATACTTCGGAATGCTCAATCTTCTTGATCACCTGATCTAAAGTGACATCGCTAATGTCTGGTTTAAGTGGAAAAACAAAGGAATCTTTGATTTTGTCAGAAGGCCTAAGAAATTAGCAATGTATAAATTCGTTGTCTACTTCCATTACTTTTGCCACATATCTTTGTTGCTTTTTCTTTAGTGTAGTAAACTGTACTAATATGAAGTCATCTTCTGCCAGGTTTTCTGTAGTGATCTGTGTCCTCTCGATTTTCTGTAAGTTATCTGAGTTAATATATCACTTTTCTTTCACTGGATTAACAAAGCAGGGTAGCTCAATATCTTCAATTTCATCTGATCCTGTGTTTGACAATATATCTTCTTCCGACTCGATTATCCGTTCCCCTTCCGATTCTGAAGAGTTTGCATTTTGCTGATCTGTTACACTTTCTCCGGGCGCCACCACCAATTTTCTACGTTTGACACGTTTGGCTCTCGGTTCTTTAAATCGAGATTCCTTAAAAAGGGATTTTACTGATTCTGCAACCAACGATGGAATAATGTTCATACCGTCAGTCTCATTGTAGTCTGGGACTTTTACAAGTACCTTTTCTCGGTTAAGAGGGTATAACCCTGTGGCCTCAAAGCCAGATTTTATATTTTTTGCCACTGAAAGGGCAATCGATTTTATGGTTCTGTTCAGAATTCGTGGAAAATGATCTTTTTGTAACACTCCTGGATTTGAGATTTTCCATTTTTTTAACTCTTGTCGCCAGGCAATCTTAATTGGTCTGAAGCAGGACACATCAAGAGGCTGTGTTAAATGAGTGCTGTTTGCTGGTAAAAAAATGAATCTAATGTTTTCTTCTTTGCATTTTCTTATTACAGCCTCTGACAAATGACTTGCTAGGTTGTCCCCAATTATAGCTTTTGGGCCATCTAGACGTCTATAATAAGGAACAACGATCTTGAAAAACCAATCTTCAAGCAAACTTTGGTCAAACCAGCCGGACTTGCTTCGGTTGTAAATACAACCTTCAGGACCACTTTGAGTCCATGTGGACCACAAATTTTCGGATCTGTAGACTACGTATTGGGGCAACATAAGCCCAGCCGCTGTTACAGAGAACATGACTGAGTGGGCAGATTTAGTAGAATCACACACTTTTTCTGCATGTTTCATAGTTCTTCGTATAATAACCTTAGGTCTTCCAGGGTCGTCGACAAAATTTGTCTCGTCATAGTTTATTAAGTTTTCTGGAGGTACGTCTTTGAGAGAAACTTCCAGTCTATCAAAATATTCACATAAAACATTTCTTGACACTCCGGCTCTCGATCTTTTTATATTTTCAGCTAAACGAACCTTTAATACATCTTTATGCCTTGTAAGAAAGTCGGCGCACCAATCTTTCACTTCACCTGTTTACCAGCTCGATCTATGTAATTTTTAACTAACAATTTTATATCTTCTTTCTCATACGGATAACCCCAGTCTTGTAACGATAGCTTCTACAATGGCTTTTTCTTCTGTAGAGTTTAAAACAGGTTGTCCCCCAAACTTTTTCGGGTGTTTATTCTTTATCTTCCTCCATATAGTCACCAAAGGAATATTATAGGTTTCGGAAGCCTCGGAATATGACATCCCATGTCTAACTGCGGCTAGAGCACTTTCTAGCTGGTCATTTGTATAGTTCGCATAACGCCGCCCGCCAATTTTCTTTTTATATTTCTGTGGCATGATTTTTCAAGTCACCCTAAAAATGTATCCGAAGGTTAAAAAATATAAAAAAAAATGGAAACCTTAATATTTTAGCAAAACTATGATAAAGTCTTCAAAGAAACTATTTTTTCCATCTAATATTAAAAATGCATACCTTAGACTAGGTTCCAACTATGGCCCTCAAGTGAAAGTTCTAGCTATTAACAACTTTAACAATTTTTAACGAACAATTTGGCTTGTTCCTACGGCGCACTAGTTTGGAATGGCGCGACGAGTTTTAGCCTGAAAGTAAACATGAACCAAGGTCGAACGCGCGGGAGTGCCTAAACAGCGTGCTCCGGTTCTTTTGCGTATTAACTTAATTAAATGTCTAACCGTGCAGATTTTTTCCACTTCACCCTCCAAATTCAAGTCACCCACTTTGACGGTATATAAAAGTTTCTTTGTAATTAAGTAATTAAGAATTAGTTTGATGCTGATTTTATAAATTAAATTTTCAATATGGAATAAAATATTACTTATTACTTTCTAGAGCTTTTTTAAAGTCGATTCTATTTTTTTATAAAAATGAAATAATAGGATTATTATGTTTTCTAATTGACCGTCTAATATTCTCAGAGGACATCTATTCTCTCTTAAAGCTTGAATTTTTCTGTTTCTAACTGATTGCTTCTGTATCAGATTATGATGTGAATTTGCATTTAGGTATCTGTTCGTATATGTTGGTTTTCTATATACAGAGTTGCCTTCTGATTCAATTTCCATTGAAAATTTTACCTTAGGGCGTTGCTGATGCAGGTGAAGAGGCAGATTGTTTGGATCATGAACCACCAATTCGGCACTAATTTAATTAAAATCGTTTCAATAATTAATAATTTATTATAACTATTACCATTTTATTATTATTACATATTCGGTGAAATAAATCGATGTTCTTTTTCAGGACTCCTTTCACGCAGACCAAGAGGCTCGTACGTCCGGCTAAATCGGGCTTTGGATTTTCTGTGGTGTGGACGCATCCGCCCCGCATAGAACGCGTGGAGAGAGGTCTGCCCGCCGAACGGGCGGGCATCCTGCCAGGAGACTACATCATTTTCGTCGACAAACACAACGTGGTCATGATGCCCGAAATCGATATCCTCAATCTCATTAGGTAAAGTTCGTGCTTTTTAAACTTATTTGGCTTTCGTGATTTAGAATAGAAAATTTGCCTTCAATAATTTAAAGTTATTTTCCTTTAAACGTAGTTATCTAAGAAAAAAATTCTATAGGATTAACATATGAAAACATGGTAGTTAATATACAAAGTAAAATATTTTTTTTAATTACCTAAAAAATTTCTTATGAAACAATTAGTTACATGCTGAAGATGGTCGTCAGTGAGTCTGGTGTTCCATTTGAAAAAACCTATCTTAACAATTTTTTTTCTATTTTACGATGTTCATTTGTTTAATTTGACAGAAAATTCTGGTGATACAGGACATTCCCTACAACTTTTGTATTTACCATTTTTTGATGTAACTCCTAATAAAGCCTGTTAGTGGTTGTCAAAATATAATCAGAAATCCTGTACATTTTTTCAAAATCGCAAACAAAAAAACCATTCTTGACAAGAGTTAGTCAGTTTATACCGGGAAGCACAATGAGTCAGTGCACACTGGAAAACGTTTTTATTAATTTTTAATAAATTAGAAATATCATAACCAATAAATCGTAATAATCAAAAGTAATTAAAATTAAGTATTCCCCTCCCCTAATTTTAAGTACAGGGTGTCCCATTTTGGGTAATTTTGCAAGGTATCTCCGTTATTTTTATAGATAGAAAGTTGAGGTTTTAGCAACAGTTTGGTACTTTTTCGTAAAAGTAAAGACGCCGTTAACAACATTTTCATAGCCCTTTTAGTTTTTAAGGTATAGGGCTAAATTGAAAATGTTGCATTTTCAAGCACCCCTCGTATCTCAACTATCAGATAACTTATCAAAAATGTGAAAACTGTTTCTTATATAACTCTACTCCCGTAGAACTCAATTCCGCCTTCGGAATTAATATACAGGATCAGGTCAAAAAGTTATTGGACCCTACTTTATTTTTTTAAATGGAACACCTTGCATATTCATAGACCATAAAACTATTGTTCAGAATTTTCACGACTCTGTATAAAACATACCAGCATATCATATTTTTCATAATTTTCATACGCTGCCATTATTCGAAGAAATTGATAAATATCAATTAAATAAAAATACCAAAAGAACGTTTATAAACTGCTTTATTAACCAAAAGTCGATCCAAAAATCGATAAGATGATATTTGACATTTATTTTTGTTTATTGTCATAAACAATAGCCATAGCCTACTAACTAAATTATGCATTTAATTTCAGAAAACTGTCATTTATTTGCGTGTTTCTGAGAAAACGTGCTTTCTATTATATATTTTAGAAAAGGTAAAAAAAGTTAAATTTTATAGTCTATACATATACAGGGTGTTCTAGTTAAAAACATAAAATAAGGTCCGATAACTTTTTGACCTGACACTGTATACTAATTCGGAAAGGGGAATTGAGTTCTACGGGAAAAGTTTTCGCATTTTCAATAAGTTATCTGATAGTTGACATACGAGGGGTGCCTAAAAATGCAACATTTTCACTTTAGCCCTGTATCTTAAAAACTAAAAGGGCTATAATAATTTTGTTAACGGCATCTTTAATTTTACGAAAAAGTAGCACACTGTCGTGAAAACCGCTTATTTCTATCTCCAAAAATAACGGGGATACCCCGCAAAAGTACCCAAAATGGGACACCCGGTATATATTGTTAAAAAAGTTTCAAAAATAATTTAGCTTAAGCTAAAGCAAACATCCATTTAGATAACAAAGATTCTTGCGGTAAAATTTAAACTCACCATTTCAAATTATCTTCCAGTTTAGCATACATTTTAGGAGGCGTGTGTTTTACATTCTTAAGATATCGATATTTGCGATAATTTTCGATGCAGGGAAAAAAATTGTGATACAAATTATCTTTTACCCGATTATTATATCTCAGACAAACAGAAGAGAATTTTATATTAAGTTGTCGTATCTATCATTATTTTGTTAATGCAAGTCGTCATTTCGTTTCCGAAAAAATTAAATTTTACATATTATCCTTAAGAGTTTTTGAGGTCAAATGCATAACTTTCAAATACATTAAAACGTATTTTATGTAGAAGTGCTCAGTGTAAGTTAAAGAAAAGATAAATATTTGATTTTATTAATACCTTGGAGAAAGATCTCTTAATATAAGGCCTTTTTAGCTTTAAGACATACTGAACGACCTCTTGAAAAATATTTAAACTTAAGATTTTATGAGAAGGGTTACGAAAAGTGTTTATCAGTATCCTGAAGATTTTCATAAAGTTTAAATTGTTTCTTGGGATGGCAAATTTGAGATAACAATGATTTTTTTTTATTTAACAAGTGTTACATCCTGTATCTGGAATGTTGAGACTCTGAAATATCTCTACCTCTCACTGGTGAGGATGGATTACTGAGGAGGTGTGATCACCTTTCTACAAAGTCCATATCAACAGAGTTGAGCGCGTCCAATCTAAGTTTGCAAATTTTTGTTCTGTACAAATGGAATGTTGATAAAACTGTGTTAACTTACAAACAACGCATAAACATGCTGGTGCTCGATAGTCTGGAGATAAAATACTCATTATCATAGATTACCTGTTGATACTAATCAACTTTAGGATCCCATTGCGAACAACCAGGCAATCAGAAATGTTCCAGCTGAGGCAGAGTCGTACAGACCTAGGAAAATACAGTTGTATCAATCGAATAATGTAGTACCTTAATCGGTTTACTCCTTCCGACTGTAACATTGATTGTTCCCGATGTTTCAAGAATAAAATTTCAATTAAATTTCTGTTTTTAGTCTTGCTTGTGATGCGTATGTGCAATATTATTGTTATTAGTTATGTCGATTAGTCTATTAGTATTATTTTTATTATTATTTGACTTCATGTTTTGGCACGTTATGTATATTACTGAATAAATAAATAATTCCAAAAGGCATATGCTTGAAGGTTGAATTTGAATGAAAGGGGAAACTAACTGGTTCTAGTAATGTTTAATTTAATTGAAAACTGGAAAAATCGTAACAGAGGCGCAGGAGCATTCCAAGTATTTTATTATGAAAAATCGATGGCACAATTCGAACTTCGTTATTAAGAAGTTCGTAAACAAATTGAGAAATTATTCATCGCGGAAAGCTCCGAAAGTTGCACGGAACTTTACGCTTAGCCATAATTGAAACACGTTCATCTTGAGTAGCACGAAAACGCAATTTGGCACGCTTCATTTCATCGTGAATTAACTATGTATTTGTTAAGACCGTAATCACCTTGATTCCTGACAGTTTCCGCAACGTTGAGTTCCATAACATTTTACGTAACATTTAAAAATTAATTTTTGTATTTGTCTTATATCACGAGTATAATATGTTACTTACTGCCTTTATTAGTTAATCGCTTTTATTTTTTTTAATAAACATTTTTGTTTCATCCTTTTTAGTTCTATATGCTATATTTATATACATCTGAGTATTTTGATGTCTTATACCACGAGTATAATATGTATAATTGCATATCTTATTTTTAGTTCTAATGCTATATTTATAATATATACATTGATAACATACATAGGTATGTTTTCTTCCTGACTGAATGGTGAACGCATTATTGGACGCATATACTGTTTAAAGTAATATCGAGTAAAAGTAAAAATGGCGTCATTCCAATTTTTGATATTTTCTCAATATGCTTGCTATGAAGCTACTCTGGTAACATCCTGAATAATCGATGTACATACATAAAAAAATCGATACATTTCCTTTACCTGGAACTTCCCTCATTGTGATTATTTCCTTTAGTCAGTCTTTTAGTTACACATATATACTGCCTTTTCAAACATCTAATTTTTCTGCAAAAACTTTTTTTTAAAGTCAGTTGAATAACATTTTTTTACTTTGTTTTTTTATTTAGGTTTATTTGCACTCTCGTTCAGCCATATTGAATTTTTATCAAATTACTACCAGGTCTTCCCCATATAACCTTTAATTTTTGACTAAAATCTGAAGTTAATTAGATAAGTAGTTTTTAATAATAGCCGCGAACTGACAGACAGATAAGCAGACAAATCGACAGACCGAGCAACAGAATTGATAAAACAAAAATGGCATCTAGAGACGCTAAAACGGTATATAAAGCCTAAGAGGGTGATTTTTTTCGCAAATACAAACATTTTATTTGTACGCCATTTTGTTCCACCATCTTGAATTAGTTTTACTAGTTCATCTGTATACAACAAATATTTTTGACACACAATTTGAAATCAGTCCATTAAGTAGTATTTTTTAACTGAATTCTTAAATATTTTACTAAGCCGCCATTTTGTTCCGCCATCTTGGATTCATACCAAAATTTTACCAGTTGATTCTACATAAAACTTGATTTTTGTGCAACATTTAAGAGTAGTTTTTTAGTAATAATTTTTTTACCATTTCATTAGGCTGCCATTTTGTTTTGTCATATTAGATTTTTACCAAAATATTTCTCATCCTCATATTTTTCACCTAACTTTGACGTCAATCGAGTAAGTGGTTTTTTTAGCTATGCCGCGAACAGACAGACCGACAGACAGACGGACGGATTTGAGAAAACATGTTTTTGGGCATATAGGAACCCCGAATTTTAATTAACCCTGAAAAAATATCGGAGGGTGAATTTTTCATGATTACAATACCTCCCTTTAAAAAAAAATACAAAATAATGTAATTTACTAACGATATATGCATTCTCCCCTTGAAAATTCAATTTTTGTCATAGTCACTGAATATCAATAATTTAGAGTTTATTAAATGCCCTTAATTATATTATCTTGTAATTTTTAGTACGCGTGTTTTCTAGTTTTTTTTTAACTATAATATATTATATTATTTACAGAGGTGAATATATGTTGTGTATAAATAAAGCTGGAATACACCATCGATTAAGTAAAGCAAAACACCAACTTGATGTATCTCATAGTAAAACAACGAATGACGTTTTTTTTTTGTTTCAGATCCTACGGAAGTCAATTAACTTTAGAAATATTCCGAAGAAACCCTTCCCGCAACGGTTCGGTACCCAGCGTCCACCAAAAATCGACCACCATAGTCACCCCTAGCTCCATCCGAACCGACAGCAACGTGAATTTACCGAGCAGCACTACGGCCGCGACTGCTCTGCGCAGGCCATCGACGGTCTGCTCGACGAATACGGCCTCCATGGACTATAGGAGACGAAAATTGAACCTCCCCCAAGTGACCTTCAGTTCGGAGGTTGGTGACGGGCTTATCGTTTAGAAGTTGCTTTATTTTATTACTTATTGTGTTTTCTACTTTCTATGCAATTTTTTTTCCATAGAGCTGTATTTCTGATGTTTAGTTATATCTTTCTTTCTTTGTAGTTACAGGGTGATAAAGACAACTCTTTAAATGGAAATATTTCGATTATTTTTAAAATATAATATACCACAATTTTTAATGTTTTTAAATTTTATATTAAATTCAACACATTTTTTGATTAATATACCATGTATCAAAAATTAACGGTTTTGGAAATACGAAAGGTTTTAAAATTACGAACATTTTACATATTTCTTAAATTCTATTTACTAAATTTAGAAGTAGCATATTACTAATTCAAACTTATGATTATCCACAAACAAAAAAATATATAAAATTTATAATTTCTGGCCTAAATGATATGCTGTGTATGTCTTCTTTAACCTCGTCTCATTTTCAATCCTTTCTTCTTCCATGAATTCTTTTTGACGTTCCAGTGCATTTATATTTTTTTCGTTTAAATTTCAATACAATTTTTTTCTAAATTTGTTCAATATCATTTTTTTTTCTCTATAAACTGTATATTTCAAACAGCCCCAATCCACACTTTTATTTTTAAGAAAGTGTGTTACTGCCACAATATTATGGGATGTCTTAATGACTCGTCTGCCAAATTATATTTTGCCGAGTTTAAATTGGTAGTCCATCGATAAAGTGTTGATTTTCTAAAAGTTTCGGATATCTTAAGCCATTTAAGTTGCCACGCAAACTTAAAATATAATTTTTCTCATAAAATCACTAAAAGTGAAAAAGAAATATTGGCAATAGAAGCAACTAACATAGATAATCCAAATATTTTGCATGCTAAACGAATACCTTTTCTTAATTCTAATTTCATTTCTAATGTTAAAAGTAATTTCAACAAAAAACATCTGAAATCGTTAAAAGATAAAATTAAAACCAATAGTCTGCTTCTTACTAAGGCTGACAAAGGTTCTTGCTCAGTTATATTGAAAAGAGAGTATTACATAAACAAAGTCCTATGCTTCCTAAATCATGAAGAATTTCAGTCTATAAATAAAGACCCAATGAATCCTTTTTTCACAAAGTTAAAAAATGTTCCTGATATGACGATTCTCCCACCTCGTACGTAGGACAGTCGGGTAGAAAGATTTCCATCAGAGTTCACGAACATCTTTTTTTATTTAATAAATATAGAAACACTGATGTTTCCAACACCAATTCTTCTTTTGCAAATTATTTGCTGTCTTCAAACCACCATTTCTCCATCTCTGAACATGTTAAGAGCAAAAAATAAAACTTATTTGAGAAATTGGAGATAACCAAAGCCAAGAAAAGCCCCATTTTTAATTGCTTTAACGATTTTTTTAACTTTAAACCACATTTGGTTTTCAATATCATCGATTAATACAAACAGCTGTCAATTGTCAACTTGTCCTTATGTCATAATTGTTTCTCTTCTTCTTTTTAAGATTATCGACCTCTACTGCCAAGTCTATTCAGCCGTTCTTTTTACTCATATGAACAAGCAAATCTTTCATTAGCCAATTTCTGCTCTCCTGATATGTCGTTAAGTCCTCTATAATATTTTTCTGAACTGTTCTACCCTTGATTCTCTTCACTGTTGTTTACTTAACGTCTATTCTATTATGTTTTTAAGTCTGTAACGTTTTGTTTTATATACATTTATTTTATTTTTATTTGGTGTTTCTAGGTATAAATGTTTCTATACTTTTATTATTTTCGTGTTTAAAATTAGTTGTTTTTAGGACTGATGATGCCCGTGGGGCGACACATGTCACCTTAGGCATATTAGACTTAGTCTAATCAAATAAATTTGAGACCTTTGACTTTGGTTTTAGTTTTCTGCTGATAACGTTTTTAAATTTACTCTGGTCTCTTAGAGATTTTCTTGAAAATAAAGTAATATATTATGGTCCCTTTCTTCATTTCTTTGTATCGTCCTTTTCCTTCTTCTTAGAGCCGCTGTTTTTTGCAATAACTTATTCGTATGAATTATAGTTGTACAGATGCTATTCTCTGATCATTCTGTTATTTTGATTCTTAAAATAAACCTCAACCATTTTGGACCTTTGAGCAATCGAATATCTCATTCTTTTTTTTAAGTAATAGCACTAAATGAAAATGTGTCAAACAGTAAATCAGACTTCAAACATCACTGTCAAGACATTCGTAAAATAAAGCTTTATCTCCATGTGGCAGCAGGTCTGTAAATAGGTAAGCAATTATGTCCGAAAAATCATAGTATTTCGTAATTCTAAAACCCCCCATATTCCGTAAATTTTTTTTGCATTGGTCTATTATACAATAATTACGCTATATTTAAAAAAAATACTGGTACCTGTCTTGCTTTTTGCAGATAGCCTCTATGCAAGCAGATCGAATCAAACTACTTTTGTTTGGAATATTTTTTCTAATATCCAAAATAACCGAGATATTTCCATTTAAATAGTTATTTGAATCACCCTGTATATTTATAGGTTAACGACAAATCGAATACTAAGTAACAGAGATTTCATTTTTAGTAAGAAAGTTGTATTCTGGGTGTATGCTCTTGGCATATCAAAATCGTTTACATAAACAAAATAAATCTCTGAGATATGTCGGTTAATTAGCCTTACATTCTAATTCTAATTTGATAATGCATCTCTGCCGCCATTTTCATTTATTATTAATAGGAAATTGCTAAAAGCTGAGTCAAATTATTACTGAAAATCCTGTATGTATGTTTAAGAAGAAAGAAGATATTTAAATTGCTTAATATTCATTTATTTCTGTTATATTAAAACATTAAGTTGCTAGTTGTCTTAATTTATGTTCTGTTTCAATGTATATATAACTTGTTTGTATTTTTTAGTAGTTAAAAAAAAAAGTTGATTCCTAAATTCACTTTGGGCCAGTATTATCCCTAAATTTATTTTTATTTATTTTTGTAAATATAGTTTAGTATTATTTTTCAGTTTTGTTAGCTATAGTTGGACACCTGCAGTAATTATTGTTCACTGTAATGCGTGAGCCGAATATCGTCAGTTTTTTATATGCGATTATTTTATGTTTATGTTAGCTAATGTTTTATTTATTTCTTTGTTAATTTATTTGTGCGTTTGATTGAAATAAACGTTTTCATTTTATTTGCCTTTATGTTTATTTATTTTTCAAATAGTTTCGTTTGTTGCCTTGCTAGTTTCTAGTCAAGTCAAAGTCAACATTTATTATACAGGACGTCACAAATATCTAAATTAAGTTTTGAATGGATAAACATGTCGTAATTTTAAGCTTCCTTTCTATAATAGCGTTGCCATATGTTTTTTTAGTTATTTACAAATTTCCGCTATGAAGTTGAATATATTTATTTGCTTATTTGAATTATGACCATAGACATAATAAGTGCAAATGCTAGTAAACATTTGTATCGACAAATATGGAACACTGGAACTAAGTTGGAAAAAAACTGCAAATAATGACATCTTATTGGAAAAAACTTATCTTTTTATTCACTGGCATATTGCCAAGGTGTGCTTACATGGTATTTGGGAAAAGCTGTTCCCAAACACCTAAGAATACCTGCCGTATTTAAACTAATTACATGTACAGGATGGCCGTTTTATTATGGGTCAAAACCATATCTCGGAACCTGTAACAGATAGCCAAAAAGGTTAAGCACAAAAGTTGTTTGACGTCATCTAGAGTTTTATTTTATGTATGTTTCATATCTACAGGGTGTCTAGTTTTTCGTGGACCGGTACCAACTTTCTGTTGGATTCCCTATAAAATTCTAGATATAATTTATGTGTATTGTTCTATACCTAATCGTTTTTGACATGTTATGTTTTATGTCAAAAATGACTATTGCAGGCCTCAACTTAAATGTAGATTTCTCCTGCTTAAAATCGTTTTGTAAATACTCAGGACTTATTTTCTGGTAGAATGGGCTCTACTTTAGTAGACTATGGCAATATTTTCGTAATTAACAAGTACACCAGCCATGTCAAACTCAAAGTCACTGGTGGGCCAAAAGCATGAAGACCATCGACTAGGTGGGCCGCAAAACCTTATCTTAAAGAAGACAACAAGACAAGAAAACAACTGAAAATCTTGAGAAAAAGTACTATTATAGGACAAGTCTGTTTATTAAATTTCCAATAAAAAGGACATTACAAAAAACTGCAACCATTAAATTCTTTTGCCAGATATTTGACATCTTTTGTCTTTAATTAAGTTGCCTATTTGTGAAATAACTTTTAATACTGCGTCCAAGTGTGCGTCCGTCAATCGCGATCTTGCGGGAGATTTGTTTCCTTTCATCAAAGAAAATAGTTATTCACACTTATAGGTACTTCCAAACATTGACAGGATTTTATAGGCAAATTTTCTCATTTCTTGGTATTGAACAGGCAAGTACTTAAAAAATTCGAATGTACCAACACTATAAAATTTTTGTTTTAAATGGGTCTGACACTGAATCTCAATTACTTACATTTGCAAGTGAGGGGGAACTTTATCAATATCGACAGTGAAAAGACCAGTAAATAGAGAAAAATTGTTTTCTGGATCTTAAAATCCTGAAAACGCCTCTCAAATTCTGCCAGAAGGCTTCTCATTTTCTCTGAATATATTTTGTATGATATTGGGACACTTGTGCTTTCCTGATATGCCTTACAAGTCAGAAAATGTGACAGATTATCCTGTGCTAACTGTTTTTCCCACAACATCATCTTACACTTGAAAGCTTTCACATGATCAGGATCTGTAATAACTTGACGTGGTCCTTGCAATTTCGTATTTAAGTCCGACAAGTGTTTTGTGAATCTACCATAAATGAAAGATCTTGTAAAAAAGGTACATCGCATAATAAGCTGACATCTTCTTTTGTTTCCATGAAAACGCGTATTGCACCTCTGCATATTATGGTAAACCAGTGTACTCACTTTCTAAATCACGTAAAAAAGCATAAAACTGTCGCTGATTAAGGCCTCGTGACCTTATGAAGTTTATAAATTTTTTCACTGACTTTAAAACACTTTCCAACTTGATCACTTTTAAGCATAAAACTTCTTGGTGGATTATAAAATGAATATGATGAAAATCTGGTTTGCCATTGCCCGTTTCTCTGATCTTTGTCTGTAATATTTTAACGAAGCCATTTTTTACTCCAGTCGTTGAAGGAGCTCCGTCTGTTGCAACGGAACACAGTTTTAACAAATCTAAATTGTATTTTTGCAGAAATCCATAAACAGCATTGAAAATATCCTTCCCAGTTGTTGTATCATGCTATGGTACTAATTCCAGTAATTCTTCATACACATTGATATCTGTATCAACCGCACGACTAAAAACAGCAAGTTGCGCCACACCACACACATCCGTACTTTCGTCACAGGCAATAGAAAATGAAATGAAAGAGTCTGATTTTGTTTTTATCTGATCACTTATATTGGCAGCCAACTCAGTAACTCTTTCAGCGACAGTATTCCGAGACAAGGATATATTTTGAAATGCCTTCACGCTCCCGGGACTTACAATTTCCGCGGCCTTTACAAGGCACTCTTTTATAAATTCACCTTCAACAAATGGTTTTGAGTGTATCGCGATTAACTCCGACAGTACGTAGCTCGCTTGAAGCATAGATTCATTTTCTTGCTTTGGACGTGTAAACATAAGCTGCTGATCTTTCAACCGTGATTTTAACTTATTTACCTTTTCGTTTCTGACCATGCCTGTATACTTGTCAAACATAGTTTTTGAATATCATAATGACGTTTTATATTATATAATTTTGGGACACCGACTGTACTATTACAAATCAAACAAATAATTTTTTCTTCCACTTCACAGCAAAAAAACTCTAATTCCCACTTTTCTTGAAAGATACGATGCTCATCTACAAGTTTCCTCTTACTTCCACTTGCTTTTGAAAGAGATATATTAAAAACTGTATCCGAAATAAATTATAATAAGTACTGTCTAACAATAAGTAACTTAACTCGAAACTCTATCGCAACTGACTCATAACTGACTAAACACTGAACGACTGAACTCAATCGAACACGGCTTATATACAGATTGTGAACGAGCCAGATAACGTTTGGCTTTAGGTTTTAGGTTCAGTATGTGTAGTTCATCCGCCTAAACATAGATGGCACTACGTACAATTGTACATTTTATTATACAAATCGTTGTTGCAGCGGCTCGCGCTTCAAAAACGGTTTTCAACTTGCTCGCGAGCCGCATTATCTGGCTGTATTCGAAACTGATCTGGGCCGCATATTTGACATGGCTGATTATACATAAACTACATCTAGAATTTTATAGGAAATCCAACAATAACACAATATACAGGGGCTTGCAGCTAATTTGAACGTCCGGGAAGATAAAAAATCCATGTCGAAACATGTTAGACTAATGCTTTCTGTCGCTTCTCCTGTTGCAAAATCAGTTCAATTCAAGACGCTGGACGTTGATTTCGTCAGGCTTTTAAAATATCCGCTCTTCCTACATCGGAAATCACGTAAAATAATTAAATTAATTTTTCAATTAATCAAAAGTATTAGTCTGCAGCAAACGACTGGAAAAGTATACTATCCTTAATATCATGAATCGCTTAAACAACTAAATTCAGTGTTTTTAATTAATCGCAAGTACAAGGGTAACCTCTGCCCTTAAATATTATAAGTAATTAAGGATCTTACAAGTATGAGATTCTAATGAATCTACAAGAAATAATTCTTGGGTGAATCAGCCAAATTTAATTTTTAATATTTATAGTAGTAAATAGATATTATATTGGTTTTTGATTAAAACTCCGTTTTTACTTCCTTCGAGAAAGGGGAGTAAAAAGAAGACAACATCACCCTCCCAGGTTTTTACAGATCTTCATGTCTTAGGGTCTCTAGATGTCAAAAACAATTTTCACAAACAAACAGTTTTCTCAATTTCGTCGATCTGTCTTTACGCGCGGCGTAGTTCAAAAACTCCTTATCTGATTGATTTCAGATTTTGATAAAAAATCAAGGATTATAAAGGGATGAAATTGCGCCCAGGTAAAATGTTAAAAAAATTATTACTAAAAAAACTACTTATCCAATTTAAAATTTTACTTTGAATCCAAGATGACGAAACAAAATGGCGGCTTAATAAAATATAGTAGATTGATTTCGAATGTTTTGCAAGAATTAAGCGTGATATAAAGATTAACTGGTAAAATTGTGGTACAAATTTAAGAAAGAGGAACACAATAGCCGTCAAGTAAAATATTTGTTATCGTGAAAAAAAATCCCCACCAAGTTTTGGTCAAAAAATAAAGGTCTTATGAGGATGACCTGGTAACATTTTGGTAAATAACATGGTAATATATCGAAACAAAGTGAAGTTACTAAAAAACTAATTAATTATCCAAATTACCTCAAATTTGGCACAAAAAAATCAAGTAATACATAGAAATGAACTGGCAACCTTTTGGTATGAATCCAAAATGGTGGCTTAATATTATTATTATGACTTGCTATCTCACAGTATTCCTGTGGTTGTATTTTATACTGACGGGATTATACCAAGTCAGTACAAAAAATAAAAATAAAAAAAAAGGAAATGGAAAAAAAACAATTATTGTGTATTAAGAAATGATCTAACGATGCTACATGTGTTCAAAATGACCGATTTTTGGATATTCCTGTGAATGTTTGTATTAAGTCCTAATTGAACCAAATGCGGTGTAAACGTTGTTGGGGTGAGACCTGTTGCTGATATGACGAGAGGAACAATGATGACTCCTTCCTGTTTCCACAGCTTTTTTACTTCCATTGCCAAGTCAGTGTATTTGGCGATCTTCTCACTGTATTTCGCTTGGATGTTCTCGTCGTTGGGGACATCCATGTCAATTAAATAAGTGATTTTTTTCTTTTTTGAATTGAAAGGTGATATCGGGTCTGTTTGCGGGAATTGTTTTATCTGTGTGGATGTCAATGTCCCAGTAGAGCTTGTAGTCTTCGTTTTCAAGTATGGATGTTGGTGTATAATGGTAGTAAGGGTCTGTGTTCTCCGTTAGTTTGTATGTTGTGGCTAATGCTTGATGAACGACCTTCGCTGCTGAGTTGTGTCTCGCGCTGTATTCAGTTCCGGCCATTATTCTACAGCCACTCGTTGTGTGATCGATCGTTTCTCTCTGCTGATGACATCTCCTACACCTTTCGTCTTCAATGATTGTGTCCTTGATGATGTGCTTTCGGTAGTTTCTGGTTGCTATGACTTTGTCCTGGATGGCAAACAGGAAGCCTTCTGTTTCGGGGAACAGCTGCCCTTCTTGTAACCACGTATATGAAAGCTTTTTATGTATATGGTCTTGATTTATGTGGTATCTGTGTCTTCCGTGAAGTGTTTTTGAGACCATGTGTTCATCTTTTCTAGTCGGGATTGGATGTGACTATGTGCGTCTGCTACGTGGCTCGTTTGAGTCAGGTCGAGCGGTGTACAATCTTGTCTGCCTCCACTATTGCCAGGTAGAAATTTGTTTGTTGTGGAAGAATTTTCTGAGTTCGTAAATTTGTTTTTTATTTAGCGATTGTATATCTATAATTCCCCTGCCTCCTTCTTTTCTCTCGATGGTGAGTCTTTCCTTGCATGCGTTGGGGTGTAACTTCCTGTGTTTAGTGAATTCTGAGCGTATGAGAATGTGAATGTTTTCTATGTCTGTGTGTGACCATTTAATGATACCAAACGAATACGTAAGAATAGGTGCAACGAAGGTGTTAATAGCTTTCGTTAGATTTTTGGAATTCAGTTTTGTTTTTAGTAGCTTTGTGAGTCTGGTTTTAAATTCCGTCTTGAGCTCTGATTTGATATGAGTGTGGTTAATTTTGGTGCTTTGATGGAAGCCTAGGTATCTGTATGTTTCTTCTTTAACCATGTTATCTATAGTTTCATTGTTGATTAATTCCCTCGTAGGGTGGTCTTTCCACTGTCCCTTGTTGATATGAAGTAGCTTGCATTTACTTATACCAAATTCCATGTTGATGTCCAGGGTAAACGTTTCTGTGATTTTAAGGAGTTCCTTTAACTGTGCCTTTGTGCTTGCATATAATTTTATGTCATCCATGTACAAGAGATGGTTTATTTTGTGTAGGTTATTTTTTATTAGTGTGTTTGAGAGTGGATTAAGACAGAGGCAGAACCACAAAGCGCTGAGTGAATCTCCCTGGAATATACCTCGTCTGATGTAGATCTCTTCTGTTTCGATGTGCTCTTTTTGTATTCTCAGGTTGATTTCAGTTTTCCACGTACTCATGATTTGCGTAAGAAATTGCCTGATGTTTTTATTGACTTTATATGATTCTAGCACTCTGGTTAGCCAACGTGGGGTATCGAATCAAAGGCTTTTTTATAATTTATGCAACCAGTATGAAGGTTTCTAGAATTTTTCCCGGTTTGTTCCATGATGACCCTGTCTACAATTAGCTGCTCCTTGCATCCTCAGATGTTTTTCCTGCACCCTTTTTGCTCTTCCGTTAGAATGTTTTTGTGTGCTAGATGTTGTTCTATTCCCCTGGTAATTGTGGCTGTGATGATCTTATATAGGGTTGGAAGGCCCGTAATAGGTCGGTAATTTGACGGGTTCTTATTGTCTGAATTTTTGGGTCTAAGGTATATTCCTTGGCTGAGAAAACTAGAAATTTGCTAGGTTTTAAAATAACTTCATTAATTTGGCGAGTGAGAGCTTCATGTGTGGAGGTAAACTGTTTGTACCAGAATTTATGAATGTTATCTATTCCAGAACATCTCCAGTCATGCGTGTATTTGATTGTTTCTGCAACTTCTTGTGTTGTCATTGCAAAGTCCTCTTGTCCCTCCAAGCACTTGTGTCTGTCGTCTTCCGCTTTAATCCATGAAGCGTTATTACTGTGTAGTTTCGGTTCTGACCAAATACTTTTCCAGTATTCTCTGATCTCTTGTTTGGTCGGTGGTTCTATTACTCGTGCCCCCTCATTGCTCGTGATTTTTTGGTAGAACTGTTTTTCGCTTCTTCGAAACAGGTTGTTAGCGTCCTTTCTTTCATTGATTCTTTGTATCTTCGGAGTCTTGCGGCATACACGGATAATTTTTGCTTCAGAGTGTCAAGAATTTCTGTAAGCGTGTGATGAGATGCAGATTTGAGAGAGATGCGTTTTGACTTGTTGCCGTTCATGAATGGGGTATCCAACTCTTACTTGGCTCATACATACTGTCTTTTCAAACATTTTTATTGGTTACAATTTTGTTCTATTGATTGGATTCGTATGAATATTTTACGACTTTCTACCTAGGCCACACTTGATTTTTGGGCGTAGTTTAAAATAAATCGAATAAATAGCTTTTACACTGCCATTTTGTTCCGTCATGTTTAATTAGTACTAGTTTTTCCTTATATCAAATATTTTTCTGCAGAATTTGAATTGATTAGGATTTTTTTACGATGATTTTTTTTAAACATTTTATGTGGTCGTCACTTCATTTAGCCATCTTGAATTCGTGTCATAATTTTACCAGTTTATCTCTTTATCATACTTAATGCTTGCTCGAAATAAGGCAAAACGGATAATTAGTTTTTTAGTAATAATTTTTAACTAGGCCGCGATTTTGTTTCCCCACGCTAGATTTTTACGAAAATATTACCAGGTCATCCCCATCTGACCTTTAATTTTTACACAAAACTTGAACGCAGTCGGGTAGGGTAGGGTGTTCCATAGTGGTACACGGTTCAAATTCAAATTCAAATTCCTTTATTCACAAACAGATCACAGTGTGACATGTGTTTCGTCGAAGATTATCAAAGTAAAATACATATAATAATATAATAGGTTAAGAATAATACTACAACATACCTAATCAAGTTAAAAGTGAAATAAAATAGTGTAAAAGTTAAAATACAAATACAAAATACAAGTCAGAATATTTCAAGATCATACAAAGTTTCTAGAGAAAAACTCATTCAAACTGTAAATGGGATCCCTACAAAGCAAGTCAAATAGTTTTCTTTTAAAAGATTTTAAATTTATAGTTCGTCTGAGTTCAATCGGCAAGTGATTATATATTTTTAAGGGCATTACAAGGGAACTTTTAGCAGTTGCAGTCAGTCGAACAGCCGGTAGCCTTAAGTCGGAACCATTTCTGAGTGGATAGCAGTGAGACATGTCATCAACCAGAGTAAAAGAGTTAAGATTCTTACGAATGTACAGGGCACATTGAAGTATATAAATTGATACAACTGTCAACAGTTGAAGATTTGAGAAGAGTGGACGACAAGATTCCCTTGATCCCTTGAAGAGGATTGTTCGAATAATCCTCTTTTGTGCAACTAATACCTCATTCACTCTCAAGCAATTTGCCCAAGCTACTATAGCATAATTTAACAAGGAATAGACGTAGGCATAGTAATAAGACATTAGTATGCTTCTATCAACTACTGCTCTTAGTTTCCAAATGACAAACGAATGGGTGGCAAGTTTTTTAAGAATATAGTCGACATGACCTGACCAATTTAAGTTACAATCCATGATGACGCCTAGGAACTTAGCAGTGTTAACATTGCCCATATCATTACCACATATATTTAGATTTAGACTTGTGTCATTTGCATGGGTACTGAACAGCATTAAGAGTGTTTTTTGTAAATTGAGGACAAGATTGTTCAATCTGCAATAATCAAGCATTCGCTCAATGCTGACCTCCGCTAATCTCCTTATCTCAACCAAAGAAACACCTGTTATGACAGAAGTTATGTCATCTGCATATATAATATTAGGGCCCAACAAAGCTGACTGAGCAATATCAGCAATATAGACGAGGAATAATAAGGGTCCCAGCACACTTCCCTGTGGAACACCTGTAGGAACGTCTGCTAATTCAGATTGATACTTCTGGCCATTCACCAGCAGTATGACTTTTTGTTTCCTGTCAAACAGGTATGTCTCAATCCATTTGAATGGAGTACCCCTCACTCCTAACGTTCTAATTTACTTAATAAAACAGAGTGATTGACCAAGTCAAAGGCGCGAGAGAAATCAAAGAAAACACTTATGGTGGCACAACCCTGATCCAACGCCCGAACGAGTTCCCCAACAAGGGAAACAATAGCATCAGCCGTTGAGCAGCCCCTTCGAAATCCAAACTGAGTACTAGGTATAATCCTATTTTTATTCAAGAAGTTACTGAGTCTGTCATAAAATGCTTTTTCATATATCTTAGAGAATACAGTCAAAAGTGAGATTGGTCTATAGTTATCTATTCTATTAATATTACCCTTTTTGTGTATAGGTCGAATAATAGATGTTTTAGTTGAGTGGGAAATATACCTTCTTTAAAGGATTCATTTATTAGGTAGGTGAGGACTGGAGATATATGCTCTGACACCTTTATCAACAGCGAGCAAGGAATATCATCAATACCACCAGAGTGCTTATTTGAGATTGAATTTAGATATGTGTGTACCTCAAGTTCATTAACTGGATGGAGAAACATTGACTCGTCACAGGTTCCCATACTAAGTCCAAGATTGCCCGACTGACTACCAGACAATTGCCTTATACTCTCAATGAAATAGTCATTAAACCCTTTAGCTGCAAGACCGTAGTTATAAATAGTACTATCATTCATATTTTTGAAAAAAGTTGGATATGAAGGCTTTTTAGCTGTGGAATCCAATTCATTACTTATTATATTCTATGAAGCTTTCATCTTATTTGAGGAATTATTGTAAATATGTGAATAAACATTTTTTTTTACTGTTTGCAATGAGTTCTCTATGTTCCCTCAACCTTACCCTATAGTTTCCCCACATTTGCTCACTATTTGATTTTTTACAACACATAAATAAAAATCGTAGATCTTCGCCTTGCTTTACAATGTCATTAGTAAGCCAGTGTGCATTAGATGATACTCGAGAACCATCAGTACAATATCGGATGAGCTCTTGTGGGAAGGACTTATTAATAATATATAATATTTTACCAAGAAATAAATCAAACTTAGCATTAGCATCAGTGTCTGCTCTTACCAAATCATCCCAGGATTCATATTGCAGGAAATTTTTAAAATTTATTATATTAGCCTCTTTTCTGAAGTTGCGTATATACTTATATTGCTTATTAGTACTTTTTACTGAGGCTTTTATAGGTAATAACATACTGCATGAAGTGATCTGACAGGTTGCTCTCTATAGTCAAAACCTTGACTTTTTCAAGCTGAAATGTTGTAAAGATGTTATCTATAATTATAGCTGATGTGTTATGAATCCTGGAATAGTCCTTAATACAAGACTGTAGACCAAATGATATAAGGTTGTTCACAATCCAGTTTGCATGAATATTATTTTTACAAAGATCAAAATTAACATTAAAGTCCCCACATACAATATATGAAGCATTCTTATCATTTCTGCTTTTATTGAATAAATCAACAATTAAATCATATAATAGATTAATAAAATTTAATACATTTGATGATGGTGCTCTGTACAGACACACTACATATATGTTAATTGATGCAAGCAAGACCTTCACTGCGCTGTACTCAAACTCACTCTCACTACATTTTCATAGTTCATAGTGGGAATTTCGCTATAATTTTCATATTGTCCCAATTCTTTTCTAATTTTGTTTTCGATCGTTATCTGCCATTTGAATTTTGGTTTTATGTTGTTGATGTTTCTGTGTTGTAGCGGGAGTTTTTGATTGTTCTGTGTTATCGTGGTTATAGCTGCTGCGTAGATCACTGTATGAATGTCCTCAATTGTGCTCGCATTCGTTATGTACTCGGGAATTATGTGTTCGTTGATGGTCTTTAAGATTTTATGTTTGTCCTGTTTGAAGATTACACGAGGAATAGGATCTCTTGTTGTAGGATCGGTACCTGACCATTTGTTTAGATGTGACTTCATTTCTACTCTCATTGCTTTTGTGAGAGACGGTCTGAGGTGTAGCTGTGTGTATGGTTCACTTATCCTGTGCGCTGTATGGTGCTTGTCATCTGTCCTGGGTTGTTGCTGGGATCTTCGCCCATACTGAGCATTGAGTGAGATTGCGGATCCTCTTGCACAAAGTTGAGCTGGTTTGTATGTGGGATCAGTTTGGCATCTGCCCACTGTCCTCAATGTTTGGTTGATGAATGTTTAGTTCAGCAACTACCATAGCTTTGATGTTTTGCAATGCGAGTGGGGTGAGCTTACTGGTCTTAGTGATGACTCTTTTTTGATCTATTACTCTCTGTTCTGTGATAAGTGATTTGTATTCTGGATATTGGGCTATGAAAAGTGTATGCAGTTTATGTCCGTATCCTAATGAAATTGTCTCAAGTTTGGTAGCGGTGTAGTAGGAATGCATCACCGTTCGATTCATTTCATCTGTCCATTTTAACCTCTTCCTTGGTTTACCTGCCTTGGTAGTTGCAGGTAGTCGTTGCGATATATCCGCTGTCGTAATGGGCTGAAGTTGTTGTGTTTGGTTAGCATCTGTGTCAGATTTGTTTGTGTATGTATTGCAGTGCATGATCGGTTCGCTCGATTCTGTAATGCGGCTCATGCGTTGCCCTGCCTTTCCCGCTTTGGTGAGTGCCAGCTTAGCCGGCAAAACACTTTCGGTAGGTCTATTTTCCTTTGCCTGGTCGTGATCGTTTCGGTCGAGCTGTCCTTTCCCGTAGCGTCCTCGACAGTTACGCTGCCCGCCCGATGGTTTGTTGTTTGGATTGATGTTTTGTCGTGTTAGAAGCTCAAAGTGTCCCGACATTGGATCGCTTGTTAGAAGAAGGTAGATCATTTTATTGTGTGTTTGTTTACCTATTATTGTTGGTCTCTCTTTAAAGCACACCTGTTTTGTTCTTGGTTTTGAGAAAATATGGAAGATGTGTTTCTGAGTTTCCGAGAGAGCAAATATTTATAGGCTCGTTCCGTATGTAGTAGTTTTGCTCATGAACTTATAATAGTTGTCGAAGTCCTTCATGTCGTCGTCGTGAAATAACGAAAATATCTGAAGTTTCGACCAGTTTTGTCGTAGGTATTTCGATGCGTCTTCTCGAAATTTGACATGATTGTTTTGATGGCCGTATATGTGCAAGCTGACTGATCGGAACAGACAACTTTCGTTTCTAACAATGTCGGCTCTGATGAAATTCTCGGGAATAGGTCCGGCTGTAGCAGCTTTTTCGGCAAAGGCCCGCCTGTTTAGCCTTTCGCCGCCACCGTCCCGCATGCTGTCACCTTCAGCAGTGGCTCCAAAGGTGCCCTGGCGATCTCCAGGCAGCGGCTCTTTTCCGAGGATTATTATTATTATTATTAATTAAATAGTTAAAAAATCAGCCTGAAACAAGTGTTTATTTGATTATTTTCAAATTTTGTGCAAGCATTAAGTGTGATAGAGGTAAAATAGTAAAATTGTGATAGGAATTCAGAATGGCGGAGAAGGCTTTGAAATAAAAACGCATCGATTATCATCTGTCACCCATAATGCTTGTTTAAGGTTTTATTTTGTAGGTTTGTCACTTAAAATCGCTTTAAAATATTGTCAAAATACCCAGATATAATGCGAACGAACTTATGCGAGCAATCAGTATGCTAGAAAGTGGCTAATCACAAAGAATTGTATCTGAAAGGTTGCATATTAAACAAAGTGCATTATCAAGAGCATGACGCAGATTTAAAAATATTGGTTCAGTGTAATATAACCGTCCAAGACAGACAAAATGGAGATCAAATAAAATGTTTAAAAAAATCAACATAAAAAATTTCTTATTCAATTGACAAAATTTTCATAAAAATTAAATGCGATATACAGGGTGGTGCAACCAAGATGGGGTGGACGATTGTGGGCAAACGGAGAGGAATTTGAAAAAAAAAATTGGGATATGATTGATAGTCAAGAACGCTGTGTTTTAAAATTATACACATTATACAGGGTGGTCTGAAAAGTTCGTGGTGAACCAAACTTGTGTTTTTTTAAATGGGATACCCGGTATATTATTATTTTAGTTGATTCTCCTATTCGTTGCGATTATTTTAATATAAGGTTAGTTGGGTCTAAAATTTATACCAAGGGAATGGGACGAGGTTAAAGTGGAAAAAAGGGTTATACTCCGGCCATTTTTTGAAAACAATTGAAGCAGGCATGGAAAAACCAAATATTCTGTAAAATGTATTATATCTAGGACTACAATAATCGCTTTTAAGTCGTTCAAAATTATTCACTGTTATACAGGGTGGTCAAGTTTTGCAAATTTACCTTGGATTGAATTTTTTTAAATGGAACACCCTGTATATTTTATTTTCATGTTAAAGATAACATTACTAGCTTTCAGAAAATACCATATTTGATACCTTTCTGACCAACAGTTTTTCAGTAAATTAGCTGTGAAATCAAAATTTCTTCATTTTAACACGAATTACTCTGATTCACGTTGTTTAAATTGACAATTTAATATTAGGAGGCCATGATATCATCATAAATTGAACAAAAGATTGACAGTCCTGTCAAAACAGCATAGTGTCAGAATATTGTCATCAGTAAATAAATAAATATTGTTCTTTGATGATGCGATGCTTTGACAGTATTAATAACAGATCTTTTTTTACAAAAAAAATAAATTTAATAAAAATCAACAAAAACAGTGTAATTAAAACTTATGAAAGATGTTCAACTAAACCACCGTTTTGCTGAAGGCACATTTCGAGTCTATCCATAAATGAAAGTTTCACTTTTCTCAAAGTCAGGTCTGAAATGTTGCGAAAACTGCTTATTATTCTCAACTTCATATCTTCCACTGTGGTTGGAACCTCTTTATAAACTTCTTCTTTAACATGTCCCCATAAAAAGAAATCTAGTGGCGTTAAATCGGGTGACCTCGCCGGCCACTTAACTGGTCCACCTCGCCCAATCCAATGCTCTCCTTTCCAATTATTGAGAAAATGTCTTACATGCCTATGGTAATGCGGGGGTGCTCCATCATGTTGGAACCATAAGGAATTTCTTAACATTAAAGGTAAGTCTTCGAGCAATACGGGCAACTCATTTCTCAAATAATTTAAATAGACTTCTCCCCTTAAATGCTCTTCAAAGAAATATGGTCCTATAACGTTAGAGCCAATTATACCTCCCCAAACATTAATTGACCATTTATTTTGATGGTCCACCTGACGAATCAATGTGAATTTTCGGTTGAATAATAGTGCATATTATGTTTGTTAACCAAGCCGTTGCTTTTAAAAGTTCCTTCATCTGAAAACAGCGCCCTATCTACAAAACCTGGATTATCTCAAATTGTATTTAAAAACCAAATTGAAAACTCTTGTCGTTGGACGTAATCGCAATCATACAGTTATTGGTGTAATTCAATGTGTTAGGCATGATATTTATGTTGTTTCAGAATCCGTTTAATACTAGTGCGTTGAAAATCAGTAGCTCTCTCAATTTCCCTGGTACTTGTGTGTGGATTTTCTTGCACTGTTAATAACAATGTCAAAGCATTATCTTCATTGGTAACTGGTTTATTAATTACTTTACGTTTCTTAAAAGCAACATTGCCTGTTTCTTGAAACCTCTCTAATAAACTTGCAAAAGCTTCAGGTCTTGGTTTTTTTTCGGCATCGGGATATCGCACCGCATAAACCCTGCTTGTCAGTAAAGGGTTTTTTTGACACTCGCCCAATATAAAAGTCATGTTTATCAACTATGGAGTACTCAAACTCATTGTTACTTAACAATTTCTCGGCTTATCGTCAAAAAACAATGGTAATTGATGCCAATTCTCTGACACTTTGCGGTTTTGACAAGAATGTCAATCTTTCTTTTCATTTATGATTATATCATGGCCTCCTTATATTATAGGTAGTCAATTTAAGCAACGTAAATAATACCGTTTCTGTTAGAATGAGTAAATTTTGGTTTCACGGTTAATTTACTAAAAAACTGTTGGTTAGAAAGATATCAAATAGGGTATTTTCTGAAAGCTGGCGATGTTATCTTTAATATGACAGTAAAATATATGGGGTGTTCCATTTAAAAAAATTCAATCCAAGGTAAATTTGCAAAACTTGACCACCCAGTATAACAGTGAATAATTTTGAACGACTTACAAGCGATTATTGTAGTCCTAGATACAATACATTTTATAGAATATTTGGTTTTTCCATACCTGCTTCAATTGTTTTCAAAAAATGGCCGGAGTATAACCCTTTTTTCCATTTTAACCTCGTCCCATTCCCTTGGTATAAATTTTAGACCCAACAAACCTCATATCAAAATGATCGTAACGAATAGGAGAATCAACCAAAATAATAATATACCGGGTGTCCCATTTAAAAAAAACACAAGTTTGGTTTACCACGAACTTTTCAGACCACCCTGTATAATGGGTATAATTTTAAAACACAGCGTTCTTGACTATCAATCATATCCATCAAATTCCTCTCCGTTTGCCCACAATCGTCCACCCCATCTTGGTTGCACCACCCTGTATATAGGAATAATCTGGTATTAATTCATTACGGAGCAAAACTTATTTTTCAAGTTAATTTAAATGTACAAAAATCAAGTGTGGCGTAGATAGAAACTGGTAAAATATTGGTATAGATCCAATATATTGGAACAATATGGAGCCCAATAAAAATAATTGGAAAGGGAATTGCCCTTCATTATTCCTAAGAAAAGAAAATATTCATAACCAGGCGGCAAAGGAAATGTACCGATTTTTTATTTTTAGCAAAGGCTAAATTTAAAGATGAAATAATAATAATTAGAAATGATATACCACTTCGCAAGTAAACAAATAAGCTTAACGAAATCAGTGCCTAATAACTTTGAAAATAATTTATTAACTATAATATATCAAATTCTTATGTTGATAGCTATCAAATCTTTTGATTCTGTTGAGCAACTGCGAAGAAATCATGGTAATGCCTGAATTATGATTTTTGAAGACTTTAATTGGCCCAGCATTACATGGGCTATCGAGGATGATCACCTTACTCTTACAAAAATCAGTTCTGCCCAAGCAGATATATTTCTCAGTACATCTTTCTATCTTAAACTGGAGGCTGTTAACTCGGTGTCAAATAAATTTGGCACAATTTTTGACCTAATTTTTTCTTTTGATGACATTGAAGTGGGTACTTTAGAGGATTGACTGTCCAAAATCGACGATTATCATCCTGCATTAGAGGTATTTTTTACCCCAAAAAAAAAACTTTGAAAGTATTCAAGATGCTTTACCGTCAGTCGACTGAGGAGTGTTGAGGATATGGTGACGTTTTTTTACAATGTTGTACATTGAATACAGCAACCAAACAAAAGATACCCTATAAAATATAACTGATGCTTTCGCTGGCCAATTCGAATGTTCTTACAGATATTTTAGTAAGAGCGTGGTACCTGAGGCCCTAGAGAACAGTCTCTTATCAGATCATCTGTTTACAGTTGATGAAATCTTGGTTAAAATCAGTTTGTTGGACATTGGGAATCTTGCAAAAGTCTTTTAACAGTTCTTGGTTTCCAACTATTTGGAAGCAATCAACAATATTCCCAATTTTTAAAAATTGATCAAAGAATGACAATAATAACTATAGAGGAATGTCTCTCCTTTCCACCATTCCAAAGATTTTTGAATCGATTGTAACAGATGAGCTATTTAATAACTTTAAGCACCAAGTGAGTCGCAAACAACATAGTTTCTACAGGGGAATATCAACAAATACAAACTTAGCGCAATGTAGAGAAGGGCCTTCGAGTTGACGATATATATACCGATATGTCTAAGGCATTTGACAGCGTGTATAACGCTTTGCTTTTGAAAAAATTCAACGCACTGGGAGTGTGTGGCATTTATCTGGGCTGGATTGAGTCGTACTTCAACAATCGGGCCCAAAAGGTGAAGCTGAGTGGAGTTACTTCCCGAGAAGTCAAAGTTACTACAGGAGTTCCTCAGGAATGCCACTTAGGACCAGTCTTATTTTTGTTGTTCGTGAATGATGTCGTGTTCACGTTTAAATACTGTGAGTGTCTCCTTTATGCAGACGATATAAAATTCTCTCGCCTTGTAGACAGAGTGGAAGAGTCTCATTTAACTCAGTCAGTTTCGGTACATGGTGTGACCAAAATTTTTTTAAATTATACGTTCTAAATTGTAAATTCATGAGATTTCACCGTCGAAAGTTTCCAGTTTCCTATTGAGTATAGCTATGTTATAAATAATCACTCCCTAGAAGAAGTAGTAACTTTCAATGATTTAGGTGTAATATTTGACCAAGAACTGAATTTCAATGCACATGCAGACAATATTGGTTTAAAAAGTGTTCGAATGTTAGGTTTCCTAAGAAAAAATTGTGAAAATATCAACGATACCAAAGCCATAAAAAAATCTGTGCAATTGTTTAGTTCGCAGCATTTTAGAATACGGTTGTACAGTGTCCTCACCATATTACGCGTTACACATTAAACGTCTGGAAAAAGTACAAAATAAATTCTGTAAATTTCTTCTGTATAAGTATAAATTCCTCTATAAATATATACCATATTCTACTAGAGTACAGAAACTTTAGAAAAAAGAAATTAATTAATGGAAATATGGACAGTAGTATGCTTCTGTCTAACATATATTTTAAAATACCAGTAAAAACAACCCGCTACAAATACACTTTTTATGAAAGACCACATAGTACAAATTATGGTTTTGAGCGTGTAACAGAGCAGATGGTAAAATATACAATCAATGTTCAAGTTGACGTTATATATACCGATATGTCTAAGGCATTTGACAGCGTGTATAACGCTTTGCTTTTAAAAAAACTCAAGGCACTGGGAGTGTGTGGCACTTATCTGGGCTGGATTGAGTCGTACTTCAACAATCGGGCCCAATAGGTGAAGCTGAGTGGAGTTACTTCCCGAGAAGTCAAAGTTACTACGACAGTTCCTCAGGAATCCCACTTGTGACCAGTCTTATTTTTGTTGTTCGCGAATGATGTCGTGTTCACGTTTAAAAATACTGTGAGTGTCTCCTTTACGCAGGCGATATAAAATTCTTTCGCCTTGTAGACAGAGTGGAAAACTCTTATTTAATTCAGTCAGTTTCGGTAGATAGTGTAACCAAAATTTTTTAAAATTATACATTCTAAAATGTAAATTCATGAGATTTCACCGTCGAAAGTTTCCAGTTTCCTATTGAGTATAGTTATGTTATAAATAATCACTCCCTAGAAGAAGTAGTAACGTTTAATGATTTAGGTGTAATATTTGACCAAGAACTGAATTTCAATGCACATGCAGACAATATTGGTTTAAAAAGTGTTCGAATGTTAGGTTTCCTGAAAAATTGTGAAAATATCAACGATACCAAAGCCATAAAAAATCTGTGCAATTGTTTAGTTCGCAGCATTTAAGAATACGTTTGTACAGTGTCCTCACCAAATTACGCGTTTCACATTAAACGTCTGGAAAATGTACAAAATAAATTCTGTAAATTTCTTCTATACAAGTATAAATTACTCTATAAAGATATACCATATTCTACTAGAGTACAGAAACTTTAGAAAAAAGAAATTAATTAATGGAAATATGGACAGTAGTATGCTTCTGTCTAACATATATTTTAAAATACCAGTAAAAACAACCCGCTACAAATACACTTTTTATGAAAGACCACATAGTACAAATTATGGTTTTAGGCGTGTAACGGCGCAGATGGTAAAAATATACAATAAATATTTGAATAGCATTGATATGTTTGGTTCTTCTTGTGTTATTTTTAGAAATATGATTTTACAAAGTTTTATTTCATAACTTTTTTCTTCTTTTTGCCGTTTGCAAATGTTCTAAAGATATTGAAGCTGTAGGGTTTTTTTTAGGATGTAAAGCAAATACCAGTTTTTTTACTGTGTATGTGTAGAGGACTTTTTTAAAAAGAATTTTATTGATCTTATTTTATGTAACAACATGTTTTGTCATATGACAAAGACTATAACGAGTTATTGCACAAATACCAACCAACGTGTACAGTTTAAAATACCAAGATTTATATTGCGGCAGGTCAAATGGGATAAGACAGCCAGTTGTTTCAATCTGCATCTAAACCAACCATAAAACAGACTGGCCACTAGTTTCATTGACCCGCAATTATGAAATTACGCAGTAACTGTATTTTGTGTTTTTCGCTATAGAGCCGTTTTCGAAAAAAAAAACTTTTTTAGTTTATATCTCTGACGCCATTACTGTGGAATTCAAATACACTCGTAATAAAAAATAAATCGATATAGGGTATTTTATTTATTTTAAAAACTTAAAACCCTGCATACCCTGTCTAAAAAACGGCATGTCAGCTAAACTTACTGGTTTATTGCGTTGTTGTCTATACTTGTAGGTCATTAAACAAAAATTAAGGATCTGAGGATTTTATCGACCTCCGCATAATAGCTAAGTATAAAATATTCGTATCACAGATCTTCAAAAACAAACGGAATCATTTATTCTGATTGGCTAGATCTAATAAAATATTTACAAACTTTAGAGAACTTCAAAAATAACATAATCAAAGTAAAGTCCCTAAATGAATGCCAATTTCAAAATAATATCACTCAGGAAAAAGCATTATAAATAACAGAAACCTTATCGATTCTAGTCCGTCTCGACAATCTCAGATTGATCCTAAATTCTTTTTTATCTACGATCGTGAGACAAGAAGCCATTACCGCACTGATTTTAGTTAGTTAATGTAAAATATAACTGCATTTATTGTAAATATTAATTACACAACTTGACTTGAACTTGACTTAAATTGCGATGAACTTGCATTAAATATGTTCAGGTTTTGCATACTAGTTGCTTCATTTTTCTAATTTCCGAGTATACTCAAATCAGTCTTCTTTTTGTTTTCTTCCGAAGCCTGAATGTATCCTTCTGCAACTGTATTTGACCACCATCCCCTGTGCCTGTTTACGGTCAAAATATCCACTCCGGTGTTGGTTAATAGTGATGTAGAAGACCTTCTAAAGCAGCGGCCGGTATATTATTCCGTATTGGATAATTTTAAAAACAAAGCAATAGTCTTAGGCATATCTCCAAAAGTGTTTATTCCCACTGGTTGTTTTGTACGTTTACCGTTTTTATAGCACATGAAGAAACGACCATGATCAACGTGTTTAGGGCGTAATCTGATGCGATTTCGGACAATTTCCACGATATGTAAACCTTCAATGTCTCCTCATGTTACAAAAAACTCTCGAGCTATTTTTGTCTTCGTGAATAGTGTTACAAAAATGGAAAACAAGCACCTTCATCGTTCACATTTTCCAACAGTAAGTTTGTCAGCTCTTCTCTTTTACATTCTCCTGCTAGTCCAACAATAAGTGTTACTTTCGCCATAAAAAACTTGTTATCTTCAGCATCCTGAATCCAACACCAATATCGTTTTTCGTTAATATCTTCGATTTTGTAGGTCTATATCCGACTTTCTTTATAAAAATGCAATTAAATGCAAGTATTTATTAATATCCACATTTTTTCTAACAGACATTACACTCCGCAACATTGAATAGTATGCCCAAAGAGAGGATGGTTTTTGAATTTTGGATAGATCATTAAAATAAGCTAACGTTGCCTTCTCACTGGAGATAGTTTTTATGTTCTTTTCTTTGCACCATTTCTGATACCGGGAGTAGGCTACGTCATATTTTACCCGTGATTTTTCGGGCAGAAGACTGGAAATGACACCGGTAGCCACTTCTTCGATAGGGGATGGAAGATTGAATCGCTCATGTTGAAAATGTATGACACTCTGTTCAAATTTCGTGACGAATTGCAAATTGTTTGACAGCATTACTTTCAAAGTTTTGTAAGAAAATTTAGTATTGTTCATAACTTTCAAAAATAATATTTAATCTTAACACCTGTGAAAAATGCAATAGTCCAAGAAAACATTTAAGAAAAATAGTTCGTTTTTTATCGTTGTTATTAAAAAAGTGCAGTAAACAGGCTTTGAAAATGAAAATGTTGGTTTTTAGTGAGTCAAAATAAAGGTTAAAATATTAAATATTTTTCGAAAACAGTATAATCTACGATGCAATTCTCACAGCCTAACATATTTAACTTTAAAGAGAAAATTTGATCGTTTTTAGAAACCCACAACCAATCCTGAGGAGAACAGAAAACGAACCATGTACCAGTTAATAGGAAAAGAACAACAATACGCCACTGCACTTCAGTTTGCAATAACAAGATTTGTTTCATCATTGGCCGAGAGAAGAGATCTGATAACAGCTTCAGAACACAAGACCCTGTTTCAAAACTCTGAGGAGGTAAACAATAACACATTTTATATTTATATATTATTTATATAAACTGGACAATTTATTTTTATTATTTTAGATTTTGTACATTTGCCTTTATAAGATATATTAAATTATTTTAAATTAGTTCAATTTGCAACCACCCACATGAAATCACATCACGGCATGCAAATTTGTTGAATTAGGGGCTGGCTTATCAGTAGCTCTTGGTTTCGTTGTAACTATGAGTTAAATCATTTATTAAACTGACCAAGAACTACTGTGATTTCTAACCTAACAAACACTCTTGGGTGGCTGTTAGAAGTAAACTTACGGTTAGTTAAGATAATTTTGGCAATTTGTGTATTTAAGATCAGCATATTTTGAAATTTGCCAAACAACTCGGTTAAATTTATTTGACTATGGAGAGAGCTATGGAATTTACAGGTATATTGAGAGATGATGATCCTATGGAATCTATAGAATATGAAAGAAGGCCAGGCGTATTTAGAGAACAGAATGATCCCTACAATAAAATGGATGACAAAGCAAAACTTTTACGCGGTTTTGTTGACCGTTGGCGGCATGTCTTTTTAAAACTTTCAATCGAACTTTATTATAACAACTATAACAGTGGCACAAACCGCTTCGATTTTGCTGGAGGTGCCATGTTTGGTTTACGATTTTCCTACTACGTTGCCATGACAACGCGTACACGATGACGTCGACCGCATGGAAGAATAATGTTAGCCAGCGCCATACAAACGCTCTCGATGAATTGCTAAGGCAGTACACTACACCCACGTGTTGTTCAGTTTGCAGTGGTTGTTTACTTTTACTTTCGCGGATTTCGCTGCAACCGGTTAGTTCCTTTGCAGTTTGCCTGACTGTTTTGGGTTATATTTATTTATGGTGTTACAACTTTTTTTTTTACATTACATTACTTTACATTGATGATTCCTATCACAGATGTGGTTTGCATTTTGTTGGAAACTCTATTTAATCTATGGAAGGAACAAGATCAGAGGCCTACAAATAGTTATGTAGTTGTCAAATATTACAAAAATTATTTTGCTGGCCTTGTTTACTAGTTTCCAATAAATATTCATTGTGGAATAAGAAAGGATTTGCGGGTATGTTAAATATATGAAGGTCTTTACATAAACATAAAGGCATTTAAATTGCTAATTAATGCTAAAAACATTTGTAAAAATTCAAAGCACTATAGCTGACACTTTAAAAGAAAATGCTAAACTATATAAAATACATTTTAACGAAAACGTCCGATTAAATAGACTATTTATGTGCTGTGCTTGGTAATTGACGTAGTTTTGTACCTTACAAAATAAGAGTTAGTCTTTCGCGGCCATGATGAGAGTAGCGAGTCAATAAATAGGGGGAATTTTAAAAAGCTTTTAGGTTAATTAATATCGAGAAGTTCCCAAGAACTAAAAGATCATCAAGAAAAAATTAAAATTGTTTTTACTGGTGACTCGAAACGAAATAAATAATTATTAATTGAATTTAATTGAATGCATTTCTGATTATTTAAATGATCATGTAAAAAATTAAATAATGAACACACATTTTTTTTCTGTGCAAGTGGAAGACATCACTGATATTACGCAAACCTCCCAGTGCTCCGTAATTTTAAGATACGTTAATTCAGAAGGTTCAGTAGTCGAGAGATTCTTAGGATTTTATAATGTCAGCTGCGATAGAACGTCGGAGAATTTATATTCTGTATTGGATCAAATTTTGGACTAATTTGACTATAAACATAAATTAATAGGGCAATGTTACGATGGCGCAAGAGGTCTGGCCATCTAAATGGCCTTCAAAAAAAAAAGCGCCGCAGGCTGTATTTGTCCATTGTCTTGCTGCTAGGAAGAATAGATAGTGATTTAGTATACAAAATTTAGGTAAGTCGTAAAAAATATTCTACCCCTTCCACATATAAAAAAATTATTGCGATATTTTCTTGCTTCATTTGCACTTGCCGCCACTGTTACAAGTAGACAATTCACTCTACGCAATAGTAACAACAAGGAACAATGCGTTGAAAAGCATGCGGAAAGCGGAAGGTCTCCAAACATTTCGAGACCAAAACACGTGGAAGACTCTGACTGTTGTCATAGCAACGGTAGATGCAACGTGATTCTGATTGGCCGTCGAGTATCACGCCCTATCATCATCTGGTTGTTTTCGGCTGGAGACAGTGTGGAAGTAAACATTAGCTGCGTGTCTTTACCAACGTTCAGTCATAATTTAAACATTCGTCTAGAACCCAAATGTGTATTTAAGATCAGCATATTTTGAAATTTGCCAAACAACTCGGTTAAATTTATTTGACTATGGAGAGAGCTATGGAATTTACAGGTATATTGAGAGATGATGATAAAGATCCTATGGAATCTATAGAATATGAAAGAAGGCCAGACGTATTTAGAGAACAGAATGATCCCTACAATAAAATGGATGACAAAGCAAAACTTTTACGCGGTTTTGTTTAACGAAACAAAGTGTTTTGCTTGTTTTAGTTATAATCGAGCTCTTTATTGGTTTTATTTATGTATTTATTTTCATTTTTGTCATACATTATTCTTAATGAACATTGACAACGTCAAATTTTTGTCAAAATTACAGTGAAAACACAAACTAACTAGTCAAATCTTATAACCTACCACAAATTATATCAACTAACCTACATGAAAGTAAAGTTCCAGTAATAATTTTTTTAGAGCTGACTTGAACCTAACCTTGCCTTGAATTTCTCTAATTTCCGCTGGTATTGCATTACAGACGCTAATACGAGACATCAAAGGTCCCTTATCAAACAATGTCGTGCGATGTGCTGATATACTAACACCATTTCTTCCCGTAGTGTTCAAGTTGTTAGAATAGAAGCCGTTCGTAGCAAATAACTCTAAATTATTTTTAATAAATACAGCACAGTTGTAAATATACAAACAGGAGACTGTTAATATTTCGAGCTTTTTGGAAACTCCTCTGGAACTTTGGCGATATTATATACCCATAATTGCCATTACGATTCTTTTTTTGTGTTATAAAAACTCTAGATGAATGATGATGAACGTATACCAGAACATCACACTGTAAGAAATAACTGACTGAACACAAGCAAAGTAAAAAACACACACACTGTTCACACTTACATGGTCTGTCAGGTATCTAATTACATAGCAGGCCACATTTGGTTTTGACAAAACCGAATTCACCTCATCCGTCTAACCAAGATATCCATCCAAAAATACACCCAGAAATTTTGCTGAGTTCACCTGTCGAAGACTCTGATGTTCTACTCTAACATAAAGAGATTCAGGCACGATGTTATCCCTGAACAAAATGGCTGATCTTTTGGAAGTATTCACAATGAGGTTATTGTTTTGACACCAATCACACACTGCCTGAGCAACGTCTGACGCCCTCGGCGACAGGGAAATAATCAGCTTCAATCAATTCTAGCTTTTACAACAACAGTCAATAACATCGAATGCCTAACTAAAATCAAAGCAAATGGCCGATACCTTTTCAATCCAAAGCATCTATGGCGGAATGTAAAGCCTGAAAATAGGCGGTAACAGTAGATCTTCCCGGTAAAAACCCATGTTGGTCTGCATACAATAAATCAAACCTTAGAAAATAGTCAATAGTCAATGTCAAATATATCACCCTTTCAAATACTTTAGAAAAAATTTGCAGCAGCGAAACTGGTCGATAGTTAATAAGTCCTGCTTATCTCCTTTTTTGTAGATGGGAAATATTTTACCAATCTTTAGAACATCTGGAAAATCGCTTTTAAGAAAGCTATTATTAATTATGTTAGCTAAGGGGAAGCACACCGAGTCTGTAACTTCTTTTACAGCTACAGACGATATCTCATCTAACCCTGACGAAAATTTGGAAGGAATTAAAGCTATTATACGTCGTATTTCAACCGGGGTTGTAACATGTTTTGTTCGAAGTAGATTTGCTAATCTGTAAATAAACATAATTTACCTCTTACTGTTACACACTCCGGAACTCTTTTCTGTATTTGGAGAGCAAGGTCGTAGATTCAAAGTAAATGTTTAAATAAATAGATGTAATGTTAATAATATTTTTATCGATGTTAAGATCTCTGACCTACCAGCAAGTTATTTGTATGGGCGCCAGCCAACTATACTTGATAATGATTGAGGGCATATATCTAGTCAATGAAACGCTTGAAGCAACAATAAATATGTATATTTAAAACATTGAAAATTGTATATAATGTATCACTATAAGCACCACTTTCGGTTATTAAATGCCATTTTTACATATACTCAATAAGAAGTTGTTTGAAAATAGCGATGAGTAAAAAGTAAATTATTAAATTTTTCAAACTATCAAGATATTTATATATATATATATATATATATATATATATATATATATATATACTAATTTTGTTTTCTTGGGTATTTTGGTTCGATAGTAGGAATAAAATTAAAACAAATTTAATTTCATTTTTGTTACATTTTTATAGACGTTTCGACCATTTATGGTTGGTCTTCATCAGTATTTTTTTTGTGTGTCTGTAACAATAGAAAACCGAGATAAGATATTTTTCTTAAAAGACTATTATAAATTGTATGGACAAATTATTAATAATATTATTTTAACATTTTAGATGACTTACCATAAGAAGGATCTTTCAGAATTCATCCTTATGCAACATTTAAAAACAGCATGTTTTCCATACAACACTCAAAAACAGCACATTTAAAAACATTGAAAAGAACGTCATACAGATTAAAATTACTATAATATTAATTGCTACGAGTATGTCTATCTTCGAGCGACACTGCTTTAACTGGCAGAATGCATTCATGTGAAACGTCGGTTAAGGAATTCTATGGGTTTTTTTTTATATATATTAGTTTAAAAAAGCAAAGATAATTAGATTTGTTTTGAACTGTTTTATTATTTAAAAGGTGATATATTGTTTATTTACTTTTGAATTTAGAAGAAAAGGGGCTAATTTAGTTTGTGTTTTTTTTATATTAATTTAACGTATATATGAAATCAGTTTTAGAGTTATCTGATAACGTTATAATATATTTGGCTCAAATTCTTTATGTCTGTTTTGTCATTTATAGCATTGATCTCCCGTTTTATGTATAACATTTCCAGAAACTCTCTCTTTTTTTGATTAATTTCCGTATTTAGAATAGTAGTATCTTGAAAGTTAAAAGTATGTTTATATTCTGTTTCGTGATTTGTAAGCGCTGTTTTATTTTTTTTATCATACTTGTGTCCATTCAAACGATTTTTAAGATACTGTGTGGTTTGCCCTATATAGACCTTTGGGCAGTCGTTGCATTTTATTTTGTATATAGTGTGTGTTTTTTGCAACTTAGGTGTTTTTGATTTTAAAGAAGAAAAAAATTGTTTTTGTAGGGTATTGTAACTTTTGTGAGATACGGTTAGATCTTGTTTTTTAAGGGATTTTTGTAAATTTTCCGACAGTCCTTGAATATAGGGTATTGAAATATATTTATTTTTGTTGTTTTGATTGTTGCTGGGGTTAGAATTATTTTTATTAATGTTATTTAATCGGGACTTAAAAATTGAGTTTATTAATTTCATTGGGTAGCTGTTTTTTAATAAAGTATTTTTTGCTTTTTGGATAGCTTCTTGTCGAAATTCTAGATCGCTTAATTTGATTGCCCTATCCGCGAGCCCTATAATGACAGATTTTTTTTGGGAGTGTGGGTGTTGCGAAAGATAGTTTATGTATCTACCAGACCAAGTATTTTTTGTATACCACTTTGTTTTTATGCAAGTTTCTTTGTTATATAAGGTCATGTCTAGAAAATTTATTTTTTTATCTTTTTCAGTTTCAATGGTGAAATTAAGTTTTTGGTGAAAATTGTTAAACGCGTTCAGGATATATTCGCTTTTTCCTTGTGGTATGATTGTTAAACAATCATCAACGTATCTGTAGAAGAATGGAAGTTTAAAATTTAAGTTTTTAATAACGTTGTTTTCTAATTCTTCCATCACTAATTGTGCAACGACACTTGAAATGGATGAGCCCATTGCACAGCCGTCAAGTTGTTTATGGAATTTGTTTTTATGCATAAAGTAAGTGGATTTTAGAACTAATTCTATTCCTTTTAAAAATTCATCAAGTGGGATATCAGTATGTTTTTTTATATCATTCCATTTTTTCCTGATGATTTCGAATGTTAGATCAATTGGAATGTTAGTATATAGTGAGACTACGTCTAGCGAGATTAAAGTGTGGTTATTTGGTATTTGGATGTTTTTTATTTTTTCTTTAAAATCCCAAGAGTCTTTGATGAAAGTATCAGTTTTGTTTATGACATTTGCTAAAATAGTTTTCAGGAATTTTGAGAGACCATTTAGAGGTGATTGGATACATGAGATGATAGGCCGTAAGGGTATACCATCCTTATGCAGTTTTGGTAGCCCGTATATTTTTGGCGCTTGAGCGTTATGTATTTTTAAATTTTTTGCTATGGTGGGAGAAATATAGTTTTTGTTTTCCCAGATTTTGATTAGTTCATTATTTTTTTTTGTAGTATATTAGTGGGGTCGTTAGAGATGAGTTTATAAGTTTCCTCGTTATTCAAAAGGGATTCCAATTTATTATCATATTCGTTTTCATACATAATGACTGTTTTGTTTGACTTATCTGGTCTTAAGATTTTTAAGTTTTGGTGCTCTTTTAAAAAGGATTTTGTATTTCTTAACTTTTTACATAGTCCATTATCTATATTTTGGTTCTTCGTTTTATATTTTTTAGAATTAAGTTTATTTTTGTAAGAAGTGAGGGCATTACAACATGTTGTTCTGATCTCGTCTTTTTTTCCTGATTTAAGTTGTTAATGGCTGTGTCAATGGATGAGATAATTTCTGGAATAGGGATATCTTGTGAAGTGGTGATTGGACATGCAAAATCTGAGCCAAGACTTAGAATATCATTAGCATAACTTGGAATTTCGATATTAGTCAGATTTTCCAGCCAATCGCCCTCAATGTGGATCTCATTAGAGTCCTTTGTATTTTTACTTTTTTGAACCAAAGTTTTAATTTTTTTGATGTTATTATTTTTTATCTTATTAAATAGGTGTTCATATTTATTCGTTTCAAGACTCACGATATTTTGAAAAATATTTGGGGGGTGAATAGTTTGTAATTTGTTTTTATATTCCATAATTTTTTTATTTAAGAATTTTATGTTAATTGTTGTGTCGCTGATTAATAATTTTAAGGTGTTAAGAATAAAATATTTTATGGTAGAATTATGAAATTTCCTTCCTAAGTTGTCACTCGAAAATTTTATATGTTTTACATTAATATTTAAAAAAGTGGGTGTAAGATTTTCGGGTTTACATCTAAGGAGGAATTGCAGCCTATTTTTTTGTTTTGCTAGTTTGCATAGGTGATTGGTAAGTCCATTTCTAAGGGTGTTTGGCTCTTCATTACGGACATTTCTGATTTCATTGATAGTTTCCAGATATTCTCCCATTCTGTATATATTTTTAGAGATTTTTTTTTTTGTTTAGTTCTGAACCTTTTATACATATATATTCTAATTTTGTTTTCTTGGGTATTTTGGTTCGATAGTAGGAATAAAATTAAAACAAATTTAATTTCATTTTTGTTACATTTTTATAGACGTTTCGACCATTTATGGTTGGTCTTCATCAGTATTTTTTTTGTGTGTCTGTAACAATAGAAAACCGAGATAAGATATTTTTCTTAAAAGACTATTATAAATTGTATGGACAAATTATTAATAATATTATTTTAACATTTTAGATGACTTACCATAAGAAGGATCTTTCTGTTTTTAAATGTTGCATAAGGATGAATTCTGAAAGATCCTTCTTATATTTAAAAGTTAAAATAATATTATTAATAATTTGTCCATACAATTTATAATATAAGAAAAAAATTGTTACAGACACACAAAAAAATACTGATCATTACTATAAAAATTAACAAGAATTTGTTTTAATTTTACAAACATTATAAACAAAAAAAAAAAATCTCTAAAATATATATATATATATATATATATATATATATATATATTGTAACATAAGATCCTTTAGTATTTTTAAGTGCCTCATAACATTTAACAAGAATGGAACAACCATTAAATATTAAGCGAGAGGCTCTAACCGTACATATTTATAGAGACACAAGTCTTCGAGAACATCCGATATTCAAAGATAGCAATGAGCAAAAGCAAATTAATACAATCATAAAATATTTAGATTTATAGCATAGATGAAGTGAACAATTAATAATTTCCAATTTTTTAAGTGCCTCATTACATTTAACAAGAATTAGACAAACATTATACATTAAGCGAGAGGCCCTATCTGTGGCATAATGACAGATACACAAGTCTTCGGGTTCATCTGATCATTATATTAACACCAAATATTCTGGCAATTAATTTGAGATATTTTAAGCAATAGAAAATTCTACAATATTTCTATCATTAGTTTAAGTAAAATCAAAAATTTCAAAAAAATTTATCAAAGTTAACTATTAGAAAATTAAACAAAAATGATCTGTAATCATGCGAGTTATTAAATCCAATAAATACAAACCATAATTGAAATAGTCACTTTAATCGATAGTGAAACTCAAAATGGCAGCTTGCCCACAAAATGACGTACCACCAATGTAAAAAAAATTTCTGTGAAGCAGCCCAGTGAGACCCGGTGCGTAATGATAATTATTGTCTGGTTATCAATAACAATTCTAATAATTTTCTTTCACATCGCTGGCACATCCAAGTAATATTAACCAAAATTTAAAAAAAAATACATTAAATGATACAATAGATTATAGATTACTTACAATATGCTTTTTCTTCATATCTTAAAAACTTGGTAATCGGGCTTCTACATTGTGGTAAATGCTAAAGGCATGTCCACAGAAAGAAGCAGCTAATGGTGGTGGATGATATTAAGAATACTTCTTAATCTGAGGATGGTGGCCTACCATCATGGTACAACCTCATTCGGCATAACTGTGCTGGACAACTTGGACAATTTCAACCTCTCGAGCAAACCATGGCTTAGTCGATGTTTTACATCATTATGGAACCCATTATACAAGTCGTTCCGAAAGAGTACACTTATTTACACTCGCATAAACGGCCTGGGGTTAAAAGGTCCCTTTTTCTTAGACTTAGTCGTCCTACATATGCACTTAAATACGTCTACCTAAAAACAAACTTTTCAGACTTACACCGAGACAAACATGGCGACGCCTCTCACCCAGACTCTTTTCCTTCTTGTCTTCTTTCCCCTGTACCTACTTCTGAGCCTACTTCATTTGAATAAATGTCGTCGCCATAGAGTTTCGTTGCTCTATGTTCAAAAAGTCATTTCGTCATTACTTTTATTGGGATAAGACTGTCAGCAGTTTGCAAATTTTCTTATGGCGCGGTTTCTAAACTTTATTGGCATAGGTCGTAAAGTGGAATCGCCAGTTTAAGCCACATGCTGTTGTCAGATGTAGTAGGATTATTCAAATTTTAGGGTTTGGTGGATTATTGATTGCTAATAAATATAAATCGACGAAAGCAAGAATGTTGCTTGTTACCAAACTTAAATTTATGAAATTAAAATTCCTTTTAAATTTAAGGAATTTCGATTATTATAGAATAAAAAACGGATACTATAATGGACTTTGCAAATGTATAGTAGAGGTACTATTAAAAATTGGTTTAATTATAAAAGTTTTTGTACATTAAAGGCCAATTTAAATTACATAACGGTGTAAGTTCTTCAAATTTTTTTTTCAAATGAAGGATATGATTTTTTCTTGAAATTTCGGTTAGTTGCTTCGTATGTCAATGTTATTAACATAACTCGTCAATTTTAGATATCTTTGTCCAACTGAAAAAAATAAGAGTAATTTTTTTTAATAACAGACAATATATTGTATTATTAGTAAACCATCCTAGACTATATAGGGAAACTATTGGAACTGTAAAAGTTTTCGGAAATTATAATTCCCATAAAACCAATAGTTTTATTACAACATCCTTTCTGAATAGATGAAATTTAGACAACGCTTTAGTTTTGGGTCTTCCAATCTACAGTTCTTACAAAAAGGGTCACAATTTACATTTTCTTGGTTACTGTGTCAAAACACTAACCAAAACAATGCTCATGCAGATAAGTTAGGTTGTCAATAATTTCTTAAGTTTTAAGTAAATTATGAGGAGTTAATGCAATACTGGCAACGTTGCATACGATCCCATGATGTTCGCAACATTGCCAGAGCTAAAAATAATTTATTCTTTCAGCTCAATAACCAGTTTAACTGACGCATGTCGCATATTAACATTTTTGCGGTTTGACCAAAAATTAAATCTAACTGTGAGCTACGTAGCAAAGAAAATACAGCCATGTAGTGATAAACCGACTTTCCAATCAAGTACTTGCCAGTTAGAGCACTTACACTTCATTTGTATGAGAAATTAACTTACTTGAGTGTTTTTTTAATCTTCTTATTGTGTGTGTCTTCATGTATTCTTCATAAAGGTCAACAAGATCATCAATATTGGGGGTCATATTACTAGTACATTGGCGTAATGTGTTTTCTAAATTAACATCAATAAGTCGAGTACGATGCTTATTTTTATTAATTTTCACGATTAAAAAAAGCTGCTCACATTATACATGCAACCGAATCTACAAATTATTTTTCGTGCGAAAACTCTCAGCTGTTGATACTTTTCTTCGAAAAGGTATGTTCTGTCAAATTCGCTTAGTTCCCCATCATTAAATTTAGACTTTAAATATGAGTCTTCTTGAAGCTTGATCCACTCCATTTGTAGGTGAAGCGGAGCACCTTCCCCTTTACACTTGACAAGGATTAGCAAAAATATTGAAAATGCTATACATATTCTTAAAATCGGAAAACCGATCAGTGAATTGCTCTGACAGTAGTTTCAGTTCTTTAGCCTAGAGACCGTATTCGTGACTGGATAATGTTAAAAAATTTAAAACAGTTTTACTTCTCCTTTGTGTTTCCCACAAGCGAATTTTCTTTTGAAAAGCTTTAAGATGACTGTAAAGCTGATTTACCAATTGCCCTTGTTTCTGAAGCTTCAAATTCAGGTCGTTTAAGTATCCTATGATGTCTACTAGGAACGCCAAGTCACAAAGCCATGTTGGATCACACTTTTGCGGCAATGCTTTCACTTTCATTTCCAGAAAAGCTGCTATTTCTTTTCTAAGGTCATAAAATCTTTTTAGCATGTTACCTTTGCTTAGCCACCTTACTTCGCAATAGTATATCATATCATCGTGTTCTGAAGAGAGTTCATCCAAAAATTCTTTAAACCAGCCATGTCAAACATGCGGGCCGCGGACCACATGCGGCCCAGTGAGCATTTTTCTGCGGCCCAAATCAGTTTTGAAAACAGCCAGATAATGCGGCCCGCGAACAAGTTTGTTTAGGAGAATGAACTACACATACTCAACCTAAAACGTAAAGCCAAACGTTATGTGGCTTGTTCCATGAAATTCTATTGGGCAAAAACACAGATAACGCTATCTGAACTTTCTGGAAAGAACTCGAGAAATCACAATATAAGCCGTGTTCGATTGAGTTCAGTCGTTCAGTGTTTAGTCAGTTATGAGTCAGTTGCGATAGAGTTTCAAGTTGAGTTGCGTACTTATTGTTACAACACTTAACAGTACTTATTATAATTTATTTCGGATACAGTTTTTAACATGTCTCTTTCAAAACCAAGTGGAGTACGAAGAAACTTGTAGATGAGCATCGATCTTTCAAGAAAAGTGGGAATTAAAGATTTTTTTGCTGTGAAGTAAAAGAAAAAAATTATTTGTTTGTTTTGTGATAGTATAGTCGGTGTCCCAAAATTATATAATATAAAACGTCACTATGATATTCATAAAACTATGTTTGATAAGTATACAGGCATGGTCAGAAACGAAAAGTTAAATAAGTTAAAATCACGGTTGAAAGATCAGCACCTTATGTTTACACGTCCAAAGCTAGAAAATGAATCTGTCTTTCAAGCGAGCTACGTACTGTCGGAGTTGATCGCGAACTACTCAAAACCATTTGTTGAAGGTGAATTTATAAAATAGTGCCTTATAAAGGCCGTGGAAATTGTAAGTCCTGGGAGCGCGAAGGCATTTCAAAATATATCCTTGTCCCGGAATACTATTGCTGAAAGAGTTACTGAGTTGGCTGCCAATATAAGTGATCAGATAAAAACAACTCTTTCATTGCATTTTCTATTGCCTGTGACGAAGGTACGGATGTGTGTGGTGTTGCGCAACTCTCTTTTATTAGTGCGGTTGATACAGATATCAATGTGTATGAAGAATTACTGGAATTAGTACCATTGCATGATACAACAACTGGGAAGGATTTTTTCAATACTGTTTATAGACTTCTGCAAAAGTACAATTTAGGTTTGTCAAAACTGTGTTCCGTTGAGACAGATGGAGCTCCTTCAATGACTGGATTAAAGAATGGCTTCGTTAAAATATTACAGACAAAGATCAGAGAAACAAAAGTGACAAGCCAGATTTTCATCATATTGATTGTATAATCCACCAAGAAGTTTTATGCTCAAAAGTGATCAAGTTGGAAAATGTTTTAAAGTCATGAAAAAAATTATAAACTTCATAAGGTCATGAGGCCTTAATCAGCGACAGTTTTCTGCATTTTTCTGCATTTTTACGTGATTTAGAAAGTGAGTACACTAGTTTACCATATTATGCAGAGGTGCGATGGCTTTCGTGTTCTATGGTACTCGACCGGTTTTGGAAACTCAAAGAAGAAATACGCGTTTTCATGGAAACAAAAGGAGAAGATGTCAGCTTATTAAGCGATGTACCTTTTTTACAAGATCTTTCATTTATGGTAGATATCACAAAACACTTGCCGGACTTAAATACGAAATTGCAAGGACCACGTCAAGTTATTACAGATATGCATGATCATGTGAAAGCTTTCAAGTGTAAGATGATGTTGTGGTAAAACCAGTTAGCAGAGGATAATCTGTCACATTTTCTGACTTGTAAGGCATATCAGAAAAGTACAAGTGTCCCGATATCATACAAAATATATTCACAGAAAATGCCTTCTGGCAGAATTTGAGAAGCGTTTTCAGGATTTTAAGACCCGAGAAAACAATTTTTTCACTATCGATATTAATAAAGTTCCCCCTCACTTACAAATGGAAGTAATTGAGATTCAGTGTCAGATTTCCTTCAGAATGCAGATAAAACCTTTTCGTGAATCAACCATTGAATGTGCACCATCTGTGCGCACACTAACTAATTTACACCTCTGCAAACCATATTGCTTAAAAGTACCTTACACCTCGGCAAAAATATCTTTTCCAATAGTGGTAAAGCCAGCGATTCCTCTGTCACTACAAACACTTCGTATAAAGATAGCTAATTGTACTGTCAGATAAATTGGTACCCTCATCCAAAGCAATCGAAAATGCTTGAAAACAAGATAATCTATTCAATCGAACAACAGTACGTCGCGATAAACTCAATTTCTCAAACTCCTTCTTCTTTTCTGGACATAAAAGTTCTGCAACATCTGCTACGCTCTTTAACAAACTCTCCCTCAGAAAATGATTTCGATATTTTCGCTATTTCGGAACTAACTGTAAAGTTAGCTTTAACAACACTGTCTAGATTTTATCTTTGTGAATAAAACATTTGTTGCTGTTTCCCTAAATCGGTAATGAGTTTTTTAATTTTATCTTTTTTTAACTGGCCCTTTAAGTAAATTATATTGAGCGAAATGCTTGCTCGAGTAATGCAGCTTCATATTGTATTCTTTTAAAACAGAAATTATTTCATTGCACAACAAACACATAGGTGTACCACTGTGCATGATAAAAAAATTATTCATCAGTCTATTTGTTTTGGAATTGACGACATTCTATGTCCACTTTCCGCTTTTTAAAACCAGACCTCTCGATAGATTTTTTTTTTTGAACTGAATTTGCTTGAATATTTCCCGCATCTTTTCTTTTTAATTGTATATTTCCCGCAATAAGCAACTAGAATACTCTGGAATCGAGAGTCTCGAATATGCGATTTGAGCGCTCAGAGCCGACTGTTGTTAATAAGATATCGCGCGGAGCGCTTCAGGGTCATCGGGCGGCTTCCTAAATGATTATCTGTTTGTCTCTTTCTAACGACTATTTCTGACTCGATCTGTGGCGCTCCACTGCGTACGCTTAATAAAATTATTTATCAATTTTAGTAATTACAAATAAACTATGTGTGCTAAATTTTTAATTTTTTTGAACGTAATTTGAAATTTCCGAATCTCTAGCGGGCCGGACTGAGGCTGGTGGAGGACCGCGGGTTGCCCATATATGGTCTATACGATGCGATGATCTGCTAATGCTCGTTGAACATTCCTAGATTTAAAACTTAATTCTGTTGTTGAAAGCCTTTTGGAAATTAACAAAGGCCAAAGATAATTGCATGGTAAACCTAATATTTTTTTCTATAATCGTCATCAGGCCCTACATGATCATTTTTTCCGAAATGCTTGTGGAATCTTGCCTGTTCTCTTGGCTAATATAACATATGAGTCTAACATATTTTCTAGTCTACTTGTGATATGGAACAAATTAAGAATTTTTTTTTCGATAGATCCTACGAATAACCGAAGATATACTGGACCATTTGGTCCACGAGGACGGCGAAATGGATACGAGCATGTTGGCGAGAATCTACCGGTGCAAACTTCACGAGATTACTTCGTCCTATAAGAGATATTGTTCCGGCATCAAAAAGGCCGACTGCGTGCTAGCAAATAAATTAAAGAACAGCAATTCTGATTTTGTAAGGTAAGAATATACAGAGGGTCGCTAGTAAGTCTGTAATTGGGTAAAATATACAAGGTATCGAAACATTTTAAATACAAAATGTTACGGTCTTTAAGTCTACTAGACAGGAATAATTTTAATTTTACAGGGTCGGTCATAAAGTCGTGGCACACCAAAGTTGAATGTTTTAAATAGAACACCCTGTATATTATTCGATATTTGCATACTCCTCTGAATTTTAAGCAAAATTTGTAAAATACATAATGTAACTAAATTCAATCGTTTCCGGCTATCGAGTTTCGAAAATAATACACTATCGTCACTGATAAGTCTCGAATCTGTTGATTATTGAGTAACATGCTACATCGAAAAAAGTTTAATGCAAAAGTCTAGAATTTTTAAATGTCTACTAGACTGTGACAATTTTAAATATACAGAGTTGTCATTTCTGTTCCGTGACATAATAGTAATTATTTAATAGTTACTGTTTCTAATCTGTTTACTAAATTACAACTTTTAAGTATCAGTGCCTTCCTGAACCTTGCAGAGACTACTCCATTACATTCAAATGTACTCCTATAATGTATTACTATCAAGTATAACGAGTCGTTGCAGATTAGAAAATGTTGTCGTCTAATGTTACTTTAAACTGGCTATTACCAGTCGTTATTCTTCTGTTGCAATTTTGAAGTAAGATTTACAGTAATTATTTACTACAAGTAAACTATAAACCTCTTGTACCTGAGGTTCCGGATATAAAGGGCGCTGGTTCGAGATTCGGTCTACACTCACTTTATAAGGACAGTGGCAACAATGAGGTTTGTTGTTTGGGTGTATTTTTTTATTAGTTTTTGTGATTATTAAGTGAATATTGATTCAAACAATAAGTTCTGAACTATTGGCCATATGGAGAAATGTGTCTTTATTATAAAGTGTTTGTGATTAGCACCTACATTTGAGGTAGAAGCTCTTAAAGATTAGCATAAAAGAAACTTTATTTTGTAGGCCTTTTTCAGTACATATTACATTACTAAATTCACTCGGCAGACAACTCTCATTAATCGCTTGCACAAATATTGTTATTTGTTAAAAATATAAATGAAAAAGTAAGTTTGCACTAGATAATTCGAATAGATTATTAACGTGAAATATTAACATAACCCTACATTTACAACAGTCGCCGACAGAGGTTTAATCTTAAGTTTAACATTTATAATGTTCTCTTTTAGTGTTAATTTTTAATAATTGATATGTGCGCTTTATTTAAATTATATATTGGTTTTATAGTTTAGTCAGATTACCCATATCTCAATAAACATCGGTTCTGAGTAAAGTAAAGTTTGGAAAACCAAATTACTTCCTTAAATATTTCCTTTTTCAATCATTTTCTCCTGATTACATGAGTATTTAGACCCTTTTATGTCCTGAATTATTACTCGACCATTTTTTGTCTTCTGGGAATTGCCTAAAATATTTCGTTATGAATATATCTCTTTTAATGGTAAAATAACAACTTTATTTACATTGTATTGTTGGAAAATTTCATTTAAATTAATTCTGGGTACCTTTTTGTTGTCAGAGTTTTTCCACTTCCCCATAGCTTTGTTCTCTGTTTTAGTTGAACTTGATTTCTCGGGATAGCCTTTTCAACTATTATTCTAATTATCTAAGTTTTGGAAGCTGCATGGAAGATAGATGTTTCGTTTGCCTAGTTCACAGTATAATTTAGGATTATGGGACGTGTCACTTCCTATGCGCTGTCACTCGCTGTATCCGATATGCCCTCATTCAGTAAGCGCATGCTAAGATCCCAACTGTTGACAAGTTTATTCTCAGGTGGTTGCCGTTTGAATTATAACCAATCAGTGATCGCTTTTCTTGTCCTGGGGCAATCTAACCAATGATAGTTCGGCCTCCGAGTTGAGTAAATTCTAGAAGGTACAACAGAGCTGGTTCCAGGAAGGAAGTACTTTTTCATTTCACTTTTCTGGTCTCCTGTAACATCGAAAGATTTCTTGGAAATCCGTTAGTGGGATTTCTTCTCAGCTTTGTACTAATTTACTTGAGGTTTTCTATATGTGAATTTTATAATATTTTGTAACCTCCAAGTAATCTCTCTGAGAGAGGATTTTTGGTGCCGAAGTTGGACCAGGTCGCCATTTTCCTGTGACGTTGTGAAGACGACTTCCTGTCCGGGGTGAACTAAACCCTATTGAATAGGGCCTTAGTACGGGGCTTTAAGGCTCCCTTTGACGTGAACGAGTAACATTCCGCCCTACAATTATTTGTACAAAGTTCGAAACGAGTTTCATACATTTTCAACATGAGCGATTCAGATATTCCATCCGACATCGAAAAAGTGGTTATTGGGCAGCGTAATTTCCAGTCCTCTGCCTGAAAAATCAAGGCCAAAATATGAGTTGGCCTATTTCCGGTATTAGAAATGGTGTGAAGAAAAGAACAAAGAACATAAAAACCATCTCCAGTGAGAACGCATTGTTAGCCTATTTTAATGATCTATTCAAAATTCAAAAACCTTCCTCTCTTCGGGCATACTATTAAACAAATGTTGCAGAGTGTAATGTCTATAACAAATGTGGATATTAATAAATACTCGCATTTAATTGTGTTTTTAAAAAGAAAGTCGGAAGGATATAGATCTACAAAACCGAAGATATTAACGAAAAACGATATCAGTGTTTTTCTGCAGGAAGCTGATGATAACAAGTTTTTTATGGCAAAAATAGCACTCATTGTTGGACTAGCAGGAGTATGTAGAAGAGAAGAGCTGACAAACTAACTCTTAGAAAATGTGAACGATGAAGGTACGTGTTTTCGATTTGAAATACCATTCACGAAGACAAAAATAGCTCGAGAGTTTTTATAACACCAGCTGATATTGAAGGTTTAGATATAGAGGAAATTGTCCGAAATTACATTAAAGTACGCCTTAAACACGTTGATGATTGTCGTTTCTTCGTGTGCTATAAAAACAGTAAAAGACCGTAAAGAGGCACGGGGGATGGCGGTAAAATACAGTTGCAAAAGGATACATTGAAGCTTCGAAAGAAGACTGTTTTGACTATACTCGGAAATAAGGAAAATGAAGCAACTAGTACCCAAAAACTGAACATATTTAATGCAAGTTCATCGCAAGTTAAGTCAAATTCATCAAGTGTATCTGGTAATAATCTAAATAACTGAAATTGTAAGTAATATTTACAATAAATAGTTACTATATATATATATATATACCCCACATCCGATTCTATTCTAAAATAAAATCATTTTGCTACTAAAGTTCCACTTAATTTTACATTAAACCCCTTCTTACTACTCCCCAATACTAGAATAAACTCTATATTACTATAATTTAATTAATTCTTTAGTAGTATAATTAAGTATTTTATTCCAAAAATCCTTTACCTAAAACCCACGCTTACAATGACGCCACTGATGAATACGTAAAAAACCACATAAAATATGTTGAAAAACAAAAATATTTTTTAGCTTTTCATAATTCAGCTGCGAAAAAGAGGAAAAATATTTTTGTTTTTCAATCTAAACTCAACAAATAATCTGAACACATTTAAAAATCAAATATATTATTATTTTTGAACAGTTCGAAACACTTTCGGCAACAACTTTAAGAGACTTCCACAATTTTTGGGCACTCTAACACGAACAAAACTTTTAAACTCTAAAGTTTTGATACCTAATGACCAACTACTATATTACCTTGCTATAGTAACAAACCCCCCTTGACATTGTCCACTTTTTCTGATAAAAAATGCATTCAAAATCATAAGTATTAAATGATCCTTGTTTAAAAGGTATTATTATATTATTATAGGTATTATATTATTTGTTGAACAGAACTAGCCGGTACTTGATGGAAATTCATATTAACAAAGTAAACGAAAAACACTTGCGTAAAATTTCCACTTAATTTATTTTACAAAAATAATGACAATTGTTTCGCCAACACTGTGGCTTCATCAGATGTTAGATGTAAACTAAAATAAAATAAGAGTGTACCACAAATTATAGATTTTAAATACCTGAATGCGTTTTTTTACAACTGCGGATCTTATACAGTTCAAATGTTCTGGATTTACCCTTAATGAACTAATAAAGGTTTAATAATGGGGAACCGTTCAGGTCCAATTGATCGTTTAATAACGTGTTGTTATTTTTATGTTTGTTTATTTCCATACTCTCTAGTAAATTAAGTTTTTTAATTTTTCGTTCTACATGTAAAATTTCGAAGTTCTCATCAAAAGTATGGTTTTCTTGAATTAAATGTTTGGAGTAATTGAAATTATCTTTATGCTTTCTGTAACTGAATTTATGTTCACTTATCCTTTTTTGAAATGTTCTAAATTAAATAAATTAAGATATAGTAAGTGTGATATTAATATAAATAATAATAAAAAGGTATTCTCAGAACATAAATTCTACCATAGATTCGTTAATTTTTCTGATCTTAATTTTTCAATAGATGAATCTAATTTGCTAAAGAAAGGCTTTAGTTATAACCTTAATGTGGAAAAAGGTAAATGTAGCAGGGAACAATTAGGGGTTGAGTATGAATTAGCAGCACAAAAAATGCAACTTACAAATACTGAAAAACACCTATTATCAAATAAGATAGTCAATCAAAAATTCGACGATTTTAAGGGCTATTTCTCTAATGATTATTCTGTAGTAAAATCGATAGTTAATAAAAGTAACGCACATAACATAATTTTTACAAGAGCAGATAAAGGAAAAACTGTCATAGATATGAACAAAGATCAATATATTTCTAAAACACTCGATTTCCTAAATTCCGATAAGTTCGAACAAATATTAATTTTGATCCTACAGAACTTTTTCAAAAACTAGTAAAAAATGTAGTCAAAGATCTTAGCTTATTCACCAAAAAAGAAAAATATCACATATCATTAATGAATCCTCAAATACCCAAATTATACACAAAAACCATATGCCAATTAGACCAGTGGTATCTTATATTTCAGCACCAGCAGTAATCCTTTCTAATAAGTTAATAAACATTTTAGTAAAATATTGTAATTTTAAACCCAAGTACAGTATAAAAAATAGCTCTCAATTAATAAGTAAAATCAATAATTTAAAAATTCCAAGTAACGCCAGACTAATATCTTTTGACGTTCAAAATTTATTCCCTAGTATACCGCAGGCTGATGTTTTATTATTAGTTGAAGAACTTCTTACTACAAATAACGTTAATCCAATATATAAACAGGATATTTTAGACGCCTTGTCGACTTGTTTAGATCAAAATTATTTTGAGTTTAATGAAACTGTGTACATAAGTAAGGAAGGTTTAATAATGGGAAACCCCTTAAGTCCAATTTTAGCCGAGATGTTTATGAATAATTTGGAAACTAAAATTCATGAATATTCTCTTAGCAAAAATTTCATTTATTGGTATAGATATGTGGATGACTAGGGAACTAAAATCATTTTTAGATTATATCAATAACCTACACAAAAATATACATTTTACTGTTGAATTAGAAAATAATAGAGAAATTAATTTCTTAGACTTAACAATAACTGTTAGAAATAATAGAGTTTCAAATCTTCCACAAACCTTCTCATACCGATATTACAATACACAATACATCTAATCACCCTTTTACGCACAAAATATCAGCATTTAATAGTTTTGTTCATAGATTGATCAACATACCTCTAAGTAATGAAAGTTATATTAAAGAATTAAGTACAATAAAACAAATAGCTGTTAATAACGGTTATCATGAAAATCTTATAGACAAAATAGTAGAAAAGAAACAACATAAAAAGGCATTACAGTTAATTTATCCTACTAACAGTTTCAAAGAAAATAATAATTTCCATACTTTCACTTATACAGGAAAAATAACATTAAATATTACTAAGTTTTTTAAAAACAAAGGTGCAAAAATTTCTTTTAGAACTAACAACAGCCTTAGTAAATACATTAAAAACAATAAGAGTAAAACCAAAAAACACAATAAATCGGGTGTTTACAAATTAAATTGTGGAACTTGTCAAAAATTTAACAAACATAAAAATAACAACACGTTATTAAACGATCAATTGGACCCGAACGGTTCCCCATTGTTAAACCTTTATTGGTTTATTAAGGGTAAATCCAGAACATTTGAACTGTATCAGATCCGCAGTTGTAAAAAAACGCATTCAGGTATTTAAAATCTATAATTTGTGGTACACTCTTATTTTATTTTAGTTTACATCTAACATCTGATGAAGCCACAGTGTTGGCGAAACAATTGTCACTATTTATGTAAAATAAATTAAGTGGAAATTTTACGCAAGTGTTTTTCGTTTACTTTATTATATTATTTGATAGTTTTCTTGCGGATATTGAATTGAATTGAATATTGATTGGTTGACATTGGATAGTGCAAGAGGCATGCTGTTTGATATCATAACTTCTTACGATATATCGAATTTAGTCAATGAACCAAGGAGAAAAATATTTCAGACTGCCTCATGCATTGATTATGTATGCACAAATGTAGAGCTGATTCAGATCAGCTGCAGAGTCATGCACAATGGCTCTCGGATCATTCGGCATAGGTTTTCCAATTTTTATTAGATCGTGTAGAGAGTAGACATGGCGATGAATATTACAGGTGTTACGATTCTAGCAATTTTCAGACATTCTTGCAACATTTGGAAAATTTCGAAGAAATATATATTGAAAATGATGTCAACAAAGCATTTGACAATTTTGTTATGACTCTGAAGTTTTATATAGATGTTTCATTTCCTTTGCAGAAGATAAGAAATGACAAAAACCAACTCCAAACCATGGCTGACCTTGGGTATAAAAAAATCATCTCAAACTCTGAAGAAGTTATATTGGAAACAAATAAATTCTGGTACTACCCTTGATAAAACAATATACAAAAGATATAAAAAAATATACAAAAAAAACTATTCGTGCAGCCAAAAGATTATATTATGATAATATCTACTTAAATTCAGATAACAAAAATAAAGCTGTCTGGAATATTACCAATATGAACGTCCAAAATAACAAAAAAAGGTGTAAAGTTCGTGAACTAGAAACCGAGTCTGTGCCAGTGAAGGGTGATAGAGACATTGCAGACTACTTTAATAATTATTTCGCTAACTTACCTTATGAAACAAGAAAGCTTTTAACTCCAACTAACCTGACGGCTCAAGTAGTTAACAAAAATTACTTCACAATGTATTTTGATAATGTAACTGAAAGAGAAATATTAAATGTCATTTTGAGCCTCAAGAATACTGCTTCGGCTGGTGTTGATAATATAACCTCAAGAATGATAAAACAAGGCCATGAGTTTCTGACAAGGCCAATTACTTTCTTGATTAACTTATCAATGAGTCAGGCGGTATTTCCAGAGGTATTAAAAACTGCCAGGGTCGTACCGTTATATAAGAAAGGGGATACTAAAGACGTGCCTAATTATAGGCCTGTGTCAGTACTGTCAACACTGGCAAAAGTGCTAGAGAGAACAGTATTTAATAAAATATCGATTTTTTTAAATAAATATAGTATACTTACTAAATCGCAACATGGATGTCAAAAGGGTAAGTCTACCGAGTCTGGAGTGTTACAGTTCTTAGAGTCTCTATATGAACACTTAGATAATAAGGAAAAGTGCATTGGTGTTTTTATGGACTTAAGTAAGGCTTTCGATCTAGCGGATCATGAACTTTTGTTATTAAAGATTGAAGATTATAGTTTGAGGGGTAGAGTTGGTCAATGGTTAAAGTCTTACATTTACAACAGATCACAATTAGTAGATATAAACGGTTCAAAGTCTAGTACAGTCAAAGTTGAGTGTGGTGTACCGCAGGGGTCTGTTCTAGAACCGTTGCTTTTCTTACTCTTTGTAAATGGCCTGCCAGAGATTGATGACGAAAAGAACTTAACGATGTTTGCTGATGATAATAGTTATCTTGCAGTTGATAAAAGTCTATCGTTGGTACAGCTCAAAACACAAAATATGATTAATAAATTTGCAAGCTGGTTTAACTCTAATAAACTTTTCTTAAAGAACAAAAAACCGTATTCATCACCTTTACACCTCGCAATCATGTCACTAATCAGTCACTTTTAATAAGGGTAAATGGCTCTTCAATGCAACAGGTTACAACCATAAAATTTCTGGGAATACATATTGAAAATAGTTTAGGTTGGGAAACCCACATTAATGAATTGTGTGCTAAGTCGGCACCAGCTGCATTCGTCATATTTAGATTGAAAAAAATATGTAGCGTAAGTGTTTTGCTTTCGTACTATTATGCGCAATTTTATAGTCTGTCAAAGTACGGCATATTATTTTGGGGAAGCTCAAGACACATTATTAGGGTATTCCGCATACAAAAAAAAATTGTACGATCTATGGAAGGTGTAAGCAGATTAACATCGTGTAAAGCTTTGTTTAAAAACTGGGACTGTTGACAGTTCCAGCAATATTCATACTTGAAGTTTTGATATTTGTAAAAAGAAACCTGGAAAAATTCACAAGAAATAATCATTTCTACTTATATTATACTAAGGGCCAAAATAATCTTTGTGTTCCTTCACACAATTTGTCAATTTACGAAAATAGTCACAATTATATGGGGATTTTAGTATATAATAAGTTGCCGAGATATCTGAGAGCCATAAATAATATTAGGTTATTTAAAAAAGAAGTTATAGCATTTTCAAAAATTGAATGTTTTTAGTCAATTGAAGAGTACTTGTCTGCATAAGTAAATCATTAATAGGGAAAAATAATAAAAGTTTATAGGTAGTGTATAGACTTTTGACGTCATCTATACTATACTTACATGTTTTATGTATTTGGTCTATTCGGTGAAATAAATCATTCATTCATTGATTTGTTAGTTAACTTTAAATAGCGATAGAAAATATTACATATAATTCATAGCTAGACAAGTGTTTTTTTTTAATTGTGTACTTTATAGCACAAAGGATAGCGATGGCATACATCGTAAAAATCACCTTTTTAGCCACTTATCAGTTAGATTTGGCCTTATTCACTTTTCTATAGATTAAGGCATGTAAACACCTCTTAAACATATTTTAGCTTCAAGTAAATATGACCTATTTCACGCAACCTTTTGTTATTCAAACCTAACGTATTTAGGTATGTAATTTTTATATTAAAAGACAACTAACCGCTTTTTCCTAGAGGTGTATGTCCTATTGCGTGCCTGAAACTGAAATACATTAATTGCATTTCTGTCACGATTTTTACAAATTTGCCTTTTAATGTTGGCGGAGAATAAAATTAAATTTTTCTAATGGGTGTGGAAATTATTCATGTATGTTTTAATTTTAAAAATTTATATTATTATTTTTATCAATGATGATTAGTATCCAATTAATAGATTTTGTGATTGTCGTGTTGATATTGGATTTTAAGTTTTAAAAAATTGGCAAAGAAGATAACTCAGAGGAAAAATGATGATTTGCTTTGTGGTTTCTCTGATTTGATAATAAAGGTTTGTTTATTGTACCTCTCAATGGTTTTAATAAGTTGAGACTTATGATCAGAAAAATATAATACATTTAACGTGTTTTGTTATTTTCAGAAACTATTCTTAGTTTGTGATATAAAAGATTACTTTCACTTTTAAATAGCTGTTTTACCCCCAAGGAATTTTGTGTTTTCTGCCTTAAAAAAATGTAACTTAAATGTTTTCCACGTTAAAAAAAAATTGTTACCAGGTTTTTAGAGCTGTTTAACTTCCTTAAAGTAACTTTACACAATAAAGAAAAAAAGGTGTGGCCCAATTTAGTTCCAGACATTTAGGAACACATATACACATTAAACATTTTTATTGAGCGCCATTTTGTTCCATCATATTGGGTTCCTACCAATATTTTACCAGTTCCTATCTAAGCACCACATTTGATTTTGTGGTACAATTTAAAATAAATTGAATACTTAAGTAGTATTTTTCTACACCGATTATTGAAAAATTTCATTAGTCCGCCATTTTGCTCGATCGTGTTGAATTCTTACCAACATTTTACCAGCATATTCCTATATCGAATTCCGAAGATATTTTGGTCAGATTCGATGTAAAATGACTATACACAAATGTTTCTATTAACGACTCAATTTCCATTATATCAGACATGTTGGAATATAATAATCTTGATATTAACTTAACAGACCTAGTGGAAGCTTGTCTTAGTTAGTTAGTTTAAGAGTTTATTAACACAAATCTGCTACAAAATTTACATTACAATATTATTTGAAATACATATTACACTACTTTATGTAACTATTATACAGTTATTATTAACCTATACAAACATAACAATAATAATAATAATAATAATAATAATGGATACACAAATAAATCTGACACAGATGCTAACCAAACATAACAACTTGAGTCCATTACAACAGCGGATATATCGCAACGACTACCTGCAACTACCAAGGCAGGTAAACCAAGAAAGAGGTTAAAAAGGACAGATGAAATGAATCGAACGGTGATGCATTCCTACTACACCGCTACCAAACTTGAGACAATTTCATCAGGATACGGACATAAACTGTATACACTTTTCATAGCACAATATCCAGAATACAAATCACTTATCACAGAACAGAGAGTAATAGATCAAAAAAGAGTTATCACTAAGACCAGTAAGCTCACCCCACTCGCATTGAAAAACATCAAAGCTATGGTAGCTGCTGAACAAACATTCATCAACAAAACATTGAGGACAGTAAGGCAGATGCCGAACCGATCTCGCATACAAACCAGCCCAACTTTGTGCAAGAGGATCTGCAACCTCACTCAATGCTCAGTAAGGGCGAAGCACCCAGTAACAACCCACGACAGATGACAAGCACCATACAGAGCACAGAACAAGTGAATCATTCGCCCAAAGCACCATACACACAGCTACACCTCGGTCCGTCTCTCACACAAGCAATCAAAGTAGAAATGAAGTCACATCTAAACAAATGGTCAGGCTCCTATCCTACAACAAGAGATCCTATTCCTCGTGTAATCTTCAAACAAGACACACACATAAAATCCTAAAGACCATCAACGAACACATAATTCCCGAGTACATAACGAATGCGAGCACATTTGAGGACATTCATACAGTGATGCCACGAAACAGAAACACCAACAACATAAAACCAGAATTCAAATAGCAGATAAGGATCGAAAACAAAATTAACAAAATTAGGAAATAATTGGGACATCTTACCCAATCCATGAACTGCAACAAGTCAAAACGTATCACACAAAGTGTAAAGAAAATCAAATCTGCATCTCCTGATCACACGCTTACAGAAATCCTTGACACTCTGAAGCAAAAATTATCCTCCGAAGATACGAAGATACAAAGGATCAAATGAAAGAAAGGACGCTAACAACCTGTTTCGAAGAAGCGAAAAATAGTTCTGCCAAAAAAATCTTGAGCAATGAGGAGGCACGAGTAATAGAACCAGCGACCAAACACGAGGTCACAGAATACTGGAAAAGTATTTGATCAAAATCGAAACTACACAATAATAACGCTTCATGGATTAAAGCGGAAGAAGCCAGACACAAGTGCTTGGAGGAACAAGAGGACTTTGCAAAGACAACATAAGAAGTTGCAGAAGCAATCAAATACACGCATAACTGGAGATGTCTTGGAATAGATAACATTCATAACTTCTGGTACAAACAGTTTACCTCCACACATGAAGCTCTCACTCGCCAAATTAATGAAATTATTTTAAAACCTAGCACACTCCCCAATTTTCTCACCCAAGGAATAACATACCTTAAATCCAAAAATTCAGACAATAAGGACCCGTCAAATTACCGACCTATTACGTGCCTTGCAACCCTATATAAGATCATCACAGCCACAATTACCAGGAGAATAGAACAACATCTAGCACACAAAAACATTCTAACGGAAGAGCAAAAAGGTTGCAGGAAAAACAGCCGAGGATGCAAGGAGCAACAAATTATAGACAGCGTCATCATGGAACAAACCAAGAAAAATTATAGAAACCTTCATACTGGTTACATAGATTATAAAAAAGCCTTTGATTCGATACGCCACAGTTGGTTAACCAGAGTGCTAGAATTATTCAAAGTTAGTAAAAACATCAGGCAATTTCTTACGCAAATCATGAGTACGTGGAAAAGTAAGATCAACCCGAGAACACAAAAAGAATACATTAAAACAGAAGAGATCTACATCAGACGAGATATATTCCAGGGAGATGCACTCAGCGCTTTGTGATTCTGCCTCTGTCTCAATCCACTCTCAAACACACTGAATAACACAAACTTCGGATTCCAAATCAAACACCAAAAAAATAACCTACACAAAATGAACCATCCCTTGTAGATGGATGACATAAAATTATACGCAAGTACAAAGGCACAGCTAAAGGAACTCCTTAAAATCACAGAAACCTTTACCCTGGACATCAACATGGAATTTGGTATAAGTAAATGCAAGCTACTTCATATCAACAATGGATAGTGAAACGTACAGATACCTAGGCTTCCATCAAAGCACCAAAATTAACCACACTTATATCAAATCAGAGCTCAAAACGGAATTTAAAACCAGACTCACAAAGCAACTAAAAACAAAACTGAATTCCAGAAATCTAACAAAAGTTATTAACACCTTCGTCATACCTATTCTTACGTACTCGTTCGGTATCATTAAATGGTCACACACAGACATAGAAAACACTGACATTCTCATACGCTCTGAATTCATTAAACACAGGAAGTTACATCCCAACGCATGCAAGGAAATACTCACCATCGAGAGAAAAGAAGGAAGAAGGGGAATTATAGATATACAATCGCTAAATAAAAAACAAATTTACGAACTCAGAAAATTCTTCCACAACAAACAAACTAACCTCCACAGGGCAATAGTGAAGGCAGACAAGAATTATACACCGCTCGACCTGTCTCAAACGAGCCACGCAGTAGACGCACACAGTCACATCCAAACACGACTAGAAAAGATGAACACCTGGTCTGAAAAAACACTTCACGGAAGACCCAGATACCACATAAAGTAAGACCATATACATAAAAAACTTTCATATACGTGGTTACAAGAAGGGCAGCTGTTCCCTGAAACAGAAGGCTTCCTGCTTGCCATCCAGGACAAAGTCATAGCAACCAGAAACTACCGAAAGCACATCATCAAGGACACAACAATTGAAGACGAGAGGTGTAGGAGATGTCACCAGCAGAGAGAAACGATCGATCACACAACGAGTGGCTGTAGAATAATGGCCGAAACTGAATACACCGCGAGTCACAACTCAGCAGCGAAGGTCGTTCATCAAGCATTAGCCACAACATACAAACTAACAGAGAACACAGACCCTTACTACCATTATACACCAACATCTATGCTCGAAAACGAAGACTACAAGCTCTACTGGGACTTTGACATCCACACAGATAAAACAATCCCCGCAAATATACCCGATATCACTTTCAGTCCAAAAAAGAGAAAATCCCTTATTTAAATGACATGGCTGTCCCCAACGACGAGAACATCCAAGCGAAATACAGTGAGAAGATAGCCAAATACACCGACTTGGCAATGGAAGTAAAAAGACTGTGGAAACAGAAAAGAGTCATCATTGTTCCTCTCGTCATATCAGTAACAGGTCTCACCCCAACAACATTTACACCGCATTTGGCACAATTAGAACTTAATACGGACATTTACAGGAACATCCAGAAATCAGTCATTTTGAAAACATCTAGCATAGTTAGATAATTTCTTAATACACAATAGTTGTTTTTTTTCCATTTTCTTTTTTTATTTTTATTTTTTGTACTGACTTGGTATAATCCCGTCAGTATAAAATACAAACCACAGGAACACTGTGAGACAACAAGTCATAAAACAATAATAATAATGTTATTAAAATTTTTAACATATCAAAATTATATAAACTGTTTTTTAAATAAGTAATTTTATATTTCTTTTTTTAAATTGTTAATATCTTTTCATCCTTTATAAAATATCGATTTATATAACAAATTGTTGGAGGGTAGAATTAAATGAAAATGGTCTTTTTAAATTTGGATGAAACTCTAAATTTTTAAATGATTTGGAGGTAAACTATTTTCAATTTTATAAATGAATACACAAATATAAAGAAATATTAAAGTTTTAACATCTGGCCATTTTAAAATACGTAACATATCACTAATTTTCGTATATTTATCTTTATTTAAAATTGCTCTTATTTCCGTGTTTTGTAAAACTTGAAGTTTTTGAAAAATAGGTTCATTTGCCATATATATAATTGTTGAACAATATAAGAAATGTGGTAATATGATTGTATTATAAATTGTTTTTTAGCAAATAGTCATAAATAATTGCTTATTATTTTTAGATATTTAATCTTAACCGCTATTCTCGAAGTAGTTTTTCCAAAAAATCATTAAATTTTAACTTATTTTATTTTTCAAGGAACTCTTTATAAACATACCTTAGGGCCAGCTATGTAGCTCCACTAAAACCAAAACACTGGTTCAGATATATAGATAACACATTTGTTGTTTCACCTTATGGACAGGAAAATCTTCTGATATTTCTGGATTATCTTAATCAACAACATCCCAATATTAAATTCACAATGGAAATTGAATTTAATGGAACGATTCACTTTGCAGATATATTTGTTGAAAGGAAGGAACGTGGTACAAGCGGACATTCTGTGTACAGAAAATCGACGCATACGCATAGGTACTTAAATGCAAATTCTCACCTCCATCCAGCATAAAAGAAATCGTTTATTAACTCACTAGTTTTTAGAGCTTTCAATTTCTGACCAAGACTCTCTAACATCGGAAACAGCAAAACTGACCGAAGCTCTGAGAGCCATTGGCTATTGCCTTGAAGATATTACGCGTACAATCCAACTGCGTGAAAGGAGCACCATTAGGTAGTGTTGTTCTTCCCCACATACGTGGCACTGCAGACAAAATAGGACGATTACTACAGCTCCAACATACGGACAATCTTCAATACAGATAAGAACATTGGACAATGCTTGCGATCCCTGAAAGTTATTGTAACTTTTCAAACAGGACGAGTATAAAAAAGTTCTTGTTCCTGTCTGGAAGTGTATATGGGAGAAATAGGACGCTCAATATAAACTAGACTAAGGCTTAAACGATATAATAAAAAGACAAACAAATTGTTCAATTTGCTATAGCTGAACATCAGCATATCACTGGCCATATTATAAATGTTAAAGAAGCGTCCATTCCAGGATTTTATAAACGAAAGATCAGAGAATCTATTGAAATTTTCAAAGACACAAGAAACTTGAATAGAGACACGTGGAGTATAAAAGCCCGCCTATATCTCTTCGGGCTCATTTAGTGTTCAGATTCCCTGGCGTAGAGATTCCTGAACATGCCTCGTGCAATCGAAACCGAAATATCGCATAGTAATTTCAATCTGACATGTTCTAATCCCAAGAACCATGATTTCTTAATTAACATCTTTTTGCTGTTGCTTTTAGTCACATGAAATACGTATGTTTATAAAAGTTAAATACAAACATCTTGAAAAATATATTCAATGAAATTATAAAAAGTACTAAGATTGAATGTTATCAAATAAAATTTTTTTGTAGAGGTTGTCACAGAGCTAATCATAAAAATTAAATGGCGAATTCTACAGGTAAAAAGAAAATTTAGGTATGAACATATGATGAGCAAAACTTTATATTTTTACTGCAGTGTACTGAAAATTAAAAAGCATGGCTGCCATTGGTTCATATTTTATTTCATACCAATTTTTTCGAACAAGATCCTAAATAAATTTTTTTATAAAAAAACAATACTCACCCTATTATTGCATTTTGACCTAAATTTCTGAATATCCTGTGGTGAATTTTATAACCTGAATGACGTTTCTTTGTACCATATTTTTAAGCCCCATCTTTTATCAACAACTTGTTTTTTGAATCAAATCGATATCTGTATTCTTAAAGGAATAACACATTTTTAAACAAAACTATGCAATTTTTAATGAGACACATAAAATAAAGACCATTGTATTTGTAAAGATTTGTAAAGTAGGCTTGTTCTTTCTGTTATGACAGTTTCCGTGGCTTGTCAAGCAGATTCTTGTCAACAAATAACACATTTATTTACTGTACTTATAGCGTTAGTTAAGTTCATTATGTTTCTGTATTGTGTGTTTTGAAAGCGTTATGTTTCTGTATTGTGTGTTTTGAAAGCTTCAAATGTAGTTGAAGATCGATTTCTTCGACTTAAAGTTCTACGAGAGCGAACGGCTTCTGCCCGCGTTTTGGCCAGAAAATTTGCAGTTTTTCATGGTGTCGTAGTTTCACCTGATACCGTACGCAAAAGGTTGAGTTGCTCTATCCTCTCGTGTACCTGCTACAGATTCTCTATAGACTATCTAGTCGACGCCTGGAATTTTCTCGAACTCATGCAGATTGGGACATGGACGATTAGTGAAACGATCTTTTTACGAACGAGTCTCGTTTTACAAGATATTCACCAGATGGACGGCAAAGGGTGTGCAGAAGACGCAGGGAACGATACGCTCAATGTTGTTTCTCCCCTAGAGTACAATTTGGTGGCCGTGGAGTAGTAGTATGGGGCGGCATTTCCTTGTTACGCTTCAGGCAAGTAGAATTAACGCATATATACATTAGGCAGTGTTTTGAAGTACATATGGTTCCTTATATGCCATTTGTAGGAAAAAATTTTCTCCTAATGCAAGATAATGCTCGTCTGTATATAGTCCGAATGATGAGACAATATTTGAACGATGTTAGTATTCAAGTGTTAGAATAGCCCCCCAGAAGTCCTGATTTAAACCCCATAGAGCATATGTGGGATAATCTAGGAACAAATGTTAGACAGAACTATGGTGAGTTTTAAACTTTAGTTGCAGTAGCTGCTTTAATTCACTCCATGACAGAAAGAATGAGAGCTGTTATTAAAACTCGGGTAGGAAATACTAGGGTTTGAAATGAAATCTGAATACTTTAATATTGCTGATGTAATTCTTCAAATGCTCGTTGCTAATTAAAGAATTATTGCATAGTTTTGTTTAAAAATGTGTTATTCCTTTAATAATTCACATAACGATTTGATTCAAAAAGCAAGTTGTTGATAAAAGATGTGGCTTAAAAATCATTCAGGTAAAAAAAAATGTTCTACAGGGTATTTAGAAATTTAAGTCAAAATGCAATTTTGTTTCTACCCTGTATATCCATTCAACTTTTCCTAAAATCGATTAAGGTAAATGATGAACATTGAAGCTTTTGCAATTGCAAAAAAATATCGAAATTGATCAAAAAAGTTATTTAAGATTGATTTTGGATACAATTTTATTAGTCCGGTTAATTTTGCACGGCAATGTATTAAAAGAATTGTCAAAACTTAAAAAGATGTCTAAAACTGAACTTCATACCATTAAAAACCTCGAAAACGTATGAAATACGATACTAACATGTACAGTTTTTTCTTAATGATATGGTGAACGTAATATATATTGCTTCCGGTGCTCGTTGCAACAATTGAAAACGGCCCACTCTCGCCATTTTTTACATTTTTCGTAGAGTAATCGAATAAAACATAAATATATAGGGTCAAACTGTTATCCTCCTTTTTTTAAGTCGGTAATCATAAGCAGATTCTGAAATCGTAATAATAAACATTTTATTCGGTTATTTAGAAATGTAAAAGTGATTAGAAAAATATAGCCTTTTTATAGGGATTTATTTTTCATTGAACAGTCCGAAAATGAACTTATACAAAATAAATTTGCCTTAGTGTAATATTAGACAAACATTTCAAAAAGCATAAACAATTCATACCTTAGTTAATCAGAATATTTTGTCTATTTTTTTCTCTCTATTTGCAATTATTAATTATTTCTTTTAGGTTTGTTCAATGCCCTGCTATTCCGAGGAGAAGACCAGATATTACAACGTTCATTCACAAACCGTTAGAACATTATAGAGAAGTGTTAAAAATTCTCATGGCAATTCAAAGTCACACGCCTCTCAAACATGAAGATTTTCCTGTGATAAATCAAATTGTCCATGAAATGCAGGTACGTTTTTATTATTTTTGTTAACTGGAACTATTTTACTATATTCTTCCAGTGAAATCAGGTGTAGGAACGAAGTTTTTGTTGGAAGGAAGGAGAGTGCAAAAGATCAAAGCTTAGGGTGGTTTTTTTTATAATGAATATCCTATATCGTCCGGGGAACTCAGGGATTGGAAATTTTGCTGACTCTTAATAACTTTATTTTCATTTTTTGCATTTTTTTCCAGCGCCTGTTTCTTCCCAGGACTTCTAATCACTCCCAATGTGGTCAAAACCTTCTGACCCTTTAGAAATTTGGCTGACTCCCTAATTGGGGTGAGAGATCACATGCTACTCAACACGATTTTCATTTTTTATTGCCCTCCTTTCTTTCCAGGACTTATAATCACTTTCAGTGTGGTCAAAACTTGCTGGCCCTTAATAAGGATGATAGTTCTGATGTTACTTAATATTATTTTCATTTTTTGCAATATTTTTACAACCCTCTTTCTTTCCAGACTTATAATCACTTTCAATGTGGCCAAAACCTGCTGACCCGTTAGAAATTTCTAACGGGTCAGCAAAATATTACCGATATCTTATAGGCCAGCAAATTAGGAATTCCCCAAAAGGTTTAAAAAAATGGCTGAAAAAATATTAATAGATATTTTCACAAAGAAAACAAGAAAATGTTAAGTTAGTTTTTCACGAAAAATGTTTACTGATACTGTAAAAATGCATAATATTTTGACTTTTGCAAATGTTTGACACAATCATAATAGATTAATTCAAAAGATACCTACTCCCTCCTATCAATGGATTTTTGACATTGTCATTTTTCTATTTAGAAAACAAGAGGTTTAAGTACACAATTTTTAATATTACCACTAAATAAATATAGCCTAACCCAAATTAACCTTTTAAGAAATGCAATTTTGTCTGTAGCCTTTTTTGAGACACCCCGTATGTATAAAAACAAATTGGCCAAACACTATTTAATAAATACCATAACTTTTATATTTAACATTTTTTACTAAAATATAAAGCACAAAAGTTAAATGGGGGTGTCATTTATGGTGGATCATCTTGTACACTTGTATAGGGTGTCCCAAATTCGAGTCATACCATTGGGATTTTGTAAACCATACAAAATACAGCGAAATTGAAATAGGGGAAAAGTTCCACAATTTAGGGAAGATTAAATATGACCTGATGAAATTTAGTTTGGGAAGATAACATAAAACAAATTTTACATTTTCATTGTCACTTTTTGTCTCTACAAGATGGTGCCCTTTAGGTTCAAATCCGATATTTCATCTTTGGGGTTCAACCAGTCTTTTAAATATGGATCTGGATTTTTATTTAATGTTTAAAGCCTATAGCTTCCCAAATACAATGATGGATAACACTTATCCAAAAAATGTTGTTTGTTTGTTCCACACACACTCATTCAAAGAGAATCTTATACCCCATATCTTTCTAACACATTACACCTTATGGGAATTTTCTTTATTATATTTTTTGGGTAAGTGTGATACATTATTAGCTTTGTTCTATAATGCAATCCACAACGGTTTCAGACTGACTGAGACTGTTCAAAACCATCTAAGTTTTGAACAGTCAGTCAGAGGACTGCTTTGAACACTTGGCTGGCCAATGCTTCCAAGCAGTTTGAAACCGTTGTGGATAGCATGTTAGAACAAAGCTATTGTATTTGGAAGGGCATAAGCTTGAAAAAAAAAAATAGAAAAAACTCCTGGTGCGTATTTAAACATAATTAAGTTGATGATGGAACAAGGAAGACGAATATAAAATAGCATTTAAAATCTGAGTGCACGGTCTTATAAAGGACAAAAAGTGGCAATGAAACTAAAAAAAAATTTTACGTTTTCTTCCCAAAAAAAGTTAGAAAAATATAAACCGCATCTTGTACATTTACTATTATTGACCCACATATTACATTATCTATAAAGTCGACGCGTCGGCGCTTAACCTTTATTACAAACCTGAAGATATCGAGAATAATGGTTACAGAAAAAGGGAATCCAAAGATAAGGAAATAAACCTTAGCAAAAAGAAAATCCAAGAATTCGTTGCAGGAATTATCTGAGGCTGACTGGTAATGCAAACAAAAATTTAACGGATATTCTAAGGACAATCTCTATTGAATTTAATATTATGGCATCTATAGGACAGAGTATTACGAGCGTAGTCGTGCTTATCACCGTTTAGTCGGAATGATGGGAGATGTTCATATTTAGAAAAGCAAAGTTAATTACATATTTACATCGGATTTTGATTTCAGTGAGTACTTCTCATCTAGAGATCTCTTTGGTGAGGTATCTTCACTCCGGGTTATTTAGTTTTAGCCAGAACTATCCCCATTAAGAACAGTGCACTGTTATAATTATGCCGGGTGGTTTTCCTACACAATAATAATATAAGTGTTTTGATCATGCTCCGGTTGCACTAACCGTTGGTCACTGGCCTGTCAGATAATGACGTCTTGATTGCGTAATGTATAGAACATGGTAAAAACATTTGGTAACCGATTTCAAGTAACAGCTAAAATAAATGATTAATTGTGTTTTGAATTTGCAAAAAAGTAATAACAAATATGGAGAAACAATTAGCGATTTATATGCAAAAGTTTATTTTTTAATAGCAATATTGTGTCTGTTATAAGCAAGTTGTCATTTTACGTGAAACTTTTAACACCAGCCTTAAAATATGCAAAAACCCAAATAATATCTATTTAATAATAAAAATAAATAATTTCGCTGTTTTTAATTTGTAAACAAACCGCCATATGTTGTTTGTTTCTGGAACCACGATCGAGACCATATCCCCGACATGGTTAGCTATTTGCCAGACCAGTTATCAAACCAATTAGCTGGTGACGTCACTAGTTGCAACGTGAATTCTTGCAGTTCGAAGCGGTCAGCTGAACCTGAGCATGGTGAAAACTTCTTATCTCTTGTAATTCTGGTTTTCTGCTTATGGAGATTCCAAGATGTTTCTTCTGTTTATACCTAGAGTTTTCACATTTTGTAAACTAACAAATTAACAGTTTGTGGTCCAGTGTGATATAAACCATAATAGGTAATAATGCACAATGATAATGTTTCCAAGCCTAAGAAGCAAAATGTGGTGGAAGGTGGGCACAGTTTTCTTGTATCTAAATAGTGTTGACACTTGTTCTTGGAATCGTGCCCTAGTTGACCCCATGTCTAATATTAAAAAATGTGTTAAAGATGAATTTGTGCCTAACTGGTAGTCTTTTAGACACCATATACCTAGAATGTCCCCATATTGTGCTAGTTTGGGCACAGTAACAAAATTCGATGTCGACACTTCCTTAACAGGTTGTGTCTGCGTTTTGTCCGAAAATATTGTTTCCGCTTTGATACTAAAATGTGTTAGTTTATCTTGGATGAGTAGATTGCTTATTCAATAAAGTTGATTCTGCGATAACTATAACTTTAAAAGAAATGCCTAAAAATACTAGAACTACCAAGCGTACAAAAATAATTAGAGGAAACCCAATTTCATCTAGTAAGTGTTGTCCAAGCCCAAATTGGAACCGTCGAAATGCCCGGGCGTATTTTAGTCGCAATGTGACAGACCCATTTTATGTATATTCTGTACCGGGTGGCCAACTAAGAATGGACGCCGGCCATAACTCGCTATATCTCTTTTAACACAATTGAATAGAGGAGGAAATTCTCAATAAGTCAGTGCAAATTTCAGCTTCCTAACTTTTTTCAAACCGGAAATATAAATAAAACAAATATTAGGGCGCTGGGTACGCAACATCTCCCTAATCTGTATGGACATAGCCTACATCACAATAATTCAGTAATAATACCACAGATAATATTCAACGCAAATCGCTAAAAATTATACTAATGTTCTGAAATAACCACCAGGTGGCGCAGTAGGAGTCAATAAGTGCAATATTAAATTTTCATTATAATGGGAAATGAAAGCCATTTAAATGGAACGTGTGAAAGAAACGATAATAAAAATATAATTCAATTAATGCCGCCCTAAATGTTTAAATTGTCGGCCATCGTTTTCGATGCACTTATGCATCCTATCTCGCATGGATAAAACTGCAGCCTCCAGTTCAGCAACTGAAATAGTATTTATACAGTCTCTTATTCGCTGAATCATATTTTCCCGTGTAGTGGGTCTGGTGGCAAAAACTAAATCTTTCACTCGACCCCATAAATAAAAATCTAAACACGTTAGGTCGGGTGACCTAGCTGGCCATGGAAGGGTGCCGCCTCGCCCTATCCATCGGCCAGGATAGTGGGCATCTAAAAATTGTGAACGTTGACGGCGAAGTGCGCTGGACAACCATCGTGCTGGTATACCAATCATTGTCGGACGTTCAGAGGTACGTCCTCCAACAAAATCGGCAATTCCTCCCTTAAAAATCTTAGATATCTCTCACCATTCAATGGATTATCGAAAAAAAATGGTCCGATAATTCGTCCGCCTAAAATCCCTGCCCAACAATTTACAGACCAACAGCCTTGGTGCTGGACTTCGCGCATCCAATGTGGATTTGTTCTGGACCAATAATGTGTATTGTGAAGATTGACACGTCCATCGCTCTGGAAGGTAGCCTCATCAGTCCACAATATTCGCCTCAGAAATTGTGATCTTCCCTCATTACACCCAAAAGCCAGTGACAATGGTTTAGTCTGTGATCAAAATCTGCAGCAGTCAATTCCTGATGCAGCACTAAGTGATATGGATGTAACCTAAAACAAGATGAAGATATTTAATTGATGTTCCAGGAAATTATTGGTTTTCTAGGCTTAAAGACCTATGTGACATCAGAATCACGTGACTTTTGTTAAAAAATATGTCCAGTTTATATTTGCAATGTCGTTGCTTACCTGTGCTCTTTGAGTATATTTTGAACAGTGGTTCGCGTTACTCCTAGGTCTAGCGCAATAATTCGAGTACTTAGTTGAGGATTAAACTCGATATACGCTAGCACATTAATTACATTCTCTTCGGTGCGTCCTCTGCGTTGTCTGCGGTATACGGGAATATGCACGTTTCCAGTGGTTCGCAAACGTTGGATCACTCGAAGAAAAACCTTTTTACTTGGGTGGCGTCTCTGCGGATATTTCTGCGTATATACTCTTGCAGCAACCGTAGCATTTCTCAAACATTCAAAATAAACACCTATCATGTCGAATAGTTCTTGATTTGTATAAATCATTTTGTTCTTAACACAACGCAACACGAACAATAACAAATCTTGAACAAGAAAAATACGAACTACAACAATAACATGAACAACAGCAACTAGAAAAACTCAAAAAACACGAAAATCTCGGACAAAAACGCGAAATGATAGCAATACTATTAGGAAATTCAAGAACGATAAATAGCAAATAAAAGGCACTGACAAGAAACTATTGTTTATTTTTTGACGTATTACTTTCAATTTTGTTTTCACAGCCTACTATTTTTTTTGCTTGATGTAGCAGAAAATTGCTAAGGAATTATTATTTATCTATGTTTTTAGTTTATTGTTATTCTTGTGCATAAATTGTCGATTTTAAGAAAGACGGAGATTTGCAACGGATTTTTCTTATTTATTACCTTATAATATCTAACTTACTGAAAATAGAGTAAACTACAAAAAAATATAGAGAAAAGTAAAATTGCGAGTAAAACTATGCTTATTAACGTCTACTGCGCCACCTGGTGGTTATTTCAGAACATTAGTATAATTTTTAGCGATTTGCGTTGAATATTATCTGTGGTATTATTACTGAATTATTGTGATGTAGGCTATGTCCATACAGATTAGGGAGATGTTGCGTACCCAGCGCCCTAATATTTGTTTTATTTATATTTCCGGTTTGAAAAAAGTTAGGAAGCTGAAATTTGCACTGACTTATTGAGAATTCCCTTTATTAAATTGTGTTAAAAGAGATATAGCGTGCTATTTAAAATTTTCAAAATAATGCGTAATAATTGTTGTGATGTCAATCAGCGCCCTCTAGTTACCACGGCGAAATCAAATCGGATTTTTTTTGTACATCAGATTATTAGTTAAGATGGGCTCTTTCAAACGAGACTTAGTTTGTTCAATTCCGTTGACTTATAACGGAGTTATTGACATTTAAATAAAAACATGTTTGACCTTCCCCCACCACTACATTTTACGAGATAGAGCAAAATATCCTTAACAAAAAAATCACAATTTTTCTACTCTTTACGATGGCAGTATTTATAATATACCTTTACATGAATATTTTTTAAGAAACAGCCCTTTTTCTGATTGACCATAACAGTTGCGCCCCCTAGCGGCCATATGCGGAACTTCAAAATATTTTCCAGCGATTTCTCTTAGTCTATTTAGCTAATAATTTTTTTCCCCCAAGTTATATGATTAACGGTTAGCGAGTTATGGCCGGCGTCCATTCTTAGTTGGCCACCCCGTACATGAAAGCCAAATAAATCCTATGTGTCTAAACAGACCCATTTAAGTAGAATTTTGGTCAAATATCGGAAACACTGGTTTAAAATGTTTCCCCCCGATTTTTATGGGTCAAATTAGACAGTTTCTTGGAAACAAAAAGGAGATATTATAGAAAACATGTGTTCATTTCGGCACAATCATTAAGACGCCATGATTTGTTAAGAAAATTCCACAACGTTTAAATTGATAACAATGGCAGAAAAAAAAAATTATCTTTAAATTAAATTGACATATATAAAAGAGTGCATCAAGCATTGTTAAAAATAGTCCCAGTGTTTTGCTTATTTTTGGAAGTTTAATTGTAGTTAAATTAGTGTATGTAGTGTCATTTTAAAGAGAAAAAAATCAGTTATTTAACAGTGTAGTTTTTGTGTTGTGAAATTTATATATATGTGTCTTAAAACCCTATAATATAAAGCTGATTTAATTATAATATATATACCAGTTAGACCCAAAAAAACTACAGAAATTATTCCTTATCTGTGAAATATTAATATTCACAATAATTTATTCATATAGATATTTTGTATGGAAACAGTTGTTTATGTTTTGGGAATCTCCTATTTTTTATATCTTGTTTTGATTAAGAGGTTACTGACCTTCCTAAATTTGATTGTTTGTCTATGAATGAGAGATACCAGGGCTTTTTAATAAGTTTTGGGGTGTGCTGTTGAATTGAGTAGGTAGCTACACCTTAAGACTTTCGATGTCTCACGTATTTAGTAAACTGGGTATTTTTTATTATAATATATTTGTTATTTGTTTGACATAAGCATATATTTGGCTGTTTGAAGTAAATCTTAATTCTGAAAAATAACTCCAGGCCATTGCCAATTTTGAGAGAATTTTAGTGGAACAAATTTTGTACCTAAATTGCTGCTGCTGCATCTTTCAATAAAACTGTAATCTACTTCAAATTTCGAAATGTCTGAGACATTTAAATGCTGTAAAAACAAGACCAACTGCAACTGGATTTGCATTGTCTGCAATAACATTTTTCACCCTAGTTGCTGGAAATGAACAAAGGCTTACACAATTATTAGTCAAAACTTGATATGGTGTTCAGAAGTATGTGCAAGCATAGCGGGCACTGAAAAGGGACATGATCCAACAGTTGTGGCACTACAAAATATAATAAGGGAGAAAACAGAGGAGTTGACCTTAAAAAATGAACATATTAGGAGGATGAGGCGAAATTCTACAGCTTTTGAACATGATGCAGAAGAAATGGAATCTAAATTACTGTCTGAAGTGAATTCCTCTAAGCTCAGGATTGTTGAACTCACAAAAGCCATTGAAGATCAAAAGGGAATTATAGCTTCTTTTTATAAAGGTATTTCCGCTTATGCGGAGACGCAGACCGTCATCAAGGTAATTAACAGCGCAGCTCAGACCATACTCCACAAAAATTACAGTAAGAAAACTCAGACTGGCTTTGCTCCCAACTCAACTTGCAATTCGGAAGCTCAAACAGATAAGACTGATATCATAGACCAAAAAAATCAGGTAAACAACCTCAAATCCCAGATTACGCAGCTAGAAGCGGAAAATACCAAGTTACAGATGAGCAAAAGTGAATCTGATGAAAAATTGCAGAATATCATGAAGGACTTAAACGACATCACTGAAATAAACAGAAATATGATTGAAAGCATAAGGGTTCTTGAAAGTGAAAACAGAATGTTTGAATCAGAAATTGTTAATCTGGAGAGGCTTCGTGACCTAAATAAGTCATTAAATGAAAAGTTAAGCGAACTAGAAGAACTACAAAGAAGTCTGCAAATTTCTATTGGAACCTTCACGGCAGAAAATAACTATTTGTCTGACAAGGTTTTGGATCTACAGAAAAGCCTTTCCTGTTTCACAGCCAGTCTAAGGCATTGCTCATTATCAGAACCGAAACTAAATGTGAAACTAAATGTGAACTGTGCTATTAACCAAATGAAACTGGACCACCCGGAAACCAAAATTGATAGAAAAGTTGTTGTTTTTGGAGATGAAAGCGGTCGAAATCTCTCATGTACTCTTAATGTCTTGTTGAAGTCCCCATATTTTAAGGTTAGAGGTATTGTTAAACCTCACGCGACTTTACGAGAAATTGTAAGTAATATATTTGGGGAAACGCAAGATTGCGGCAAGGACGATTTTGTAATTGTATGTCTTAGTATTAACATGAGATCTTCTAACCTAGCATTAAGACAGATTTTTGCAATTGGTAAATTTACAAACTTAATTATTTGCTACTATTATAATAATGCATTGACTGATAATTTTCTTAGTAAAAAAATAAATGATTTATTTTATACTTATATACATAGGAATAATGTTTCTGTTAGAGTGATAGATAACGTAAAGGTCGGAAATAGATATAGGCATAATATTCAATCTCTTGGAAGATTACTTTTGTTGTATATCCAAAAAAGCTTACTTTTGCCTTCTCCTGTTAATGGTAATGTAATTAGGATTAATAGTGATAATATTTTAAATTTACAACCTGTTGAGGCAGGGAGTCCCATCACTCGACGGGATGATTGTGAGTCTAATTTGATTTGTGTGTGTGATACTGATACCTCCACTATAGCTAGTGGCAGTCCTACAAATAATACACAGAATAGTAGTTGTGATTTTTTAGAGAAAAGTCCTTTCTTGAAGAATTTTCCATAATGTTGTTAAATGTTCAGAGTGTAAGAAATAAGACTGATGAGCTCTCCATTTTTTTGGAAACTCTTAGTAATCCAAGTATAGTGGTTTTGAGTGAACACTGGTTAAAGCCAGAAGAATCATTCTTTCTGCAGAATTACTCAATTATTAGTAACTATTGCCGTTCAACTTATTTACATGGAGGTACGGTTGTTCTTGTTAAGGAAATATTCTTGAATTGTTGTAATTTTATAAACATTAGTAAGTTTGACTTCTTAAACGAGGATAAAGTTTTTGAGCTTTCAATAAGTTACTGTTCCAAATTTAATCTATATATTCTTGGCTTGTATCGTTCTCCAGTTGGTAGTGTTAGTGAATTTTTGTTTAGGTTGGAGATTGTGTTATCGCAGTTAAATTGTGGCACTTTGATTGTATTGTGTGGGGATTTTAATATCGATTTTTTAGATTCATTTAATATTAATACACAAATGTTACAATGTTTATTAAGCTCATATGGTCTATGTATGGTGGTCGATAAACCAACACGAATAACTGCCCATTCCTCTACCATTATTGACTATGTGTGCACAAACTTTGAAAAAAATAATGTTCTTTTTGAGGTGATGAATGCAGGTATTTCAGACCACGAAGTCATTTTGTGTAAATTTAAAATAAAAACAACTAAAAATGTGGGAAGGTTTAGAAAAAAGGGACGATTATATACCAAACATAATTATGATAGATTTTCGCAATTATGCAGCGGGAGGGACTGGAGCTATGTCTTGCTTTTGCCTGATCCCGTGGAGGTGTTTCATGCAGAGCTCTACAAGGCCTTTAATAATACTTTTCCTGTTAAAACGCTAGTTAAAAAAATCAAGAAACCATGGGTTACAAAGGGCATTCGAACCTCTTCTAAAAATATGCGTTCCCTTCACCACATTAGAAAGTTTTATTTTCATAATCACTTTTTTACTTCATATTTTAATAAATATAGAAAAGTTTATAGAAGTATTATTGGCCTTGCTAAATCTTCATACTACAGAGATAGGATTGGAAATTCCAAAAATGTACAGCGAGAATCTTGGAAGATTGTAAATGAACTAAGGGGAAAAAACAAGGTACCAAAAGTCATAAATACAAAATTATCAAGCAATGAATTAAATAAATTTTACTGCTCTATTGCATACAATCTGTCCAGCAAAATCAATGCAACTTTAGACTATAAACATTTTTTTGAATATACTAGTGTAACAGATTCTTTTTTCCTTGCTCCAACAGACATTTACGAGTTGAAGAGTATTTTTGCAGAGATTGGAAATAATAAAGCAGCAGGATGGGATGAGATTTCAATTAGATTATTTCTAAGGTTACCTGAGTCAGTTTTACAAGTTTTGGTGGAAGTTATAAATGAATCCTTTTGCTCTGGAACTTTTCCTTCCTGCTTAAAAATTGCTACAATTTTGCCATTTTTCAAGGGCGGTGATGCAGAGAGCCCCTCAAATTACAGACCAGTAGCATTGCTCCCTACTCTGTCTAAAATTATCGAAAAAATTGTTAAGAAAAGGGTAATTTCATTCCTCGCCAGACATAACATTCTTAGTTCGGAACAGTTTGGCTTCCAATCTGCTAAGGGTACATCTGACGCAGTTTTTGCTTTTTTGGAGACATTATATTTGGGACTGAATGATGGTGGGATGGCTGCAGTAGTGTTTTGTGATTTGTCAAAAGCATTTGACTGCGTTAACCACCAGATACTGCTGTGGAAGCTCCAATCTTACGGTTTTAGAGGGACAGCACTTAGGTGGTTTGAATCATATCTCTCGGGTAGAGTTCAGAGTGTCTCGTTTAATGGGATGCCATCTGAACGAGGGGAAATGAGTTATGGTGTGCCTCAGGGATCTGTTCTGGGACCAATTTTATTTCTAGTTTATGTAAATGACTTAACAAAATTAAATATTAAAGGAAAATTTACAGTGTTTGCAGGTGATGCAACCATTTTATGGCATGATACCAACTCCGCTAGTCTTAATGATACTCTGAATAATGACATAATTCTAGTAAAACAATGGTGTGACGCAAATCAATTAACTCTCAATATTTCGAAGACTAGTATTATGAGCTTTAGGTGCAACCTAAATGATGTATATTTAGAAGACATTGTGGTTAGCAATTTATCAGAGAACAGATTCCTGGGTATTTACTTAGATAGTAAACTTAAATTTGAAACCCACATAAGCCAATTAAATTCTAAGTTAAGCTCAAATTGTTTTGCCCTTCGAGTTTTAGCTAGGGAATTAGATCCATCTATAGTGAGAAATAGCTACTTTGCATTAATAGAGTCCCATCTTAGATATGGAGTATGTTTTTGGGGGGTGTGCTCAAGACAACTGTTTAATAGTGTTTTCATTTTACAAAAAAGAGCCATTAGGTATATGTATAAGTTAGGGTTACGGGTTTCGTGTAAACCATTTTTTATTTTAAATAAAATTCTTACCCTACCATCCCTATTCATTCTTGAGTCAGTATGCCTTATTCATAAAAAGTACAAAAATACTATATTTGAAGAAAGAAATTACAGGACTCGACAAACACATAACGTTGCGCTACCTATACCATCAACTACTTTGGAAAGGAACTCCACCATCTTTAACAGCAGAAAACTATTTAATCATCTTCCTTTAAATATAAAGATCAATGAGCCAGAAAGAATTTTCAGAAGGGAAGTTAAAAGACTGCTAATTGAGAAAGCATACTATGAGGTATCTGAATTTTTCAATGAGAGATTTTAGTATTTTTATTTGTTTGTTGTTTGTATTGGTGTGTGCTCTCTGCCTCCTCATTTGAAATAGGTCTTAGTAGTATATGTATGTTTTTGTTTGTCTAATTAATTATATGTACTTTTAATCTACTTTAAGATTGTAGTATACTAATTTTTATTGTACACTTTTTATTGAGATAATTTTTTTTCCAGCTTTGTCAATAAGATTTTCTTCGACAATAAAGCTTTTTGAGTTGAGTTGAGTTGAAATTCCTAGCTCATTTTGACCAAAAACTATGTGGTATACATTTTGATCGCCATTTCGACCTCAATATCCACTTAAAGTGAACGCGGCATCGACAAAATAGCGTAAAAGTTTGTCGTGTCCAAAATTACGGGTCAACACTTTACCCAAGAAGTGTCTATAATTGATCCTTGGGACACATAATAATAATTGGATAAGTCCCTTGCAATAATTAAAGACGAAAAGTCGGAAAGCAATTCCAGTTTTGAACGGTATTATTTTTAAAAACTTAAATTGGTCAAAGCCATGAAACTTTCGTTTCAACATCTTGTATTAGTGTAAAAAAATCGATTCTTTTCAAATGACTATGACAAAAACAGTTTACTGTTAAAAAATTGTAAGAAAACAATTCGTAAATTAAATAATTCTAACATTAGCCCCTTTTACCTAATTTGAAAATGATTATAATCTTTCTCTTCTAGGTAACATATAGAGAAATAACTTCTGAGGGAGGTCTAATGGAACCCTGTGGAGAAGGAAGACCTTTATTGTCTGTTCAAGATTTAGAAAATAGATTAGTTTTTACCAAATGCAAGGTAAAATTACTTTACTATTATCATTAAACGAATTTTCTAATCAAGTAATTGTGAAACGTTTTTACACCATGTGTGTATCATTTATTATTATTAATTTCATTGCCCCTTTACTTCTAAATATTTTTAGTTGACCTTATCAACTCCTAATATAATTTTTTTTTCAATTCAGCCTTTTGTACTGAACAAACCAGGACGCCAATGGATCTTCGGTGGCGACCTGAGTCGGGTAGAAGGTCGGAACGTTCGACAATACTGGACCCTCCTTTTCAGCGATCTTCTACTGTTTGCCAAAGCCTCCAGGGATAGAGTTTTATTTATCACGGAAGACCCTCTTCCTTTAGCTCATATTACGGATATGTACTTTAATATTAGGAAAAAAGGTAAGTCTAAAGCTCTTATCATTTTGTATAGTATAGCCTAGAGCAGCCATGTCAAACATGCGGCCCAGTGACCATTTTTCTGCGGCCCAAATCAGTTTTGAAAACAGCCAGATAATGCGGCCCGCGAACAAGTTGAAAACCGTTTTTGAAAGCGCAACAACGATTGGTATAATAAAATGTACAATTGTACATAGTGCCATCTATGTTTAGGAGGATAAACTAAACATACTCAATCTAAAACCTAAAGCCAAACGTTGTCTGGCTTGTTTTATGAAATTCTATCGCGCAAAAACGCAGATGACGCTATCTGAATATTCTGGAAAGAACTCGAGAAATCAGAATCCGTATATAAGCCGTGTTCGATTGAGTTCAGTCGTTCAGTGTTTGGTCAGTTATGAGTCAGTCGCGATAGAGTTTCGAGTTGAGTAGCGCACTTATTGTTATAACACTTAACAGTACTTATTATAATTTATTTCGGATACAGTTTTTTAAACATGTCTCTTTCAAAACCAAGTGGAGGTAAGAGGAAACTTGTAGATCAGCATCGTATCTTTCAAGAAAAGTGGGGATTAGAGTTTTTTTGCTGTGAAGTGAAAGAAAAATTATTTGTTTAATTTGGAATAGTACAGTCGGTGCCCCAAAATTATATAATATAAAACGTCACTATGATATTCATCATAGGTAAACTAAAACTATGTTTGACAAGTATACAGGCATGGTCAGAATCAAAAAGTTAAATAAGTTAAAATCACGGTTGAAAGATCAGCAGCTTATGTTTACACGTCCAAAGCAAGAAAATGAATCTGTCCTTCAAGCAAGCTATGTACTATCGGAGTTGATCGCGAAAAACTCAAAACCATTTGTTGAAGGTGAATTTATAAAAGAGTGCCATGTAAAGGCCGCGGAAATTGTAAGTCCCGGGAGCGTGAAGGCATTTCAAAATATATCCTTGTCCCGGAATACTGTCGCTGAAAGAGTTACTGAGTTGGCTGCCAATATAAGTGATCAGATAAAAACAAAATACAGATGTCAATGCGTATGAAGAATTACTGGAATTAGTACCATTGCATGATACAACAATTGGGAAGGATATTTTCAATGCTGTTTATGGACTTCTGCAAAAGTACAATTTAGATTTGTCAAAACTGTATTCCGTTGAGACAGACGGAGCTCCTTCAATGACTGGAGTAAAAAATGGCTTCGTTAAAATATTACAGACAAAGATCAGAGAAACGGGCAGTGACAAACCAGATTTTCATCATATTCGTTATATAATCCACCAAGAAGTTTTATACCCAGAGTGAAGTTGGAAAGTGTTTTAAAGTCAGTGAAAAAAATTATAAACTTCATAAGGTCACGACGCCTTAGTCAGCGACAGTTTTCTGCATTTTTGCGTGATTTAAAAAGTGAGTACACGGGTTTACTATATTATGCAAAGGTGCGATGGCTTTCGTGTTCTATGGTACTCGACCGGTTTTCGAAACTCAAAGAAGAAATACGCGTTTTCATGGAAACAAAAGGAGAAGATGTCAGCTTATTATGCGATGTACCTTTTTTACAAGATCTTTCATTTATGGTAGATATCACAAAACAATTGTCGGACTTAAATACGAAATTGCAAGGACCACGTCAAGTTATTACAGATATGCATGATCATGTGAAAGCTTTCAAGCGTAAGATGATGTTGTGGGAAAAACAGTTAGCAGAGGATAATCTGTCACATTTTCTGCCTTGTAAGGTATATCAGAAAAGCACAAGTGTCCCAATATTATATAAAATATATTCAGAGAAAATGAGAAGCCTTCTGGCAGAATTTGAGAAGCGTTTTCAGGATTTTAAGACCCAAGAAAACAATTCTCTATTTACTGGTCTTTTCACTATCGATATTGATAAAGTTCCCCCTCAGTTGCAAATGGAAGTAATTGAGATTCAGTGTCAGACCCATTTAAAACAAAAATTTGATAGTGTTGGTACATTTGAATTTTATAAGTACTTGCCTGTTGAATACCAAGAAATGAGAAAATTTGCCTGTAAAATTCTGTCAATATTTGGAAGTACCTATAAGTGTGAACAACTATTTTCTTTGATGAAAGGAAACAAATCTCCCGCAAGATCCCGATTGACGGACGCACACTTGGATGCAGTTTTAAAAGTTATTTCCGCCGATAAATTCGCGCCACAAATAGACAACTTAATTAAAGACAAAAGATGTCAAATATCTGGCAAAAGAATTTAATGTTTGTAGTTTTCTGTAATGTCCTTTTTATTGGAAATTTAATAAACCGACTTGTCCTATAATAGTACATTTTCTTAAGATTTTCAGTAGTTTGTCTTCTTTAAAATAAGGTTTTGCGGCCCACCTAGTCAATGGTTTTCATGCTTTTGGCCCACCAGTGACTTTGAGTTTGACATGGCTGGCTCAGAGTTATTAGCTGAATTTCTATGTACGTAAGGCGTACAGCACCTGTATTATACTACTCCACAAACGCATATGCCTATGACAGGCTGTTTACTAATGAGCTTACCTCTGAAGCCGGGAATAGTTAGAGGGCCGATTAAAATGAGCTTCCCTCGTTATGAATGTTACCTCTTATTAGGAATAGTGGAGTGTAACATATTGGGTAGCGTTCTGTTCCATCATATTGGATACCTACCAATATTTTAACAGCTTCTGCCTATGCCACACTTGGTTTATGGTTATAATTTAAAATAAATCGAATACCGTAAGCTGGAGTGTCCTTGATCAATTTCATAATTAATTGTTGATTTATGAAAAAACAAATATAAAAACATTAATTTAAAAAAATTAAGAACCATGTCAAACGGGTACCCAAATCCATACAGCATATTAATTTTAACTATTGTATTAAAGTGAGTTTAAAAAAAGACATGGTAATCAAAGTCATACCCCGAGTGAGGCGATTTTGATAAGCCATGTCTAAACGCATTTAGCTACGTGTCTAATACCCAAATCGATCAATCTAGTCCCATTTGCAAATCGTCTAAGCAATTTTTGTGTTAGACTAAATTATGTTATGTGGAGCGACATCGATCGGTCATGTTAAACTATGAAAATTGGCATAGCATCCGCAGTAATACAACGTTCCAAACATTAGAACATTAGAACATAACATTGCAACCCAAACATGTCTATTTTATAGGGAAACTTGTAATGCATTTCAATATTAATTGTTGGGTTGAGAAGTATGACCAGAATATTTTCCATCGGTACGGTAGAAATGCTATAAATTCAGTGTCAGAGTATTTTTCCTTAACCACGCGCACATATTTAAACCATAGAGATTTATATTTTTATATTTTCAATGGGAGATCCAATGTAGGAATTAAGTAGTTTGCTACTTCTTCCACCACGACGTTATAGTCCTCACTATCTGACAAATGAACTGGTTTATCTTGAGCTTCATCCTGGGAGCTGCTAGCATTGTCAACAGTACACTTTTTCCTGGTTCAATTGTTGACCTATTTTTCTTTTTATGTGGTTCCGAATCGTTACCATAAAGCTTTTCCTTTAAAAACGGCATCAACACGGTTAAAAAGTAGAAACGAGTTTGTTAGACGTGTGAGTGGTGCTTTGTTCTTAGCCCGTCTTTTCGGTGTGTTGTAGCGAGATTTAATCGGTGAAACTTACATAGCAGTATTCGTTGTGAAACGCTCTAATCTTTAGTACAAATAGACTTTAATTTTAGACACTCATTAATCGACAAATTTAGAAATTCCGAAAGTGCTTTGTGTTAAGATTAAATATAAATATCAGGTATATCGTAAACAACTTTTTTTTACCCGGTGTCGTGCCGGGTGCCTGCGCGACCTGCACATCTGTTATCAGCCGTACCAGCCCGGGTATTCAATGTCAGGGTTCGTGCGTGAGGCTGCCGGCGGCGATCGCTGAGCTGGCCATTGTAAGGATAATATTCCGAGAGATGATTCCACTAAACTTTTACAGGAGCTGGTCACTAAGGTTAGTGCCATAATAACTGATATGTCTGAAATGAAAAATAAACAATCTGATTTTGCAGCCTTCATCAAATTTTACGGAGACAAAATTGACGACTTCAATAAACGGATGGAGTCTTTCAATAAAATGGTTAAAACTGTCGATGAAGTAGAGCAAGAGTTATCGACTGTTAAGGGGGAGTGTACGCGTCTTAGGGGTGATATTGAGCTATTTCATCAGCAGGGTCGCAAGCATAACTTGGAAATATGCGGAATACCCGAAAAAAGTACGGAAAATGTATTTTCTTTGATCAAGAAAATTGGAGAGATAATCGGCGTATCCCTGGCCGATCAAGACATCGTCGCAGGTCACCGTATGGCACGTTTTTCGGCCGATTCCGCGAATAATAACCCGAAAATTATTATTGTTACTTTTTCGTCGCTCAGCACAAGAAACGATTTTCTGGGCGCCGCCAGAAAGCGTAGAAATCCTGGTTTGAATGCTAAAGATCTAGGTTTCACTAAGAACAAAAAAAAAATTGTAAATGAACATTTGTCGCCTTTCTATAAATTATTACACAAGAAATCCAGGGAGTTTTGCCAAAAATCAAATTACCAGTTCTGCTGGATTAAAAATATGAAAATATTCGTCAAAAAGGATGAAACCTCCTATGCAGTGTACATTGAAAACGAGAGTATACTCGCCAGACTTCATTCCTAGTTCTTTCTCACAATTATTTGCAATTAGTGCGGTGATATGGACTAGATATGGCTTCAATAGATAACTTCCATGTTTACCATCAGAATATAATAAAATATAATAATAATAATAAAAATTAAGGGTCATATAGGGACGACCTAGTAATATTTTGGTAAAAATTTAATATTCCTGAATAAGATGGCAGCCTAGTGAAACATCAAAAAAATTATTTCTAAAAAAAGTGATTATTCAATTTACCTAAAATTTTGCACTAAAATGAAGTGTTACATAAGTATGAACTGGTATCATTGTGGTATGAGATCGAAGATAGCAAAAAAAAAATGGCGGCGTAATAAAATTCTTAAAAATTCAGCCTGAAAATACCGCTTACTAGATTAATTTCAAATTTTGTGCAAGTATTAAGTGTGATACAGAGTTGTTTTACGAATTCAAGATGTCGGAACAAAATAGCGGCCCAATAAAACTTAAAAAAAAATTAAAGTTAGCGTTATTCAATTGATTTTAAATTTTTCAAAAAATTTAAATGTGATATAGGGATAAACTGATACAAATTCAACATGACATAATAAAATCGCGGTGTGTATTAATATAAAAACTACTTTAATTATTTTAAACCAGCTGTCCCGGAAGACCTTGCTCTGCCTTTTCCGTTAGATGGCGCGATGAGTTTCCGGTGGAATTAAAAGAATATGGGGCGCATTCACCACATCGTCCAGAAGTATTATAAAAAAAATATTGGTTTTATAGAAAAAGATACGCAATAAAACAATACAAAAAATATGGTTGAAAGGTCTGGGTAACCAGGCGATCATTTCAAAAAAAAGTCATGTATATTGGTGCAGTACAATTCTCTCACGAACTTGCTGAAAAAACTAGCTTAGTGTTTTAAAAATATAGATAATGCCCAAAAATCACTGTGTGGCACTGGTAGAAACTGGTAAAATATTGGTAGGAATCCAATATGATGGAACAAAATGGTGCCCAATAAAAATGTTTGTAAAGATAATATATATGTGTTCCTAAATAACAATGCTATCATGTGGTATTTTCATTTAGTTGATTCAGAAGGGAATCCGTTAGTTTAAGTATGTAGTTTTAACAAAATTATATTTGTATCACTTTCATTTTCAGATACAGAGTTTAGGATAAGCGTTAACTCGGAGGCCAAAAAACAAGCGTCGAGTCCCACTATCCATTGCGGTCCCGACCTTACCCGAACCCCACGGAAAAACTCGAACAAAAAAACTGTGATCCTGCGCGCGCCTACGACTGAACTCAAGGCCGTGTGGCAGAACCTGCTTCAGAGACAAATGTAAGTACTTTGGTTTTATCCTTTTAATTAAATATAAGAACCGTTACAAGAGGTTTTTAATTCATCTATTCGATGGAAAGTAGATTAAAAATTATAAAAGATACTTAAGATCAATAACACTTAGTTGTCTTCTCTCCTTTTAACTAAGGAATCTTAAAAAATCTTTGGCTTGTAAAAAATTGCACCTTATACAATGTTATATTTTTTTGAAATCTGAAATAGGCTAACATTTTTATTTAAAGAGATGGATTTTGGCGCTTTGTTAATTAGAACTGCAGAGCTGCGGCACTGGTAGCAAATTTCAAGTATTAATAACTTTAATCCAGCTTTAACTATTATCTGCATAGTTTCGTTCACTCTGACAAAGCTGTCATCATCATCAATCAACTCGCTTGCGTCTACTGCATGACATAGGTCTCTCTTAGTCTTTTTAATGTGTGTCTCTCCTGAGCCGTTTTGAATCCAATTTCCGCATATACGTTTTATGTTGTCTCTCACCTCGCAGAATGTGAAATTTGTTGGTATCCTTATCTGTAAGTCTTATACATGTGGTAGGATTTTGGTAGATATTTTTAATTATTATACCGGTGGTCTATTCGACATTCTGTTAAAGCTTGAAGCATCTTTTGTTGGTTGATTGTGTCGAAGAGCCTACAAATATCATTACAAACGGCTTGTTGTATTCTACGCATTTTTCTAATAGGCTTTTAATTACATGTAGATAGTCGTATGTGCTATACCTTGCTCTTAAACTAGCTTGCTCCCGGGGTTGGGAGAAATCCAATTTAGCTTCTAGTCTCTTTGTGATAATAATTTTCGTAAAAAGTTTATAGATATGCGAAAGTAGGCTGATGGGATAGTAATTTGCAAGGTCTGTAATGTCTCCTCTCTTGTGCAACAAGACAATTATACGGTTGTTCAACTGTGACAGTGTGATCTTTTCATGGAGACATTTATTAAAGATTTTAGCTAGTAAAAGCTTGTCTCCGCCTAGTTTTAAAGCTTCAACCACTATCATGTCTTCACCAGGGGACTTATTGTTTTTGATCTCTTGGAGTTATGTTCTGACTTCACTTATCGTTATTTCTGGGATCTTTTCAGAACTCTGGTTAATAATGGTTGGTAGATGGGGACTAACGATATTTTCTTGTTTTTTATACAGTTTCCCATAGAAGCAGTCTACAACTTTTAGAATTTCCGTTGAGTCTGTAAGAATGAATCCGTGTTTGTGTATGCTTTTCTTCCCTATGGACATATCCTGTCTCAGTACCTTTCAACTTTTGTTCTCTTCGTTTACTTTTGACATTTTTCCAGTATCTTTTCAGGTCTCTCTAGTTGTTTTTGTTCAAGTTTTTTAATTCTGCAAAGTGTATGTCGTATTTTTGTCTCAGTTGTCTTCTTTGGTCCATGAGGTTTTTTTGTGTTTGGGCTTAATTTTCTCTCATTTTTCCAGGTCTTGGTGCAGCACTTAATGCAAACAGTTAGTGCAAACAATTTCAACGCTTTCCAGTAAAAGGACTTTTCGGTTATGCTTTTCCCAGGCAAAATCCATATTTTTTAAAGTTGTTGATAAGAGTTTTCTAGTTATCAAAGAAATACTGTCATATTGGTCAAGCTCCATCAAAATTTTATCTAGAGTGGGGATTTCTTTTGCAAAATAAAAACAGCGAAATTGCACATTTGGTATCTACATCAAGGACTTGAGCTGGTCTTTCTGGAATTTTCTTGGGACTTTCACTTGACCTGTTACCTTTCTCTCCCGCAATAATTTGAAAACGGTGGACTTTCGAATTCCATTTATTCGGGAACATCGTTGAACAATTTCTTGTACTGTAAAACTAAGATAATCATATTTTGTGCAATCGAGTATATTTAAATAACTTTTTCACTCACAGATTGTGGAGAATTATTAGAACATTTTTTCTTTGAAGTAGAGGGTATTTCTATAAACAAAGTTTACCTACGCCTATAGACGACCCCGAAATTCAGCCAAACTGGACGGAATTCCCAATTTTATTAATCTATACCAGCCATGTCAAACTCAAAATCACTGGTGGGCCAAAAGCATGAAGACCATCAACTAGGTGGGCCGCAAAAACTTATCTTAAAGAAGACAAACTACTGAAAATCTTGAGAAAAAGTACTATTATAGGACAAGTCTGTTTATTAAATGTTCAATAAAAAGGACATTACAAAAAACTACAAACATTAAATTCTTTTGCCAGATATTTGACATCTTTTGTCTTTAACTAAGTTGTCTATTTGTGGCGCGAATTTATCGGCGGAAAAAACTGCGTCCAAGTGTGCGTCCGTCAATCTCGATCTTGCGGGAGATTTATTTCCTTTCATCAAAGAAAATAGTTGTTCACACTTATAGGTACTTCCAAATATTGACAGGATTTTACAGGCAAATTTTCTCATTTCTTGGTATTCAACAGGCAAGTACTTATAAAATTCAAATGTACCAACACTATCAAATTTTTGTTTTAAATGGTTCTGACACTGAATCTCAATTACTTCCATTTGCAAGTGAGGGGGAACTTTATCAATATCGATAGTGAAAAGACCAGTAAATAGAGAAAATTTGTTTTCTTGGGTCATAAAATCCTGAAAACGCTTCTCAAATTCTGCCAGAATGCTTCTCATTTTCTCTGAATATATTTTGTATGATATTGGGACACCTGTGCTTTCCTGATATGCCTTACAAGTCAGAAAATGTGACAGATTATGCTCTGCTAACTGATTTTCCCACAAAATCATCTTACACTTGAAAGCTTTCACATGATCAAGCATATCTGTAATAACTCGACGTGGTCCCTGCAATTTCATATTTAAGTCCGACAAGTGTTTTGTGATGTCTACCATAAATGAAAGATCTTGTAAAAAAGGTACATCGCATAATAAGCTGACATCTTCTCCTTTTGTTTCCATGAAAACGCGTATTTCTTCTTTGAGTTTCCAGAACCGGTCGAGTACCATAGAACACGAAAGCCATCGCACCTCTGTATAATATGGTAAACCAGTGTACTCACTTTCTAAATCACGTAAAAATGCAGAAAACTGTCGCTGATTAATGCCTCGTGACCTTATGAAGTTTATAAGTTTCTTCACTGACTTTAAAACACTTTCCAACTTGATCAATTTTCAGCACTTCTTGGTGGATTATACAATGAATATGATGAAAATCTATTTTGTCACTGCCCGTTTCTCTGCTCTTTGTTTGTACTATTTTAACGAAGCCATTTTTTACTCCAGTCATTGAAGAAGCTCTGTTGCAACGGAACACAGTTTTAACAAATCTAAATTGTACTTTTGCAGAAGTCCATAAACAACATTGAAAATATCCTTCCCAGTTGCTGTAGCATGCAATGGTAGTAATTCCAGTAATTCTTCATACACAAAAACAGCGAGTTGCGCCACACCACACACATCCGTAATTTCGTCACAGGCAATAGAAAATGCAATGAAAGAATATGATTTTGTTTTTATCTAATCACTTATATTGGCAGCTAACTCAGTAACTCTGTCAGGGACAGTATTCCGGGACAAGGATATATTTTGAAATGTCTTCAGGCTCCCACAAATGGTTTTGAGTGTTAAAAATTCACCTTCAACAAATGGTTTTGAGTGATCAACTCCGTCAGTACGTAGCTCGCTTGAAGGACAGATTAATTTTCTTGCTTTAGACGTGTAAACATAAGCTGCAGATCTTTCACCGTCATTTTAACTTATTTAACTTTTCGTTTCTGACCATGCCTGTATACTTGTCAAACATAGTTTTATGAATATCATAGTCACGTTTTATATTATATAATTTTGGGACACCGATTGTACTATTACAAATCAAACAAATAATTTTTTCATTCACTTCACAGCAAAAAACTCTAATTCCCACTTTTATTGAAAGATACGATGCTCATCTACAAGTTTCCTCTTACTTCCACTAGGTTTCAAAAGAGACATATTAAAAACTGTATCCGAAATAAATTATAATAAGTACTGTTAAGTGTTGTAACAGAAAGTGCGCAACTCAACTCGAAACTCTATCGCAACTGACTCATAACTGACTAAACACTGAACGACTGAACTCAGTTGAACACGGTTTATATACGGATTTTGATTTCTCGAGTTCTTTCGAGTGTTCAGATAGCGTCATCTGTGTTTTTGCGCGGTATAATTTCATGGAACAAGCCAGATAACGTTTGGCTTTAGGTTTCAGGTTGAGTATGTGTAGTTCATCCTCCTAAACATAGATGGCAGTATGTATGTATAATTGTACATTTTATTATACCAATCGTTGTTGCAGCGGCGCGCGATTTCAAAAACGGTTTTCACTTTGTTCGCGGGCCACATTATGTGGCTGTTTTCAAAACTGATTTGGGCCGCAGAAAAATGCTCACTGGGCCGCATGTTTGACATGGCTGCTCTATGTATTTATGAAACAGACTATATCTCTTTAAATACGTAATAATGTTAGCGTATATCGGGTTTTTAAAAAATAGAACTGTGTGGTCTTAGTATCCGGATGTCAGAACTACGATAGAAAATTAAAAAACTCTGCCAGCTGATATGTTTTAGACTTTAAAACTTACTTTTTTACTTTACTTCTTTCTTAGTCAAATAGAAAAATTATTTATTAAAATAGATACATAGTTATAATTTTAATAGTTTTATAGAACGTAGAAGACAATTTTCATTAGAATTATGACCTATGATACTAAAAGATCTAGAACAAGAGCTAATAGAATTAAAATTACTATTTTGTATGAGGTATCAACGTAACATAAAAATAGAATCCGCATTGTGAAGTGCGGTTAATTAAAGTAAAAAAATCGGACATCCTGTAAAAGTTGCAAATTGTTCAAAACTCATAAATTATAATTTCGTTGATCTGATAATTTGTATATTTTTATTAGTCTTTGGTAAAAGTGTGTATACATTTTATGAATTTAAAAAATAATTGGAATTCATATCAATTATAAAAAATCTGCAGTAGAAAAACTATAAGTTTTACTACAATTTCTTTCCAATAATTAAAATGAGGTAACTTTTAAACAATAATAGTAATTAGTATTTTAGAATAGCCTATTTTATTGAGTGCCTAAGAATGTAGTACGATTTAGACAGTGTTCCGGGTTATTTATTCTCTTTTGCCCTCCAATGAGAGGGGTTAAATATTACAGATAGAACATAAATTTAAATAGGAATGCTATACAGCGTATAACAAAAGAAAATATATCAGGTATGGCGAATGTGAATTTTTTTTAACACTAATTATTCAAATGCCGGATCAAATGGAAAGTTCCGCATTGCTACCAAGTTTACCGTTTTTCTGTTATAAAAGGAATTTTTTTTTAATGGGACGCCCAATATTATATTACTTTTTTAAAATCTGCGTAAAATTCTCAATACTTTTCATTAAATCACTTTTTGTGAAAGTCAACAGTTTTTGCGAAAATAGGGGTCTAATAATATCCATAATTTAATGTGTAAAAAGGTTATCTGATATGTTTGACAATGTCAGTTTGGTTGATTTACAAAAATGGTTCGTTTAACAAAAACCTAAAGAATTGAAATTTTAATTATACTGCGTTATGGGGATAGAATGGGAAACCTGCAAGATGTTTGCATGTTTAATGATAAATATCCTAACAGAAATCCGTGAAACTGGAAAAATAAAAGATACTATATTTTTCCTGACCCAATATCGACAATTATGCCGGTTACCTTTTCCATTCAAAAAAAAGTTGCATCATCAGAAAAAATAATTTAATTGAAAAAATTTAGGTATTGCAATGTTATATCACGATTTCACAACATTCATGATCATCCTCAGAGATTTCTTGCTCTAAAGTTATTTTGTATGAATGAAACTTTTCGGTTTTTAGAAGTCGGTCTACAGACACGTGTGAGACATCATTTTTTCTTCCTAATGTTCTAGTAGAAAGGTGCGGATTTTTTTCTAAATTTATTAAAACATTCACAGCCTTATTACTATATGTTGCGTTTTTAGGTCTACCAGTTCAGTCAGGATGTTTTTCATCAAAAATGTTGCAGGTTTCACATTCTAGTCCCATAACCCTGTTGTCGTTGTCAGATTTTCGTTAGATAATTGTGGACTGTATGAATACAACGAAAAAGGCCAATCCTAGTAAAACTAATTAGCGAAATTAAAAAAACCGAAATATTAAAAAAGTCCAGAAATTTGAAAAATACAGGAATAAGTATTGCCCACGATTTGACACCAAGTCAAAGAGAAGAAAATAAGATTCTTTATAAGAATTTGAAAATTGCAAGAGAAAAAATTATTCTGCGAGAATTTACAAAAATAAATTAATTATAAATGGTGAATATTTTACCGCCGAAGCCTTAAAGAACAATGACGAAGAAGCATTTCTAAATTTGGTAAATAAAGAAGAGTTGTTTCCTAACAATAGCGCCCCCCCAACACCAACACTAGAAAAAGACATAAACAGTGATTGCGACGACGTTTTTGGAGTTAAACCTGATTCAGCTGTGCAAAGAGGCGGAAACCAGTCTACCCCATCTTCAAGGGTGTCATCATTACAAACTTTAAAAGCCAGAGTCACTAGAGCGGGATCCAAGGGAAGCGAAACAACTAACCCAAAACGTGCCATTACCAAAAAATGAAAAACGTTCTCAAAAAGGTATTTTTAGTATTTTAGTTTAAGATTCAGAAATGGACTCCTTTATTAAAGACTTTCGTTCAGAGCTTCCTGACACACAAATCATAAATGATATTAACCTATATAATAAAAATTTTAATGATTCAGATAAAACAAGTCTTAAAATATTGCATTGCAATATTTGTGGCTTAGGCAAAAATTTTGATAAATTGTGTTTATTTTTAAATACTATACACTCTAATTTTGAAATAATAGTTTTAACAGAAACATTTACACAAACAAATTTAGACGAATCGCCTTTCAATCTGGACGGTTACGACATACTGTACAACCACGGGAAATTAAATAGAAATGATGGAATTGTAATATACATTAAATCACATTTAAAATACAGTCACAGCATTGTAAAATTTGAGGAAATTAATGTTTTAGAAACTAAAATTAGTTTAAGGAATAAAGATATTGATTTGACAGGAATTTATAAGGCTCCATCAGTAAACGAAAAAGCATTTAACTCTAATTTGCTAAATTATCTAAAAAATACAAATACGAATACATATCACATAATAGTGGGAGACATTAATATTAATTTATTAAGTGATGCTGAACACGTAGAGGAATATAAAAATATTTTAGCTCAACACAAATTTACGTCTTTCGTAAACAAAAGTACCCGTCCAAAATCAGGTATATGCTTGGATCACTTTTTTGTAAAAGGAGAAAATAATTTTAAAAATAATACAAATTCTTTTATATTCCACACAGACATTACAGATCATTTTCCAATTGATTTGGTCACTTCCTTCAAACCAGACATTTATGAATGCGAAAAAAATATAACAAAAAAATATATAAATTATATAGCACTTCGAAGTGATCTGGAAAAAGAGAGCTGGGAAGACATATACAACCTGTCTAACCTTAACGATGCTATGAAACTTTTTATAGAAAAAATAACTTTCCAGATTAATAAAAACACTAAAATAATTAAAAACAAAATCTTAAACAAAGTTAAGAAAGAATGGCTGACATTAGCAATTTTAAAATCTATTCAGGAAAAAAACAAACTATATAAAGAGCTTTTGAAAGATCAACAAAATGTGGCGTTAAAGATTAGGTATAATGTCTACAAAAACAAGTTACGTTGGATAATTAAATCAGGAAAAAAAGAATATATACAATCTCAGTTTGACAAATGTATAAATACGTCCTCCGCATTGTGGAAATGTGTTAATAAAATATGCAATAAGACAAACAGAACAAAAACAAGTATTGAACGAATTAGTATCGAAAATAATCAAACTATTACTGATAAAAAAGATATTTCAAATGCATTTAACAATCATTATAGTGACTTGGGAAAAACCCTAGCGGAGAAAATTAAATCCCCAACAAATTTTTTATTTCCAATTGATAACATGGAAAATTCAATGGTGTTAACCGACGTTACAATCGAGGAAACAGAAAAAATAATAAAACATTTAAAAACAAAGAAATCACCTGGCTGGGATGGAATCAAAAGCGAAACACTTAAGGAAATTACGTGTCAAATATCTAAACCGTTAACATTTTTAATAAACAAAAGCTTTGAAATCGGATGTTTCCCACAATGTCTAAAGATTGGAATAATAAAACCACTATATAAAAGTGGAGAAAAAGACAGGATTATTAATTATAGCCCGATTTCTGTACTTTCTGTTTTTTCAAAAATATTTGAAAGGGCTATTAAATTTTTAAATAAGTATAAAATACTTTCTGAAAACCAATATGGTTTTACAGAGGGAAAATCAACAAACGATGCCATACATATTCTAACATCTAACATCTATGACGCCCTTGACTCAACTGACCCTTGTATGTGTATATTCGTAGACCTTTCAAAGGCGTTCGATACTGTATGTCATCAAAGGCTACTTAAAAAGTTGCAACGGTATGGACTGAGGGGAAAAGTTTTTAATTTGATTAAAAGTTACTTGGCCGACAGAAAACAATATGTGGACATAAATGGAACACAAAGTAATGAAAGAACTGTAGAATATGGAGTACCGCAAGGTACTTTTCTTGGCCCCATTTTATTCATACTATATATAAATGATATGCTTCAATTAAAAACAAAAAGTACTATAATCAGTTTTGCAGATGACACCGTATTGTTCTGTCGGGCAAATACCTGGCAGTCCCTAAAAAACATGGTAATTGATGACATCACAGCTTTAAAATTATGGTACCAACAAAACAAGTTAACCTTAAATTTGGAGAAAACAAAATACATACCATTTACATCATATAAAAATTATCTCCCAAATTTAGGATCTTTAAAAATTGATAATACAGATATCCCTCAAACCTCTTCCATAAAATATCTTGGGATAGAAATTGATTGTCATCTTAAGTGGGATTTGCAAATCAAAAATGTTGTTAATAAATTAAGGGGACTGCTGGGAAAATTTACTTACTTAAGAGACTTTCTTGATACGGGCCAACTAAACATATTGTATATGTCCTTGGTTCAAACTCACCTTTCTTATGGCATAATAGGTTGGGGCGGAGTGTTAGAAAACCATCTTGAAAATTTGAATTCAATTCAGAAATGGCTTATCAAGATTATCTATCGGAAACCCAAAACCTATTCAACAGATTTGCTATTTAGAGAGAGTGAACTTCTTGACGTTCGTCAGATATATTGTTTAAATATAATTAAAAACATAAAAAAGGGCAATATTAAAATTATTAATAGTGATCACTCATATAATACTCGAAATAAGGCTGCGTATTTAACATCTACCCTTAAAACACACGGACAAAGATCGTGTAATTATTTTTCACCTCGACTGTACAACATGTTACCTGATAACATAAAATCGATAAAAAGTTTTAAAAAATTTAAGTGTTCGCTTCACAATTGGCTACTGGACAGTGACAGACTTACCTTTAATAACTTAATTAATTTAAAATATCTAGTTTAGGTATCATTATAAACAAAAATTCACTAAAATAGACATAAACTCTAATATAATAAATGATTATTACACTTGGCTAATCTCAATCCCCGAATTTGACTGCTTTCTCGATACTGACACAAACTATTTCTCTAAATATAATACATATTCTCGATTTGGACTCAAGCTGTTTAAAATGTGTATTGCATTTACATTATTATTTGTTTATTTGTTTGTTTGTTTACTTTGGCATTATTATATTAAGTATATTAAGTCCACCACTCACGAGCGTTTTTAAGACATGCTTCTGTGGTTTCACAACGTTTATTACTTTCCTTCTCAATTCTATTTGTCCTTATTATTTAATTTTACTGTTATGCTGCTATGTGTTTGATATATTTCATGTATGTTTGTATGAATTTAATAAACATTATTATTATTATTAGGTACATTGGTGAAATATAAGAATTATATTTCCTCAATTTATGAAAATATTAAGCAGATACGATAAATCACACACTGCCTAGAGGTACCAGAAAAATGGTAAAGGCACTTACCGGTTTCTCTCCTCAGTCCTTCGCTAAGGGGGCCCCCTGAGGTGCTGGATGTCTTAGAACGTTGAAGCCTCCACACTACGGTGAAGCCGAAAAGTTTTTCATTAAAGTCGGGAAAAATTATGAGCTTCTTTAGCCCAAAAGTATGACCGTTGGCTGTCACTACTGATCGAAGTATCGTATCACGCCGCCGTCGTTCCGCTTCTTCGTGCCATTAGAGGGCGGTCTGTGTCTATAAATAATGATTTATAAAATTCTCTAAGTTCCTAACATCTGTATAATTAAAATTTTAATTCTTGGACAAATATATCAAGTAAACTTGGGTGTGCAGGTAATTTAATAAAAGATAATTCATTAAATTCTGAATATTAGTCCTTTATTTTCGCAAAAACTATTGACCTTTATAAAAAGTGTTCCTAATAAAAATTATTGAGAATTTTGCGCAGATATTAAAAAAGGAATATATTAAAAAAAATCCTTTTATAACAGAAAAACGGTAAACTTGGCAGCAATGCGGAACTCGCCATTAAATCCGGCATAATTTCATACCTAAGTATACATATTTTCTTTCAATTTCAGTAAGAAGCTTGTAGAATTTTACCTGTATTATATTTTAAGGATATCAAAAATTTTTAAAAATCAATAAAAAGTTGAATAATAACTGTATTTTTACCTACCTCGTAAAGAAGTTTTGTAATAAATTACTAAAAAATCAACCTCCCAGGTAGTAGAATTTTAGTATAAATTCAAGATGGCAAATCAAAATAACGACTTAATAAAATATTTAAAAAATTTGCCTAAAATATTACTCATTAGATTGATTTGCAAAAAAAACATGTTTTCTCAATTCCGTCGGTCTATCTGCTGGTCTGTCTGAAAAAACATTATCACTAAAAAACTGATCAAATTATCTCAAATTTTGTACAAAAATCAAGCCTTACATACAAATGAATTGGTAACATTTTGGTATGAATCCAAGACAGCGGCCTGATAAAATATTAAAAAAATCAACCTGGAAACACTACTTATCGGATTAATTTCACATTTTGTGCAAGCATTAAGTGTAATATAGAGAAAATCTCGTAAAATTGTGGTACAAATTCGAAATGGCGAAACAAAATCACGACCCAATAAAATGATTAAAAATCAACATAAACAAATTTTTTTATTAAATTAACTTTAAAAGTTAAATGTGATATGAGAGTAAACTAGTACGAATTCATCATCAGGAAAATGGTAATTTACAGATTTTTATTAAATGTGACACCCCATATATTAACATAGAACGGAAGCTTACACGGCTTTGGTCAATTAAGAAATCATGGTTCTTGGGATTAGACCGTGTCAAATACAAATTACTATGCGACGTTTTGCCTTCGATTGCACGAGACATCTTCAGGGATCTTTACTCCACGAGATCTGAACACTAAATGAGCTCGAAGAGATTCAAGCGGGCTTTTATTAACCCTTATCTCTATTGAAATTTTTTGTATGTTTAAATATTTCAATAGATTCTCTAACTTTTCGTTTATAAAAACCTGGAACCGATGCTAGAACCTTGGTTTTCTTTACATTTATGAAATGGCCAGTGTTATGCTGGTGTTCAGCTACAGCATATTAAACAATTTGTTTCTTTTTAATACATCGTTCATGTTCCTTAAGTCTAGTTGATATTGAGCGTCCTGTTTCTCCCACATAGACTCCTCCACAGGAGCAAGGAATTTTATATATTCCTTCTGTTTGGAAAGGTACAAGATCTTTCGGGGATCGCAAGCATTGTCCAATCTTCTTATGTGTATTGAAGATTGTACGTATGCTGGACCGCCGAAGTAATCGTCCTATTTTGTCCGTAGTGCCATGTATGTAGGGAAGAACCACACTACCTAATAATGGTGGCTCTTTATCATTCTTCTTTGGCTGAGTTGGTTTGCTATGTTTTTTAATTGAACGCGTAATATCTTCAGTGCAATAGCCATTCCCTCTGAGAGCTTCGGTCAGTTTCGATGTTTCCGATGTTAATCTTGATCAGAAATTGAAATAGCTCTGAATACTAGTGAGTTAATAACCGATTTCTTCTCTGGATGGTGATGAGAATTTGCATTTAAGTATCTATTTGTATGCGGCGGTTTTCTATACACAGAATGTCCTAATGTCCCATTTTCATTCCTTTGAACACATATATCTAGAAAGGGAATTGTTTCATTAGATTCAATTTCAGAAGTTACTCTGCCAGTTGGCCTTTCTCCTTAGATGCCGAGATGAAGATGTAGTACCGAAATCGCTACAGGTGAGACATCACATTACTTCTAGAACTGCTAAGAATATTTATAAGCGTGCTAGCAATGCGTTAGAGAAAGGATTAAGGCAACACGTCATGATTTAGATACAAATGCCCGGAAAATATTAGAAATTCGTGTGAAATTAACTTCTAGACTAGAAAGAACTACATTTACAACTTTGAACAACATTACCAACGCACAGGCAGAAAAAATCCATCAAGAAGTTACACTTAAGCAACAAAAGAAGTTTGAACACAGTTATCAACCTGTCATCGAAGCCGTTATCCGAAGCAGAACTTTCCGTCCTTTCCAAGGGCCAAAACTTCGCAATAGCACCGAGTAGCATTCCGGTAGAAGACATAGTATCTTCTGTTGAAGCAGCAATCAGAAGATTACCAGTCGAACAAGCCGATGAAGTCAGATATGAGACAGCAAAGATCATAAAAACTCAAAACCACCGAAGTCGAACCTCTCCGCAGCCGAAAAAACAGCAATGAAGACCTTAAATGAAGACGCAAACATTCTGGTACTTCCAACAGATAAAGGTAACGCCACAGTCGTCATGGACAGAACAGAATATGTGGAAAAGGTTACTCAACTTTTGGACAACAACACATATAAGGTTATGAAGGCAGACCCCACAAGTAGAATAAAAAGACGCATTACCAATTTGATCAACACATCCAGTCTACCACCAGCAGAGAAAAAATCTATAAAACAAGTAGCTCCAAGATTCTCAGGTTCTACGGTCTTCGACTTCGACCGATCGTCAGTGTGATAGACTCGCCCACATACAAACTAGGTAAATATCTTTCAAATTTTCTTAATCCATTTACTGGAAAAACAGATTCGTTTATTAAAAACTCTGAACATTTCGTGGAAAAACTTAAGACAATCCTGTTGGATCCCGAAGATATTTTGGTCAGTTTCGATGTAGAATCACTTTACACAAATGTTCCTGTTAACGACTCAATTTCCATTATATCAGACTTACTGGATAATAATAATATTGATAAGAACTTAATAGACCTAGTGGAAGCTTGTCTTACATCTACTTATTTCATTTTTCAAGGAACTTTTTATGAACAAACTTCAGGGGCAGCTATTGGATCTCCTCTATCACCTGTGGTAGCGAATATCTTTATGGAAGCCTTTGAGGATAATGCTCTAACATCCGCTCCACTAAAACCGAAGCACTGGTTTAGATAGTAGATGATACTTTTGTTGTTTGGCCTCATGGATAGGATAATCTTCTCATATTTCTGGACCACCTTAACCAGCAACATCATAATTCACAATGGAAATTGAATCTGATGGAACAATTCCCTTTCTAGATGTATGTGTTCAAAGGAAGGAAAATGGGACATTAGGACATTCTGTGTATAGAAAACCGACGCATACAAATAGATACTTAAATGCAAATTCTCATCACCATCCAGCACAAAAGAAATCGGTTATTAACTCACTAGTATTCAGAGCTATTTCAATTTCTGATCAAGATTCTTTAACATCGGAAACATCGAAACTGACCGAAGCTCTCAGAGAGAATGGCTACTGCACTGAAGATATTACGCATTCAATTAAAAGACATATCAAACCAACTCCGCCAAAGGAGAATGATAAAGAGCCACCATTAGGTAGTGTGGTTCTTCCCTACATACATGGCACTACAGACAAAATAGGACGATTACTTCGGCGGTCCAACATACGTACAATCCTCAATACACATAAGAAGATTGGACAATGCTTGCGATCCCCGAAAGATCTTGTACCTTTCCAAACAGAAGGAGTATCTAAAATTCTTTGCTCCTGTGGAAAAGTGTATGTGGGAGAAACAGGACGCTCAACATCAACTAGACTTAAGGAACATGAACGATGTATTAAAAAGAAACAAATTGTTCAATCTGCTGTAGCTGAACACCAGCATAACGCTGGCCATTTCATAAATGTAAAGGAAACCAAGGTTCTAGCATCGGTTCTAGGTTTTTATAAACGAAAAGTTAGAGAATCTATTGAAATATTTAAACATACAAAACATTTCAATAGAGATACGGCTTACGGTCTACATCACACGTAGAAACCGATCTTAACACAGGGTCACGGTTCGGCGGGCACAAGTCGGGTATAAAAGCCCGCCTGAATCTCTTCGAGTTCATTCAGTGTTCAGATCTCGTGGAGTAAAGATTCCTGAAGATGCCTCGTGCAATCGAAGGCGAAACGTCGGATAGTAATTCCAGTTTGACACGGTCTAATCCCAAGAACCATGATTTTTTAACTACATATAATATTATTTCATTAAATGCGTCTCGTCTTATAGCTTATAAATATATAAGGCCTTTAAACGCAACAGAGAAAATTAACAAAAACTCTGCCTTACGATGCAATGCCTTAGAGGGAGAGAGAGAGATGAAATATTCTCTTTTAAATATGGAATCAATAGGAACACATCGCCTTTCGTGGTATGCCAATCTTCTCGGTTGTCCCTAAAGATAAGAGTATCAAACCTAATATAGTTATAATTGGTAAGACAAGACCTATTTAATGAAAAATTAATATCCAGGGCGCCCCATTAAGAAAATATAAATTACGTATATTTTTCAATTTCTTAATGATTTAAAAAAATTGATATTTTTAATAGATAATACAGATAAAATTCTACAACTTTCCTATTTAAAGTTTTTCTCCATTTGTGATATTTAATTAATTGTTTTTATAAAGGAAATATTTGAAACCTACAATTTTTGCTTTGGTGGCTTATTTTCAGTGCCGTTGGATTCCGGCATCTTAAAAAAAATGAAGACTAAAATATTAGTGATTACAAAGCATCACTTGGGGCTGAAGATTATATCCGGTTAAGTCGCGAAAAACATTCGCAATAAAATGAACGCTCAAAGTATTATTAAATTAAATTAAAACCAGATGCAGTCTCCTGTTATATTCCTAGGCACTCGACTTAAAATATTTAGATATTTTGCGTTTGCGCACGCAGCTTCCAATTAAATTCAGGCATAGACGGCAGCTCGCTTAGTTCCCCCATGGAGTCGCCGGAAGTTCCCATCAACTCGTCCGTGGGCACGCTGCAGTCAGTAGAAACTAGCTCCTTCCGTAGGCAGGTGCGTCTACTACATGGCAACGTCGCCTTTTTTGACACCGCGGCAACACAGTTCACCCAAAAGAACACCCACACACACGACTCCTCACTAATCCCGAAACCCAAGACCCTGACCCGATCCTGTAGAGTTAGGATTTCGTCCGACGAAATAGAAAGTCTGTTTGGTAGTTCTCCGACGCACGAGGACTATTACAAAAAAGACCAGGACCAAGCTAGACCAGCGTCTTCGTCGCAAGAGCCTGACTTAATGGTAATGAACAGTTGTTTTTTTTCAATGTCGTTACCCTGTGAGGGACTAAATTTTACTGATCGGTCGCCACTGGTATCAAATAATTCGGTTACATACCTTTCTTCCTGCAAAAATTCTTTAGGTCACTCGACGAGGCTACTTTCGTCAAACAAAAGCTCCGAAACGCCCAGCACCCTAGATTCCTCATCATTTTACAACAGAAGTCCAAGCGATGATGTTTTTACGTCAGAAGAACCGCAGAAAGTGTCTATAGGCGAAGCCCCAAGCCCTAGTGCCATTCTGACTCCCAGTACTGAAGCATCAGATGAATCAGAGAACACCGATGATAGGGTTTTCGATTTGAGGGACGATATCTGGGATGTCAGCCAATTTGACTATGACCTAAGCAGTCTCAATATTGATGGGATGTCCCAAGTCAGTGGGAAGAGTCCCCATGTGGATGATTTTTAATTTTCTGAGAAAATTATCTTATATTGATGTTCCTGCTCTCGCCTTCTATCAAATGGTTGTGTTAAACGTAATGCATCATATATAGTATCCTGATTTAGGACATGGGTACTATATTTTTTGTATAATTTAAAATAACGTTCTTTTTGACACCGCTGCAACACAGTTTAACCAAAAGAACATCCTCGTTCACGACTTCTCAGTAATCTCGAAGCCTAACATCCTAATCAGATCCTGTAGGATAAGGATTTAGTACATTAGTACATTAGTACGGAAATAGAAAATATCTTTGGTAGTTCTCCGATGCACGAGGAATATTTTAAAAGAGACCAAGAGCCTAAATTAATGATAATGAACAGCTGCTTTTTCTCAGTGTCGTTACTCTGAGAGGGGGCTACATTTGACTGATTTTCGTCCTGTAAAAACTCTTTAGGTTACTTATCGGGGCCGCTTTCTTCAAACAAACGTTTCAAACCGCCCGGCACTTTAGATTTATCGTCATTTTACATCAGAAGTCGAAGTAATGATGTTTTTATATTATAAGAACTTCAGAAAGTGTCATTAGGCAAAGACTCAAGTTTTAGTGCCATTCTGACTCCCAGTACTGAAGCATCAGCTAATTAAAAACCAGAGATGATAGGGTCTTTGCTTTAAGGGATGATATCTGGGATATCATCCAATTTGATTATGATTATGATAGGATGCCCCAAGTCAGTGGGAAGAGTCCCTATGTAGATGATTTTTAATTTTCTGACACAACGTGTTTGTTTATGTGGATGTTCCTGCTCTCGAATCCTATCAAATGGTTGTGTTAAATGTAAAACATCATATAGAGTGTCTCAATTTTCAGAATATTTTCATTTAAGGACATGAGTACCATGTGTTTTCCAAGTTGTCAAATAAAAAGGTTTTTTTAGACAGCTGCAACACAGTTTAGAGTTAGGATTTCGCCTGATGAAATATAAAGTTTCTTTGGTAGTTCTCCGACGAATAAGGGATATGTTAAAACAAACCAGGACCAAACTAGACCACCATTTTCTGCGCAAGAACGAGAATTAATGTAATGAACAACTGCTCTTTTTTAATGTTGTTACCGTATGTGCGGCTTTTACTGATCAATCACCATTCGGTATCATACCTTTCTTTCTGCAAAAACTCTTCAGGTCATTTAACGAGGCTACTTTTCATGCAAAAGTTCCGAAACTTCCAGCACCCTAGATTAACTTTACAACAAAAGTCCAAGCAATGATGTTTTTTGCATCAAATGAACTTCAGAAAGTGTCTATAGGCGAAGCTCCAAGTCCTAGTGTCATTCTGACTCCCAGTACTGAAGCATCAGATGAATCAGAGAACACCGATGATAGGATTTTCTTTTAAAGAACGATATCTGGGATGTTAGTCAATTTGACTATGACCTAAGCAGTCTAAATATTCATGGGATGTCTCAAGTCAGTGGAAAAAGTCCCCATGTGGACGATTTTTAATTTTCTGACAAAACTTGTTTGCTTATATAGATGTTCCTTCTCTCGCCTTCTATCAAATTATTGTGTTAAACGTAAAGCATCATATAAAGTGTCCTGATTTAGGACATGGGTACTATATTTCCACTCACCCACGTTTCTTCAGTAATCTCGAACCCTAAGACCCTAATCAGATCCTCTAGGATAAGGACTTAGTATGACTAAATAGGAAATATCTTTGGTAGTTCTCTGTCGTTACACTGTGGAGGGCTATATTTGACTGATTCTCTTTTTTCCTGTGAAAACTTATTAGATCACCTAACAGAGCTGTTTTCTTCAAACAAAAGTTTTGAATCTCCCAGCACCTTAAAATCATTATAATTTTAAAACAGAAGTCGAAGTAATTATGTTTTTACATCAAAAGAACCTCAGAAAGTGTCTTTAAACAAAGCTTCAGGTCTTATTGCAATTCTGACTTCCAGTACTGAAGTATCAGGCGAATTAGAGAACAGAGATGATAGAATTTTTACTTTAAGGGACGAAATTTGGGATATAAGCCAAGGTCATAGTGAATGACCTAAGCAGTCTAAATATTTGGAATGTCCCAAGTTAGTTGCCTGTTTATGTGGATATTTTTGACCTCGCCTCCTCAAATGGTTGGGTTAAATGTAAAGCATCATCTAGAGTGTACCGATTTTCATATATTATTATGTAGGATAGGACACACTCTTTTATACTTTGCCAAAAAGAATGTTCTTTTTGGACGCCATTGCAACATAGTTTAACCAAAAGAACACTCTCACCCACGGCTCTTCACTAATCCCAAAACCCAAGACCCTAATCAGATCCTGTGTGATTAGGACTTCATCCTACGAAATACAAAGTCTTTTTGTTAGTTCTCCGAGGCACGAGGAATATTTTTTCAAAAAAATACCAAAACTAAACTAAAACGTCTTTTTCGCAAGAACCTGAGTTAATTTAATGAACAGCTGCGTTTTTTTTAACGCCCTTATCCTGTTAGGGACTAACTGATCGGTCGCCACTGGTATTAGACAATTCGGTAACATACCATAGCTGCTTTCGTAAAACATAAGTTCAGAAACGTTTAGCACCCTAGATTGATCATATCAGCCAATTTGACTATAACCTAAGCTGTTTAAACATCGAAGAGATATCCCAGGTTATTGGGAAAGGTCCCTATATGGATGGTTTTTAATGTGATAACTTTCCTTTTATTATACGGTTGTGCTAAAGATAAACCATCATTTAAAGAGTCAACCTCTCTTAAAAGTTCAGTAGTCCGCAGTATCCTGGATTCTTCATTATTCTACAATAGAAATATCTAATAATATATCTATAAGTGAATCACCTCAGTCCTCATAAAATATCTATAAGTGAATCACCAAGTCCTAGTAACATTCTGACACCCAGTACTGAAACTTCAGCTGAATTAGAGGGCAACGGAAAGGGTTATTGATTTAAGGGATGATATTTAGGAAATCAGTCAGTTTGACTACAATTTAAGTAGTGTGAACTTTGGCGAGAGGTCCCAGGTCAATGGGGAAAGTCCTCATGTGGATAATATTTAATTTTTTAACGAAACTTGTTTATTTTTATGGATGTTCCTGCTCCTGTCCTGTATCAAATGGTTGTGCTGAACATAAAGCATCATCTCGATTACCAGAAAATCTTCATTTAGTAAATTAGTAACATATTTTTTCAACCAACTATCAATTGTCTTTTCTTTCTCAATATCCTAAAGAATTAATCGACCCTTAACTATTCAACCAACATTATTTTCAATGATGAAAACATAAATGACACGACTGCCCCTTACCATTTTCATCCACAACAAGTCCTTCCTGTATAAAACTTAGTAAATATTGTTAAATTTTTTTATATCTATTACATTAGGTAGCTAATTAGGTTTGTTTTTAACTTAGAAAAGTTTATCTATTTATTGTTACCAAGACTGTAATATATTTGCAAATAAATGCTTTAAGTTTTTAAAATCGCTTTTCAATTATCGTTTTGGTTTAGTTTAGAAGTTCATTTTTTTTAATAGTATTTTCATAAACTAACAAACAGTTTGAAAGAAGATCGGAATATATTTTAATTAGGTAAAATAATTTTTGCATGTGACATAAATGATGTCTTTAAATCAATATTTGCCATATAATTTTGTACAGGGTTTTTCCTTATAATTTCGAGCGCTTTCAAAGGTATTATGTGGAGGAATATAAAAAAAGTTTTATATAAAAGTTTTTAGATTTTTTTACGAAGATTTTAGATTTGACATTTAAAAAAAGAATTGGCATTCGGAAAAATCAATCAATCAATTTCTTGTTTTTATAATATGTAGTTTGGATAAGAGCTTTCTGTAATAATTTAAGTTTAAAGTTTTATGTCAATTGTAATAGAGCATCCTCTCTTTGATCTGGCAAGCCATGAAAGCCCAACAGAATTTGATGAATGTTGGAACTTGCTTAACCATGGATGACGACGGATAACAAAACAAATGAACACTAATAATTTTTCTTATGTTATTTACCTATAAAATGCTTTTTACCGAGGAAGAAAAACTTCGTGCAGTTGCATTATATTGTGCAAATGACAATAGTGGCGTAAAAGCAGCTTGTCAGTTATAGATTAAACATCCAGGGAATAGAATAGCATCAGGATAAGCAATAGATTACGAGAATAGAAAGGAAAAAAAACTGCAAAGAAACAGTGAAGAAAATTTAAAGATTTTAATCCATTTCGAAGCAAAACTTATTGATAAAATTGAAAACTTGCTAAAAAAGATTTTCACTATAATATCCATATTGCTCAATACGTCTTTCACGCGTTTCGGGTCATGAAAAAAGATTCATACTACCCTGCAAAAGTATGGATATCACCCTTATAAAATCTTTTACTAACGGCAAATTCCCCAAACAACTTACGCTAAACAAAATTATTTTAATAAATAAAAAACAAGATAAGAAGAAGTTCGAAAATTATAGACCTGTTGGTGTCTCTTCTAGTTTAAGTAAAATATTTGAATACGCTTTTCTCGCGACAGCTCAGCACGGTTTACAGTTTGGTAGGTCAACCGAGACTGCTGTGTCGGATTTTTATGATCGGATACTGGACTTCTTGGAGAAGGATGAGTGTCCTGTTGGGGTGTTTTGCGACCTCATCAGGGCATTCGACAGCGTGGTACATGACCGTCTCATGTACAAGCTGGACGTGTATGGTGTCCGCGAATTGGCTGCAGGTTGGGTTCGGTCATTTTTGACTGGTGGTTGACATTACTGGGACTGTTTCGGTATGTTTATCCGTGAAAATCGTGATACCGCAGGAGTCCATATTATGCCCTGTATTCTTTCTTCTTTGTTCCAATGACCTGGAATCTTGTCTGTCTAGAGCGGCGTCGGCGACTATTTATGCTGACTAATTGTTTCACACCCACAAAGCGATATACTGCAGGGATATTGTAACGAAAATTTGCTTCAACTAGATAAATGGTTTATTAGCAATTACCTTTATCTAAATAGCTCGAAAACAAACTTTTTACGTTTTTATCTTGAACAAAACAGAAGAGATATGTCACTTTAAATCAACATTGATGGGCGAGCATTAGAGGAGTCTTCTGATGTGTGTTTCCTGGGACATAAAATCGTCAGTGGTTCAAACTGTAAAACTCATTGTACGTTCCTCAAAACAAAGTTGTCGTCATCGCTAGCTATATCTGTTAAAAAACCTTCGAGAGTTAAATAACGAATATCCCTTTTACATTAGCAACGCAATTTAAAAATTAAGTAAATTGCATCAAAATTGTTTTAATAATTGAGGTGCCTATGTGAATATTTAATTAATTTGTACAAATATTACTATTTCGAACTGTTGAAATTCAAGCTTTTCTTAATATATTATTTCAGTGCTTTTGTTTTGTTATCTGTCGTCATCCATCGTTAAGCAAGATCCAACATTCAGTCAAATTCTGTTTGGCTTTCATGGCTTGCTAGACCAAAGAAGGGATGCTCTATTGCAATTAAAATAAAGGTTTCAATAAAATATAGGGTATTCCATTTGAAAAAATATTGATTTTTATGATTGTCACTCTGTCAGGTGTTTTTTTAAATGTCATATCTAAAATCTTCGTAAAAAATCTATATCTTTTACATAAACCTTTTTTTATATTTCTTCAAATAATAATTTTAAAAGCGTGCCAAATTATAAGGAAAAACCCTGTACCTGGTTTCAGGGTTAACAGTTTACAATAAGGTTTGTTATGAATAACTGACATATTTATGTGTACTAGTTTCCTTTCTATAACACTGTTTGTTAGTTTGTGTTAGTTTTAGAACCTAGTTTTAGTTTTAGATCCAAGTAGAAAATAGTTTCTTGGTTAGTTACGGGTCAAAATTTTGACTAGGTATTAGTTATTTAGATTTAGATTTATGATTCTTTAAGAGAATTATTTCCAGTGGATTATCTACCAAGAAATTTATTAATTTTAAGTGATGGGTATCAAGAAATGGAAATGTCTTTAAATTTGGTTAATTGTCTAAGTCTGAACTATTCGAATAAATGCATTATTATTAATTGCTTATGGTGGTTATATAACTAGTAATTATTAGTTTTTAAAATATGTATTTATTATAATCAAATGATTGGAGATTAAATATATTATATTTTGCCGAATTAATTTTCTGATATAACATTATTTTTGTAAAAGAAGCCCATAGATAAAGCACTGGTCAGTTTGTTTAGGACTTTTTTTTAAATAATTCAGGCTGTTCCAAATTTATGCTCGTAGTATGTATGTATGTACATTTTTTTTAAACTTATTGATCACCGATAATCCAAAAAGAAAAAGACAAATATAAGACATATTCTTAAATCAAATTCCTAAAATTTGAATAACTCACAATCATAAAATGTCAAAATAATGGCAAGTTTGTTATTGTTTGTATTCCTAGTTTCTATGACAACGTAGTCATTGTGCTGCCCTCCAACGAACGTAGTATGCGTAGAACGAGTTACTGGGAGCGTCATATAAGTGTAGCAGTGAAGTCGCCAGTAAATTTTAAATAATAAATATCAAAATAACAAACAGATTTTTATGCTAGAAACTTTTTCTGTTGTTTTGAGTTTTTTAATTTGGATTATTTTATGGTATCTTAAAATTTATTTTTTGTTGGGTAAGGATTGGTTAGGTTTACTGTAAAGAAAGGGCATGGTAATGCGTCAGTTCCTTGTAAAATACTTACTATAATTTAATTCAAATTCAAATATATTACATGTAAAGATACAAAATAGTATTTACACAAGTAAATTTATACAATAAAATGTAGACAATTAAATACATATTAAGCAGAGAACCTATAACTGACTTACCTTAAAAAGTGTCAATTAAAATTTCCTAAGTAAAGTATAAGGACAAACAAAAACATTATATTAAAAATTTCAATTAAAATTGCAATATAAATTTGCTCTATGCTATAAAAGGAAAAGCTGTTATACCTACAGGTCTACTCTGGACCCTTCCAAGTCTATAATGAAGGGTTACCAGATTGTTCTTATTTCTGGTATCATGAATATGTAATTCTCCATGTGTCTTATATAGTTCCTCATTTTGCTTTACGTATAGGAGTTTCTAAAAAAAATATAAACACTAGGAAAGGTAAGTACTCCCAGTTCAAAAAAGACATGCTTGCAGTAGTCCCTATATCCAAGTCATTTTTCTTATAGCTTCCCTTTGAATACCGAACACTCTAGCTGCGTGGGATGATCCGCCCCATATTAAAATGTCATATGACACGATGCTATGAAACAGAAAAATGTATGACACCTTCAATGTGCTTTGAGAAACACACCCACACAGTCTTCTCACCACAAACACACACTAGCAAGTTTACTACACACACTCTCGATATTCGAGTCCCATTTAAGCTTTTCATCCATCCAAACACTTTCGCCCGTAACATATACTGTAGTGTCATCTGCAAACAGCACATATTTCTCGGGAGCATCGTTCAAAGGAAGATCATTAATAAAAACCAGAAAAAGAATTGGCCCAAGGACCGAACGCTGGGGGACTCAAATATCAATACTCGCCGATGCAGGTGACATTAATTAGAGGCTTTTGTCGTTAAAGGTATAGTGTTTATTAAGAGTGAGTATTAAGGGTATTAAGAGATCATGTGTGACACAATCAAACGCTTTGCTCAAGTCACAGAAAAGAGTTGAAAAGGATAAACGGTTTTCAAAAGCCTCCAATATGCCCTCAGTAAGCACTAAGCCAATTGATGTGCTTGACAGCAAACTAACTAGCAGAAAAGTCTGACACCAAACTAACTCCTTTTCAAAAATCTTTGAGATAATAGGCCTATAATTTGTAACTTGATTTACATCTTCTTACCTTCTTAAAGATGAGAGTGATTAATGCTTTTTTTAAGACTACAGGAAATATACCAGCCTGTATAGTTTGCTTGATTAATTTTGTAAGAGGTACTATGATTAATTTTTTTATAGTTTTAATGATATCTACAGTTAAGCCGTAAATATCAGCACTTTTCTTATTTTTTAAATTGTATATAATATCTCTTACCGCAATAAACGTTAACTCCCTAAAAGCAAATGTCTCGTCAGAGACATAAAGCTGTTTTAAATGCAGCAGGGGGTCAACATCGGTTTGAGGCAAGTCCTTAATTAAGTTTTTAGCTATTTCAGAAAAGAAATTGTTAAAATCCTGAGCTGAAATTTGACAGTCGTTTTTATGTTTTGTGTTAACACCTCTGTTTTTATTTATAATGTTGCACATACATTTTGTGGGGTTCTTTGTTGTTGAAATGGACCGATCATTGCATTCCGTTTTGGCTTCTTTAATGGCCTTTTTGTGCATATTTTTATATCTTCTATACTCTGCTAAGTAATTTGTCCTTTTATACTATTTACACACATCATTAAAATTTGTCACCATTGTTAGACAGCTTTTCTTAAAGCTGGAAAAGTGGTTTATCCATTTATTTTTTCTTTTAAAATAATTGAAAGAAGGTAAACTTTATATTTTATATTCAAAAATTATTATATTCCCTGGGTATAATTGTTGACAAGACTCATTTATCATTTTTAAGTATTTGTTTTGTAATGGTGAAATTTATGTAGCACTATAGTCCGTTAAGTAAAGAGTTAATTTAATAAAAATATGGGCAAACCTTATTTGTTTTTTTTTAAATAAATATTTTGTCAGACAAAACAATAAATCTGGCAATAGAACTCAGTTAACCAGACATTTTGATATTTATTATTTAAAATTTAGTAAAATAGACAAAGATAGAGGGTTCCTTTACAAAAATTTAATTAGTTTTCCTGCACCCTGCTAGGATTAAAACATTATTTTTTTTTTATCAAAAAACACACTCTAAATCGATCAAGGAATCCTAAAAAATAAAAAATACATAGTGGTACATAAAAAAATTAAAAAATAATGTCAGCGGTAGGTCTGACAACGTCGCAGATATCATCAATTTTTACTTTTACATCCCAAATTTAAAGCACTTTGATACAGGGTCTTACGAGAAAAATGGTCGTTGCCAAACCTTTGTGCCACATAGGATATTGCGCCGAAACATTTTTTCTAAATATATATTAAAAAAAAACAATGTTCTTAGTTTTTGCACCTTCAGGATTTTAGGTAAGTACAACTTCCAGACATTCCATTTCTGTGCCCTAGGGTCACTTTTATGCCATTGTTTTAAAATATTTTTAGAAAAAAAAATTGTAATATACCGAGTGTGAACTGTCTTATTTCAAATAAAATTTGAAAACATTTTATAACTTCTAGAGTGAGTATCCGATTGAGCTAAAATTTTGCTGTATAAATTCGGTGATATTGCAATATTGTGGTACTATGGAGCTGGTCTGATGATCTGATGAAAAACTTTTTAAAAACAAACTTTTATTTATGAACTACGGTTAATTTGGGAGATTCGTAGCTACTTCAGTTTTGTTATAACTATTAAGTATTACTTAAAATACGTAATTTAAGAAATCATGTTTCTTGGAATTAGATCACGCTAAATTGGAATTGCTATTCGCTTTGCCTTCGATTGCACGAGGCATCTTCAGATGTTCCGGTCAACGACTCAATTCCATTATAACAGATATATCGGCACATAATAATCTTGATAATTGCATAATAGACCTAGTGGAAGTTTGTCTTACATCATTTTTCAATGAACAAACCTGAGGGGTAGAGAACTTCTCTATCATCTGTGCAAGCAAATCTCCTAATTCTGTACCGCCTTAATCATCATCATAATAATAAATTCACAATAGAAAATGAATTCAATGGAACGATTCCCTTTCTAGATGTATTTGTTCAAAGGAAGAAAAATGGCTCATCAAGGCATTCTGTGTATAGAAAACCGGCGCATACTAGATACCTAAATGCCAATTCTAACCACCATCCAGCAAAAAAATCGATTATTAACTCAATTCCTGATCAATATTCTCTAACACTCTAAACATTGAAACTGACCTAAGCTCTCGGAGGGACTGGCTAGTGTATTGAAGATATTACAAGTTCAGTTAAAAGATAAAAGGAGAAAGGAAAGTGATAAGGAGCCACCGTAAGATAGTAATGCTTGCCGAAAGATGTACAGGGTGGCCATTTTATGGTGATATAGTACCTTATCTAGAAAACGGTAATAGTTACGACAAAAAGTTAAATACAAAAGTTGTTTGGATTCAATTAAATTTTTATTTTATTTCACTTTTGTTTATACAGGGTGTTTCGTTTTGACGTGACACATGTCACCTTTCTTAATTTAAATGGGGCATTCTATATATTATTACATGTTTCGATTCTACTGTTAATTTGCGAAAGTTTTTACAATAACATCTATATTTGAATTCTTTATCGTTTTTGAGTAAATTGAGTTTTTAGTTTTAGTTTTTAAAAAAACATATTTTTTTTAAAAAACATTTTTTACCTATAAAACTTTAATGGAACTGACTAATATCCTAAATATACATTACTAAGGGTACAATTCAACGAGTTTCCATGCTGGTCTTACCAATTAATATACAAGATGTTAAAAATGAAGAGCAAAACAAACAGAACTTTAAATATAAAAATCTCCTGTTTTTCAAATGGAATACCCTGTATATTTTCATTTCATCTGATTCAGCGTTCAATTACCTATCGTTACATATATATATGTCCTATACCTAAAACGAACAGTTTCGATTTTATTAGCCGTTTTCTGATTTATCCCGGAATTTTGCCAGTAAATGAGATCAAACTAAAAAAATCAAGATAGCCCTAGGAAATAACCTAATGCAATTGTTGAGTTAAGTTGACATTTGCTCTGTTTGTCGTTTTTGTCAAATTTTTAGATGAACGTTTGAAATTATACAACTGTTTCATAAAAAATAATACAAGTCCAGGGTTAGCCCTTAGAGAATATTCGAGGGAATATCCTAATAATCGAGTTCCGTCCAGGACTATATTTTTTCGAATTATGCGTGATTTGGAAAATGATGTCCTTAAAAACTCTAAGAAAAATCGTCCCAATTTTGTCCTCACTGAGAAAAAACAACTGGAGATTTTACTTTATTTAGAGGAAGATGATGAAAGATCCCAAAGAGATGCTGACAGAGACATTGCAGGTGTCAGTAGAGGAAGTATTAAAAAAACACTGCAGATGAATGGTTATCATCCTTATAAATTTCTTCCACCGCAATTATTATCACAATTAGACTTTAATGAAAGATTGACTTTTTATTGTGATATTATGGACCGACAGTTCGAAAATGTGTTTTTTTCAAAAGTGCTTTGGACTGATGAGGCCTCATTTAATACGGCGGGTATTTTTAATAGGAAAAACACTCATTACTGGTCTCAAACTAATAACATCTAATAAAAGCAATTAAAAAACAAGGCCGTCAAACCGTAAATGTGTGATGCGGAATTATTTGCGACCGTATTATCGGACCAATATTTTTTGACAGGTCGTTAAATGGCGAAAGATACTTGGAGCTGCTTAGGAATGAAATCATGCCCCTTATCAACGACTTGCCAGCAAATATTCGAGAAAATATCATTTTTCACAGGATAGCGCCCCTTACCACACGGTTGCACCGGTAGTAAATTTCCTTAATCAACATTCTCCATTGTGGATAGGAAGACATGGTTTAATATCCTGGCCACCACGAAGCCCTGATTTAAGCCCTTTAGACTTCTTTTTGTGGGGTGCACTAAAAAATAAAGTTTATAAAAATAGATCTAATAATAGAAATGAGATAAAAATAAAAATCAGGGAAGAGATCAATAATTTTAATGCATCTAATTCGGTAAGGAACGCTATTCGAAAAATGGAGGCTATTTACACTTCATGTATCGCAATGGACGGTGGCCATATTGAAAATTTTTTATAATCTGTTTTAATCATGTTTAATACTCAGTTAGTTATTAGTTATACCGTGTGGCACAAGATATTTTTTTGTCTCTCCCTTATTTTCGTAAACATTAAATAATAAGAACATAAATTACATAATATTTCACTTTTATTTGTATTTTCTAACATATTTATAGCCGCTATTTGTGTTAAGGAAATGAGAATAAGGCTTAGCTTACGACATTTTTATTTTAGCCCACTTCATCTGTTTACTTATATTAAAAGAAAATAGTCAAATCAGAAAACGGCTAATAAAATCGAAACTGTTCATTTTAGGTATAGGAGTAATGATAGGTAATTGAACTCTGAATCAGATGAAATAAAAATATACAGGGTGTTCCATTTGAAAAACAGGAGATTTTTACATTTTGTTTTGCTCTCCATTTTTAACACCCTGTATATTAATTGGTAAAACCAGCATGGAAACTGGTTGAATTGAACCATTAGTAATGTATGTTTAGGATATTAGTCAGTTCCATTAAAGTTTTATAGGTAAATTTTTTTTTTAAAAAATGTTTTTTTAAAAAAAATTCTAAAAACTTAATTTACTCAAAAACGATAAAGAATTCAAATATAGATATTATTATAAAAACTTTCGCAAATTAACAGTAGAATCGAAATATGTAATAATATATAGGGTATCCCATTTAAATTAAGAAAGTTGACATGTGTCACGTCAAAATGAAACACCCTGTATAAGCAAAAGTGAAATAAAATAAAAACTTAATTGAATCCAAACAACTTTTCTATTTAACTTTTTGTCGTAACTATTACCGTTTTCTAGAGAAGGCAGTGGCGGCTCGTCAGGGTAGGCCTCTGAGGCCGCGCCTCACCCCCAAAATAAAGGAAAAGAGAATTTTTTTATATAACTTTTTATCTATTACCAATTAGAAATATACTTTTTAACAGTTTTACAACATAATAACATTAAAAAAAAAACAAAATATAATCCCATAATAAATATTTTAGAAAATAAATTCTGACCACATCAAAAAACCGTGCAATCCGTGCAAACCCATTCCTAAAGAAAGTGCTCTCGAATGAGGCGAAATAATTTTAGCTTGGAAAGTTTCGACTTCTGATCTATTTATCAACGGCCGGTGCCGATGCCGGCGAGTCACCTGATTACGACAGAGCGGGATGGCGATTGCCGATGCACGCGTTTTCTATTGCATTCTTGAGGCGATAAATCTGTAGCTTGGATATGCTTTTATTGGTTATTTAAATCACATGATTAGCGAAATATTCCAACGGCTTGTTTTTACGTGGTGCGTACGGCTGAGAAAGAAATAGGAAATAGATTGCGATAATCGCTGATTCAGGGCGTTCTGTCTTTTAAGGTGAATAAATACGCGTGAGTAAGTTTTTGTTTTGTTTTGATTTGGTAAGTTGGACCGTTCCATTTTTTGTATTTGCTTTTTGCTTTTGAAATGAATCCTATTCACGACATTAAGAAGCGAAACTGAAAAGAAACAGATATTAGGTAGCCGTCCGACGCCGAAAATTTTAGCAATATTTAACGATAAGAGGCAAGGTAAAAAATATTCAAGAACTTTTCAAATATCTTACGTACGAAACTTATAGGTGGCTATGCGTAAGTATTTATAAAGAAAGCTTATATTGTTGGCCTTGTATTTTATTAGGTTGCGTCAAAAATAATTGGAGTTCAGGGGGCGGATATTCGGATTTAAAAAATTTTTCACGAGCAGTAAAATCGCATAAAAGTTCAAGAGATCATATTAAAAATTCGGTAGCACTTACAAGACTGGAGCAAAATAGGGCGACTATTGCGGATGCACTACAAGAAAATGCAAGTCTTAATAAAATTGTTTATAATGAAAATGTTCGAAAAAAACGTTTATTATTAAATTATTTAATTGATGTTACTATTACTTTGGGTAAACAGGACTTGGCATTTCGAGGTCATAATGAAACAACAGATTCTTTTAACCGTGGCAATTTTAAGGAAATATTTGCATGCTTAATAAAAAGAAATGCCGAACTTACTGAACATTGTGCTAAATTTAGTAATATTTTTACGGGACAATCTAAGACTATACAAAATGAACTAATTGGTTGAATACATGACTATATTCAAGAATATATAAAAAAAGAAATCAATGACACCAATTGTTGTTTTTTTGGCGTAATTGCGGATGATAGTACTGATATAACAGAAAAATAACAGTGTTCGATAATAGTTAGGTATGTGACCAACGGATCTTTAAAAGAAAGATTTTTAGGATTTTTTGACGTTAGCGATAATAGAACAGCAGAGAGCCTTTTTCATTTAATACAAAACAGCTTAGAGCCTTATGACTTTAAAAATAAATTGGTCGCGCAGTGTTACGATGGGGCTAGTGTTATGGCAGGTGAAATAAATGGGCTTCAAACAAAAGTTAGATCTATTGCTCCTTTAGCTATGTTTACTCATTGTTGCGCCTACAGATTAAATCTAGTTTTACAACAGGGAACAAAACTGATTACCCAAAGTCGTATATTTTTTGCCACTTTATTAGGAATACCAAATTATTTCCACCAATCACCAAAACGGTCTTTTGTGCTTAATCAGATAGTAGGTAAAAGAATTCCGCGAGCTGTAGAAACGCGATGGTATACACGGTCTAAAATTTTAAACTTAGTGGTTAATGAATGGGACAATTTAATTATAGTATTTGAAACTATTATTAATGACTTAAGTTCTGGAACAGAATCTATTAATGGTGCAAAAGGATTTCTAAAGCATTTTAATTATTTCGAATTTTGCCTTTTAACGCATATTTATAAACAAATTTTTAGTTGCACTGATGTACTGTTTCAAAAAAAGCATTTAGATATAAATTACTGCATTTCGCAAATCAACTTTGCCAAGCAACGAATTATTGAATTTAGAAACGAGGACCATTTCAAAGAACTTTTCAATATTGCTAAAAAAGCCACTATTCTGCCAACTAACACGTCGAGGGCAATGTTCTAGCGACTTTGATATTTTTACTAAATATAAAATATTATATTTCGAAATAATAGATTGTATAATTCTTCAATTAGGGACGCGGTTTGAAAATTTAAATAATTTAAATTTCTTTGCTTCAGTCGATTGCACAAAATATTCGGAATATGTTAAATGCTTTCCAGACGACTTATTAAATAATTTATTAAAAAATTATCCAAACATTTTTGACAGAGATAGATTATTTCTGTATTGTATAGGGATGAACAATTTTCAAATTTAGATGTCGAAAAAAGTCTAGCTTTGTTATTTAAAGATTTTAAAGCAATTTTTTCGGAAGCATATAAGCTTTTTAATTTAGTTTTAACTATTCCCGCAACAAGTGTATCGGCCGAACGAAATTTTTCATGTCTTAAACGGATCAAAACCTACCTAAGAAACCCAATGACACAAGAACGGCTTTCGGGTTTAGCAATGATGTCAATAGAGCAGGAATTACTGTCAGAACTTAGTGAAGACCAAAACTTTTACGACCAAATTATAGATAAATTTGCAACCTTAAAAGACAGACGTATAGATTTAATGTACAAAAAGTAGTTTTTTTATCTTATTTCATACAACTATTTATTTTAAGTTTTAATAAACTAAATTATGTTTTTATTACCGCAATCACCGCTATATTTTAGTGATAGGTGTACATATTTTACTTGTTTTGTTTACTTTTTATTTACTTTTTTTAGAGTTTATTTTTTTAGTTTTTAATGGTTTAGTAGGGCTATTGGCGATGACCTCCATTAAAAAAAAAGGTCAACGCGTCGCAGAATAACACCTCATGGGTGACGTGGAATTTATTCACATTTAAACAAAATTAACCTCATGTAGCCTCACCCTTCAATATACTCACGAGCCGCCACTGAGATAATACTGTATCTCCATAAAATGGCCACCCTGTACCTGTCGAAATAGAGGGAGTATATAAAATTCCTTGTTCTTATGGAGAAGTGTATGTGGGAGGAACTCCAGTATACCATTGATCATATTATAAATGTAAAAGGAATTAATGTTCTAGCTTCGGTTCAAAGATTGTATAAACGAGAATCTATTTAATTAAATTCTTAAATTTATTAAAACGACATTTTTCTAAAGCAATAGTCAGTTTCTCATGACAAATCCTAAAGACAAGTATTTCAAAGAAGTCGTTAAAGTAGAGCTATCTAATTAGTTTTAAGAGTTTTTAAAAAATAAACAAAATAATAAATAACACTTATCTCTAACGCTGTCGCCTAAATGTGCAGAATTATATAAATTTACTTAAGATGAATCTGTCAAGTTGCACTCTACAATATATTTGCGTGGGAAGATTTCTTTTCCCGCTTTTATTTAAGTTAAAACTAAACATTTATTTCATTTAAATCCATTCAATTTCAATATATTGTCAATTTACTATATTAAAAATACTATAAAATATTTTACAATAGAAGCATTTTCAAAATAGCCATGTTTTTTTTTTGGAAAGCACTGTTTCCCTTCAGAAAAGATTGGTTTTTTTTTGCCTTGCTTTTGTTTTGCAATGGTATTTTTGACCCAGAACGCTGATACGTTAGTTTAAGTTTTAGACATTTATATAAAACATATTTTTATTATATTTAGAGGGAAATGTGAATAAATGTCAGTTTAATTCAATTCTTACATACAGTGGAACTCTAGTCGACACCTATAAAATATTTTTTGATTAAATAATCAGGATGCGCCAAGACGACACAGCCAGTAAGAAGCTTGTAATGTGGGCAGTTCTTGTCAAATTAGGTGTCGACTTTTTTATCTGATTTCTAAAATAAGAGTTAGTCTGTGTCAAAGTCCTATTAGTGGATTGTCAAAAATATTTTATTTTGATTTTAGTATCTATTTGGGGAGTATTTTTTTTGTATTTTCAAGAGTTAAATTTATGGTTTAATTAAAGATTTTTATATTCTTTTTCTTTTGTTCTAAGATTGGGGTTTTTAAGTAAATTTTGTCATTTTCTAAATTTTAATAACTTTTTTGCTATTAATTTTAAGCATTATTTTTTTGAACAATAATTCTCATCTTTTATTTTTGTTAATAGATGTTTGAGTTGTTTCTAAAAAACCAAATCTTTTATTTAAATAGCTACCTGTTAGTTAAAATATCTATATTCAAGAAGAAAATACCAACGTTATGGCAGTTCACTGTTGTTTGAGAAATAAGTGGTAGCTGAGTTGGTGAGAATAAGATATTTAATTAATATGTATTAACAATTATATCTCATAATATTGTAAATTATATTCTACGAAGAATCCTACAGAGTACCTTTGATTTTATTTATTATGTCATAGTTAATTTCAGTAATGTGATAGTGTTGCCCGCTATGTCTCAAACAAATAAATAAGTTTTAATACTATAAAATCATAATGCTCGTTTAGATCTATAACCCTGTTGCAATAGGGTCATGGCCCGAGCTCATTAGCATTCGATATCTGACAGCCGCAGCATCAAGATGTACACCTGTACAGCGCAAACGCAAACGCAAGCGACCAGTTCCAAAGAAAAGAACGCAACTATTGCCAAGCGTCTCAGCAGCTTTGAAGAAGCAATAAAAAAGACATTTCACGAGAATCAGATCCTAATGAGCAGACTAGATCAACAAGATAAACAACTACAACAACTTCTAGCACACACTACACACCAACCTAATCACCGAAAAAGACAAGCTCATTACAGAGCTCAAGCAGTCAGCCGTCATCTCAAAAACGAACGACAATGAAAGCGACAAGTCATTAGTCGCAGAGCCCATGGACGAAGAGGACAACTTCATGCTTGCCACAAACAGAAGAAGGAGAAAGAGGCCTCAAAAACAAGACATACAAGCTCAAACAGTAGCTAAAATATAAATCCAAGCCCAGAACAGTACAGACACTACGACACAAACTAAAGCCACAACTCCTGCCCCAGCCCCGCTTAAACCAGCACGTAGGAAAAGAGCCCCGCCAATGGTCTGAAGACCCAAAAGATCAACTATGGTCAAACCAAAACAGTCCCGGAAGAAGTCAAACTAGATCCTCAGTCATCTAACGACTACAGGCACACCATCCAACTTCTAGACAGGGAGAAAATACTAAAACATCCCAAACAAATCAAGAAAAGACAACAAGCATAGCAACCATTCATCTGTGGCATCCCAAACAACGCTGTCCTCAGTACCAATACAGCTAAACGAGCAACAACCACCACAATACCCAGCCCAAGCGCCACAAATTTTCACAACCATCTCTAGCACTAAATCAGGACATGAACACATTTCTGCAAACTATGGAACTACAAATGCAACGACTACAAGCCACTCTGTCACAAATCCTCACAAGCCTGACGACCTGAAGCAACCAGTTAACCAACCCAGGGACGTAGGGCCTGACACGAACTAAGCCCATCACCAGCCAATGAAGCGACAACTCAAAATGGCCAAACATGACCCAAACTTCCGAGCTCATTCAGTAGTTAGATCTCGTGGATTAAAGATCCCTGAATATACCTCGCGCAATCGCTACAAAAATACGACGATTACTTCAGCGGTTTAACATACGTACAATCTTCAAAACACATAAGAAGATTGGGCAATGCTTGAGATTCTCGAATGTATCTTTTTCAACAGAAGGGCTATATAAAATTCCTTGCTAATATGGAGAATTATATATGGGAGAAACGGAACGCTCAATATCCACTAGATTTAAGGAATATAAACGATGTATTAAGAAGAAACAAACTGTTTAATCTGCTGTAGCTCAACTCCAGCATACTACTGCCCATATATAAATAAAAGAGAATTTTATAAAAAAAAATAGCAAATTTATTGGAATATTTAAACACACAAAAAACTTCTAAATGAATACGGAATAGATTAGGTTAGGTAGGGACCTATATCACACGTGGAAACCGACTTTAACATAGAGTCACTGTATAATATCACCCGCGAAAACCAATCTTAATATAGGCTCACGGTTCTAGCACTAGTCGGGAATAAAGGCCTGACTAAATCTCTCCGAGCTCATTCAGTGTTCAGATATTGTGGAGCAAAGATCCCTGAAGATATCTTGCTTAATAGATGGTGAAACATCGGATAGTAACTCAAATTTGCCTCGGTATGATCCCAAGAACCATGATTTGATAATTGACCAAAGCCGTGAAAGCTTCCATCCTATGTCACTTAAAATGAGTGTTAAAATTTTAAACAAAGAAATATATTTAACTTATATTCTGTTTCAAAACGTGTAGAAAAGTATCTAAAGGTTCAATAAAAAACTTTTCTCAGCTTTCACAACTTACTACTAAATAATTCTTCTAAGGTACCCGGTACAAAAGTGTTATGAGCCTTATAGCCGCTCTTTTGTAGATAAAAATTTCATAGATTCGTAGCTCCTTCAGATTAATAATACTTAAAATGTTGTTAATGTTTTGATAACCAAAAAAAAAAAGAAAATAATATAATTTTGTTTTAAAATACAATGAAAATCGTCAAAATTTTCAGTTAAAAAATTATTTATAAGGTACTCAGTATTGCTGACAACCATTCCATTGCCTCTGAGTAAATTTCAACTTACCACATTTAATTCCTCTAACGTGCCTGGCATAAAAGTGCCCCAAAAACCATATTGTTAAAACGAGCCATCCGCATAAGCAAGCTTTGCGTTCATTCAAGATTTAACGAGAACTAAAAAACGCTTTTAATAGCCGCCCTTTTTTAGCCCCAAACGATAGCGAAACAAAAACGTGCCTGCCACAAATTTTCACAACCATCTCTAGCACTAAATCAGGTGAACACATTTCTGCAAAATGGAACTACAAATATTGTTAAAACGAGTTAACCAACCCATCCGCATAAGCAAGCTTTGCGTTCATTCAAGATTTAACGAGAACTAAAAAACGCTTTTAATAGCCGCCCTTTTTTAGCCCCAAACTCTAGCGATCGATTGTCGACGGAATATCAACGAGCCTTCCCACGCGGACGTCTATGAGGTCAAAAAACAGCTCGAGACGCTGATTGAGCACAAGTGCAAGCAGATGGGGAAGACCAGTTTCAACGGGAAATGCAACGCGGTCCACCTGGAGCAGTGGATGAAGGGTCAGTTGGAGAATGCAGATCCTGTCAGTCCGGTGGTGGAGCAGATGGACGAGGAGTGGACAGAGGAGATGCTCAGGAAGAGGAGTGAGGAGTTGCAACTTATAGATTGTAAAGGTGAACTCAACTACTCAAAAATTTTACTATTTTTAGAAATTAAACAAAAAAGGGTACAATTAGAAACAATCACTAGTAAGTTTTTAGTATTTATTGTATATAGAAATGGCCCGTAAAATTTAAAGTTACAAAGAACATGTCATAATTATTAGTAAGTTACTTAGTTCCACACTTTTTTATTTCTTGATCCGGTTAAAGAAACGTGGCCATTATAGCAGTATCACCTGGTGAAAACCGCTTTAAGAGAGGAGTAGTGGCGGACACTTACACTCTACACTTTTGCTCTTAGGATTCATTCCTCCAAATAAATGAGCTTTTCGAGAAGTTTACGATTTATTTTTAGAGCTGGTATTTTCATCTCCATATAATTTTATTCGGTGGACATTTTCCATGCTTACAATTGCCCCGACAATCGTTTCCGCGGTAAATATTCGAAGAATAAAGTTATTTGGGGATGAAAATACTGGCGCTTAGAGTAACAAGTCTGAAGGGAGATGTCAAGATGCTCTCGTGTCATCATCATGACATGCTACCTACTAGCAACCTCAGAAAGGTAACAGGTAGGCAGTGTTCGCTCTGCGTCATCCCCCCCTTTAAAAAAAATCAAATTTAAATAAAAGATCTTTTATTTCTTGCTCTATGTCTAGTCATGGGTCCGTTATAATTTGCTTTGCATTCTTCGTCGTCTTCTATTGTATTTTGGTTGTTTGTCAGGTTAATGTTTTGAAATGTTTTAGCATTAAACGGTCTAATGTCATCTACGTGTACTTTAATAATATGGTTGTCTCTTAAAATTTCGTCTGGGGTTCCATGTTCCTCAAAATCCTATGGGGACCAGTCCACGTTTTAGTTTAAGATCTATCCTTTGCCTTTCGAATACTTTGGGACATTCTTGAAGCAATTCGTAAAAATCTTTGTGTTAAATTTTCTTTGCTTCTTGCCGCCTTTTTAAACCAATTTTTCTGCCTGTTCAGGAGTATTTCTTGTTCGTGCAATATTTGGGTTTTTCCACTCTCCAGGTCGGGCAAGAGGATGTCCTAATAACAATACAAACAAACAAACAAACAAAAGTATGCTTTATTGCCGCAGAAAAATTTTACAATTTTATGGACAAAGCAAAATATACCTAAAAATAAGACAAAACATCAAATATCAAAACATTAATCGAAATAATTTCGACAGGTCAGTGCTTTTTTTAAAAATGTAAATGTAAATGTAAACTTGGAGCAAAACCAGTGGCTCTGTTTTTCCTGTTATTTAGAGAGAATAAGATGTCGTTTATTTCTTGGTCCAATTTGTCGGATCCTTTGGACAGACTACGGGATTGTCTCTTTGATGATAAATTGGTGTAGTATAATGTTCGATCACTAATTTATTTAAAAAAGTTAGCCACTCAGAGCTTCCAAATTGTGGACCACAGTCAGTTATAACAGATCTAGATACCCCCATCTTCCAAAAACGTTTTTTACAAATTTTATTAACACTGTTGTGGTGACATCATAAACCGGCCAGGCCTCAACCCACTTGGTATACAAATCCGTGACTGTTATTAGATATTTTTTTCCTTTTCTGGTATGAGGATAAGGTCCCATTATGTCAACCCTTAAAAGTTGCCAAGGTCAAGGTTTCATTGACACTGATATAATTCTGATTTAGTTAAAGCACATATTATACATGATTTGATATAATTTCAAACATCTCTTCAAAAGCCGTTCCAACTAAAATGTTCTTTGATAGATCTAAAAGTTTCCCCTTTCAGGATGACATATAGTGGGTGCATCATGGTATTCATGCAGAACTCTGCATACTACAAGTAAATCACCACCTGACCCTTTATCAAAAAGACATGCTTTCGACCAGCATATTTCGATATAAAGTTCTTTTCTGTTCTAGTAATATTTTTATTTTGTCCGTTTTCTATGTTAATGCATTTATTAATATCTCTTTGTATTATATCGTCCTCTTTTTGGTGGTCAATAATAGACTAGTAAAGTCCCGTGTCTACATTGATCATGTTTATAGAGGGGGGCAATAATCGGGTTAATTTTGCTCTTTCGTCTTTAACCTTATTTAAGCAGGTAAGTGCTTTACTATCTGTAATTAAAGTAAACGGCTGATTTTTCAAATATGGCCTGAATTTTTTATAAGCCCAAACAACCGCAAGGGTCTCCTGCTCATTAACATGATATTTTCTTTTAGTTTTGTTAAATTTTGAACTCTCGTAAGAAATAATATTTCGTTGATTTTTCTGATTTCTACTGAAATAAAACAGCTTCCATTCCTTCCTGGCTCGCATTTGTTCGTAAAACAAATAGCTTTTTAAAATTTTGTCTATGTAGATTTTGGTTGTTGTGGATGAACTACATGATCTTCTAGATTTTCTGAATAAATAATTGCATGGTCTAAATATATTTTAACAAATCGTTTAACGTAACCAGATAACACTTCAGTCATTAATTTTTGAAAAATTGATGGTGCATTGTTTAGTCCAAAAGGCATAACTAAAAATTCATACATGGCACCATTTGGCCTAGAGCTACTAATTTTGCATTACTGACATCTTTTATCGCATCCTGTATATGTGGTAGTTGTGATACTTCTGTTTGCTGGTTTAACTGCCGGTAATCAACACAAAAACGAGGAGAACCATCTTTTTTTTCTACAATTACGACAGGTGAACAAAAACTAGAATGGCTTCTTTGAATTACTTCTGCAGCTAACATTTTTTTACGTCATGTTGTATAATATCTCGCTTTTGTGGCGAATACTGGTAACGTCATATTTTGAAAGGATTGTCGTCCTTAAGTTTAATTTTATGTTGTACTAATTTTGTAGTAGGTTTTCTCAAAACTTCTTCAAAAACATCTTTAAAATTGTTTAACATTTCTTCATATTTTAACTTTTTTCGAAAAACTGATTTTTTAAAATAATCTGCTGAACAAATCCCACTTGTGATAATCAAAGTTATATCCATGAACAAGGTTAGCACCCTTAAATTTTTCAACCTCAATTTTTTATACAGGGTTCACCAAAAATTAAGAGGTGGACATTAAATTGTGATTTGTTGGGTGTGGTTTTTTTATCAATCTTCAATGTGTTTAGGATTCGCAAAGATACAAGAGCAATAAAACAGTATACCTATTTACGCCGCATCGAACGAGACAAAACGGTCATGTTTAGCGGAAATATAATATACGAATTTGTTAGGAAAATATTTTGCGAAAAATAGTCAAAGGTAGAAATTTGTCTTCATATTTCAGGCATTTGAAATAAATAATTTAGTATAACTTTTATGAGCTCTTTTGTATATTTCTTTGACTTTTATTTTCTGAAATTATTTTGGGTCTCTATTGAATAGGATTGAAAATTTAGCAAAATTTAGGTCAGTAAGCAGTTTGCTACTGCCAAGTTCCACATTGTTAAGAAAAATAAAAATTAAAGACGCTAACAATTTAAAAGCATTAAAATAAATTTAAAACAGATTTTTTAATAAAAAATTAAAATCTGCTCTTTATCATTGATATAATTCTCTTTTTCCCAATAAAATATAGTTTTACATATACAGACTAACTTAAACTGTTAACACATCATTTCGAATTAACTGAGAAAATGTCACAATAATACGGTGGGTAACGAAGGTCTGGAATATTACCTACCTTGCGGAGCAGAAATTCAACTTTCTTAAAATTTAGAATCGGTAGAGTTTTTGGTGCACCCTGTATATAATATACATGGTGGAATACTTAAGGGTGCCAACCCTGTTCATAATCTGATAGACCATACTGAATCGGATTGCCACAAGTGGGCTTTGTTCAGCAGATCATTTTTTAAAAAAATTAATTTTTCTAAAAAACCCTGAATGTCGGAAGGGAAGAAAAAAATTCAAAACCGCTGGCAATGTTTTTTTTTTGTACCTAGTTCCAGATTATTGGTTGCACAAAGAAAAATGAAATCTTCCACAGTACGGGTTGTGGTCGAATAAACTTTTCAAACAATGACAGGGTCTTATATGTATAAGATGGTTGCGATGGAGTCCTGAGGCTGTCCTTATTGGGCTGCATACTATAGGAATTTGTCAAAAACAAGTCGAAAACTGTTAACTCAAAATCGTCAACCGTATTGAAAATATTTCCTTTTGAATTTTCAGTAAAAATTTCCTTGGTACACTTCGAGGTTCCAGCAGTTTATTTTATTTAAAAAAAATATCATCAGTTTATACGCATATAGAGGTGCCGCCCCATAATATCCAATTATAGACAGATATCTTTAATACATATTGTTGAAAATAAATTGAAAAGTACTTTAATTCTTTGAGGTACGGGAATTCGGCTTAAAAAAAAACCCTAGCGGTACGAGAAAAAAAAAACATTTGAAAAATATACAAATTGTGGTGTATTTCTTTCAAATAAATATATTGGAACACTAATACACATATATAAAAATATACATATACTGCAAAAGTACTTAGATTGGGTGGTTTATTTCTTGCACCACCATACTTTAACAAAATTAAGAATATCATACATATTAAGTTTTAGCATGATAAGATTGGAAACAAGTTTTGGTTTTTCCTAAACATAATGGCATGGCGCAAACACTGCATTGCCAATTGGTACGAACATCTTTTTTTTTTCGAGCTACAATAAGCACATCTTCGGCGAGTGGTTCTCATTGGCTGATGTGCACTTTCTGCTCTTCTAACGGCGGTCGATACTGTGGGCTTATGAGAACTAATGGCGACTGATAATTCCGTAGACATGTTTCTTTTGTCTAATTTTTGAACCAATGTTTTGGCAACTAAGCCTTCTGAAACCTGTCTTCGGAATTCTTTGAGAGAAATTTTAGCATTTTCTTTATGGTATAGTTTATATATTATAAAGGCATTTGTTATTGCCGTATCCAGAAAGAAAAAGAATATGCGATGCCACCACTTGTGGCTTTTTCGATCAAGCCCATAATATGATCGCATTTGATCGAATTTGTCCACAAAGTTCATGTGTTTATTATAATCACTAAGTAAAAAAGGGCAAGGAATATGCATCGCAGTGCCATCTTTCTCTTTCCTTTTTACTTGAGTAACAACTGTAGGGTCATGGTAATTAGATAACATATGCACGGATTTCTTGTCACGCCATTTCACAGCACTCAATCCACTATCGCTTATAAACCATTCATACTCCCCTCTTTTTAAATTTTTATCATTAGTGAAATTAGGCAAATTTTTTCTGGATACATTTACTGTTCCACATGCATATAGTTTTAAGTCTAAAAGATCCTCCATTAGCTTTACAGATGAGAAAAAATTGTCAAAATATATTTTGTGATTTTTTTTTTCAATTGGAGTAGCTAAATTCTTAACGACTCGGGCCCCCAAACTTTTTTCTGTTTGATCCCCCGTCTTCCCTGTGTATATATCAAAATTCCAACAATACCCTGTTTCATCCGCTAAAACCCACACTTTGTATCCCCTTTTTATAGGTTTTTTTGGTAAGTATTGTTTTAGCGAAGATCGCCCCTTAAATTTTATCATTGACTCGTCGACGGCGATATTTTCATGGGGCTGTAAGCATGATTGAAAATTAGTTTTAAGGTGATTGAGAAGGGGCCGTACTTTATAAAGTTTATCATAATTGGCTGAGCCACGTGGTGGCATTATGCTGTTGTCATTTAGGTGAAGGTTCGAAAGAATCCAACCAAATCTATGAACTCTCATAAGCTTACTTATGTAGGGATCGTGAAGGTCTGGTGAAGAACTCCAATGATCACGGTAACTTGGGTATTTTTTAATGCCCATAAGAATATTTATACCCAAAAATGTCTTGAGTTCGTCAACATGTGTTTGAGTATATGCTTTACCCTTGGTTTGAAATGTTTGCTCTGCATAGAGATTAGTTTGAAACACAATATCAGTCAAAAGTTCGTCGGTAAAAAAAAGATTAAACGCCTCATAAGGATTTAGGCTAGCACGATCTCGAATTGAATTCGACAGACCGACATCCGAAGTGAATGGATCAGGAGTCTTCATAGGAGAAACGCATTTATTCCAAGTAGTGACCAAACTTTTTTTCCATCGTTTCGCTAGAGTAAATAGCGGTACTAAATCCTCTGCATCCCATTCATCTGAAGAGGAAGGCTCGTCTTCTTCATACTCAGACACCACAATTTCGGCAACCTCGGGATGATCAAACATAGCAGCTGAAGAACAACCTTCACTTTCTGACTCGTCACCATCAGCCTCCGAGTCACAATCGGAAGGGATTGAGGCACAATCATTTTCGATTGCATCTATTTCATCATAGAGTTCATTTTCTGTCATGCCTATCAAATTGAAAGTGAGTGGATCCTGCCGTCGGTTCATGTTTCCAACTGTACGGTGGTACAGTTTTTCAACACTAAAAGAAACCAACAAAACTCGGAGTTCAAATATCACAAACATCTAACATGTATATTAACTCACCTTTATAGTTGGTTTTTACATAAAAATCATAAATAAAGCCACTTTTGAATAAAAAACAACACTTTTCTCATAAAAACAATAACCTCAAATCACTACGGAGCACGTGAAACGTAAATAACCACACAAAATCGTGAACGCAACCGCCAACGTTTCAGGAATTTGCGTCAGGCGATGGATCATAAGCCAATCAAATGCGGGACGGTTATTAAACCGACATACACAACAAAAATAACTTTGATTTAAGTGGTACGTTTCATCAACCACCATGCTGGAAAGGTCAGCAAAAAGGTGGTTCAAATTGTCGACCAAGGTACTTCAAAGAGTTAAAAAGAGATTAATAAGGCTTTTAAATAATTTCAAGTTAATAGCTGGTTTTGGGGTTGCAAAAATCAGGGAAACGTTTATGCACAACCTAATAGAGAATATAACAATAACAACAAATATTTAGACTTCGCTAATGCTTTTGATACATTTGACCATATTGTATATTATTTGAGCGATGAAAAAATATATCCAATAAGAGACTTCCGTTAAGGATTTCTAAAAATTGTCTCCCTGGATGGAAACAACAAACATAAATCAACAATACACACAATTATAACATATGTTGGCGCTACACTAGAGATAGTTTTGGCATCTATTTTACTCTCAATTTACATTATTATTATTGCCCATTTTACTATTGGGGGAAAACAGTTTGATGTGTAGATATTGCTTTAATATTTTCAGGTGAAAAACTGGGATGTGGTAGTGCAATCAGCTTTTAAAGGGTTAAGTTTGGTATATAACGGACTAAGTTATACTCTTTTCTGGTTAAATATTGAAACAACAAAATATGATTCTTCTACCAAACCTCAAAAACGCAATAAATCTTAATCATGAATTAAAAATACCCTGAAAGATACGCCTTAAGCAAGATCTACACAACTCTTCATTCAAACTTTTTGTACGTTCTGCATTTTCTAGGAAATGTTTAGATTCGACAATAGACAATAATCTTTGATATTTGTAATTAATACGTCAAGATCATTCATTCGAATTTTTATCAATTAGGAGAGTTTTTACAAGCACAATTGCTTGTAAATTTTTATAAATATTTAGTTCATTCAGGGCAAATTTAGGCTTTTGAACAGGCAGGAAGAAACGATATTAAGTTCCCTTAGCCATTGAAAATAATATTTAAAAAATATCCTGTTTAACATTTGAAAACTGAAAAGAGAAAATATAAAATAAAAATAATGAATTAATATTTGTTTTAGGTAATATTACAGCTACTAGTGCCTCACGGAGAAATGAGAGCACCTGTGAAGAATTAATTTTAAGTGATCAAGAAGAGCAAAGTCCGTCCAAGAGTACCACGACTGAAAGTCAGGTATCTGATTATGTGCCTGCTTACATAATTGTATTGATAAAAAATCCGGCAAATTTTTTTTACCTAGAACTTCTCTCGTTATAAATATTTCTTTTTATTCCATTCAGTCATTTAGTAACACATATACAATGTCTTTTCAAACATTTTTATTGGGCGCCATTTTGTTCCACCATATTGGATTCCTACCAATATTTTATCAGTTCCTACCTATGTCACACTTGATTTTTGGGTCTAATTTAAAATAAATTCAATAAGTGGTTTTTCCATTGACACACACCGCCATTTGGTTACGTCGCACATACGGACAAATAGCTATATTAGGTTGCCAATAATAGTTTTAGCAATATACTCAAAAAACATTTTTAATGCTCGTAAAACGATATGCAATAGTCGATCTTTATCATCCCGAATTATTTCTTTTATTGTCATATCGTAGGAGAAAGTGCGTAAAAACAAAGTCGGCTTGTAAACGAAGCCATCTTTTGTGTTAAATTGCGTTTATAATTTTACCGGAATAATTACGTTTGTTTATTGTTGTGGTATTTGAATTTAAAAAAACCTTCAGTACGGAAATTGAAACATCAGGTATGTACTTTAATATTTTAGTGTTATTTTTCCTTTACATTAATAAAATTTGTAAAAATAAAATACCTTTCATAAGACCACTCTTTTGGTTTCAAAAATTCGATACAAATTAACATAGCAATGATTTCAAAAGAAGTTCCATTGAGTACAACTGTTATTCTTTAATAACACTAAAGTTAATGCCTTAATGATACATTTGGGCTCCCCATGTCTCCCACATTGCTGATTACATATTATGTTTTCCAGGTAGTCCCAATGAACTCGCTACACGAATACACGAGGTAAATATAAAACGAAACAAACTATTTTTGGTGTTGATAAACAACCAGTTGTTTAAATTATCGTCAACAAAATGTAATGAACAATTAATAAAGTACATAATGAACAAATTCAGCATAAGTGAAATATCTGAAAGTGTTCCTACACAGTTAAAAAACGTTGTGAATATGTTTGTTACGAAACTATTATCTAAGTGGCGTGAATGTAAATACATGTACGAGAGATTTTGTGAAAAAAATAAGGCGTGGCTAGGAAGGCCAAAAAAAGTTCTTCGACGACAGTTTTAGCCGCAGTAAACGCCGAAGTGTTGTATCATTGGTCACGGATCACCCCCTTGAAAAAATATGTTTTGCTGCGGAATCAAACCTAATAAAAGCAGGCAAAAGAACAGCAGCGCAGGTTGTAAAACTTGCCGTAAATAGCACTCCAAAGCGATTAAAAAAAAGAAGGCAATTTATGATGGATCTTCCTTTGGTAAAGCAACATCATATAGTCCTAATGAAGTCTTAGATCTTATGATAGACTTGAACCTAACTAAGGAGGGATACATAAATATGAGACTTGGAGCTAACAAAAGAGGTGCTGATATTTATCCTTCTTATCATGTTGTTACCAGTACTCAGTTAAGATGTTATCGACCAAATATTCAAGTTTTAGAAAATGGGGCAGATGTACTAGTGCAAGACTTACTTGATTTGACTATTCAGCGGCTAGCAGAAGTACAGGGTGTCCGGATTTGTTTGCAAAAGCAGGGTATCTCGCTTATTTTTAAAGATAGAACCTTGCGGTTTTCACGAACCTGAGCTAATTTTTTGTGAAACTCATGAAGCCGTAAACAAAATTTTCATAGCCTTCTTCGTTTATGAGATACAGGGCGAAATAGAAAATTTTGCATTTTGGGACCTTCCTCGTATCTCGGTTATCCTTTAAATAAACGCAAAGGGAAAAATTGCTGCTTATGCAGTTTTTTACGCTGGATCCAGTGGCGTAGTCATATTTTTCATTTGAGTTGTTATTTTTAAGATATGACCCAAATTTGTGTTTTTTTAAATGGGACACCCTGTATATTTGTCCAGAAATTGATTTGTCCTTTTAAAATCTTCTCAAAAATATATATAGTAGTATAGGTCTATTTTAATAAACAACAACAAAAATCCTAATTTTTATAATTATCATCCCAAATTTTGCAGTAGGCCATGCAAAACGATGCCGTTTTCTTTTGTTTTCTTGAAAGCAAATGACATTTCCCAATTTTGTACGCGTATATAAAACATAGCGCTAGTTTTTTTGTATTTATTTATTGTGTAAAAATATATTTGTATTATTATGGAAGAAAACCAAACTTTCGAACATTATGAAAAGTACGATATGTTACCTTTATTCGCGGGTTTTATATTAAGTAATGAAAATGTTGAAGCGGCTCCACTTTTTATCGGATAAAAAAGAATTTACTTAATCACCGATCATTTATCAAACCTCGTACGAAAACATATAATAAAGAAAATCGGGAGGCTGAGGAAATTACGGTTTTGGCTAATGCAGAAGCTTACCCTACAAACTCTTGTAGGGCCCGTGAAAAGAGCATAGGGATTCCAAAAACTAGAGTTCAAGAAATTCTAAAAAAGCACAAATACCACCCATATAAATCTAGGCTCGTGCAGCACTTACAGCCAGGGGATGCAGAGCGTCGGGTAGTCTTCTGCAATTGGTTTCAAGAAAGATGCGATATGGTTAGAGATTTTGAAAGGAAGGTTATATGGTCAGACGAAGCACATTTCAGTAATTCTGGTATACTCAATAGGCACAATAGTAGATTCTGGTTCCAGGAAAATCAACACCAAATATTTCCCAGAAGACAGAAGGGAAGGTTTGGTCTAAATATGTCCTGCTTCATATTAGGAACACATATAAAATTTTATATATTTGAGGGAAATCTAACAGCCAATCGCTATATAGAAATTTTAGAGGCAGCTATACCTGAATTACTTGACGATGTTCCTTTAGCGCAAATTAACGAAATTTATTTTCAACAGGACGGTGCTCCTGCACACAATTCTAGAATGACGAGATTATTTCTGGACAATAATTTTACCAATCAATGGATCGGAACAAATGGACCTATAAGATGGCCCCCTAGGTCCCCAGATTTGTCGATTTTAGATTTCTTTCTATGGGGATATCTGGAAAATAGAATTGACAAACACCACTATGATAATGTCCAAGATTTAGAAAATGCAATAAGAGAAAATTTTCGCTATTTACAAAATCATCCCGTTATTTTGCTTAATTCCCTAAAACGAATACGAAAATTGTGCGAAGCATGCATAGAACAAAATGGAAATCAGTTTGAACAGTTCTTTTGAGTTCCTTGGTTACTGTAGTTCTTATACGACAGTTGATTTTTGCTGAAAGGCTTGTTACATAATAATTTATTACTGTTTTGTTCTTGTGTTACATAAATCTAGGTAGGTGGTACTTTTTTGGTGCGAAATTATCAATACATATTTTGATAAATAGATTTAATTACATACTTATTGTGATTTATTTTTAGGATGTAGATATTGTTAACGACTTTAAATAAAAGGCAGCATTGTTTTGCATGGCCTACTGCAAAATTTGGGATGATAATTATAAAAATTAAGATTTTTGTTGTTTATTAAAATAGACCCATACTATTATATATTTTTGAGAAGCTTTTAAAAGGACAAATCAATTTCTGGACAAATATACAGGGTGTCCCATTAAAAAAAACACAACTTTGGGTCATATCTAAAAAATAACAACTCAAATGAAAAATATGACTACGCCACTGGATTCAGCGTAAAAAACTGCATAAGCAGCAATTTTTCCCTTTGCGTTAAGTTAAAGGATAACCGAGATACGAGGGGGGTCCCAAAATGCAAAATTTTCTAATTCGCCCTGTATCTCATAAACGAAGAAGGCTATGAAAATTTTGTTTACGGCTTTATGAGTTTCACAAAAAATTAGCTCGGGTTCGTGAAAACCGCAAGGTTCTATCTTTAAAAATAAGCGAGATACCCTGCTTTTGCAACCAAATCCGGACACCCTGTACAGTCAGAGGTAATCTCGCAAAATATTCCAGAAAGATTCAATACCCTTTAATATTTTTTATAAGTGGGGACTAGACGTCAGTGGCGGGCATAGCATATATAAGCAGAATTTTACAAGCAATTCGCAGTATGCAGATTCAAATATAATTTTATATACTATTGTGCCCCTCGAAGTATCTATATGTGAAGGAGCAAATAAAAAAATATTTTGGAGGAACATGAGGCCATCGTTTTTCAAGTACTGCCGATCAATTTCGTTTAAATTTAAATTAAAAAAAGAATCGGGCGACAATGTAAAAGAAGAATTCAATACAGTGCATAATCAAATTTCACATCTTTTACTTACAATTGTTTCTATAGGCACCAAGGAAATAACATTCGTGCACACTCCTATATGCACAATGTTAGGTGGTAAAACTAGTAATATGTTAACAGATATCTTAAGTACCCAGTCATGTAATGTTTGCCAAGCTAGTTCTAAAGATATAAGAAAAAAGAATTTGTGATACAAGCACATACAAATATGGTATTTCGTATTACATGCCTATCTCAGATGTTACTAATATTTATTACATATTGCATATAAACTTGAGATTTAAAGCTGGCAGGCTAGAGGAATAGAGGCCAAAGAGAAGGAGAACGAAAGAAAGAAGAAAATAGTTAATGATTTTCACTCATAAATGGGTCTTGTCGTCGATCAACCAAAGCAAGGCGGAGGGAATAGTAATGACGGACATACCGCCAAAAATTTTTTGAAAAATCCGGTTTTAGTCGCCCAGATAACTGGAATTGACAAAGAACTAATAGAACGCTTCGGGACCATACTTAGTGCAATTTCATGTGGTCACTATGTGAATGAACAAACTTTCAAAAATAGAAACTGCTAAGAGAGCTATCTTTCTTTACAGCTGGTACAGAATGAGCGACAACGTGCACAAGTTGTTGATACATGCCTCTGACATCATTCAATCACTTCTGGTCAACTTTCAGAAGATGTTATTGAAGATGGACATAAAAGTTACAAAATTCTCTTGCAACTAATTCGGATATATTTAATTGGATGGTAATAGCCTCTGATCTCGTGGTATCATCATCCAGAAAGAAACCCAGAAACACTAAAATGACGTTTAATAAAGCAGTACTAAACATGTTAAAAACCGATCCGTAGTGGTGATGATGAAGATGAGGTCGATGATGTCAATAATATCGATAAGGATAGTGATGATGAACAATCGGACAGTAATTAAAATGTGTTTTTAACTGCAACACTTATGTATTCATAAACACGATTAATTTATATATTGTTAAAAAAAAATTGTTTACCTGATACATATACCTATTATTCGATTGCTTTTTTTTAATTCTCACAAACATGCGAAGTCTGTGGCAAAAACTACATTTAATTTCTAAATTTTATTTAGGCGATTTTTACGGAAGCGTATAAGGGCCACAATTTTTTTAATTTTTAAATTCTGGCTTTGAAGTCGGAATTTAACAAAATTCTGAGTTTAAAGTCAGAATTTAACAAAATTCTGATTTTAAAGTCAGAATCTAATGAAATTCTGAGTTTAAAGTCGAAATTTAACTAAATTCTTAGTTTAAAGTCAGAAATTAACTAAATTCTGAGTTTAAAGTCAGAATTTAACTAGATTCTGAGTTTAAAGTCAGAATTTAACAAAATTCTGAGTTTAAAGTCGAAATTTAACTAAATTCTGAGTTTAAAGTCAGAAATTAACTAAATTCTGAGTTTAAAGTCAGAATTTAACTAAATTCTGAGTTTAAAGTCAGAATTTAACGAAATGCATTTTTGACGTCTCCTGCCAAACCTGAAATTGGTGTCAGGAGATAGATAATTAATTATTAAGACAGATATAAGTGAAATCCATTTCGTTGCAAGTAAACTAGTTGGAGATTTATCGAACTTCAAAGGGTCAAAATTGTCATTGTTCAAGCGACACTTTCTCGAAAACAGTTAAATTTAGGCATGAGAAAGATAACTCAATAAGTGCTTGGATTTTTTAGAAAAATATAAAAATTTAATAAAATATAGGGCATTTCATTTAAAAAATGCATGATACCTCCGGTTTGAGGTAAAAGCGGCAACACCGCGCAATTTAAAATCTTTTATAACGAGAGTATATTATGTTCATCTATGGCCAAAGCCAAATTCTCAAAACATCCTATTCGTTGATTCTCCAGATATTTCTAATAGGACACTCAACTTGAATCACCCTGAAACAGAGGGGGAGATCTGTCAGTATGTTTCGCGAGACACCCTTACATCCTTGAAATATGTTTGAACCTTTTCCTAAGACTTATTTATCGTTTTGTATTACCGTTTTTATTTTGTGAACCTTTTAATGTAAATGCTTTCTTGTATTCATTTTGGTTTTTTTTCAGCAAGAGAAATAAATAAAAATATATAAAATGAATTAATTAAACATATGAATTTGTCAGGGACTTATTTAACACTCAAAAATCAAAATAGGAAACTTTTATTTTGTACCCTCCCCCACTTTCATCATTTTTTAACTATCTGTAGTTTGGTGGAACAATTCATAGCGCATTTAAGAATAATTTTATTGAGCTATTAAAAGGGGTAGTCTATTTTGGGGAAAATGAATGTTTTAAGTAACTTTTAGATCATATATATTTTAGGTAACTGTTAAAGATCAAGTCCGATAGTACCCGAGATTTTGACCGTCCCAGTATGCCGTCAGTGCCATAAGAATTGCCTTTCAAACGTCCTCGCCAACATAACAAAATGAATCCGCAAATAATTATAAAAAAAACAAAATATCACCACAAAGACTAGACAGTAGTAACCTTGAATAAGTACCACCACTTTACCAGTTTATCTCTATATCACAACTAAGTACAAAATTTGAAATTAACAATCATCTCAACACGGAAACAATTGCCCACAACGTGGTAAACTTGACATAAAACAATAAAGCATAATGAAAATGAGTTGGTATGCAGTAAATGCCAAGGAGTAGATTGTAATTTTGTGTAATAAAATGTTTGTTTTATTATGTTTTAAGAATAATTTTATTCTTTTGTTAGGTCAGTGCAACTGTTAGATGTTTATGCCGTCACTAAGAATTGCCTTTCAAAGTCCTCGCCAACAACAAAATGAATTATCACCACATTTATTGAACACCCAAAAATAACTATATCATCAAATGCCCACAAGAGTCGAAACAATAAACCTAATTCGTTTCTTTTGTTAGGTCAGTGCAACTTGTTTATTACTAGACACAGTTTGATATTTATTGTTTCAGTTCGCTTTCTTTCTTACCATTTGTTTGTTTCTCGCCTCTCCTCCTCTTTGAATACGGCGTTTCAAACGGTATCTTTGGCTAAGCATTTACCGGGTGTTCTATTCAGAATGGTCTCCGACCATAACAAAGGGGAAAAATAAATTTATAAGTAGGTAAATAGGCCAAGAAAAATCGCTAAAAATTATTGTCAAGCTCGAAAAATGGCCGCAATGGGGCGTAACAACTCAAAAATGGAAATGCCGATTTTCTGTTGAATTTTTCTAATTAAAGTTAGTAGAAAATATAAACATTAATAAGGGTACTATATGTCTATCTTCAACTGTTATTTAATGTTTGAATATTGACATCTTTGCTTCTTTGAGCCGTCATAGCACCTAAACGGTTGGACCTAGAGCTAAATAACTTTCATATTCCTATCTTAGTTTTTGATAAGCTCTCTTATGATGCCAGTTAAACAAAAACACGGAAATCATTTTGCTACCTATTTAACTGAATATATTCGTATGAAATGCGGGTGATCACCTTACTTCAAAATTATTGTAATTGTGACGTATTAATAAATATTTTATTGGTTTGATGTAATAAGATATATATTAAATGAAAAACTACAGATTGTAACGCTGTATTATAAGTGTCAAGAAAACGCCAGTGAAGCAAGAAGAACATATATTACCAATTTTCATAGAAACAAAACCTATTTGAAGAAACTAAATCATTACATAATAAAAAAAGAAACTCGGGACGAAAAGTATATCACGACAGAACTATTTTAAATTATTTTATAAGAATTCCCACCAAGTCAATTTCGGATGCAGTTCGGGACATTTGGTACGGCCGTCTACCTCTACGTCGAAGGGTTAGCCAGGGAACCGTTCACAGAACTTTATCAACTCAGGCCTTTTCACATATTTGCACTTCAGTATTTAACAGCTGCACAGAAAGAAAGTCGCTTTCAATTTGTGTCTCAAATTATGATACGTAAACAAAACGACCCTGCTTTGTTTAATGCTAGTAGTAGTTAGAGGGAGGTCTAGAGACCTGACTGGTAGGCCTATAAGGCTCTTTCAGTCTACCCCAGCTCCTCCCTCAACCACCATCTGTCACCAGGTGTACATCCTTGAATCAGCCTGTCCTTACTATGTAAGTCTGTATATCCTTCCATGCAAGATCCTTAACTTCGTCCCTATGCAAGACCGTAGTGCCGAAAATATCTCGTCGCAGTCTCGCTCGCGCTTCACATCTGCACAGGAAGTGAAGCCTTCTTCCTGACACTCCGTGCAGATAGAATCTTCCTCAATGTCTAACATAAAGAGGTGTCTCCTCAATCGACAGTGCCCTGTTACTATTCCTACGATGGAATTTAGAGCTTTCTTGTCTCGGGCTAGTAACTACTCTTTTCGGCTCTTATCGGGCTTCACAATGAAGTCTTTAGCTTGCCTCCCTACCCCGAACTGGCCCCATTCACGTTGAAGTGCATGTTGTGCCCATTCGTCGAGTGCTGTCCTTATCTGCTGCCTAGTGATGCCTAAAGCTGGTCTGGTTCTACATACGGGCTGGTGGCGCCAAGTCTAGCAAACTTATCTGCCCTCTCGTTGGCCTCAATCCCACAGTGTCCTGGCACCCAAACCAACTTCACTCTTTTACGTCGCGCCAACTGCTCTAGCCTGTCACTGCATTCCTGAACCAAAACTGATCCAGCCGTGGGTGAGTCAAGCGCCTTAAGTGCTGCTTGCCTGTCTGAGCATATGACAATCTCTCTCTCTGCCCCCTCTATGACTTCCTTCATCGTTATTGCCATTAGAATGGCACATACCTCAGCCTGAAACACCGTTGAAAACTTCCCCAAAGGGAAGCTGGACCCGGTTTGTGTGCCTCAATATAAACTCCAGCACCAGAGGATTGCAACTGTGTCATACGTGAACCATCCGTATAGCAAACAATTGCCTCTCTGGAGAAATCCAGCTTGTTTCTCTCCCAGTCCTCTCTTTCGGGGATTGAGATACTATAACCCTTATGCCATCTTAGTCTGCCTGAGGGTCGTGCTACTCTGTAGGTAGATAAAGGGATCTCTCTTTTCACAATGTGGGAGATCCTTGCATGACCCACAACCTCACCTTTGGTATGCCAAGGTCCTGCGTCCCCCATTCGCAAGTGCGCTGCCATAGCCTCTTTCTTAACGAAGGTCGACAATGATGGCAGCCCTAGCAAGACATCCAATGCTGCTGACGGCGTCGTCCTCATTACTCCAGTTATCGCTAGGCTAGCCAGTCTCTGGACTTTTGCAAGATTGGAACGAATGGTTTTCCTCTCCACCGAGGGCCACCATACTATTGAGCCGTACGATATCCTGGGTCTTATGACTGCTTGGTACAGCCAGTGCATGACCCTAGGACTTAGCCTCCAGGTTGTGCCTACCGCTCTACGGAGCTGCTTTGTTTAAAAAAACTGTTTGGACAGACGAGGCCACATTTACCTCCTCTGCATCACTGGGCTGTAGAAAATCCGAGAATTTTTCAAACCATTCAATTTCAAGGAAGAATTTCCATTCATGTCTGGTGTGGTGTTAAAAATAATAAAATTTTGGGTCCAGTATTTTATAATGAATCACTAAGTGGTCAAAACCAAAATTAAAAACCTTTTGGAAGAATTGCCCTTGCAGGAACATCGGCATATAATTTGGCAACAAGACGGAGCTCCTCTACGTGCCACGCGTGATGTTAGAGACTTTTTGAACCGACGTCATAATGAATGGATTGGAAGGAATGGAACCATCGCTTGGCCAGGAAATAGCCCTGATCTTTCACTTTTGAATACCTTTCTTTGAAGACATCTCAAGAACCTGGCAGACCAAAGTAGAAACGAAAATATTGATGAAATTATGGAAAAAATTGTGAACGAAATTACAATGAAACCTCTCAACAACGAACAGTAGCCGTGCCACAGAAACTGTCCGTTGTATAGAGGTGTCCGTTGTAGGGAGTGAGCAAATTAATACCAATGTAATTTTACTTAAAAAAAAAATTTTATTTTTAAGTAAAAAAATAATGTTTACCACAAATTATTAATACAATTGTTACTACCAACATCTTTTACATACATATATGTATACAATAAAAATGTACTACCTAACAGAAAATATTATACTACCTACATATTCAGTTTGATACAGTTCTACTTTATAAAAAGTTTCTATTTAAAAAAATTATGTGTTGTTTGCCTTAAACTAGTTAATTTATTTTTAATAATTTAAGGTTCGATTTTAGATGCAACTTCTGAGATTTTTTCCCCGAAAACAGAATCTCCAGATAACATACAAATGTTTTCAATATCCCTTAACATTTTATATGCTTCCTTAATGTTCTTAATATTGGAAGAAATAATTTCTTCATCATCATTGTCAGATCAAATCTGACCGTTCTCGCTATTTTGAAATTTACTGGAGTCGCGCCGCTTATTAGCATAGATCTAAATATTGCCCATAATGTGCAATAAAAATACCAGCATTAAATGTGGGTTTTTCAAAAATTATCTGAACATCTGTCCGTTCTAAGGTGGTAAATTTTACTGTTTTTATAAAAAATGTTCCAAATTTTAATGTCCGTGTCCGTTGTTGAGAGAGTCCGTTGTCAAGAGGGTTTAATATACAAGAATACATATTCTGACGGTCGGTGACTTCAAAACTGTCCATTCAGCAGAGGTGTCCATTGTTCAGAGGTGTCCGCTAAGGGAGGTTTCACTGTAATAGACCTAATCAAGAAAAAGAAATTACAACTGCAAGTTTGCGAAGGCTCCAAAGAGAATACCAATGTTGCTTCGAGATAGTGGGTGTTTTGTTACTTTATTGTTAATATTAACTATTGTTTTTTTTGTTATGTAATGATTTAGTTTCTTCAAATAGGTTTTTAATCCGTATTATTATTTTTACGGGTATATTTCTATGAAAATTGACAATATGTGTTCTTGCTTCACTGGCGTTTTCTTAAAACTTAATACAGCGTTACAATCTGTAGTTTTTCATTTAACGAATATCTCATTACGACAAATTAATATAATATCTACTAATACGTCAAAATTATAGGGATTTTGAAGTAAGGTGATCACCTGTATCGCCTACATTTCATATGAATATATTCAATTATATAGGTAGCAAAATAATTTCCGTTTTTTTTATTTGACTGGCATCATAAGACAGCTTATCAAAAACTAAAATAAGAATGTAAAAGTTATTTTACTCTAGGTCCAACTCTTCAGGTGCTATAACTGCTCAAAGAAGCAAAAATGTCAATTTTCAAACATTAATAAATCAAAAACAGTTGAAGATAGACATATCACCCCTAATAGACTCCAAAAATGTTGAAGATAGACATATCCGTACCCCTATTAAAAACATTTAGAATTGACCATAAACGTATCTTGATACTTTTTATCCAAAAATTTAATCATACTAAGATTTCAAAGAAGGAATATTAAATCAATAAAAGTCAGTTCGGTATCACACCAGTTTACTGCAAGTAAGCTTTACTGAAACTATTATCTGGTATAAAATACTGAAAAACCTAAAAGGAACAAAATTGAGCTAAGTGAGTAATTAATAATAAAACGATTCATAACCTATTTAAATTTAAGAAGAAGGCCTTTGATAAAGTTTTTGTTACTTCAAAAAAATTACTTTTAGGGATATGTGCGAATCCTGTAACTAACCTAGTGAAGTATGATCCGTTCAAAACGCAGCTAACAGCTCCTCAAATATCTGTAGCACCACCAACTCCAGAAAATTCAGTCAACAGCAACGACTACGAGAAGAACAATATGGAAAGCAGCCCTTGTATTTGTCCTAATGGTGAAAATTGCAATAATTCAGTGGTAAGAAGAAAAAACTGTACATACATTATAAAGGAATTCTAATACGGGAAATAATTAAGTAATGCACAAAAGACATTTTTTTTTAGGTAAAACATGTTTAATAATCGTTTTTGCCTGACGTCATTATTCTTTCTTTCTTTCTTCCACAATATGGAGTCGGCTGCCACTTTTTTGCTTTCAGCGCCATTCTCCAGCCCAATAGGTAGGATATCCGGATGGCGAGCTCTAAGCTCCCGGAACACCCCGAATCTTTCAAATAACATTTTAATTTTTGAAATGCATCTTGGCTTTCACTAGATGCCCCTTGAAATTGCTACTGGTCTCACGAGATGACCTTTTCTTTCAAGCTATCTCCTTACCCCTCCCACTCCCGCCACATAACGGCCATTACGCTAATATTCTATGTAAAACCGCGACAGACGAACGGGATAGAATGCAGGAAGAACTAGGCCTCACACGTTCATAGCGTCTGCTCCCTTTCCAGCGGGGTCGTTAGTTTCCACTCTGAGCGGTTTGAGTCTTCCGCTTCCCCCCGAAATAAAGCAGCAAAACCGAACACGTTGAACCACTTACGTTATTAACACAGAGGTCTACCTTCGACGAGACGAACCGGAAGACTCCGACGTAATTATTATAAATTCATGAAACTTCTTATTCGTTAAACCGCCCAGGCGGTGCCGACGATGCCACGTTTATGTTGTTTTTCTTGTGGAAAAACTACCTTACACCGCAGCCTAGAGAGACCAATAGCTGGACTCGGTGCCCTACAGAATTCTACAATTCGAAAAGATTCTATACCACCGGTACTTTGTATCCGCCTATTATCGAAAAGAAGCGATATTTTCGGACGCTTCGTTTCTACATCCGTTAAGGTGTCGAACCCCACTGAAAGAAGCGTGGGAGTCTTGTGACACATGCGTATTTTTATTTTAATTCTAAAATTCGATGTTTGACGGCAAATAGCTGATATTATTATTTTCGTTTTGTTTAGTTTGTGGTTTGTATATTATTAATTAAATATTGTACAGGGTGGCCATTTTATGGTGATACAGTACCTTATCTAGAAAACGGCAATATTTACGACAAAAAGTTAAATATAAAAGTTGTTTGGATTCAATTAAATTTTTATTTTATTTCACTTTTGTTTATACAGGGTGTTTCGTTTTGACGTGACACATGTCAACTTTCTTAATTTAAATGGGACATCCTATATATTATTACATGTTTCGATTCTACTATTAATTTGCGAAAGTTTTTATAATAACATCTATATTTGAATTCTTTATCGTTTTTGAGTAAATTGAGTTTTTAGAATTTTAAAAAAATAAACATATTTAAAAAAAAATTTACCTATAAAACTTTAATGGAACTGACTAATAGCGTAAACATACATTACTAAGGGTTCAATTCAACGAGTTTCCATGCTGGTCTTACCAATTAATATACAGGGTGTTAAAAATGGAAAGCAAAACAAACAGAACTTTAAATGTAAAAATCTCCTGTTTTTCAAATGGAACACCCTGTATATTTTTATTTAATCTAATTCAGCGTTCAATTACCTATCATTACTCATATATATGTCCTATACCTAAAATGAACAGTTTCGATTTTATTAGCCGTTTCCTGATTTATCCCGGAATTTTGCCAGTAAATGAGATCAGAAACTAAAAAAATCAAAATAGGCTTAAGAAATAACCTAACGCAATTGTTGACTTAAGTTGATATTTGCTCTCTTTGTCGTTTTTGTCAAATTTTTGCTGCGAAATTTGTTAAAACATGGCTTTATATAGTTTAGATGAACGTTTGAAATTATACAACTGTTTCATAAAAAATAATAAAAGTCCGAGGTTAGCCCCTAGAGAATATTCGAGGGAATATCCTAATAATCGAGTTCCCTCCAGGACTATATTTTTTTGAATTGTGCGTGATTTGGAAAATGGTGTCCTTAAAAACTCTAAGAAAAATCGTCCCAATTTTGTCCCCACTGAGGAAAAACAACTGGAGATTTTGCTTTATTTCGAGGAAGATGATGAAAGATCCCAAAGAGATGCTGATAGAGACATTGCAGGTGTCAGTAGAGCAAGTATTCAAAAAACACTGCTGGTAAATGGTTATTATCCTTATAAATTTCTTCCAACTCAATTATTATCACAATTAGACTTTAATGAAAGATTGGCTTTTTGTTGTGATATTATGGACCGGCAGTTCGAAAATGTGTTTTTTTCAAATGATGATGAGGCCTCATTTAGTACGACGGGTATTTTTAATCGGAAAAACACTCATTACTGGTCTCAAACTAATAAACATCTAATAAAAGCAATTAAAAAACAAGGCCGTCAAACCGTAAATGTGTGGTGCGGAATTATTTGCCACCTTATTATCGGACCAATATTTTTTGACAGGTCGTTAAACGGCGAACGATACTTGGAGCTGCTTAAGAATGAAATCATACCCCTTATCAACGACTTCCCAGCAAATATTCGAGAAAATATCATTTTTCAGCAGGATAGCGCCCCTTACCACACGGTTGCACCGGTAGTAAATTTCCTTAATCAACATTTTCCATCGTGGATAGGAAGACATGGTTTAATATCCTGCCCACCACGAAGCCCTGATTTAAGCCCTTTAGACTTCTTTTTGTGGGGTGCACTAAAAAATAAAGTTTATAAAAATAGATCTAATAATAGAAATGAGTTAAAAATAAAAATCAGGGAAGAGATCAATAATTTTAATGCATCTAATTCGGTAAGGCACGATATTCGAAAAATGGAGGCTATTTATACTTCATGTATCGCAATGGACGGTGGCCATATTGAAAATTTTTTATAATCTGTTTTAATCATGTTTAATACTCAGTTAGTTATTAGTTACACCTTGTGGCACAAGATATTTTTTTTGTCTCTCCCTTATTTTCGTAAACATTAAATAATAAGAACATAAATTACATAATATTTCACTTTTATTTGTATTTTCTAACATTATTTATAGTCGCTATCTGTGTTAAGGAAATGAGAATAAGGCTTAGTTGACGACATTTTTATTTTAGCCCACTTCATCTGTTTACTTATATTAAAAAAAAATAGTCAAATCAGAAAACGGCTAATAAAATCGAAACTGTTCATTTTAGGTATAGGACATATATAATAGTAATGATAGGTAATTGAACGCTGAATCAGATGAAATAAAAATATACAGGGTGTTTCATTTGAAAAACAGGAGATTTTTACATTTAAAGTTCTGTTTGTTTTGCTCTTCATTTTTAACACCCTATATATTAATTGGTAAGACCAGCATGGAAACTCGTTGAATTGAACCCTTAGTAATGTATGTTTAGTATATTAGTCAGTTCCATTAAAGTTTTATAGGCAAAATTTTTTTTTTTAAATATGTTTTTTTAAAAAAAATTCTAAAAACTCAATTTACTCAAAAACCATAAAGAATTCAAATAAATGTTATTATAAAAACTTTCGCAAATTAACAGTAGAATCGAAATATGTAATAATATATAGGGTATCCCATTTAAATTAAGAAAGTTGACATGTGTCACGTCAAAACGAAACACCCTGTATAAGCAAAAGTAAAATAAAATAAAAATCTAATTGAATCCAAACAACTTCTGTATTTAACTTTTTGTCGTAACTATTACCGTTTTCTAGATAAGATCACCATAAAATGGCCACCCTGTACTAGGTAGCAAGGTAACGTCATGATTTTGTGAATTACGGAACATTGGGGATTGTTGTTAGAAGTGAAACTATAATATTTATATTGTTTATTGGCAACATAATTATTTCAGCAAAATCAAGTTTACAAAAATAAGCTTAAAACACCCTTAGGACCAAATTCACATCAGTAAAGTCAGCTAACACGTCAAACGGACAACCAATACCCATCAAGTAAACAAAAACAATTGATACATTAATTTAAAAAACTTCAAACTTCAAGCGAAACGTCACTTTTGGTCATAAAATCAAAAGTTACTAGATTTTCCACCAGGCATGGCGCAGCATTTTTAGGACGCGTAATATGCTTCCGAAAATACACGAAAAGAAGTCGATATTGACACAAAGTAACAATAAGGCATTCGATCGACTTCGAAAATAGATTTCTACAATGGAAAGCGGTATATAGAATTCTATAGAGCACGGAGACCCGTTACAGTTCTACTTTGGCCTCGAGCCTTCTACATGCTATACTACTCAAATTATGGCTTTAATCATAGTTTTATAGATGAGCCTCGTGCTAATTTGACGGGACGGATCCACCACACAATCTAGGTTTTGTTAAAATTCCACTACATCGTTTTTGTGTAATGGATCGTTAAGGCCATTGCATGCCTAACCCAGTATCGATTTGCCTTGGACATTAACGTTGCTTGCTCCGCTGGCATGGCAAGTCTATAGTGGTCTATCTGGTGCTAGACATTTTTTGTCTTATAGCTTTAACGATGATGCTTTCACTGCTTAACCTGATGTTTATCGGGTGCCGATTTGCCTAGTGCATCAACGTTGGCTGCCTCTACGGCTCTCTACGATTTTTTAGGTTATGACTTTAATGATGATGGCTTCGGCGCCTAACCTGGTGCTAAACGGTTCCGTTTTACCTTGTGCTCTGGATGAGAGCGTTTCAACTGCATAACAAAATATTAACTATATAACAAAACATTTATAAAAATTCTAATAGACATGTGAATGAATTCTACACAGACAAAACGGCATTACATATTGCAACATTGCCGGAATGTCAAATGTCACTTAATTTCCTATTTGACAATTTTTTAGTTGGATTACATCAATATATTTTGTTGATACATTTTTAATAACTTAAAGTAAAAAACAGTATATTTCATAGCAATTAGTAATATGCTCTAATTGTCTATTCTACATACAATTTTAACTTAATTAAAGTAACAGTAGACGTTTACAACCATATAGTGCCTCACAAAGTTGTAACTATTTGTTAAGTTTTTTTTAAAGTGGTTCATTTCATCCGAATTTTTTTTCATCCAAATCTGGTAATATTCGGCCAAATCAAGGGCGCTACCAAGGGGAAGTAGAGGGGATAATTACCGCACCACCCAGATACTTTGCCTCTATATTTTTAAAAATGAATTATGAAACGGAAAATTTGATAGATATTATTGTGATAATTTTTCGATGTTTAAATAATATTCGATTGATATGGCAACATCTCATACACGTAAGGCGTTTGCCGGACTTACGTCTTATTGTCAGAATTTATACACGAAAAATCACGACGCGGGATGGGAGACGGGAACAATAAATGTTTTTGTTTTGTCTATTGCAGTAAAAAGACTAAAATTTGTAATTGCAAACTCTCCATTTAATTTTTACAAGTTATGTACTATGTAATAATAATAATAATAATAATAATAATAATAATAATAATACATTTATTATTAACCCAAAATACAATAATACAATAATTTTACAATCATTTTGCACTTATAAAGTAAACATTATTGTTGAGTTAATAAATGCTCCATGATAGATGACAGGCATCAATTCTTCCTCATGGGCAGTTTGTTGAATATTCATACATCACAAGAGCTGAGTTTATAATAAAGAGAACAAAAAAAAAAAAATATATATATATATATATATATATATATATATATATTTCATAACTATTCATTATCTAGCACAAAAACATTTTAATATCGTAACAAGAACAAATACATACTTGTGTGGAAACCAAGCATATTCCCTAAGCAGCAATCACCTACATTGTTCATTGAATAATTTTTGTTTATAAATCTTTTTGAATTTTTGTACAGAGTCAGATACATCGCATATTCCGAGTTCCCTGCAGGTTGCAATATAATGAGAGAAGGACCGCCGAAAAATTGTTTTTCTATAGCGCGGCAGAGCTATTGAATTTCTAAAACGCAGATTCAAATTGTGAATATCTGTTCTATATGATATTCTCTCATGTAGATAGGATGGTCGTTTAAACTTTAATAGTTTAAAGCAGAAACAAGCGAAATGTAATTCCCTTCTCCTTTCCATGTTTAGCCACTGGACACATGCAAGTTTATGAGAAATAGGGTTAGGTCTTTTAATGCCATAAAGTAGTCTGAGGCAGCAATTTTGAGCCTTTTGAATGCGTTTTTTATCAAGCGAATCAAAATGTGATAACACCAAAACTTCGCACAGTTGTTTTTTCGTCTGAAAGTTTAAGTAGTGCCTCTGTGAATAAATGAGCTTTAAAGAGAAATATGATTTTCTTAGTATGTTGGAAATATGTTGTTTAAAACGAAGATTGTTGTCAATAGTCAGCCCGAGATTTTTGCAGCTGTCGGCAAAATTGATTTGAGAAAATCCCACTCTCAATTTTAAGTCATTTATAATATTTGTTCTAGAACGAGGACTTCCAAAAAGTACAGCATAGGTCTTGTCTAAATTTATTTTTAATAAATGGTCTTCGGATACTTTAAGTATGTTGTTCAGATCTTGATTAATCCTCAAGGCTGCTCCTGTAGGGTCATCACCCTGAAATGACAAATAAAGTTGTGTGTCGTCAGCGTACATATGGTAATCGCAGTGCTCCAAAAAGGAATCAAAACTACAAGTATAAATTGTATATAGGAGTGGACCCAAGATACTTCCCTGTGGAACACCCTGCGACACCACAAGGCTAGAGGACACTTTACCATCAATCTTGACCTGTTGGATTCTATTACTCAAAAAGCTGTGTATGAGATCAGAGGCACACCTCTCAAAGCCAATGTAATGCAAAATTGAAATTAATATTTCATGATTTAGTAGGTCGAAGGCCTTTGAATAATCGGGCAGGACAAGCGCAGTCATCTCATCCTGGTCAATTGAACGAAGAATGTCGTCAGTTACAGAAGTAAGAGCAGTTGAGCAAGAGTAACCCTGTCTAAAGCCAGACTGTTTTTTAGGCAAAATCTGAAACCTTTCCAAATGCAATCGTATTTGTTTTTCCAGAACTTTTTCGAGGATCTTTGATAGAATGGGTAAAATACTTATGGATCTTAAATGATTGAATTCTATGGGTTCATTAACTTTTGGGAGAGGCAGGACACTGGCGTGTTTCCAGCTTTTAGGAAAATAGTTCATCACTATGCACTCGTTAATAATATGGCTAATATATGGGACAATAAGAGGACAGCAGATTATTATCATTTTTAAATTAAGTTCATCGCTTCCAAATGCTTTCGAGTGTGTTTTTAATTATATAGTAAAGATCAAAGTCAGATATAGGTGAGAATTTAAACGTACTGTGAATTCCTGCTTTCAACTATCAAAGTAAAAATGTAGAATTTCCTGCTTAGGTTTACTCTTATTAAGATTGGAAGTTACAAAATATCTATTTAATTCCTCAACATTTTTTAGATGGTCAGGTAGATTCCCGATTTTATCAGCAACAATGTTAAGCCTCTTCAACTCTTGCCATTTATCTTTAGGAGTGCCTCTGTTGAATTTCTGACTGAAATAAGCACTTTTTTCTCGGCGAATAGTAGAAGAAGTGAGATTTCTTAACTGTTTGTAGTATTCGAAATGTGCTTGTGATTTGGTTTTTTTAAATTTAGCCAATGCTCTGTCTCTCACTTTCTGCATGTATCTGACATTCTCCGTTATCCACGGGGAATAGGGATGCCTACTTCTACCTCGAGATACTTTAGTAGGGGCGTGATAGTTGAAAATACACAACATATTACCGCTCAAAAATTCTACTTTCTGATCAATATCCGTAAATGTATTAGATATAGATATAATAGTTACTATTTTATTATTATTACTTTAGTTTCTGAATTTTAAAAATAAGGTTAAGTACGGTTAAATAATAATTCTTTAATTTCCTTCGTTTAAAATTTGCCTAAACGGGTGTTTACCATTCCCCCCCGCCCGGCAACCACTACCCTCAACAGACCAGAGTTCTGGAAGCGCCATTGCACGAAATAATGTACCAGCGTGCACGGAAGCTTGGAAGTCAAAATAAAAATGGCCTTTTTAGATGCTTCTGAATAGATGACACATCATACAACCGAATTGACGAATTTATAGTAATGACGCGAGTGTTTGTTAAATACATTTTACACAAAAAAATATGTTTTGTGCAATAATTTAATATTTCATGTACTAGAATTTGTTTATGAAGGACAGTAAATTTGTTTCATGCTAAAAAATATGTAAAAATTCCGATAATCATAGTGTCCGGATAAGTAATTTGAACCTATTTCATGTTTGACCCAAACCCATTAATACGTTGCAGATACATAAACCATCTGTCAATTCCTACGAGCAAGATATTTCGCCCGATGATTCGCCTCAAACCGAAGAACATCCTTACCATTCTTTGAGTAGTTCGGCGCACACTCTTCGAAGGTTCGGGACAGTGTCCAGTCTGGAGAGATGTGGGTCGGAAGAACGCGATGATTATCGACCAGACACTTACGAAAACCACTGCTCATCCGAAGGTAATTTTACAAATACAATTGAAATTAAGGTAGTTAATTTCTTTCATATCTCTTCTGCATGCCTTTTTCATTCCAATATTTTCTTTACCGCAGTTAACATATGTTTGGGGAAAGTTTTGGGAAAAAGTTTTCTATTGAATTTCTAATGAACAAATCAATTCTGCTTGGATCTACCATGGATATTTTAAACAAGTATAGCTTTGTTCATAAAAGTTGTCATATTTGTCCAGGTTTTGTTGATAAAAAATGTCGTACAATATATCATATTGTACAACGAGCATGGAATAATGGTCATTCCATGCGAGTTTTACACTATAGTGTTTCTATGACTGCTACTATAACATCACAATCTTTTGATAACTATAAGACCCGTCAAACTCAACCTGATTTGAAAATAATAATTATTGTCATTTACTTTGTTTGTATTTGCATTGCTTGCGTTGCTAGGCGGTTGCTATGGCGTGGCGTATTGACATGGCGCCGGTCAACGCTACCTTTGTTAGAACATACCCATGCAACAATGGGAACTTTGTAGTCGAATCACCATAGTGATAGAAGCACAATTAAAATGTGTATGAAACAATGCAGTATGTTCCGAAATTACTATTGGACATACAATAAAGGCTTTTGTTGACAGTCGTAGAAAAACTCGATTTCCTCAACAGTTTGGTTAAAAGATTATCAAAACGTCAAATTGTCTACGTTATTAAGGATCAAAAGTGAGTCGAGTAATTATTTAACGGGCCATACGAGTTTGCGAAGAAGCTATACTTTGCATGATTTTGCCAAAGAATGGCCAACCTCAAGCTTTGAATAAAATTAGGGTCGACAGACGTTTGCAAACAGCCAAAAAAAAAGATGCTTTGTTGTTAACTTTTTCAGAAAAAATATCCTTCAATTATCGACTTCACCATCGAAAAGAGCAGAAAAAAAAACACTAAAAACTGTAAGTTAAAACAGTTTAAATATGAGATTTACAGTTAAGTTGGAATTAGTGATGTTCTTGCTTTTTTCCTAAAATATGAATGTTCTTGATTTACAAGGAAAATATTGAGTCTAGAAGGGACATGTAGGGGAAAAAATGCATTTTTTATTATTATCTTTCGATTGACATAACTGGCGCCATGAAATTTTTAGTTTTAAGTTTTAAAAGTTTTAAAAACATGTTCAGAAAATCATATTGGAAAAATTGTTCTCTCATAATTTTCGATCCTTTATTCGAAAATAACTTCGAAATTAATCGTTGAACTTCCAAATCGACTTTATCATTTGAAAGAGCAGAAAAACACATTTAAAAGATACATTAATTTACAGTTAATGTGCACTCGGTTAATGTACAGTAAACTAATATCAATTGGTAAAAGTTAACTAAATTCATTTACATAAAAACAGTGTACAGACCAGTGGCTTAACTACACCCCCGTTAGACCCCGCACCGCGGGGGGGGCCACGTATGCGACGGGCACGGTGATAATGGATCCCAAGGGAAACTATAACTTGACTTTAACCCGATATGCCAACTAATAGTAAAAAAAAACCACTTCTATTTTAATAGAAGCGAATGTTGTAAATCGCGAACATAGTCATTTACTGTATTTATCAGGGAGATTTCAGTTCTGAGAATCAGTAAATCTCAATCTGGTTGGCCTCGCCGCTGTCAGGCTGTTCTCTGTTCTTCGCGATTCGATATTTTTTATTGTTTGTATGTGCTTATGTAAGTATAGTACATAGGAACTTGTAAAATACAATAAATACAATCGCTAAAAACAAAAATAGTTATTGAATGTGTTATTAGAACTAATTTATTACATTACCATCACTGTTTCAGTTGGGCCAAAGTCAAGAATAAAGGTAGGTATAGGTATAAATATAAAATATGTCTTTTATTTTTCTTAAAAAATAAAAGCGATATGTTTAATGCATTTTAATTAGTTACATGTAATCTTGGATGCTACATTGATTTAGGAAAAAAGTAAAAACCTAAGTTCATAACACCCCAAGAGTATCGCTATAAAAAAATCTCTGTAAAATTATCAATTTTTACATCCACATCACAAAATTCAGTTGAAGAATAATGCAGGGTGGTGACAATTTCGATGCTCACCATTAGTATATTTAATACGGTAAGGGCTATGAGGCCGGTTAAACTAGAACAAAATGCCTTTCTTGAAAATCACATACAAGACTCTTTTATTTTGTGGCGAAATGTATGTTATTTTCTGAAATACAAGGTGATTTGTGAAAAAAGCCTAAACATATTTCAATGAATATTTCAAAAAACTATTGATTTCGGGACACAGTTTAAATTTGAAAGGTTAATTTTTTTCGCACTACATCTTTAAATTTCACCTCCGATATTTATTTTTGGCCCCCAACCTAATTAATTTAATTTTTTTAATTTAAACGAACCTGGATTTTCTATTTAATTTTTTTAAAGCTCATTACCTCCCAAATACAATGATGTATCGCACTTATATGAAAAATGTATAATAAAGAAAAATCCCATACAGAGCAGTGTATAGAGATGGGTATACAAATATTTTCAAATCTATGTGCGTAAAAATAACAAACAAAATTCACAATTGCCCAAAAAAATCTTTATGTTTTCTTTTTGTTAACACCAGAAAATATTCTTAAAAAAGGGGATGAGTTACAAAAATTTTACAAAATTGATTTTAATGAATTACAATGTCTGGGCCTTGAACTAGTTGTTTTAAGAAATGATAGTATAATATGTAGATATATTCAAAGACAAAATATTAAAGCATAACTGAGTTTTTAAAATATTTGGTAATAGAATTCAACATGTGCATCTAGCTTTCCTAGCGCAATCAAAGCGTTAATCTTATATCAAACTTTACCTGTAAGCGTAGCTAGTAATGAAAGGTCATTTTCAAAATTAAAAATTATTAAAACCTGTCTTAGATATAGTATTTCTCAGGAGATATTAAACTTACTGTCTCTCTTAGCGACAGAAAATGATTTGGCAAGAGACCTCAATATAAATCAGGCCATTACTGATTTTGCGGAAAGGAAAGCTAGAAAAAAAAACTTTTAATTATTTTTATTTGTTAGGTTATCCCGTTTATTTGTTTTTATATTTCTATTGTGTTATTTTTATTTTAGTGATTGTATTCTAGTAATATAGGTAGACATATTTTTGAAACAGGTTTGTTCAGAAAAAATTGATAGTTGTTTTCGTTTTCAAATGGATTATATACGAGCATATCATGCGTATAGGGGGCTCTTTCTCAAAAGCTGCGGGGGGGGGGGGGCGAAAGTTTGTAGTTACGCCAGTACTGGTACAGACAGAACACCGTCGCACGGTGGTCAATATGCGAAAATTAGCAGGACAGAAGTAAATATTGCAAAACAAATAAAAAAGCAGTAAATTTTGTATGTTATTTTAATCAAAAATATGTTTTATATAATGTTGAAAGTTGAAATTCATTTTTACCATATCTCAAGGGTGTTTAAAAATAGGCACTAGTAAAAAAAATTAATAAGAGGCTCTACATTTACCTTTAAATAAACTTATAAATAAATTTAAGGTACATTTAACTTAATAAAATTTGACATCACTTATTTGAAAATTACTATGATTAAGGCCCAAATTATCAATCGTTTGTTAAATTTACCAAGAGGATAATTGTATTGGAAACTATTGTTGAGACAATCGTTTCTATGACAATTATCGTTTTGGTAAAGTTAACAAACGATGGATAATTTGGGCCTAAGTCTACAAATTATGAAAAACAGTTTTAATAGCAAACATCGGAAAGTAGCAAAACAGTAATATCACTTAAATTAATTTAGGTATATAGTGCGTACAAAAAGTCAATGTGTTTTCGCATACTGTATAATTTAGGAAATAAGCATTTTTTTCCTGATTTTATGTATTCTACAGTATAATACTCACTTGATAATTGAATGCACGAAGATTACCGATTGTTTTGTTTTCAATAAGAATAAAGGAATAAACTAAAAACATAAAATATTAATTCAAATATAATGCTTGACTAACATAGAAAAAACAAAATAAAGAACTTTTGTAATATCATAATTTTTTGCAGTTTTAACGAACTATAAGATTATTTCCAACGCGTACGAAAACCGTTTTGAAACTGCTATAAAATAGTTGACTAGTTCAACATCAATAATATTTGTGTCAGTACTGATATTTGAATTTTCGCTAGTGTTGAAACTAATCTATAATCTATAACTAAACATTAATCTGGACATTTAAGAAAAAGCAATGCTTCAGGAAACAAAACACTATCTTTTTTACTAGGTAATTTTCTGATATTAGATATTACTGGATCTGATGTTATTAGGAACATGTGTAAGAGATCTGTGTTTGTTTCAAGTCTGGACATTTTTCTAGTATTGTGTTCTCTGAAATGTCTGTATTCTTTGTGTCTTGCCTCCTGAACATCTTCCGATAATTGCCCTATTGGTAGATCAAATGAGCTAATAACGTCTGCTCCATGTAACAATATTTTGTGTACGGAAGCAGGCATGTAGTACCAGGGATATAAAAGTACAAATCGCTCGGCAGTTTCATGTAAATATACTCTAAATTCTTCTGTTTTAATAGAAAAGCCACTGGATAAAATTTGTAAAATTACATTAAAGCGGTTAAGAAGGTCTTTATCTATTCCAGTAATTTCGCTTGCCTTCTCCAAATTTTGAAAAAATCTCCGAGCAGTATTGCCATCGTTTGTACTTCCATATCCCTGTTTAACTACATCTACTAAAATCCCTAACTCTAATTTTAATTTATCTATTATCTCTTTTTTTCTTGTCTCAAATGCTACCTTATCGTTTTTTCGAATTTGCCACTTTTGAATTCCTAGTCTATAGCAAATATGTAACACACATTCAAAGAATCTTATATGGGCATGTAAAGTAGATAAACCCAATTCACACGCGTTGTCTTTTAACGGCCTATTTTTTATTTGACTTTTTTTTTGACTACAGCGTTACAAGCTTTTCCATCCAGCATAGTTAGGCATAAAACATGATTTATAATGATTTTGTGGCCTAAAGAAGTTATTACCTTAGTTGGATTGAGATCTGAGATTTGACATTTTATATTGTTTACTTCTGAAGAAATTACTTCTGCGGTTTCTTTAATAAATTGAATTTTAATAGGCCTACAAAACCTTGTTGAAGATGTTCTAGGATTTTGCCAGATGATAACTTCTTTATTATTTTCGTTTTTGTACACGAGATTCAGAGGCACTAATGTTGTTAAAAGGACGTCACTATCAGATATGCTGCCATATGGCTCTGAAAAGTTTTGTTTATAGTTTGCTTGACCACCACTACCATCCAAACCCCATTTACAATTTAATTGACAAAAAACGGTTTGAGTGCTTTGAAAAGTTTGACAAAATACCTCATCTTGTACTTGGACTAAACGATGACAGGTGTGATCAAGCAAACTCTGCAGTTTTACCTCGGAAAAATTTTCCAATATATTTATATTATTAGGATAACATTCATTTTTTGCTTTTAAAACTAAATAGTAAGGTGGGTACAAATTTGCATTTCTTTCAGCAGCCCCTTTTTACATTGAAATGTACTGATGTTTTGTTAATTTCAGATCAACTATCAGGGCTAAGGCTTCCATTGGCGTATATGGTTTTACAGTAGTTGCACTATCGGGAGAAGTTTTTTTTGTTGAAGAATCGGAATGTGTAATTTCTTCTATTTGTTTGGCGATTTTTCTTTTACCTTGTGCTCTGTAACTTAGTTGGGTAGCCAAAGCAAGTTCTTCAGGGGATTTCGATTTTGCCAAAGACGACACTCTTCTTTTTCTCGTTTTCACACTGCTTTCGGTAAAACATTTTTCAGGCCGACCAAATTTTAAGTTAACTTGTTCATCATTATCGGAATTTATTAAATATTTTTTTCTACAACCGTCCTTAAAATCCTATTTTACACACTGATTGCAGTAGCTAAAGCTTGTTTTCAAGCACCGATGCGTGAAATACAATGCTTTCCCTAAAGGATTTACTTCACGCACCGGCTCAATAAGAAATGCATGGGCCGCCATTAATTTTAGGCACCGGGCCCGCACTGGTAATAATTTTATTAGACGGCCGTGCCTCGCAATTTGTATCGTTGTCATGGTAATGAGTTGTCAAATTGCCAATGCAAACAGTTTAAAATAGACACTTTAAGTTCGAATAGTAATTTGAACAGTTTATTATTTTAAGTTATAATAAGCAATAATTATGGACTCTGATATAGAAATGTGTACTCCACCAGATATTACGGAAGCAGCGAAAACAGCTAGTAATTCTCTGTTACCTCAGAAGTCAAAGGAAATTTATGAAAACACGTACAATAAATTTATGACCTGGCGCAGTAAGAACAATATTAAAACCTTTTCTGAAAATGTTTTACTCGCATATTTATCAGAATTGTCAAAAAATGTGAAATCATCAACACTATGGAGTCATTATTCAATGCTAAAAAGTACTATTAGCATTAAAAATAACATTGACATTGGTAAATATCCAAAAGTTCATGCATTTTTAAAACGGAAGAATGAAGGATATATTCCACAAAAATCTCGAATATTGGAGAAAGAACAAATTTTCAAGTTCATAAATAAGGCTCCTGACGAAGTTTTTTTATTAACCAAAGTGATATTAATATTTGGGATTGCTGGTGCTCTAAGAAGAAGCGAAATTTATAAGCTAAAAATGTGCGATATTCAAGATTTAGGAAGTGTTCTTGTTGTATCCGTCCCTGATACAAAAACCAAAATAACAAGAAAATTTACCATTACCGAGCATTTAGAATTATACAGAAAATATGCCGCCCTTCGTCCCCAAAATTATCAAGAAAACAAATTCTTCATCAAGTATCAAGGAGGAAAATGTACTCGCCAAGTCGTCGGGATAAACAAATTTGGAAAATTGCCTAGTGAAATAGCAAAATTTTTAAAACTACCACATCCAGAAAAATATACAGGCCATTGTTTCAGACGATCATCTGCTTCCTTGCTAGTTGAAACCGGTGCAGATTTACTAATGTTAAAACAACACGGCGGTTGGAAATCTTCAACGGTAGCTGAGGGTTACGTAGAAAATTCCCTTAACAAGAAAAATGATATTTCAAATAGACTTTTGTCAGTTCAAAATCCAAATATGACCTCGATCACAAGCAGCAATATTATTAACAAATCATCATCAAAGGAGGCTACAGAAGTTAAATTTAGTAATCTAACAAATTGCAACATTACTATTAATAATTACAATAATTATAAAGAAGAAAATTAAATAATTTAACTATAATTTCTATTAAAAAGTTACAATTATTATAAAGTAGAAAATTAAATAATTTAACTATAAGTTCTATTAAAAAGTTACAATTATTATAAAACAGAAAATTAAATAAATAGTTCATTAGTTTAATTTGTATTATATAAAGAAGAAAATTAAATAGTTTAATTTTATTTCGTACTTGTATTATTTACGGTTGTAGAAAAAGTATATACGTGCGTGAAGACTTTTATACCCTTGTGTGATATATAAACATCACACTCGTGTATAAAAGTTAACTTCACGCACTTGTTACACAATATACTATTGGAACCATGTAGAGTATTTTTTTAAAAATCGCTTTTCACACTGATGACATTTTTTCCATCTAGTTACCAAATTGCCACAAAATATCTTAATTTGATCGAAGATTAACTTTTCCGTGTTAGTAGACGAGCTTGCTTCTATAGTTTTAGCATTTACATAATTAAAAACAGCCGTTAAAACGTGGGGACTAGTTGCATTTGATATAAAATTATGCCTTTTCAAAAAATCGTACACGTTCAGCTTTTTAACACGAGTAGCATTAGCTCCTAAAAAAATTCATAACTATAACAGCTGGTACTAGCTGGTTTCAACATATGATAAAATATATTTATAAAGGTTTATTTTAATATATTTTTTGTAAATGTAAGTGAAATCTTATAAAACTTTTATTTGCTGCACCTTGAAATGTTTAATTATTATTTTTTGTTTTATAAAATGTAGAGTTTTTGAAAGACAGGTTTTTTATATGTAACTGAGACAAATAAACAAAATATTCAACAAAAACTTACCATTCAATGCTTCGTTATTCATTTTTCAGATGAGTGACAATAAATATTAATTAGACCTTTAAATAATTTTTCAATTGATTTCCTACACAAAATAAATAAATAATCTGCCTTGATTAAATGAAAATTGTGACAACTTTAACATGTCAAAGCTTACGTTTCAATATATGTCAGGACTTGCCCAGTTGCTATGGTATTATTTAGATTATTTCTAAGCCGCCTACGCAAAAATTGACGCAATAATAAAAAAATAAAAATCAGACTTTTGTCCTGCTAATTATCGCATATTGACCGCCGTGCGTCGCTACGATATTTTTAAACATTTCATATTAATTATCTGAAGAGTGAAATATTATCGACTTACTCAAATTTTCACCGCAGAAATATTCCTTGGAAAAAGACTTTTGCAATGAAACAATCAAAAACTCCGAAAAATAATTTGATTTGACAAATATTTCATCCACATTATCCTTTACGAACTTTAAAATTATGTCGTCCGGCAACTCCATCCAAGCCAGTGTTTATTTTATAGAATACACAATACACAAAAAAACAAAAGATTTTATGCGGAGGAATGGTTCGCCGAAGTAAACGCCTACTTGATTAATTCACTAAAAAGATTGAATCGCCCCGAAGCGAATCACACTGGACGGACGAGACCCTACACGCTAAACTGTGAAATATTTTTTAGAAATATTTAAAATCAACAGCAAAATTTATGGTACGAGCGGGGATCGAACCCGCACCTCTGGATAACTAGTAAATCGCTCTAACCAACTGCGCTGTCGTACCACTGATAAGCAATTCGTTAGAACTTGTACATATTTAAACCCACTTGAAGGCATGAAGGTATGTTGTGGTAAGTTTTTAGAAATGTTTTCGGAAATCCGGTAGTAAAACATTTTTATACTATTATATTATACAGGGTGTTAGGGGTTTGACTACAAATACTTTAACACGTGATAGTATGGACCATTTGGAATAAATAATGCTTAAATAACATAGGGTCAATTCCTTATCATTTTTGAGAAAAACGGCCTTAAAGTTGTATTTTGTTTTATTAATTTTTAAGGACATCGTTAACACATTTATTAATTTTATAATGTAAAATAATTATTTATATGATTTTCTACAATACGCCTACAATTTTTTTCTTAGTAAAATATTTGAACGCCCTTAATTTGAAAAATAAAAAACGAATAAATTGTTTTATTTTACCATAGAATATATATTTGAAAAGGGCAACACTGCCCACCGTAAAGAAACGAGCCGGCTTCAACGAACATAACAATTCGCAAACATATCAGTTGCATTTGTCTTGTTTTTTGGTTCTTTCATCTTAATTTTTTGACGTTTGAGGCAATTCCATACACCATTTTAAGTGCAGCGAGTACAGGCTTTGACTTTAGAGGACTTACCGCGAAAAAGAGAATTTTGCTGGTGGTTTCTCCGAACAAACCAAGAACACGAAAATTTTACTTCAAACATACTGACAACCGATGAATGTTCTTTTACGAGAGATGGAATTTTAAATTAACATTACAATCACACCTGGGCTCAAGAAAATCCACACACGATTCAACAAGACCGATTTCCTAAATTCATAGGAATGTGTTACAACATCTGGATAATACGTTTGATAATAGGTGGATAGGTCGAAATGCCTTAGATCCTAGAAAATGGCCTCCGAGGTCACTAGACCTAAACTTCCTTGATTTTTATTTTTGGGACCAAGTGAAAACATTGGTGTATGAATAGGGTCAAGTTGACCTTAGAAACGGTGTTGTTGCTGCAGTGGAACAAATTAGACAAAGACCTAACGTTTTCGAATCTGTTCAAGAAAATTGGCATAGCCGTATTCATGGGCGTATAAATAGTGGCGGTAGTTATTTTCAGCATTTAATTTAGGTTTTTAAAATACTTTTTTTAGTGTGTGAATTACCTACCTATTGCTAAAAATTAATATGCTTGGTAAGTTCATATTCTTTATTAATTTTTGGAAACTAATAAACTTAATTACGGTTGCGCAGTTAAAAACTATACAAATAAATAATCTAAAAAGCCTCAATAACAGGTTTTTACTATTTTTTTATACTCGCCGATATTATGCTAATAAACCACAATTTGTTAAACAATTAGTTCATACATTCCAAAAAAATAATCAAAATAAAGTAATTGAATCTTTTTCAAACCTACAGGTTTTTTTTATACTTCTTTGTTGACAAAACACATATGATGAGATTGTCATCACATTGATATCCAAGCAAATAGCAATGATGCCATGTTGTCTTGGAATTAGTTGAAACCTTCTCCAAAATTAAACATTTTAAAATTAAATATCTCGAAAACCGTTTCGAATTTACCGATAATTTATAAGAATATTTTGTTTAAATTCGTTCATACTATCCTATGTTAAAATATTTGTAGTCAAACCCCTTACACCCACTATACAAGTGTCTTTGAAAACACATTACGGGCGAGTGAGCCCAAATATAGAGTCGAAACGTCAGCAACTTCGTAGTTATAAAAGCTTTTGTTTATTGTCCTAAACCCGAAAATCAAATTTTAAAGTTTTCAAAGAGACCGAAAGGCAAGGAAGGTGCCCTTGAAGAATATAAATATGTAGCAAATTTTCACTTACGATGGCAAAAGCATGTCAGATAGTGTAATTTTAAACAAATTTCCAATTTATTTCCAGAAAGTGATATCGACGATGACGACTATTTGGGCATAGACAACGAGGCATTCAATCATTCATCCATAATGAGTTGGACTGCGAGAGCGGGTAGTTACGTTGCGGAGAAGATGGCTTTTTTTGAAAAACTTGGCGAAGATTACCGTAGTGGTGGGGGATTCTTTGAACGGTGAGATTATAATTTAAATATTTTAATTAAATCCCTATATATTTTTCGATTTTGCTCTCAAATACCTAAACCGGTTTTGCGGATGTTTTACAGGTTAAATATTCTGGATTTTCCGTTATAAACGTTTAACAATGGCATAATATTTAGGTCAATATGATCGTTAAATAATATGTTGTTATATCTGTTTGTTTATTTCCATAATTTGTAGTAAATTAAGTTTTTTTTTACTTTTTCGTTCTACATGTAAAATTTCAAAGTTCTCATCGAAAGTATGGTTTTTCTGAACTAAATGTTTAGAGCAAGGGTTTCAATTCCGCACAATATTGCTTCCTATCGGGCAAATCTATAGAATCGGCCTCGTATCATTGTCTAAACCAGATTTACGAGAGTATAGATGCAGGTAAACTGGTGGTCACGATACTTTTTGACCTGTCAATAGCGTTTGACACAATAAATAAATACTTCCTCATTAGTAAATTATATAATATACTTGTCTGAAAAGGAGATTGTAGTTAAGTACGGCGGTGTAAAGTCTAGGGCGTGTTCAGTAAATATTGGTGTACCGCAGGGTTCAGTTTTGGGTCCACTGCTTTTTATTCTATGTGCAAATGATCTGCCGCTATATATTAATCAGGGAAATGTGACGATGTATGCTCATGATACTACTATTGTGGTTGAAGCCGAAAATGTGGACGACTTGAGTGGAAAGATCTTGAATGTCTGTAAAAGTATGGTAGCGTGGTGCCGAAGAAATGGACTAATATTAAATATAGAAAAAACTGTGTATATGAATATGATTAATAGAAAGTCGTACTCGGCTGATCTTGAGGAACGGCCTAATACGTTTCCTAGTATGTACATTCTCAGGTGTTTCATGTTTGTAAATAATAACAGATCCATGTTTGGTGAGTTGGGATCGGGGAGTACCTACAACACGCGAGGAGGGAACTTTCTTATGATCCCCCCTCATAGAACATCGTTCTTTAAGAGATCTCCTTTGTACAATTGTATTAATTTGTACAACGGCTTACCATTGGAGATACGCATGTTGCGTGGCAAAAAATTTACTGCTGGGGTGAAATCCCTTTTACTGACTAAGTGTTGCTATTCTATCAAAGAGTTTATTGGACATTAGCATAAATACGATTATTGCGTTTTTTCTCCTGCTGCCTCGTTACTTTGTTTTTTTAGATTGGCTTCTTCAATATTTATTTTATTTCTAGCCGCACTGTTTTTTGTGTTTACCTGTTTGTTATGTTAAATATTAGCACTTTGTTTGTTTTACTGTTATTTTATTTTCTGTAATTTTATTTTCTTTTATGTTGTTTTTATTTCGACATTGTATTAAAATTTTGACGAATACAGTAACGTTTGTTTATGCATAGAGTATACGATTTTTATATTTTATATAATTCTTTTATATTTTGTATAATTCTTCTTTATCTTTTTTTTTATCTGTTTATTGTAAAATTATTGACGACCCAATGTACAAATTTGTATATTTTTGGTAATATATTATTCTATTCTCTGTTCTATTCTATTCTAACCTTTATTAGTTCAAGGGCCAAAAATCGATTTCACATCGTTCGAAGGGCCACATTGGTGCTAGTCACTTTACCACCATATCAATAAAATAAAAAAACATATAATTTCAAAGTGTAATAATCTTTATTGGTTAAAAAGTTGAATCAATCAATGCGATTTTTGACACTGATTATTTTTGACAAGTGTGTCGATATTTGGTTTTATTTTTGTAGTTGCAACCCACAAACTTCCTTCCAGATGTGCGTCTGTAACTCTCGACCTAGTTTTAGAGTTCACATTCTTCATACAAGAAAACAGCTGCTCGGACACATATGTCCTCCCAAACAGAGACACCATTTTTTGGGAATGTTTTAGGATTTCAGGAAACGAGTTTTGATGGACATATTTTGAATAAAAATCAAGAAGACCCATGTCGAACGTGTCTTCCAGTTCCGAATTACGCTGCAAATCGATAAGCTCCATTTGACAATTTTCTGGCATGTCTTCAACGCATTGATGTAATTTTCATTATCTCTGAACTCAGAAAACCTTGATTGGAACTCTTTTTTGAGTAAATCTAGTGCTGCGACATATTTATCCACATCTGAATATTCGCAACTCTTCAGTTTAGGAAAGAGCGTAAACTCTTTATTCAACAACTGATTTCTCCATAAATCCAGTTTAAACCTAAATTCCTTCACAGTGTCAAGTAGGATGTTGATATAATTTGCTCTCCCCCTATGATTTAAATTAAAAATTTGGGGATTATCTGATGGTTGAAAAGAATTTGATTCATCTTGTGCCTCTCTTATGGCATCTTTTAAAAACTCGAAATTTCTTGACGATATAATTGTACTGAGTCTTTGATTTTTAAGGTCATTTGCAAACCTTTTTATTGCTGTTTTTTCGTTAATAGGCCTTAAAATGTCATAGACTTCAGGGTCGTCGTTTGCTTGTGAAATTGTTAAATCGACAAAAATGTCCTCAAGCTCTTTGCCAAATTCTTCGATAGATTTATTATTTTGTCTGATAGAAAATAATTTTGTTTGAAGGGCAGTACTTGATTTTTGGGTCAAAAGATAAGTTTTTACGTCGGTTATAAGGGTTGCAAGAGACGCATAAGTAGATTTTAGCCTTAATTTCGCGTTACCTGAGAGCCTAGTTTTCAAAATAAATTTTATTAAATGTGGTTTATCGTCATCTTTAAGAATAGAATTATAAAATTCCGCTGATTCAATCAAATTTTTTATAGTTTCTTCCGATCCGTTTAATACAGGTAAAAGGTTAGATGCTACCTTTATAAATCAAAAGACGACATATTTTCACTGGAATTAACACTTTTTTGTTGACTAAACGCTAAGATTTCCTTATATACTATCCTTATTTTTGAAACAATATTCTTAAGAACTAAAATATCACTGTCATCTAATTCTGAATCGTTAATTTTCTTATTTATAACATAAATTTCCCCTTCTAGCTTGCTATAAATAATTTTAGCTTCATCGATTCTTTTTTCTGTTATAGGCAATTTTCGCCTTTCGTAACTTGATTTTACTAAATTATTCTTAATTACAGTTAAGGAGCTGAGAATTTCTTTAAGCTTATCTCCCATAAGAAACTATATTAGAACTTATTATTATCATTTTTTATTAATAAAATGCGTATAACGAGTCCTTACTTCCTGATAACGATTACTAAGTTTAACTATTTATCTAATAAAAAAAATCCTACAAAATAACAGAATAATATCACTTACATGTAGAACTTAGCGTTAATTTAGTTTATATTATGTATGCATAATTATTGTTTCTTCGTATCTTTAGCCATATTATTCCATATGCAATTACTGCTTTTTCCATTATTTTCCATATCCATACATTAACTTGTGTATACCTAAAAGAGAACCCTAAAATTTAATTATTTTCCTCTTGGTTCAAGCCTTCAGTGGATCTGCGCAAAACTTCTTTGTTTACTTCTCGCCTAATTGTCTTTTTCAACCCTTTTTTGCATCGTTTTATTGCTAGATATGTTACACTTGCCAGTAACGCTGAGATCAATATAATTAAAAGGTACTCGGAAAGAGAAAATCCCTTGTTTTCATTGGTTATTTCTCCCCTTGAATCTCCATTCGACGCCTGGTTTATAACAATTTCTTCTTTAGAATTGGCCTTTCCCATCGCTTGTCGGTTGTTATAGTGGTAAAATAGTAACCCAGAGGGCTGGCAGGATCGTCATGTAGTAATTTAGGTTCAACCCTTAAGGTTACGTCAATGATACGACTTGTTCGTTCTATCAATTGGTTTTATGCTGATTAATATTATACATTACAAAATCATGCAATAGACAAGTTCATTGCTTTGCCAGCAATTGCTGACACAGCTGACATACATTATGTTGTTAGTTCAATACACTTTATTGTTCAATAGTTATAATATACAGGGTGATGCAACTCCATGCTACAATCTTCTTTTCCTTGTAGTTTGGTGTTCAAGTCATTGAGGTGCAGCGTGATATCCGTGAGGAATCCAAAGTCGCGCAGCCAGTCGGGGTCACTAAATTGAGGAACTGGTTTCCCTTTGGTTTCCATGAAGGAGGCGATTTCCTTCTTGAGTTCAGAAACGCGTTTTAGCATTTTTCCTCTGCTTAGCCAATGAACATAAAAAAATATGTCACATCACCATACTCAGCATTAATTTCGTGTAAACAATTTTGGAATTCTCTGGGGTTAAGGCCGCGTGATTTAATGAAGTTCACAGTTTCTACGACAATATTTATCATTTCATCAATATTTGTGGATTTTGTACAAAGATTTTGTTGATGAACGGTACGATAGTAATTCATCAAAGGAAGCTCTTTCTGCTGTTTTTTCATCAAACCTACGAGTTCTTTATTTTTCCAACTGCAGAAAGGTTTGTCAATTCTAACTTATATCGTCTCAGTACTCGGTCATCAAACACTTATAAATATCACATCCTTTTGTAGTTCCTTCAATCGGAAAAAGGGCAGCCATCTCTTCAGTGATTTCAAAACTATTATCAATGCTCCGAATAAATATAGTTAATTGAGCGGTATCGGTTAAATCTGTGCTTTCGTCGAGTGCAACAGAATAGTGTACGAACTTCGATGCACGTTCTTTTAGTGAATTTTCAATGTTTGCCGCTAACTCTCCCATTCTTCTGGCGACAGTAACACAGGACAAACTAACTTTAGAAAAAAGTTGTTTTTGAGATGGACACAATACTTCAGCGGCGGCTTCCATACATTCCTTGATAAATTCACCATCAGTAAAAGGCTTTGATTTCAAAGCTATTTTTTCGGATATAATGTAGCTAACCTTCGCGCTTGCTTCATTTGTCGTTGAAGCTGACTTTTTAGAGCTCTCACTTTATCTTGCCGTAATTGCCCTTTGAATATCTTAAATTTTGGGGCATGCTTTGTAGCGTAATGTCTTTTTAAATCATATTCTCTCAAGGCTGACACAGATTCTTAACACACCAAACAGACGGGTTTTTGATTAACACTAACGAACAAGTACAACTCTGTCCACTTTTCTTGAAATATGCGCTTTTCGTCACTAATTTTTCGTTTTTTACTCGAAGTAGAAACCACTTTTAATGTCAAGGTAGAAGAAACGAGTTTAATTTTCCGATAAAAATGCCCTCGACAAAACTAAATCCGCCTTACACGCGTCAAACACTCACTATACTCAACTCACTATAATCACTTATCACACAGGTGGCAACTTCACTGCTAGTTGGCACTCTTTCACTTGTATTCGCTCACAATTTCCAGCAGCTACGAAACTGGACTAGCAGGTCACTCTAGTAGTGATAATTTATAAAATCATTAGAAAGATTCAATAGACATGCAGCGCCATCTAGTGGCCTTGTGGCTAGTCGTGATCGCGTGTTCTCTTTTAACTAGGTGGCGCTAACATCCTCGGAGTGTCATTCGCGGGCGCAGCGCGATACAATATTTTCATTAGCCTCTGGGAGCCGCAAGAAATTAGAATTCGGGCTGCGGGTTGAAGACCCTTGGTTTAGAGTAATTAGAATTATCTTTTGTGCTATCTGTAACTAAATGTATGTGTGCAAGCTTTGCTTGCCAATAGCTTTGCTCAGCTTCGGCTTGAGATGAGCAGCGGGACGATGTAGGACGTAGTAGGTATTTGTTCGTAGTAACTGAGTAACAATTATCGTGGTTAATAACGTACTGATTTATTCTAAGATTTACATTCCATTTATACAACTATCAATTAAACAATGCGTGCGATCTCAATGATGCAAAATAGTAAAATTTAATAACATTATATTATGTATAGTCATCAGAACGTGCAAGGTTCAACTGACGTGACTGTAAGAAGGTCAGTGTAGACACTGTACATACCATCTAAGTAAATATTAAATATGCATAGAATTGTCTTATTAAATTATAGAAATTTTATGTGTAATTGTGAGAATTATACATTCTGCGGCCTGTCTCCGATGGATGAAGTGAGAGATCTTAACTCAAATTCATCGTTTTGAGTGGTCCTGTGATCTGGTTTCCTGTTGCGTTTCTTCTGTTGATGCTGTGCTACAATGATTTTGGCTGTATACCATCCTGCAATTATAAGAATGGCTATGATAATTGTAGTGATGCTGCTAATTGCTGATAAGCTGGATTATTTGTTTTCCTAGTTCTTCTTGTTCTTGAACAAGCTCATTCATTTTGCTTTCCGCAGACATGATGAATTTTTGAACAGACGGGACGGGATATTTTGTTTGTTTATTTGTTTTTTGTTTACTTTCGGCTAGTTTGCAAGTAGTGTCTGTTTGTGTTGTATGTTAAGCTGAGTTCAATAATATATGCCCGCCAGCGTGAACTTGGCACAGGAATACCTTATTAAACCCTTAAAGTATTTTCCTCGCCAGCGTTAACTGGTCACGGGGAAAAGCCTTTGCTTGTGTGTGATACTCAATCGTGGAAACGATAATATATGCCCGCCAGCGTGAACTGGCACAGGTATATCTTATTTATTCCTTTTAGTATTCCCCTCGCCAGCGGTAACTGGGCAACAAGGAAAATACCAATTATTAAGTAACGTGTATATTTGTGTGTGCGAGTGAAGCTAACGGCACTTTGCTTTTTCCCACCACTTAGTTTTTTCGAGTGCTTCTTCACGTTACCCTACTCAGTTCAGGCAACGACACCCTAAAACAGGTTTTGGTGGTAAGCTATTCGCCGAAAAGCTCTTTAAATCTTGCTTCTAGCCTGGTTACGAATTCAAACGGTTTTTTATCTATGGTTGGCGTGACTGGCAAACCTGAATTGTGCGTTTTGATGTCAACTCCGTCTAAAGAAGCTATAACGATTTCTTCTAATTTTTCTTGACGTTTCTTAGCTCTTTGGTTTCTGTTCAGCTTTTTTCTTGCCATGTACGACAGACTTCCTGACAACTGTGATTATATGGTTGGTTTTGGTTGCTTGTAGATGGACGGACGATAAAGTTGATGGACGGATACACGGTTGTGTATATTGGACGGATGTTCTTCGGTTGAAGAACGGCTTTAAGGCTCGAAGGACCAATGTGCAAGCTTTGCTTGCCAATAGCTTTGCTCAGCTTCGGCTTGAGATGAGCAGCGGGACGATGTAGGACGTAGTAGGTATTTGTTCGTAGTAACTGAGTAACAATTATCGTGGTTAATAACGTACTGATTTATTCTAAGATTTACATTCCATTTATACAACTATCAATTAAACAATGCGTGCGATCTCAATGATGCAAAATAGTAAAATTTAATAACATTATATTATGTATAGTCATCAGAACGTGCAAGGTTCAACTGACGTGACTGTAAGAAGGTCAGTGTAGACACTGTATATACCATCTAAGTAAATATTAAATATGCATAGAATTGTCTTATTAAATTATAGAAATTTTATGTGTAATTGTGAGAATTATACAGTATGCTTATCAATTCTTTTTTTAAACGTTCTGTCTATTTTGTATTTTCTTTTGTATCTATACTAAAATTTCTTTGAACTTTTCTCTAGATACCTAAGATCTCCCGAAGATCACATCAACGGTGAAGAAGCCCAAGAGGAGGAAACGTCCGGAGCGACATCGGGGGAAGAAGTCTGGGGCACTCCTACCAGTGGGGGTGACTTGGACGATGCCCCCCACTCTCCGAACTCTCCGAGCTATGAGGGAAAATTATCGGTTAGACAATTAAAACACTTTTTCGAAGGATTGTTAGTGCATGACCACGGACTGGAGTAGATTATGTGTTTAGTGCACGGTTTATGCATGCTTCACAGACGAGTAGTGTTTGTGTTTATAGTTAATATCAAACTGCGGACTGTTTTTTTTTCTTCATTTAATATTGCTAATTTAAGACTGCGTATTTATGACATAACCTCAACAGTAAAAACTTGCATATATTGTTAGGGTTTGTCAATTCGCGAAATTCCTATTTTTAATAAAAGCAAGGACTCATTTTACTCTGAATAGACAGTTCATCAGACAGTTTCAAAAATCCGCCGCTACAGCGGATCGTGTCGTCTTTTAGTCGTAATAATCAGCCTTCATGAAATAATATTTAATACGCTGTTGCCATTATGACGACTATATAGAATGTCGAGTGTTGCCGCGTGCTAGCAACCCTGGCCACGGAAATTTATCGATAGTTCCCATCTCTACTGGTACAAAGCAAATTAAAAATCCTTTTAGGCGGTCTTTTATTTTCCATTTGTAATAATAATGATCATAATAAATACCTTTATTTGGTAATTTATAAGTTTTACATCAACGATTGTTATTAATGCTAACTCAAACATACTTTTTTTTATATCACCAAATAGGGGAAGTTCTCACTTTGTGTGTCTTTACACTTAACCCCTTAAAGACCAATTTTGCTTTTCGGTAGTCAATTTCGGTAAATAGTGGATTCAATCGAGATATTTTGACTCATTCGAGCAAGACACATTAATTATAGACTCACAGTAACAGTACCTTTTCGATAAATATGAAAATCAAAATTGTCCATCAAACAGCACCTTCTTGACTCTCCGCTTGAATTGTCCAACAGTTCTAAATGATATTATTTTTAAAAAGATATGAAGGCCTAGAAGATTTAAATTATTTTATGGTAAAGGCAAAGAGCTAGAAATGTTTGCTTAATGGACATATTTAGCCAGTGTAATTCCAAGATTTCGTGAAAAATATGATCTTATTTACATATGCCATATACACAGGGTGTCTATTTTAGTGTAACCACTATTGTTATCTCCTATGCGGCAATAGATACGATGTTCGTTAAATCAGAAAAAAAGTGTCCTTTATGGAGGACGTTAATAATCCGTTTACAGATTTTTAATTTTTTTCTTTGTTCCTGAAATACCGGGGATTTTGAAACAATTGCCCAAAATAATTTTATTAAATATCTCAAAAAGTTTGTACTTTAGAAAAAAGTTTCATATAACACTTACTTACTTTAATGTTCTCTATAAAATGGAGCCTTCAGATTTTCAATCCGACGTTTCGTCTACCGGCCACCACCATCAATTTTTTTTTAAATACGGACGTGCATTTTTTATTTCATTTTCTTGAAGAACAATTTACAATTAATACATCAATATACACCAAGAATATTTTTGCCGACGTTTCGTACTGTAATAATCATCTTCATGTTTCCTTTTTCTAGTACGGCTCTGGATTTTCACTGAAAGAATGGGCTTCTTCATAAATATCTTTGTTTAATAATGTGGATCACGGAAAATAAAATTCAAGTTTTTTACGGTTCATCACAAACGAAATTACAACCTACTAATATTAAAATGGTTTGAGGTTTAAAATTAATTACTTACAGTAAGGCGGCTGTGAAAAAACAGTTGCAAAAAAAAACAGTGAGCAACCGTCAAATAATTTATTTGTCACATTATTTTAATTTAATGATAAATTACACTGGCCGACAAGATTTTTCTAACACAGGCCATTTCATTATTTTCACAATGAAAATATCCTCCCAATAATAAAAAAGCCCTAATACGTACCATTTTTTAATAGCCTAATTAGAGCCTTTTATATTGGCAGGTAAACAATTTTATTGTGGGGCGGCTAAAATGGTTCATTTTACAACGGAAAAATTACCTAGACTGGGTTGTTTACAAAATTAGACATAAAATAAACGTTAAACATCACTCTTCGGTTGAGTTTCGAATTGAGTGGTTCTTTGTGTATCGATAGGCAAGTGTGTGTGAAGACGAGAATGTCGAGTCAAAACGCGCAAATTTTGTTATATTTGTGAAGAATTTCTGGTGAAATCACAAGCCAGGCCAGTTTCCGAAAATGCAAAAAAGCCTACTTTAAATATTTTGGTGTGCTAATTGGGGATAAAGATAAGCGGTGAGCTCCCCATGTGTGCTGTGTTAGTTGTAGTGTATCATTGGTGCAGTGGATGAAGGGAAAGAGAAAAAGTATGCCTTTTGCAGTTCCAGTGGTATGGCGAGAACCCACCAATCATTCTAACGATTGTTATTTTTGCCTGACAAAGACTGGTTATTCCAAAAAGGGAAAGCACAATATAGAATATCTAAATTTGCTTTCCGCCATACGACCTGTTCCTCATAATGCAAATTTGCCAGCGACGATTGCGCCTTTAAATTGGCAAGCTATTGATTTGGCAGATGATGGAGATAACGCATCATCAGGCAGCTCAGAAGAACAGTGCACCGATCCCACTTTTACCACAGGTCCTAGTTCCCGCGAGCCACATTTGATTATTCAAAGTGAATTAAATAATTTAGTACGTGATTTGGGGTTATCCAAGCAACAGTCTGAACTTCTGGGTTCCCGTCTTAAGGAATGGAACCTATTGGCCAAAGAAACAAAAATTACGAATTTCAGAAAATATGCGCACGAGTTTGGATAAAATAAACTACAATCAGCATTATGTAACAAAAATTTGGCCAGAAAGAAGCGAATTTCAACCGGGATCTTAAAATGTTGAATTTATATCTCTTGTTGATCCCAAAAATGTCCTTGTGCCTCCTCTTCACATTAAACTTGGTTTGATGAAAAACTTTGTGAAGACTTTAAATAAAGATGATGATGGATTTAAATACCTAAGACAAGTCTTTCCCCAGTTAAGTGATGCCAAATTAAAAGAAGGCATTTTTATTGGGCCACAAATCAGAAAATTGCTGGACGATGTCAATTTTACGGAAAAGCTTACCAGGCAGGAACTCATTTGATAATGTAGTAAAAGGATTTTTAGGCAACAATATGAATGAAAATTATGAACAATTATTTAATGAAGTCTTGCCTATAAAGGGGTTGGTGCCAGAATGTCATTAAAAATTCGCTTCCTCCATTCCCATCCGTCATTTTTTCTTAAAAATTTGGGAGCTGTTAGTGACGAGCAGGGTGAAAGGTTTCACCAAGGTATCAGAACAATGGAACTTCGGTACCAGCCATGATGGGTGACTACTGTTGGTTTTTGAAGAGAGAAGATAGCACACCTCATAAACGGAAAAAATAAAGTTTTTTTTTTTTTTTAACATCCTTTATTTAGACATTTATCCATATACAATATACATATATATACATATAAAATACATAACTGTCCAAATATAGGTAAACTCCTAAACAGTACCTAGCGAGTACTGGTACCGGAGAAATAAATATTAACAACACTGCATAAGTTAAATGAAGCACCGATGAAGTTTACAGACCCTAAATTCTTAATCAAAATGTTTTTTTAACTTTTTTACAAATATGGCAAAACTATTTTCATTTTTAATTACTGAAGGCAGTTGATTAAATATATTTGAGGCTACGGCTATTGGGCTCAGTAATGCCTTGTTTGTTCTGGCGTTTTCCAGTCTAATGCCATTTATATTTCTTAATTGATGTTCATGTATCTGGTTAACGAATGTTATTTTTGTATTACTTTTTTGTTTATTATTAATTATTTTATATATAAGTTTAGATTGTTCTATTTTTAATATATTTGCAATTGGTTGGACCTTTAATATCTGATATAATACATCTGTGTGTGTTTGATTATCAAGTTTAAATAGCAATTTAAGAATTTTATTCTGAATAATTTTTAATTTATTAAAGTTTGTTTTGCTACAATTACCCCAGACTGGTAAGAGATATCTTATCACTGACAGAAAATAGGCATTATATACTTGATATTTAGCAGTATTACTTAAAAAATCGTTACATCTATGTAGAGCACCTGTTAATGAAATTACTTTTCTTTTGACATGATCCAAGTGTGCACCCCAATTTAACTGTTCATCTAACACAAGACCCAGATACTTAATTTTATCTGTCTTTTGTATATTATTATTATGTATTCTTATTTGAATTTCACTTATATTTTTATTTTTTTTGTTTAAAAATAATGTATTTGGTTTTATCTAGATTGATCTTTAGTTTATTTTGTAAAAGCCACATGTAATATCTATCCAAGTCATAGTTACTTATTTGAGCTAACTCCTCTATGTTGTTTGCTCTGTATACTAAGACTGTATCATCAGCAAAGGTATAATATTGTGCACGTAAACCAGAGCAGCGTAGGCTCAGGACAAACAAAGTGTACAATAGTGGGCCCAACACTGAGCCCTGAGGCACTCCACATGAGTTATTTAATATGCTACTGCTACATTCATCCAAATTTACATACTGCATACGTCCAGATAAATATGAACTAATTAAATCCTTAGCTAAACCCCTAAAGCCCATCTTTTCAAGTTTTGAAATAAGCAAATCGTGACTCACCACATCGAAGGCCTTCCTCAGGTCTACAAAAACCGCCACTACTAAATTGCCCTGATCCAGACTATTTGCTATAAAATTTACCACATCTGTGGTAGCACTTAAAGTGCTGCTATTGTTTAAAAAACCATACTGGAATGCATCATGAGTTATAAATTCCTCAAGAAATTTATTAATTCTTATTTTAATCACCCTTTCAATTATTTTTGAGAAGACGCTAATTACAGATATTGGCCTGTAGTTACCCCTCGATGTGGTCGATCCCGACTTGTACACAGGGCATATTTTGACAATTTTTAGTTCGTCTGGAAATACACCTGAACCAAGAACGTTATTAACCAACATTTGCAGTATACCAACTATTTGCTCCTTAACATTAAGTAGATCTTGCATACCAATATTATCATGACCTGGTGCCGCATTTTTTTTAAGACTCAAGATTATGTTCATAATTTCTCTATCAGTAGTAGGATTAAAGAAAATATTTTTTTCACACTCTACTTCACTAAACATATTATTAACATTTATTATATTTCTTTCAGTCTCAACGTCCCTAACAATCACCGAACCCACTTCAGAAAAATATGCGTTCAATGTATCGGCAATAATTTTTTTGTCGGTGACAATTTTATTATCTATTTCTAACTGTTGTACACTTTCCTTATTTACTTTACTATTTATAAATGAATTTATTATATTCCATTGTTTTCTAGAGTCCGTGCCTGCTTGATGCCATTTATTTTTAAAATACATGTTTTTTAATGATTTAATTTTATTATTCACGGTATTTTTTAATTTATTAAATTTCAATTTTAGCTCATTGTCAAAAGGGTTTTTTTTATGTTCCTTATATGCTCTATCTCTTATATTTATTAATTGTAACAGCTCGGGTGTGACCCAATTATTATTTTGATGGCATTTAATTTTTTTTATTGATTGTGCGGAATTTTTAGCTATAGCAATTATTTCAATCAAGTCGTGAAAAGTTCGAATTTCCTTATTATTTATCAGGTTAGAAAAAAAAATTTTGTATACATTAACTTTTAAGTATTTTTTCTGAATACATACCTTTTCCTTATAAGTTTCAATATTTTTATTATATACAATTTTCAACTTCCTATGATCACTAAGAGGACTATCCTCCACCTTAAGTTCACATTTACTTTTTATGCCACTGCTACACAATACATGATCAATCAGAGAACTGGTTAACCAGTAACTCTGGTTGCATTTTCTATGTTTATTCTATTAGCTATCACAAATTTATTTAGTACTACTAAGTCTTTATAATCTTTCTACAATAATGTGTTTGGTTGGATATTTATTAAAGATGTCTTCTATCTCGTTTGAAAATTCTACAAAATTGTGTGATGGAGGTTTGTAAATTATACTTAACTTTAAGTTATTATTATCCAGCGAAACACATATCCAGTTAATTTTTTTATTTGGGTCACTTCTGTCTATTTCAATATATTTTATAGAATTTTTTATGTACACAGCTGCACCACCTCCTCTTGAACTTCTGCACGAGTGAATTGCACTATATCCATCAATATTATATGAAGTCGTTTCCTCTTCATACAACCAGGTTTCCACAAGAACCAGTATATCACAGCTGAGATTACATTGAATTTCGTCTATTTTATGCCGTATACTTTGTATGTTCATGTATTCTATGTGAAGGACACTATTTTTCGTTATTAGTTTTTTAAATCAGCTTCTTCTTCAATTAGTTTAATTTTACTAGTATCATTTTTTCTTAATAAAATCTTTCCCTCTCTGATTCACGCATATTTGTATTCATTTTCTTTTTTAAATTGGTTTACCTTTTTAAACAGCTCAAGATTTTGTTTAGTTAGCTCATGATTTATATAAATAGGTTTCGCTTCTAGTCTATCACAATGTCCCAGTACTGCAGTCGTAAGTTTTATGTTTTTTTTAGCAACTATCCACGTTTTTTTGTCCTCCAGGTTATTGAACATTATTTTTATTGGTGTAGGCACTCCCTCTGTTTCTGGTTTACCAAATCTAAAGACATTCTGAGCTTTATTTGGAATTCTTAGAGTGTTGGTTATTTTCTCCATAATGGTTTGCAAATTTTCATTTTGTTTATATGGGACGCCCTGTATTAGAATATTGCCATTTAGTTCCTGCTGTTCTTTCTTATTTAGTTGACGCTTTATAACATTCACCTCCTTTCTAAGTTCTTCATTTATTTGTAACTGTTTTTCATACTTTCCAAAAAGTTTATTATATTTGTCTTCCATCTCCAAAAGTTTTGCCATAATGTCCCCAATTGTGTAGTTATCTTTTTGTGTTGTTTCCTGTTGATTATCTTTTGTGGTTCCACCCGTTGGGTTTTTTTTACATTTAAAACATTTCCATGGTTGTTTAGAGTTTTCCAGTTTTTTGTACGTTGTTTTATTCATTTGTAGGCAACCTCGATGCGACCATTTCTCACAGTCGTCACAACAAAGTGCCTCCTCATCATCCCCAACAATCTTAGAACAAATATTGCAATTGTCCGACATCTTCCAAAATATCCACAAATCTGCTCACAAAATCACTGCACAGTTTGGCAACGTTGTTTAGTTGCTTACTAAATGTTATTGAATTTAATCTGTTGTTATTGTCCACACAATCAGGAAAATAAGGTTTTGTATGTTATTTCGCACCTTGGCTTTACTTCTGCACACACAGGATACACTTATTCTTAATATTAAACGATTCAATAATTTATTAGACAGCGAAAAACTTATATTTCCGAGACAAATAACTTGCTACGCAATCATACAACCTTACAGCGTTGTCATGTTCACACATTAGTGTTTTAAGTTAATATTTTTCTCGTTGACTTTTCTCTTAGATGTATGGTATGTTTAATATTTTCTATAGATATTAAGTATCGTAACATTCGGTATGGTTCTACAACTCTAACAAGAAAACCCTACGTGCTACAACTTTCTATTTGTCATTTTCGTATTTGAATAGGTCCATTCTATTAGATTATGCTTTTCTATGTCGGCCAGTGTATTGGTCTGTTGTTGATTAATTGAAATAATACGGATTATTCAAATGACGAAAAAGTAGATATGCTGTTTATGCGAGATCCATGCGTAACACAGATAATGCAGCTCAACTGTACTATCATATGAAAGAGCCGTTCTCAGTGGTCGCATTTTCCGTAGACTAGAAAGAAATTTACGAAAATTTCAGAAAAAGCAAAACTATACTCCAACTGTAACAGCCCAAGGAGGAGTTGGTGAAGTAAATGTATTAGATACTTTGGTGTAGAAATTGTCACCTTTTAATTTAAATATTGTTTCGGCCTTCGTAAATTAAAAAAATCATGACAATCACGAGGTATCCCTGTGAGAAATTGAGAAAGAAACCGGTGTTAACAAAGATTCGTCCAAAAAGATTTAGAAACTATTGTTGCTGAAAAGTGCAACATTCAAGGCTAACAGATTTCCGTAAAAGGCGAATTTTCTGTAGAAGGATTCTCCGAAAACATACGCGTGATGCTGATATTTGCAAGAAAATATTGTGGTCAGACGATTTAATCATAATATTCATTACCGGTGGATACAAGGAAACCAAATTTTTTTTTAGAGAGACGGCGCCGCGGCGCTTCAATAAAGGCTCGGTCGGGTCGGGTTCGGGTCGTTACTTTTTTGAGGATCATTTAACAGGGTACATGTACTTGAATTTCTTGACAAATGACTTCCAAGAAATATTAGATAATCTGCCCTTGGCTGTGCATAGAAATTTTGAGTTTTTTCCCAGAATCTCCGTCGCTGTACCCGATTCCTTAATAATTTTAAACCTAACCACTGGATTGGTAATAACGGTCCTATTAATTGGCCACCTTGTTCCCCGGACCTAACTCCAATGGATTTTTCCATATCGGGATACATAAAAGGCTTGGTATATTTAACGACTCCTACAAATTTGGATGATCTTAAGCTAAGAATTCAGTTGGCATGTGATAAAATAACATATTATATAATATAGAATATTTCTAAGTAAGAGTGCTTAGAAATATTCACAAAATAGTTATCAAAAATGCGAAAGAGTGTTTAAGAAATAACGGCCGACATTTTCAATATTTCTAATCGTTACTTGTTATTTTATATCGTTAAGTTATTAATTTTAAAAACTAAAAAGTTAATTCTATTTTCCGGGAAGTACATTATTAAATAAAGATATTTATGAAGAAGTCCATTCTTTCAGTGAAAATCCAGTGCCGTACTAGAAAAAGGAAACACGAAGATGAATATATCAGTACGAAACGTCGCATTTGTCATATAGGATTTTTACTAAAATGTTATCCTCATATGACCCTTAATTTTTGACCAAAATATCGATCGGGTAAGTACCGTAAAACGAGGTGTATAGGGACTTTCAGGTGAATCGGGACAAAACTTTTTTTTTATACAATATATTTTTTAGTTTATTTATAAAAGTCATTCGAAACGCAACCACTTGTCAAGTTGACTCCTAAATATGTGTGACGCTACTGAATTTCCTGTCAAAAATCAAATTTGACATTTGACATCGGCTGAATTACGTTGGAAATCAGCTGTTTTCAAAGACGCGAGAGTGTTGGTGGTAACTGTAAGTAAAATAATACCATATTGGAAATAATTAGATCTAAGACAGTTCTGTGCCGAAATAAAATGTAAATTCTTACTTAAATTTCTAACATAAATTTTTATTTATTTTTTTTAATGAATCGGGCACTTTTTAGGTTAGGTTGGGGTGACTAGGGACACCGGCAAAACAGACATGCCTCGCTTTTATACTCCTAAAGGAAAGAAATTGTATCACCATTATGAGCCAGAAAAAAATTCAAGCTACCCTACATGACATTATAGCACGAAAAAAGACTTATCCTAACGCAGAAAAGTTTCATGGTATCTCTAGGTCAGTTTTATGTCAACCCTAGAAAGGAAATGTAAAGAAACAAGGAGGTCAGAAGGTTTTAAACAATGAAGAAGAGGATTTACTGATTAGAAACATAAACTCATGTTCTGATTGGGGTTATACAATCGATAGTTGTGACCTAAGATTAATCGTCAAAAATTATTTAGACAAATTGGGTAGAAAAGGTGTTCGTTTTAAGGACAACCTCCCAGGGCCCGAATTTGTAACGAGTTTTTTAAAACGACATCGATCACAACTTTCGAAAAGAATGTGCGAAAACATTAAAAGATCTAGGGCTCAAGTTTCACGTGACATATTAAATGAATATTTCACCAATCTCTCGATTGCTTTACAGTGCCACCTTGCAATATTATAAACTACGATGAGACAAATTTGTCAGATGATATTGGTAAAATATAGTTTCTCTTGGTAATATTCACATAGGTAATGTCATCTTTTGTTTTTAGGACGTAAAAAAATAATAACTAGATATAATCGGACACCATCAGGGTGGTTTGATATGGACTGTTTTGAAGACTGGGTTAAAACAACTGCAATACCATATTTTAGACAACTAGAAGGTAGGAAAATACTGATTGGAGACAACTTGGCGTCATACATTTCCTGTGACATAGTAATGGAATTGAAGAATCACAACGTGGATATGGTATTTTTGCCGGCCAACGCCACTCCCTTGACCGAGCCACTAGACGTCGCACAGTGGTTCAGGGTATATGGTAATACGGAAATAATTTAATAATTTCCAAATGATAAATGATATTTGAATGATATTTGGTGCACATAATAAGAGGTGTAAGTACTTTATTTTGGATGTATTGAAAAATTTTTAATTTGTTTGTAACTGTCAAATTTTGATAGATGGACTATTTTGCTTTATATGGTAGGCTGAATATGAGATTATATCTGAAAAGATCAAAATGGTATTTGAAATATATGTATAGTTTTACAGCTGATCAGTATTTATTAAGCCCTGTTAAAAATAAAGAGTATAAATACCACTGGAAAATCAACATTGAAATGAACTAAAGTCGCCATGAACATAACATTAAATTTATTGATAATCGCTTTCGTAAAAAACAACAGTAGCATATAGGAACATCTAATTTGCCATTTACCTAAAGAAGCTATAGATACAAAACTAAAAAGTAACAAAAAAAAAGATATTGCCTATGTATGTTAGAACAAATTAAATATAATTTTTTAAGAGAACATCATCAACAATAAATTAGGATCTTATAATCTAATGCATAATAACATCACTGTAAAACAATTTTTTAAAGACTATTAAAACGAAACAAAATAATACTTTTGTTTAATAATAATTGAAAAGTAACTTATTACCAAATTTAAAAAAAATTAAATGAATATAAAGTAATTAAATATTTCCATAAAATAAAGATTTCACCTCATCCCACAGTTCATGGTTTAGTTTCTTATTAGTTTCTTCTTTTGTTATAGGTTCTGCCCTTAGTCCTGACAAATACGGATCAGAAGAAGCTAAGAGAAAGCTCATGACATCTGTATTTGTTTGGACACGTGAACATTTTCTAGAATGATTTTGGCGATAAGCGCGGTAATCTTTATTTCGCGCTTCTTGTGCTTCCTCTGTTAGCATCCCTATGGGGAGTACTGCAGCTTCTCAGTCTCCTGGCAATATTTACCAAATTTGTCTGGATCAATATGCACACCAGAGTTAATGGCTTGCAAAATCACTGTAAATCGACGAATCAAATGTTCATTTACTCCTGTTATATCTGCAGTAAGACTAGGATCACTAAAAAAACCTTCTTGACGTATTTCCGTCGTTAGTCGTACCCATGCCCTGTTTCACTACATCGATTTTTAAACCGATCCTTCGCCAAAATTCATCTTGAATCCTCTTTTTTGTTTCTTCTCTTTGTTTTTTCGTATCCGCGTTTGTCCTCCATTGTTGAAATGATTTATTATAGGCTATATGAAGAAGACACTCCATAAACTTTATTCGAGCATGTAAAGGTGACATTCCCCAGTTTAAAACCTGAATATTTTTAGGTTTAGTTTTTAGTAACAATAATTTGTTCATTTCAGATGGCTTCGCTTGGCATATATTACAAACCATAGATGAAGTGTTACTTACTGTGTTTGAAATTTTGCCATCAATCATGGTAAACAAAAGTTCGTGGTGTATTTTGTATGATTTTTCTTTTATGTGAGTTAGAGTATCTGTTAGAGTTTCTATTTCCGTGTTCATTCTTGATATTTCCCTTGTAGTACTTTCAGGCGTTTCCTTTATAAATTCAAACCGAATAGGCCGACAATATCTTGTTGAAGAAGGTCTTGGATTTTTCCAATAAACTAATGACCTGTCTCCTTTCTCATGTAAGCAAAGAGGAACCAAAGATGTTAAAAACATGCTAGCGTCGGAAGCATCTTCTTCCTCAAATGTTTGCTTATACTCACTGTGGCCAGATGAACCATCACATCCCCACTTTGATATTAAAGTTAATTCTGATCCCATTGCACATACATCTTCCTCACTTTTACTTTGCATAATTCTAGTGGCTGTATGATTTAAAAGTGTTTGTAATTTAACTGTTGCGCAGCTTTGAGTTATCTCGACTTCAGAAGGGTAACATTCTTTTTTCGCTTCTAATACCTTATGATATGATGGGAAAATATCAGAGCCTATTTCTAATGTTGCTTTTCTAATGATTTGATATTGGTGCTTCGATAAAGAAGCATCTAGCAGCAAGCTAAGTGCTTTCTCGGGTGTAAAGCTTGGAGATTTTGAAGTTCCTGTAGCTTCGTTAGCTGCTGCCACAATTAACTCCTTAGAACAGTTTTCAAGCAACTTTTTAACTTTATAACGTTTAGTACGCTGGCAGCATTCGTCAAATGGTTTTTCTTTGCGCCCAACAGGACGTGATGAAGGTCCGGGTTCATCAACATCCATAGGAATTAACGATGAATCCACATTAACTGAGAAAGACCCTCTTAGCCACTCTTCATTCTGCTTTAAAAATCTGTCTTTATTGCGTGAGGCTGCTTGCCATCTTCGTGAAAAATTAGGTAAAAAATTTCGAATTAATTTATTTTTTAATTCTTCTAAAAGCTGGTCAGACATCTCGTGATAATTGCGTGTAATATTTTCAAAGCATTTAACTCCATCCCGGTCACTTGAAAGTACAACTTCCACTAATTCCAAGTAGGGTATTAATATACTCTCCATCACACCAAATAAAAGTTATTTTTAAAACATCGACTCTACTTTGTCAAGAGGTACACTAAACTAATTTACCATTAATACTTTCTGTAAACCGATAAATCTGTACCTATACAAATAAACACAAAAACATTTTTTGTGATAACAGTCGCAGATAAGAGCAGCAAAATATTATTTAGGAATTTAGTTTAAGAGATAAGGTACACGTATACGTATTTTTTGGCCTGACGCATGTTGACGCAAAGACGAAATATCTTAATATTATTTTTTTTATATATATATATATATATTTCATTAAGCCGCAGTAGTTTCTACAAGTATACTAATGGGGTATAAATATTCTAAATAAACCTTGAGATATAATTCATACAAATTTTTAATCGAATGGCTACTATTTTTTTAATTAAAACAAAATTTCGAAACACTACATTTCGTTCCTTTCAACATATGTTCGCTTAGTTGACAACAACTAAAAGCAAATTTTGGAAAATTCTTTTACATTTTTTTACTAGGGATATTCAGGTATCTATTAGCGATAAAAATGTTAATTTCTTTCACACTTCCTACAGAGTATTTTTTCCACTCCTTGAACCACTTTGCGTCGCCTTTTTTCGACCTCTAAAAATCGCATGGCGTAATATTTTAGAAAAATAGAAAAAAAGAGAAGGGCGTAGTGAAGCTAGCATCCCCAAAACGATATTTCCCCGTTTGTTAAAAGCATTATTAGAAAAAATATCTGAAGTTTCGAAAGACAGCAATAATAGCATTAAACAAAGAAGTCTTAAAGTTATTGCCCAAAGAACAATAAAATGAAGACGAAAGAGAAGCATTGAATACTACAATGATCAATTTATTGAAAAAGATGAGATATTCAGAGCAACCAAGGAAAAAAACACAAATAAAAAATTATCAGTTGAACCTGGCAAAAGTGTTCAGTGTGATAGCTCCAGCGAAAGCGATCTCAGCTTACATGCGGATGAAATGCTTAATAATTATGCAGATAAAGACAATGTTTTAGCAGAAGAAGATTTTTATGATTCTCCCGAGTAAAGCGCCAACGAGATTAATGCTACATTAGGCGACGATAATAGTGAAGATCTTCCTCTAGCTAATTGGATGCGAAAAAATCCAGTGAATCTCCAACCACTTCCCAAATCAAAGACTACAATGATAATTTACCACTTAATGAGACTGATAGCTTTAAGGCAAATTGTGATTTTAGCATAGGTCACTGGGTTTTAGTTAAGTTCCCAGTACAAAGAAAGACTGCCTGCATAAAAAACACAGTTTATATAGGAAAAATTATTTCTATTTTAGATGAAAATTTTGTTGGCTCTTTTTTACGAAAAAAAGAAAGTGATAAAGACAAAACTGGTCCCGTTTACTATTATCCCAATACACCGGATGATGCAGAGTTTAATAAGAAACAGATCATCAAAAAATTACGATTATTTAAAGAAAGACGTGGATTATACACATTCCAGAATGTGGATACCAACGACTTTCAATTAATTTAGGATTAAGCAGTTCCAGTATTATGAGAATGTTCCTTTTAGAGATTAGTTTTTATGTTTATAAATCTTTAAAAGAGTGTTTTTTAGTTTTCCTGTTGTATTTTTATAAGAGTTTAGCAAAATAAATATTTTTGCAAGATCATTAAGTTTTTTAATAAAACAAATATGTTATACTGAATTTTAATGGTATCACACGATATTTTTTTTTCTAAATGTATTCCCTTTACACCTCAGCCGCATTTAAATGAGAATAACTGCTGAATAACATGACCGACCCTAATCACCACATTTCCAGGCGAAAAAGGAAAACGCAGTTTTTTAAAAAAACTATCATTTAACATTTTTTTTAAAATGCTATTATTTGGGTATGAAAAGTACACACCATGTTCGGACTTTTGCCCCACAGAAACTAAAATTTAAATAAAAAGTAAAGCCGCAACATCTTCATAAAGTTGGCGGACTGTCCCTATACACCACGTTTTACGGTACTTTTTTAGCTATGGCGCGAATAGACAGACATACAGACCGATGAAATTGTTTGTCGACATCTAGGGACCCTGAAACGTAAAGATCTAAAAAAATCTCGGAGGGTGATTTTTTCACGATAACAATACTGCCATTTTACGAATGAAGTAAAAATATAACTTTTATCTGTCACGTATTTTTAATACACCCTGAATGTCTCTTAATTATCGTAGTTTGTTGCTCTATCCGAGCCGCATATATCCTCTGTCGTCTAGGTAGAGTATGACGGGTACGAGTTTCTCACCCTGTATATTTGGTCCCCTCTAGCGACTAAACTAAACATATAAATACATTTGTATTTGTTTTCTATATTTTTATGAAATTCCACTGAGGGTGCTATAAGTTAGAAACCGAAAATCTAAAAATATACAGGGTAAAAAAAATTTTGTTATTAAAGACATTAAAACATTAGATAGATTGTTTTATATCAAGAAAATAACTTTACGAATTTATTTGACAGCCAAATAACGGATCTTATAGTTCAGACAACTTGGACGACACAGAAATCATGATGGACGAATTGTTAATGGCTCCACCAATTACTGGGGCAGTACTCAGGGGGTTACTTCCGAGAAGAACGCTAGAGCCTCTTATTGAGGAGGACTTCTCGGACACTAGCTCTTCGTCCCCATCATCAGATCCTACGTCTCCTCAGTCTGGGTCGTCCGAACAGGTAAGTATTTTTAAACTAGCTAAATTTGATTTATGGTTAGGCTTCGAGTTTATACATGAAAAAATCTACTTTACTTTTTAATGAAATACATTCCGATCCACAAAAAAGATCACCCTTTCTGACAATTCCCTATATTAACGGAACAGCTGAAAAGATTCGAAAAATAGCCAGGGGTTTCAATATCAAAACCGCTTTCAAATAGGGAAATACAAAGTCAAAGGTCATCCACAAGAAAAAAAATGCGTTTATTAAATTCCGTTTAAGTGTGGTGATTCGTACATTGGAGAGACAAATCGCCCTTCTAGTAGAAGAGTCAAGGATCATTTTAATCATAATCATAAGGGAGAGGCGTCAAAATCAGGCAGCAGAACACGTCTGGTTAAAATTTTTCATAGGGAGCAACACTTGCGAGAAGCAGCTTTTATAAAAAGGCATTTTCAGCAAGCCTGGCATCGATATTCCAAATATATGGAAGCCGTTTCTTGCTCACAATGGAGCAATACCTCCGAAATCCGTGATCAGTTTTACTAAGTAGTTTTGAGCCTCTAAGAAGTTGACCAGTCTCACGGCAAATGCTGTTTCAAACACTTTAGCGATCTGGTTCTGAATAGAGATAGGTCTGTAATTACAAATGTCAGAATTAGAATGTTTATTCTTAAATACAGGCACACCCTTTGATGTTTTCAGCGATTCGAGAAATAACCATTAACAAAGGATTCATTAACAAGATGGCTCAGGGGTCCGATAGTACAACACTGGCTTGTTTTTTAGAACCCTGCCAGAGATGCCGTCAATGCTAGCTGTAGCTTTCTTTAATAACTGTTCAATTTCTTGTCGATATGTTGGTGTTAAGAATATACTTTCTGAAACCCTATTTTTTATACAACAGTTGGGGGATTGCACGGGATTGTTTTCTGAGACATTAGTAAAGAATGTATTGAATATATTACATTTAGTTTTTAGATCTTTAACAACAGAGCCATCACTGGCAATGATGTCAATATTATTTTTTTGTTTTTGAACCATCTGCTAGTTGATTATCCTCCAACTCTCCTTTCATACATTCTCAGCGTCATTCTCAGGTCTTAACCATTAACAAATTGTTTATACATAGAAGTTTCTTATATCTGGCTGTCATAACTAGAATATCATATCATTTTTTAAGTACATTCATTTCACAACTAAGATATTCTATTGATGAAGACTACATTTTATAAAAATAAGGTGACCTATTTATTATGCAATTCACCGCAATTTACGTACAAGCCAGACGGCATAAACCAGCTTATTGTTAAACTAGTGCTATTAATAATAGGTAGGCGCCGCGCCGTTTATTAGTATAGATCAAAATATTGCCCATAATGTACAATAAATATACCGGCATTAAATGTGAGTTTTTCAAAAATTATCTGAACATCTGTCCGTTCTGAGGAGGTAAATTTTACTGTTTGTATTAAAAATGCTCCAAATTTTACTGCCCGTGTCCATTGTTGAGAGTGTCCGTTGTCAAGAGGGTTTAACACACAGGAATATATATACTGACGGTCGGTGACTTCAAAATTGTCCGTTCAGCAGAGGTGTTCATTGTTCGGAGGTGTCCGTTAAGGGAGGTTTCACTGTATTTGATTTTTTTGGTTTAATCTTTACCTGTGTAAATGGAAATGCTTGATTGTACAAATGTACAAGTTCACTGTAAAAGTAATTAAACTTTTTATCAAAGGGCTCTATTTTAAAGATTTTACTCTAGTCACCACACGCTAAGATTTCACAGAACATACTAATATTAACATTATTTAAAATTCTTTTAATTTTATAATTTTCGATATCTGCTCTAGAATCAAAGATTTTAATAAAATGTCTGAAATGCCAATTAAATAATTTGGGGAAATTATAATATTAAAATACAGGCAAACAAAATGCAACAACAATAATTCTTAACACATGGGCTTTTTGTCGTTTATTTAAAGTAATCAAACTATTCAATCATATTTGATGATTTTATCTTATTCCAAAATATGATCGTCCTGGAATTGATATGGCTAGCGGTTTATTTTTTAGTTGCTTGCGGTCTTATCATCTAGTCCAAAACTAAATAACTATTTTGACTTTTGACTATCTTACACTGCGGGCAGGGCAGCAGAAGTGGAAGTGCTGCTGACACATGTTCTCGGGATGTTGCCGAACACAGGCGAAGCGAAATAGCGTCGGCGCTGCCCGTCGACCAAAGCCGAAACCGCCCGAACAGCGAGAGCGAAAGCATCGGGACTACGACAACGACAACTGCTACGTCTCCGGAGGAGAATGCGCACCGTTCGTGCCCGGCACTGGCGACGTCGGGGTGTCCTACGACGAGCCACAGCTTGTCGTCGGAGTGGGAAGAAGCGCAGAGGGTTTGCGAAGACGGAGAGGGTAAGTACAATAATGACCCCGAAAATATTGTGACACAAACATGTAAGATGCACATTTTTTTGTAGCACAACGTTAACGGCTGCAATTTGATAATGATAGATTCGGAGTATAGTAAGGTCCCTGGCTTTGAATTTATCAATTCACCTTTTGTTCTCCCTTATATTGTACTATAAAAGAACTGCATTTTATTGAAAGCAGATTCTTTTAAAAAACATTAATAAACACGTCGAATGTACATAATATTTTTTTCCACATATAGGGTAGCCCTAAAGGAATGAGATAGGTCTCTGAAAACCCAATAGTTTATTTAAAATTCGCATTTTCTTTGATTCTTAAAACCATTGCACTAATTAACAATTAACATGCATATAAAAATTCCAAATTATAAGCCCTGTAATAAGCTAGCTTTAATCTTAATACGAACATATATTCAATTCAATAGTACTTTTCTTATTTGCTGTATTGTATGTTTGTTTGTCTAATAATATAGATAATACACGTAGGAATAGTACGGACGACACCTGTATAATTTTTAATATTATTTTGATGGGCAGTAATTTTGAAATACTCTGTAGATATCTGTGATTTTTTGCTTAATAATTTTTTTTTTAATTATTGCGTATAGAATTTTGAGACGAAACATAACAATAGTTTGTTTAAAAATTTCATGTTATTGTTATTTTTCCTTGGAAATCATCAAAAAATATAGATAAATTGCGTATTTAAACACCATGTATTTCAAAAACTGGCTGATAAAAGTTTATTTAATTTTGCAGAATAACCACTAGGGTCGAGCACTACAACATTCAAATTCAAAAATTCACCGAAACCCATTTCTAATGGGTAGTGTGCCCGGTTCTTTATTTGTTTTTGTTTTGCTTTATATGGGGTTATTCTAAACGGATGAAACAGCTTCTATAAGCAACATTATTTTTTTAAAAAGATGTAAGGTGGTTTCTTTTTGTACATTTTATTTTTTCAAGTAGTACCAAGGGTAATCCAAGGGGTTAAGGGGTTTTTAAAATCGAAAATATTGTTTTTTTAATTTCAGAAACTGTTAATATTTACTGAGTGTTCAGAGCTCGTTTATTCCCAAGAATCATGATTTCTTAATTGACCAAAGCCGTGAGAGCTTCCGTTCGATTAGTAAAAACCTGTTTTTTTAGATTATTTATTTGTATAGTTTTTAGCTGCGCAACCCTAATTAATCGTATTAGTTTCCAAAAATGAATAAAGAATGTGATCTTACCAAGCATATTATAGCATTAGGTAGGTCATTCACACACTAAAAAAAGTATTTTAAGAACTTGCAGCAAAAATACGGATTCTAAGGTCATCATCATTTTCAGTTTCGACCCTATTATACACCAATGTTTTCATGTGGCCCCAAAAATAAAAATCAAGGAGGTTTAGGTCTGGTGACCCCGGAAGCCCTTTTCTGGGTGCACTTCGACCTATCCACCTATTATCAAACGTATTATCCAGATGTCTATGAATGTGGGCAGGAGCTCTATCATGAAGAAACCAGGCACTTGCTTGCTGAGCTAAAGGAATATCTTCTTAAAGACTGGACAAGTCATTAGTTAGACATTGGAGGTAGGCCTCTCTTGTTAAACGCCCTGGTAGCTCAAAAGGTCTGATTAACCGATCGTGGATTATTCCAGCCCAAATATTTATTGAAAACCGGTATTCAAATCGGTCTTTTGCATCGTGTGTGGATTTTGTTGAGCCCGGATATGAGTGTTATGATAGTTTAAAATTCCATCTCTCTTAAAACCACATTCATCTGTTGTCACTATGTTTTAAGTAAAATTTTCGTGTTCTTGGTTTTTTGGAAAAATTCTCTTCTTCGGGGTAATTCCTCTAAAGTCAAAGCCTGTACACGATGCACACGATAAGGGTACAGAAGGGTTAAATGGGTCCAATTAGAAAATCCAACAGGTCGCGAGATTTCCCGAGTGCTCAAACCAGGTTTTGACTCCCCTAGGGCAAAAATATGTTTCTCGTTTTCGGGTGTTAGTTGCCTTTCAGGCCCCCGATTAGTTTGACGGACGTTTAAACCTCCCGTATCACGAACTCTTTCTAAAACCGCCACAAATGTTCTGTCATTAGGACATTTCTTATTAGGAAATCATTCCCGATATGTTTGGGACGCTAAATGAGTATTCTGCCTACGCTCTCCATAAATAAATAACATGTCTGCATATTCGTATACATTTTTAAAGAGTTTTTAAATCCCGGCTACGTATTAAAACGGTATGGAATTGCCTCACACGGCAAAAACTTAAGGTGAAATAACCAAAAAACAAGACATCTGCAACTGATATGTTTGCAAATTTTTATGTTCGTTGAAGCCTCCTCGTTTCTCTGCGGTGGGCAATGTTGCCGTTTTCAAATAAGCATACTATGATAAAATAAAACAATTTGTTCGTTTTTTATTTTTTAAATTTAGGTCGATCAGATATTTTACTAAGAAAAAATTTGTAGGCATTTTGTAGAAAATCATATAATTCATTCTTTTACATAATAAAATTAATAAACGTTAACGATGTGAATAAAAATTAAAAAAATTATGATAATATTGAAATGTTTATTTATAACAATAATAGACAAGTTATTGAAATTTGACAATTTTACAAATCTTAATTCGTATAACCAAAACAAAAATTTAAATACAGAATAAATTGAAAAAAACAACTAATAGAAATTGACAGTTCTGATTGGAAACCCCTGTGTGACGTCATAGCGAGAGAAAGTCACTGTTCAAAGACAAGCATTTAAAGACTGACTTGGCAACCTTGCTTAAAGGGGCCTGTTAACTAATATTAAATAAATACATTGGAAATGTAAGATAGAAAAGATCCAAAAACCTGTGTAAGGTCAATTAACTAAAACAACTGTGAGAAGCAACATAAATGTTTAGTTGTAATACAAAAATAAGACCAATATTTGTATTTTACTGTTTAAGTTAAAAAAAAAACTAGAAAGTCAAATTCGCTCTGCTATAATTTTGGATTTGGATAACATATCATTGTTATATTATTTTATTAATATAAACAATTGGCCATTTGCTTTGCACATCTTAAAATTTTTACCCAAATTTAAAGCGGAATTTTATAAAATCTAAAAAATTACATGCATGTAATTGTTATATAAAATCGTGCAAATTTTACAAAAGTTCGTTCTGCAATTTTTAGTTTTGTTTAATTTTGGGCATGTTGAGATATTCTACGAACCATTATCAAAAACTAATTTGGCGAGTTTTTAGTTCATTCATTTGTTTTTAATATACGGGGTAAATTTAATAATTTCTGAACTTCCAAAAGAAAATTGTTTTTCACTATTCTCTTATTATTTAAAATTAATGATTTTTACATAATTTTATCTTAGTTGAAATTACGTTAAACAAAAAACTACAGCTGTATTATACAGGGTGTTACACAAATTTTGAATCAGTAACATAACAAAGTTTTTGCAATTTTTTTTTTAAAGATCCTCATCAATATAAGTAAAGCTAATTTTCAGAGACCAAAGAAAAAATTGGCATTGGCGCTGACACGATTTTTATAAGCTATAGTCATATTTACCCGAACGGTTTTTTACCTTTTGACAAAAACCTTCAAGTTGCTATAGAAACGTTTGTTATATAGGCTTTTCTATTAAACCTAACTTAATTACTTGTGTGAGCAAAATTTTTTACAAATTGATAGAACCATAATTTCAAAACTAAGAATACAAAATGGCGGCGTCAGTATGGAGGACGGTTAACATTTTTACGATTAGATTGAAATTTGACATATGGACATTTGCACATTTCAAATTTCTATTACTATAACTATTTTAAATTGATATTGGTTGAAAATTAAAAAAGTTATAAGAAGCGGTATTTAGTGTTTAAAGGGTTAATATGTCTGGAGTTGGTCAATATTGTGCTGGTTTGCCAAGAATATTCTCCACATTATATATAGGGTGTTATATAAAATCGCGCAAATTTTAGAAAAAGTGTGTCTCGAGTTTTTGAATTTTTTTATTTTGCTTAATTTTATGCGTAAAAAACGAGGCAAAACACCGTTTGGGTAAATATGACTATAATTTATAAAAATTGTATCAGCGCCAATGCCAATTCTTTTTTTGGTCTCTGAAAATTAGCTTAACTGGTATTGACTAGGATCTTTAAAAAAAATTGCAAAATCTTTGTCATGTTACTGATTCAAAAATTGTGTAACACCCTGTATAATACAGCTGTAGTTTTTGATTAACGCAATCTTAACTAAGATAAAATTATGTAAAAATTATTAGTTTTAAATAATGAGAGAATAGTTAAAAATACTTTTCTTTTGAAAGTTCAGAAATTATTAAATTTACCCCGTATATTAAAAACAAATGAATGAACTAAGAAGCCGCCAAATCAGTAATTGTAATTGTAAAATTTGCACGATTTTATACCCTACCCTATATACCCATAAGGCGAGCGTGGCATCGATGGCTTTGTGTTTGCTGTTCGGCGCTCAAGGTCCCTGGCTCGATTCCGTGCTGAGGCAGACTTTTTTCAGCATACATAATGCGCTCGCTTTCTGATGGGTTGGTGGTTGCGCGCTCCATCAGTAATACGCTAAAAACACCTCTCAAATACCGTCGTTCGAATTCGACGATAAACTGTAGGCCCCATATACCTGTGTAAATTACAGCTAAGACACACAGCATAGGTACATGCGAGAGGTAGGCCGATATCCAGCAGTGGATGAAAAGGCTGTTGATGATGATAATATGCGGAGGACCATTGACCAATTCTAGATAGATAGAGCCTTTAAACACCGAAAACCGCATGCCTGTAACTTTTTTAATTTTTAAAAAATTCCGTTTTAATTTTGGGTAAAAATGTTGAGATGTGCAAAGCAAATGGTCAACAGTTTATTACAGACTTTTTTATTTTATTACTTTCGCACTTATACAAAGCTCTTTAAGTTTTTAAAAAACTACGAACGATCTGATAACATTTTGTTAAAAATCCTATATAGCGGAACAAGTGAGGCCGTTTTACTATCATTCTTTTATTTTTTCAAGGATGCTGCGAAGTAGCAAACATTTCACCCACAGCTCAGCCCTCTCCGAGTATGCCGCGTTCGGAGAGCTACAGGAAGATTGTGGAGGCGGCGGAGGATGCCGTTTTAGAGGCGGCGACAATGCGGCCAGATAGCAGCGGTTCCACGGCCGAGATGATGGCGGATCCGGTTTTGTTATTTGACAGCTTCCGGCCCGCCGCCAAATTTGTAAATATAGAAAGAGTGCCTCGGACTAGAAGTATTAGGATGTAAGTGTGGCAGTGTTACTAGTATTGTTGCTATTTGTAATAGAACAACCTGTATATTTTTTAAAGTTTTGATTCTTCTAACAATTCTACTATTAAAACATGTACAGGGTGTCCGGATTTGGTTGCAAAAGCAGGGTATCTCGCTTATATTTAAAGATAGAACCTTGCGGTTTCCACGAAGCTAATTTTTTCTGAAACTCATGAAACCGTAAACAAAATTTTCACAGCCTTCTTCGTTTATGAGATACAGGGCGAAATAGAAAATTTTGCATTTTGGGACCTCCCTCGTATCTCGGTTATCCTTTAACTTAACGCAAAAGGAAAAATTGCTGCTTATGCAGTTTTTTACGCTGGATCCAGTGGCGTAGTTATATTTTTCATTTGAGTTGTTATTTTTTAGATATGACCCAAAGTTGTGTTTTTTAAATGGGACACCCTACATATTTGTCCAGAAATTGATTTGTTCTTTTTAAAAGCTTCTCAAAAATATATAATAGTATGGGTCTATTTTAATAAACAACAACAAAAATCCTAATTTTTATAATTACCATCCCAAATTTTGCAGTAGGCCATGCAAAACGATGCCGTTTTCTTTTGTTTTCTTGGAAACAAATGATATTTCCCATTTTGTACGCGTATATAAAATATAGCGCTAGTTTTTTGTATTTATTTATTGTGTAAAAATATATTTGTATTATTATGGAAGAAAACCAAACTTTCGAACATGAAAAGTACGATATGTTAGCTTGTTTTATATTAAGTAATGAAAATGTTGAAACGGCTTGTGAGATGTATTTTAACAGGTAAATAGTTAATTTTTAGGTATGTTGAAATACTATTGCTTAATTTTTATATAGATATCCAGAAAGGATGCAACCTAATATATCCACTTTTTATCGGATAAAAAAGAATTTACTTAATCACGGATCATTTATCAAACCTCATACGAAAACATATAATACAGAAAATCCGGAGGCTGAGGAAATTACGGTTTTGGCTAATGAAGAAGCTTACCCTACAAACTCTTGTAGGGCCAGTGAAAAGAGCATAGGGATTCCAAAAACTAGAGTTCAAGAAATTCTAAAAGAGCACAAATACGACCCATACAAATTTAGGCTCGTGCAGCAGTTACAGCCAGGGGATGCAGAGCGTCGGGTAGTCTACTGCAATTGGTTTCGAGAAAGATGCGATATGGTTAGAGATTTTGAAAGAAAGGTTATATGGTCAGACGAAGCACATTTCAGTAATTCTGGTATACTCAATAGGCACAATAGTAGATTCTGGTCCCAGGAAAATCAACACCAAATATTTCCCAGAAAACAGCAGGGCAGGTTTGGTCTAAATGTGTCCTGCTTCATATTAGGAACACATATAAAATTTTATATATTTGAGGGAAATCTAACAGCCAATCGCTATATAGAAATTTTAGAGGCAGCTATACCTGTGACGATGTTCCCTAGCGCAAATTACGAAATTTATTTTTGAACCTGCACACAATTCTGGAATGACGAGATTATTTCTGGACAATAATTTTACCAATCAATGGATCGGAACAAATGGACCTATAAGATAGGTCCCCAAATTTGTCGATTTTAGATCTATGAGGATATCTGGAAAATAGAATTTACAAAGACCACTATGATAATGTCCAAGATTTAGGAAATGCAATAAGAGAAAATTTTCGCTATTTACAAAATTATCCCGTTATTTTGCTTAATTCCCTAAAACGAATACGAAAATTGTGCGAAGCATGCATAGAACAAAATGGAAATCAGTTTGAACAGTTCTTTTGGTTTCCTTGGTTACTGTAGTTCTTATACGGCAGTTGATTTTTGCTGAAAGGCTTGTTACATAATAATTTATTACTGTTTTGTTCTTGTGTTACATAAATCTAGGTAGGTGGTACTTTTTTGGTGCGAAATTATCAATACATATTTTGATAAATAGATTTAATTACATATTTATTTTGATTTATTGTTAGGATGTAGATATTGTTAACGACTTTAAATAAAAGGCAGCATTGTTTTGCATGGCCTACTGCAAAATTTGGGATGATAATTATAAAAATTAGGATTTTTGTTGTTTATTAAAATAGACCCATACTATTATATATTTTTGAGAAGCTTTTAAAAGGACAAATCAATTTCTGGACAAATATACAGGGTGTCCCATTTAAAAAACACAACTTTGGGTCATATCTAAAAAATAGCAACTCAAATGAAAAATATGACTACGCCACTGGATCCAGCGTAAAAAAATGCATAAGCAGCAATTTTTTCCTTTGCGTTAAGTTAAAGGATAACCGAGATACGAGGGGGGTTCCAAAATGCAAAATTTTCTATTTCTCCCTGTATCTCATAAACGAAGAAGGCTATGAAAATTTTGTTTACGGCTTCATGAGTTTTACAAAAAATTAGCTCAGGTTCGTGAAAACCGCAAGGTTCTATCTTTAAAAATAAGCGAGATTGCTTTTGCAACCAAATCCGGACACCCTGTGCAGGGTTATTTTTTATAATTTGCCATCCCCTGAGAAGCTTATTTTTTCAAGATACAAAGAAACGGTTCGTACGAAAGTTATAGGCAATTTTAAAAACAAAAGACGATCGGAAAATCATTAAATCACCATCAACTTTGTTATTTTAAATGGTTACCCTGTATTTTTTCACATTTTTGGATTCTCCTCATTTTCCCCTTTCCAAAAATATATAATTTATCTATATTCGGAACAGTAGTTTTTGACTCATTCCACTTTAAAGTTACCACATATGATAATTTCACAGATATGCAGCCATCCTTAAATCTCGATACCCATGAAATGATGAAATGTCAACTAAAAACAAAGCAGCCCTGTTATATGTGAACGCAATCTACAGATACTTAAATCGCTTTACCCGTGGAATTTCACCACCAAAAACAAAACAGTAATCTGTTAAAAAAATATATTTAATGTCATTATATACAGGGTTATTCACGCAATCCGTTCATTAAAAGTTTTTGATGATGCCATTTAGATTAAAATCTCAAATTTTGGGATTAAGGTAAGGTCAAGGGGTACATCTTTTTTGAAATATTTTCAACTTCCTGTCACTTCCAGTTTAACCGGAAGATGGTATCAACTTGCTTATTTTAAATGGAACACTCTGTATTTTATGATATTTTTGGATTCTACGGAGAATTTTAATGCTATTTTATATTGCATGTCCTATACCTAGGTTCAAGCGTTTTTAAGATACTTAACCTTGAACCACATGAGCCTTCGGGGTACCAAATTTTAAAATCTCATATTTGTGTAAGTTTTGAAGATATAACCTTCATATTTTGCAGACGATCGGTAAATAATCTTAGGTTTCTATTTTTTTTATTGAATTTCTCTATTTTTATACAGGGTGTCCTAAATTCAGCGGCAAATATTCACATTTTCAAAGCCGCTAAAGTCCGTTTTTTTAAATAATTTTCTGTCGAACTGTATTAAGGTTCCCCATACTTATTCGTAACCATTTTCGAAATAATCAGGTTTTTATTAAACTATCATATGTATTTGCTAAATGCTTACACCTTCCCGTAGTAAGCCATGGAAAAACAATTGTTGTGCTTTTCTATTCAACATGACAGCTGATTTGAAATTTTTAAATTAAAATAAAATAACACTCAAAAGCTGATATTTTCAATTTACTTTATATTCGCGGAGAATGTTACAAAATATTGGAGAGAACGTGCCATGTTTTTAACGAAAAACATCCTCATTTATCGCCAATGAACAAGAGAAAATTGAAGAGGATTGAAACGAAATTTTTTCGTTTCGGAAAAGTTAAAGTTACAAAAAATGTAATAAATTGTTTACATTATTTTTAACCATATCTACTAAGTTCGAGACTGTTCTAAACTTGTTTTAGTGAACTTAAAAAGTATAGCAATCTAACAATCAACAATAAATAAATAAAATAATAAAATTGAATTATAACAAATGTTCTATATGCTGTCCGTTCATTTGAAGACACATTTCAATTCTTCTTTGTACAGTTGCTGTGGCCCGTTGAATTTGTCCGTTTTCTGATTCGGCAAAAGCTGTTCGTATCCTGTCCAGTAAACCTTGTTGGTTATTTACTGGGGAAGCATAGACTTTACCTTTGATAAATCCCCATAAATAAAGTCTAGGGGTGTTAAAACAGGCGATCGCGGGGGCCATCTCCAAGGGCCATTGGGACCAATCCAGCGATCTTCAAAAATTCGAGATAATTGGAGATAAACTGCAGCGGAATTATGTGCTGGTGCTCCACCTAATTGATACCAATAATTTTGCTGCTCACCAATAGGAATTTCTTCTATAAATTCAGAAACCGTCCCTCAGAATTTCCAAACACTTATCACTGTTTAAATTGTCTTCATAAATACAGTACTGCACCTGATCATTTAATACTATACCGAAAACATTGAAGCTAAACCTCTCTTGAGAACGCGTTTCGCGTAAAGCGTGCGGATTTTCTGCTGCCCAGAAATGTTCGTTTCTTCTATTTGTTATTCCTTTTCTAGAAAATTTCGCTTCATCAGTCCAAAATATTTTTGAAAGGAATTGAGGGTCCTCTTGAATTTTCAAAAACATCAATTCGCAAAATTCTACTCGTCGGACGTCATCACCAGGTCTCAAGGCTTGTACGTTTTGGAAGGAATAAGGGTGCATATGATGTTCGCTCAAGATTCTTTGGACAGATGAAGAAGAAATTCCCAAATCGTTTTTTGCAGACGGTATTGAACTTTGCGGGTTTGCGTGGAAATAAGCTAATGTGTTCATTACGTTATCCTCGGCATTTGTCACTGGTTTCGGAACATTTTTTGTAACTTTAACCTTGCCAAAACGCAAAAAGTTCGTTTCAATCCTCTTGACTTTTGACTTGTTTATTGGCGGCAAATCAGGGTAGCGTTCATTAAACACACGACACGTTCTCTCCAAAATTTTATAACATTCTCCATGAATATAAAATAGATTGAGAATATCAGCGTTTGAGTATTCTTCCATTTCGATTTAGAAGATTTAGTTTGTCACTGACAGTTTTCGATAAATAACGCATACTAATCATCTGTCATATTGGATATTGGATCTCAATTGTTTTCCATGGCTCACCAATGAAACATGTAAACATATACAAATACATACGATATTTTTATAAACCCCAATTGTTTCGAAAATGGTTACGAATAGGTATAGGGAACCTTAATACAGTTCGATAGAAAATGAGATTCTACATTTGATAGTGCATAAAGTTATAGGGTGTCCCATTTAAAAAAACAGCTGAACGTGTAGAAAAGATTTTCATTTATGGTTTTCAGAATCAATGTTTCTTAAAGACAGCCCAAAGATTTAATGAAAGGCATCCAGGTCAAAATGTAAGTCCGGAGTATGTTCGCCAACTAGTTGCCAAATTTGAAGAAACTGGCTCTGTCGCGAATAAAAAGAGAAATCAACCGAGACTAGTTGACGACGCAGCGCAAATTGAAGTTCTAGGGCAGTTTGCAATTAATTCAACTTTATCAACTCGTCAAGCAGCTGTAGCAACTGGCTTATCTCGTGAAACAATAAGAAAGGTACTTAAGTGCATCCCTATAAACTGCGCGTACTGCAAGAACTTGTTGACGACTACCCGAATAGAAGAATCCAGTTTTGTGAAATAAGGACAGATAGAATTACGGCAGAACCTCGACTAGTTAAAAATATTTGTTTCAGTGATGAATGTACCTTTTATTTGAAAGGACATGTTAATAAGCAAAACTGTCGTTACTGGAATGACGAGAACCCACACGTATTTAGAGAAGGGTATACCCAGTACACCCAGAAAATTAATGTTTGGACTGGTATATTGGGAGACGTAATTATCGGCCCAATATTTATAGAAGGGAGTTTAAATGGCGACCTGTATGCTAAAATGCTACAGAGGTCTATTGAACCACTAATAGTGCGGGAATTAGAGAATCAGAGAAACATACAAGGAAATTTAGCATTAGAAGAACGCTTACTACATTTTCAACAAGATGGGGCACCTCCTCATTATGTAGTTCCCGTCAGGCAATGGTTGGATGATAATTATCCCAACCAGTGGATTGAAAGAAGAGGTCCTGTTGAATGGCCACCTAGATCCCCGGATCTAACACCTCTTGACTTCTTTTTGTGGAGTCACCTTAAGTCTATGGTGTTTAAAACGCAACCTGAGTCAATAGAGCAACTCAAGGACGGGATAGTTCAGGAATGCCGTGCTATCCAGAGAAACATTTGCAAATGCACGCGAAGAATTTGAACAAAGGCTTTATTTATTTTGAACATTCAATTAAATAATTATAAAAAAATTCACAATTGTGTTTTAATTTATTGTTTCCTTTAATAAACACAGAAGAATTTCAGAAAAACAGCTTTCTAAGGTACCATTGGAAAGCATTTTTCAAGAGCTTTATGATGATGTATCACTCGACCCCCCTTTCTATTTAAGATTTTAGGGGTGTATCTCACCTTGCCCAAGCGGTGACAGATGAGGGTCGAATAATACGCTTTTATTTGTTACCTCTTCATTTTATAAAAAGTGTTTTGAGCGTTTTTTGATTAAGTTTTTCCTTCCTAAGATATGGCGATTTCAAGTTTTTAAATTGTCACCCTGTATAAAGTCAAAGGTAAAGGTTTGATAGTATGTCTGTGTAAGGTTGTAGTTGGTGACAATTCTTGTTATACTACACTATTATTATTATAGACCAGTGTTATTATTTTTCTAATTGCTATATTATTCTCAGATTTGAATTTTTCAACGTCAGAAGGACAGAACGACGTATATACGAAAGGTTTCCGGAAAACAGACATCTGATGAAAATGTTCAATAAAGAAGGCGAAGTTACGGATTCTGTTCCTACGACGTATTCACCCAGTAAAATTCCGCCAAAAGGCTTTAAGGTACCAAATATATTTTGTCTTTTTATCTCAGAATATGTAGAACTAGAATATAGTATACTATTTATGAAAATGTTTATAACATAGTACGACTGACAAAGTACATTTCTAATGTACTTCTTTTAGGATTCTATTATATTAATATTCTAAATTCTTGATTTAAATATTATTTTTCTATAATATTTATGATGTGTTTTTGTTTTGTTTTGTTTGCTAATTTTGATGTTTGTAAACTATTTTTTTTTACAACAGCTTTGTCCACAAAATTGTAAAATTTTTTTGACAATAAAGCATTTATTTATTTATTTATTTATTTATTTAAACTCACAATGTTTCACAAAGTAATTCGAATAAATCATATTTTTCAATTTTTAACGTTATTTCATTTTGCTATAAATCCCTTCAATAAAATCGTATCTGTCAATTGCTAACATTTTTCCTAAAGCATTTTTCATATTTTTGTCTTTGATGTTGGGCCTGGTTTCGCTTCCGGGATATCCATAACCAAAGTTCACAATCTTAAACTCACAATGTTTCACAAAGTAATTCGAACAAATCATATTTTTCAATTTTTAACGTTATTTCATTTTCTTATAAATCCCTTCAATAAGATCGTATCTGTCAATTGCTAACATTTTTCCTAAAGCATTTTTCATATTTTTGTCTTTGATGTTGGTAATAATTGTCAAAAAAGCAGTGGATAATTATTTAATTTTAGATTTGAGGAATTTTATAAAAATATCAATTTTTGATACACTATTAACTCGAGAACCGTTAATGACAAAGCTTAAGAAAAAAAATATTTATAGGTAAATCGTCCCAGAAAAATCCCTGTAAATTATGTAAGTTCGAAAATTGGCCGCTAGGGGCGTACATAAAAGTGTAAATGCCAATTTTTTCTTAAACGTCCATAATTAAGATATGTTGAAAATATAAGCATTGTATTGTTCAATAAATTACGCATTCTTTTGCTTTAGATCATTTTTGTCAATTTTCAAAAATAAAGTAGTGGGGGAAGGTCAAACATTTTTACTTTCAAAGATATCTCTGTTTTGGATGAACCGATTTTATTCAACTTGGTGTCGAAAAAAGTGCTTTTTTAGCTCTACTGTTGGAGCTATAAATTATACCGTAATGACGTAGAATAGAATAGGATATATTACCAGAAAATAATACATTTCGTACATAGGATCGTCAAGAAATTTGCAATAAAATAAATTATAGTCAATGAATAAATACAATAAAATAATATAACCAAACTAATCAATATCAAAATAAATAGAATTTAAATAGCATATAAACAAATAAATAAATAAATAGACATAAATAAAACAAAAAACCAACGGATTCACACCAAGTAAAGGCCTTAAACAAGGATGCTGTCTGTCACCCACCCTATTCAAAATCTATCTAGAACAAGCATTGAAGATATGGAAACAGAAATGTAGGAATATGGGAATCCCACTCAATAATACGAATCTGTATACCCTTAGTTTTGCGGATGAACAAATTATCATGGCGCAGGATTTCGAAGATATAGAGTATATGACGCGAAAGCTCATTGAAGAGTACAGGCACTGGGGACTAGAAGTCAACATCTCGAAGACCGAATACATGTGCGTCGGTGGAACTCAACAAGATCTGGTACTAGAAAATGGCCAAATCATCAGATCCTGCCAAACATATAAATACCTAGGAACGAAGATATCGAATACAGGAACACTGGATGAGGCCATTAAGGACAGAAACACCCAAGGCAGAAAGGCAATAGCTATGTTGAATAGCATTCTATGGGATCAAAAAATCACCAAACGAAACAAACATCTGATATACAACACCATCATAAAAAGCATAGTCATATACAGCAGCGAAGTATGGCAACTGAAAGAGAAGACTATACAAATATTAAACGCGACTGAGATGGACTTCTGGAGAAGAGCAGCAGGAAGATCACGACTCGAAAAAATCCCAAATGAGACGTAATAACATGAAAGTGAAACACACGTTAACCGACGATATACGAACAAAGCAACTGAGATGGTACGGACACGTCCAAAGAATGGAAGACCGACGACTCCCCAAGCAAATTCTCACCTGGACCTTAACAGGAAGAAGAAAAAGAGGAAGGCCTAGAAGGAGTTGGAGAGAGGGGATAGACTCGGAGATCAGAGAGCGAGGACTAGAGGAGGATCTGTGGACCGACAAAGAACAATGGCGACTGGAAATCGGAAGACGCCGGAGAACGTTTTGAACCCGATATATATATATATATATATATATATATATATATATATATATATATATATATATATAAAACAAAAAACAATAAACAATAAATATTCTACCAAGCCTAACAATCATCAGGGACGATCACCAAAAGACAACAAAAATCTTAATAAAATAAATATAAATTTGCCGAATATTCCTTCGCTTTCACTCCTTGTAATTTATAAACTCCGCTGTAGAATAAAAAGCCTTGTCCAGGAGAAATTCTTTTACAACATTTTTAAAAAATTTACCTTGATACCGTTTGAATCTTCGTGACAGTTTATTGTATAAACACACGCAGTTGTACAAAAGGGATCCTCTGAAAAAAGTTTTTTTATGTTTAGGCATTTTAAGTATCTCAGTATTTCTAGTAAAATGCGAATTAGCTTCGCCTAGCCTATCATATTCAGAAGCATTATCTTGAGCACACAACAGGCATCTCAGTATATATAAACACGGGACAGTTAATATTTTCTTTTCTCTGAATAGTGTTCTACAGCTCTCCAGCGGTTTAAGATTAAATATTAATCTTAATATCCTCTTTTGAGACACGAAAATGCGATCACAACCCTTGTGACCCCAGCATACTATATTATTAGATATATGGCTGAAAACCATGCGAATTTTTAAGATTTAAGATAGCAAAATATGCCGAATTTAATTAGGAGCCGATATGGTCAATGTGTTTTTCAAAAGATAAGGTTGAATCAATATATGTGCCTAAAAACTTTGTACCTTCAGAGAATTTTATTTTCGCGTCTTTTTGAAATATTAAGGAGAGAGGGTTCCGAATAAATATATTAACAAATACGGTCTTGTCTGGGTTTACGATTAACTGATTCTCCCGACACCAAGCCTGCATATTAACACATATTCGCCTTATTTTATGAGCAAGGATCTCCAGGTCGCAAGAAGAAACTACCACCGTCGTGTCATCGACGTACGTAGTAACGTGATCAGCACCAAGAGCGTCCGGTAGATCATTAACGTACAACAGGAATAGCAACGGACCCAACACTGAACCCTGTGGTACCCCAAGTTTTATTTCCTTAGGTATCGACAAGGTATTACCACACTTTACTTTCATATCCCTATCCTATAGTTACGATTCAATCCATAGCAACAGATTACCACGAATGCCCATATTGAAAAGTTTTGATATAAGCATAGTTTTGTTAATTGTATCGAAAGCTATGGACAAATCAAAGAATATAGCTACAACATATTCGTGCTGATCCAGTTTCGAATATACAAAATTTAAGAAACTCCTAGATGCAAACTCAGTTGATTTGCTGAGCAAAAATCCATGCTGACATCTGCTAACAATGTTGTATTTCGATAAAAAGGCAGTAATTCTGGAATGTATTATTTTTTCGAAAATTTTTGAAAAAGTGCTAAGTATCGAAATTTGCCTGTAATTTTCAATGTTTTCACTACAGCCTCTTTTTAATATTGGAGTTACAATTGCTGTCTTTAATATCCTCGGAAAAATGCCATGGTGAAGACTAAGATTAATTATTATTGCCAGTGGGTTACAAATATATTGTTTAGCTGCCTTGATCAAACCAATGTTAAGGTCAACACTACCACGCGAGTTTTTGTTTATGATGGTATCAACGGTATTAAAAACTTCACGTTCTGTCACACCTAATAATACCATCGAGTTAGGTAGTAATTCAGGAATTGTACCAGGTGCATCCTCTCCATGATATTTATTTTCTAGCTTTTTCGAAGCCATCGTACTAAAATAATTTGCAAACTCGTTCGCAACATAAGATGGTTCAGTAATAATATTGTTTTCAATAGCTAGTTTTGTTTTTGTTATTTATACTGTTTTTATTTAAATTGGTGTTAATGATCCTCCAAATTTCCTTAGGTTTATTTTTAAATTTTGTATTTTTTTACCAAAAAAATCTTTTTTGGCAGATTTAATTTTTTGTTTATAAAACTTTTTAATACTTTTGTACATAACTACTATTTGTTCAGTCGGTGCAATTCTCTTAAGGAAACCAAGATTATCAAGTTGATCCTTTATATCAGTCAGTTCACAATTGTACCATCCATATATAACCTTTCTATTTCTAGGAACTGGAAAAGATCGAAAAGGACAACATACATCCGGACAAAAAACAACAGATTCAATAAAATGATTCCATGCTACATCTACATTATAATAGTTGGACGTACACAGTAAATGCGAATCTCTAGTCATACCAGGGAACATATCAACATTGTTGCGAGACATAAGTCGCGCTGAAACTGTCATGTTCTCCTCCTTAGAGGCTTGAACACCAAAGTTAAATGTATATATAAATTTGTGACCAAAGTGGTCACTAATATGGTCATCTTCAATATGACTTTTATAACAATCAGGGGAAATGTTAGTAACAAAATAATCAATCTCGCTAAAGCTAGTACTTCCAAGAGAGTTAGTAAAATTTCTTGTTGGACCTTTGATCGCCTGGGTAAGCCGATAAGAGCTAAAGACATCAAATAAACTTTTTTTGGTATACGTTTCTTTTAAACAGGTCTCCACACAAAACCACATTTTTAGATCGCCCACAAGCAATAACCAGAGCACTACTTATTGAATTCAAAAACAGATCTATATCTCCCTGAGGCGGACGGAAACAACAGACTATGACTAATTTATCAAGTGCGATTGCGAATATTTCGCTATGATTCTCAACAGAAACATTCTCAATGGATATAATGCGTTCAATGTTTTCGCTCATGATATTTTTTACTGAAATCATTGATCCTCCATGCCTACTTCGCATTCTACCAAAACACCACATTATTTTGTATCCCGTTATGACTCTATCAGAAATAGACGAATTTTCAATCTAATGCTCTGTCAAACACATGACGTCGACACCCTCGTTAAGTGCTAGAAGCTCAACTTTATCTAATTTGTGTGTTAAACACTGTACAGGAGCTGTCTGAGTAGAGATAGAGAGTTGACCTCCGATTCTTCGTTGTCTTTATTGTAAGGCCGCAATCGAGGCTTGTTAGTTTCCGTGCTACAAGGTGATTTGGCAAAGATTATTTTTAATTTTTTGTAAAAATTCTTTTTTCTGGTATTTATAGATTTTTTCACGTAGAATAAAGCGAACCAATAAAGTCAAAATGCAGGAAGATAAAAAAGAACTAACCTGTTCACATATTGGCCTGATCTGCATTTTTTACAATGTAAAACACGCGATATATTATTTTTTCAAAATATTCAAATTTTTGTGTCGAGAGCTTTTAAAAACAACCATAAGTCATATTTATTTTCATAAAAAATTTGAAAAAATGCAAAAATGACAGCAGTAATGGCTAGCAGATCATATTTTTGGTGGCGTTGCCATGGCTAAAAAGTTAACAAATATCTTATTTCGTATTGATCAGAAAAAATTAGGAAGTAGGTAAAAGAAAAATGCATAATTTCATTAAAAATAAATATATTATTCAAATTTTTGAAAAGTCTCCTACGAAGTGTGAAAAAATAAATATATTCTTTAAAAAATGCATTTTCTATTCTAAAAACTGTCTTTGTGACTCTCAGCAAAAATCTGAGTATGCCACTGAATTCTTCGTAAAAATCATAATACCTTGAAACATTTTAAAGATATCTTACGATAGAGGTCAGGGGGTGTCCGAACAGGTCCGTGTGCTATCCATCTTCCAGGAAAATTAAACTTATGGTTGTGGGCAAATCTGTCTTGCTGGAAATAAATCCTATTTAGTTGAGCCAAGGGAACATCATCCAAAAGTATGCGTCTTCTAGGATTCGCACGTAACCAATCGAATTCTCTTCCTTCATATATTTGGTAAACTATTTTTCGGTTGAAAATAAAACATGGAGACATTGAATCCAAATCTGACGCTCCCTAGAAATATTTTATAACATGGTTGTTTTCTTCAACCTGTTGTGTTTTCAACACTCCTCTGATAGTAAAATTGCCTCGTCGACCAAAAAAGTCTTTTTTTGAAAATCGATATCTTCTGATTTATAAACCAATTCAGAAACCCAATCTGCGCTCTGCATCACCAGGATGCAGATGATGCACAAGTTTAATTTGGATAGGGTTTGAATTTTTTTCAATGTTTTGCGACTTTGGTTTTTGTGCAATAATTACATTTTCCATCAAAATATTTGTTAATAGTGTTCGCCTACAAGTGTTATGTTGTCTTTATTGTAAGTTCGCGATCACTAAATTATTGCCGTTTATTTTTAATTTTTTGAAAAATTCTTTTTATCTTTTTAATACGTTATTATTAACATAAAGGCTATATTTTCACAGAGCTTTAGAACTAACCTGTTAGTAAAACGCCGCCTACATCTTCATTAGACAATGTACGCGTTCATTCATATTTCTATACATTGCATAATAGCTTCATTGAAGAATTGTTCCATATTTTTGTTGGCGTTGCCAGGCCACCTTCTCTTATTTCGAATCTGCTATGCCATTTAAGAAAAATGCATTTTTTCATGTTATTTTGAAAATAAATTCTTATTATATACCGGATACAGGGCCAACTAAGAATGGACGCCGGCCATAACTCGCTAACCGTTAATCATATAACTTGTGGGAAAAAAAATTATTAGCTAAATCGACTAAGAGAAATCGCTGGAAAATATTTTGAAGTTCCGCATATGGCCGCAATTAATTTGGATGGTGAGGGGCGGTTTTTGTGCAATAATTACAACTGTTATGGTCAATCAGAAAAAGTGGCTGCTTTCAATATTAAAAAATCGATTCATACGTTATTATTTACATGAAAGGTTATATTATAAATACTGCCATCGTAAAGAGTAGAAAAATTGTGATTTTTTTGTTAAGGATATTTTGCTCTATCTCGTAAAATGTAGTGGTGGGGGGAAGGTCAAACATGTTTTTATTTAAATGTCAATAACTCCGTTATAAGTCAACGGAATTGAACAAACTAGGTCTCGTTTAAAAGAGCCCATCTTAACTAATAATCTGATGTAAAAAAAAATCCGATTTGATTTCGCCGTGGTAACTAGAGGGCGCTGATTGACATCACAACAATTATTACGCATTATTTTGAAAATTTTAAATAGCACGCTATATCTCTTTTAACACAATTTAATAGAGGAGGAAATTCTCAATAAGTCAGTGCAAATTTCAGCTTCCTAACTTTTTTCAAACCGGAAATATAAATAAAACAAATATTAGGGCGCTGGGTACGCAACATCTCCCTAATCTGTATGGACATAGCCTACATCACAATAATTCAGTAATAATACCACAGATAATATTCAACGCAAATCGCTAAAAATTATACTAATGTTCTGAAATAACCACCAGGTGGCGCAGTAGGAGTCAATAAGTGCAATATTAAATTTTCATTATAATGGGAAATGAAAGCCATTTAAATGGAACGTGTGAAAGAAACGATAATAAAAATATAATTCAATTAATGCCGCCCTAAATGTTCAAATTGTCGGCCATCGTTTTCGATGCACTTATGCATCCTATCTCGCGTGGATAAAACTGCAGCCTCCAGTTCAGCAACTGAAATAGTATTTATACAGTCTCTTATTCGCTGAATCATATTTTCCCGTGTAGTGGGTCTGGTGGCAAAAACTAAATCTTTCACTCGACCCCATAAATAAAAATCTAAACACGTTAGGTCGGGTGACCTAGCTGGCCATGGAAGGGTGCCGCCTCGCCCTATCCATCGGCCAGGATAGTGGGCATCTAAAAATTCCCGAACGTTGACGGCGAAGTGCGCTGGACAACCATCGTGCTGGTATACCAATCGTTGTCGGACGTTCAGAGTACGTCCTCCAACAAAATCGGCAATTCCTCCCTTAAAAATCTTAGATATCTCTCACCATTCAATGGATTATCGAAAAAAAATGGTCCGATAATTCGTCCGCCTAAAATCCCTGCCCATCAATTTACAGACCAACGGCCTTGGTGCTGGACTTCGCGCATCCAATGTGGATTTGTTCTGGACCAATAATGTGTATTGTGAAGATTGACACGTCTATCGCTCTGGAAGGTAGCCTCATCGGTCCACAATATTTGCCTCAGAAATTGCCGATCTTCCCTCATTATACCCAAAAGCCAGTGACAATGGTTTAGTCTGTGATCAAAATCTGCAGCAGTCAATTCCTGATGCAGCACTAAGTGATATGGATGTAACCTAAAACAAGATGAAGATATTTAATTGATGTTCCAGGAAATTATTGGTTTTCTAGGCTTAAAGACCTATGTGACATCAGAATCACGTGACTTTTGTTAAAAAATATGTCCAGTTTATATTTGCAATGTCGTTGCTTACCTGTGCTCTTTGAGTATATTTTGAACAGTGGTTCGCGTTACTCCTAGGTCTAGCGCAATAATTCGAGTACTTAGTTGAGGATTAAACTCGATATACGCTAGCACATTAATTACATTCTCTTCGGTGCGTCCTCTGCGTTGTCTGCGGTATACGGGAATATGCACGTTTCCAGTGGTTCGCAAACGTTGGATCACTAGAAGAAAAACCTTTTTACTTGGGTGGCGTCTCTGCGGATATTCCTGCGCATATACTCTTGCAGTAACCGTAGCATTTCTCAAACATTCAAAATAAACACCTATCATGTCGAATAGTTCTTGATTGTGTATAAATCATTTTGTTCTAAACACAACGCAACACGAACAATAACAAATCTTGGACAAGAAAAATACGAACTACAACAATAACATGAACAACAGCAACTAGAAAAACTCAAAAAACACGAAAATCTCGGACAAAAACGCGAAATGATAGCAATACTATTAGGAAATTCAAGAACGATAAATAGCAACTAAAAGGCACTGACAAGAAACTATTGTTTATTTTTTGACGTATTACTTTCAATTTTGTTTTCACAGCCTACTATTTTTTTTGCTTGATGTAGCAGAAAATTGCTAAGGAATTATTATTTATCTATGTTTTTAGTTTATTGTTATTCTAGTGCATAAATTGTCGATTTTAAGAAAGACGGAGATTTGCAACGGTCGAATATATTAGGATTTTTCTTATTTATTACCTTATAATATCTAACTTACTGAAAATAGAGTAAACTACAAAAAAATATAGAGAAAAGTAAAATTGCGAGTAAAACTATGCTTATTAACGTCTACTGCGCCACCTGGTGGTTATTTCAGAACATTAGTATAATTTTTAGCGATTTGCGTTGAATATTATCTGTGGTATTATTACTGAGTTATTGTGATGTAGGCTATGTCCATACAGATTAGGGAGATGTTGCGTACCCAGCGCCCTAATATTTGTTTTATTTATATTTCCGGTTTGAAAAAAGTTAGGAAGCTGAAATTTGCACTGACTTATTGAGAATTCCCTCCTCTATTAAATTGTGTTAAAAGAGATATAGCGTGCTATTTAAAATTTTCAAAATAATGCGTAATAATTGTTGTGATGTCAATCAGCGCCCTCTAGTTACCACGGCGAAATCAAATCGGATTTTTTTTTACATCAGATTATTAGTTAAGATGGGCTCTTTTAAACGAGACCTAGTTTGTTCAATTCCGTTGACTTATAACGGAGTTATTGACATTTAAATAAAAACATGTTTGACCTTCCCCCACCACTACATTTTACGAGATAGAGGAAAATATCCTTAACAAAAAAATCACAATTTTTCTACTCTTTACGATGGCAGTATTTATTATATACCTTTACATGAATATTTTTTAAGAAACAGCCCTTTTTCTGATTGACCATAACAGTTGCGCCCCCTAGCGGCCATATGCGGAACTTCAAAATATTTTCCAGCGATTTCTCTTAGTCGATTTAGCTAATAATTTTTTTTCCCCCAAGTTATATGATTAACGGTTAGCGAGTTATGGCCGGCGTCCATTCTTAGTTGGCCACCCCGTACATTTGGAATTTTCGAAATATCACATTTAATACATAATATAAGGTTGCTGAATTTTCCCACTGACAATAAAGAGTTTAAATAGTTTACTTTAAGACTTGCAATAGAGTTAAGGTCGTAAGTGGTCACTAGATGGTGTTGTTTCGAAATTCTCCAAATGACCTTTACATCACGATTTATTTGGTAGTTATGAAGGGCATTGAATAGTGAAATAAAAACTCTAGGTACGCATTTAAATGAAGACGGTTGATGCTGCTCTCTTGAATCTGAAACGTTGGATTGGAAAATTAACATTGCCGTTTTGTAGAGGAGAAAAAGTAACAATAGCAAAGTGGAAATTATTTTCATCTCTAATTTCATTCAGTCTTAAAATTTTAAGGAAACCAAAAACCTGGAAAAAACTAGGTTTCAATAGAAACTTAAGTAATTTTGCTTAATTATAAAGAATGAACTTTAACCAAGGAAGAAAACAAAAAATAAACTAAAAAAAAGGAAGAAATGAACTAGCAACTAACAACAAATATATTTAAAATTACCAGGGGCATGCAGTCCATGGAAGCAAGGGAAGCAGTGCTTCCCCAAAAAATATTACAAAACATCTTCTAAAATGTAATTTTTGAAACAGGAAACCATTCATTTAGTTTATATTAAAAATGCTAAAATATTATCTTAATTATCAAGCCCATAATAAATGCGGCCTTGACTCCGACCGAGCCACGATATAAATCGAATAGAACCTATGCGGGCCGCTAGCTTCTCCGCAGCCAAGTCCTGAATGCTTGATTTCCTGTAAATCAAGCCAGAGGTTATTGAACTTTCCACCGGCTGTTTGCAATTTTTGCATTTAAGTCGCGTGCTTTAAGTGGGGGCGGAAGCTATCGTTGGAGTAGGTTCTTTGTTTGAACGGCTATCCGTGTGTTGTGTGATACGTACATTGCGTGGTGCTTCGGCTGTCGGTAAGAACGTTGAAAATGTTGGAAAATTTAGTAAGAAGAGTGTGTGTGAATGTGTGGTGTGTTAATAACTGTGTCTATAATAACCACTAATAACCGTGTCTTAATAATAAAGGGATTTTCAACATTAAACTTCGCTGATAAACTTCAAATAATTTCCAAAGGAAGGGCAAAACCGCCTATAAAAAATTTAACCACACAAATGAAAAACTGTATTAGACATTTTTATCCGGAAAAACAATGCGAACAATTTAAATGGCTAACAGGGTGTGAAAATATAAGTAAATTATTTTGTTCGCCATGTTTATTTTTTGAAAATGAAAAAGGTCTCTGGAATAAAACTGGTTTTTCCGATTTAAACAATTTCCATAAAGCTGTAAAAAGACACACTATGTCCAAAGCGCATTTGCAGGCCGTCATAAAAGAAAAAGTCTTCGGCAAGACCAGAATTGAACACCCCCTTAATAAACAGTTGGAAATTAGTCACCGCCACTAGTCGATAAAAATAGGCAAATATTAAGAAGACTTATCGATGTTGTTTGTTTTCTCGGACAGCACGAATTGGGATTTAGAGGTCATGATGAAACAAGGGTTTCTTCAAATAGAGGAAATTTTCAAGATTTACTTAGTTTAATGGCTAAATATGATGATCGTTTAAAAAATCATTTAGAACAGTCTAGCGTTTTTCGCGGAACGTCGAATCGAATCCAGAATGATTTAATTTCCGCTGTTGCAACCATTATTCTAAAAAGCAATGAGCAGGAGATTGGCGAGGCGCGGTTCATTGCTATTGTTCTGGACGAAACAACTGATATCACTAATTTTAGCCAATTATCTATAGTAATACGCTACGTTAAAACAGACGGAAGTATTCAAGAGCGATTTTTAGGTTTTAAGAATGTGTCCGAAGATCCTACAGCAGATGCGTTATATACCGTAGTTTATAACGTTACTAAAAAAATTAATGGAGAGAAAAATTAGTTGCTCAAAGCTATGATGGAGCTGCAGTGATAGCAGGACAATTAGGGTGTCTGCAAGCTAAAGTTCGAGAAACTTTCCCAAGTGCTGTGTTTGTCCATTGTTTTGCTCATAAATTAAATTTAGTTTTATCCCAGTCCATCAATCACATTAAAGAGTGTAAAGTATTTTTCGTTACTTTAAGTGGCATGGCTGCTTTTTTTCCAAGTCAAAAAAAAACGATTGCCCAAAGTAGCTCCTACTAGGTGGAACTATAATGGAAGCCTTGTGTTAACAGTATCTGAAAATCGTGAATCACTGATTGAACTATTTGAAAATATAATAGAAAATAATGAAACGTGGGACTCAGAAGCAATAAATAGTTCGGGGGGGTTTATGGACTGTTTGAAACGAGATTTTAATTTTAATTATTTGTTGAACATATTTTTAGAAATATTTCCATTCTCGGACAATGTTTTTAATATATTACAAAATAAAACAAATGATATTGCTTTTTGCCTAAAAAAAGTGGATGATTTTAAGTCCATGTTACGCGAAAAAAAAGATGACTTTGACCTATTTTAGGAGAAAACGGAGATGTTCAAATGGCCACAAGCCAAGCGATCTTCAAACAAATAAACTATAGATTTAACGGTTTAGATGTTCAAACATCAGACAGAAACTTTTCCAGAAGATGCGTTTAAATCTCTTCTTCTTCATTATGGCCAGCTCTTGGACCGAGTGTTACTGCGATCTGAACTAAAAGTGATTTACGAAACTGATGACATTAGCGCAAAAAATAACGCTAAGGAACTAATGTAATTTTTAAAAGACAAGGAGCTGGAAGATGTCTACACCGAAGTGCCGAAATTGTGTGAAATAGTATTGACCATACCTGCCACAAGTTCATCAGTAGAACGCAATTTTTCAAAACTTAAACGTATAAAAAATTTCGTAAAAAATTCAACGAGGCAGGAGAGACTTTCGCATACATCGCTGTTGTCCATTGAAAATAAACTTCTCCAAAACCGACGTTTTTATGATGACGTCATTGACGAATTTTCAAAAAATGATCGAAGAATCGAATTACATTACAAATAGGTAAGTTTCTAAAAATTGCTTCTATTTCTTAAAATTTCACCGCATGCCCCTGGAAAATTACTGAACACTACTTAAGGTAAAAAGATTTAGTATATGCGGCTCGACCTTCTACAAGAAACGATATGGTGGAGCGTATTAAGAATTTTATTCAAAGTACCTCTTATACCAGAACTACAGATTGCAGTCCAGTCCACACAAGAAAGATTACAACTTTGTATTGACAATGACAGCAAAAGTAGTTTTCAGTAATTTTAAATATATTTTTTTATTAGATGTTAGTTCAATTCGTCGTTTTTTTGTTGTTTCACTGAAGGAAAGTGAAAGTCGGTTTAATTCCTTTTGCCAAACCAAGTCCAGCTCTGTCTCGCCCAAGCTTTAGCTATTTTATTGCGAAGCTTATGTGATTATTAAACAGAGTTTTAGTATTTTTTGTTAAATTTTGTTCTTTAGAGTTATGCAGATTATGATATTTTATCGGGAAGTTCCGTCTTTGATTTTTCCGATTTTCCTAAAATTTTAGGATTAGTTGAAATAAGAGATGAAAATAATTTTCTTTTTGCTATGGTCACTTTTTCTCATCTACAAAAGGACACGGTTAATTTTCCAATCCGATGTTTCGGATTCGAGAGACCATCATCAACTTTCTTTATTTAAATGTGAACCTGGATTTTTTATTCAATCAATGCCCTTAATAACCACCAAACAAATTCTAATATAAAAGTCAGAGTTACCATTTGTTAAATTTATTTTGATAAAATTACCATTATTTGGAGAAGGTTTTCGAAACACCGTGCCACTTTATTGTCAAACCACTAACAGAAAGTCGTTACAGTACAGGGCCAAATTTTGCATGACACCCCTCGTATCTCGGTTATCTTTTATCGTAGCGAAAAAAAAACACTTCTAGTTACGTTCCCGTGAGAAATGCGATTCTGCATTTATGCACTTGCAATTCTTAGACTTTTATCTTTTCGTTCTCATGCAACATAAGCATTACTGAACTTATAAATATAACTAAAATGCATTTTGTAGTCAGTTCTCTTTGTACGCTTATGAAATAAAATTGATTTTTTAAAAATAATTTCTCGTGTTTCGAGTTGTTAACTGGCGCAGTCGGTAGGATTATTGCCAACAGTCGCGCATCGTGCGTATTTTCTGGTTTCGTCTCAACGATTCGTGGCAAAAATCGGACAATTAAAAAATCTTTCCAGGGTGTACTAAGAAACTCAAAAATTGACCAGGGATTTGGAACAGCATCGTCCAGCGTCCTATTGGTGCGAGTTTGGGAACACACATCGTCCCACCCTCATAGCTGCTAACCAGGGAAAGGACCACATCGCCTCTCCTATTGGACCTAGTTTAAGATCAAATTGGAATTATCTTCAGTACATTGCTATGCTGGACCATCGTCGGCGGCTACGTAAAATTCCATGATTTAAATAAACATCCAGGAATACTACCATTCAAAATGGGAACCGCTAAACTTAAATCCAATCACTGGAAATTGTTTAAAATATTAACCTAACCCCTTTAATTAACCAATTTCAAAATATTCAAAAACAAGGAAAATCAATATACGTAAACATTCAAAATAACAGCGAATACCATAAGGAATATTTTAATTCTTTTAATACATTATGTACACTTGAAAAAAGAATAGAAACTCTATTAGAACAAATTGTCCCAAATCAAGAAAATTATCGCAGTAAAAGAGGTCTTTTTAACCCCTTAGGTTCATTCATAAAAAGTATAACTGGAAACTTAGATCAAAATGACGCAGAGCAAATTGATGCCAAAATCACGAAATTACAAGAAAATCAAAATAAATTGAAAATTGACGCTATCAATCAAACTACACTTTTAGAATCCACTATTAATAAATTTAAAACAATTATATCTAATATCACACATAACCAAATGGTACTAAAGTCACGCATTTTACAAATAGAAAAAATAATTAATAAAGTTCAAATGGAACAAATAAGTAATCACGAATTTTATTTAATATATACAATAATCAATCAAATAACAACAATTTATCAATCAATCTACGATATTCTGAATAAGGTTGAAATAGGTATCACTTTTAAAATTAATGTACTTTATAATTCAATAATAGAACCAAATGAACGGATCCAGAGAAATAAAGAACTTACACGATCATCTAGGCTCAGATAAACTCCCTTTAGAAGTAACTTATAAAAATATACTTAATTTCGAAAAAATTATAGAAATTAAAGGTTTCTTAAAAAACTTTAATATTGTATTTATATTTGAACTTCCTCTTGTGGAATCGGAGATATTATCAATATTTTAAGTTATTCCCTTTACCAATTCCCAAATAATGATTATTTCTTGTAAATATTCCTTATAAACCTTACCTAGCATTAGGCAATACAAAATATGCCCATATGGACCAAAGATGTCACGAAATCCAACCACAAAAATATTTGTGTAAAGAAGCCCACACCACGTTTTTGTCGAAGACAGCCCCTCCTGTGCTGTTCAACTTATCAAACATCACACAAATATTACGTTTTGCCACCCATTCGGAAACTCAAATGCACGTCCAGATCCAGACAACAAAAATAATCGACGACAAATGGCTGATAACAGTACCACAAGTAATCGCCGTCATAAATTGTCAAAAATCCGAAGATAACATACCCTTATATGGTTCCTATCTTCTTGAGTCATCCCCAGGATGTAAAGTAGGATAAAGTCAATTACGCTTGAAACATATAAATCAAGTCAATTAACATTTAATGGAATTAATCTACCTACCCTTAATTTAGTCTAATCAAAGGAAAACCGGAGATTCATTCTACAGCCCTCCTAGTATGGACTTAAACTACGTAAACCTAAAACTACTAAAGAAATCGAAGCCAAATTGGAAAACCAAAAGAAGGCCCTAGAAGAAGTTACCACAACGATTTATGTAAAGAAGACCAGTTTTTGGACAATTTTACTTTACATATTCATTTCAATAATTTTTATATTTTTCATATACAAAAAACTTGTAAAAAAGTCTAAGAAAAAACAATTAAATGCAAACTCTAATAATCAGATATTGAAGAAAATAATAGAATTTTCTAAAATATTAATAATCCTTAAACCTTTTTGCAAATTTTTGAAAACACGTCTTTAAGAAACGCGCTTTCAACTAAGGGGAGGAGTTACGTTCCCGTGAGAAATGCATTCTTGCATTTATGCACTTGCAATTCTTAGACTTTTATCTTTCGTTCTCATATGCAACATAAGCATTACTGAACTTATAAATATAACTAAAATGCATTTTGTAGAACTTTGTACGCTTATGAAATAAAATTGATTTTTTAAAAATAATTTCTCGTGTTTCGAGTTGTTAACTTCTTATAGAGTTTTTTAGGTAGAATCCAGTGGCGTAGACAGATTTTTACCGTATTGCCGTTTTTGATACATAACCCAAAGTCACATTTTTTTAAATAGGACACCCTGTATATTTTTAGGGAGTCCTATTCGCCTTATTATGAGCTTTTCAAAAATATATGGTTATCTATACTTATTTTAAAAAATAAGGCTACAATTTAGGTTTGTAATATCTATCTATATATTTTATAGTAAGCCATGGACTGATTGTCAAAAATGGCTTTGTCACTGCTTTGTCATAAAGTAAAGAAGTTTCGACGTTAATACTAATAGACGTGTTAAATTAGTCGCTCTGATTATTACTTTTTAACAAATGGCTGCAAATCAATCATTTGAAAACTCTGAGCAGTATGATATGCTGACCTGTTTCATAGAGAGTCATGAAAATATAAACGCTGCTTCCGAGCTTTATTTCATTAGGTAATGTTTCATTTTCATAATTATTATTGCAATCTTTTTTTAAAACTTAAACTTTTATTATATAGATATCCGGAAAGGGGGCAGCAAATAAATTAATATTCTATAGGCTGATATCGAATTTAATAAATTTTGGCTCTTACAAAAAGCAGATCAAAGAAATATAACAAGAGAATCGTGAAACTGATGAAATTAACGTCTTAGCAAGTGTAAATGTAACGCCTGTAACGTCCTGTAGAAAAATAGAGAATGAAGTGGGTGTAATCAAGTCTCGGGTTCAAACGATTTTAAAGAAACATAAGTATAAACCTTATAAAGCCAGAGTTGTAAAATCTACTTCTGGAGATGCCAGAACGACGTATTGATTTTTTGCCAGTGGTATTTACAAAAATTAATACTAACCAAAATTTTGGAAGGGCGGTTATATGGTCTGACGAATCGTATATAAGTAGTGCTGGAATATTTAATAGGCACAATACGAGACACTGGTCACCTGAAAACCAACATTTGATATTTCCACGCGAGCAACAAAGAAGATTTGGCTTTAATGTCGCTTGTCTCGTACTAGGAACCAAAATAAAATTTCATATTTTTGAAGGAGGTCTCACTGACAAGACACTCACAACAAGACGGAGCTCTAGCACATAACTCCCAAATTGTGAGGCGGTATTTAGACGAGAACTTCCCCGAACGCTGTATTGGAACGCACAGACCTGTCCGATGGCCTCCTAGATCGCCTGACCTGTCCATATTGGACTTCTTTTATGGGGTCACCTAAAAAATTTAATTTTTCGTACCGACATAACACAGTTCAAAACCTGCGTAACACCACTGAGCAGGCATTTTTGCAAATACAAGCACGCAATGCACTGGGTAAAATTGCAAGAGTGTGTGAGAGATGTCTAAGAGAAAAATGGAAATCAGTTTGAGCTGTTCTTTTGAACATGGCTAATTACGAAAAAATAGATATACTTAATATATTCTTAAAAACTTAAACTTTGTAGCCCTATTTTTAAAATAAGTATAGATAACTATATATTTTTGAAAAGCTCATAAATAAAATCAATAGGACTACGTAAAAATATACAGGGTATCCCATTTAAAAAAAACGTAACTTTAGGTCATGTATCAAAAACGACGTCCCCGAGTGTCCACGCCACTGGATTCTACGTAAAAAAACTCTATAAGAGTCAGTTTTTACCTTTTCGATACGTTAAAAGATAACCGAGATACGAGGGGTGTCCCAAAATGCAACTTTTTCAATTTAGCCCTGTATCTCCGAAACGAGGCGGGCTATAAATGATTACGGCAGCTTGATTTGACAAAAAAGTGGCACGGTGTCGCGAAAACCTCAACCCTAAATATTTGCAAATAACGGAGATACCTTGCATTTACAACCAAAATTGGACACCCTGTACAGTTAGTGCTACTCGAGAAGAGAAAAAAGCACTTTTGTTCGACACCAAGTTCAATAGAATCGTTTGATCCAAAAGGGAGATATCTATATTTGAAAGTAAAATTTGACCTTCCCCACCACTTTATTTTTGATAATTGACAAAAATAGTCTGAAGCAAAAAAGAGCATAATTAGTTGAAGAATACAATGCTTATATTTTCAACATACCTCAATTATGCGAATTAAAAAGAAAAATTAGCATTTACACTTTTGTGCTGCTGTTACGCCCCTAGCGGCCAACTTTTTTGAACTTGAAAATAATTTACAGCGAATTCTTTTGGCCGATTTGCCTTCAATAATTTTTTTCCTTAACGGTTCCTGAGCTATAGTCGATTTCCTCTATTATTGGACCACCATGTACATGTAGGGTATTCCATACTCGATGGTACGATAGATGTATCTGTAGAACAGAAAAAGAATTTGACTACGGCCAAGCAATACGTATTTTCAAACAATAGCCACGTTCAGTA